>OZ005681.1:18471459-19968959 GCA_963930675.1 Gnaphalium uliginosum
TGTAAAAAGATGTAACCACAATTAACATCACTACGGTCGGGCTATCGAACACGGGGTCAAAAGTGAATTACGAGTCGGACCAATCTGCGAATCTAGCGAGCTCCCCTTGCATGCAATGATGTGGTGGTGAACCTTTCATTCTAATTCAGTGCTCTCCGAACCGTGTGGGAAGGTTTCCCATCACACGGCAACTTGATCTTCCGGGGGAACCGTAAATCCGAACAGGCCTGAAAAAAGAGGTAATGTAACACCCGAAAATTGATGATCTCGCAAAATGATTTTAGGTTCCCGGCAATAGATTAAGAAGGGAACTAAATCGTAATGGTATTGGGTTAGATTAATAAATATATATACACACTCATACATGAAAATTCGGTAACATTCTCAAAACTTCTCAAACAATCCCTGCTCCTGCGAACCGAACCGAGCATCCAAAATTGAAAGAAACTTTCTGTGAACTGTTGAATCATTTCGTAACCTTGTGTTAAAACGAATTCCAGTAACATAATCAAGTCGTCACCTTGTTTCTGTAAGTAATTTGTGTTATAATTGTATTTTCATGAAAATTAGTTAATTCACGAATTGATATGAAAATTAAGCTTAAACGATGTTATATGATGTTATTTGATGCATATAAACTGTTAGAAAGCTTAATTGAATGTTAGGAAGTTGAATTCGTAAGTTTTGAAAGATTTCAGTTCGAGTTTCTGGGTTCAGCAGCGAACTTCGCAGCTTGAAGATGAACTCAGTTTGCAGTGCTTAATTGCGAATCGAACCGAGTTATCTTGCGAGGTGAGATGTCTTGCGAAGTGAGTTGCCCTGCGAACCGAGTTATTGTCTTGCGAAGTGAACCTAGCGAACTGAACTCTGCGAACCGAGTTTTGTGAACCGAGTTTTGCGAACCGAGTTATGGTTCTGCGAACTGAGCTGCGAAGCGAACCGAGTTATGGTTCTGCGAACTGAGCTGGTTTGCGAACCGAGAATCCCTGCGAACCGAGATGTGCCTTGCGAACTGAGATGTTCTGTGATATGATTAAATTAATAGTTGTAAATTGATATTTAATCAGAGTTAATTGAATACGGTCGCCTTGACAGGTATTTCGGATAGCAAGTTGTGAATATCTGAACGTCGCCTTCGAGGTAAGTAGTAGGAAAGTAAAGAGTTTAATTGGTTGATTTTGTTGAACGGCCAATTGGTGAGTGATCAATTGTGTCTAGCTGTATGAGTTGAACGGCCAATTGGTGAGTGATCAATTGTGTCTAGCTGTATGAGTTGAACGGCCAATTGCTGAGTGATCAATTGTGTCTAGCTGTATGAGTTGAACGGCCAATTGCTGAGTGATCAATTGTGCCTAGTTGTATGAGTTGAGCGGTCAATTGCTGAGTGATCAATTGTACCCATAATGACCAATTGCTGAGTGATCAATTGTGCCTAGTCGCATAAGTTGAATTGCCAATTGCTGAGTGATCAATTGTGCTAAATTATTTGTATGTGATTGTACCTTTCCTGTGCTTATTAAGCAATATGCTTATGTGTTGATTTTTGTGTGTGATTAGGTACGTCAAGAGGAATGAAGGGTGGGAATCCGGGCAAGCGACTCGAGGGCTGCTAGTGATGGACTTACTATGGCAAGATAGTAAGAGGAGAGACTCGTAAATCATGCTCGATAATAACGTGTAATATTTTGTAATGATGAAAAGCATGTTTTGTAATAAACAATGTGGTTGTCACTTTATATTAATATATAAAGTGTTTTGAGAAAATTAAATTGAGTATAAAAATAAAAAATAAAAAAAATCTGGGGCTTTTCAGGTAAGGTCTCGCTTTCCTTTTCCACTCAAGTGTACGACATCTGCCGTGCATTTGACGCACTGAGTTTATATATTTATCGTGGTTGTAAGTATAAAGTCTAATCTGAATACGTTTTAAATGACTTTTACGTACCCAATAGTTGAGGTTGTTAGGTCTTCGTTGATTGTTATATACTAATTGAAAAATTAAAAATAACAAAATAACAAATGAAAGAAAGAAAAAGGTGTGACTTTAATTTCATGGGCACATTCAAACGTGGTATGATTACATTTTGAATGCTCACACTTCACGTCTTGCGTGAAAGATTTTTATAGTAAGCAAATACAAGATTGTGCAAATGGAAAGTTTTTAGAATCGTGATTTAGTTTCATGTCCTTTTAATGACATATTGATGCCATATTTGGAAATTGTTGGTGTTTGGATCAAGTGGAGGACAATGTGATATATCATCGTTATCACAAATGTATTATAGCATGTGTATCGATTAACAAATGGAAAAAGTGTGTTTACTATAAACAATATGGGACTATTATATCTGTGATCGATATGTGAACGTGTGAAGATTGTAGAATAATAATTGATGATTATTTATTTAAAAAAAAAATGAATAGTTCGTTTAAACCAAAATGTTTATACTACGAAAATAAAAAAAATAAAAAAATGTTGTATATTTTAGTGTATTGTTAGACTGTGGATACGAGTTAGGTGTATTAGACTGTAGGTTTAGAATAGTAGACCCAAATCCGATTGTGGGCTTAGGGTCCATTAGATACTTAGGGTTTGCATGTAATCATTATAAATAATCAATCAATAATACACAATACCTTACGGGGTTTTCATTGTTCAACATGGTATCAAAGCTTTATGGTTCATATCGTTTTCTTCCGCTTTCTCCTCTTCGCGTCCCCGTTCCGCGAATTTTCAATCTACAATTTTTGTATATCTCGTTTTCGATCAATTTCGTGAAAGTTTTCACGGTTGATCTCTCTTTCTCTTTAATATATATCTTTATCTTTATGTTATATTATCTTTAATAAAATAAATAAAATTTTGCTCCCTCATGCGCCTTTGTTTTTCAATTTCTTCTCCCTTCCCTGTGGACGTGTTCAAGTTTAATGAGGCTCTCTTCTTTTATTTACTTAGCTTCCATTCTAGCATCATACTAATCTCGTTAAATTAAAATAAATTTTCATATGGCTTCTATGTCTTTCTGACATCTTTATTTTCCTTATGCATTCTTATGTGTTTAATTCTTTCTTAAAAAAAAAGTTTTGTTTTATCACCACCAATGGTAAAATCTAGCCTCTTTATTTCGTATTTTTTTTCTTCTACCTTTACAAACAAACAATACAAAAACAAACGTTTTTATATTGTGTTCCAATCTCCTAATAGTATATGTATCTTTTCTTTTTATTCACACAAAAAAAAAAATTCCGATCATTCACCCAAATTACCAATTACCGTTCTACTGCCATTGTCCTTTAAATTTTTATATTTTTCTTTCCTAAATAAATTTGTTTCAACCATCAAAGTTTCCGTAATCCTATCCCCTTTGTTTATTTTCCATACACTATTTTCGCTTTTGCTACTGCTTTATTTTGCTTCCGCCACCACTTTACTCTGCTTTTGGTGCTGCCGCTGCTTGAAGATTTGCATCCGCTTGCTGTCGGATATCTTCATCAACAAAATAGTTATCGCTTTTATTTGATTTTGCTACCGCTTTGCTTTTGCCGCTTATGTTTGACGATTCGCATACGCTTGCTATTGGATATCTTCATCAACAAAATAGTTAGATTTAATGTGTTAAGTTTCTCATTCAGTCCGAGCTTTCGCGATTTCGCCGCTCGAACTGCGGGGGAGTATTAGACTGTAGGTTTAGAATAGTAGACCCGAACCCGATTGTGGGCTTAGGGTCCATTAGATACTTAGGGTTTGCATGTAATCATTATAAATAGTTAATCAATAATACACAATACCTTACGGGGTTTTCATTGTTCAACAAGGTGATGCATAGAACATATTCAACTAATCAAAATTACCTAGAACAACAACGAAAAACGACTAAGTGTAATAAGTCTAATCAATCTGTGTGGTCTGAGTCTGACCATTTTGCATGATCTGAGTCTGATCATCTTGCTTGCTCTGACTCTGACTTAGTTAGACCAAGACAAATTACATTGAGTCTGAGTAGTTGTAACTTCGTTTAACTTCGGAAAATGGATTTTAAATATCTCTAACCGTTTATAACTGGCATATTTGTTGGGAACTATATAAGCATAACATTAGACACACTATGGGCTACAAATGCAATATGACTTTGTGCCGAACAAGATTGTTTTTTTCTAATTTTATCTGAAAGTGAGTTTAGTAATATGGTAGAATTTTTCTTTTGAAAAGTGATCTCGACATAACTTATAGAGATTTATCCGATAACTGAAATCGTTTACCCTGTTCACACCCAAATTCCCAAACAGAAATCATCGAATTTGTATAAAGGAATCGTTCAGTTATCAGTAAACGAATCGAAATCATAAGCGTAAAGGACTGTAAATATTATTTTTCAATCTTAGGGGGTTAGAATTGAATATTCTACATAAATAACTTAAAACTCGAGAAAGAACAAAGCAGAAAAACCAAAGTAAATAATAAAAATAAAAATGGAAGAAGAAGATGAAGACCTACCGCCACTTGCCGTCGAAATCAACCAAACCCTAGACGGTCAATCGCTCAATCAAAACCACGAAAACGTTGAACAACTACCACCTGTCGGCGTCACCGTCATCACCGGCTATCTCGGCGCCGGCAAATCCACCGTACTATCATTTTCACTCTTAATTCATTATCATCAATCTAATTTTATATATAGTTTCTGTGCCCTAAGCAAGTACAATCAGTAATTTTTATGTTAGGTTAAATTAAATTTCCTTATATTAATGTGTGCGTGTTATTGGTGATTTTGATTTCAGCTGGTTAATTATATATTGAATGGTGAACATGGAAAACGGATTGCTGTAATATTAAATGAGTTTGGTGAAGAAATTGGAGTTGAAAGAGCAATGATTAATGAAGGTGATGGTGAAGGTAGTGCAATTGTTGAAGAATGGGTTGAGCTAGCTAATGGCTGTGTTTGTTGTACTGTTAAACACAGCCTTGTTCAAGCATTAGAACAACTTGTTCAAAGAAAGGATAGGTAATGTCTTTTTTAAGCGATTTGTTTGATTACGTTTGTTGATTTTGACGTGTCAGAAGATGAATATGTGATGAGTAAATTGAGTTCATACATAAAGTAAGTATGTAAAATCTTGATTGTTTTGTATGGCTGCTGTATCTTATTATATGCGAGAGTGCGAGACTGTATGGTTATTATACTTTCGATTGCACCAAGTTATATTTGATTACTAAATGAAAGTTCAGTACCTTAAATAGAAGTTGGATATAAGTATAATACTACTATTTTGTGCGATTTGCCGTATCTTGGAATACTCTTATGTGTAAAATATACGTGTACATACACATACACAATCCTTCATGTTGGAAAGTTATGATCCATTGATTATTTGCATGTCAATCATTTGAACACAAGTTTGGAATGAAATCATGATGTGTAAAACACCGGTTATGATTTATGGTTCGTCTCATTAATGCACTCGTGCATTTGCAATTTATAAGCGGAATCTGTGTAATTTGTTGCTCATGATCTCTACGTGTACTCTTAAAGTCAAGTATTGGTTTTTTAATTGTTTTCTGTATGTAGACTGGATCACATATTACTAGAGACCACAGGGTTGGCAAACCCTGCACCTCTTGCGTCTATTCTTTGGTTGGATGATCAATTGGAATCAGCAGTTAAGCTTGACTCGATTATCACTGTAGGTTTCTTATTCTAATATACCAATATAAGATAAGATTAGAATATTTTGTTTCAAATTTTATTGAAGGTATGAATTGTAGTTTTATTTTTGGACAGGTTGTAGATGCCAAAAATCTCCGTTTTCAGCTCAAAAAGCATGAAGATGCATCCACATTTCCTGAAGCCTTCTTACAAATAGCATTCGCAGTAAGTGATCATTTAAGTACATAGTTTGTAGCCCTTCTTACACGGTGCATCTTTATTTCACCAAGTCTACGTGAGACCATCCTATGAAGAATAGAACATAATGCGTGTATATGTAAATCTGTATTTAATTTGTTTGATCACCGTATCATTTGCTAGTAGAGGTGGCATGATGGACAGGTCGCCAGGCCGGGCAGGTTGTGTAATGAGTCAAAACGGGTCATTCTTTAGTACGTGATGATCGGGCTGGGTTGACCCGCAACCATTTTTTTTAATTAATCATTTTGTTAGTACCGACTGTAAATCGTTAGATCAAACAATTTAGGAAGTTGTATGTATTAAAAAAATCATTTTGTACCCTTTTTTAGAGATAAAACACAACCCAGATGACCCATTCCTGATTAACTGTGTTGAAATTACTGCCTTTATATATTAGGTTTAGAGAGTTTAAACATTTCATACGCTCATTGGTTCTTATTGTTTTTGTAGGATGTTGTAATTCTTAATAAAGTTGACCTGGTTTCTCCAGATACTCTAGAGGAACTCGAGAAGGAAATACATAGCATAAATTCACTTGCTAATATCGTGCATTCCGTGAGGTGTCAAGTAGATATAGCCATAGTTTTAAATTGCAGAGCATATGATGCTTCGGTTAGTGATTCGTCCTCCCTTGTCAATTTGATTAGTGACGAACTTATGATATATCGATTTGATGGCTATAATCTTCCCCCTGACATCTGTTTCATTTCAGCATGCTGCTCACTTGGAACAGCTGCTAGACGAAAATAAATCACTAAATACTAAAGATCTTCATGATAGTGGTGTTAGGACAATATGTATTTCGGATCCACACAAGGTTGATGTTGAAAAGGTATTTTGAATAGTAATTGTTGATTTTAACGAAGCCCCGGTTTTTTTACCATTAGTATTGAAATGATTGCTTTCAACTCGAGGTGGCAAAATGGGTGGGTTGGGTAACATGTCAAAGTCGGTAATATTTTGGTACAAGTGGAAGCAGGCTGGGGAAACATCCTTTGCCTAAGCTTCTAGGTTTCTCAAAATTAATTGGCGTGTCAAATATGATTACAAAAGTTATATTATTTCAGTAGTAACTTAAGTTGATGAATAATAATGATTTAAGAGATTTATGCAATTGAATACACTTTTCTCAGGTGAGATTATGGCTTGAAGAGATCCTTTGGGAGAAGAAATATGACATGGATGTGTACCGCTGCAAAGGTGTTCTAAGTGTCGTAAATTCTGATGAACTTCACACTATACAGGTAACCTCTAATAGTGATTTAATATAATAAACTCTGAAACAGAAATGTCAGTTTGCTCTTGTAAGGGCGTGACAGATGCCCTTTTTTGGTATATTACTGCTAAAAAGCCTAATCATTGTTATGATCTAATGTTTTAGCTACACTCATTAATGCACATTGGATTTCTTCAATATGCAGGCTGTGAGGGAAATTTATGAGATGGTTCCTGCGCGGAAATGGAGAGGCGGAGAAAATCCAACGAATAAAATCGTGTTCATAGGTAAACCTTTAACCACCCTTCTGAGTGGTTTGATTGAAGATACGATTTTTAACTATTTATCTTTAACTTATCTAGTTGGTATTAAAAGTGAAATGGGTCGAAACTACACTACCTGTATTCCAATGCTTGCAGGTGCCCAAATTGTTTTAGTAAAATAAAAAATAGATTAGTTGTATAATAATATAATCTTTGTAAGCATATGCAATACTTAATTACTTTTTAAAAGAATGGACAAAGAATGTCGATGGGTCAATCTAGCCTAACCTGATTTTGCCGGTTACTCAACCTGCTTACTTTGCCATTTCTTTTCATGATTCGTAAATTGTAAAATAAATATACGGGGGTGCCCTTAATAGTTGATTTTTCATCGATTTGTGCAGGGCGGTCACTAAATGAGGAGATTCTTCTCGACTCTTTTAAAGCTTGCGCCTCATCAAAATGCTAATTGTTGTTCAGAATTGTGTAATTTAATTCGACATGTAATCTTTTTTTGGAAGATTAAAGAATTGCAGTGGTGCACAATGATTTGCCATTTTGATGGGCCACTTGAGATGTGATCAAAAACTGAAATTTACACAAGATACAATAAATAGAAAAAGTAGCTACCTTTTATGAGGTGGTTATAATTTACGTGACAGGTGATAGGTACTGTCATTACTTTTTTTGGTATCCAAGTGAAGTACTAGAAATACTATGTTTGATACGATTATATGCTAAGAAAGAATATTTTTGTCTAAAAATAGTTCTATGAAACAAGAAATGGAACAATAATCATAATAATGTTTGTTGTGATCTTATTGTCATTTTCCTCCTAGGGATGATGTTTCAAACGATTTGAAATAATCTTAGAGTAATATTATAATTATCTCAGCTTAAATTAAAATTACGCGATTCAGTAGTTGGCAACTTAAAATAGTGATGATTAATAGTGTAGGTTAAAGCTGTTCAACAACTTTTATATAACTACAATTATGTGGTTGTGTTTGACAACAAATTAGTTTTGACAACAAATTAGTTGGAGCTGCAGTTGAAGATTGTGACTGATAATTCTTTTAAAAGTCACTTGAAAAAACCTATACTTCTATAAAAAGAGATTCTAAGAAATATTTTTTTTCACAATTTTCATCCTTTTCAAGTTACTAAACAAAACTTCTAATTCATAAGGGCTAGAGATTATTAAAACTAGAATTTCAATCCCTTATAAACCCCCTAAAATAACCATGCGCCAAACACATCATTTATCAATATAACCTAATATCATTAAGAAATATATTTTCAGTTAATTGTGTCAGTGGATTTAATAATTTCCTTTTATAAAGATCAAATGAATTCCATTGCACATATTTCTCGAGAAAAAGAAAGCTACGGTGTCAAAGGTGAAGAACTACACAAACATAATATTTACATTGTTAACAATTAGTTTTTCTTAACTAATCCTGCATACCTTTTAAATTTTGCTAAAACAGTGTCCTTAAAATCGTAACCATAAAAATTTGTTAATCTTCTATTTAAACCGACAACTACTGTAAAATTGTCAATTAATTACTGTTTAATAATGCATGTTAACTGATTAAGTTAGTTTTTAACCACCTTTTAATAACCAACTTGGGCTTACACCTTGTGACTCATTCATTTGGTCGAGTATCTCTCGGGTGTCGATCAATCATGAATCACGGGCCGCTTCGTCATTGTCTGATTTTTTTGGCTATGAAATTTCGGTTGTTAATTATTGCTCTAAAGGGTACATTGACTAAATCAGTAACTCTTTTATATTTAATTATATATTTGGAATAATTTTCAACACATATCTTTTCCTATTCTTATACTATAATTAGATTAGATGCTAGTAAGAGAACCGTACATTATAAAACCACTTGTTTTACGAGGATAGTTATGTTAGTTATATTATTATAATTATTATTATTATTATTATAATTAAATTAAATTAATTAAATTTAATTTAAATTAATTACATTAATAGATTAATAGATATATAATTAATTAATTAGATTTACATAAAAATATCTTTTTGCAAATCATTCGAGGTTACATTTGAAAAGGTGAAAACGATTAACCGAAAGTACTGACTCTCATTCTCTTTCTTCTCCGAGAGAAACTGATTTCTTCTTCTCTCTCTAAAATTTGTCAATGGTGAATCAGAACTAATATTCAGCT
Source organism: Gnaphalium uliginosum (assembly GCA_963930675.1). Taxonomy (NCBI): domain Eukaryota; kingdom Viridiplantae; phylum Streptophyta; class Magnoliopsida; order Asterales; family Asteraceae; genus Gnaphalium; species Gnaphalium uliginosum. The sequence continues at coordinate 18,481,044 of OZ005681.1, forward strand.
TTATCCTCCGAATCTACTCAACTATATACATACATTCATCTGTATCTATCTATCTATATCATTATTCACCACACTATTTCAACGTCTCTGGTAATTTCTTCAAAACCCTAACTATTACGCTACTTATCACATTCTTCATTGTTTTATTTTTTTTCTGTTGACATTTATATAAATAATGCATAACTTTACATTTATTGCGTTCCGTTTACGTGATTTTCAGTTGCATTTATTGATTTCCGTTGTATTTGATTGGTTCAGATCCGTCTCGATTTTATTAAATATTGTGAATTTTGTCGCCACTTGTACTATTGTGTATACTTTAGGTTATAATATACAGCTCTGATTTTAATTGTAGGTTGATCTGATCATAATTCTGCGCGCATTTGGTTATTGAACTCAATTGCGGAATCTGAGGCTGATTGATTGCTCGATTTACTTCAGTTGTTTTCCTTGCGAGTTTAAACTCGATTTTAGGTCTTGACAGCACGAAAATTGATTTTATGATCGTAGATAACCCCATTTGCATTTGAAAAGTTGACGCCTAAGTTTTTATGCTACGATATGTCAACCTTATTATGTAATATTTGGAAATAATAAGGTGAAACTATAGTTTTAAGTAGTGCCGGTGAAAGTTAAGGATATGAGAAGACACTTGATTAAAAAACTTTGTATGGTTTTTGGTCCTAGACTGCCGAGGATATGGTTAATCCTTTGTGGTGTTAGTGTTTTTGTACTTATTGTTTTGTCGAGTTCCTCTTCTAGTTCTTTCGATTCTGTCACATTGACTACGAAACCGGACCTTTATGCTAACTACCGAAGACTAAAAGAGCAAGCAGTGAATGACTATTTGGAATTAACTAGTTTATCTTTAGGAGTTAGTGACTTGAAGGAGCTTAGGCTTTGTGGAAAAGAAAGGGAGCACTATGTACCATGCTACAATGTGTCCGCGAATCTGTTAACTGGGTTTAATAATGGTGAGGAGTTTGATCGGCATTGTGAAGTATCACAAGGCGATTCGTATTGTTTGGTTCGCCCTCCAAAGGACTATAAAACACCCCTGAGTTGGCCAGTTGGTAGAGATGTGATATGGAATGAGAATGTAAAGATAACGAAAGACCAATTCCTTTCTTCCGGGAGCATGACGAAAAGGTAAGTTTTTAAATGTGAAGTTGCATAAATAGATAAAATCTCAGGTATCTCAAGCTATTTCTCTCTTGAACATAATTTCACTTACTTAACACTGACACTGTTAGTGAGCAGTGTTAGCCTTGAGTTAAGGAAATCTATGTATTTCTTCAATGTTAGAGTCAGGACACATGCACTCACATCAAAACCAATTTATGGGTTGAAAAACTGGGACGTCACATAGGGGTATATTAGAAACAAGTGCTATTCACACATTTATCAAATTAATTTTTGAACATATGAGTTGGGAACCCTAAGAATCTAAAGAGAAAACACTTGCCAATTAATTTTTGAACATCCGAGTTGGGAACCCTAGGATCTAAAAGGCAACCCAAACCTCTCAACTAGAGCGACACTGACTTGGCATTGCAAAATTTGTGAATTAATTACCGCCCTTTTGACATTTTCCCCCTCAATCTTGTTTTAGGTTAATGCTAATGGAAGAGAACCAAATTTCGTTCCACTCAGACGATGGATTGATGTTTGATGGCGTCAAAGATTACTCCCACCAGGTTGCAGAGATGATAGGACTTGGGAGTGATGTCGAATTTCTTCAAGCTGGTGTAAGTACTGACATATATACTTTACAGCTTTCCCTTTTTTATTGTGTTTGTTGATGACTTCATTGGTAGAGGCTGATCTTATGATGCCTACCGGATTTTATTCATTAGGTTCATAGATCTTCTGCTTATTGATTTTCATAGTGAGCGAATATTGTGACTTTTGGGGGGGGGGGGGGGGGGGGGGGGGGGGGGGGGAGGAGGAATTATCTAACTTATACCTTGGGTCTAATTCATATAAATGCTGTCAACAGGTGCGCACGGTACTTGATGTTGGTTGTGGGTTTGGTAGCTTTGGGGCTCATTTGCTGTCATTGAAACTAATGACTGTCTGTATGGCTGCATATGAGCTAACTGGTAGTCAAGTTCAGATATCCCTTGAAAGAGGTCTTCCAGCAATAATTGGCAACTTCAATTCTAGGCAGCTTCCATTTCCATCGTTGTCATATGACATGGTTCACTGTGCAGAGTGTGGTATTCTGTGGGATGACAAAGGTACTTTGATATGTTGGTTTATCAAACTTACCTATCAATGACAAATTTTGTTTGTCTTGAAAAATTAGCTTTTGGCTGCATCATTGTTTGTAGACCTGAAAGCCATCTTTTATTGTAATCAGTTACGTATTTGGTGGTTATTATGGCTCTTCCATCTTAGTGTCAATTTTTCTTTTTCTAGATCTTCCAAATTTTAGTGATGATTAATTCTCAAAGTATAAAAATCCATTTCCCAGTCTACTAATCCCTATAAATAGTGTAGACGTGCAATTTCTTCTTTCTTATTTTTCTTTCATGAATCAGATGGATTATTACTTATTGAAGCAGACCGGATACTTAAGCCTGGAGGCTACTTCGTTTTACATGGAAGTTCATTAAGTACAAAGAAGGGAAGCATGGCCAGCCCTATTGAAGAATTCGCCCGGACAATCTGTTGGACATTTATAGCTCAGCAAGAAGAAACTTTCATCTGGCAGAAAACCATCGATGCACAATGCTACTCATCTAGGTGAGGCTAGTAGTTGCATACATATCTTGGCAATTTATACCTTTTGATAGATAAAAACCAGTCAAAATTGGTATATTTAGCTAAAATGAAAATGGGTTGAATGGGTCAGAAGTCACCCAAAGTGTACTCGCAATGCATAAAGCCTCCAAATTTGTTTTCTTTAAAATATTAGATTATTATTGTAAAATTATAGATTTTAATCACACTTAAAGCTTAAATTCTTTATATAAAGTTCAAGAAAAGAAAAGATAAGCAAGTATTTGTGGGGTGGCCTGATGTGGCACGTTTTGACCCGTACTATATTAACTAGTATCGACTTCTAACCCAACCCTCCCATTTTGCCACTTATAGCGTCACATAACAACCTTTAACTTTATTTTCATATAATGTACATTCCAGCTCCTATTTATCATTATTTTCTGATATATTTGTTGAATTCTTTTTCGTTCTCAATTATAGCATGCAAGGTGCAATTTCCCCATGTAGAGAAGAAAGGGAGGATCTTCAGTCTTATTATAAACCACTTGCATCTTGTGTGGGAGGGACTACTAGCAATCGCTGGATACCCATTCAGAACAGGTCTTCCAGTTCCCAAATAACTCCTACTGAGCTTGAAATTTATGGAAAGTATTCTTCTTTATGTGAATACTTATCTGTTTAATTTGTTTATAAGCATATTGGTTTGTGAAGTTTCATCACACCATCCAACTATCATTATACGTAAGATGTTGATGTTGTTTACATACATCTGTCTCTGCAGGAATCCAACAGGATGAGTTCTACGAGGATTTTGTATCTTCGTTATCAGCTTTAAGAAACTTCTGGTCCTTGCTTACACCCTTGATTTTTTCTGATCATCCTAAAAGGCCAGGTGATGAAGATCCATTACCTCCATATAATATGGTAAGGAATGTGATGGACATGAATGCACATTATGGTGGTTTCAATGCTGCATTTCTGGAAGAAGGAAAAGCAGTGTGGGTGATGAATGTTGTGCCTATCAGAGCTCGAAATACACTCCCAGTAATACTCGATCAAGGTTTTGCTGGTGTTATGCATGATTGGTAAGGAATTGGCAAAATTGGCATCATGTTGTGGGTTCTTTTGTATATATTTTTATTTTTTTTGGAAATAACTTAGTTACGATGTTACGGATTTTATTGATGGAGTTTTTCTTGTAGTTTAGCTTTCCAGACCATTAAGATTTAAAAATGTTTTTTTAACATTATCTATACAATGTTTTACATGTCAATCTTTCTTGCATGTACGTTGATTAAATGAACTGAAAATTTTAAAATGAATACACCTAGAGTGACTTTCTGGTAAATACTCGAAATTTGCAAGGTTTTACTTTTGAGCAAAAATGTGAACATCTGGGTTTGAGAGTGTCTCTGAGCTGAAATTCGGCAAAAATTTCTTTCAGCATAGTATAACTAGGTTGCGTCAGCTTGCGTTTCTCCCTTTAAATTTACGAAAGGTGATTCTGGTCATCACTTTTGGTCATTTTTCTGACCTATAATGATCCGTTGGAAGTTCTTTTCGTGTCTCTATTCACCATGCTTATGTCATGAAAAATTGAGGATGAAAGCATTACATATCATAGATGTGTCCATTTATTTGCGGATGTTATAAATAATACGATACTGTGGAACTTCTAGATGGATTCCCAACTTTTAATGATCTGGATTCTGGATATGTAGTGGAAGATGTGTTTTAGTATTATTTGCAAATCATGGAAACAATCTGTTTGTATATATAGTGAAAGGTGATGCATTTGCTTATGTGCACTGTATTCAACTGTAGGTGTGAACCATTTCCCACTTATCCACGGACATATGATATGCTTCATGGGAATGGGCTCCTTTCATATCTTATGTCAGAAAGATGCAGTATCACAAACTTACTTTTGGAGATGGATCGTATACTACGCCCCGAGGTACAGATACTCGTTTAGGCTATCTACATTCAATGTTTTTATTTTGTCTTGTATGGTGTGTGAAGATGAAGAAAGAGACAGTTGTGGGTCTGTATTTTCTTTTTAAAGATTGAGATTGGACAGATACAAAGTAACGGGTTATATTTTGTCAAACGGGTAAAATTTGAAATTTAGCTACAAAGTAACATGTCAAAACTGGTCGAAAGCTGCCCTTGCATAGAACTAAAAACAATTTTGTAATGAAAAAGTAATAATTTTGTAATCATATTTGATACTCTATAAGTATTCATAGAAAATCTAAAAACAATTTGGACAAAAAACTGGTTCGGGTAAACCCAACCTTTTGGCTCGTATAACATTTACAACTCGTCCGAGTATAATTGTGTAACCTTTCCGTGTCTCATACTGCACTTGCCACATTACCATGTTTGCATACCCAATTCAATGTTTCATTCTTGTCCAGGGATGGGTTGTTCTGTCTGATGAAGTGGTGTCCATAGAGAAGGCGCGTATGATTGCTACACAAATACGATGGGAGGCGAGAGTCATTGATCTCGAAAATGGCAGTGACCAGAGAATACTTGTCTGCCAAAAGCCGTTTGTAAGAAAATGAAACCTGCAGCCATTATGGCCCAGTGTTCCTTGGATCGTCCGATGTTACAAAATCTGGTAATATTCTCCATCCATCACATAGTTCTAAACATATATGCGTTAAATCACAATAATCCAATTTTAATATATGGATGAACATATTTTGAAAAATATATTCTTTGGTTATTTATATCTTTAATTTATATAGTCATTTGAATTTTTCAAACTGATGATCCAGTTTATCTGAAAAGTACAAGCTTCAAGCACTATTTTCCACAATCTATTTATTACTGTATTACAAGTATGTTTCTCTGATGACTTGATATCTCATAATCACTGTGAGAACACACATCGAAACATCCCCATCACCGATTGCTTGATGATGATACCAGATTTTTAACAATGTTTACCAGGCACAAGTCAGGTGAGACGGCTCTGCACTCGGTATTGTTGGCATGGCATATCGTAGATAAACTGATAAACAAAAGAAGCTTGAGATTGTACCCAAAGCACTTGCGAGCTGTAGATTAGAGAAAGTTTTGCTGCCACGTTGTCTCAAGTGATTTTTTAATTATCTTATTTGAAACTTTCTCAGAGAAATTGTAGTTATTCATTGATATCAATTTGTTTTTGTCTCTTCTTTTCACGTGTCTATGTTTCATGATCAATTTTGTAACCTGAATTACGTACAGTTTGTATCGAACATTATCACTTGAATGAATAGGTAGGACTGGACCGGTCACTTTGTTCAATCAGTTTAGTTGGACCTTTTGATACAAGACCTTGTTAAATTTAGATTAAAAATCCTCTGATTGACATTGTTTTTGGTGATCAACTCTTGTGATTGAAGTAACTTATATCCCTTATATGTGTAAGAAAATGTTTTAATGATAATTAATAGACTTTATACTATGTTAAAGTTGAAATATCTTGAGATGGAAACATCCAAGTTTTTGAATAATCATCGATTTCCAGAATTTTGGAAAATTGCAAAATTATCAGGTTCATGCAAAAATAACCTCTACAAATCTGATGATATTCAAAAACTTTACACACAAAATCATTTAAAAACAAGTAGTTAGAACATCCTAAGTAGGTTTAACTCTTTAATTGGTTAATACAGTTTCTCTCTTCTAATTTTATATGTTGAACATGATATATGTCATTCTCATATTTTTAGATCTACTTTAGGTCTTCCTAAGTAAGTCTATCAATCATTTTCCTTTAAGAAAGACACATAGTTAGAACATCTCTTCTTATCCTTTCATTGAGTTTTCCTCATGTGTTAATCATATTACTACATTAACCTTTATACCCGCATTATCAATCATTTTTCCTGTTATTTTCTTTATTATTTTAAAATAGATTTTGTGTCAAGCGTTGTAAATTGGTAATGGACTAGAACCTTAGAGAATCTAGTCGGGCAAAAGATATTCAATGAATTTACTAAGGCTACGTTGTTTGGTTCACATAATTCTATGAAATTCGATGCAATTGGAATTTTAATCTCATTCCATAAGGGTTTTTGGTTTAAATATAAATTGAATTAGAATTCACCAAATTGCTACACTCAAAGGATTCACATTCTTTGTAAATTTCATTTGAAACATTCCGCACACTAAACGCACCCTACTACGAGTAACCAATAATTATAATTTAAAAGTCAAAGTATAAATTAACATACGAAGATAAAATATATACATGGTGTGAAATAAGTAGTGTTTAAAAGATAGAGATTAGGCAAAATGTATATAAATAGAAAGTACAAACAATGCCCCGACGGAATGGGATCTAAAGTCCTAGTAAAAGCCACACGATTTGCGCGGTATTCTCCCTCATATTTTCTTCAAACCAAAATAACTCCTAATAACATCTTTAATTTGTAATTCATCAATCGATCGATTTTACATTTTTACTTGCTTGCAGATCAGATCAGTCGATCAACACAACAAAATGTCCAACGAAAAGGAAAGAGAAAATCATGTTTACATGGCTAAGCTCGCCGAACAAGCCGAGCGTTATGAAGGTATACATATATATCAACTTACTCTATTGATTTAATATATGTCCACGAGTGTATTTTCTGTTTACATTAGTGTTTTGAGATGAAATGAAAATTAATGTGGGATTGCGGTGTTTGGGTGGTCTTAATTTTGGAGCGTATTTGCTTATTGCAACACAGTAAACTCCAATTTTAGTGTTTGCATAAGCTTATTTGCTTGAGTTTATATGCTTATTCTGAGAGGAATTTCGTAAGCCAAAATAAGCTCCAACTTTGTAGCATATTTGCTTAATAAACAATAAGCTTCAAAAATAAGCCCACCCAAAGTCTGACTTTATATATTGATTTTGGATGTGTGAGTATGTGTGTTTTAATTAACGTACATTGGTGTTATGTAAAGCAACTCGTTGTAAAAATGGAGTGATTGTTTGCTATCAACTTTCTTTGATGACTTTGTATCTATAAATGTATTTCTCACAACGCGTCTGTCATTTGAGATGTATCTTTCGTGCAATTGTGTTGCTAGATCAATGGAGCTTCTATTCTGTAGTTATATCAATTTTGGAATCTTATTTTGTTCCATATTACTATAGGCATTAATTTAACTTTTGGAGCAGAAAAAGGCTAAACATGTACTAATCCACCTTAAATTATAAATAAAGTATAAAGATGAAACCTAATCATAACAATTTAACCTTTTGATGATTCATCTGTATCTTGATTATCATGATTATCAATATGCTCGATTTGTTATATTACAGAGATGGTTGAAAGTATGAAGAGTGTTGCAAAACTAGATGTTGAACTAACAGTCGAAGAGCGCAACCTTCTTTCTGTTGGATATAAGAATGTGATTGGTGCAAGGAGGGCGTCTTGGCGTATTATGTCGTCAATTGAACAAAAGGAAGAATCAAAAGGAAATGAAAGCAATGTTAACCTGATTAAGGGCTATCGCAAAACGGTTGAGGATGAGCTTGCCAAAATTTGCAGTGATATTCTAGAGATCATAGATAAGCATCTGATACCCTCTTCAGGCTCAGGAGAAGCTACCGTTTTCTACTACAAGATGTGAGTCCAATGGGTAACTGATGCATTTAATAAAGTTTTAAATGCCTTAAAATGAATCAAAATCAATCCAAAATGCTACTGCATGTGTCCAACTTAAAAGAACAACATGTTAAGTATCAAACTTTTAATTATTGTTGTTGTATGTATCCCATAACTTTTGTAATCAGCTAACTGTTTTTTATGTTGACTTGTTGTCACGTTATCAAAACTGGTGATAAATCACCACTTTACAAATTATAGAAGGTCAGATGTATACAATAACGATATTTAAAAAAATTGTCACATACCATATAAACATTTAGTTACATAAGTACGAATTACTTTTTCAGAGACTTGACCCTTAAACTTGCACCTTTTCATCTTATTAATTCTATTCTTGCTCATGCTTGTCGCGTATCTTTTGGATTATACTTTTCTAGTTTGTTTTTATCATGTTCTAATTCATTTGGACACAGGAAAGGTGACTACTTTCGGTACCTTGCCGAGTTCAAGACAGACCAGGAAAGGAAAGATGCTGCTGAACAGTCATTGAAGGGCTACGAGGTATGTTCGTTTTTCAAACCATAGCTGTATATAGATGCAGTTTACACATATACTGAACAAATTAGTTTACAGCTAAAAGCATAATAAGGTGACTAATTTGATCCAATATCCACTTTCGAGAACTACTATGACCCAGAAAAAATCATCGAGTTTCCAAAACTTTGACCATGCTGACTTTTTCTGATGTCACACTGACTTTAGTGAGTGGAAACTGGTTACCTGCTTAAAAAGATGAAGATTTAATTTGAAATTCTTGAGTTTTGAAGGTTTTTGCAGGTGTAAATATATTCCAGTTACCCAAATATAAATTTGAACAAAGTTGGTTACTTTCCTACGTGATTAACCCATTATTAAGTTATATGTATTGTGTTTGTAGTTTGTACTAGTTTATAGTTTATTTTCTTCGATTAACTCCCTTCCCTTTATTCAACATTTATTGTTCGGTCTCATGGTGTAGGCTGCTGCTGCTGCTGCAAATACAGAACTCCCTTCAACTCATCCAATTCGTCTTGGGCTGGCTCTCAATTTCTCAGTGTTCTACTACGAGATTATGAATTCTCCCGAGAGGTGATCTTTATGTAACCACTTGTTTCTTCTTTAAGGAAATGTAAAAAAGTTGATGGTAAACCATATTGAGTAACCATTCCAGGGCCTGCCATTTGGCTAAACAAGCTTTTGATGAGGCGATTGCTGAGTTGGACTCATTAAGCGAAGAATCTTACAAAGACAGCACCTTGATCATGCAGCTTTTGAGAGATAACCTCACTCTTTGGACCTCCGATTTACCAGAGGATGGAGGTACTTATATCCTTCTCAATCACATATTCAATTGAAATATTCTGTTTCGTTAATTTATCGGTTGACTTGGTAAACGGGGCAAAACAGGTTACATTGTACGGGCTTAAGTGGGTCGATTTTGGTTGACCTGCAATATTTTGTCCCAAGTTTCTTAATTGTATTATGAATAAATAGTGTTTGCACAACTTTAACAAATATTATGTTATTTCGACGATAAGTTGAGAAAATTGATAACGACATCCCTTAAAACTGTCAATAAGGCTCTAAAACATGCATCAACATTTGTACTTATATCATAATAAATTTAATGGCCCCCCTGTGAATTCTGGTTGAAGTACAATAACTTTATGTGTGTCCAAATTTATTAAAAGTTAATTATGTGATGCAATGATTTAGGAGGTTCAATGCATTAAAGATAGACTTTGCCTTTCGACCCATCATCCTATTGGACTTGCTTCCTTTTAAGCCTATTTCTTTTACCCGTTTGAGCAGTTAACATAACTAGAATCTACCATTCATAAGTAAATGGGTCGAAATACCAGCTCTAGATACTGCTCATTTGATCCATAAGTGCACCAAAATAGTTCGATACTGAACTAAACTTTTATGCCTTAATATGACGAATCTTTGTTTCGTGTAAAATTCAGTTGATTAAAGCCAAGCCTGATATTTGTACAAGTACTTTTACCATGCATAAACAGAAACGATAAATGAGTCATGGTTTTTATCTGCAGGTGACGAAAACCACCCAAAGGGTGAAGAATCCAAATCAGCTGAACCAGAGGTTAGTGCTCCTTAGTTTATGCACATTTTTTTCCAACAAACTATTTATAAAATCCAACCATTCTGCAGGAGAAGCAGTAGTGATGGGAGATTATCGACAAGTCCACGGTGGGCAGTAGGCATTAAAGTATTGAGCTTTTACCAACTTCTATTACGAGCATTCTTGCTAGAGATTTTTTATGTTCAGGTCATCAAAGCGCTTCTACAATGTCAACAATTTATTAAAACTGCTGCCTGGTTTTTAGATCTTGTTTGAGTTTCTTTATGTTCATCTCATAAGAATTATAGCCGTTTTAAATGTTCTTTCCATAAATGGAAGATTATGGTCGGATCCATAGATATTGTTTTTTAAGTTGTTAAAGGTCTATTTTGCTTTTTCTTGCTATTTTTTGTCCTTCACTCTTTTTCTCCAACCTTCACTTTAGATACATCTTTGATAAATGTGAAACGAGTCAATTCAGGTTATATGGAGTTTGCTATAGCCTTTATGGTTAAGATTGCTATACTTATTAATAGTGTGAGTACTAAATAATGAAAACTATAATACGTAGGCACTACAAATATATATATATATATATATATATACATATATATATATATATATATATATACACACACACACTAGATTTTAAACCCGTGTACCTATACACGGGCGTTAAATTATTATTTGATTTTTTCTTTTAAGTATGCAAAAGATGTATATGACGTATTTGATCTTTGTATGAATCATAAAAATTTCCAGTTTATCATGAAAAAAGAATTCGTTTAAAAGATGTTTTCTTTGCTGATCTCTTCATCAAATTAGTCATATATACATGTTTTCTAATTTTTTTAAACAACTATGTGATGTGATAAATTCTACATCATATGAGATGTAGTTACCATTAATATCATATTAATATATTAATTAATTAATAAAGATAGATAATAACATTGACCATAAAATTACTCTATATATTATATTTTATTATGAATCCTTGTGATATATCAATTGTATAAAAATAAAATTTTAACATAAGTATCGTTGATTCAATGTGTTGTTGTAATTTACGAAATTCAATTTCTAACTTAATATTATAATAAATTCATTTAATTAATAATCTAGTGTATGGGGCATAATGTTTAAATAAGAAGGGTCTAATTGTTCAATTGAAAATTTAATTTAATTGATAACATTATAAAGGTTAATCATATATTATATTTAAGATGTCCACGCAATGCAGCGGTTAAAAAAAACTAAACTTAATATTCATTTGATATGTAGTATGTAAATCATAACTAAAATTTATATCACAATACCTTATGATATGGTGTTTCTTTTAAAGTGAAAAATCAGCTATTTACCCCTTTTATAAAAAATAAAATAAATCAAAATACCCCATATATATAAGTAATGTCGTTGTAAACTCGGTGTTTGGGCTGCGAGTTACGACTGTCAGATCGCATATTCATATGGTCATGTGCAAGTTGCGATATGTGAAGTATTATGTACGTAAAGTTGAAATCCTAAAATTTGATCAAAAAGTTGAAACTCTCAAATATAGAGTTGACAGTATAAATACGAAATTAAAGATACAGATAAACGCGTAAATTTATAATATCATATAAAACACCGTTAGAGTTTGTTTATAATTTTATACAACACCTAAAAAAGATCGAAAATTGGGGCAAAATTGATTTTGGAGCTTTAAAGATGTAATTTGACTACAAACGGTGGATAAATCGTATATGGCAGTTTGCTAACATGTTTGTCTCGTTCCGACATTTTCATCCATAATTGACACGTCCCGTAACTCATTACGGTTAAAAAGTCATGCCATAAGTTTATTAGTTTAAGTTTCAATGATAGTAATATAAATGAGAATTTAATATATATATATATATATATATATATATATATATATATATATATATATATATATATATAGGGTTATCTTGGTAATATCAAGTAAAATTTTTAAATATTAATAATAATGTTAGGGGTAAATTAGTAAATTCCCTCTTAAAAATAAAATCGCAAATATATTATATATTAGTATAGATAGGGTTGGGTTCTTGTGAAACAAGGAGTTAAAATAAAAACGATGAAAACGATCTCAATTTGTATTCACAATTGTTTTTAGTTGTGAACTTTTATTTTTTTCGCTCCACATACATTTTTTTTTATTGTGAACGTTTCACAATAAAAATAAGAACACTTTAAAAACGGCTAAGAACACTTTATATAAACACAACTAACCAACAAAATTATTAGAATCACACTCATATATCTCAAATATGTGTAGAAAACTATATGCTCACTCTCATAAATGCATAACAATTAAAAAAACAATTGATGCACAATAATAGAGATAATCGTGCTCGATTTCTATGCATTTTTAGAAATATGCATTTATTTTTCTTTGAATATTTGAGATATACGGATGTGTATCTAATACTTTTATCAAGAGTAATTGTGAATTTGAGGCGTTCTTAGTCATTCTTATTTTCAAAGTGTTCTCATTTGATCCAAACTATATATATAGAGTAGGGATCAAGTGGGAAGTAATTTTCTGAGGGAAGTATGAAAGCTATATATAGGGTTCGGATCCATAGGGAAGCACTATTTTCTGGGGAAGCAGAGAAACTACACATTCATCAACGATGAATGTTAGCGAATTCCATTAATATTCATCATATGATATTATAGGTTATAAAAAATAATTTATCAATGAATATCAGTAGTTATAACAGCGGTTTTGGATAATATTTTTGGTAAAAATATGTTTTTTTAAGTTTGATTATCATTCATCGTGGACGAATGTTAACGAATAATTTTTTTTCAAAGAAACTGATAATATCCACTTCGTTTAACAATTATTAATGATGAATAATATTCATCATATGATATTATAAATTATAAAAAGTAGTTTATTTATGAATATTAGTAGGTATAACATCGGTTTTTGATTAATATTTTTTGATAAAAATATGTTTTTTACGTTTGATTATCATTCATCGTGAATGAATGATTAGCTTTTTTATTTCTTTAAAACAATTACTTTCCTCTTGATCCTTACCGTATGTATATAATAACTAACTTAAATCGCATATGAATGAAGAAAGGAAGAAAGGATAACACATTTCACATACATACCCCTACATGCATACATGTAATAGTCCTATGCATATGGGGCAATACGCAGGACAGAAGAGTATCTTCGGTGCAGAAGGTAATCGGCTGGACAAAACCCAATCTTCCATTTGATATCAACTTGCAAGGATCTCTTTATCCATATCTTTCTTTTGAGCATATACTTAACTACAAATAATTGCCTATAAATACTATAGCAGCAAACTCATTTGAAGAACAATATACACACCTATGTGCCTCTACTATAACATTCATCTTCAGCTCGGCTCATATTTCGGAGATGTGGCGTAAAACCAATTACACTCAAGTCTAGTGTGAGTTACCAACTAGGGAATCGCCACCCGAGACAATAAACCCCTTTCATCTCTTATTTGTTATAACAACATCGATCTCTTACTACTTGAGTGGTACGAGCATAACCAGGTCCAGGTGTTCGGTGATCATGACCCGTAACCCGTTAATCATGACCCGTAAACCAGGTCTGTGAATCTACGTATCATCACTTATAAAAACAAACTTAGTTCACATATATAGGAAGTGTTTGCATTTCTTGTTACTCCATTATTTATTTTCTTTAACAAAATGCGTTAGAATTTATTATTCGTCCAATCACTGAGTTATAACTATAAAATAGTTTTAACATGATAGTGTTAACAATATAGAATTAGCAAATTCCTTCTTTATCAAAAAACAATGGTCATTCTCTTTTATACGACAAAATAACATATTTTCACTTTTCTAGCTCGTTAATTCAAGCCAAGTACGACTAGATCGGATCTAGATCCTACATTCTATAGTTAAAATTGAGATCCTAAGCAGATCATATGCAAGATCCAGATCGTTTTTTTGTTAATCATGACCGTAAAATGATGAATTCTTAAGATCGTGATCATCATGACAACCTTGATATATAGCACATACATAAAGTGATAGCCAGATGCATTCAGGATGTTTTTACACCAACCGGTTGAAGGTTAACTGGTCAAACACTCAAGTCCCAATCAAAAAGACTTTATGGCTATGAATTTGACAATCAAAAAAATTCTTTCTTTAATTTGACAATCAAAAAATTCCTTCTTCTAAAGAATGAAACACTAGAACTTATTCCAATATATCTATATCATATAAACATATGAAACATAGTTTATTTCATCTCATCTCATTGTTGTCTCCAAAGTACCAAACAAAATACTTATTAAATAACATCTAAAATACATTTTAGATTGAAAAGAAATTAGTGTAATACCACAGGCAACATCAATAATCCTTAGCCATGATATTAGAAAACATCTAGCATGTCCCTAATAATTCAGATTGGTATCGCCCTACAATTATTTTGCAAAACTTAATCGACCTCACTGTGCCTCTTGCTACGCACAAAGAAAATACAAGAATACAGAAAAATCTACAAATCTTGATTAGTCATTACTACCAACTCATATAAAAGTTGTGCAAAAAACCAAGTAATTTACACTGGTGTAAGGATCTCACCAGCTGGCCAACACAAGAGCAGATTAGAGAACTCTGCAAACTACAAAAATATACTTGGCAAGTGCCACGCTGTCAAAATGCAAGAGCTTCCAAGCCATTAGATGATACCTGCAACACACTTTTCACAAGCCGGTTAAAATCAAAGAATCACATTTGCACTTTTAACCAAACCTAAGAAATAAGATTTGATGAATGACCCATACACAATGTTATTGACGGGTGTCACAGATTTGCCAAATAAATAAATAAATAAGACGAAAAAAAAAAAAAGGAAGAAGATACCCACACACAACACAAGATGAAGGAAAGAAAATATGGACTCGTTCTTGAGAAACTATACAATCACTAGTAAGATATATACTCCGTATTAAGTTGAGCTACATGGGTAAGGTACATGAAATGTGGGTGCCTTACATTTAAGAGCGTCGAAGCAAGGGATCTCTCTTGCGCACTACTACTACCTTTTACGCATACTGCATACTGAATTCAAGGTTGAATAAAATGTCTCGTCGATTCTCTGTACCCATGCGGATTTTAAAATCTTTTGCCAATGACTCCACTTTGTCATCACTTTCATAATCCATCTCTCGCACACAGCGTCTGCGAACCTTTTTAAGAATCTCCTTCGTTGGTTTAAATCCAGCAACCACCTGCTTGCAGTGCATCATAACACTATATCATAATTCAATTTGATTTGCACATAACTTAGAAGTGTCAGTTTTTGACCCATTTACAAATTAATGGTTTATTTTGGGTTGTGTTTTATCTCTAACAGATCAAATAGTTCAAATTTAAAAAATTGGCAAAAAAAACTCAAACGGTACTTATAATGCATACAACCTCCTACTCATTTTATTCAAAGATTTAGATTATTATTGTAATAATATTGTGTTTGTAATCATAGTTAATGCATCAATTATTTTTACTCTCTTAAATGGATAAGTGCTAGCAGGCCATCCACTCAGCCTGCACCTGAGTCAGGCTCAGGCTGAGTCTATTAGAAGATGAACTATTTCAACCCTAACCATTTTATCACCTATCAATCAATCTTAACTGAAAAAACAGAAACTAAAATAGATAGTATTTGCATGTCATTACCATGTCGTTAATTGTGGAAAGTGCAGCTTTTATATCTCGCTTGATGAGATGAGCATCAACTAGAAGTGCATACGACGTTGCATTAGGCTTAACACCCAAACTTACAGAGTGCTCGAGCACTTTCACTGCTTCATCTCTCTGCAAACATACAAAATCATTTACTTGCATAATAAATCATATAAGACAATTTCTGCATAAATAGCACTAAAATCAACCTTCTGGAGCTTCCCAAAGGCACACAAGAGAGCATTGTATGAATGGACATCAGGAGTCAACCCAAAACTTGACTCCATGGCACTGAAAGTTTGATACGCTCGATCAACATCCCATATATTTGCACAGCCTAAAATAACACAGTTTAGTGCAGCAACAGACTTGTATGGAGGATCTGCATGGCTCAAATTCTCCAACTGAAAGTAAACCTAGATAAAACAAAAGCAAATTAGCTGGCAGTAAATCAGAGGATAAAGAAAGTGCAATTGCATAATTAGGTATCCAGCATCGGATAGTGCTACCTAAGAGTGAGTTACCCGCCTGGTTCCCTGTCCTTATGTAAAAAGGTGTGCGGTCCAATTCTATTTCAGGTACCCAAATTTGTTGGCTCCATAAAGAACCCCTTGAAACTCTGAAAAACTACCGTTTAAGGTAATCTCAAAGGTAAAAGGCTTCTTAGTGCCACCTTATATTAAACTCTTTCTATTTTCTGTTTTATTAGTTGGAGTTCTTATATCAAAAAGTTCGAAATTCCAATGTATTTTCCTTAACAACAACATATGCTTAACTGCAATAGAAACTGGGCCAAAGTTGGTTACCTTTTTATACAATTTCCTCAAATACAGAAGGTACACAGCACAGCTTTACGTAAATAAGGTTAAAAAAAAACTTAATCATAAATGTGATACATACCGTATCTAAAGTTGCAAATCCATTCTTCGAGCATGCGACAACCAATGGGTATAAAGTAGTGAATGGAGAAAACAAATCCTCTTCAGTTTCTTTAGGAGAATCCTTATAAGCCATCTCAAATTCATGCAGTGTACTGAAAGCCTTCTGCAAATTCCCAAATGAAGAGTATGCAAATATCTTTGCAAGATAAGATTCTGGGCTTGGGACTTTCTTCTGGCGTAAAGATCGTTTAAGAATTGCCCATGTGCCATCTAAGAGTTTAGAGTTATAATTTCTTCCGGCAGTAGTTAGTGCATTTACTATTAATCCTTCATCTACAGAAAGCAACACGGGTGGCCTTGCAATTTCTCCACGAGCAATCCATCTTGCCATGAACTCGAGGCCATAAAATGCCAACTCGCTATTATCTGATTGTGTCGCAACGTCAATGATATTATTGCACACGTTCCAGGGTGGACATAAGGCTTTGTTTTGATCCATTTTCTGACAGCACGAACAATGAAAGAAGTTGCAACTTCAGTTAAGGGAAATAAGTCTACAGCATGGAATACATCAGAGGTAACAACATGGATGGGTCGTGTGGGTCGGGTACCAGATCAAAAAAAGGGCAATTTTAGTATGGGTTAGATTGACCAAGAGGACTTCAAGTCAAAAGCTGTAAAATATACTACACATAGTTGGTGTTTCCGGAAAAGGATTCACGTGGAATTGAATTTTTTTAGGGAATTAGGGAAGCAATACTTTTACCTATACATTCATCGATGAATACTTCATTGGATACTCTTTTTACTCAATATTTACTGGATGATATTTTTGTGTAATATTCATCGATGAATATTACAGATAAAAATGCTTGCTTCCCTCAAAAAACTAGCTTCCCTTGGTGTTTCAGATAGAATGACAAAACTTATATTTTATCATTTAACAATCTTATTTTTTTAGTAGAATGGCTTAGAAGATTTTATGCATATAATATACACTCTGGGGGACTTCTAACCCTTGAAAGTCATCTCCTTCTAGGCATTTTTCTTATTTATAGTACCTGTTTGACGTTAGGGGGTGTTTGGGATTGCTTATGTTCCGGCGTATGCTTATTTTTAACAGCACCTTCAATGGCGCTTAAAAGATGTGCTTAGTTCAGCGCAAAGTAAGCCAACAAGCACAATCTCTTACTACAATACTACATACACTGATACAAGTAATCAATAGTGCTTATTGTGTTTAAACAATGCAATAAGCTAATAAGCATAGAAAAGGACGCAATCCCAAATATCCTATTCAAAATAACACATAATTTAAATATATAACTACAAAATCCAGCGGGAAAAAAACATACCTTACATCTCTCTATAATTGATACTAATGTATCCAGCCTTCCTGCAATAACACAGCTCCTCACACATTCTGTGAATACATCAACTGACAACATATAGCCTGATTTTAAGGTTAAGTCAATGTACTTCAATGCAGCATCAATCTGATTTTGGGATAACAGCAACCGAACAACCAGGTGATAAGACTCGTCATCAGGCATAGCACCCTTTAATTCTTTTCCAGTCTGGAGCATCCTAATACATGGAATAAAGATCCAATTATGACACAGTCACACAGTAAATGGTTTGTAAAACATAGAACAGTCTCTCTTTGAAAGGAAGAAAGTAACTCACTTCAATAAAAACCTCCTAAAATCTCACTTGATCACTCATACGGAGTATGTATTAATTATTATGCCGTTATCTCTAAGAGTTTAAACAAAATATCAAATAATAATGAAAAGATCATTACCATTATACAATACACTTCATTTATACAGATACAGAATACTTGCAAAAACTCAAAAAAAAGAAATTACACTCGAATTGGTAAAAAAATAGTGAAAGAAACATGCAGTTGGCAACCGGAGTACTCTTTTTGCTGTTTAATCCAAGTTGGAAGGTATTTGTCTATATCTTCAAATGTATGTGTGTTCTTAATATACAAGTTGTTGAGTACAAAAGTTGAAAGGACATCATTTGTAGAGAAATATAGGACTATATGTATACTTGATGCCACTTCAACACAGCATATTGAGTTTATAATTAGGGGTGCAATTCGTGTCAGGTTCGCGTTGGCAGGTTTAAATCACCCAACTCTAACATGGCCAGATTAGTTATTTGTGTTGGCGGGTTGAAACCACCCAACCCGAACACAACCCATTTAGCCCTTTTATCTAAATGGGTCAAACAAGTTGGTCAGGTCAACGCTTTGTAAACGGGTCATAAATGGGTTGAATTTAGAATCATCAACTTTTTTTAAAACTTGATTTTAAATAGATAGGTGGACTCAACCCGACCAAAGCCTGTTCATTAAACAGGTTCATGGGTTCAACGCGTTTGACACTGTATAGCCCAAACCCAAACCCATCTATTCCATGTAGTAGGGTTCGTGTCATGTCAGAAATTGCCACCCCTAGTTTCTAACAGTACTCCCATCTCTAACAGTTGCCTGAACTACCTTTAATATCAGTATCAAACTTAAATATACCAAAACTGTAACAATAACTTAACTGTTTTTAGTTTTAGGCTCTTTGCATCATAATCTCTTCTCAACTGCAAACTCATTATACCATCTAGTGTACTTAAGTATTGTTCCTGAAAACCTAAACCTATTCATATATCAACTTTCGAATTTATAGTAGTTTTTCTATATACTAATATACATATATACTAAAGTACTAAACTTTCAAAAATACATGTACAAAACTAAACATCAACATGCACCAATCAACGTAAGCAAAAAGGAAATGATCATCAAAAACTAACCGATTGATTAATTTCACAGCAGCTTCAGACTCTCTAGCCTGATACATAGCCTTAAGTACCAAATTAAAGGATGCGGTATTCGGCACAATGTTATAATCATCCATTTGTAAAACAAAATCCAACAATTCACCAGCAGAAGCACCCATCATTAAATTAGCCCTTAAATAATGATTATACAAACTCACATCAGGTTTATTAGGTTTCCCATTAGCATCCAGTGACCTGATCCAATACTCAAACAATTGCTTTATATCAGACCAATTTTGTGACGTCATCCAATCAGCAAACACATTCATGATTGCGGCACCATCAAGGGTTTGTGAAAGTGCTTCTATTCCTGCTGAAGGCTGCTGTTGTGCAAACCCTAGGGGAATTAGAGATGGTGACGTGGATGATGAGAAATTAGGTTTAGGGTTTCTCCAGTTCTCGTTGTAGAGTGGGCTGCCGGTGGCCGGATTTGGTGGTAGCGGGACGGCGGAAGACGGTGGTGATGGTTGTGGTTCAGCTAATTGTGGTTCTTGTGAGAGAAAGGTGTAGGTTGTGATAAATCTAGGGTTTAGGGTTTTACAGAAAGGTTTTAATTTACGAGTTAAGATCGCCATTGATGCCATATTTTGAAGGTTATTGTTCTGTTTGTGATCAGAGAGTGTAGGAAAGTGGCTGTTGTTTTAGGGTTGTTGTTTTGATTGGTTGAGTGAGAGGGTGAAATGGTTAGATTGGATAAACGTGAGGGTGTTTTTTAAGTTGTTTGAAAGTTTAAGGACGGTTTTAGTAAAATATAATCTTTTATGGAGACTATGGCAGCAAAAATGGGTAGACGTTTAAAATAAAGGACTAATGCACTTGATTTTAGTCTAATTTCTATAGTGTGTTTTTATATTCGTTTTGGTTTATTTTGTGTATCAACCTTTTAATTTATGTATCTTGTTTGTATCTGACCGATATGACACTTGTTTTTGATAATGTGTTAATGATGTGTCAAATGACGTGGTGCATTATACGGTTGTTACGTTATCAAATTAGTCATTTGATACACAAAATAGACGAAAATTGAAAGGTTGATACACAACATAGATGAAATTGAAGTTGAATACACACTATAGACATATTATTAAAGTTAAATGCATTCTCATGCACTAAACCCTTGAAAGAAAATAATAATACGAGTGAATTATCTCTTTAACTTACAAGGATGGCCCTGTAAAGGTGATTCTATTTTTGCACGTCTGTCAAAAACTTAAAATTTGATCTCAATTCCAAATGAATGAAGATTAGTGACTAGATGAACACTTGAAGATCAGAAAAAAGGTTGATTTTATGTTTTCCGCTACCTAACAAATAAAATGATGATCATGTCGTGGATTGCCAAAATGATTAAGCTCGTGTTGACATTAGTTTATGATGTGCAAGGGCTCTCTGGGAATACATATAAATATTTGCTATGTGTTTCTTATATAAGAAGAGAAAGTTCAAATTTTATGTTTTTTTATGACACTGTACTGTTAATGTTTTTCGATTGATTTTCATCATGTAGAATGGCTTTTGTTGTTTGATTGTCCTCCTTGACCACCGGCTCTAATTTCCTATCGATCCTATCATTTATTTAGATTTTCAAGTTTCACAAAATGTTGAGAGAAATGACAAAGGTAGGGACTCTAACGGTGACATTTTTGTAATATCGGTCGGGTTGATCACAAATACTAGTTCTTCGTATTCGTAATTTCTTATAAGCTAAAATCACTTTAATTATGGCTACTAAAACAAACTTATTCATTTATTACTATAATGATTTACATCTTTGAATACAGCAATTTAGGCAGTTATATGCCATATATATAGACTTTGGCAAACTCTGAACCTTTTTAAGTATTTTTGTTAAACCATATAACTCTTTTGAGATTAAACACAAACCAAATCAACCCATTTATAATAAATGGGCTGAAATTGTCATATCTACTCTACTCTTTAAATTATATTAGTATCTTTTTACATGTTCTCAATCTCATTTGTCATTCAACAGAGAGGCAAAGAACAGATTTGAATCACTTCGTTTCTCCAAATTACATTACTGAACATTGGGTTATTAAATTAAATCATCTAATTTGAAGCGTATGATTCATACTGGTGTGCAAAACTTCAATAATGATTTCTCCTTCCATTGCTATTAGATTTTGATTGCTGTAAATAATACTAGTTTTTGCACAGCATTTTGGAGATTTGCGTTAACAGAATACAAATTTGCATCTTTCTTAAATCTTTACCATTGTAGGAGAATCATGATTTCTTCAAGTGTGGATTAGTGCAGCAACAAAATTACCATGGAGAAACCAATTTTTATTGCAATGGAACCCAATGGTGAGCCTGTGAGGTAAGTTTGTCGATTTAACATTGTATTTTGTGTTGTGATGATGTAAGCTAAAGACAAAGCTTCAAGAATTACCAAACAAACCATAATTTTCATACGCGTTTACCTGATTACAATTGTGGCATGTAAAGAAAAGGTATGCACATGATGTTTTATGGTCGTATTTGGGAAAAGAATATACAATTGGTTCAAGAGAAATGTAGTTGAGATTTAAGGTTGTAACTTGCTTCTGGAATGTTTGGCCTTGATCATTTCATTTGAAGTGTTCGACGAGCGAAAGCCAAGTTTTCTGATACTCAAGTTGGTTCGAATTGTTAACACATTAATCTTATCCAATAAGACATATAAGAAGATCTAGCAAATAAGGGAAAAACTAATACTATCTTTGCCTTTAACATAATATGTACTCGAGTAATCATTTGAATTTGGCATCACGGTAATCATATTGCTTAACCATCACATCTGACTTAGTGGTAAGTCGTCATACTTCTTCACAAAAGTTCACATGTTCGAATCTCATTAGATAAACATCTTAGAGTGGCCTGAAAAAGGGTCGAAAACGATCACATGACTACCATATTAGGTCGCATACATCTGAGTAAAAAAAACAACTCACTCCAAGTAAACTCAACCCGGAAAACCTCAGCCAGTATGATAATCATATTGCATCTTTGTAATCAATGTCTTATTTGTTTAAGAAAAACACTATGCTTTCTCTTTTTCTTTTTTTCTTTTTGCTTTTCTAATGAGGGGAGTAGTTAGTACTTAGTAGTAGAACAAATAGAAATTGTGAGCAGATCTGATGGGTTTGCTAAATATGTAGAGTAATTAGCCCAATAACAAAAGCCGGCCCGTCTGATGGGATGGGCTTTTCTCCAAGCAAAAAATGTTCTCGTGCATTTATTAATCCTTTCATTTTTTATTTATAACTCGTTTTAAAATTTAAACAAACTAATAAGGAATTTATTGGTTATGTAGATGTTGATGTAGATTAGTATATATGCTGCTAAATCCATTTGTCCCAAATTTCACTAAATACACTACTTTGTTATTTTTGTCTATTATTAATTAATTAATAGGATACACGTGGTATACCGCGGAATTACATAGAAAACATGGTGATTTTTCGAGCACATGTCGTTGTTTTTTTAAGAACATGGAGTTGATGATGCTACTTAGTATGAATACGGAATTACATAGAAAACATGGTGATTTTTCGAGCACATGTCGTTTTTTTAAGAACATGGAGTTGATGATGCTACTTAGTACGAATAGTCGAATATCGAAGATTATTTATCATGTTAAATTTAGGAATGTATAACATTATATTTACTGAAAAGTGCCTTAGAAAAATAGAAATGATACGTTACACTATTATATTGATATCGATTTTTTTTAACAATACCAATTGGGCATAGTTTCTTATTATTTATTATTTTATTCGTTTATGGTACCGTTACCATAAATGTCAGACCTCACATTTGTGAGCGATAGGTCAGGAGTTCGGATTCATATTTCAGCGTATGTGAGTGATTTGTGAATATGTGATTTGCCCTGTGTTGATGCTCCTTGCGGGTGGAGTGCACACATACTAGGGGTGTTCAAAAATATCTGTACCGAATCCGGAATCCGAATATCCGAAAACCCGATCCGAAATTATTCGAAACTTTGGATACCGAAAATTCGGATATCCGAAAATTCGGATTCGGATTCGGATACCCATTTCAAGACATTTCGAATATCCGAAATATCCGAAAAATGTAAATTTTATATATTTTTGTTTTTTTTATTCCAAATTACTAAATGTCCCTGAAGTATTGACCCTACATTCTTTTATAACCCTAAATTTACCCTGATTTTAACATCAGTAAACACAAATGAGTCTCCTCGTAGGAAATCACGATCCTTCAACATCCCATTTCTTCAAATTCAGATCTAAAATATGAGTTGTCATCTCTATTCCTTTCTCATCGATTACACTGTTGGTATATTGCAAAATGTATAATATGCTGCAAATATCTTATTTCAATTGATGTTACATGATGTGGGTAAGTGTTGAATAATTGATTCAAAGTCTCCAATTAAGTATTCCCCCTTGATCCTCATGAAGATCACAGTAATTTTAGAGACAGACATACACAATCCTTCTTAAAAATTGGTATACATGTCGGTTTAATTTGCAGAAATTATTTGCAAATGTTAGTTGTTGATTTATTTGTTGTGTTCAAGTTATAAATTCCTTATTCTTCTCATGATTCTAAACTGCGTATTTCTTGATCTTCTTTTTCGGATATTTCGGATCACTCGATACCCGTATCCGAAAATTTGAATATCCGAAGTTCGGATATCAGAATTTTGGATACGGATTTCGGATACCATAATCCACCATCCGAATTTTCGAATATCCGAAATTCGGATATCCGAATTTTTGGATATCCGATTTTGAACACCCATAACGCATACTATTGAAATATGATACGGGGGTCAAGAGTACCCTCCAAATTACCATTTTTTAATATCTTAGAACAATACTAATAAAAGTTAAAATTCATTGTGGAAAAGTCTAAGTTGCCATCAACTCAATTATATTTTTACATTAATAAAAAGCCATACTTTATTAATAATCTAATCTAATATACTACATGTAAATTCAAGCGTTCTCTATTTATATATATATATATATATATATATATATATATATATATATATATAAAAGTACACAACAAAGCAAGGATTAAGAGAAAGTGAATTAACTAACTTTTTATATGGGATTATTGTTTGGTTATCCGCTCAACTTTACACTTATTATTATTGTATGTGTCCAACTTTTATACATTATATTGTACAAGGTCAACTTCTAAAAACTCTATCGTATGCTCACAAATTTCATACCCTCTATTGTATGAGATGAACTTGTTAAAAACTCTAAGTAATAGAAAGTATGAAAGTTCATTTTATTCAATAGAAGGTATGAAAGTTGATAGTATACAATAGAAACTCTATTATAAAAGTTTATCTTATACAATAGAAGGTGAAAGTTGATAGCATACAATAGAGTTTTTAAAATGTTCACCTCATACAATAAAGTGTATGAAAGTTGAGCGCATACAATAGTAATTAGTGTAAAGTTGAGCGCATAACGAAACAATAAACCCTTTTTATATTTATAAATTTTAGATTTTAAGAAAAAAAGTGTGAAATGCTTTACAAATGAGTATTGATTTAGATAAAAAGAAAACAATCAATGTTACCTTTGTACAATTGTACTTTTATTTAAACAAGCAGTTTTTCTCCGCGCGTTGTAGCGGAGCGGAAAAAATTTATAATTTTAGGTAAATATATAATATGCACGTGTTGAATATTAAAAATAACATATCAAAATATATATACTTAAATACCAATTATCATACATGAATCTTACACTTGAGAATATATTTTATGCGCGTGTTGAATTTAAAAAATAACATATCAAAATATGTGTACTTAAATACTAATTATCATACGTGGATCTTACACTTGATTACGATAACGTTAACGTCAATCTTATATTGAAATAATTACTCTTTATTAACAAATACATGTCATTTGTGATATATCAACAACCATATGCAAAACTAAATAATATATAAGTGGTGTTAAAATAAGGAAATATGGTTTATTTTCAAGTTCAAAGTAAAAAAATTTAACTAAAATTTTCTGAATGACCGTAATGCATGTCTTTTTACGTATTATGTCACGTCTTCTGTTATATTGAAACTCATGAATTTGTTATATGCATATTTATATATTTTAGTAAACTTTATGTTATATTGTTAAATAAAGATACAACCTTTTATTAAAACTTGTTATATGCATACTTGTATCATATGTAATTTTCTTTAACAATATCTTAAAACATTAATACTTAAAGTTTATAGTGAAAAACATTATTTTTCTAGCTACATTGGCTTACTCATTAACTTTTAAAATCATGTTTTCAAATACAATATACTAAATCTTTAACCATTTTTCATTTACGTCGTACAATTTATCACATTACAAATTAACGAATTTTGTAATTCATATCATATCTTTCAACTTCAAATATTTGACAAACCTAATAAAAAAGTAATCACTCTCTAAAGCTCAAATTAAAATTTATTATTTATGTACATCGAACGATTCAAATTAAACACGGGGTGTTAATCTCGACTGGAACTAAAAATAACCTTACTAAAAAATATAGTGTCAAAGTACGAAGTAATTTTTATTAAACTTATAAAATACATTTAAAGAATACATTTTATAGAAATTTGTAACTTTGCATTAGAAAAGAAAAAGGATTTTTTTTTTTACTATTCATTGTATATTCATTTACTCCTAATATATATAGAAGTGTTTGAATAGCAACTCTCTCCTTGTTTCAAACATCTATTACTACATATAATACATTTAAACTATCTATCCTAAAATTAAAATCAACCAAGAGAAATGATTATATAACCCTTGCGTATTTACTCCAACATTTAAATATCTCATCAATCAATATTAATTTATTATTATTCTCACTAAAACGAAAATGTTAACTTACTATATCAAGATGCTTAGATAGTAAATGTCAACAACTAATATGACTAATTTAGGTAAACTATAATTACGAATATGAATTGAATAATAATCTAAATATTAATAAAAGAAAACTTTGCTACATTCAATTTTGTCTAAAATCAAACTCTATTGACCAATCAAATGCTTTGATTTATCACACTTTCAATTAACCAATCACATCCATTTGTTCACCTAAGATTTCTGGTTTTGAATAAATAAATAATAAATACTTTATATATAATCTAAATAAACGAGTTATCCCTTTCATATCTATCTAAATAAAATAAATAAATATATATGTTTTTTGAGAAGTTGAATTACCAAACATTGAGGAGGTAGTTTCGAAGATTCCTATTAAAAGTGCTCTAACTTTTAATTAATTAGTTAACATAATATCATCATAATAATAATCCCTAATTAGATAGAATAATTTAATGTGTGACCGATTTATTCACACTAATACAACTAAAAGTCACATTTAATAATATGTGTGTATATGTGGGTTTATGAAAAATATTTTTATTCGATATTCATATGTATTTACAGGTTTAACATTCAAATAAACGAAAGATAGTTTTATCCGAAATGCATGTGTATTCACGGGGGCTATTGAAAAATACTTTTATTCGATATACGTATGTATTCGCAGGTTTAACATTCAAATAAACGAAAGATAGTTTTATGCGAAATGCATGTGTATTCACGGGTTTAACATTCAAATAAATGAAAGATAGTTTTATGTGAAATGCATATTTTAATTTAATTATTATAACTGTATGTTTATATATCTCTCCCAACAACCATTGAATTACATAGTTTAATACTTAACATTATTAATTCTTAAGTAACTAATTGCTACATATTAACTTACTTATATTTATAGTACAAAAGCCTCTTAGAAAGCCCGCGTAATCACATGTTTATAACCTAGTAATAATAATAATAGAAATAATTACAATACTTAAATATTAATAAGTACAATGTTAATAATAATAATCATTTGTTAAATTGACATACTTTAGAAAAGTGAAAATCAATACAACAATTTAAATATGTTATCATATATTAATATTGCAACGAAACACCAACCAATTAGATCTCCCACCCAAACTGAAAAACTGAATATAAGGCACCGAACATCTCAATTCTTCAACAGTATTTTTCGTACTAGAGCCATTAGAGAATCCATAACAAAGAAAGGTCTAACTATTGGAATATTCGTATCCATTTTGATCTATTGTGGTTAGTAAGATCGGTAAATTCATATTTCCTTCAATTTTAACATGCGAAATTTTCACCGATTGATATGCGCGGACATAGTGCTAGTAATGGATGATATATCACACTATATTACCTTTGTACATAACCTTTAACTTTAAAAAGATATTGATCACATATAAAAGATTTAAATTTAAATTTAAATTAAATATAAAAGAGTACGTACATCTTTATGGTATGAAAACTACATTCCAGCCCTTTTGTGAAATGGGTTCATCTATACACTCCATATATATCTCTATTGTGGTTGTCATGGCCTTAAAAGATTCCCAAGTCCAAAAAAGGCGATTATAATTTCAAATCTTCAATGAATACCACCATTTTTCCTTCAAGAACCTCATCATTTGTAGCTAAAGTAATATAAAAGCCACCTCCTAAATTTTGGCATATTTTGGAGAATACTTTCAACTTGTATTATTTGCACTTTTTCCCCTTTTTACATTTATCATATTCTTCCTTCATACTAGTTATATATATATATATATATATAGAGAGAGAGAGGTGAGTTCAAATAAGAAGACTAATTTTCGCGAGAACGTAGAAAACACTTCAAAATCACTTTTTAATCATCCAAAATGCATTTTTCTTCGAAACTTTTTCAATGATTAATAATAAAATAACTTTTGGAAGCTATGATATAAATATAAATAAAAAATATTAACTTTTTTTCGAAATTTTTTTACGGTCGTTAGTGTTGTGATTAATTAAGATAATCACAAAATATAATATGATAATCACATGTGATTATTCTCTAAAATAATGTGATTATCATGTGTGCGAGATAATAACAAAATATGATATGGTAATCACATATTATTCATGTGATTATTAAGTTATAAAATGTGATTATTATGAATAAAAAAATTAATAAAAAAAATTAAAAAACGTCAAAAAAAATTTATATAAAAAATAGCTTCTAAAAGTTATTTGAGTAAGGAGTTACGAAGAAAATTTTGTGAAATAACGTGTTTTGGATAGTTAAAAAGTGATTTTGAAATGTTTTCTACGTTCTCACGAAAATTGCATTTCTCATTTGAACCCACGACTATATATATATATATATATATATATATATATATATATATATATATATATACTAAAGGAGTATAGAAAATTGCTTCAGAATTTGCCACGTAAGATTAAGTGCCATGTAGCGATCTCTTATAACTTTCATTTAATAATATAATTTAGCTTTTAAAATAACTATTAAATTAAATATAATAATTAGAGTTGTAGATGAAATCAAATTACCTTGAATTATGTATTAGTTTATTTGTCAGAAAAGTGTATTAAATTAAATATAATAATTAAGAGTTGTAGATGAAATCAAATTACCTTGAATTATTTTTAAAATAGGAACGTTCTTTGTTTACCATAATAATTGGTACCCAAATATAATTATGGATGTTTTTATCATAATCGCCTAATATAAACTATTGTGCGAGACATAATATAAATTTCCGTGCATCGCACGGGTTTGCATCTAGTGAGAGAGAGAGAGAGTGAGTTTGGATCGAATAAGAACACTTTTAAAATAAGAACGGCTAAGAACACCTCAAATGCACATATATATAAATTAAAATCATTAGATTTACACTAAGACATCTCAAATATACAAAGAAAAATTGATGCACATTTCTAAAAATGCATAAAAATAAAAAAAACGATAGATGCACATCTATAGAGATAATTGTGCATCAATCATTTTTTTGATTTTGGTGCATTTTTAGAAATGTGCATCAATTTATCTTTGTATATTTGAGATGTATGAATGTGAATCTAATGATTTTATTTTATATATGTGTGCATTTGAGGTGTTCTTAGCCGTTCTTATTTTAGAAGTGTTCTCGTTGAAACTGTAATATATATATATATATATATATATATATATATATATATATATATATATATATATATATATATATATATACACACACACACACACGCACGCTTATATAGGTCTATTTAACATCTTATTAGAAAATTGAGCTCATTCATATAGTTGCATTCTCATCGAGGGTGAATGTAGAATGGGACAACTGTCCACTCAAAAAAATTCTATTTATTTAATATAATAATTTTTGAAGGCATTTGAGGACATTTTAAAAGTTTCACCCCGTTAAAATGGCAAGGAAAAAAAAAAAAACATTGTCCCCTCAATTACAAATTCCTAACTCCGCCTCTTTTCTCAAGTAATTTTTAATTGTTGCTTTCTCGTCTTATACTTTAAGAATATGAAATTTGATCTTATTATAGATTGGTCATTTTGACCCCTTACCTTTCTTTTTCTTTCTAAAATCTTAAACTATAATAGTTATATTAAAAATCCATTCTAGATAAACCCTTTTTAAGGAAAATGGGTATCTTTATCTAAATCTAAAGGATTTATTACATATATATATTTTTAGACGTATATCATAGTTTAAAATTTAAAATTAAATTGAATTTGATTAAGATAAAAATTGTTAATAGCAACAAACACCCCACTAATTTATTTATACTAATACTGATACTGATACTAATACTAATAACAAGTAAAAGAAGAGAAAAATAAATGAGGTTAAATAATTCAAATTTTACAGCTAACATTTTCCGTTTTAGGTTTTTCCTTTTATTTATTTGATTTATGATTTATTTTGTTTTCCTTACTTAATTAAATTCTCTGTTAAAAAAATATATTTTTTTCTCACTATTATATATTTTCTCTACTATATTTATAGTAATTATTTTACATTTCATTGAAAACTATAATGCATCCCTTAACGTACTAAACCTTTTCTTTTATTTCTTTAATATGTTATATTTATATTTATAGTAAAAATAAAATGAAGCACAAAATGACACATAAATCACAATAACAAAATATAGTTGTATACAAAACATTATCTAAAACAAAAACAAATTTAAAAAATAAAATTATTCAAAAACTTGTCAAACATGTACTGTATAGCCGAAAACATAAATAACTACCCACAATGGATCTTACATAACTAACTAATACTTCTAAAACGAACTTTTATCGAAATATTATTAATGATTATTATGTGCGTTAACAAAATATAGTTTTGTAGCTTGATAATACAAGCCGATCGAGCTCGAGTTTCGACCTTTGAGTTTTCTAATCGATTTGAGCTCGAGCTCGAGCTTGGCATTGTGTCGACTTGACCGAACTCGATTACACTCTTAGAAGAGGCTGAAGGGTCTTCTTTGTTATAAGGATGATCGCCATACGAATAAGACGATAAATGTGTCCTACAAAGAGCACTTACAAAAGATATTTTTATTGATGCTCTGTGTTACAACCTCAATGTTTATGATTGCTAACCTTTTATAATTTCATACGTTCATTAACTTCATTCGGTTATGACTAAATATCTTTACAATTCAATACATGCGTAGTAAACATACTACATTAAACGAGATTGCATATCTTTTAAGTTTTAACTCGTATAAAACATTCCAATTTCTGTAGCGTATACATAGATAAAATATTTATAAAAGACAAATACAATTTAAACAGGTTGTGTGTATATACGTGTTTGAAGTCTAGTATACAAATAAATGAAGACAAAATCGTACGAAGGCAACATAACGTAGACCGTACGATCTTCTGCAATTATTATTATCATGAATATAAAATCAAAATAATAAAATACAGACATTACTTTATATATGTTTTTGGCCTTAATATTGCCAAGAAAGAGATGGTATGAAAATATAATAAAAAGATGTAAATTCAAAGGAGCATGTGAAACCACACATAAGTAGCATCCATATACAAATGACTTCAAATAATAGATGTCGAACACCAGGAAGAATTAGAAGATTTTGTGATTTTTATAATATATATATATATATATATATATATATATATATATTAGTTTTCAAACTCGTCTATACACACGAATCCGTTTAAATTTATTCGTAATGTATTATAAATGTCTTTTTAATTTGGATGTGCATACATTCTTTCTATATATAAGTTATTGATTTCAATTTATTTGTTTTTTTAAATAATATTTATCATGTCATCATCTACTTAATTTTAGTCAATTAAACAAAATCAAACAATTTTATTGATTAATTGAATTTTTGATACTATAATCAACCGCTTCCTATATTATATATATATATATATTATTTAAGATATATTATATTTAATTTAATATTATAAATAAATAAATTAAGTAATTAATTAAGTTGTTTACTTTAATAATGGACAAAGCGAATGAATTAAAATAATTTGTGTTACTCATCACTTTCCGCTCTTAGTTATAAATAGTTAAATACAGATTGTATTAAGGTATCTCTTTAACCACTACGAAA
The DNA here is from genome assembly GCA_963930675.1 of Gnaphalium uliginosum. Taxonomy (NCBI): domain Eukaryota; kingdom Viridiplantae; phylum Streptophyta; class Magnoliopsida; order Asterales; family Asteraceae; genus Gnaphalium; species Gnaphalium uliginosum. The sequence goes on from OZ005681.1 coordinate 18,513,498, forward strand.
ATAATGAAAATTTATGCTTTTCTTGTAAATTTGCAAAGTAATTTGACATAATAAGTCTTGTAGATATTATATATACATATTTTTGTTTTTTTTTTATATATTTTTTTTATTATTAAGTGGAATCATAGAGGATGGTGGATTAGAGAGGGCAAAAACAACAAACGATTCCGGCCTTTATTTCTGCAATTTACAATCAAGATTTATTGTATCACAATTATAACAAGACTGCATTTTATTCTTACAAAGTTTACTACGTCATAATCATAATTATATGCTCTTTGAACTGAACCCTTTTCATAAAGCTATTTAAGCTATGAACAATAGGACAAAATAAATGAAGGTAAGTATGTGGGATCGAAAACACCAAATAGCTTAAATGTAAACAAAAGGCCAAAATTCCATCGGACGACAAGTACATTTTTCAATTTTTGACATCAACGTATTCAAGATTTTACTGATATAACCTCAACAACTTTAATAAAAATAACATTACATTATGTTATGAGCCTTTGACAAGCAAACCTAACACATACAATATTCATATGTTTCAATTATAATAAAAAATAAATTTTAAAAAACCCGGTCGAAATTGAGGAGGTTAATAGAGCTTGATTGCTCAAGCACGGCTCAATTCAACTCAATTAATTTCAATTAGTAAGGTTCGAGCTTGACTTAATAGTCATAGATTCGAGCTCGGCTCAAATAATTCAGAGGTTCTGCTTCAAAAACTACGTATTTATTTAAATCTAAATAATAGTATAAAATTATAATTAGACAAATAATATAAAATGTGAGCCATTTGGACCAGTTGAATGGTTAATGACTTGCCGTTTTAAACAATTGTTATTGTCTCTACTCATGCTTATTCTATTAATCTATTATAAATATCTTTAATACACATTGTAGCTAAAACTACACGTTCATTGACTATATATATAAAATCAATTTTGTGTTTCATTTTCATGTGACCCTATTATTCTGCTTTCAATTTTTTCTTTTTATTATCTTTTTTTTTAGTGGAATGAAAATAACAATATTACTTTCATGAGGCTAACAGCTCTCGGAGCGGCATTGATATGATTTTTGCCCTTTTCTTGTTCATCAACATCCAGATCGCCACTCCCGAACCCGATTGACGTTGAACTCTGTTTTTCAGCCGCCGCTGATGGCTTAACGAAGTGTGGATAAACTTTTTTCGGGGCCGACAAATGAATTTGACAAAGATAATAATATACGAGGCCCATGATAAACACTAACAATTCGGTAATTTTTAAAAAATGTATTAAATATAAAAGTATTATGATGTCATTTCTTACGTATCGAAAAAATTAACTATTTCTGTTCTACACTTAAAAAGTCATTTCTCGAGCATTATTTGAATAATCCGTTTTATCAAATCTTTATATTCAATCAATGCTCTCTAGTATAACAAAATATGAGTCATACTTTTCAAATACTTTATTTCTTTAGGTGTAACGATAGTTTTTCCGACTTTAAAACTATAGTAGTAATAAGTATTGTTAAACAATTGGAGGCTCTCGGAAATCGGTGGCCATGTGCGATGGCACATATTGCCCTTTAAGTATCCTCCACGAGCTTTTTTTTTCTCTCTCTTTTTGTCATGAAATTCAAACAGTAACAGTAACATTAAATTGTGTAAATGCTATATATTTAACGCAAATGATGTGGAATACAAGAAAGATATTATCTAGCTTATTGGATTTACCCGAATTAGTGTACGTTTTTCAAATCCTTTTCAAGTTTACACGATCCAAAGATATTAACGCCAAAGAAAGCATGTGAAATGATTTTTATGAGCGAGATCATTAACAAATTTTGAGAGTTCAAAGATTTCGTACCTAACTAGATATCATTGGTCAAATCATCATCGTAATTTTATTCTTCTATATTATTACCATTAGGTGTCGTTTAAATATTACCATTTTCTCCTCTTTGTTACTGTATCTTTTGAATACCCTGAAGTTTATTCAATATTTCAAACATAAAAGTATATACATACGCAATGTCTTTATTAACGGGCCGATAAGATAGTATCAACATTGACTTTCATGTAATTCTTTTAAGGTAAGACTTTTATACTGATCAACCTAAAATGAGACATTTATACATATCAACTTTAATTGATTATCAATATTTTTGCGAAAAAAAAAATATGACTATGTTCGGTAACAACTAGCTGGAGTTGGAATTGAAGATTCTGACTGAAGTTGGAGGTGATAGCCGAGAATTTTATTTTTTAAACTTTAAGTAGCTTCTTTTAAAAGGGAATATAGAAGATCATTTTTTAAGAAGCCCTATTATCTTTTTGTTACCAAATGAATATTATTAATTTGTAGGAGATTGAGATCCCCTAAAATTCCTCCGTCAACCGCATCGTATCTATCTATGGTTGTATGCAAAATTGGCTGATGTGGGTGTGTTTATATGATTAGCTTATTAGAGTTTTTTTTTTTTTTATAAGTTTAAGCTAGTCGCATTGTTTGGATGACAAAAATTTTAGAGTTTATGAAAAAATAAGAAAAAAAACTAATTGAACTAACTTTTAAGATAAGATCCTATCTTATAAAATGTTAAATTACAAAAATACCCTCGTATATAATTATTTATCATGTATTATGATGCATGTTAAGTGGTGATTAATAATAACAAGTTTTAATTGAATGGAAATACTAAAGTTAACTTAAACACAACCAGACAAGAATACATGTTCGTATTATAGTATAGCTTCGGTAAGACCGAGTCGAACCACATGGAATCGGTGTAAATTAAAATAATTAATTAAACCTTTAAACTACAAATTACAAATAAATAAGGGGTGCATTTTAGTTCCGTACGAACGTATTTAAATGAAAAACGAATTAAAATTTAAACAATTAAAAAGATAAAAGTAACTAAAGATAATCAGATAAAGAAGCATGTATTTACTTAGACTTGTGATTCTTCGATTCAGGTTTCAGATATGTTTATTGAATTATTGATTATTTGTTATGGTGATTTTAACAAATATAGATAGTCTCCTCTTAAGGTTAACTAATCCTAATGAACTTTTAGCTTAATACTAGATTCTCTTGAATACACTAGAATTTCTTCTATGTGTTATTAACCTAAACCTCATTCAATTAATACTATCAACAAATCATTGAGATTCATTCAGCAACCTCGTGTTAACGCAAGTTTATATTTATTGGTTCAATAATTATCACATTAATTAGGTTTTATTAATTGCTATTCTCTTAACCTATTACCGGTTACAGTCTCAAGTCACAATTAACTAATAAATTACTTAATAGCAGATAATCAATCAACTTATACAAACCCTAGTTATAGCATAAATCTTTTGACCACGTTAAGTAACAATTAATCAACACATAATTAATATGAATCTTTCAAATAAACTCAATAATCATTCATAATTCAAATTAACATAAACATATCATAAAACCTTCATCTAATAATCATTTATTTAAGCAAATACAATTAAAGAATTAGTTCATGTTCAAAGTAATCAAAACCAGATCTAAAAACATGTACATCGTAAATAGAAAAGATTAAGAATCAAACCCAAGAAACCGAACCAAATCTTCGTTAGGGTTGAAAACCTTCAAACCCTAGCTTCCTAGCCTCCAATTAGCTCTTCTAGTCGACTTCTAAACCCTAGAACCGAATTAAGCTTTACTTAATTCGTATTGTAAATTGTATGGTTTATGGGTTGATTATGGCCTCTATTTATAAATTTCAGATCACGCATTCAACCGCCGGTTGAATATTTCAGCCGCCGGTTGAGTTGGCTTCTTACCCACGAAACCCGGTTTTGACCCGCGCGCTCCAACCGCCTTCTATATTTGAGTTCAACCCCCGGTTGAATATTTCAACCGCCGGCTGAACTGTGGTTTCTGCAGATGGGCTGGGCTCTTTCCTTTGGGCTTCATTCTATACAAATCCGATTTTACTCTACTTCCTTGGCCCAATATCTTAATCTCTTGGGTTTCATCTTCTCTTTAAGTCCAGTCTTCTTGGTTTTTATTATTCACTCCATTTTCTTCAGTTTTTAGCCCGTTTTCATTCCTTTTCATTATTTCTTTGTTTTAAACACCTTTTTGCAAATATAAATGAAATCAGTAATATATATAAATAAATTGCAATAAAAATGTTAAAAAATAAAGGAATATTATTATATAAATATGACATTATTTGATGTTATTATATTATTTTATCATTTTAAGTCAATTCACAAATATAAGTTTTCAATTGCAGTTATTTAATAAATATTTATATAAAATAATAAGCTCCAACCTGTAACGTCAAAAATAAGCTGCAATTAACACTCGAGCTTATAACGTCAAAAATAACCTCCGATTAACCGCTTCAGCTATAAATTCGGACTACAACTACCGGTTAAAATACTTTGTGTCTCAAAATACCAAATACCACTTGATAAATAGATCCGTTGAGTATTTGTCTTAAATCGATACTCTATTACGGAGTATTTTAATTTCGCATAATTTCTTATTTCTTTCTAATTTCACGAGGAAGAGAGTATTATACAGTATATCTATACATACAAATACACAATAGAACAAACATATCTACACTGTATCACCCCGGACCCTGCAACTTCGGCCTCTGTTTCTTGTCCAGTCTAAAATAAATAAAATAAAAAAAGTTTCCACTCTCTCTCACTATCTCGGCAATTTTTGCTCCAAAAACACCACCTTTTAACACCAAATTCCGTCATAATCAAACAAGAATCTCACCCATCTGGCTACAAACATGGCTGTTATTGCACTTTCCATTATGGTTCTCTTGGCCATGACCGGCTATTCAAGTAAGATCCCTTTATTTTTCTCAAATGGGGTTTTCATATTTTGAATTTTCTTATATGGGTTTGATATGTTTTTAATTTTCTCAAGTGGGTTCTTGATTTTTTATTTTTTATTTTAGTTTTTCTCAAATGGGATTTACTTGGATTTGTATTTTGAGCATCAAGCTAACACCTTTATTACTGTGTGTTATTAACAGGGGCAGCTTATTGTGTATGTAACTCTGCACAGAGTGACACAGTTCTTCAGAAGAACATAGATTACGCATGTGGAAATGGAGCTGATTGTGCTCAAATCCTTCAAAATGGTGCTTGCTTTAACCCAAATACTGTTAAAGATCACTGCAATTATGCTGTCAACAGCTATTATCAAAGGAAGGGTCAAATACAAGGGAGCTGTGATTTTTCAGGCACAGCTACGGTCAGCCAAACGGCCCCAGCTGGTAAGTTTTCCTAACCAGTTTCTTGAGCAAGACTGCTACAGTCACTTGCACTTTATGTATTAAAACTAGTATACCAACTAACACACCAAACTTCTCTTTCTTTTTCAGAACACTAATGTTAAAAAAACCCAGGGAAATAAATTTAAGTGACTTGTACATTGTGCAGTAGATCTTGTACATTATGCAGTAGATCTTGTACATTTTTTCTGTCAAGTTCAGCACTGGATAGCTTTTTTGATTTTACTCTAATGTTACTTTTTGTGTCTTGATGATTTACAGGTGCAACTTCTGCTTGTTATGCTGGGAGCCCAGGGTATGCATCTTTATAACTAAATCTTGCACCTTTTTCATATTAAATTGTTAATTGATATCTTCATGTTTGGATTTAAAGTTATGTGGGTGTGTTTCTTGTTGAATAAAGATCTCATTTATTTACAGTTTTTGTGTCTTTAAATTTGTTGTTATCAACTACAAAGGTGAAAATATAAAGAAACTATACTTTTTGATTGAAATAAGAAGTCGAAAAGGTAGTGACTTCATATTCCAAGAAGCTCATCTTTCATGGTGATGCACTTCCTGATGCTTCTTGGGGAAGCTCATCTTCCCAAAGCAAATTTTAAAATCCAGAGCAATGTGCAAGTTCTATGCAAAATGTACAAAGCACTATATGGTCATTGCTCTGGATTTGGAACTTTAAGCTTTGGAAGAAGAAATCACTTTTTTGTTTATAGTGCTTGTAGTTGCAGGACGGCCTCTCACTTGACTTAAAAGTTTCACAATTATTAAGTTTTTAGCTAAATTCATTTTTCAAGAGCCAAATTTTTTTAAGGTTTTGTACATCGTGCATTGAAAGTTGTTTTCAGCTTGTAGAGCCAGCTTTCAAGAATCATTTGGTAGATCCAGCATCATAGATTAGGTACTGTTTATTCAGTACAAATGTGAGTTGTCAAGAATCATGATACATTGATATTGATATCTCATAGGTTGTTTGTTCCTATTTTTTGACAATAAATCAAGCAAAGGTCATGACTAATGTTAGGTCACAATGGGTAAAAAAGAAATCCATCTTTGAATTTTTTTGGTCAAATTGGCCTTGCCACAACCATCCAAATTTTTTTACAACCGAGGTTATAACAAGATATGCTATGCGAGTACCATGTTAGCGTATGGGAGCACTAGTAGTTAAGAGTAGGATAAAATAGTAGTAGCAGCTCTTTTTACCCTAATAGGAAGTGGTAGAAAAGAAAATTCAAATGTGAACTTAGTGGTCAAAGATCTAAATTAAGTGCATTAACATTACTTTAGATGAGGAGTATAGATTTTTTTAATTTGTGAAAGAAAGACTTGTAAGGGGTTAGAAATGATTGAGAAAGCTAGAATTGTCAATTTCTTGTTGCTAGCTTCAAAAGAACGATTCTCCTTTTAAAAGGTTAACTAAATCCGATGGAGCATATGATCATAAAATGCTTTTAATGTAAATGTTTCCATGGCAAAAGTTATTTTCTGGCGTAACTGAATTTTTTAGGAGGGATTTATAGTACATGTGTGCGCGGGTGCATGTGTGTGTGTTAATGTTATAAATATATAATGGTAAAAAATAGAGATGAATAATTGACCACTAAATTAAATTAACTGTAAAATCTTTAAGGGCATTCAAAGACAAATCAGAGTAGTTATGATTCCTGTGCAATGCAGTAAGTATTTGTACATTCTGCTTTTAATGTTATACTCGTTATCTCCCGTGCTCCCCCCGATTATAATTGTGCATACAAGATATGAACTTGACCACTTCAGTATTTTATCCTACAGTAACTTTCCAATTTTAGAAGCCTTCTTTTTCTAAGTTGCTTCTTGTGATTTTTGAATGTTTCAGCTCAACGACCCCAACCACCTCATCACCACCCGGCACTGGAACTGGCACCGGGACAGGAACTGGAACCGGAACTGGAACTGGGACCGGAACCGGGACCGGAACCGGAACTGGAACAGGTACTAACACGGGTACTGGCACAGGCACGGGTACAGGGATGAACCCGTCATTTGGACTTGGCCCAAGTGGCACGACAGACAACAGTGGGGCTGAGTCTTCCAACTCGTTCATTTTGCTAACTCTTTTGGTTCCGGGCTTGATCTTATGGTTAAGGTTGATGTAATAATGACGGTTCATTTCGTTGTGGGGTCATGATTAATCCATGAATCGGGCTGTAATTTACGCGGTGGTCAGGTTGTAGTAGGGAATGAAATATCGGTTGTATTCCATTATAGGGTATTTTTTCTGTTCATCTACTTTTTGTATGTGGGGAATTTATGCCTTTTGAAATGAGGCTGTCATCTGTGAATGGGTGGTTGTGGGGGTACTAAGTTCTTGATGATTTTTAGAAGTGTTCATCTTTTATGTATATCTAAAGGTCACCTTTTTATTTTGTTTAGATTCTATGACCACTTTTTACTCCAGGGTTGGTGCATGATGGTATCATTAATCATTAATAATTAATACAAGTAAATTATAATCCAATGGGTAATGTACAAATTTGGTGGTCCAAATGGTTGTCTAACTCTCCTAACCCATTTAATAACTATTGATTCCGGTCAAATAGCACAATATAAAAAATTGGTTTATGATGAACAAAAAAAGTTGCTTTCACATGAAATATATTGAAAATTGATCAAAATTGTAATCTTGGTACACCAACTTCTTTAATATATTTATAAAGATATATTGTTAGAATTATAACTTTTAACAATCACGTGGCTGGGCTTAGTGGTTATTGTCACGAGAAAACTCATGTTCAATCTCCCTACCTCTAGGTAAATTTCAATCTCCCTACCTCTAGGTAAATATCTTTGGGGTGTCGAGGGAGGGTCGAAAACGGTCACGACTCACAAGGATACTCATGTTAAACTGTGTACATTCGAGTAAAAAAGAAAACTCACCCTCACATGATAACTGTGATAACTTGAACAAGACAAAACTTTTTACTCTTATTTGACCCGTTAACCGTTTATAATTGAAGACTGCTCGTTTTGACATTATATAAACGATTTTGATTAACAATATAAAATTTGTCAACTTAATATCCTTGACACTGTCCAGAGACACAAATTTCACCTCTTGCTATATAACAAACAACCGATAGAGACCACATAGTACACACTTTTATAAACATACTAAATATAAGATTACATCATTCATCGTCTCTTCCTCGTTGTTATACCACCATTGCAGCTAATGCTTCCTACCGCCACCACCGAAACTGTTAGGAATCTAAAAAGGTGCTAGATTGTGCGTGTATGGTAGTCACTTGCTATTTTGCTTACACTATTTGTTAGGTACTGTGATTTCGCTACTTAAACACAAATTCAAAATAAGAAATCAGAAATGGTTCAGCCATGCATGTATCACCCCATTTTCGTAGGTGAAAACGGAGGTCACATTAACGATATTCAATAAGAGCAAAACTCCATTTATTTGAAATATCTAATAAACGAGTCATAAAGATGTCACCAAAATAAGCCAAATAGAATGTGCGTTACAAAATTTTAAAGTGAAAGTCTAAATAATAAAGAAAATATTAATAATCCAAAAAAATCTCGAGCTAACTTTTCCAGCTACGTCAACTTTCCTCGAGCTCTGTTCCTTACGCTCCTTGATCACCTGCCGCATAGAAAGAAATGCGGCTGATCCAAAAGGCCAGTGCGCGGATACAAATAAAAGCAAACTAATGTACATGTCTTATAAAAAAAATTATTCAATGGCGGAAGCGGATTGTTCATGATGAACCAAACAAAGGCAATTATTTTATCAATGAGATTCAAACGATCAAGAGTGCAATCGGGTAAGTCAATCCAAGCTCAATACAATATAAAACAATACAATGGGTACGTGGACTGCATATTCAAGCGTACCAAACAATGGTGAATGAGGCGTTTGGCACTACACCTCCATCCACAACAATACAATACCATATGTTGGTGCATTTTGTGTGACAACACCTTCTAGATAGTTAGATAGTTAGATAGTTAAGTAGTCGTTAAAGTTCAATGTTAATCGTTCTAATATATAACTAGCAAACATATATGAGCTAGCGAACATGGGCTACATATGTCTTAGGAGAGTGGGCCAGCGAACATGGCTATGTTCGCCGAAGCCCAAGCCCAGGCCCAATCAAGCGAACTTGTAAGCTATATATATGTTTGTTCAGCCGTAGGGTTTGGTGACTAGAAAGGAGAGGAGAGAAGCCGTGGTTAACGAATTCAGAGAGTGAGAGTTCGTGAGTTTTAGTATTACAGAGAATAGTTTCCGGGTTTACTGTAATAGTTCTTAGGTTTGATTGTAATCATCGTTATAATCAATATAAGAAACGTTTAAACGTGATTCGTTGTGTTTTACATACTCGTTTGTGTTTGATTAATCTATTCAGGGATTCCGCACCTGATTAGGTTTGTTAACCTCGTTATCGATCTAGATTATTGTGGACTTACAATTCGTATTGGAGCATTTAGCAAATTTCGCGTTGGTTCGAGGTTATAATCGACAAAAATGAGTTGTTGCAGGTCGTTTGTACACTGTTCTTTTGCGTTTTAGCAATCAAAAACATCCCATAAAGTTTAGGGTTTAAGCTTCGTTCGTAACTTAGGGGTTTCGTGCGTTTCAGATAGAAAGTTTTCGATTTTTAGGGTTTACAGCCGATCGGACGAACATAAGGGTTTTCGGGCGAACATAAGTGTTTGAGCGAAGATACTACAAGTTCACTAGACACATTTGGGCGAACTATCACAAGTTCGCTAGGTGCTTGTTTGTTCGCTAGTTTGATGTTTGATTGAGCGAACTTATCAAGTTCGCTAGTGTAACTGAGCGAACTTATATCAAGTTCGCTAGTTTCTTGATCGGCGAACTTACTCATTATTAGGCGATCTTATCCATTTCCAACAAAAAAAAAGAGTTTTTTTTTAGGGAATGTCGCGAAAAATTCTGTTCCACCAAATCTTGTTTCTAGGCTTACTACTACTTAATATTAGCATGTGAAAAGTTTCATTTTACTCCTGGAGTTTTCGCACTTTTTGAGCGAGATTTTGGAGGAAAGAATTTTAAAGGAGTAAATTCCAATAAAAAGCATAATGTCGAATTTGAATAAAATGCTTGAAATGGACCACGAGGTCGGTCGAGCTACTTCTCCACCAAAGCTACTGAAGGTTGAGGATTACTTTTGGTGGAAGGAGAGGTTTGAATCATTCTGTAGATTTCACGACATCAAGATGTGGATATGTATCGATGAAGGGTACGTTCCACCAACTCATGAAGTGGATGGAAAGAACATAGTTTATTCTTATTCACAAATGAAAGAGGAAGACAAAAGAATGTATGAAGCTGAAAACAAAGCTTTATCTAGTATCAAGATGTGTCTTCTACAGGAGATATTACATACTTTCAGAAACTACAGGAGTTCAAAGGAGCTCTGGAAATGTTTAGAAAGAAGGTATGAGGGTAACCCTCAGGTTAAGAAAGGAAGAACCGAGCTACTGAAGAAACAGTTCGCTGTTTTTAAACATACAAAAGGTGAAAGCTTAGAGGATACTATCACAAGATATTATCATCTCATGACTGAATTGGATAGTCATGGGGTGGTATATACTGACACTGAAAAAGCTGATAAGATCTTGGAAGCTTTACCTCAAAAATGGGAATACTATTGTCTTCTGATAAAGAATGATGAACAGAGATATCTGGCATTGACACTTGAAGAAGTTATAAACAAGTTAAGGTCTTATAACTTTCAACAGAAACAGAAGGAGATGGGAGCTGATCAGGTACAAGATCCGGGAGTATATTATGGAAAAACTTCAACTTCTGGTTCAACTTCAAGTGATACTACTACTCTCTTCTCGGGTCACACCGTAGAAGAACTTTTGATGAATTCGGATAAGAATTGTTTCATGGCTTTAGGAGGAGGAGAGAAGGAAAAATTTCCTCAATCAGTGGAGTCTACTCAAGGGCACAAAAAAATGCCAATGAGTGTGAAATCTACTGAAGAACAACTTTCTGTTCTCGCTTAGTTCATTGCTTCCTGTGAAAATTATATTCAGGGAAAGATCAATGATCCTGCTATTTGGGATGAGGATTATGATCAAATTGACCCAGATGATCTAGAAGATATGGATCTTCAATGGCAGTTAGCTACGGTGTCCAGAAGAGTGAAGAGATTCATGCTTAGGACTGGTAGGAAGCTGGTTGGAGATAGAACCGGTTTTGACAAATCAAAAGTAATATGTTATAACTGTCAAGGTTTTGGACATTTTGTTCGCGAATGTCAGAGGCTGAGAATGGATCAGAATAATACTCCAAGTCGTCAAAACCTTCAACGTAACCAAGAGTATGGGAGAAGCTTAAGTTCAAAGGCCTTGGTAGTTCAACAAGTGGATGGAACATATGACTGGAGTGCACATTCTGATGAATCTGGACAACAGGCTTTCATGGCAACAATTGATAAGGATGGGAATGTAGAGGAGGATGATAAGGAGACTAAGGATGATCAGCAAACTGAGGATGGTAAGAAATCTGGAGTTAATGTGCTGCATCTGGAACATACAGGGAGAATCAGCAATGAGGATTTCATTGCACACATGGCCGATCTTAAAACAGATAAGCAAAATGTGTGTCTTGATTTACTTACTATTAAAAATGTTTGTTGGTTGTACACAGACCTGAAGGAACAATTAACAGTTCAGGTAGAATCAAATACCTCTGGGGCAGCTCAAATTAAAAAGTTTAAAGAAGAAATTAGAGCCTTAAACGAGAGTAAATCTGATCTAATTAGTAAAATTAAATCTGATGCTCAAGATATATAAATTTTGAAAAATACCGTAAATGAACAATCTATGAAGATTGATCTTTTATATGAGCACAAAGATGATTTGACGAAAACAGATAAAGATAAAGAATTGGGAGATGCAAAAGTTTAAATGGTCGAATTAAATCGAAAATTTGAACGGTATCATAATTCTTCTTTAACTTTATCAAACATCTTGGGCTCTCAGAGAAGTGCTAAGGATGTAACGGGGTTGGGATACTGTGAAGTACCCCATCCTTTTAATAATAATTATTCTTCTATACCTAGTGAACTGATTAATGATGTTGATTCTACCTTGCCTAAATCGAGTGAACTTTCTGAGACTTCCGAGTCAGAGAAAGTTGAATCGATTAAATCTGATAAGACAAATGAGTCAAGTGAACCCACACAAGAGAAAACATCTCCACAGTATCAAAAACCTGTACGGTTCGTGTCTAATGGAATTGTTCAAGGACAAGCAAAGGCTGAGTCAAATGTGTCAAGAAATGAAAAATTAAAAGATAAGCAGATGGAACACACTTTGACTCAAGACCGATAAGTTCCAAAGGTTTTTCCAAAGAAATCGATTGGAAGGATGTCGTGCTTTAAATGTCATGAAAAATGGCATGTATCCTCTTGTTGTCCAAACAAGAAAACTGCAACAAAGTCTAAACAGGTGAAGAGAAATCATTCGCCTGTAGGAACTAAACCAAGTTTGAGTAGTAGACCAAGGAGCATTTCTCTAAGGAGTAATAGCTCAAATGGTAAAACTGCAAATAACAATTTTGGACAAAGATATCAAACTCCAAGTAGAACCCAACAACGTTTTCAAAATGTGTGACACCCGGCAATTTAGGCCGTCATTTGTACCTAAGCTAGGTCATTAGTACGTGTATTTAGTTTGAAATAGGGCTAAGTACAGTAACATTTTGTATATTGTTATATATACACATGTACGTAATTAATTTTAATTTCGCGAGTTCGATCGGATGGAATCTGACACAATAAATACAGAAGTTGGTGAAAATTATTTTATTAAATAACGCGACTATATTAAATAATCGTTATTTAACATATAATACTATGATAATATATTAAACGTTTTACGCTTTGTATAAAACGTACCGTACGCGACGAAAACGCGCGAATCGTGCCCAACGACCGAACGAAACCCGACAAATATTTTGAAAAGGTTCAATAATGTATTTATAAATATTTGGTCAATTTAAAATAGCAATTACGTATCAAAAACAAAACGCGAAAAACTAAACGTTAACGATTAAACTTTAACACGCGCGATTAACGTTTAACCGACCAAATAACGTAACACGAAATCGAGGAGCGAGTCACGGGCCCAAGACCACGATGGGCCAGGCCCAACCCGGCCAGCCCAGGCCCAAGAAACCGGCCAGCCCAGGCCCAATAAACCGGCCCCATAGGCCCTCCCCTTTAAACCTTTTCCACACTTACAATACTTCATTTCCACACACACTTAAGACCCCTTAAACTCTTGTTCCTTGCTCTCTCTCTCTCTCTCTCTCATTTCCAGCCCTAAACCACCACCACCACCACACTCCTCAGCCTCTTCCAAGTGCTCTAGCCACCACCAACACCAAATACATCGTTACAAAGAAGGAGAACAAGCGAAGGAACAAGAACCGAACCGAACCGCAGCAGCCCCTTTCCTTCTCGTTTCGACTCTAGATCACGTTTTTGTGGTAAGAACCCCTCGAAACCTTGTAAGTTTTCCTTGGATAATGTTAATATACATGTTAGATGTTCGTTTTTGCTAATTATGTCCAAGATCTAAACCGAAAACCATTGGATAATACGAAAAACCCGTCGGATAATGCTGTTAACCGCTGGACAAAACTTAACCCGACTTTGATCTATGATATCTAACTCATTTCTCAACCAAATCGAGTGATTCTTGAGCCTAAAATCAAGTATAGGATGTTAGCTTTCGAACCCATGTGGTTTTGTATTTTTCTGAGGTCGTTTGGTATGGGAAAATGAATTTACAAAAGTAAGTGTCCGGACTGTCCTTTTGGACAGAAACACGAGTACAGAAACACACATATATGGATTGCATGAGTGTTTTACTTTCATAATCCACACAAAAATCCTCTACATATCATAGTTCCGTTAGTATGGATCTTAGCGCGAGTTTTGAAGAATAGATCCATTTGGGATTGACCATCCCCATCCGGGTTAGTAGCTCTAACGGGTCAAACGGGTGCTTTATTATTCGTTCATACGGGTGTTCTGGATGAGACACCTGCAGGAGGCAAACTCACATCGGTTAAGCTTCGGACTATGAGCTCATGACAGTAGTATCATTTATTTATCGTAGTTTTGCGATACAAACAACATGGAAATCTCGTGGTTCACATTGATACTTTGATAACTAAACCTATGAACTCACCAACATTATTGTTGACATTTTAGTATGTATTTTTCAAGTTCACAGCAACAGTAGAATTCTTTCAGGGGACCGCACACTATAGTTGCATGATTTCACAATTTCATTATTGGAGATTCCTTCGCATTACTTTTTGTAAACTGTTATGTAATAGAATCTCCCGCCTTAAACGTGGACTCTAGGGAAACAATATTTTTGTGACATGTAAACAATACATTCCAACATTTTATATAAATGGAATGTACTATTTTTCAAACGACTCATTTAGAGGTCGTTCGTTATATCCTTGTGTGATGATTCCTGATTTCGTCGCGCCCCGCGTTAACTTCCGTTGCATCATAATTTGGGGGTGCGACAAAATGGGTCTACTTTCCACAGTTAATGGGAATATTATAGGAATTTACATAATTCGAATAATCAACCAAGATTTCAATCGAGTTCAGGGTTTCAATCCCGTCGGTCCGTGTTTGAGAGGGTTTCTCACAACTCTCCGAATAAGAGACACTGTGGTGACACACATCAACATGTAAAACAAATTCTTAGAGAATCCAAGTCACTTGAAAGGAGAGATGGATATCTGTAAGAATTTACATTTCTTGAGAAAAATGGACAATCCAAAACGGTAACGGCTTGGGTCCCCTTTAATAACTAATTTTGTTTTTAAGTTTGTGTTTGTGCAGGAGCTGTTCAGTGGAAGCTCAAGCACATAATAAAAAGGAGGAGTTTGTTGATGACTTAATTGTGCTAAAGCTTTTGACCGATCAAGTTTGAGCTGTTAGTTCAACTTAAATAGGATGAGAAATGTTGAATATCTAGTCTTCCAAATATATTTTTATATAAATATTATCTTAATAAATATAAAAAACAAGAGTCATCGAGGTTTACAGCAAGATGACGATACTTTAGCTGGTTAAGACCTATGCATACTTAAGAAATATCTAAGCATAAGTGATAAACATCTTCAAGTTGTGATGTATTGATAGGCAATTCACACAAATGTTTCTGAGCCTTTAATAAGAAATTCTAATATATGAGTCTTATTTTGGGGGGAACACACTATGGCATATGACATTAAAGTCTTAATTTCTGAACAATAGCTTGTACTAATCCATGGTTTTGAGTCTTTATATGAAATCATTTGAGGATATACTAAATGTTTTCTCTGTTGTACGAAAGTACAGACCTGGAGTCAGATAGTATATCTACTTGGTAATAGCATTAAAAAGTATATCAAAATTAGAAGATTCCAATCTTAGTCAAATTATGTTACTCTGTTGTACGAAAGTACAGACCTGTCAACTCTGATTTGACTAACAACGGTTTTACCTACCTGAGTCAAGTTATGTCGCTTTGTTGTACGAAAATGCAGATCTGTCACCAATGTCTTGACTTTAAAAATGATATTTTGTATACTCAGTTAATCCATTGATTATGTGCAAGACTAGGATTCAGAGGTATGTCATAGGTGGAAATCACAAAATAATATGCATAATAACAATAATAAGTGTTGCTCAGAAACTCGCGTGTAGATTGTTTAGGTGGACAACAATATCAATAATCATTTTGAAATGTTTATCACGACTCATAATAACTAAGGAATGCAAATTCCCTTGTGTGCAAGGTGTTCTTAGAGGCTACCTGATTGTTGCTCGATGAATCTCACAAAAATATTAAAATTATATTATACTTAGTATATAAATATATTATACTTAGTTTATAAATATACTATACTTAGTTTTCAATTGTATATAATATTAAATTTTAGTGTTGTATATTTTATTAACAATTGGAAGAAAGTTATTCTTGTATTAGTCATCCTTGTTGGAGAAACAATTGATCTATTCTGTTATATTATAAGCTATTTGCAAAGTGTTGAAGAACCACACAGCTCAGGGGGAAAATATTGTGCTGTAATAGAGATGATTTGAGAGAGAAGATACAGAAATTCAATATTCTAAAGTTTTCTTTCTTTGATGATTCCGATACAACAAAGAGTGGTGAGCTGTCAAGTCCTTCAAGGACTTTTGGTATGCCCACTACATCTCATAGGGAATCTGGTAATCTACCGAGACTTCATAAGATCAAGATTAGTTGGGACATCTAGAGATTTTTAGAAGACCTAAAGATAACTGAAAATATGAAAATTACAGAAGATTTTGAAGAACACTTCTAGAAGCACTTGTTAAGGGGGAATCTGTTGGTACATTTCATGTGTGACAAGATTGTTCTAGAAGATTATTGACGAAGACATCTTGAAGGTTAACGAAGACATTTAGAAGACCACAAGAAGTTATCTAGAAGCTATTGTCAAGGGAGAATCTGTTGGTGCATTTTGTGTGACAACACCTTCTAGATAGTTAGATAGTTAGATAGTTAAGTAGTCGTTAAAGTTCAATGTTAATCGTTCTAATATATAACTAGCGAACATATATGAGCTAGCGAACATGGGCTACATGTCTTAGGAGAGTGGGCCAGCGAACATGGCTATGTTCGCCCAAGCCCAAGCCCAGGCTCAATCAAGCGAACTTGTAAGCTATGTATATGTTTGTTCAGCCGTAGGGTTTGGTGACTAGAAAGGAGAGGAGAGAAGCCGTGGTTAACGAATTCAGAGAGTGAGAGTTCGTGAGTTTTAGTATTACAGAGAATAGTTTTCGGGTTTATTGTAATAGTTCTTAGGTTTGATTGTAATCATCGTTATAATTAATATAAGAAACGTTTAAAAGTGATTTGTTGTGTTTTACATACTCGTTTGTGTTTGATTAATCTATTCAGGGATTCCGCACCTGATTAGGTTTGTTAACCTCGTTATCGATCCAGATTATTGTGGACTTACACAATACAATAGCTATGGTTAACCAATGCGCCCCCTAAAATCTCTTATCACACCGCGATGAGGAGACGCCATAACAATCACACCGTTACGGAAGTGCCACGCCACTGGTGCCACGATGGCATGCCTATGATACCTCCATAGGAAGTTAATAGCTCACATATCCGGAATAGAATAAATAACGCTAAACAAATATTGGGCCAATTCAAATAAAGTACTAACAATGAAGGCAATAATCGCGAGTTCACCGATTAGGTGAATAACAATTACAATGAAAGTTAATCGAATAATAGGAGGTCAATGAACGTATGGAGTCCAATATAATTAGCGAAACAATTTATGATTATATGACAGAAAACACTAGCAAATAAGAATCTTCTATCAAATAAGTTTTAAGAATGAGATTATAGATTCATAGAATACTTAATGTAAAGAGTGAAGGAATCCGTACCTTAATTGCAACAAAACTCGTAGCTAATACTCAGACTTATTTTCTTGCGACAGTAGCCACTTTTTCAAAACCATATGTTTATATTTTTAATTTGCCGTCACAGGAAGAAAAGAAGAGTTTTTGCTTTTGGTTCATGTGTTAGGGATTTGAATATTTATAAAGGGTTTAATATTATTGATTTTAATGGGCTTAAGAATTGTTTCCGAGTTCCCCTCGTATCAATGTAAGTTTCAATTTGTAGATTATTATTTTATGAATATCCTTTGTTTAAAAATTTGTATCAAATCAAACCTCAACTATAAATAAACACGAATTGATTGATATGTATTATCTTAATTGGCATCCCAAATATCATGAATATTAACTTCTTATACTTATATTTTATTATTAATTATTATTATTATTATTATTATTATTTCAATTTAATATTTCAAATTTACGAGTATTACAACCTTTCTCTCTTAAAATGATTTCGTTCTCAAAATCAAAGATATAATTAATCTGGTGTCATTATCTCCATACAAAATTCTCTCTGTTCAGATTCAGACAACTAACATTATCACTAAAATGTGTATATCATATGTATTTTTAAAAACATTATTTTTTTTTTTTCGGGTATTACAATGTACTCTTCATGCATTACATTATGGACTTCCAAATTCGAAACACAGCCTGAATTTTAGATATAGAATGATGTAATCTTAGTAAACAAGATGAACCGTTTGTAGCATGTCAAGAGTCAAGACGTAGTATATTATTGGGCCCTATATTATTTGACAAATGGGTCTCATTTTGCATCAAGACAAATACGATATACTCATTTTCTTCTCTTTTCTTGGGATAATTAGGGTACTAATGACTATATTTGACGAACTAAAATCTTTTCCTGCTTCTTGCACAATGAAGGAAGAGTGAAACTCATATCACGTGGCACAAAGTCTTTGATCAAGTTAGCAACAACATCTGGTTTTTCGACATGTGGGATGTGGCCACAGTTTGATACCTGGCGAATAATGGCGTTCGGGAGTTCACAATGTAATCGCTGTGCCATCAATGTCAATGAGTTGGATTAGATGTGTCAAAATGGATAGGCTGGGTAACAGGTCAAAATGAGTGATTTTTGTACAGTCTGAAATGGGTCGTGACCCGAAATTCATTGTTTCCGATTCCTTTTTTTCTTTACTAAACAATTAGTGCATTTGATATGATTACAAACAATGTATTATTTCAAATATAATCTACTTTTTTTTACTACGGATGTAAATGATTTTGGAGGTTTTATGAATTAAAAGCAAATTTCAACATGCTTGACCCGCTTGGCCCATCTCTTTTTAACTATTTATTTTGCCACTTTGACCCCTAGATATAAATCATAGTGCGAATCAAATGAGGGGGTGGGAGGGGTTGTAAGATACTTACCACTGCAAGTTTGCTGTCAATGATCCGATCATTTTCTCCCGATATTATGAGGGTTTTCTTTTTAACCTGAAATTGACCGTGAAGACATTTTAAAATATTGTCAAATGTTTATATCCTTTCAGTTCGTACAAGCCAAAAATAGAAAAGACATTTTAACTTGTAAGAGTCAAATAGTTTGGAAATTCATAAGATCTGTTTTGTTTAAAGGAAATAAATGATGAGTGATTTAATCTATAAGAGGTAAAATTTAAATTCGAAAGTAAATTGGGTTAAAAAGCATAAAATGACAAAGGTAACTTGGATATGGAAAATACTAGTTTTGACAATAAAAGTCATAGTGGCTCTAATGACAGATGGATGTGCTCACAATCAGGCACTTTGCGTATTTTATAAACTTGTTCATTCAAAAAACCTGTTTAATCTGTGCAGAGACATTGTATCCTCCACTGCTCATGAAATCAACTGTTGCTTCTTTCCACCATGGTAGCAGACAATGTAATCGAGTAATCTAAAATTGCAATAGAATAAGAACACAAATAACAATTTGGTCTTACATGACAGTAAGATGCATTTAGCCTTGAAAGTCATTCAAATTGATAAAGAAAGTTGGAACTCACATATGTCCAATCTAAGCATGTATCGAACGGCAATGCATTATATGACAGATTAGTAGCATAAAAGCGCAATGGGAGGATTTTTAACAACGAAACCTGCCAAAAATGAACATGCAGGTGATACAATGTTATAAATTCAGGAACTTCTTAAAAATGACTCCTAGGTATACTTTGACTTGCGAGGTCAAAATTACTACTAGTTTACAAGCCCTAGAAAAGTAATAGCTTTCTACAAACTCTCAACGAATCTGGTTGAATTGTAGTATTTGTGATGCACTGACGTATCTATTAAAAATATTCATTAAATCCAAAACAACTTCATATTAATCCTGGTAAATGAAGTGTATCCTGTTTGACCGTCAAGGTCAAAGTATACCTTGCTTGAAGCGTTGAATTGAATGGTCGTTTTGTATTGTGATGTTATGATCATTATGGTTTTTGGTTGGTTTATAATTTAGTCATTGTTATTTAGTGTCCTTAGCAATGGTACAATTGCTGACGACTTCTGTCTATGACTGGGTGTACACGTGGCACTACATATGCTCTTTTCACTACGATGGCAAATATGTGAACCTGTTTTGGCACGTACTGAAAAAGTTACTGACCCATTACCCAACCCACCCATTTTGACACTTTTATCAGAGTATCAGACCAGTATAATCAGAAACCACAATAGGCTAACTACGTTTTTTGCCTAATTGGAAATGATTATAGTCAATTAGTCATTGGTTCATAATACTCACACCAGCAAAGGCGACACTTCTTGGTAATTTAGAGAGGTTTCCTGTGCCTTCTGAATAGACACTTGCATTAATCAAAATCAGCTTATCAACCTGCAAAAACAACAGAAAGTTTAAATAAACCACGTATCAGTTTTTCAGTGTTCTTCTGTCCCAAAGTAAACTTTGACTTTTGAGAGTCGAACTAGTTACTTTTTAGCTCTAAAGGTAACGAAGTCATCATGATAGTATTGTATTAGTCAACACTTACAGCTTCCGGATGGTTGATAGCAAAGTCAATTGCAACTGCAGCTCCGAGACTCGGACCCACTAGCAGCATAGGCCTTTTAATGTAGGACTTCCAGAACTAATAATCGAGAAAGACATGATTAATATGCCCGTTTTGGCCCATCATCCGAAGGGCTTGACCCGCCCCATTTTTTCGTCTAACATACATATTCTTTGGGAATTAATACTTACCTGGAAGAGGTGATCACGCTTAGACTCAACATCACAAAGTGGAAGCGTTTCTGATAAAGGCAAATACACAACATGAAAATGTGAAAAAGTACATAACATGAATACTAAGGTCTACTTTTGATTTAATACATGAAAATATATATTACTAAAAGGGGTACCTAAGTTGTTGAAGCCCCATCCTAGAATGTCAAGTGCCCAAGTCTCTAAACCAGCCTGCTCAAGCAATGGGAGCGTGTATCTCCATTCTAAACATGAACTGAAGAATAAGAAGCAATTAAATGTGTGCAATGGAACCATTTGAAATGAATACACAAAAAAAGTTTTTACATTAAAAGAAAACCATAAGAGGTCTCACATAGATGTAACAAAATAATTGCAGGATCAAGATAATGTGAATTATTCAGTATGCTTAGTCATAAATTTCGGTCTAAGAAGTTCCTTATTTTGTCGGCGTTGGAGGGTATCTTAAACATTTCATGGACGTGCAAAAATTTCTATTAAATTCCATGAGGACCATGACTAATGCTGTAAAATTTATGGGATCCAACATAGCAGTTTCATTGCATACCTGTCAAAGCCATGAAGTAGAACAAGTGGATCGGCTGCGTCCTGTACTATTGGCGTCACACAACTACTCATAATACAATTCTTTGAGACACTAAGCTGCAGTTGATGTCAAGAGGTAGTTACAATCTTTTCATTATGTTTTGGATACAATCAACTATAAACTACACAAGTTTATCATTTCTGAGACACTAAGCTGCAGTTGATTTCAGGTCTTTCAACTACAAAACTATACACTTCCAATTTGTCAGGAGAAGAAAACTTAAAGATCAAAAACGGAAATAGAAAAAAGAAACGTGTTATCTACCATAATTGCTGCAAGAATCGAAAGTTTCCCAAAATACTCAATTCTTAGTTTCTTACCACCCAAATCCTTGAATTCCCACAAAAATTACATGAAGATCAAAATCTTGTTTCTTTGAATCACTTTCCTCTCTTCCACAAGCAACCAAACAGTCAAATGGCACATACCATGTTCATTAAGCAAGCTATATATCATATTAGAGCAGAAATTAGCAAAAGTACACCAAAGCGTGTACAGATGCAAGTTTTGAAAGTGATTATTCAGACTTGAATAATCAAAATCATGTTTGGATGTGCATCTTGAAAGAAATTATTGTTACCTGATTAATCAACATCAAATTTATTAGTCGATTAAAGACCTTGATAAGTTCTTTTAAACTCTTGTTTTTGCAGTTCAAGAATATACAAAAAAATATATAATCAGTTTTCTTAAGATAGCTTCTGCTTCTCCAACTCTAATTATGTCACCACTATTGATATACTTTTATATAATCATTTCAATCACATAAAAAGTTCATACATCCAGATTTCAAACAGTTACATCCACAAGTGGTATATAAATGCTTTAAAAAGCAAAGGTAAAAATTAAATGAAAATTTAAATCCTAGTATGTAGCAACTGCATTCAAATATTCAATAATCTTGCATGCAGTAGTTCCAATTTTTTGTAAGCTAAATTAATTTCAAACTAAAACTAAGTTAACCACCAGTTATACTCTTTTTTTTTTTTTTTTTTTTGGTAATGGGTGGTAAATACCACCTTTTGATCTCAAGATAGTTTACTTTACCTCAACAGGCAGCATTTCAATCCTTGAAACTAACTTTCGAGCAAACGGGTCTTTGATTTTCTCCATTTCTTTGAGCAAAAATGGCGGGAAAACATCTGTAGATGCTCCAAAAAACTGGGAAGTTTTCCGGTTTGGAACTGGAAATATTCCCATTGATGGAATGGTAGCAGTCATATTGGTTGCGACTTTGAACATGATTTTTCTTTTGTGTGATCAAAACAGAAACTTTTAATTAGTAACCAATTTTAGAAAGACTTTATTATTATTGTTATAGAATTGGTGGTGAAGATCAAATGATACTCCGTATATAGGAGATTATAGGTTTGCCCATATATATTGTTACTCTTACACATTTTATTCATTTCCAATTTTTTATACTACCGTGGCTTTTTCAGTCAAACCATGGGGCCCTCCAAGTTAATGCATCTCGTTAAATGTACTTTTATTGAAAGCCCTTAGGCCTTTGTTTAGCATTTCCCTACCGTTTATGTTAGGGTAATGAGAATTCTACCATTAATTTTGATAAATTCACTATAAATATGCATTAATAAGTTCTACTGCACAACTTGTTAATGCATATTTTTTGTAGATTTATCAGGTTTAAGGTAAAACATTTAGAATAGCTAGGTGCAGTCATATGAACAAATATTGGTAACACGCTGGACCTATGGATACAAAAAATACTTCAAAGAATATGAAAAATAAGAAACATAGGTCATGTCATAAAATTTGGAACTTGGTTTTCTTAAAACAACATTATTGAGTTTTGACGTATGACATCATTTATTTACAACAGTGATTCACATGGTTCACGTTCGCACTGGCGAACAAGACGAATGCGACCTTTCACAAACAAGTATTTATACCGGTCGACAACCATACATTTGGGCCGTACACAATGAACTTGGGCCTGGGTTGTAACCATCTAATTGGCCTTGGTTGTACATTCGGGCCGTACATAATGAACCATATATATATTGAATATATTCACGTATAATAATGCTATTTTAAGCACAAAGTTTGAGATTTGTGTACACCACTAATGTTACAAAGTATAAAGTAATCAAATTGAAACAAAATCGTTTTTGACATAAGTAGGATAATGATATTTATCGACTCCATATGGTTATGGTTTTAAATAATTAACTGACCAATTAAAGCTAATTTTAGGTTACTACTTACTAGATTAGTTAGAGAACACACTGCAAAGGTTATGCTACCACAAAACACTGTTGGCCCTGAAAAGTAAAGCAAAAGCAGTTTTGAAATTTAGTTATCTTTTTTGGTTCGGAACTCTTAGTCGAGCTAATGGCGACATCTTTTTTTCGTTTGAGGTTCAAGAGGAAGAAGAGTAACATTTTGTTGTCACTTGCCACTTTAAAATTTGTGATACACACTACAGTTTTCATGTGTATTCGTATTAATACGCAACTATATAGCAATAGTGACAAAATTACACATAAATATAAGAATCTGAAAATACTTAAAGTTGAAATAAAAATGAAAAACAAAAATATACATTATTATATTATATTATTACTGCCATAAAAACCATTTCTACTTGAACATTTCCATCTCTCGTCTCTCACTCACTCTCTCTCTCTCTCTCTCTCTCTCTCTCTCTCTCTATATATATATATATATATATATATATATATATATATATATATATATATATATATAGGGTTAGGTTCAAACGAGAACTATAAAAAAGTACAGAACTGCAAAAACTTTTAAATTTCATTAGTTTTTTTACATGTAAATGCAACAAATTACATATAAATATTATTTAATGTTCATATCATTGACAAAATAAAGTTAAAAATCACTAAAAATATATTAAATTATTGAATATATGAAATGTTCACATGTGCACAGGTCAAATGTTCACATGTGCACAGGTCAACTGTGCACATGTGAACGAAAAATATAAATTTGATTTTAAAAGTTATTTTGTGGTTTTATCAAACTATTTTGCTTTCAACATTAATTTACATCAATAATCACATGCGATTGAATCATTAAATATGTGAAAATTTCAATAATTTAAAATCTTTTCTGGTTCTGATTTGAAAACAAGGGGATAAAATAAAAACGGTGAAAACGATCTCAATTTGTATGGGTTTTTTGTCAAAAAATGAATCAATAGTTTCCGTTTTTGCAATTTCGGGTATCAACTAATTTCGTTTTTTAAAAATGAACCACTAATTTAAAATCGAACATTTTCGGATATAAGTAACCGTTTAAAACGGTAGTCATTTTCGGGTATAAGTAACTGAGTTTTGCATTCGTTGATAAAAGGGTTTTTTGCCGAAAAATGAATCAATAGTTCCCGTTTTTGCATTTTCGGGTATCAACTAATTTTGTTTTTTGGAGAAGAATGAATCAATAGTTTCCGTTTTGGCATTTTCGGGTATCAAATAATTTTGTTGGGACCGGCTACCGTTTTAAAACGGTTACTTATACCCGAAAATGTTCTATTTTAAATGAGTGGTTCATTTTTAAAAAACAAAATTAGTTGATATCCGAAAATGCGAAAAAAAAACTATTGATTCACATACGTTTTTTTATTGTGAACCCTTACAATTTTTTTTTTTCCAAAAAATTTTCGTTGTGAACCTTTAATTTTTTTTTGCTTCACAAAAAGTTAGAAAATTTTTAACTGTGAAGTTTAATTTTTTTAGCTTCATATAAATTTATGAATGTGTGAAGCTTAATATTCAACCTTCACGATTTGTAAATTTTATGTGAAGCCAAAAAAATAAGCTTCACATTTAAATTTAAGTGTGAAGCAAAAAAAAAATTAACTTCACACTTTATAAAATTTTGAAGGTCAACTGTTTTCACCGTTTTTATTTTATCTCCACCCATTTATATATATATTTTGATCGAAGGGCTGTGATCTGTTTTCACCGTTTTTATTTTATCTCATTGTTTTCACATGATCCCAATTATATATATATATATATATATATATATATATATATATATATATATATATATATATATACTAAATGAGTATAAATAATTGCTCCACAATTTGTCACATAGACAAATATGCCACGTGGCAATCTCTTAAAATTTACATATAATAAAAAATAAAATAATTTAATTATTAGTTTGATAACCATACAAACAACAAAAATATTTTTTTAATAATATATAGAAATACATATACGTACAATTTGAGGTATCATAATCATCTCACAACACATTCTAAATTTCTTAATTCAAAAAGATCTTTTAAAAAAATTATTTTATATTTATTAAAATACAAACCACCATTTTTAATTTATAAGAAGTGGTGTTCTATATTTTATTTCATGCCAATTACATATTTCGAATCGAATATAAATATAATAAATCGAAGGATTATCCTTAAATACTCCGCTATTAATATAGTTCATAAAAATTTAGTTTCTGACAGATTTTGTAGCTCTATATAGTTTTGAAGGATTAATCGAAGTGACGATTTATTATGATTTTAGCTATCAGTTGATGTTGGTAAAATTATATTTGATCTTGCCGTGCATCGCACGGGTTTGTATCTAGTATATATATATATATATATATATATATATATATATATATATATATATACTAGGTGGAAGACCCGTGCAATGCACGGTAATTTATTAAAATTATTCTAGATATTACGTGATTAAATGATAATTCTAGTACATATTTTTTAAAATAATTTATAAAACAATATTAATTAAATAATTTATAAAACAATATTAATTAAATAATTTATAGGGCTTTGTTTTCGTATGTGACTCCTCTTTCCATATTATTATTATAATATATGTAGCATTTATATTTATTATTTATTAATTATTATAACATAATTAAATAATAATATAATATTAATTAAATAATTTGTTAACTGAAGTTAAGAAATTGACACGTGGCATTCATGCTTACGTGGCAAATCCTGAAGCTTTCTTTTATACTCCTTTAGTATATATATATATATATATATATATATATATACTAGATACAAACCCGTGCGATGTACAACAAGATCAAATATGCTTTTACCAACATCATCTGATAACTAAAATCATAATAAATTGTCACTTCGATTAATCCTTCGAAACTATATACAGCTACAATATTTGTCAGAAACTAAATTTTTATGAACTATATTAATAACGGAGTATTTAAGGATAATCCTTCGATTTATTATATTTATATTCGATTCGATATATATAATTGGCATAAAATAAAATATAGAACTCCACTTCTTATAAATTAAAAATGGTGGTTTGTATTTTAATAAATATAAAACAATTTTTTTAAAAGATCTTTTTGAATTAAGAAATTTAGGATGTGTTGTGAGATGATTATGATACCTCAAATTGTACGTATATGTATTTCTATATATTATTAAAAAATTATTTTTGTTGTTTGTATGGTTATAAAACTAATAATTAAATTATTTTATTTTTTATTATATGTAAATTTTAAAAGATTGCCACGTGGCTTATTTGTCTATGTGGCAAATTGTGGAGCAATTATTTATACTCCTTTAGTGTGTATATATATATATATATATATATATATATATATATATATATATATATATCAAGTTTTAGAGGTCATGTCCCTTTGAACAGCATATTATTTGGGCACACTATATACTCCGGTGGTTTATAGGGTTTTCCCAATTTATAAATAAAATAGATATAAGTGCAGAATTTACGTACTGTTCTGACATGTTATAATTTCGGTTTAATAAAATCTCTAAAAAGAAAAAATTAAAATGTACGTATGAAGTGCATATTAGCTTTTTACACAATGTACGCATTTAGAAAAAAAGGACCAATAGGCATTTATGTATTGCACCAACACATATAAGCGGTAAAAGAGAGTCGTCAATATCACAAAAAAAAAAATACAAACCTTTTTTCTTTTTTATTGGGCGAAAAAGAAGAATATATATATATATATATATATATATATATATATATATATATATATATATATATATAATGAGCGGCTTCAACAAGTATTGAGAATCGCAAGAGAATACACATAACGATTACAGAAACTCGAAAACAAAAGATTGACCGACAATAGAGGGAGCTACAAACCTCACAAAAAGGCGAAAACAATGAAAACTAGGCACTATAAATTAACGACCATGGTTGCTCCTGCCACATATAGAATTGATAAGAATGACACAACTTCGGAGAAGAAGCCCACACAAATGTCTTCATTTTGATGCTATGAACCATGGAAACCCAACATGAGTATGTATATTTGAATACCGTCTCGTTCCTTGCGTTCCATATCGTTTAAATAGTGCATGGACCTATAATACCCCAAAACTTTCTAGCTCTTATTCCCATCCCTTGATTCCAATCGCCTGTAAATTTCTCAAGAGATGAAGGAACAATCCATTCAAGGTTCCACCATCTGAAAAGGGCAGTCCATATTTGATGCGACCAAACACAATGCAATAAAAGATGATCAGCAAATTCTAATATCTCGATATACCACACACAATAGCAATCATTGCCTAGACGAATAATACCTCTTTGATGAAGATATTGTTTGGCAGAATTTCGTCCTTGAATGGCAAGCCAATGAAACCCTTGTACTTTTGTCGGAAGTTTAGGATTTCATATGAAACTAGCCCATGGAGGGGCAGATGAGAAATCCAATGCCTGTAAAATAGAGATACCATGACAGGCCGAATATGAGCCGTTCCCATTCAAAGGCCTCCAAATAATAGAATCTTGACGGGTAACATCGATGTGTGTCTCTTTAAGATGGAGAAGTAGTGACTGATGTTGATGCAAAATCAACACTCTATGACAACAGCTTGTATAGATTATGTAGATTCGATTGAATATAAACTGCGAAACTCTGTGAATTGCGAAACTTATTTTTAGTGCGAAACTTATTTTTAGTGCGAAACTTATTCCAAGTTTCGCATGTTGCGAAACTCGGAATGAGTTTCGCAGTAGCAAAGTTTCGCAGGTATATCGAGTTTCGCAGGTCATGGTCATAGTTTCGCATGTATATATATACAGTATGTATATTAAGTTTTTAGTAAGTTGTTCTTCATAGTTATATTTTAGAGAGAGTTTGAGTGAGAGAGAGTTAGTGCTGAATTGTTATATTTCTGTAATTGTTATTCATTATCAATAAAACAGAAAACATTATTTACGTTTCGCATTCGGTTTACGTTTTACTATTCGAATACAATTTCCTCATGTATTCGAAATTCAATTAGCTGTAGATTCCTGAGCAATTGCGTTAACAAGTGGTATCAGAGCAGAAACGGCTCTTTGAAGAGGATTAAAACGTGAATTGATAGAGAAATTGCTTCGGTTTGAGAACCCACGACTGTTGGAACAAATTTGCAAGAAATTCACGGTAAATTTTGTGAATTTAGACCGGTTCAACATTACAGCACTGATTCCGAGCAGTTTGGAGCTGAATTTCAAGTGTTTGATTGAGTTTTACGCGATTTTGGATGTCTGTAAAACTGCTGGTGTGCGAAACTTGAAGAACATGCGAAACTCGTAAAATAACCGTTTTTGTGCGAAACTCATAAGTGTACGCGGTTTTTTCGAATTTTGCGAAACTTTGAATTATGCGAAAGTTTTGACTGCGAAAGTTGACCGCGAAACTTTGACTGCGAAAGTTGAACTTTGCGAAACTCATCCCTGTGCGACACTTGATTCTTTTGCGAAACTCCCTCGAAGTTTCGCAATTTACTATAGCATTTCAGTAGTTTAAAAAAAAAAGAAAAAAAAAAGAGTTATTTGGAGGGAAAGTCGCGAAAATTTTGTCTAACCAAATTTTGTTCCTAGGCTTAAAAGTGTTCAAATTTAGCTTGGAAAAAGTTTCATTTTACCCGAGCAGTTTTGGACGTTTTTGAATGAAAATTTAGAGGGAAATTCTGAAAATGGGTTCTTCAAAGATTGCTCCATCTAAGTTCCTATTCTTTAGTGATTTTACTAAATGGAAGAATGAGCTCGAGGATTTCATTGTATACAAGGACTCAGAGTTGTTAGTTGTGATTACTGAGCGGCCATACGAGAAACTGAGTCTCAAAGGGAATATGACATTTGAGGAACGAAAAAGATTTAACAATGACAAGAGAGTATATGAGATGATCACTATGTGCTTACCTCAAAAAATAATCTCTTGTTACAAAAATCAAGTAACAGCTTACGACTTATGGGAAGCGCTGTTAATCGGATTTAATAAGGAGCCAAAAAGTTTAAACCAAGAGGTTCAAGAGACGGTGATAAAGAAGGAAAAAGAGCTTACAGTCCTTCAATCTCAAGTACTCATCATGGAAACTGAACGTGAAGAAATGCGTTCAAGGGTTCTGAGAATGGAAGAACGGATTCTCGAACTTGAGACTCATCAAACTGGGCTAATCAAGCTACAAGAAGATCATAGTCTTGCTTTGAGAACTATTCAAGATCTTCGTGGACAACTCACTCAAATCTCTCTCTCTCTCTACAAAACAACCAGAAAAGGTTGTGACAAAGATTTACGCGAGTAAATCTTCCAAACCATGTTCAAAGATGGTGGTTTGTGATAAAAAACAGTTTACTAATTATTCTTTACAAAAGAATAAGAAATATTCTGAGAAATCGCAATCAACCAAACGGCGTAATCATCAGATGGTTGATTGCTGTGATTCTGGTTACTCTCAACATGCTAAAAGATCGGTTTCACGACATCAGAAGAAGACAAAGAGAGCTTCAAAACCGATACGGCCTTCACCGGAATCTCGTAAGACAAAATAATCCAGACAGGAGTTGTTCGCTCTTGCACCACCAAGTTCATACCATATGGTGCACCGGCGAACAGAGTTTGTAAAATACTCCAGACAGGAGTTGTTCGCTCTTGCACCACCACGTTCATACCAAATGGTGCACAGACGAACAGATTTTGTTCCTTGTTCCTCAAGGAAAAATCCTTCATCTTCGATTCCACGGAAACAATTTAGATATGAAACACCGCGTTTCAATTTTCGATGGAATTCGATGTCCTTGGATTATATAGAGACAACTTATAGATGGCTTTCAAGACTCTCAAAGCCTATTGGAACCGTGTTAAAATGGGTTCCTAAAGTTGTTGCTGCTCAATTGTTATAAGAGCAAGGAGACAAATCTGCTGTTCAGGGGGAGTAATCCTGGAATTCAAGAATTATTCTAATAATTATTAGAATAATGAACAGTCAGATTTTGTGAAGGATGGATGCTGGAAAATTCTCTCTCTCATCAAGCTTATCAATCAAGCTAGAGTTTTGACAATCAAGATAAAGTTTAAGATTCGAAGACTTATACAAGTTATTGTCAAGGGGAAGTCTGTTGATGCAATATTAACATTTTGTGACAACAACTTGAAGACTTATACAAGCTATTGTCAAGGAGAAGTCTGTTGATGCAATATCAACATTTTGTGACAACAACTTGAAGACTTATACAAGCTATTGTCAACGGGAAGTCTGTTGATGCAAAATCAACACTCTATGACAACAGCTTGTATAGATTATGTATCTTCGATTGAATATGAACTGCGAAACTCTGTGAATTGCGAAACTTATTTTTAGTGCGAAACTCTGTGAATTGCGAAACTTATTTTTAGTGCCAAACTTAGTCCAAGTTTCGCATGTTGCGAAACTCAATGAGTTTCGCAGTAGCAAAGTTTCGCAGGTATATCGAGTTTCGCAGGTCATGGTCATAGTTTCATATATATACAGTGTGTATATTCAGTTTTTAGTAAGTTGTTCTTCATAGTTATATTTTAGAGAGAGTTTGAGTGAGAGAGAGTTGGTGCTGAATTGTTATATTTCTGTAATTGTTATTCATTATCAATAAAACTGAAAACATTATTTACGTTTCGCATTCGGTTTACGTTTTACTATTCGAATACAATTTTCGCATGTATTCGAAATTCAATTAGCTGTAGATTCCTGAGCAATTGCGTTAACAACTGAAATTCAATGTGTGACAACCCTAAAATTTTGGTAAATTCCGAACATCATATTACGTGCATATTAGGCTAATTCCCTATCTAATTAATGTGAATCTCGTTTTCATCGAATTAAGTCTAGCACAAAGCCCACGTTTGCATATGAGATGTACACTATTTTAATACGGGATGCATTCGTAATCATTGAGAATTACACAAACAATCGGTAGAGACCGACACCCACAAATGTTGGTGATCAATTTTCATAAATAACATAAATATATTCGAGTATAAATATTAGTTATTTATATTATGATAATTATGCTAAAATATAAACATAACAACCTTTGATAAACAATAAACGTTCACAAGAACTAAAAGACGTACAACGACAAGATAGATTATGTAATTAATCGAACGAGCTAACGATAAATATTCGAATATTATTAAAACCAACTAGTAATATTCTAATACCATTAATTTACCCTAATTACCACTAAATCACCTTAATTACATGATTAGCACTTAATTAATCAAGATTATTGGTTAATGACCTAAATATCTACACATAATCTAACTAGTTGAAAATTAAAAAGGGCCCCCCCTCACACTTCAAAAATCGGCCACCCTAGGGCCCCCCCCCCCCCCATGACCATCTCCTTTTGAATTTACATGCACACCATACCTCCATACCCTTACCCTTTTACTTGATCACTTACACTTCATTCAATCTACACTCCTCACAAACAAACACACACACACACTCCCCTCCTCCCTCCTCCAAACTCACGGCCAACCCCCCCCCCCCCCCCCCCTCCACTTTAATTTCAAGAATACCACCACAAACCACCATAAACCACCACTTTCAAACCATAAATTAAAGCTCTTTTAACATATAAACACCTACAAATCATAGGACTTGCAAACCTATTGGGGGATCACCGTCTATGTTTCAAACTTTGAATAATCGTACATTAGGCCTTCGGTGCCATACTTTGATTTACTGATGGACTTTACTAAATGATGGGTTATGAATGAGTCTTAAACCTGTGAATTCACTCAACAATTATGTTGACGTTTTAAATATGTTTTTCAGGGAATTAGCCATGCCGCAAGATCTCATGAATATTGGGACCGTACTTGCCAAGATAATTAGGATGCCATATTTTGGAACAAATGGGATTTACTTATGATATTAATTTAATGTAGTTTTATTTATAACATCCCGGAACTTATCTTTTGCAAAAACAATGTATTTGATAACATTGCTATTTTGACGGCTTGATAAGCCGTAACGTTTGTAAAACTATTATTGGCATCTTAATATTATAGATGTTCTGCGATAACCATACACTCTCGATTTATTGTGGATTGATCGAGTCACGCCCCGAGCTTCCGCCATAATTATGATTATTCTAATTTTGGGGGTGTGACACAATGTTTTCATATAAAGACAAAGGTCTGAGAAATCCAATTTGCATTTCGTTTGTGACATTTCATAATTTGAAAAGAAATCAAAAACCTTTCCCAAACGGTTGTTGGATATCAAATACAACTCCGAATATTTGCTTCTTAAAGAAACTAATTGGATCCATACGTCATTCTAAAAAGAGACAGTCATACCATTTTTGCATTTCCACACCTAATTTTGGGGGCGTAATATTTCGAACATAGAATCAGTATGTTGTAAGCGAATTCTATCTTTCCAAGTTTGTGAAACTCTTTTAGTAATTACACAAGAAACATCCAGCATAAGATTGTGTGAAATCTCCGATCGATACGAATTGCGTACTATTGTCTCTCATAATTTTTCATTGTTAGCATTTAAATTTGACCACCACTTTGCGAGAAGACACAAATTCTTTATGCTTAGAGGAATGATTCCAAGACCTCCATGAGCTTTCGGGCAGCATACCATTTCCCAACTAATCAAACATAACTTCTTCTTAGATGCATCTTCATACCAAAGAAAATTCCTACACATTCTTTCTAGTTGAGAAATTATCTTTTTTGGGGACTTAATCAAAGACATATAATGTATCGGAAGGTTGGATAATACAGCGTTGATCATAGTAACCCTACCTCCAAACGACAAACATCTACCTTTCCATCTCGAAAGTTTCTTTTTAAACCCCTGAATGATAGGG
Source organism: Gnaphalium uliginosum (assembly GCA_963930675.1). NCBI lineage: Eukaryota > Viridiplantae > Streptophyta > Magnoliopsida > Asterales > Asteraceae > Gnaphalium > Gnaphalium uliginosum. The sequence continues at coordinate 18,547,293 of OZ005681.1, forward strand.
TTCCAAGTGCTTATTCTTCTAGGGTTACATCCTTTAGGAATTCTAAGATATTCAATCAAGAAAGAACCAACTTGGCATTGAAATATCTCTGCATATAGAGAAAGTTGATTCTGAGGAATGTTTACACCATAAATAGCAGTCTTTGAAGGATTTATTTTGAGACCAGAAACTTGAAAAAAGAAATCCAGTATTTCTTTTATTTTTTGCAATTCTTGAGTCGAGGGGAGAGCAAGAATCACTAAATCATCTGCATACTGAGAATGGTTTATTTTTTCAGAGAGTCCATAACGAATGCCTTGCAATAAACCCCTATTCAGCCCATTTGTTAAAATCTTGCTCAATACCTCAATACCTCTGTTATCAAAATGAATAAAACGGAGATAAAGGGTCTCCCTGTCGTAATCCCCTTTTCATTGGTTTTTCAATTGTAGGTGATCCGTTAACAAGAATAGAGAATTTTATATCGGATAAGCGAGCTGATATCCATGCAATGAATTTGCTGCCAAAACCCATTTCTTTCATGGTAGCAAGCAAAAAGAATGTAATACATTATCATATGCTTTGTAGAAATCGAGTTTTAGATATAACCTGTTGTTTTGATCTTTTATCTGAATGCCAAATTTCATTCACGAGCATAACTCCATCTAATAATTTCCTCGAAGGAACAAAAGCATTCTGGTTCTGACTTACAATAGCACTGCTTGTTCTTAATGTGTTTGAGGCTTGAGAGGCAAATTAGGAGAATTTGCTTGAGAAGATTCCTCACCGATTGAGGTTTCATATTGAATTAAAAAAATACAATCTTAAATATAATATATGATTCACCTTTATGATGATATGTATTATTACATTTTTTTAATTAGAATACATGGATATATATTATTAATTAATTAGAAATTGTATCAACATGCTAATTGTTATTGTTATAATGAAATACAGTATAACATAAAACAATTATCTAAAATAAAAATATGTTGGCGGAATAATAATACTCATCTAGAAAGTTCTCGAAAATATCAAAGATTTATTACAAAACCATTAATCTAACAACTATCTAAAATCAACCGCATTAATACTTTTAAATAAAACTTTAAGGTAATAAATTTATTAACAATTATTAATATACAATATAAAATATAAGGTATGAAAAAGAACTTAAGACGGTACAACTATTCTTATGGATACATAGATAAATTTGAAGTACTATTAACTTATTAATGTAAATGTATAAATATCTTATGGGTTTATTGTTCAAAATGTATTAAACTATATATTTATACTATTGCATGAGATGAGTTTTGAAAATGTCTATCGTATGTATTTAAATTCTAAAAACATCTATTTGTATATATTTAACTTCCAATTGTATGTATAAAACTTACTAAAAACATGTCTATATATGTAGCAAAATATGCCCAAAATGCATTTAATATACGTATTTTAGAACTTAATTATACACAATATAAAATTTTAAAGTTCGCCACAATTAATTGTGAAAAGGTGTAACACTTAATACACTTTGAAACCATAAACGTTATTAAATTTGGTGAAAATAATGAACCGATATTCAAGTCTTTAATATTTCATAATATAATATTTTTAATATATACGTGTTTCATAATCAAAATGATAATTACTAATTAAATTTTTAATTTTTGTTATATATAGTGAATTTATCCTTTAAAAGTAGGCATACGGATATCCCAACGACTAGGGGTGTTTAATCGGCCGTGTTTCAGATTAATAGAGTTATCTGGTTTGGTTTATTCGGTTTTTGGTCAACTCTTAATCTACTTGAGACTCAATTCAAACTATATGTCACTCAATCCAAACCAACCAAATAAGAGTTTGGGTTATCCGACTGGGTTTTGATTTAGCTAAATAAAAGTCTTAAGCTATGATTTAGATTATTAAGATAATTGAATTGTCCAAAAACTAAGTAAAAGCATTTTAATTGTTCATATTTGGTCATTTGGATAAATGGTTTGTATTTGAGGTAATTGAGTTGTATGAGTAAATAGAGTTGTATATTGGCTATCGAAATTGAATTATCAAAGATAAGTATTAACAACTTATGCTTATTCGGTTTTTCGAGTGGTCCCTAACTGATATTCAAACCAAAACGGAACCATTAAACTAATTTCTTATCTGGTATCATCTAAAAACCAAACCAAATCCAAATAACCTAGTCCATAATATCCAAACAATATATAGATCTGTTGAGTTATTCAGTTAAACTAAATAATAAACGCCCCTATCAACGATAATCAACGACAAGAAAAATCACATTAAATATTATTCGTAAATCATGATAACAAATAAAAAACTCTTTACAAAACACTTTAAAACTTTTTTACAAACATAATACTAATATAGTTATGCTTGCTAAAGTAATATAAAAGTTACATTATGAATAAGATATTGCGTGTGATAAAAGATTCACCGAGTATTGTTTTATATTCAAATTACAAATCAATGGTACACGCGTCCTAAAAAATCTATAAGTTAGTAATTAGTATTATATTATAATTTATTGTTAGTTTAATCGACACTGTAATCTCTCTTTACGTTGATATTTCACTTTCAAAGTTCATTGTGTGTTTAAATTCATATGTGTTTACCTTAGTAACATACTTTTATACTCAGGAGCACCTGGACCGGTCCAGTTTGTTAGTGAGTGTGAACTCTAACACTAAGTTCAACATTTTAAACCATTTATATATATGAGTTTATTGTTTGAAAATGCAGCATACTTTACACGTTTTACTATTGTATGCACTCACATTTCAAAAGTTCTATTGTATGTATTGAAATTTGCTAAATCGTCTATTGTATGTATAATGTCACATGTTGCTGACGTGGAACATGTATAAGTTGATTTGACATTATGTGAAAAAAGAAGGAAGAAACCGTCAACCTGACTTTCAGGTCACATTGTACATACAATAGACGATTTAGCAAGTTTCAATACATACAATAGAACTTTTAAAATGTGATCAAATACAATAGTAAAACGTGTAAAGTATGTTGCACTTTCAAACAATAAACCCTATATATATAGTGATTTAGTGTGGAACAAATTGTGAAAAGTAATTTAAGAATAAATATTTAACCAATAAAAAGATGTTAAAAATAAAAGATTGGACATATATTCTCTTCATCCACTATTATTTCATCAACATTGACCGTTTTTCTTTGTCAACTACATCGAAGACATAAACGTTTGTCATCTATTATAGTTATGAATATTTTTAAAAAATAAATATAAATTTAATAGTCCGTGTGTATATACATCTAGTACAATTAATAAAACATTGTAATACGAGTAATTTTAAAAATAAGCCGATCATAATTAATGATGCTTTCATATTTATATCGAGTATATTATGTATCTGTGATGAGAAATGGGTACATCTAAAAACAGTTTTAAGAATTTGATCGGTGAATGTGATAATGAAACATATAACATTATTCATGTGGAAAACGATTCACCGTGCATAATGAATATGAGGTGAAAAGTTTTTGGACGCGTAGCCCGTGTGACACATTTTCAGGTCCTACTATCTTATCAAAAAGAAAAAAAAAGTTTCTAATAAATTACATTAAGTTTTGTGAAATAACAACCTAATATTGAATACGTTTTTATTAAAACAGTGCATGATTAGACATTAGGAGATGAGTGAATAATGATCATTATCCTCCACTAAATTTTTTAGAAAAAATTAGTTTTGAAGGACATGATTGCAGAACACATTACCGAATTATAAGCTGTAAATGAGGCGAGCTAGCTCGCGAGCTTCTTGAACTCCACTCGATAAAAGCTCGATCCGAACTGAGCTTAAACGAGCTCGAGCTCGAGCTTGAACATATATTGGAGCTCGTTTAACAAATGAGCCCGAACTCGAGCTTCTAATATCGAACTTAAACAGACTTGCGAGTCTAATCGAGTCTATCATTTATAAACAATAATAATTTTTATATGTAATATATTTACTATATAATTACATTACAAAAAAGATTAGTTATATATTATAGAAAATTATAATAGTAAATCTTAATTTATATATTTAAAAATAATTTAAAATAGAAAAGCTATTATATAATTAAATAATTAATATTCTATAATATACTAGTCGAGCCCGAGCCGAGCTCGAGCTTGCAAAATTTGAAACGAGCCGATTTTGAAATTTGTATATTAAGCTCGAGACGAGCCGAGCTCGAATTCGAGCCTTTGAATTCTAAATGAGCTGAGCTCGAGCCTAATTGAGTTCGGACTCGGCTCGTTTACACCCCTACCTAATTATATTTTTTTTATCGTATGCATTTTACATAACGATTTGATATTATTTTCGTAAACATGCAATCACTAATAACATGTGTATCAACTCTTTATATACGGTATAAACTAACATATTTTGCCATTTTGCAAGTCTTAAAAACTAGTGGCATTTGCTTTTCATACTTATAAAGAATTAAAGACCTTCTATTAAAATTCCATTGAATTGGGTCATCAACTTTTTATGATATTATATTTGAGATCAGAGGCCTCTTTTAATCGTGGATTAAAAGTATTAAGATGAAAATGTATATGGGCATAACATCTCTACTGTTAACAACATATTTATATTGTCTTGTTGTACAGATTTTTTCTTTTACATTTTTCATCTTTAACCTTAAAGTTTACGTATATAAATAATTAACGCCTCTTTTATAACTAACAGTATAAAAACATACATGCAGTTTGTTGCGTGAAATATTTTTCAATGTATATCTAATTCTATATATAAAAACATACATGCAGTTTTAATTATCATTCGTCGTGGACGAATGTTAACAAATAATTTTTCAAATAAACTTTAATTATCAATAAATGGTCCTTCTTAATCAATAAAAGGACCATTTTCGGTTATCTAAGTCAAAGTTTCTCTCTTCTCTAAAAAGTAGTGCTTCCCTCTGAATGCGGACCCTACATATATCCACTATATTTTTAATAAACTCATCAATGATGTGCATTATATATATGTACATATATACAAGCTATTAAAGTATAATATCGGTAAGTTTATCAAAATCAAATTTAAGAGTAAATTCCATAGATGGTCCCTGTGGTTTATACTGATTTACGAAACTCGTTCCTATGGCTTTTTTTCGAGGTTTTCAGTCAAATAACTTTGACTTTTACTCGAAAATGGTCCTTCTTAACCTGACTAACATAACCTTTTCTCATTTTTTTAATTATATAACTCAAATTTTTAATTCATTTAAAAAAATAAAATAATAAATTCATCATTGTGTTTCTCTTGAACAAAACCACTAACTTTCAATTCTCACGTTTCAAATCATGGAGGTGCTTGTCACCTTCGAACGAAATCTGTATTAATAAATCTCGTTCATCATGATCATCAGAAACAACAAATCTGAATCAATAAATACATCAACCCAAAGATTCAATCAGCAAGTAACAGACAAATATATACGAAACCCAAAATACAAACACAAAAATCGAAACCCATTTGAGGTCTAATTACGGCGAAAAAACCAATGGACTGTTGCCGAATCTATATGGTCTACGAACGCAAATTGCATTTCTCGTTCGCCAGAAGTTCGATGTCGTTTACCGGAATTTTTCAGTTCTCCTTCACGGGAAGTTTTCAGGTCTCCGTCACCAGATCTGAATCGCAGCCGTCACCACCCCTCATTTTTCTCTGTCACCGTTCTTTCTGATCTGGACTCAAGCGAAACCCTACTCAGAGCGAACGGTTGATGTGGACTGAAGCGAGCGGCGGCCTGACTGACTAACCGGTTGAGCGGCCGGACTGACTAACCGGTTGATCAGGCATTGGGTGATGTGGTGGTGGTTGTTGAGAAGAGAAGGAGAGAAAAGTTTGGTTCCCCGGAGGTGGTGTGGGAAGTCAGGGAGTTCGTCGGAGATGGCTGACTTTGCCAGGAAACAAGTCTGCCCATGTAGATCAAGATGTAGTATATTATGTCTTGTTTGTATTATTGATTTATTTATGTACAATAATTATTATTTTATATTTATAATTATTATTTTGGTATTATAAAATGAGTTTAAAACTAGATAATTTAAATAAATTAAAGAATTAAGGGCATTTCAGTCATTTTATGTTATTTATGACCGTTTTCGAACAAAATATTAACTTATTGGACTGAAAATTTGAAAAAAATATATATAGGGACAAGTTTCGTAAATCGGTGTAAACCACAGGACCATCTATGAAATTTACTCCAAATTTTATGATTGAAATATCACCACTTATATATATTTCGTTTTAATTTGCAAAATCAGTAGCAATATAGTAGTGAGTGAGGACATTGTGACTACCAACAATCAAAGGTAAGTGACCACCTTTTATGATCAGTGCAGTCAAATGTGAGTGACGACCTCTTTTGGGCACTAATATCATTAGATTGGTGACGAGTTTCTTTATTAGTGATGAAAATTAGTGACAATATGCGTCTTCACAGAAAATAGTTGACATCAACTTTGTGATAGATTAGTGACGAAATCTAGTACTTCGTGCGTGTCTAACTGAATTTTGACGGAGTAGTGACACCACCTGATTTTTGTCACTAAAGTACTATCGACAATTTTGATGACTTTAGTGACAAAATATGCTTTCTTGTAGTGATTTAAAAAGTATTCTCAAGCATTGCTTTTAAGAGCAGTGATAAAAGTAAACATGCTTATGTACAGGTTATTTTAATAATTTAATTATGTTTATCATTAATTATGGAAATTACTTGCGACGATAATATAAAAGTCTAGTTAAATTATTTTTACCTTCTTTTCTAATTTTTTTAGTTCTTTGATCTGACCTCTTAAAAACTTACCTGACATAGACAGTAGAAGTATATATTTGAGTATAGTCCGATATTGACCCTGAATTAGAGGTGCAAATTTTTAACCGGTTTTTTTTTTAACCGGCCCAATAACCGAAATCGGTTATTTGGAAAACCGATTTAAAAAAAACCGAACCGCTTTTGATATAACCGAATCGGTTTTGATCGGTTTTAGGTTTTCGGAGTAATCGGGTTTTTTCCGGTCTTTTAACCGGTTTTTTGAGAAAACCGGTTTTAACCGGTTTTTTCCGAAAACCTATCAAACGGCTATATAGCCGTTGGGAGCTATGGGGAGCGGATTTTTGAAGTTTTTTGAGTATTTTGGCACCTCTAAAATCCCTATAAATAGTCTTAGTTGGTTTGGATTCAAAACACACCAATAACATTCTATTCTTCTCTCAAAAATCACTCTAAATCTCGATATATATATATATATATATATATACTCTTTGTTTGCGAAAATGGAAAACATACAATCACAAGCTTCCGGTTCCGGTTCCGCTTCCGCTTCCGTTGGTAGCAATGTATGAAACAAAGTTTACACAAACGTTGATGTAGTGCAAGTTAAATCAACGAACCGGAACCCGAAAATTTGGTCGAATTACGATATGTGCGTTATGAATGATGGGGTGGAAAAGGCCCGTTGCAAGAGATGTGGGAAGTTTTATAACCCCACATCAAACTCAACATTAAGAAGTCACAAAAACAGGTCTTGTAGAGCGGTTAGTCAAGATGCGTCACAATCGACACTTGGTTCGAATGGTGGGGTATTTATATACGATAATGATGCGCTTCAAGAAGATTTTACGAAGTTTGTCATCCAAGAGGCGCTTCCATTCAACCACTTCGACAACCAATGACTTACGAATATCATCAAAAAGAGATTACAACCGCGATACCAACAAGTAAGTCGTACTACCCTTAGAAACGGTGCGTATAAATTATGGAAAACCGCTAAAAAGATATAATTGATGGTTTTCAAAACTATAAATATGGTGTTTCTATTACTTGTGATGTTTGAACCGCACCACATGGTACGGCAAATTCTTATTTAGCTGTTACGGCCCATTGGTTTCATCTCGAGCCTTGGTTATTGATGAAACATACAATTGCTTTTAAATTGTTTGGTTATCCGCATACAAGATGTAATTTGCGAAAAAATTTAAATGACAGTTTAATTGAATATAATTTAGACGATAAAGTTTTTACAATTTCATTAGATAATGCGTCAAATAATATTAGAGCTATGAATTTACTAAAATTATGTATAAAACCAATTTTAGATGGCGCTTTTTTCATTCTCGTTGTGTTGCTCATGTTATAAATTTGTCCGTGCAAGCGGCATTACAAATATGTGCTAATATACGTGAAAATTTTAAGAGTTTATTAGTAACTATATATAGTTCGAGTAACGAACGACAAGCTAATTATAGACGTTTTCGTGCACAATGTGGTGAAACTCCCCTAGAACCTTGCTACGATAATAATACTAGGTGGAATTCTACTCACAATATGTTTGAAAATATTTTACGACAACGTGCTACTTTAAATGCTTTTAATGATACGTTAGTTGCTAAAAATAAGTCCGTATCTATAACCGATTGTGAATGGGATCGACTAAATGATTTAACTTCGTTTTTAGTAGTTTTTAAAGAGGTTACTGTTGGGAAAAACAATGATCAAACCCAATTTATAGATCTGAGGAGTCAAAATCTAACTTAGTTGTATTCTGGAAAAACTTAATGATTTCTTGAGTCTGTGCTTCACAGATTGAAAAAATGTTTCTGAGTCTGTGCTTCACAGACTAAAGAAATCTCACAGACCGAAAGTCGTGCTCTACTTGAAGACTTATGAATTCATCATCTGAAGAATGAAGATTGAAGAAGACTTCACAGACTGAAGATCACAGACTGATGATCACAGATTAAAGACACAGACTGATGAGCACAGATTGAAGAGCACAGATTGAAGAACAAAAGTACATCGTACAAACGAAGTTCTTCGTTCCTTTAGGCTACGATACAACTGAAGAGATGTTTGAGCAAAGTCAAACATCGAAGAAAGGTTTTCTTCTCAGCAAAGAAACCTTTTACCTTTTGCTTTTTCTATTTCCAAGAAAAGCAAAAAGGGAAGAGTGCAAAGTTGCTCAAGATGAATCTGTTATTCCTTGGACAACTAACTGAGCTGGATAAAAGAGTTGATACTCAACTCTATAAATAACAGCTCATAAAGCACTTCAAATAATCCAAGACAATTAGTATACAAGACCTTTAAGCTTATGCTAAAAGCATTACCAGACTTACTGTTAAGTTTGTAGTGATAATTGTATCATAGTATACTACTTGGATCGTATTCAAACAATCTGTGTGTGTTTGAATACTCTGTCTTATTTGTAAGACAAACCATTTATTGTGAATAAAACTTTAATTCATAATATATTTTGTGCCTTAATTAATATTGTATTCCGCCTTGATTAATTAACCTGTTTGATATAACTTAGATATAAACTAATATATTAAATACTTGTTATTTAATCTGTATCTAAGTTTTGGGACCTTCAAGACCTAACAACTGGTATCAGAGCAAATAAAGATTTAATTATTAATTATATCTTTAACGATCAAAAGGAACCCAGTTTTATCAAACTATCTTCAAAACCCATTTTCTCTACATTTTCTTCTTTGAAAAATGACTTCTTCTATTGCTATGGCTGGGAAGGGAATTACAATCTTCAATGGTGTAAATTTTACCAACTGAAAATTGAAAGCTGAATGGTTTCTTGCTAGCATTCATGATGAAATGCTTAGAGTCATTCAGGAAGGACCCATTATTCCTGGCAGAATAGTTCCTGCTATTTTAGATGCAAATGGTATTATTGTGATACCTGAAAAAAATTTTGAGGCTGCCAAAAATACCTGGACTGATCTAGACAGGCAACTATATGCATTATATTTTAAGGCCAAATCCATTCTGGGCAATGCAGTTACTGAGCCTATCTTTGCTAAGATATCTGGCTGTAAAACTGCTAAAGCCATATGGGATATGCTAACTGACCAATATGATGGTGTAAGTTTAGTACCATCCCAAAAGAAGAAGAATCTCATAAGAAATTATGAGAACTTCTCTGCTGGTCAAGAGGAGTCATTAACTGATATTCATACCAGATTTCAGATCTTAATCAATGATCTTGAAAGGTATGATATCATCAAAGGACAGTTTGAAATCTGTACAAAATTTGTTGATGTCATTCCAAACACTTTTTCTGAAGTCATTACTTCATTAGTTGTAAGTGAAAAATTGGAGACATATGATCTATCTGGCTTGTTTGGACTTTTGTTAAATTTTGAAGAAATCAAAGCCAGAAAAGATCTAAATGCCAAAAGGATTGCAAAAGATCCATCTGCTGCCCTTGTTGCAACAACAAGGAAAAATAGAGAACTATTCTCTAGAGCAGATTACCATCTAACTCTTACAGACTCGGAATCGGATGATGATACTGAGTCTCTAGAAGCTGAAATGGCATTACTAGCCCAAAGGTTAGAAAAGGCAAGATTCAAAGGTTCAAAAGGAGGGCCAACTTTTGATCCTAAGAAAGCTACTTGCTATAAATGTGGGCAAATTGGTCATATTATTCTGCTAACTGCAGAGTGAAGATTGCAGAATCTTCAAGTTCTGATAAGTGGGAGGAAAAGGCCAAGAAGTACAAAAGAAAGTACTTCAACTCCAAGAAAATTGGAGAGAAACAGCAACCAAAGAAACTAGAGAAAGCTTTGGTTGTTGAACAGTGGGTTGATGAAGAATCCTCATCATCTGAGGATGATGAGGATATGTGCTTAATGGCTATCACAGAAAGCCAGTTTGACAAAGATGTCAAATTTGTAGAAAGAGCGTGTGTTCATTCAGATTGGGACAGAGGATCTGCTTACAATGTAAATCATTTCAAACTTTACTATAGTGATGCAAAAAAACAGAAAATGTTTGAACACATCTATGTAGACTTTTTGAAAAGGCTTGAGGAAATACAAGAGTTAAAAACTAAACTCAGTCTGGTTCAAAAAGATCTACAGCCAAAAGTGAATGAAATAAACCAAAATAAACAGTATAAACATGAGCTTGATGCTCAATATGATATTCTCAAAAGGATCAGTCTGGAAAAAGAAGCTTATAAAAACAAAGCTGATCATTATGAGAAGATCTGTAGATCTTGGTGTATTTCATCACTTAAAAATGTGGACTGTTTATCCAAACAAATTCAGCTCAGATACAAGCGGTCATAGGTGATGAGTTTGATCTTAATAGCCATTTACTTTCAGAAACAAACTCAAAACCTATTATATTTGTACATGAAATTTTACCTCATACTTTTAGTCATACTGTGGGAGATAAAGTTATATTGACAAATGTCTTTGTAAGACCAAAAATAGTTGCTAAAGAACTAGTATATGAGACAGAGCCAGACTCTGAAGACACAGACTCAGAAATCTCAGTCTGTGAAACTTCTCAATCTGAATTGCCTGAACTTATAATCACTAATGAATCTTTAGAAACTATAGAACTTGAAAAGAAAAGATTTGTAAAAGGCAAAGTTAGTAATCCCACAGTACAATCTTCAAATAGACAAAAAGAGGTAAAAGGAATTAAGGATAAACAGAAAGGTTGGAATATGTTTGAACCTTCCACATCTCAGTCTGTAGCTGGTCCAGACAAAAATATGCCAAAGGACAAATTTAAAGGCGCAAAAACCAGCAACAAGGGAGTTAAAAAGATCTCAGTCTGTGAGATCTAACTGTCAGTCTGGAAAAATCAATTTTCAGTCTGGTAAACTTAACTCCAAATCTATGAGTGTTAACTCTCAGTTTGACTGTCAAAAGTCTACTTTTAACAACCATACTGAGACTATTAAGCTACTTAGTGAAAACTTAATGAAGTTAACCACATATTTTAAAACATTTGTTGAGACAAAGCAGGATTTTAACAGAGGATCTAGCGCAAATAATAACTCAAAATCCAAAAGGACCATTATGTTGGACAGAAAATGTTACAACTGTGGAAATCTGGGACATGAGGGTATTAAATGCACAAAGTCCATTTTTAAACAACCAAAGGTTGCTTTGACTAAACAAATGTCAACTACAAACAACAAAGTCAAAACTAGAGAGGTTAAAAGTCAACTTTACATGCTTAGTTCCAACAAAGCTGCTAAAGAATTGACTTCAACCAACTCTAAAGAACCCATCAAAAGATGGGTTCCCAAAAGTAACTAATTGATTTTGTTTGTCTTGTGCAGGGTAACAAAAAATGGTACCTAGACAGTGGATGCTCAAGACACATGACAGGTTCTTTGGAGAATTTGTCAGAGTTTGTAGAAGAAGAAGGACCTTCTGTCAAGTATGGTGACAATTCTGTTGCCAAGACAAAAGGTTATAGTGTGGTAAGGCTGGCAACATCAGAATATCAAAGGTAGCCTATGTTGAGGGATTAAAGCATAACCTGCTTAATGCAAGCCAAATTTGTGATGATGACAGTGAAATCAGAATCAGAAAGAAGACTGCTGTTATCTATAATTCCAAAGACAAACCTGTGTTAGTTACCAAAAGAGAAAGAGATATTTATCTCTTGGATCTTTCTTCTACAGACACAAATGTAGAGACATGTCTCTATACTCAGTCTGTGCCAGAACTAAGCTGGCTATGGCATAGGAGGTTATCCCACCTGAACTTCAAAAACATTAACCTCCTGTCAAAGAAGAAACTGGTTAGAGGTCTGCCTGATGTTACATTTGCAAAAGACAAACTTTGTCCTGCATGTACACTAGGGAAACAGACCAAGAACCATTTTCCATCCAAATTGTTAGCTACAATTGATCAACCACTGCATATGCTCCATATGGATTTATTTGGACCCATGAGCATTGGCAGTTTGGGTGGAAAGAAGTATACACTTGTGGTTGTGGATGAATACACAAGGTATACTTGGGTTATCTTTCTTAAGGCAAAAAGTGATGCTCCTGATGAGATTATTAATCTAATCAAGAGGGAAGAATTGCAGAAAGATGCACCTGTCAAGCAACTCAGGAGTGATCATGGTACAGAATTTAAGACATCTACTCTCATTGAATTCTGTACTGACAAAGGCATTATTCAAAACTTTGCCTCTGTCAGAACTCCTCAACAAAATGGTGTTGCTGAGAGAAGAAATCGTACACTCATAGAAGCTTCAAGAACCATGTTATGCCATGGTCAAATGAAGATTTATTTTTGGGCAGAAGCAGTTAACACTGCCTGTTATACCCAAAATAGATCTATTTTGGTCAAAAGGCATGGCAAAACTGCATATGAGTTGTATCATAAGAAGGTTCCAACCATCCATTATTTCCAGACCTTTGGAAATAAATGCTATATTCTCAATCAAATGGATCAATTAGCAAAGATGGAACCTAAGTCTGATGAAGGAATTTTTGTTGGCTATTCATCTATCTCAAAGGCTTACAGAGTCTACAACAACAGAAGGAATTAAATTGAAGAAACCATCAATGTCACCTTTGATGTTTCGTCTGCTAATAATGAACATGTTTCTCAGTCTGATGTTCATTCTTTAGAAGAATTATCTGTTGTGGGATCTGAATCTCAAACCCCAGCTGTTGTTCTCCAACAACAAGACTCTGAAAGTGATAATGAAGATGCTCAACCTGATCATTTAATGACAGTACCTTCATTAACTGAAGATGAATCTGTGTCCAGAGATTCAAGATCTTCTGATACAAGTGTTCAGTATGGTAGTCTTCAGTCTGAGAACTCTACAGACTCAGACTTGCCCCCTGTTGAAGATAATGCAAAACTCAGTCATGTTACTCTTCCACTAAATGAATATGATTTATCATCCAATGGTGAATCATTTCTAGGCATCAAAGAACACAAGTATCATCCAATTGAAAAAATAATTGGAGATTATGTTTCTGGTGTACAAACAAGAGCTCAAGTGTCAAACTTATCTACTGCAAATTTCTATTTCTACACAAACTTCCTGTCAATTATTGAACCAAAGAAAGCTGAAGAAGCATTGAAAGATGATGATTGGGTTGAAGAAATGTAGGAAGAGTTAACAGAATTTGAAAGAAACAATGTTTGGACCCTAGTTCCTGCTCCAAAAGGCAAAACCATTATTGGAACTAAATGGGTTTACAGAAACAAAATGGACAAGGATGGAGTGATAATCAGGAACAAGGCAAGGCTAGTTGCTCAAAGTTACAAGCAGGAAGAAGGCATTGATTATGATGAAACATTTGCCCCTATAGCCAGAATTGAAGCAATAAGGTTATTTTTGGCATATGCTGCATTCAAAGACTTCAAAGTTTATCAAATGGATGTCAAGAGTGCATTTCTGAATGGTAACTTACAGGAGGAAGTCTATGTGAAACAACCTCCAGGTTTTGTAAGTTCAACTTTTCCAAATCATGTCTATAAATTAAAGAAAGCACTGTATGGACTAAAACAAGCTCCAACAGCTTGGTATGACACTTTATCATCTTATCTTCTGAGTAATAACTTCACTAGAGGATCAATTGATAAAACTTTGTTCTTCAAAAGGAACAAGACAGATGTCATACTAGTCCAAATATATGTTGATGATATCATATTTGGGTCTACTGATGTAAAATTATGTAAATGGTTTTCAAATTTAATGTCAAAACAGTACCAAATGAGTATGATGGGTGAATTAACATACTTTCTTGGTCTACAAGTACATCAGAAACCTGATGGAATCTTCTTAAACCAAGGCAAATATGTTAATGACCTACTCACTAAATATTCTTTAAAAGACTGTTCAACAATGAAAACACCAATGAGCATTGCAGATAAGTTGGATAATGATCAGTCTGGCAAGTCAGTCTGTCAAACCACTTATAGAGGTATGATAGGATCCCTACTATATCTCACTGCAAGTAGACCAGATATCATGTTCTCAACATGTTTATGTGCTAGATATCAATCTGAACCCAAAGAATCACATCTCAAAGCTGTCAAAAGGATTTTTAGATACCTTAAAGGTACTCCTAACCTGGGTCTTTGGTATCCCAAAGACTCTGGTTTTGATCTAATTGGTTATACAGATGCAGATTATGCAGGTTGCAAATGAGACAGGAAAAGCACCTCTGGTGGATGTCAACTACTAGGTGGAAAACTAGTCAGTTGGTCAAGCAAGAAACAGAACTCTGTTGCTACATCCACTGTAGAAGCAGAATATGTAGCTGCTGGTAGTTGTTGTGCCCAATTACTGTGGATGCAACAACAACTAGCAGACTATGATTTGGAGTTTACACAAACTCCAATCATGTGTGATAACCAAAGTGCCATTGCCATCACTAAGAATCCTGTATTTCACTCCAGGACAAAGCATATTGAGATCAGACATCACTTTATCAGAGATTGTGCTGAGAAAGGTAAAGTGATTCTCAAATATGTGCCCACAAACGACCAACTAGCAGATATCTTTACTAAACCTTTGAATGAAGATAGATTTTTGTATCTGCTTGGTCAGCTAGGAATGCTCAACCCCTAGTAAAACTCTTGAATATGTGTGATTCAACTCTCAGTCTGTGCCTGCTTTTCAATATGTATGTCTGTATCTTCAGTTACATACAACTAAAAAGCACAGACAAAGAGATATTTTGTAAATATCTTATAGAAAATACCAAAAAGATTTTACAATTCTGTTACTTTCTCTCAGTCTTTCTGCTATATGGTTCAGTCTGTGTGACGTCATCCAGACTCACAACACAGACTAACAATATACACTCAGACTGAGCTCTTTTTCTTTTTCTTTTTCTTTTTAATTTATTTTATTTTATTTTTTATTTTTACTTTTATTTTATTAATAAAAATAAATAAACAACAATATCTTTGCATTTAATGCTAAAACCATTTTTATGGTAATAATCATTAAAAGTTTTGACGCTTGTTGTCTATTTATCTGCTCAATACAAAAAGTGCACGTGCCTTAGCCTTACTGTTACAAGAAAAGGGATAAACCGTCAAATGGGTCTCATTTAACGGAAATTTAATTTCTTCAAATACCCATTTCTGTTTTCCCCCTTTTCTTTCACTTGAACTTGCACACCAAAACTACACAAAGTTTGTAAGCCCTAACCTAAATCGCTCAACCATTTTCAAACTCAATCTCAAAAAATCTTCATTAAAAATGGCTGATCAATGGGTTTACACGGCATCTGCCAACTCGCTGCGGCTAAATCCTTTAAACAGGGTAAACAGGTAAATCTCTGTATAACTAATCAAGTTGCTACCATTTCCATCCCTGATTCTAAAAAGAACCAAGGATTTGAGAAATTAACAAATTTTATGTCTGCTCATCCTTTAAGGGGAGCATTTTTCAACACTCTTCCTCAAATATATCCTGATTTTCTTATGGAATGGTGGTATACTTGCTCTTCAAATAGTACCAATACTGCAATTACTGGTACTATTGATCATGGTAAACGGGCAGTTACCATTGATCAAGAGCTAATTAGGAATGTCTTAGACCTGCCTATGAGAAATAATTTTGAACCCATTCCAACCAAAGAAGCAGCAAGGGCTTCTCTTACTTTGGTTGGATATACCAAAGAAAAAGGCACAATTTTGATGTCACGATTCACCCCCAAATGGAAATTTTTAATTTCTGGCATCATTAGAAGTCTATGAGGTAAATCTGGTAGCACAGGGGAGCTAAATGAGTTTGAAACTCAACTGTTGAGCTCATTCATCACTGATTTAAACATCAACTTTGCAGAGTTGTACTTTCAAGAAATTTTAAAACTGGTGAATGAGTCAAACAGAATTTTTAATGTACCTTTTATAAGGCTACTCTCCTTGTGCATCCAATCCAGATTAACTGGGTCTGTATATATGTCCTTTAATAATAAAGTGGCAGATATATCTGTCCCTGTGCTCACCTATAAAGTGTTTAACCATCCGGTTCACTTTCCGGAGCACCTATCACTGCTGCTATGCAGCAATGGATTGATCACCCATATGTTGCTTCTGCATTTATGGAGGGTGATGATTCAGGTGATAGTCAGGGTACTAAGACCCAGACTGTTGAAGATCGTGTGGCTGAAGCAAAGCACACAGACTCCATTAACACAGACTCAACTCAGTCTGTGCACTTGGAGTCAGACTCAAACATTGCTGAGTCTGTTCCATCTTCAACATAAGATGAAGGTAGTAATTCTTCTTCACCTGAGGAGATGGATATAGATAAACCTTCTTATCCTAGCCCATCCTCACCCACAAAAGAGAGTCACAAACAAACCAACCCAGATGAGTCACCACTCACTCTGGAGGAATCACCAGACTCAACCCCCAAAAGTATAGCACAAATGGAATCATCATCCATGGAAATGGATGTCAATAAAACACCTTCCAGTGCTGTAGACCATTCCATTACAGCTCTGCTAAAGTCTGTAGTGCCCATGGCTACCCAACTGACCCAACCTGAACCTAGATTAGTCAGCTTGGATACCCACATTACTGCTACTACACTGACCCCTGTAGTATGCATTGAAGAAGATGCTCCAATCCTCAGCACTACCACCCCCCTCCTTACCCCACTCATAATGGCTAAACCTATAATAACCACTAGTCCTGTACTAGTTCACATTCCAGTGAGTCTTTCCTTACACCCCTCTGCACAGATCGACAATGCCTCAGTCATGTCACAGACTTAGGTGCAGATCTCAACTTCTTTGCTTCATGATCTACCATCTTATCACCGAATGGTCAGTGAGGGCATACAAACTTCAACATCAGTTGCCAGTGATATTGTTCTATTACACCAGGAATTGTTTGAGGCAACAGGTGCTACACAATCAATTCCCAGTGATGTCTTATTCTATCACCGGATTCGATCTGAGGGAAACACAACTACACCACTCAATGCCTATGATCGCTTTTCCATGCACAGGACACAGAGTGAGGCAAAGAGTGCAACACCAAAAGATTCCAGTGATCTTGCTCAGTTTCAACATGAGTCAAGTGAGGAACATATTCCATCACCCAATTCTAACCCTTCCAACCAGACCCAGTCTGTGCCTTCTAGTACACTTAATGATGTGCTTTCTGCCATCACCAAGTTGTCTGAATGGGTACAGACTAAGTTCGATAATAATAAGAAAGAGCTAGAGAAGATGAAGCATCTAGTCTCTACCATGGTGGTTAAAGTGGATATGCTGGAGCAAAAGGTATCCAATAGGTTAGATGAAATGCAGACCACCCTCTCATGTTTAGCTGCTGATGTCAAAAAGGGGGAGAAGATGAAGTCTGGGTCTGCAGAAGCTAAAACCCCAAAAGATAATTCTTTAAATAATAAATCCTTAGATTTAGGGGGAGATAGCAGTGAGGGAGATAATGGAGATGATGGACCCGAAAGTGCTAGGGTGAAGTCTCAGACTGAAGCTCAGTCTGTGCCACAGACTGAAAACATGAGTGCACAGATTGAGGGGGAGTCAGAAGGATTGCAGGTAGGTGAACACACTGAGATGGTTGCACAGACTCAGGGGGAGTCAACTATTGTCTTACACATAGACCCAATAGCAACTATCTCAGGCCTAGGTCAGATGGAGTTAAAAAGACCAAGGGAAGAAGAAGATGAAGATGTTCAACCTCTACAAATCAAAAGAGCCGGGAAAATAAAAAGAATGGCCAGGAGGATTCCTGAAAGGGATATCTTTGATTCCCAACCAAAGATGAAGGGGATCAAGACCTGGGATCAATTTGTGAAGCTGGCAGAAGAACATGAAGTTGATGATGAAGATGATGATGCCATCAATCCTGATTGCAGTTCTGAGTCTGAAGTATTTAGAAAATCAGATGATGATGAAGATGATGCTACTTTTGGAGGTGTAGATGAAGGTGCCTCAAAAGTCAAGACTGGAGAGTCTAAGTCTGTGCTCTCTGAACCTGCACAGACTGAGACACAACATTCATCACAGACTCAGAGCTCAAAACAACAAGCAGCAAGCATTGATGCTCCAATCATCAGTGCTGAAGCCATCCAAGCTGAAGCCAACCCTGCTAGACCAACCACAACAACCACAATACTACCTCCAGGTAGAAGTGAACTTGAAAATAGAATGCAATGGAGAAGTGCTCATCTGATAAGCACATATCCTGGATCGAGTTCTACTCTGGAAGAAGTTGATAGGGTTAAGGGTAAGGGCAAGGAGATTGCCTTATCCAAGCAGGAAAGGTTAAGCAAGATCAAGAAGATGGTGGATGATCATGCTGCAGGTACAAGAAATCCTGAACTGTCAAATCTACAGGATGAACTCTTGCAACAAGAAGCTACTGCTCAAGGTATGTCTTTAACTGAATACTTAAATGTATTAACTGAAGAAGAGCAGAAGCTGAAGGAAGCAAGATTTGTTGACATGCTCTCTAAAGAATTAGAAGATGAAGGTTGTTCACAGACTCAATCCAGAAGGAGTCAAGTTGAGCAACAGATCAAAGAAGATGAAGAGCTGTCAAGAAAATTATAGAAGACAGGGAGCCTAAAAGCTAAGCTACAATCCACTTTCAGAAAGTCAAAGCTTAAGCAGAAGATTAAAAATTGTCATGTGAATAAGATTGGATAGAAATTGAGGCTGGAGTTGACTTTGACCAAGAGCTCAAAAATGGTATGGGTGGATGACCTGTACACTCTAGGACTTAAAGAATGGCAATCCATTGCTAATCTTTTGAAGAGTGAAGCTGACAAAGATCTGAAGAAAGAAGTTCTGGATGAGCTACCTTACCTGATTGAGTTAGTTCTCAGTCTGGGGCTTATCTCAGAAGAAGAATACAAGTTGTTCTGCATAGCAAACAACTTTGTAATAAAGAAGAAGTCAGCTGGGTTATCTACAGAGAATGAGCAGAGAAGGGAGCATCCTCTACCAAAATGTATCGTTTTTATCGATAGATCCTATGTCCAGAGTGACAAAGTTGAAGGTCTGTGCTACAGAGATATCAATGGGATAGAGTGCTTCGAGGATCAAAACAGAGTGTATGGAGAATCTCTGCTGCATTGCATTGCCCTGCTGAAGGAATGAAAACATTCTCAAGCCAAGCCATTTAGAAGAAGACTAATTAGCTCGTTATTCAACAACCTTTCCAAGATTAGGATGATGATTGGATTTGAAGACATCTGCAAGACGATCATCCTGGAGTATCAAGAATTTGAAGAAAAATCTGATAAGGAAATGGAAGTGTTGTTGAAGAGGAAAGTGGAAAAGATCAAAGAGATCAGGGCTCAGAGAAAAGATTGAAGATTGTTAGATTTATACTATTTACAATCTCATGTAATAACTGTAATATTTTTGTGAACTGACTATGATTTTGACTTTATGTATATAAGTCTTGATTCAGATGTAATGTTTCACTTTAGTATTTATTATTTCTCTATTATCTTTTGTAAATAGATTTTGACATCATCAGATAGGGGAGATTGTTGGGAAAAACAATGATCAAACCCAAGTTATAAATCTGAGGAGTCAAAATCTAACTTAGTTGTATTCAGGAAAAAACTTAGTGATTTTCTGAGTCTGTGTTTCTGAGTCTGTGTTTCTGAGTCTGAAGAAATGTTTCTGAGTCTGTGCTTCACAGACTAAAGAAATCTCACAGACCGAAAGTCGTGCTCTACTTGAAGACTTATGAATTCATCATCTGAAGAATGAAGATTGAAGAAGACTTCACAGACTGAAGATCACAGACTGATGATCACAGATTGAAGATCACAGACTGATGAGCACAGACTGAAGAGCACAGATTGAAGAACAAAAGTACATCGTACAAACGAAGTTCTTCGTTCCTTTAGGCTACAATACAACTGAAGAGATGTTTGAGCAAAGTCAAACATCGAAGAAAGGTTTTCTTCTCAGCAAAGAAACCTTTTACCTTTTGCTTTTTCTATTTCCAAGAAAAGCAAAAAGGGAAGAGTGCAAAGTTGCCCAAGATGAATCTGTTATTCCTTGGACAACTAACTGAGCTGGATAAAAGAGTTGATACTCAACTCTATAAATAACAGCTCAAAAAGCACTTCAAATAATCCAAGACAATTAGTATACAAGACCTTTAAGCTTAGGCTAAAAGCATTACCACACTTACTGTTAAGTTTGAAGTGATAATTGTATCATAGTATACTACTTGGATCGTATTCAAACAATCTGTGTGTGTTTGAATACTCTGTCTTATTTGTAAGACAAACCATTTATTGTGAATAAAACTTTAATTCATAATATATTATGTGCCTTAATTAATCTTGTATTCCGCCTTGATTAATTAACCTGTTTGATATAACTTAGATATAAACTAATATATTAAATACTTGTTATTTAATCTGTATCTAAGTTTTGGGACCTTCAAGACCTAACAGTTACTACTATATTATCGGGTGTATATTACCCAACTAGCTCGTTAGTTCTAAACCAAATTTTCATAATGACCGAAAAATTAAAAGAATTTGAAAGCTCGACATATCCAATGTTTAGAAAAATGGTTAGAGCTATAAAAAAGATATTTATAAAATATTTTGGTAGTTTGCCTTTGGTTTTTACTTGTTCCGCCGCACTAAATCCAACTTTAAATGTTGGCGGCGTACAACGTATACTCTCAACAATTATGGAAAATTTAGACTTACACTTAACCGACGACCCGAACTATATAGCAAATGAACTTTCTAAATTTGAAAAACATTTTACACAATTATTTGAGATATATGCAACAAAATATGGTCAACAACATAACCCAATTGTTGACTCAATGCGGGCGGGAACATCTCGAGCATCATGCTACGACATAAATATAAACCTTTATAATGCTTTACTTGAAGACGCTACAAAGCGTCAACGAACATCGTCTCCAACAAGCGAGTTGGGACACTATATGTTTATAAACTTTTTAACCACTTTAAGTGTTGAGGAGTTTTGTAAATTTGACATTTTAAGTTGGTGGAAAGAAAGAGAAGTACAATTTCCCATTTTATCCGCTATGACTTGGGATTTATTATCCGTCCAAGCATCGACGGTAGCTTCCGAATCGGTCTTTTCTATATCGGAAAGAAGGTCAAGACTAACCGTTCAATCCGTGGAAGTATGTGTATGTTTGAAAGATTACTTGGACGAAGTAGATAGGATACAAAATGCAACAACTTTAGAAGGCCCACTATTAGGTAACGTTGAAGAAATTATCGAAGATGAAGAAGTCGAATTAGGGATATCACCTCCAACGACCGAATTAGATGAAGGTATATTTGAAGAACTTGAAGTTGAATCCGTGGATGAAGATGAAGTTTGGGACGACATAATTAGTTAAGTGTATCCGGGTGATGGCAATGCCGAAGCTCGATATACTTTACTACACGATTACGTTTCCGGGTGATGACCATGCCGAAGCTCGAAATGTATTCGTATTTGTATTTTATATTTTTAGTTGTAATTGTATTGTTTAAATAAAAGTTATGTTTGTATTTTATATTTTCATTTGTATTATTTAAATTTTGATATACACTTATACCGAATCCGAATCCGGAAAAAACCCGAAAAAAACTAACCGATTAAAACCGGTTCAAAACCGAAAAAACCGATTCCGAACATTTAAAACCGAAAAAACCGATTCCGAGAAAACCGCTTTTAACCTAAACCGGTTTTTCAAATAACCGGTTTTTTTAAAACCGGTTTTTAAAAAACCAAAAACCGAAAAAATCGATTTTTTTACACCTATACCTGTAATCGATAAGTCTCTTGTTCAAATCCGGAATCAATAAGTCTCTTGTTAAAATCCGATTCCCATTCTATAGAAGCCCATAAGTACAAGTCTGGTTACACTGTTACTAGTTATTTTGTCTTGTAATTTTTCTGTTTATTTGAACATTAACTAATAGAATATGTCTGAGTTGTATTTATTTTTATTTTTAGTGAGGTCGTAAGGTTAAATTATTACCTGAAAATTGTTAATAAGTTGACAAATTGACTAATAACAAGTATTATGGAATCCAAATAAGTTAGACGAATGAAATAAGCATTAACACGTTAACCAATTACTTCATATAACGTCATGACTAAGAATTGGACACGTTAAAGCTGTTAATTACTTCATAACTTGTTTGAATGTTATTATATTATATCATAATCATAATCCAATCGAATATTAATTTTATAAAAACATTAATTTAGAATTATAACAAAAGAATAACAAATGTAAAATTGCAATAATCATCACCCTACGGCCTACATTTATAAGAAAGAAGTTTGGGTCTAGTTGGAACTTGGAACCGATAGGACTAATTTACACTTATGGGCTTACATATTGTACAACAAGTATTGGGCTTTAGAGACTCTAGTCCAAAACCCAATTGTCGGACTTTATGCATCTCTATTTCTAACATCTTTTTATTTTTATGAAAGTCACCAAAATTAACTTTTCATGATGAAAGTGAAAATAATTTTATCTTGTTAGTCACCAATATATCAAACAAAGTTAAAATGTGTATACTCGTACTAACAAAACACATCACATGATTCTTCATTTCATTTATTTCGTATATCTGTCGTAATATTACGTGGAAAATTAAAAATTTTGCCCCAAAATAAAAGTTGATATATCGATTTGTTCCAAAAAAAAGAGTTAACAATTTGCTTCATCCGAAAGAAAGTCCCAAGTTGCAACTTGCGACTCAAGACTTGTGTCTTGCGACCCAAACTATAAGCGACCAAAATGTGCAAATACTTGTGTCTTGCGACCCAAACTATAAGCGACCAAAATGTGCAAATACTTGTGTCTTGCGACCCAAACCTTGTGTATTGCGACCCGATTCCAAATGAAAAAACATTTCTTTGTTCTTGTTTTAGAATTTGGCGGGCACAAGTCGTAAGGTTCGGGCCGCAAGGCACAAGGTTCAGGCCGCAAGGCACAAGGTTCAGGCCGCAAGGCACAAGGTTCAGGTCGCAAGACACAAGGTAAATGTAACAATCAAGCTTTGTGGTCAGATTGAGCAAATTGTAACTTTTTTTTGGGGGCAAAATTTTTAATTTCCCATATTATGGTATGTTGATAACAAACTACATTGAGTTTGTGGTGAGAAATTCTAGCTGACAATTTTTATTTAAAAGTTAATTGAAAAAGCTTATTTTTCGAGAGATTATTAGAAACTCTACTTATTTTTCACTTTTTGTTACTAAACATGAATTTTTAATTAATGGATCGAAGATTATTAAAACTAAAATACTCTCCAAATAAGTTTCAGAATCCACCGAAACACCATCCACGAAATACACCCTTAATCAACAGTACCATTAATCATGATTATATTAACCAAATGCATGACAAAAACGGTTAACTTGTTTTCTACATTTGGTCTCTTTCATGTGATGTTCACACTAACTTTATATGAGGGAGTTTTCACCAACCCATAACTTGTTTATTAATTTGTCACAATGCCGTTAAAGATCATTCAAAATATTATATAAGTTTTTAATAAAATGTAGTTTAGATCGCGAGGAGGTTAATGACAGACATGTATGGTCGTTTACTTATTCCCAAAGAAGTAAACATATTTTATAACAACTTATATCTTCAGTTGTCTTAAAATAAATTTTAATATCCAGATTTGCATACATACTACTACTCACTAGTAGTAAGATTAAGTAAATATAAAACATAATGATTGTCGGTCAAATGTGGTGTTCTGAATAACAAAACAAAGAGAAATAAATAAAATAGGAGAAACGGGTCCAAAGTAGAAGGTTACAACAATATTTATCAAAATTTGTTTGATATTTGTAAAAAAGCTTTAAAAAAGTATTAAATAAGGGTTAATATTCCGTGTTGTTGCACTGCACGGATCAAAGGGTGCTGTTAGTATTAATAGAGGGATAAAATATATATTTATAAAAGTTGAAGTGTCAAAATGTAAAATATATATAATTTTCGATTAATGTTGATCGACCAACTACACAATTATTTTGTAATGTCAACAAGATAGTTGATTTGCCCGTTAATAAATTATCATATTTATAATTTTCATGTTTTAAGATAGAGTGTCTATGAAATATTTTATAGGTAAGTATTGAAGTATTGATTAGTACTTAACAAAATACTGATATTGGTTTATAATTATCATTACTATGATCACACTTGATTAAAATCTGAATCTAAACTTATGATGGTAATAAAACAAGAATTAAGATCATTAATGTCCTCTTGATAAAAATTATATATATATATATATATATATATATATATATATATATATATATATTTAAATGTTCAAACGAGAACTACAAAAAAGTACAGAACTGCGAGAACTATTAAATTATACGGATTCTCACATGTGAATATTAATTTAGTTCAAGATTAAAAACAAAATAGTTTGAAAAACCTCATAATTATCGTTAAATCAAATTATTACATTTTCGTTTACATGTGCACATTTAGTCTGTACACATGTGAACATTTTATATAAAGTACTCCCTCCGTCTTAATTTAATTGTCCTATTTTGACTTTTGAAGTCTTTCTTTTTCAACTTTGACTTTAAATATATTTGTTTGTGCTATATAATATTTGATGTAAAATATATGAATGGATTGAGTTTTAAATGTATTTTCATTGGTATAATTTACATCAAATATAATATAGCACAAACAAATATATTCAAGGTCAAAGTTGAAAAAAAAAAAACTTAAAAAGTCAAAACAGGACAATTAAATTGGGACGGAGGGAGTATAATTTAACATGCATTTTGTGGTTTTTAACTTTTGTTTGTCAATGATATGAACATTAAATAATATTTATATGCTATTTGTTACGTTTACATGTGTAAATACCATGTAAATTAAAAGTTCTTATAGTTCTGCATCTTTTTGTGGTTCTCGTTTGAACATATATATATATATATATATATATATATATATATATATATATATATATATATATATATATAGGGTAGAATTCCAATGAGAACACTTCTAAAATAAGAATGGCTAAGAACACCTCAAATTGTAACACCCCGAAATTCGTTAAATTGTTGTTGTGTGCTGTTATGCGACACAAGGGCTAGTGTCGCAGGTAGCGACACAAAGCCCAGTGCGACACAAGGCTTGTGTCGCAGTGTCGGGTTGAAAGGCGGTTAGTAGGGGTAATTTGTGTAACTTCGTGTGAAATTAAACATAATACACATTCTAAAACATTCCAGAAAACAGAAAGTATCTCCAGTTCGTGCAAGTGTGTGTGTGTGTAACTTTAGTGAGAGAAAAGAAAAGGAAACAAAGAGTGAAATCAAGAATTAAGCGTGGAGGGTGAATTGTGAAAGTGTTTCTTTGCAATTTCAGGTAAGAAGCTTGAATCTTGATCGAATTTCAGTTTACCCGGATGTTATTGATGAAAGTTTGATATTTAATTTAGTTTAAAAGTGGGTAAATTGTGGGTAAAATGTTGGGTTGATTAAACTGAGTTTGGATGTATTTTGAACTGAGTTGTGTGTATGTATTAATCAACTAGTGAAATTGGGTTGAAATTGGGGTGTTGAAATCACCCAGATACATGTAATTGCAGAAGAGTTCTGCTGTTCTGTTCGTCATTGCGACACAAGGCTTGTGTCGCAGCTTGTGTCGCAGTGATAGTGTCACAAGTTAATACTGTTGCTTTAGCGACACAAAGAGTTAATGTCGCAGTTGGTGTCGCTAAGTTTCTACTGCTAGTTACAACTGTTGCTATAGCGACACTAAGAACTTGTGTCGCAGCTTGTGTCGCTTGTTTCCACTGTTAGTTGTAATTGTTGTTTTAGCGACATTAAGAGGTTGTGTCGCAATAGTGTGATGTGCGACACTAAGTTAGTGTCGCCAGGAGGTGTAGCGACACAAGAGGGTAGTGTCGCAGAAATTAATAAATAAAAGTTGATTAATATGAACGTCTCGACAGGTACTTCGAATAGCGAGTTGTGAATATCTGAACGTCGCCTTCGAGGTAAGTAGTAGGAATGTAAGGAATATAATTGACTGATTTCGTTAATACTAATTGTGTTACAAAGTTGCATTAAATAACTGAGTGCATCATTGAGTTGAGAGGCCAATTGCTGAGTGAACAATTGAGCCTATGAGATTGTTGAGAGGCCAATTGCTGAGTGATCAATTGTGCCTAGCTGTATGAGTTGTACGGCCAATTGCTGAGTGATCAATTGTGCCTAGCTGTATGAGTTGTACGGTCAATTGCTGAGTGATCAATTGTGCCTAGCTATATGAGTTGTACGGCCAATTGCTGAGTGATCAATTGTGTTAAATTATTTGTATATAATTGTACCTTTCCTGTGCTTACTAAGCAAAATGCTTACGTGTTGATTGTTGTATGTGATAGGTACATCGAGAGTTGTGAAGGGTGGGGATCCGGGCAAGCGACCCGAGGGCTGCTAGTGATGGACTTACTATGACGAGATAGTAAGAGGAGAAACTCGTAAATCATGCTCGATAATAACGTGTAATATTTTGTAATGATGAGAAACGGGTTTGTAATAAACAATGTGGTTGTCACTTTATATTAATATATAAAGTGTTTTGAGAAAATTAATTTGAGTATAAAAAAAAAAAAAATGGGACGTTTCACAAATGCACACATATATAAAATAAAATCATTAGATTTACACTCATACATCTCAAATATGCAAAGAAAAATTGATGCACATTTCTAAAAATACAAAAAAATAGAAAAAAAAGCTTGATGCACAATTATCTCTTTAGATGTGCATAAATCGTTTTTTCGATTTTTGTGCATTTTTAGAAATGTACATCAATTTTTCTTTGCATATTTGAGATATGTGAGTGTAAATCTAATGATTTTATTTTTTATATATATGCATTTGAGGTGTTCTTAGCCGTTCTTATTTTAGAAGTGTTCTTATTTGATCCAAACTATATATATATATATATATATATATATATATATATATATAATATAGGGGAAGGATCAAAAGGGAAGCTCTAAATTTGAGGGAAGACGGGAAGCAAACCTCAACCACACATTTTCTTGTATCTTTTCCAACTCATATACAATACCCATTTCATCAATTTTTGTTTAAAATTCAAAATTAAAGCATGTAAATCAATCAAAACATTATAAATTTCAAATTCATCAAAGGCATTCTTACATATCTTCAATTCGTCATAATTCATATTCATCAAATATTAAGAATTTTGGGTATAACTTTTGAGTTTTTGTGAGAATTTTGATTCACCAATGAATACAATAAAATTAAATGAATTTCATCATACAAAACTTATAAACAAGTACTTAATTTAATTATAGTCGTCATTAACCATCGAATTTCACAAAAAAAAAAAATTTAGAATATTAACATTCATTTGAAATGAATGTTGATCAAAATTACAATTAATATTCATAAACAATAATTTATGATGAATATTAACTTATATACGTTTTTATACATTGTTGAACGTAATAAGTTAACATTCATAAGTGTATAATAATGTATATGAGTTAATATTCATCGTAAAAGAATGTTTTTTAATTTTGATTAACATTATTTCCAAATGAATATTAATATTCTGAAATTTTTTTTGAGTTATTTACAATTTTATCACCGCGTTGATTTTTGAGTTGACCAGAATGTATGGCTAGGAATAGCTTCCCTTCTTCCCTCAATTTTTTACTTCCCTCTTGATCTCTATCCTATACATATATATATATATATATAAACTTTAGATAAAAGTAAAAAAAACTAAGTTAATAATGAAATTATAGTTTATGTGAGGCCACAAATAAGATATTATATCCAATCGTGTTTATACTTGAAGGTTAAATTATTGTTCTCATGGTTGACTATTTCACACACAAAAGACAAAAAAGACCCATAAAGTATTAAGGTTACAATTATCAATAATGTAAGGATAGATATGGAAACCGGCCCAAACTTGAATATCACATCCAAGACTTTAAAGTCAGTAAATAACCGAAATAAATATTATAATACACTTAAAAGTGGTAGTTCATTTACAAATATTTAAGGAAATCGTATATCAATATTTTTTTTACGTCATTTGTTCAAAATGTTACACACCTGTTTCGTAAATGGTATAATTCACCATTTTAAATGATTAAATAATCTCTTTTATATGTTATTTTTTATTTTTTTTTAAAAGTGAACATTTTAAACTAATAGTGCGAAAATATATTGATAAACAATTTTCGTAAATATACGTAGGTGATAGCGACATTCATGAAATTTAATCAAAATAATATTATAAAGTTTAAAAGTTCCTATCAAGATTAAATGAAGCATTATTTTATATGTAAAAAATAATTAACAGTGAAAATGTAAATGCTCTTTTAATTTTAAGTAGATCATAACCCGCAAAATTTACGGGCTATATCATGAACAAATCATATGACGGAATAAAAATAGATTACTTAGCAAATAATACTTATATTTATAGTGGTATATATTGACACATATATTTTAAGATGTTGAAGTTTACAAATTAAAAATAAAACAATCTTACTATATGCTTTAATATTTAGATATTGTTTACACTATCGAATCTTCTAAAATTATATTGTATACGTAGATTAACTTTTTTAATTGGATAAATGGAATAGGTAACCAAAAAGAAAATGGTAAATTATTAGTATAGTAGAACATTCAGTAGTATAGTAGCTAGAAGACCTAAACATAATTGAATAATTGATTAAAAATTGAGATTGATGAAGACAATAAAATGAAGTTATAATCCAGAAAAACATAGATCGTGTTTATTAGACTAAAGATTCAAACAACATGAATCATTCATATTAAAATTTGGAAAAATAAATTAATATACACATTCATGTGACATTTACTATTTGTCTCCAGAGAAATAATCGCCTTCATTCTCGTTAGCATCTTCATCTTCGTCTATTAGACGGTATTCAAGGGTCTCTGGAGGGGTCTTATTTTGTTCAGTTTCCTCTTTCGTTATTTCTGCCAGAACCAACCAACCCTCTTCATTTTTATGCAAATGACTTTCTAAGTAATATGTTTATAATTAGGAAAAAAAATATAATATTAATTTGTTTTGAAGGTTTTTACATCATGATCTTCATACGTCTCATCTATGTCATTAATTAATCATCTTGTTGATAAATATATGTCATTATTGGGCAAAATCAGCATCATCCTACATAAATATAGGAAAATATATGATAATATTCATATTCATATTACACATGAAAAAACTATAGAAAAAGATATACCATTTTTTATGGTGATTCACAAATCTCTATTGGTTCATACGACGTTCCTTTTGTAATGTTATCTTCACGCTTGCGTTTTTTTATTTCCAGCACAGTCTATAATCAGATATTGAAAATATTACTTATTTTTATACAAAAGAATATACAATTAAACGATATTCTTGAAACAATTATACCTTGAGATGTTACTTTAGTTGTTGGAGATGTTAGATTGAAAAGAATCGCGTCATTAGGTGGCACATTGTATTTTGTCTTCCTTTCAGTACGCCGAGAAGTAGAAGGTAGTTTATTTTGTAAACTCACATTCCGTGAAAACGTTCCTTGTTGTGCTGCAAAGTACGTTAGTTGGTGTAATTAAGAAGTTTTATCTACTGAATTATCAATGATACGTGCCTTATGACAATATAGTTACTATACAATATCTTATGTTGAAATAAAAAAATACAATTAAAGACTAAAAGTGATCCAGACAAAATCTACACATTTAAAAGTTTAATAAGTATTATTAAAAATCAACATTGGTTGTTTAACGTACCAAAACCAAATATCCTAGACAACCGCCACTCGTTCACATCGTCATAAGCAACCATATTGAAACCATCTGATACTCCCTTAAAAGCTAGACATCTACGAATTTTGGATGACCTAAACAAATTGATCTTTCAAGAATGGTCAATAAGTCTGTAATTGCCTTCATATTTCTCAACGCCAATCTGGAAAAAATCCAAATAGTTGCCTTCCTTGATTGTGTCCTCAAAATTAGGGATGAGAAACTTCTTAACTGAAACAATGATCTTGTTCCCCTCTAAATATATTTATTAGTAATGTCTCTTTACTATGGTTTTCATAGCCATAGAATGCACAAAGTTAAAACTACATTGCATCTAAAATACACAGTTACTTTATCACACTTTAATGCTAATGATTACCAAACCTTATATGATCACAATAGATTACAAAATACATGATTTGTAATATTTGAATTTTAAAAAATCCCAGTTGAAATTAAAAAACTAAAGTGTGAGGAACTACTGTCGAAATATATAGATGCGATGTGTATCTCTTTCTTGAAAACTCGATAGATAACTACAACGAAAACATTCCTTTTCATCATATTTCTGGTAGAATAATTAAATTGCATTCAGTATTTAGGTTATTCAATTTGAAGACATGATATCAACATACAATATCATCAGCAGCAAAGATGCATTAATTTATTAAACATATAGCTATTAGCAACCCATATTCCAAACTTACGATAATGAACAATCAACAAAGTAAAAATTAGTGATGTATATCTGTTGATCTAGTAAGATCATCTCCATCGATACAATCTGGGTAGGATTATTCGTATAGCTTTGCCTTCACAACATCAAAACTTTAACACGGATCCTCCAGTCGTCTCTTCCACCATGAAGCTGATTCAATGGCGTAAACTCTTCTTCTGCTGTCATTCCTTTCTTAGTTTTTCCGATTTAAGGTTTTAGCTATGCCGACTTGTGTTTGAAAAAATCAATAGGAGGGAATTTTTTTTTTTTAATCCACAACTAACAACCAATGTTGATTTTTAAATCAACACAAATAACAACCAGAGCTAAATGTTTGTAATCGTTTGTTATTGATTTAAATTTATTTAATTTTTTAATAAAGATAAACCTAAAATTAATGGCATGTATTTAGTCACTTTGAAATTGAAATCAAAATCCGTTTATGAAAAAATCAAGTGTGCAATCGATTTTTGATTTTTAAATCTATAAAATTAACAAACCACAACAAGATGTTTATAATCTGTTGTAATATACCCCTATACATTTATTAATTTAATTATTTAATTAAGATAAGCCCAAATTTAGTTGCATGTATTTAGTCAATTTGAAATTCAAATCAAGTGGAACGGTTTATTGCAACAAAGCAGTAGAGATTAATTTTGTCGTTTTGCCAATCATTAAAAGATATAATGCATAAACAAATTTGAAAATCTAAATTAGTGGTCTAGATTAGTTGTACTAAAATAATTAAGGGGGTGAATTAGCTTAAAATGATTAATTTTAAAATTGTATATGCATTTAACCTCCTTCAATAATAGAATAATAATAGTAAAGGGAGATAAAGGGAGATATGTAGTATTATGTAACTTAATCATTTATTAATTAATGTTTTAATTAGTAGATTACTCATGTTAATTATTCCATCACATTACTTTTCACTATTGTATTTTTCCATTTTGGTTACAACTTGAAAATAATTTCTTTCAATCAGATATTCCTACCAACTACAAGTCAGATTATTATTGCTATTGATCCAATTAAACATGATTTATTACGTTAATTTCCACATGAAACCCTTATGACAACAAACACATACATAGGAGATACATACATAGACTTTTATTTATTTATTTAATTATTGATTTTTCTCCAATGATGTCAGAAGGTGGAATCTAAGAGGATCTGTCAGAATATTAAAAAACTTTATACACTCTTAAATATTTGCAAACTTACAGCAACTCTTACCTCTCCCCAATACAATATCGATAAATTTAATCTCATTTCTAATTAATCTTTGATCATTTTTAACTTCAACGACAAGACCCCATTAATTCTTGTTCATTTTTGCAAGCTCATATCACTTTTTGTTGTTCATCTTCAAGGAATCTTGAAGCCATTTTTGCTGTTCATCTTCATGATAGCATAGTTTATTCAGGTGACAATATTGGAATTTTGTTACCGTATATTGATGAAAGTGATCACTATGGTATATATCCATACAATGATATGATACTGGTATGGCTTTCTGGGCTGATTTATATGTTGATTGTTTGTTTATAGAATTGAATCAAATATTTGGTCCATGATTGGTTGATATTATTATGTCATTTTCCTTTGTTTTTTTGTGGAGTTTGGTAATTGTTAGGTACTTTTAGGTATATATAGATTCAGTCAATCTTTTTTATGGACTTGTGCTTACTTCTTTTGGGTTTTTGAATTGAGTTCCTCTGCTATGATGGGTTTGATTTTTTATTTTTTTTTAATTGCCAAGATGCAACTTATTCTGTTCTTAAATCTTTATTCCTATGTTATCATACATCATACATCATACATCATACACCATACATCATACATATGAATATGTGATCATTTATTAATGACCTCAGTGCTTTGATAGTTTGTTTTATTCATGTTATCAAATTACCATCATTTTTAATATGATTATTAAGTTTCTCAATTTTGTTGGGAAATTATTGTTTTTTTTAAGATAAGTTCTCACTTTTGAATCTCACTCACTAAATTCGAAGTTTCTGTTGGAATTCATCTATTGAAAAAGTCAATTTTACCATAGAACATGCATTTTAGATTCACTCAAGGTCTTAAAGATGCCAACTTTTTTGCGAAATTTATTCCCAATTTTGATGGGTAATCTGAAAGAAGTTATCACTTCCAAACTTCACTCACAGAATCTGATGTTTCTGTTGTATTTTACCTGTTATAAAGGCAACTTTATCACCGGCAGTTTCTCTCAACAATTACAACATCTTAGATTCATTCAAGATTCTTAAAGATACTAACTTTTTTCTATTTTTATTCCCATTTTTTGTGGGCAGTTGATGTTTATAAACATAAGTTTTCACCCACCAAAATTTGAAGTTTATGTTGCCTACTTGCATTTGTCCTGTTAAAATAGTCAACTTTATCAACTTGCAGTTTGTCTCACCAATCTTAACCTCTTAAATTCATCCAAGATTCTTAAAGGTTCTAACGTTATGCTATTTTTATTCCCAAATTTTGATGGGTAACTAGTGTTTGCTTAAGAAAGTTTCTTATCTTTTAATTTTAGTATTTGTTGTATTTTGACCAACTGATAAGCGCACCTTTACAAATCCTAACTTCTTAGATTCATTCAAGCTTCTTAAAAATCCTCAGATCCTATTAATCTTTTTGCTATTTTGGATTCAGGGTGTGCTCCAATTTCAATTCGTGATCACTTTTACAACAGACGGATTTGGGCTTAAAGATGTATGTAGTGGAAAGCAAAGGAGGAGCTATAGCATGTATGCTGCTTGCACTCTTTTTTCTAGGAACATGGCCCGCCATTTTAACGTTGTTAGAAAGACGTGGCAGGCTACCTCAACACACTTATCTTGATTACACAATCACTAATCTTTTGGCTGCTGTTATAATCGCTTTTACGTTTGGGGAATTAGGACATACTAATGATGGTAAACCCAACTTTTTAGTCCAGCTTTCTCAGGTATCATCATGAACCTAAACTAATGAAATGCCTTGGTGAATCTTATATGTAATTTTTGATATGTAAATTATGATATGTTTTGTTGCAGAATAATTGGCCCAGTGTTTTGTTTGCAATGGCTGGTGGGGTCGTTTTAAGTCTAGGAAATCTGTCGACACAATACGCCTGGGCATTTGTTGGTTTATCGGTAACTGAGGTGATGACCTCAAGTATTACCGTTGTCATAGGTATCACCATATCATATCTATTGATACTACTACTTCAACCATCAACCAATTCACATATAAGTGGGTTTATTTGGAATATGCTTTCTTAGCCGGGGAAAACTTAGATATCTTAAACTAAAAAGGAAACTGGTCAAATAGGTTGAACTTGTAAGTCATTCAGCGTGCAATCAAATATTTCATAATCATATACATAAAATTACCGTTCTATTAAGTTAAAAAATGGATGAAAATTACCTGTTTTTCACACTAGCATGTTCTTCTTGGGGCGATAGGTACAACTTTGAACTACTTTCTTGACGACAAGATCAACAGAGCTGAGGTACTTTTCCCTGGCGTTGCGTGTTTCTTGATTGCTGTTTGTCTTGGTTCATTGGTGCATACATCCAATGCCAAAGATAATAAAGTGAAACTTGATAAACTAGGAGATCCTCATGTGGGCGAAAAAGGGTATATCTTCTTTCTTTAAATACATCCTTTCTCTCTATTTTGGACTTCAAATGACATGGTTCAAATGGTACTTGACAGATCAACGGGTAATGGAACAAACTCGAATTCAAGTAAGACCACTTGGAACTTCTAATTTATCATGTTCAATTTTAGCCTTTTGACTCTTGATTATTTAATTAACTTTTATATAACCCTCAGAAACGGATTTGGAAAATGGATCTGTCAAAGTAGAGAAAGCTAAAGCAGGGACTGCAAATTTTCTTATCGAGCTTGAGAGCCGAAGATCAATCAAGGTTATTCTATGCACGATACAATGTTTTTAATATTATTATACAAATGAATTTGCAGTTTCTATACAGTCTTATGCTAAGCATTTTGCATTTGATTAGCCTTTCAGGTGTTTGGGAGAAGCACTTTGATTGGTTTAGTCATATGTTTATTTGCCGGAGTTTGTTTCTCTCTTTTCTCACCGGCATTTAATCTTGCAACGAATGACCAATGGCATACATTAGATGATGGAGTCCCTCACTTAAGTGTTTACACAGCTTTTTTCTACTTTTCTTGCTCGTGTTTTGTGATCGCTATAATATTGAATATTACATTCCTTTACCGCCCTGCATTCAACTTGCCACGATCCTCAATCAAAG
Source organism: Gnaphalium uliginosum (assembly GCA_963930675.1). Taxonomy (NCBI): domain Eukaryota; kingdom Viridiplantae; phylum Streptophyta; class Magnoliopsida; order Asterales; family Asteraceae; genus Gnaphalium; species Gnaphalium uliginosum. Next base: position 18,582,991 of record OZ005681.1, read on the forward strand.
CGTATTTGAATGACTGGGATGGTCGAGGTTGGGCGTTTCTGGCTGGTTTTTTGTGCGGTTTTGGGAACGGTCTCCAGTTTATGGGAGGCCAAGCTGCTGGTTATGCTGCTGCTGATGCAGTTCAGGTTAGTTCAAAGTCTTTATAAGCTTAAGGTTCTAAAATTCAGTGTTGCATTGTTATGATTAGAGGTGGCAAAGTGGACGGGTCAAGTAAGGGGTAAAAATATTACATATCTACTCTGTTCAACTATGTGTCTATGCTTATCTTTTGAGCTTGTTGTGAACTCATTTCAGGCGCTTCCACTTGTGAGTACCTTTTGGGGAGTGCTCTTTTTTGGTGAATACCGCAAATCATCCAAGAGAACATATGTATTACTTGTAGGCATGCTATCCATGTTTATTGTGGCTGTTGGAGTTCTAATGGCGTCATCTGGACACCGAAAACATTAAAGACATTACCATTGCAAGCTGACTTGCCACTGAAATCAACATTGTAAAGAAAACAAACAAATCTGAAGTTACAAAGGCACAATGCATATAAGAATTTGTTAGTCTGATTTCATCATTGGAACATTAAAATAGGAATAAGTTTAAGATTTGGTGTTTGTATTCAGTACATTATTTGGTTGTTAATATCATGCAGTTTTTCTTTCTACATATACTTCTATTCTCGATGAAATTATAATGATACTTGAGTTGCTTGTTAGTGTTAATACTTGGGTGACATACTGACATGTCTGTAATACCTTTGTCATCGACTTTTGATCATTCTCTGTGTGTGTAACTATAACTGCCAATTTATCCATCATTAATTGACAATTATAACCCAGGAGTTCTACACATTATCATAGTTGGTCCCTACACTTTATATTAGATGACAGACCCAATAAGATCACTTACAGTCCAAACTATATATTAGTTAGTGATATATATATATATATATATATATATATGGTTATTTAACGCAACAAATAACTTCTATATGCCCGTATGCACTTAATACTATATGCGTACATGATTGTGTAATACACGTTCTAACACATTTCATCTTTGTAATTTTTGTCTCTATTATTTTCTTTTCTTTTTGTATCTTGTAACTCTTCGTTTGCGTTCACCCTCTGCCTAAGATAAACTTAAAGCTTTATTGTTTGTAATTTTGGCCTTCACAGCTCACGCATTAATGCTTTCTTATGTAGTGAATCTCATTAAGATCAACATCCATTGTATGCACCTTCCTTATGATATGATGTCTCGGTTTGTGTTATTCATTACGTTACTTTCGATTCGAGGTCTTAAATTAATATTTATTCTACGAGTTTATATATGAGTTCATATATCACATACCTGCATGTGTGTTTACGTTGTTACACTCAGATCCAGCTCAGGTCATTGACTTTAATATTGTATTGATGTTTTGAATCAGGTTTTTGTTCATGATAGGATATCTTGAATCCTTGGCGTTTTCGGGTAATTTTTCGTATTATAAATGTTTTTGTTGTCGGCATTGTCATCGTCTTGTTTAAGTGATAATCATTCTACTTTGTTTTTTCTTGTTTATTGGTAGTCTTCTAATAAACTTTTCATTCAAGCATGTTAATAAAGTTTCCTTTGTTTTTATCAAGAATGATTGGCACTGTTATAATAACCATTATTAATTATTATATATCATTATATTGGAAAATGATAGATCATATATAATTCTATACTTTTTACCATTTTATTGTTTTAAACATTTTTTAAATATAATAATTTTCTTGAATGAATTATGCAGGCCGGTTATGGTGTGAATAAGTGGTTGTGAGGGTGGAGGTGGTGCTGTGTGCATTTTTAGATTTGTATGATAATTTCTAATCAGTTATTGATTACATAAATAATAAGAAGGAGATCAATTGTGCTTGCCAAAAAAAAAGAAGAGCTACAGCTCAAAATGAAATGTTCATTTAAAATAAAAGTGCAGCTTTTGCATCCAAACAAAGCTTTTATATTAACAGTGTAGTGTACAACTGGGTAGACCTCCTAGTCAGGAGTTTATTTATTAATTAAAAGCTTTAAGATGCCAAACATTGCCTAAGTGGTAAGCTTCACAAATCCTAACTTGTTATATTCATTCAAGACCCATTAATCTTTTTCGTATTTTGGTTTCAGGGTATTCTCCAATTTCAGTTCTTGATCACTTTTACAACAGAGGGATTTGGGCTTAAAGATGTATGTAGTGGAAAGCAAAGGTGGAGCTATAGCATGCATGCTGCTTGCACTTTTTTTCCTAGGAACTTGGCCTGCCATTTTAACGTTGTTGGAAAGACGTGGCAGACTACCTCAACACACTTATCTTGATTACACAATCACTAATCTTTTGGCTGCTTTTATAATTGCTTTTACGTTTGGGGAATTAGGACATACTAGTGACCATAAACCCGACTTTTTAGTCCAGCTTTCTCAGGTATCATCATGAACCTAAACTATATAATGAAATGCCTTAGTCAATCTTATACGTATTGTTGAGTTTTAAATTATGATATGCTTTGTTGCAGAATAATTGGCCGAGTGTTTTGTTTGCGATGGCGGGTGGGGTGGTTTTAAGTCTTGGAAATCTGTTGAGTCAATATGCTTGGGCGTTTGTCGGTTTATCGGTAACTGGGGTGGTGTGCTCAAGTATTACCGTTGTCATAGGTAACATCATCATCATATATATGTAAATATTGATATTATATGTGGTTATTTCAACCCATTTACATATAAATCGGTAGTCTTGGAATAATGGGTCAGTTTAGAACATAATATAAACTAATAAGGAACTGGTCAAATGGGTCGAATGAGTCCAAAATGTTTTCAAATGTAAAAAAAACTTTTAAATCACTTTATTAAAGAAAGTTGGATTGTTATTTTAGTATTATGCAATTATATCCATTTTGACGAATACTATAAGTTGCCTGTTTCAACCAACATTTTTTGATGGGGACAACCCGCCCATTTTGATATCTCTGATATATTTAAAACATATTGTGGTTTTAACATGTTCATGGGGCGATAGGTGCAACTTTGAACTACTTTCTAGATGACAAGATAAACGAAGCTGAGATACTTTTCCCAGGCGTTGCTTGTTTCTTGATTGCTGTTTGTCTTGGTTTGTTGGTGCATAAATCCAATGCCAAAGATAATAAAGTAAAACTTGATAAACTAAGAGATCCTTGCGTAGTTGAACAGGGGTATATCTTCCTTCTTTGAACACATTCCTTTATCTTCATTTGGACTTCAAGTGACATGTTTCAAATGCTACTTGACAGATTAACAACTAATGGAACAAACTCGAATTCAAGTAAGAACATTCGAACTTCTAATTCATCATGTTCGATTATAGCTTTATGATTTTTGATAATGTTTAACTTTTTTATAATCCTCAGGAAAGGATTTGGAAAATGGATCTGTCGAAGTAGAGAAAGCTAAAGCAGGGACTGCAAATTTTCTGGTCGAGCTTGAGAGCCGAAGAGCAATCAAGGTCTGGGATACTTTTATTCGTAAATTACATTTATTTTTATTATACAAGAATGTTGATGTAGTGACAAAATTAGTGATACGAATTAATTCTGTTGATTCCCAGAATACCAGAAATAATCCCTTTTAATTCACGTTGATTCAAAAGAATGTCGCGATTAGGTCAAATTCAACTCAAATATTCAACAGAATTGAGAGAAAAATCAAACTTCATAAAAACTAAAAACTAACTTTCTGTCTTTCACAAGAACCCTAAAAAGAAGATGCAGAAATTCGAATTGGGCCCTAAAACATAACGGGCCAAACATAAAAGCCCAAAATAAAAATAAAAACATAAAATAGCCCATAACTTCTTCTAGGAGTCGTTTTTGGGCCCAGAAGTTGGGTAAACTACCTATGGTTGTTTACCAAGAGATGGGCCTCGATCCAAGCTTCGATTTGGCAGTTCGCGGGCCTGAAACGGAGCCCCGTAGCCCAAGTTATGGATGTTTTCGTAAAGCCCTTTTCTTAACTCGATCTTGGGCCTCCATAAACACCAAGGCCCAATCATCAACACTTGGGCAACCATCCCATCAAATGTGGAGTTGCTAAACATTTTTTTTTAATCCGGATTTCAGGTGTTTGGGAAAAGCACTTTGATTGGTTTAGCCATATGTTTATTTGCCGGAGTTTGTTTCTCTCTTTTCTCACCGGCATTTAATCTTGCAACAAATGACCAATGGCATACATTGGATGATGGAGTCCCTCACTTAAGTGTTTACACAGCTTTTTTCTACTTTTCTTGCTCGTGTTTTGTGATCGCTTTAATATTGAATATTACATTTCTTTACCGCCCTGCATTCAACTTGCCACGATCTTCAATCAAAGCATATTTGAATGACTGGGAGGGTCGAGGTTGGGCGTTTCTGGCTGGTTTTTTGTGCAATTTTGGGAACGGTCTCCAGTTTATGGGAGGCCAAGCTGCTGGTTATGCTGCTGCTGATGCAGTTCAGGTTAGTTCAAAGTCCTTATAAGCTTTATGGTTCTGAAAAGAGAAATTGTTGTGCTTTATAGTACAACTAAAGAATGCAGTATTCTAGTGTGCGACCCATATGTGCTTCATGCGTCGTTAGGCTTAGAGGGGACTAAGTGGTAGGGTCAGGTAAAGGGTTAAAAACTTAAAATATGTAAATTGTTGGTACGAATCTTGTTGTCGTGAAACATGTTTCATCTAAAATGATACATTTACTATAATAATATATTTTTTATGGAATAATATTCCCTTATTTTTTTCAGTAAAATTGCAAAATGTCTAAACGCCCTGCCCCAAGAACAATACTCAGAAGATGGTGTTCAGACCGAACACCTGCGGTATTGAAAATTTCACACATTGGAGTTTTTGTTTTTGTTTTTTGTTTTTAATTAATAAAATGAATTAGGATGTTCTGGACCTCTCTGCATTAAAAATCTACTATGAGTGACTTATGTTCCGTTTGACCCGTTTCCTTTTTAGCTTTCATTTATTCATTTGACCCGTTTGTATGTATATGGATTAATATAGCCACCTCTGTTATACCTAACTGATACATTTAATTCATACGCGACATTATTGCTTTGTGTCATAAAATATTACTTATTGTGTCATATCCAGACAGAATGCATTGCAAGGTTCTAGTATGCAATTCTTGTATGCATACATTATAATACAACTAAGCAACGATTTCGATTCACAATATTACAGAAACGGCATTGGTAGACTATAGTTTACAACTCATCTATGTATCTCTTTCCTCATCCAGAAGTTTCCCACCCGAGGGCCGAGGCAGAGTAGTGTCTAGATATACAATATCAAGTAGCACCATACAACCCACCAGTGCATTTGGTTTAAAACTCTAATATGTGCCTATGCTTACCTTTTGAGCTTGTTGTAAACTCATTTCAGGCTCTTCCACTTGTGAGTACCTTTTGGGGAGTGCTCTTATTTGGTGAATATCGCAAATCGTCCAAGAGAACATATGTATTACTTGTAGGCATGCTGTCCATGTTTATTGTTGCCATAGGAGTTCTAATGGCATCAGCTGGACACCGAAAACATTAGAGACATTACAACTGCAAGCTCATTTGTCACTGTACAGAAAACAAAAAAATCTGAAGTTACCAAGGCACAAAGCATATAAGAATTTAATAGTCTGATTTCATATTTGAAAAATTACAATAGGAATAAGTTTAGGATTTGGTGTTTGTATTCAGTACATTATTTGGTTGTTAATATCACGCAATTATCTCTTTCTACGTATACTTCAAATTCAAAAATTGCTCTCAGCGGAAATTGCGAGTACTATAATGATACTTGAGTTGCTTGTTAGTGTTAATACTTGGGTGGCATGTTTGTAACCTTTAATGTTCAAATAGATGCACTTTGAAATACTAAGCTACAAACTTTCGGGTAAACTTTGCGGATCAAGAAACTACTTTCACTTTTGTCCCTAGGTAGGTAATGTCCAATATATAACCATGATTTGTAACTTACCAGCTAGTTTTGTGCTGAAATGACAATAAAACTTACATTTTACCTAATACATTTATGGACCGTTTACGTGGAACTGAATTGACATTAACATGATAAACACACCAATTCTAATCCTCTCTAGATAATTCAAGTTTACCGGTACATCGGGTAATCGGTTACCATATAACATATCTTGGGACAAATTTATAAGTACCATAATCATCGCGCTAACATTTAACTTGGATACATTGCCTACATTGGGATAAAAGTGACAATAAGTTCCGATCCGCAACTTTTACCGTAAACTTTCATGAACTTTGTGAAACAATGGTAAGTCTACAGGGATGGAGTCCAAATAAACATGAACATCCCGTGACATCCATCGGAGATGCTCTAATACGTTCATATATAAAATTAAAGTTTAGAATTTTGAATGTGTATAAATTATATTTATATGGGTAGTGATTATTACACAATACTTTTTGATGCATACACCAGATAATATGTTGAAAGTGTTGTACTCTATGCATTGATGAAGTAATTTTGTGTTGTATGCATAAAACCCCTGGTATAAAAGTATCACCACCCAAATGATATAGTCATACAACTAGCTGACAATATAATACAAGGTCTATTATGAAGGTGTTGCTTTTATACTGATTTAACCCTTTAACTTTGATTAACTTAATGTTTAAATAAAAAACTTTTGCTAACTTGACGTTTTAGTCATTTTATTTACCTATCACAGGTTTGACCGGTCATTTATCACCTAGTGGCCAGTGGGCATCCTATATGTATGCAATTTTCAAATAATCTACCTAGCTTCCTACGGGTCCTTTTATTTCTTTTGACAACTAATTAAAAATTCTAGGTGTCATTACCTAACTTCCTAAAAAATCCTACGTGCCATTCAAATTGAAAAAAAATTCCACATATTTTTTAACTAATAAAATTCCTAATTCAAAGATTATTGACTATCAATCGTAAAATCGTAACTACATACATTACAAAATATATTTTCAAATTTATCTTCACTTCACACTCTCCTATTCATTGTTTGGTCCAAAATAATTTATCAATAGCTAACTATTTATTTTGTGATTTATATAAGATGAAATTGAGAAAATTGTAAAGATCAGTAATTGAGAAAACGCTATGGTACAATCACATTTTTTTTTTCAATTTTAAAAGGTTTTGGTTTCTTATGTATTTTCAATGTCATTGAACATTCATCCGAAATATATAAATATAATCATTGTACATGTATACTAGAACCAAATAATATCTAGATTATATTATCATTAAATTTCTTAAGCATTCATAAATACAAAATAAATATGTATAAATACAAAATACCTATTCTTTACTAAAACCGATATAAATCGATAGCCATTTCTTTTCTTTGTAATATTGTACTTAAAAACTACGTTTTCCTTTAAGTTCTTGTCGTGCATCGCACGAGTGGCAAGTTATTATTTCAGGTTGTTCTATTATGAGTTATTTTGACTGAGACACTACATTCACATTTTAATTAAAAAAAACTTTAGATAACTTTTGATATCTTCATTGACAAAAATAATAATCTTAACTACATCGTTTATATATCATCTAAAACACTAGTGTGTGTGTGTGTATATATATATATATATATATATATATATATATATATATATATATATATAAACATATAAACATTTAGCCGTCCATCGGACGTGTATAAAAACTAGTTGAAATATATCCGGATAGAGATCGGTTGACAAACGAGAGCAGAGCAAATGAAGTGGCTTTTTGATCGGTAGTAACTTGTTTACTTGAATTCTATTTCTTTTTTTTCTTCTTTTTTTTTCTAACTATTAAGTTTATCTTGTTCCTAAGCGAAAAGTCAGTCAAGATCATCATGCTCTGTGCTCAAAGACTCTCCCAAGTTCACCCTAGCTTGTTTATTAAGAACAACATATTTCATGACACTACCATCTAAATTGGTCAAAAGAACATTGCAACCACCACCGTTCTTCGACCACCGCCGGCCACCACTAATTTCAAAACCCAAATCTCGATTTAAAAGAATTTAAACTCGTGTGAAGTTGTTTCATCTCTAATATAATTTCAAATCTAGTTAAATTAGATCACAATCATACCTTTGCCGTCAACCACGCGTATAGTTTGAAACAAGGAAATACATACCCTTGTGACCTCTCCTTCGGAGACTATCATCAATAGGCCCGAAAGTCTAATTTTGATACAAAATGAAAATGGTCAACCTTTTTCTATTTTTATTTTGTTGATAAGTATAGAGTGGGGAATAGAAATAAAGTTGTGTGTTGTTGCTTTGTAGGGAGACGAGGTTTGAGCTTTGAAGGAGATAGGGGTGAGAAGAAGGATGGTGGGCCTAGTCTATTTGTGATATACTCCATATTTTAATATAGAGTGGATTATATTTTATGCACAAATCATCCGTGTCGAAAAAGTAGAAAGCATATCTTATTTCCGTGTTCCTTGTATATATTACAGATCGCTCTGGTGTTCTGTCGAAAAAGCACAAATCGTCATTTATAAACTTTAATAGCATCGGCCATCTATGTGGTATATATTACAAATCGTCCTTATGGCCAACGACGTTTGATTTAGGCTGTTAACTCGTATCACGTGCTACTTTGATAATTTCCATTAATATCATCCTACGTTTAACCTCATTTAATGCTTCAATTGTTTCTTCAAGATTTGTTTCTTGCTCCAAGCAACCCTGAAATTATCTCAACTGAACGCGAACACATTGGAGGATCCACCCATCCATTAAACCCGTAATTACCAACATGAAACAATTTAATATTGCAAAATTTAATTCTTGTTTAAATTAAACTTTTGCTTTTATAAAACCTGCTATTTGGGAACAACAAAAAAATTGATGACCGAGATTTATTGAAGTCCACGCCATTTTGACGACTCAAGGTTTTGCACGACCACATCTCACAATCATTTTCTGAATCCGGATTTCTTGAAATTGTAATTTGTTAATGTGTGTGTATTGGAGTATATTTTAGGAGAAATGAGGGTTTGGTTTATGAGAGAAAGAGAGAGACATATGAGTACTAAAAGGAGAGAAAGAGAAAGTAATAAAGTGGGAAAGTGATATTAATAGAAATTACCAAAGTAACCTCCCGTGCCACATACGTGATACGAGTTAACGACCTAAATTAAACATCGTTGGCCATAAGGACGATCTGTGATATATATAGAGAACACGATGATGTCATATGCTATTAAAGTTTATAAAGGACGATTTATGATTTTTCGACAGAATACATGGACGATCTATGATATATATAGAGAACACGGGGATGATATATGTTATGATAAAGGAAGATTTATTTTTTCTAACACACAACAATAACGATCTGTACAATTTGCTCTAATGTTAAATAAGATGTTAAATCAGATTCTATGCATGTCATCCACGTAGACATTTAACTCATGAGAGCAAGTTAAATGGTCAAAATAACAAGTCAAACACAAGTTAAAGTATTAAATCATCATAAAAAAAAAGTTGAGTAATTAAAAAGAAAAATTTATGAAAATTCGAGAATTAAATCGTTATTAATATTATGAAAGTAATAATATAATAATGGATTTATAAAATTTTCTATATTATCTTTTAATGATATATAAAATATATTTATTTAGTCATTATGCTAATAGAGTGCATGTGCCAAATGTAAAACTTGGTCTATTTATGTTTTCTTTTGGTCCATGATTTAGCTGGTATTACGTCATTTTCTTTTGTACTTTTTATGAGAGTTTAGTGGCTGTTATCTAACTGTAGATTCCGTGTAAGATTCATCTTGTTTACTGCTGTTGCTTCAGATTTTATTTTATTTTTGAATTCAGTTCCTCTGCAATGGTGGGTTTGACTTTTTTTTTTCTTTTTCTTTTTCTCTTTTGTTATTTGGTCAAGATGCAACTTTGTTCTTCAGACTTATTTATTTATCTTGATATTCATCTTCTTTAACTTCTCATACATGTGATAACTGTAGTGTCTTCTTCTTATATAACATATCTGACAATTTAAAACCGTTCTGTCTAGCTTTTTTGATGCATATATTATCCTTTGGGAAGTGCCAAAATGGACAATACGGTACATAAAATTGAATGATTTTGGACAGAATATTTCATTTCTTTCTGTATATTTTCTGGGATTGTGATGATTCTTGGATACCTGTAGTGTCTTCGATGAATATTTGTAGGATTTTAGATCAAGTTCTTCTGTTATGATGGGCTTGAACTTGTTGGTCAACATCTAACTTTGTTCTTGAACTTTGATTATATAATTAAGATCTCTGTTTGTTTTGATTCATGTGATCATTTTACCATCTTCTTTATATGATTTAAGTTTCTTAAATTTGTTGGGTAATTAGTGTTTTGTACGATACATTACCACTCATTGAATTGAGGTTTCTGCTTTTGACTTATTGGTAAAGTCAACTAAGAGTTTCTCTCATCTATCTAAGAGCCTAAGACCCTTTAATCTTTTTGCAATTTTGGTATTAGGAGTTTCTCGAATTTCGTTACTTGATCACTTTCACAACTGAAGGACTCGGGTCGGGTTTGAAGGTGTATATAGTGGATAGCAAAGGAGGAGCGATAGCATGCATGTTGTTTGCGCTCCTCTTTCTAGGAACATGGCCTGCAATTCTAACATTGTTAGAACGACGTGGCCGGCTTCCTCAACACACTTATCTTGATTACACAATCACCAATCTTTTGGCTGCTATCTTAATTGCTTTTACATTTGGGGAATTTGGGCATACCAATGATGATGAACCTGACTTCTTAGTCCAGCTATCTCAGGTATCATACTATCATTATGCACTTCAAACCATTAGTCGAAATGTCTCAATGATCCCATATTTGTAGTGTACACACTGTCGCAGAATAATTGGTCAAGCGTTCTATTTGCAATGACGGGTGGAGTGGTATTAAGCCTAGGAAATCTGTCATCACAATACGCATGGGCATTTGTCGGATTATCAGTAACCAATGTGATATGCTCAAGTATCACAGTTGTTATAGGTACCATCATCATATACAAAATACTAGTCTGAAACATCTTTATGGTCATGATCTAGAGTTATAGACCATTTTGTCGTGGGGGTGATAGGTACGACTTTGAACTACTTTTTAGACGGCAAGATCAACAGAGCAGAGATACTTTTCCCAGGTGTTGCGTGTTTCTTGATTGCTGTTGGTCTTGGTTCTGTGGTGCATACATCCAACGCCAAAGATAATCAAGCAAAACTTGATAAGCTAAAAGATCCTCACATAGGCGGAGAAGGGTATGTCTTCTTTTTTTCATTGACCAATCTGGAACCGTAATGACCTGCTTATATGATACTTGACAGATTAACTAGTGACGAATCAAACACGAATTCAAGTAAGAATGCTTGAATTCTTCTGGTTTATCTGGTTTGATCGTAAGCTTTTTGGTAACTAGTTTAATCTGCCATATTAATTCTCAGAAAAGGATATGGAGTTCGGAAGTTTTATAGAGAAAGCGGAAACAGGGACTGCCAATTTTCTTATTGAGCTTGAGTCCCGAAGAGCAATCAAGGTTATGTGATACATGATACATTTACTCCTCTATTTCAATCTTAGAAAACAATACTGAATACCAACATGAGAGCTAGTTTGGTCGCTCTGATCACCTTAATAGCCTAATTATCTTCCAGTGTTAGAGTTATGGCTAGTTGAAAGAGATTAAGTACGTTGCAGGGGCACAATTACAGACTAACTATTGTAGTTGCTAAGGGGGCTCATTGGGTTGAAACTGGACAGGAACCGAAAAATGAAAAACTATGGAATGGAAAACCAGACTGATCTAAATGTTCAGTACGTGTTAAGTGCCAGTTCAGTCCCTAACTAGATTGGATCAAGACAAGAACTGTTTTTTCCTTTTCTTTTCTTAAAGAAAAAAACTAAAGAAATTCTACAACCAAAATGCAACTTAATATAGTGGTTCTTGTTTTTGTTGGTTCAGTTGTTTTGTTTTGTGGATCAGGGCTAAAACGAGCGCTGTGCTAAACTTTTACATTTTGTCAGGATTTCAGGTGTTTGGGAAAAGCACTTTGATTGGTTTAACAATGTGTTTATTTTCGGGACTTTGTGTCTCTCTCTTCACACCGCTGTTTAATCTTGCAACCAATGACCAATGGCATACATTGGATGATGGTGTCCCTCACTTAAGTGTCTACACAACTTTTTTCTACTTTTCTTGCTCGTGTTTCATGATTGCCATACTCTTAAACGTTATGTTCCTTTACCGCCCAGTGTTCAACTTACCTCCATCTTCTATCAAGGCATATTTTAACGACTGGGACGGCCGAGGTTGGGCATTTCTGGCTGGCTTTTTGTGTGGTTTTGGAAACGGTCTCCAGTTTATGGGAGGCCAAGCCGCTGGTTATGCTGCAGCTGATGCAGTTCAGGTTAGTTCAAAATCTGAACAAGCTTATGGTCCTTAGAATGCATTAGTGTACCATACTGCTATGTAGTAAAGCGCATTTTTGTCATAAGACAGAATGAATCAACTAAGTTCTATCATATAACCCTCTATGCATCTAATCACATATAGATTGTACTATATAGCATATGGTAGATCTAATCACATTTGATAAACAACGTTATTAGTGATTTATTGATAGATTCTAGTGGGCAAAACATCCATGCATTGTTGTACTACGTAGTACACAAATTGTTAATGGGTCAAAATAGCCACATGTACCAATATTACTTGGTGAGTTCTAGCTAGACAGACTACATTGGTAGATTCTAGCTCACTAGTCATCTATGCATCCAATTCCATTTCCAGACAGTTCCCAGTGATTTTAAGAAGTGTTTGGATGCAATACGGAGTAGTACTGTACCACCATAGAATGCATGTGAACAAAACTTCCAGAGTCATATGTATGTTTACCTTATGAGCTTGAATTGAACTCATTTCAGGCGCTTCCACTAGTGAGTACCTTTTGGGGAGTGCTATTTTTTGGTGAATACCATAAATCGTCCAGGAGAACATATGTATTACTCGTTGGCATGCTGTCCATGTTTATTGTGGCTGTTGGACTTCTAATGGCGTCATCTGGCCACCGCAAAAATTAGACACATTACCTCAAGATAATCAAAAAGGCAAAAAATACTGCACTGCAAGTTGACTCTCACTGTATATTGTATTATCAGCATTGTAACGGCAACGAACATTTACTGAAGTTAGTCAAAATTCAGTGCTGAAGCAAATGTACAGCTTCAACGTATAGGATGCGAGTCAATGCAGTACATTCCTCCAGGTTTAGTTATTTCTGAGAGGTAGATTGAGTTAGCAGGTTTACCTAAACACAGATGATATACATACATAAACATAACAATTTCCTATCAGCTAAGAATTATACTTTGCCTTAAAATGGTATAGTTTATCAAGAACGGACAAAAGATTAAAACAACATACATGAAAGATTTTCAAATTGATATAAAAATTAGCAACAATGGTGTGCAACTAATTGGTACAACAAGTTTATATATTTGTGTTAACACAAACTCTCATATAAATATCCTAACACTACTAATAACGTTCATCTAATCATAGAAAAATGTCTCCAAAACCTGTATTTCATCGATTGTCTTTCCATTTTCAGTTCCAGAGTGGACAACTGTTGATCTTTGTCTTTATAGGTGTAATCATCTAGTTTGTTTTTTTATATGGGGTCCCACGGCTCCAGTTTGCCCTCCAAATGATAGATGATGACAAAAGTCGCTCTGTTTTCCAACCAGATGATTGAAGCTGAAAATAATGGTTAAAATATAGAGACATCAGATTAACTAATGTGCCAGAAATCATCTAACATACATTAATTGGATCAGATGGCTAGTTAGAAAAAGTAACTTATCAGAAAATTCCAAACCGGATTAGAGACAATTCATATATTTTATAGTTGAGTTGATTTGAACAGAACTTGTAACAATCAAGCAGAGTTTTACACTTAGATGTGAACTTGGTGACTTCGCTATTATCACTGAGAGGTCACCCAACTGCCTAGCTATTATGGGTGGCATTTTCATTTCCTCGTGAACAAGTCAACTCTGGTTATGTTTTATCTCGAAAGGAATAAGTAACAAATATAACTTATAAGAAAACGGGTCAAATGGGTTGTAAGTCGCCAAAATTGATTTTCGAAGCATAAAACTTCGTAAATTATTTTCCTAAAAAAACTATATTAATAATGTAAGAATGTAATTTTCATAATCATATTTGACTAATTTACTAACTATATATATTATGAATTTTGGGCAAAAAAATTCCGGGTCAACCTTTAGACCAGTATAAAAACCCTGTTACCCAACCTACCGAAACAAACCATTTGCCAGTTTCCACCTATTGCTAACTATGTTTAATGTTCTTCAGAAGAACGATACAGGCAAAACGAAGATTAGAATCCAAGAACCAAATGTACCTTCAAAAGAAATGCTTCATAGTTTTTGTCCATCCATGTTTGGCTATCAGTATGTAATGACGTAGGCTTATGATCTAAAAGATTTGCCATCACAAGAGCATGAACGAAACCCCGCATGACATCTTTAATAGTTGAATCTTTATGCATAACAACGCGGATAATTCCACTATTCTTAAGTAACAGGTATTTTGCTGAAATCCCAAACCAGTGATTAATATGAGTATTCCTTGTTAAAATGTGTATATGTCTACGCAAGAACTTGGGAAATTTTAACCTTTTTCGTATTGAGATCCAGCAGAACTAAATAACTCCATCCTGTGTATTGATAAAAGAAAAAAAAAATATCAAACATAAGATAGATGATATCCATCATACAGTCTAGTAAAGCTCCAGACTTAAAAAGACTTCTCCTTTATGTTCACTTCAGTAGGCTCAAAGTTCACAAGTTGGGGAGTTTACACGAAACGCATGGTAAGATTACACAGCACACTATTAGTTGGATAAATGAAGCATTGAAGCCACAAGGAATTCATAACTCACATTTCTGTGCCGTTTAGTGAGGAAACCCTCACACCTAATTGTACTCTCGCACTCAAAAAATTAAAGTTCTTTGAGCTCCAAGAACTGATCCATAACGGTAAGACATGCTCCAAGATTGAGACCTCTCTCGGAGAGAGAACTGCATCATGTAGACATATGATTTAAATTATTATTATGCATTTTAATAATATAATAATCATAATTACAATATAAGTGAAATCAAGGGAACCTTTGGTAGCACACTTAATGGCCACAAAACCATAAAGAAAGCATTTTGACCTTTCTATTATCTTTTACAAAAATGAAAAATAATAGGCTGGATTGAATGCTTGTAGAATAAAGGATTACAAGGACACAACAAAACAACATATCCCATTGCTCACCTTGGCCAGTCTCCATGAAATGCAGCAAAAGAATTGAGCTTCTTTCACCGTTTAATGTAGTCAGATTTAAGCACCGAACCGCTTTGTAATTAGCTACACAGCGCCAGAGCATGGAATACAGAAGAGATGATGAAATTAGTTTGAGTACATTATGTATATAAATGCATTGTCAATCTGAATGGTACATTGGTGAAGATAAGAAGCGTAACTAACCATACATGTGGAACATTGTGAGAGACAGAAAAGAGAACCATATGATCATTGCGTGTCCCATTGTGATGTGCGCAAGAAGCATTCCTAAAGCCATTCCAATCATTGTCGCAACTGTCTCTTGGCTTCCTTCCTGTCAGGGAACATAGACATTAACTATAGGACATGGTAAAACGGATGGCCTGGGTAAGAAGTAAGTTTATAGGTACGGTTTGAAACAGGTCTGGTTGAATTGACCTAAAACACTTTTCCAAAGCTCATAAATTTCGTATAAAGAATTGGTGGCTCAGATATGATTACAATAACTATACTATTTCAATTTCATCTAATAATTTTATACTGTGATGATATACACTTTGGGGGACTTTTGACCCGCTTACCATCTACCTAACTTCTATTTTATTCCTCATTGACTCGTTAGAGATAAAACATGATCTGAATTAACATATTGATAATTAATGGGTTGAAAGTTCCACATCTAATATCTAGCATAAGAGGATCAAGAAAAAACCTTTGCAGATATATCTGCTGCGTTATTCTGAAGAGCAAAATGCTGGGTCAAAGCAGCTCTAGTTGCTCCACTGGCAACACCAGCTAAAGCAACAGAATGTAAGGAAGAAGAGATCATGAGGACATATGCTTTTTGAAAGGTAGTTGATCGTATTAGCTCATAAGCAGAGTAAGAAGTGACACAAACCACTAGTCGATTCACCAAAAAATACCAATATAAAAATTGTCCCAGAGGAAGGGACCCAAATCAACTTGGCCTAAAATGGGAAAGTAGTATATTAATTGATCTGGGAACAGCTCAAGCCTTTACTTGTGGTGAAAGAGGCCAGTAGTTTGGGTTCTTTCGGCCTAATTATCTCTCACTGAGAACGATGCACTTAAAGCGATGTCTTAACTTGTCAGTTGTCAGCAGTAACTAAATTTTAATTGTGAAGAAACTTTAACAACTTACTGAAAGATCTTGACAAGCTCCCTATGCAGACAATGAATATAAATGCCGAAGGAAACAATGGAGATACAAGGTCCATTAGCATTCCTGCAAAGAAAAGCATTTATAATGCAAATAATTTCCAAACAAACTCTCTACTGAATGAAAGCACCCGTATGCAGAAACAAAAGGTAGTAATTTATTAACCATCCTGCATCAAAGACCGTTTTTGAAGAATTATCATCTCAACCCCAAACTATTTATCGTATAAAACAGTTATTTACAGCCACTTCCCT
The DNA here is from genome assembly GCA_963930675.1 of Gnaphalium uliginosum. Classification (NCBI taxonomy): domain Eukaryota; kingdom Viridiplantae; phylum Streptophyta; class Magnoliopsida; order Asterales; family Asteraceae; genus Gnaphalium; species Gnaphalium uliginosum. The sequence continues at coordinate 18,599,832 of OZ005681.1, forward strand.
TATATAATATGAAAAATGACAATATTTCTTGAATGCGTGGAAAATTCATAAACAAATACCAAGGTCATTCATGAGATCTGCAACCAGACGCCACATTTTGGCATTGCTATCTAGGTTTGAGCCCTGAAAAGAAAAAGAACTCGTGTGTAAGTGTTTTTATTATTGAAAGAACATGGATGTTTTACTTTTACATGCCCCTTAATGAATGAAATAAGAACACCTATCTATTATGTATGATGTTATGAAAGACATAAAGAGTAAAATACAACTACATGCCACATAGCTTGTTCATCATATATAATCACGTGTGATATATTCTAGCCTAAGACTTCGCCATCCACAATACAGGTCGAATTCGGAGACTCCTGGCATAATGACACATTAAATACCAAAACATATTAATAATTTGTGAATGCGTGAGAATAACTTATTTTCAAGTGCAACACATGGTTTTCATACACAAAGCTGCTTACAGAGGTAAACACACAAAAGTATTCCAGCCAAATGCATGCATTTTTGTCTTAAAAAACATGTGCATGCATGAGCAAGAATCATCTACAATGTGCATAACAACATACCTGATAGAATGTGAACATGACACCTCCAAGCATTCCAGTTAAATCCCTCAAAAACCACTGCCAGAGTTACCAATCAAAAAATAAAAGCAAAAAAAAAATCAAAAAATAAAACATCATAACCACAAAGTAAGCTAGATAGGTAACAGCTACTACCTAATAGCAGACTGATACAAATTTGTACCTGAAAAGTAGCTCCAATGACCGTTGCCGATTTCTCTCCCACTCCTATAGCACTTAGAAGAGCCTAATGCAGTAGATACATGCGAATGATATTTCAAAACAAATTTGAATCACAAATGATTTGAAACGGAGCGAATTTAACAGCATAAACTTTTACTTGTGTTGAAAGCATGGTCCTTATGTATGTTGAAAGGCCCTAAGAAAAACGATTGAATACATTAAAATATTTCCAATTAGAATTTCAAAAAGTACACTTACGAATTCCAAACCTGCAATAAATCCCATGTCTGAAAAGGGATGTAATCAGGAGTCACGCTGCTTGGAAACCCCTGCATTTAAAAAGTAAAACAACCAACCGTAGGAAACTTTAAGCCAATATCATAAGTTCATATGTTCAACAAGTCATAAAGATCATAAGTTCAATCCTTTTAATTTACAACGAAGTTGTGTCCTTTAAATAGAAAATGTGTACAAGTAGACTACCTTTTTGTGCAATTTTCCCTAAACACATTCGTATAATAATCAGTAATCACACAAACTACTGAACCCTAACCTCGAAAATAAACTAACAGCTACTATTAGAGTATTAGGTGTGTGTGTGTGTTAATGTTCAATGTACAAATTAAGTTATAAATTAATTCTGATAACACCACGAAACAGAAATAATAAATTAACGAAATATAATGTGAAATGATAGTGTCATTATTATTACCTCGGGAACAAATGCTTGGAGGAATCTTCGAGAAAAAAGGTTGAATCGATTACCGTGAGTTTCTAAAGTGAAAGATGATGACGGCGAAGTGGACGGCGATATAACGGCGGTTAACGATAGCTTGTTTGACGAGGTACCACTCCATTCTTCAACAACTACCATTTTAGACTTCATTTCTACTTCCATGGTCGCCGATGGATCGATCGTTTAACGGGATTTTGAGTATTCACTTGAAACGAAAGTGGACTTCAATAACAAACTTTTAGTTCCTTTACTTTACATCTATATGAAGTTTAACTTGGGTCCTTTTAACTTATATCAATACAAAATCAGCCCTTAAAAATATAGAAATGCTCATCATTAAGATCCGAATCAAAACTGATTTTTAAAATTTAACTCATGATCAGTGGCGGATCAGAATTTAAATAGCGGATCTAGAATTTAATGTAACCCGTAGTACCAGTATCTCAAATTTTATAAACTCGTAACCCAAACAAAAAGCGTAACAAAGAACACATCTTTTATTTTACACTTCGTATAACCAAAGGATTCGTACAAATTGTTACCCATACTTTCAATGTGGTTACGTCCCTGCCCACGATAAAATCAAACATTGAATAATATGAAAAAAGAGACACACATACAAATATATATATATATATATATATATATATATATATATATATATATATATATATATATATATATAGTTATTAGATATGTTATATGCCAAATAATGGATGTATTTGACATTTTAAAGCTTATTTAGCCTTACTATTTGTTTGTATTATGTCCATTATCAAATCATACAAATATAATTGGTACCGTATTAAATTGGATTAACTTTTGAATATGTGAATTAAAAAAACTAAATGATATTGGTACAGAGTTATTGTGTTACATGTTTAGATAAGTTTGATTTTAAATATTCACGAGGGAGAGTAACCCCACGCGTTGCAGCGGAACGGTTAACTCTACATCATTGTGTGAACTAATTATTATGTTAAATACTTATTGAACAACTTTTCGTAATAAAATCAGATATTTCTATACTGTGAGTGTATACACTTATATAAATTTGAATTAATATTCAAGTCGAAAAGTACTTAAATGAAGAAATATATATATATATATATATATATATATATATATATATATATATATATATATATATATAACTAAAACTTATATAATCAATCTATCACCTATGTCCTTTAGATTGTACATGTATGTGGAATAGATTGTAGGATTGATAAGAAAAAACAATCAACAAACATAAATAAAAACACTTATAATCTATATATCGTTTACTATTTTAGATTACTTCATACATACATGTATGATATATGTCTCAGGATTGAAATAAAAAAATTCACAAAAAATAAGAATGTTATTGTTCTTAACGTGTCTATAAAACTTATAACTTCTGTTGATATGTAAATAATCCAATCCGATAATACATAAGCGTGAAATTCATTTCAGTCGTCAATACTTTTTAAGTTATATTGATCAAAATTTAATGCAACTATAAAATTCATCATATATATACAATTTATTAATATTGTATTTGATATCTTCCAGTCTTTTCCTACTGAACACTTTCCTGCTCAAGATAGGGTCCGTCTACCAAAACGATCGGAAATGTTTCAAAAAATGTATACACTTATCATCTATATACAATTTATCTACATTATATTGTACATCATGTGAGATATGTTTTATGACTGTATTAAAAAAGGCACTAAAAGATAGAATAAGAATATGACGAATTAGTTACTATTTATCAGTAAGCGTGACATTAATTTCGGTCATTAATACGTTTTAAGATATATTGATTAATAATTAGCAGTTAATGCAATCATAGATTACAAATATTTATAAAACGAACGATAACATAATAATGTGTATTAACTCGAATATTGTTCTATGACAAAAACGTTACACTTTATAACTCCATAAATATATTATTGTACATGTTGTGGGTTTTATTTTAGGATTGTTAAAAAATAAATAAATATTTTCTCACAAAATTTACGAATTGAAAAAGTTTATATTATAAAGGTATCTATTGCAAATAATCATTTATGCAGGGTGCCTTAGGTAAATTATTTAGTAATTCATGGGCCCCTCATGTAAAATAAAAACTTGGCGGTAAAGATAAAAACTGGACCACACTCGAACTCCCGACCTTCGCCAACAACTACCACCCAAAAGCCACTTAGCTAGCGCGTTGAATCACTGCATTTTTTATTTATATATTATCTATAAACGTGACAAATTTTGATTGGAAAAGTTACTATTCATCTCACCCTCTCACCCTAGAGTGTTATTATTTATAATATCAGGGGTGGACTTGTATAGTTATATGGACTTAAATATTGTAATTATTATTCATTTGTATTAAAAAGGCACTATGATAATTAGGCATACCTAAAAATACGTGTTTAAAGTATAAAATTGATTTACTATTGAAAAATACAATAGTTTAACATGACACCTTTCTTTTATCTAAATGGCAATTACGGCACAATGAGTAGTTAATAGTTGTTGACAATGTTATTGAACTACATCGATATTCGATATGCAACTTTAGAAAGGAGGGATTATGGTTGAAGTAGTGTGAAAATGGACTCATCAAATATTGTATTGAACCAATCGAAAAAAGGGCAAATACTTTCGACTTGTGTTGAAGGAGGTTGAATAACTCGTACGGAGTCGTCAACTTGCATTGAGAGGCGTTGAAAGCTCCCCACTCCTTATTTTTAGTCTGACCAAGTAACTTCAGATTGAGGAAACAAATGTTTGCAATATTATTGAGTTATAGTTTAGGCTGCAAGTAGTATTTTAGGTCTAAAACTGTTGCCATTTATCTTAATCTTTTTCGATTTAGTTAACAAAAAGCACGGTAAGACTGTAACTATATACACCATTGTTATCATGACCGAATGAGCTATTGAGCCAAAAGCCATGGACTAAATTTGGCTCCTTTGCTTAGGTAATAATCGACACACCCTATATGAAAAATCAATTTTACTTCAGCGTTTATAAATTGAACCCATTTGTTAAAGTTTTCAATTAGTCAATAGATTTGTATGAAATTGAATATGGCAATAATAATTGTTAAAAGATATATGTGAAAGTAAATATGCTGGTAAAAATGGGAAAAACATTCGCTAGAAGGAGGGCTTGAACCTCCGACCTTGTGGTTAACAGCCACACGCTCTAACCAACTGAGCTATTCCAGCTTGTTGGTTAAAGCATTCCATTCTATTATTATAAACTAGAACTTCAGATATATATCAATATATATCCCCTATACGTTCACCTGAATCCAGTATTTGCAGGGAGCAACAATGTGGAAAAGAAGAGTTTTCCCTTTACTCCGATACTTTTCATCACAACCAGAAACACCATCTCCACCTTCTCTTTATTCCTTCTTACAACCTTCAATCTTTTCAGTTACTAAACCCCAATCCAAACAATCCCTTATTCCTCAAACCTCAACCACAAAGCCAACACCTTTACACACCCAACAAAATCTTGAATCCACCCTTCAATCATCTCTCAATGAAAGCAACATTAATGAAGCTTGGAAGTCATTTAAATCACTTTCATCATCATCTGTATTACCAAGTAAGAATCTTGTTAACTTATTGATTACTAATTTATGTTTAGCGGATAATGATAATCTTAATCTTAAGAGGGCTTTTGCTACTTTAATGTTTGTATTAGAAACTGATAAGGGTTTATTAGAGCATAAAACAGTTAAGGTTTTTATGAATTCTATGAAGAGTAGTAATGGTGCACCTGTTTTTGTGTTAGTAAAGTGTATGTTCAAGAATAGATTTTTTGTTCCTTTTAGTATGTGGGGTGATGTTGTTGTGGAAATTAGTAAGAAAAGTGGTAGCTTTCGTGATTTTTTCGAGGTGTTTAACGAGAATTGTAGGGTTGCTAATGAGGAAAAGTTGGATGTTTTAAGGCCTAGTTTGAGTGCTTGTAATGCTGCTTTAGAGGGTTGTTGTTACGAGACCGAATCGGTTATTGATGCACAGAAGGTTCTAGATACGATGTCTTTGTTAGGTGTTCAGCCTGATGAGACGAGTTTCGGCTTCCTTGCTTATTTATACGCAATTAAAGGACTCGAGAAAAAGATAATTGAATTAGAAGACTTGGTCCGTAGATTTGGTTTTGGTGATGATAAGACAGTGTTTGTTAGTAATTTGATTACCGGGTATGTGAAATCAGGTAATCTTGAATTGGTTTCGAGTACTATCTTGAACAATTTGAGAGAATTAGATGGTAAAGGTGTAAACTTTAGTGAAGAAACGTACAGTGGAATAGCGAAAGGATATCTTGAGCATGGAAGCATTAAGGGTTTAGCAAGTTTGATACTTGAAGCTCAAAAGTTAGAATCCACAAATGTAATAGTTGGAAACTCTGTTGGTTATGGTGTTATAAATGCTTGTGTTAATCTTGGATTATTAGAAAAGGCGCATAGCATTCTCGATGAAATGAATGCGCAAGGAGGTTCGGTTGGGCTTGGAGTTTATGTGTCGATTCTGAAGGCTTATGGTAAAGAACAAAAAACAGCAGAAGCTGCACAGTTAGTATCTGAAATGTGCAGTTTAGGGCTTGAGCTCGATGTTAGTACTTTTGATACTTTAATTGACGTGTCTATGTCCAGTCAAGATTTTCAGTCGGCGTTTTCTCTTTTTAGAGATATGAGAGAAGCAAGAATATCCGAATTAATGGGGAGTTATTTAACAATAATGACGGGTTTAACCGAAAACCATCGGCCCGAACTAATGGCAGCTTTTTTAGATGAAGTAGTTGAGGACCCGAGAGTAAAAATCGGGACCCATGATTGGAATTCCATTATTCATGCGTTTTGTAAAGTGGGACGTTTGGAAGATGCTAGAAGGACTTTTAGAAGAATGGTGTTTCTTCAATTTGAACCAACTGAGCAAACATATCTTTCTTTAGTTAACGGTTACATGACTGCAGGAAATTATTTTAGTGTTTTGATGATGTGGAATGATGTTAAGAGAAGGGTGTCGTCTAATGGCGAAAAGAGCTTTAAATTGGATCATGGTTTGGTAGATGCTTTACTTTATGCTTTAGTTAAAGGCGGTTTCTTTGATGCTGTAATGCAAGTTGTGGAGAAATCTCAAGAAATGAAGATATTTGTAGATAAATGGAGATATAAACAAGCATTCATGGAGAATCATAAGAAGCTTAAAGTGTCAAAATTAAGGAAGAGAAGTATTAAGAAAATGGAAGCGCTTATTGCTTTCAAAAATTGGGCCGGTCTAAACACGTGAGGCATTCTGCTGGATTCTTTGTTCACCCATGAAAAACCTTGAAACTGTTGCTTCACAACAAACAGCAAACATGGAAGTTGAGGAAGATGCCCGAGCGCCTTTTAGGGTAATAGCGGAGTTGTTTGCTTTGCAAGCTACCGGTTAATGATAAAGCAGCCTTTAAATAACAAATATACTTGAACATAAATGTTGTGTTCTACAATATGAAATTTTATACATTTTTGTTTATAATATGCAATGTTCATTGTTTTTTCTATTTGTACATTTATACTTCTTTCTTGGTCCATGATTCTACCTAGAGGTGGCAATTTCAACTCATTTACTTGTGAATGGGTGGATTCAGGATATTATGATTTATCTCCAACAGGTGATAGGTAAATTTAAAGAAATGGCTCAAAAGGGAACGTATTGAAATTCGTCAAAGTGTAATTTTTTAATGCATCAAACGTTAAAAACCATTTTATTCAAAAAATAGATTATTACTGAAATAATATGATATATGGATTTGTCTTTGACACATTAATCATTTATAAAAAGTTCAAAACTTTTAGACAATAACCATTTCAGATCAACCCTGCCTAGCCTCGTTGGACCGGTCCAAAAAATCACATGTTTTAACTGCTGCCCATCTTGCCTCTTTTACTATCAGGGTTTTAGGTCTTTATACAGGCAACATGCAGAAACCAATTGAGCAAAGCCTTAAAAGACACCGGCTACTATACAAACATGAAAAGCTGGTTTGCTTACCAATTGCATAATTTGTGTGGTTTTTTCCAATGGTGGTGCTCCTTTGTAATTAAATGAGATATTGTTGTGTTTTGACTTTTGATGGAAGAGCTGCAAATAATTAAAATCCAGGTATTCAAATCCGCTTTTCATTTTGGCTGGTGATATAAAACCTGCAATTACTCATTTTTGTCATCAATCTAGCTGCTTCATTACATTTCTGAATGATGCTGGTGTTGCCATGTTGGCCTTTTCTGTTGCAGGGCACCAGAACCAAAACTATTTTGAAAGAGCCTCGATTAACACGAACAATCAGAACTGTAGTTCTCTTCTGATGAATGAACGACAGAGATGCAAGAACTATATGGGTTCTCTGTAGATTGGACTGTGGAAATGGATTTTAGGTGTTGGATGATTATTGTAAAAAAGAAATTTTATATTTTTTCCATGTAACTTAATTACGGAACAATTCTAACGTTTGTGTTGTTAGCAGTTAGCATGGATCATTATGTGTTTGAATTAAGCATCGTGTGGTGAAGACCCAACTGTTTATGTTGAAAATGAGGAAAACTGTATTGTCATTCTGTACCTTGTATACCAAACAAAAAACTAAAAAAATGTTGCAATATCATCTTTAGCTATCTCCTTAGTTGTGATCATGCATTCGAGATAGAGAAACTTATACTCTGTAGAACAATAAAGACAGTAGATAAAGACATGGATTTATGTGGTTTGCTGTAAACATGCTCCGCAACACCCATGTCCTCTAACATCATGTTACAAAGTTCTCTGTATTTCGACTTCTTGAATATCCTCTAAATAGACGAAACTTTCTTGCGAAATCTATAACTTGTATTGACCAAATCTTTTTACCAAGACATATTCATGTACATGTAAATTCCCATTAACAAAATTTAAAACTTTGGATTATTTGATTTGGGAAAATCTAGTAAATAAGACAAATAGACGTAGATCTTTTTATCCTTTTATGTAATTAAAAAGTAATTCTTGATTGCAAAACTGTCACCAAAAAGGAACCCGCTAAGGTATATACCCAATAATTCTTTTCTATTTTATAACAACTGAAAGTGAAACCACTTTGCTGCTTCAGCTACCGCTTACTGATAAAAATGTTCAACTGTTCTACTATCATGGTAATCACTTAAATCTCCTAATTTAAACTGTTAGGGTTTGTTTTTATCAACAATAATTACTACAGTACTTCTTTTCTTTTGGGTTTATTGCAATTATATGTACAGAAGTTTGTTTTATTTTTCCTTGTGGCTAATTGGTAATAAGTATGATTCTTGATTTGTTTTTAATTACAGGGAGGGATGATTAAACTTGCAGGGTTCAGTTTGGTAGCAGTGTTGTGGATTTTATTGAGCCTAAAACAAGTGGTAGCACATGGAGATCATGCTTTTTCAAAGATTGCTATATATCAAGTGACATTTGCTCTAAGTGATGATGCTTATATCAAAGCTTCTCCTACAATTCTAGGATCAAAGGTTAGTAATAGTAGAGTTCAGTTTAAAAGTTTGGTAATTCAAATAGTAGAGTAAGTGACTGAAAAAGTTTGATTTGTTTCCATCTTTTGGAGATGGTGTGGTGCTGTATTATAAACTTGCCCATCAATGTCGCATATATCTGCTTAAAAGTTATTGAATGTTAGATATTTGGAATTTGGAAATAATACAAACTTATAGAGCTGTTTTGTTCTTAGAACCAAAATTCTGAATGGGTGACTCTGTATATTAGCAACTTGAACCCATCGATTGATGATTGGATTGGAGTATTCTCCCCTGCCAATTTCAGGTTCATGTAATATTGGTTTTATTACAGCAATTTTTCAACTGGAGTAGGACCTAACAGTTCTAATATTTTCAGCGATTCTACATGCTTCCCTGAAAACTCAAGATTTAGCCCTCCGTATCTATGCTCTGCGCCAATTAAGGTTTGTTTTATTGGGTCCTGGCTAGCTTCAGGATTTAGGGAGTGTATGAACTTGTGCTCCTAATATTTTTAGCTAACTGTGCTACTTACTTTGCAGTACCAATATGCAAATTACACCAACCCTAATTACAAAGTTACAGGAGAAGCATCACTAAAACTTCAGTTGATCAACCAAAGATCCGACTTCTCTTTTGCGTTGTTCACAGGCGGATTATCAACTGTAAATTGTTTCTTATTCCACTTACCTTTTTTTATACCTTTTTGAGGTTTCATCTCTGGGTCCATTACCATTTACAAAATTCCGGTCATATGTGGACAGCCAAAGCTGGTGGCACTTTCAAACACAGTCGCTTTTACAAATCCGAATGCACCAAATTACCCCCGGTTAGCTCAAGGAAAGATGTGGGATGAAGTGAGCTCCACCTCTATCCTTGTTGATACATGTCATTTATTAGTATGTGCATACAGTTATATATGTATATATATGGGCTAAACTGTTCCATGAAATGTGTTTTACTTTAGGAGAATACAATTATGACTTGATTTTCAGATGACTGTAACATGGACCAGTGGATATGGAATTAATGACGCAGTGCCTTTTGTCGAATGGGGGCAAAGAGGTGGAGAGCAGAGGGGCTCTTTTGCTGGAACATTGACTTTTGACCGCCAAAGCATGTGTGGTGTGTAAGAGATGACTTTTATTTAGAAAGATCGTTAATAATTCTTTTTTTCCGTGACAGTAACACTTCCTCGTTTGAGTTATTACAAGTTAAAAAATGTTATGACAAAACAAATCACTTATTATGGAAATTTCATATTAATCATTCTTGGAGTGGCAACATTTTATGATTTTATTGATCGACGTATGTGTATGCAGGTGCACCAGCAAGAACTGTGGGTTGGCGTGATCCTGGTTATATTCATACTAGTTTTTTGAAAGACTTGTGGCCCAATCAAGTGTATGTTATGCCTTATTTTAGAAAAATTTCAAAGCACAAACCATAGATTGGCTCTATCAATAGTCTTATAAGGGATTATACAGGAGTTGGGCAGGTGGCAATTTTGACCCATTATCTTATGAATGGGTCGATTTGGTTTGTGTTTTATCTCATCTGCGTCTTAAATAAAAAAATTTAGCTAAACGGGGAATGGGAGGAAAATTGTTACGATCCCACATCGGCCAAGTATGGGATAGGTTCGTGTCAAGGCCCATATCAAGCTATAAGTCCAAGTGTAGAACTCACTCTCAAAAGCTAGCTTGTAGGAGGGGACACCTAGACTTATAAGCCACCAACCAATCCCATACTTGGCCGATGTGGGATCATAACACTAGCCCATGCTTTGAAGAGTCAGCGTCCTCGTTGGTCACGGCTATGTTGGTCACGGTTGGTACCCTCTTTTCGGGTCCAAGCCACCACTCCGAGGCCTCGTTGGTCACGGTTGGCACCCCTCTTTTTGGGCCCATAAGCCACCACTCCATAGGCCACCACTCCGAGGTGTTGGAACCTCGAAAGATGGGGTCGGCTCTGATACCAATTGATACGAACCTATTCCATACTAGGCCCATATCAAGCTATAAGTCCAAGTGTATAACTCACTCCCATAAGTTAGCTTGTAGGAGGAGGGGACACCTAGAGTTATAAGCCACCAACAAATCTCATACCTGGCCGATGTGTGATCGTAACAAAAATTGCCTAAGCCCCAAAGTCTCTTTTAATGCGTACACTTTCAGATTTGAATTGTTCTTGTAATGATGTTGTTTTTGTAGTTAACACATTATCTATTAATAAAATAAATCAAGAGGACGTGCGGTTCAACCAACCCCGACTCGGTTCAACACAATAAAAATGACCTGTTACTAAACTTACCTGACCCGCTCATCTTGCCAACATTTCAAATGGCTTGTAACAAAGAAGTATCTTGATCATGTTTATATAGGTATACATACAAGCTAGGGCACAAATTGCTGAATGATACGATCATTTGGAGCAAGACATACCAGTTTAAATCATCTCCATATCCAGGTCAAGACTCTCTACAACATGTTATCATTTTTGGTGATATGGGAAAGGTTTGTAATTTATTATTCAGATGTTGCTTCTTCCTTTTTTTACTCAATTTCTTGATTTCTGGTTTACTTATTTGATATTAATGTGAACACAATGCAGGATGAGGCCGATGGCTCCAACGAATACAATAATTTTCAACCTGGATCCCTTAACACTACAAAGCAACTTATTGATGACTTGGAAAACATTGATATAGTCTTCCATATTGGAGATATTTGCTATGCAAACGGGTATCTTTCACAATGGGATCAATTCACTTCTCAGATAGAACCAGTTGCCTCAGCTGTACCTTATATGATTGCTAGGTATCGTTCTATTTTATTCTTTCAATTACAAACAATCACCGAGATGGAGTTTGACTTTGAGGTCAAACTTATAACTTTTTAGATATAAAAGCTTGTCAATGTTTTTATTTTAATTAGCTCCCAAGGCTTTTCTTGTTTTACTCTTATAAAAATTTTATGTTGTCAAGACTTAATAAGCTGATGACAGAATTTATATGGTTATAGAAAGTTGAAAGTTATATGGTTGACCTCAAAATCCAAACTTTACCTCTTATTTTTGGAGGTCTATATTATTGATCTTACATAATCAAATAATGATCTTTTCTTTGTAGTGGTAATCAAATAATGATCTTTTCTTTCCTTATACAAGAACAATGATTCGGGAGGAGAATGTGGTGTTGTGGCTGAAACTTTGTTCTATGTTCCAACTGATAACAGAAATAAGGTTTGGTATGTATCAAGTGTTGTACGTCCATGATATCCTTAAGTTATGTTGATAAAAACTGACGTTGACATTTTCTTAAACCAGGTATTTTACAGACTATGGGATGTTTAGGTTCTGCATTGCTGACACGGAGCATGATTGGAGAGAAGGAACAGAGCAGTACAATTTCATTGAAAGATGTTTGGCATCTGTGGATCGAAAAAAGCAACCGTGGTTAATCTTTATTGCACATCGCGTACTAGGATATTCTTCCTCGTTGTTTTATGCAGTTGAGGGTTCATTTGCAGAACCAATGGGGAGGGATAGCCTTCAAAAGCTTTGGCAAAAGTATAAAGTTGATATAGCCATTTATGGCCATGCGCATAATTACGAGAGGACCTGTCCAGTTTATGAGGTATGTTTATAACTACGATCCCTAGAGGAGGGAAGATGCGAGAGTCGGGTTACATGGCAAAATGGGTTGGGTCGGAATGGGTATATTTAATATAGATCGACATGGGCCAGGTTGCTGTTGGTTGGATTGACCCACTTCCCTGCCCATTTTGTAAAGAAACATATAAATAATTAATATGTTAGTTAAAATCTTAAAGCTAATATTGTTACAATAATGATCTAAATCTTCGAATAAACGATTTAGGGGGTTCAAGGTTGTATGCATTCGAAAATAGATTTTAGTCACTTTCTGATTTGACCCGTTTGAGGTAAAACGATCCAAACAGACCCACTAGTAAATGGGCTGAAATTGCCATAACTAGTAATGACATAGTTAGCCTTCCATTGTGCATTTTTGACTGCTAGTTAATATCCGAACTTATCTTTGAACTTGAGAATAGATTTTTGGTTAGTATACTTCATATAAATATAAGAAAATGCAAAACTCCCGACTCTATTTGGTAAATACTAGAGTTTAACCATCATCTATAATAAAATATCCCGTGTTACATTCTTATAGATAATGTATTGATTGTGATCAAAACTTGTTGATTCAGAATACTTGTGTGAACGACGAGAAGAACCATTACAAAGGCAGTTTAAACGGGACAATACATGTGGTGGCTGGGGGAGGAGGGGCAGACCTCACTCCATTTGCGCCATTTAAAACCACTTGGAGTATCTTCAGAGACTATGATTACGGGTTTCTAAAACTTACAGCATTTAACCACTCTACCCTTTTGTTTGAGTACAAGAAGAGCAGTGACGGGCAAGTGTATGATTCATTTACGATTGCTCGGGATTATAGAGACATCTTGGCCTGTACGATCGATAGTTGCTCGAGTACAACACTAGCATCTTGAAGATCACAATGATTCGACCTTTCAGGTTTCTTCAATCAGGCATTAAGCAATGGGGAAGCAAGATTTACCCAAAAAAGAAGTCCAGGGGCTTGATGTATAAATGGTTAATAGTATAGGGTATGGTGTATATTTTAATGTAATTATTGAAATGGAGAAACTAATAATAAATCATGGGGAAGCTCTGCTCGGTTGTCATGATTTTGATGTTCTTAATCAGTAAATTAAAATTAAAGAAATATATATAGCATTACCTTGTGTAAATTAATTCTTAATTCTTTTTTTGTTATTTGAAGGATTATAAGCTTAAAGTTTACACTAGTCTATTATCCATAGATTTGGAAGGGTAAATTGATAAATGGATAACAAAAAATATAATATGTCGGTTTCATAGATTATGTCGAGTGATTTAGCTAGAAAATGAAAAAGATGACTTGAGGACCTCATTATTTCAATCCACAATCATGTGGCTTGGAACATTGCAATTAAATGCTGAAAATGACTATATAAGCAAGAGCTTTCAAACTCTCTTATTCATTACTAGTGTCTATAATTTTCTTATTCTGCTTTCAAGTTCTTCCCAACTGGGTCATCTTTCATAAACAGATATACCAGTTGCCAAGCGGAAAAATAGATACTTTTCTTGGGTGAAGAAAATCGATATTTTAAGCTCTCTTCAAAAATTTGAAGTTGAAGATCATGAAACAGTGAAGCTGCACAGTTTTGAAGTTACAGAAAGACAAAAATCATGGAGTTCTGGGTGGTTGCTGCAGCTACTGGTGCTGGTTATCTGGCCAAACACTGGCAGAACTTATCAGGAGAGAAAGAGGGCTCCTCGGAGATGTTGTCTGCGTTATCACCACGGGTGCAGCCAGAAACATACCAACTGTTGGATAAAGTGCCTAACTCAGTTTTCATGTTGCCAAAGTTGTCAAAAAGATGCTTGTTAGATGGAGACGTTTCTTCTGCTGAGGAAGGACATAACAAAGTGGGGATGAATCTACAAGATAATAACGGTGAAATCAATGAAATACATGAATATGTTGACAGTTATGGCAATCATATACAGGAATTCAGAGCCAAGAACTTGAAGCGAAAATCTTTCTCGAGCCTAAGGCCTTTAGTGGTAACCGGTAATAGCAGAGATTATCTAAGAAAACAGACGACACAGGTTAATGATGTGAAAGACTATAAGATCATGTTCATGGAAGAAAATGGAGCATCTATGGAAGCAGAGTTCTTTGAGCCAACTGGTTCAGTGAAGCTTTCAAGAAGACCAGAACAAATGTCTGTCAAGACGTTTGAAACAAGAGAGCTTCATTCACAAGGTTCGCCATTTCTTCTCAATTTTTAAAAATTTAAGATTAAGTAGAGGTGACAAAATGGGCAGGTCGGGTAACGGGTCGAACAGTTTCAGGTCAGAACGGGTTATTTTTTTAATGCAGTTCTAAAGAGGTTGGTTGGGTAGACATGCAAAGATGTTTCATCCCTTTCATTGAGTTCGATTAATAAATAATCTATTTTATATGATTACAATAACCATATTATTATAAACGATTAAAGAGGTTGTTAGCATTAGAATATACTTCAGGTCACTTTGGATCAATCAGTCCAATTTGAACCGTCCCATATTTAACTAAAGTTTCTTCTACCCAATTTAGCTGTTAGAAGATAGACTCTAACCCTAATCAACCCATATAATTAAATTGCCTTCTCTAGATTGAATGTACAGTTTCACTTCTGAGGTCAAATGTATTAACCATTATCATTTGACACAGGCAATGACATGGTGTCCATATTCCTTGGCATTACAATCGGCATATTGTCCACTATTGTGACTAATCAACACGAAATTACGTATCTAAATGAGCTACTGGAACAAGCTGAGAACATGGTTCAAGATCTACACAAAAAACTTGAATCAAAAGATGGGTTTACCACACAAGAGAATGAGACTGAGCCAGATGGAACTGCAGCCGATAGTCCAAATGCTGATAAATTTGGGTTGATGAGTGACATTGAGGCAGAGCTTGAGGCCGAGCTTGAGAGGTTGGAAGAAAATATGATCGGTGGTACCCTGCACAGATTGTCTAATGTTGTGGAGGTAAGCCACTATTCTGCAGATATGGCAACTTCAAAATTCACTTATAAATGGGTCAATGTGGGTTATATTCTATCTCTAACGGGCTAAACGAGTAACATTAAACAACCAGTTAAAAAGAAATAAGTCAAAAGGTTAACGCATAAAACCTCCCAAATCATTTTTATTCAATAATTTAGATTGCTATTGAACCAATACTACATTGTAATCGTATTTGACACATTAACTATCTACATTTAAACAAGTATTGAAGAGCTGACAACAATGTTCTGGGTCAATCCCCAGCGGCATTTCGACCGCACCAAAATTACCTGTTTTGACCCATATCCAGCCCCCCCTCCCCCAACCACCACAAAGTTTGCCACCTTTACTAATCTGTAAGCACAATTTCAGTTCAATGTAATCTAGAACTTCTGCAGCATAAGTTACAAGTCATTATGCTATAATCTGGTTTTATCTTGCAGATTGATTCAGACTTCGAAGCAGACATGGCTAGAGGAGACTTGAACCTAGATACTCTGACATGGCACCTTGATAGCCAATCAGAATCAGACCAAGTTGACCATAGGGTCAAAAGTGAAAGCACCGGGAAGCCCATGTACACTCCCAATTACACTGTTTCATCACTGGATTTACGGTTACGTCTTCATGAAGTAATCGAGACAGAACTCAGAGCACGTATTGAGGAGCTGGAGGCGGTTCTGGAGAACCGAAACAGTCAAAGTAGGCCTCACTCTCCAGAACAACAAGATAACTCTTTCTGGGACTTCGACCACACGAGAATTGAATCTTCCTCATCAACCCCTTAAGCTGCATACAAGATCATAAAGACAACCATAGAAGCACAATGTACATAGCAAAAAGCATTAACGATATACATGAAGAAATGAAAAGGAAATACATAGATCAGCTGCGAATTTTTTCACATAAAGATGATGGAGAAGTTATATCACGACCTTCTAATTAAAATAAAATCTACAGAGGGAAAACTTTCTTATGTTTGAAATAAATCAAGAAACAGATATACAAGACTCCACATAGTGTTGCACTGATAGAAACTACCCAATTAAATCTGTTTGGCTCGTCGAAAACATCATCTTCAAAGTTCATTCCAAAAACTGCTGTCACGACAGCAAATACGGTAGCCAAAAAAGTAGCAGCAGTCAAGAGCAGCTCGAACTTAATCAGCTTATTCTGAACATTTCCCTGGTTACAATCATGTGAAAGTTAATACTAAAACAGTTGATATATTAGCACAAGGATGCAACACTAATCTATTCCAAGTGAAACAACTACATGTTGCAAAGCGGACTCAAAATAAACAGTACTACTTTATGTGGTGCCTGAACAACTAGTATTGAACATTTGTGCATGATAGTTGATTAAAATGCAGAAGAAGTGTCGTTTTTGAAAAGCTGTACACGTCGTTTTTTATTAGATTGCCCATCGGTCTATATTTGTATAACATCAACAATCAACAAAAAATATTAATCCAAGAAAATGAGCATCTTACTGGATTGACTATCAAAGCAGTAATTAAATGAGCATGTTTTACAATTTTCTTATCCCTCTAGATAAAAGTATTTACTGATAGAAAGAAACAGGTTACTTACGAGTTTAATGTTGATCAGATCTTCAGTGTCATCTATATATTCCTTGAGCTGCAGTTAGGTAACTTAGATGAGTTTATATCATGTTAAAATGCAAATTTGATTTAGCACCAACTATCACTATTACAATCACGTAATTAAATATAACTATTTGGTTGTTAAATAAGTTAAAAAATAACCTTCAATAATGACGCATACAAAGGAAGTAATCTCAACAAGCCACTTAGGATGACCTGGAGGTACTAAGTTAGAATCTTACTCCAAGGTTTCGCCAGATGAATTACGAGGGGCGCTATGGACATGTGGCAAAAGTCTCAACAACTTGCTCGAGATTTTCTTAGTTTTCAAATATTAATATAAAAAATTGAAGAATCTTCGGATTTAATGCAATAGCATCAATTGTATTTAATGATGAAAGTAGACAGATATGTAATTTTACCTAAGGAAAGCTATCTGTTTCATCTTAAAGAGATGAAAAGCATCTCGATCATGCCATAAGTGAAACAAGATGTGAAAAGGTTAAAAGGACATGCACCAGTATTGAAAAATGACTATCCTTTCTTTAAAGGGGTCAGGTTTGGCCATAAACTTCAAATGCCAAAGATTACCTGGAAGGTTATTTCGGAAGTCTTGTGAAAATGCTAGTGTGTGCGTGTATTAGTTAATTGGGATGGAGGGAGTATAAAAAATTATAGATCAGCAGGAAAAGTGTAAAGACATAGATTATGACACATAATAATACTCAATCCATCCCATGAAACTGCAACCTTTTTGTCAGCTGGTACTTTAAGCACCATGTTTTCACTGTTTACTAAATTTTAACACAACCCTCATGATGAAAAAAAGGACCATTGCCTATAATTTAAGGGCGTGAGTATTTCCAAATTTTAATGTAACAAAAATGAGACAGATAGAATACTTTAAAAAAGTAGTATCTTACCGAAAGCAACTTGTTTAGAGTGTTGTCAATTCCAACAAAGTACGCTTCCAACAACATCTCAAGTTGATCAATATTTTCAGTTTCACCAGTTACAGATGAACTCAACAAGCTTCCAGGTTTATGTGCACTTACATTACTAAAAGCCCTTTGCAAATTATTTGCACCGCTCAAGGACCCCACAGGAGATACAGGAGCAGATTTTGATCCTAATCCCACTCCGGGCCCAACAAGATTATTTCCTTGCACTTGATCATATAGATCATTACATGAGTTCCTTTGTTTCTTCTCAGTTAGATACATCTCAGCCATATCACCATCATCATTCATTAGCTGTTCTATTTCATCACAGACCTGAAAGTTACTTAAAAAAAAAAAACTGGTGAAGGGCAATACATTGTAGCATAAGATATGTAATGAGATAAATATATTCATTCAAATTACAACCTTTTGGACCCGTTGAGTCAATGCAAGAAGGTGGCCTTTAAATCTACGAACACGTTCAAGATTAAGAGTACTTATTGATCTTGCTAGTTCATCAAGCACAGGATGAATTTCCATTTCTAACTCTTTCACCTGATGAATTAAAGAGGAAAACATAGTTACCATACACAGAGAGACATGATAAGGTGATGTACTTCTCCGTCCTTATAAGCAAGAGATATAGACCAATATGAAAAGTGTATCTTATGAATAATTACAGCTTTAAATGCATCTATTCTAGAGGTGACAATTTTGACCCATTTATCTTTTTATCTCTAACGGGTCACATGGATTATAAATACTCCGTAACAATAAAAAATAAATTGCTAAAAAGTAAACAGGCCTCCCGAAATGTATTTTTAAAGTATAAGACCTCCTAAATCATGTTACCCAAAAGGTTATATTATGGAAAAGAATATTACTTTTGTAATCATATTAGACACACTAATTGTTCAAAAAGATATTTATTAAGGGGAAAAAAATTCGGGTCACCCCCATTAGTTTCAACCTGTTACCCAACCCACTTGACCCAACCATTTTGCCACATCCAATCAATCCCATGATATTGTAGATGATTATTTCAGCACTTTGATAGTCTGAATCCAGTAAATAGCTACTGAATTTGTGTCTGTACCTGAGTATCAAGAGTGAGACACGTAAACTCCAAAGCTAGTTCCAATGCCCTAAACTCGAATGGCAAGTCATCTGAATGAAAACGAACAGCAAGGTGAAAAACCTTACATAACATACCTCCTACCATTTATCATACTAATATGTTTAGCTTTTTCATTTTGTGGGTCTAATTTAAAAATGTAGACGAAATGAAAATACGAATGTGGGTCCAATAATACTCCAATTACAAGAGATAAGGCCAGCAAAATGGAAAATAAGGAACAAATGAAAACTTTTGAAATGAACCGACTGACATTTTTCATTGTATGAAAAAGTGATGTTTATTTATCTAAACATTAAAAAACTAATAATCGTAACATCATTCAAATAATCAGTTCAAATTCGTACATCCAAACAACTCCAAATTACCAAATAAAGTAATGGACATAATCAAAAATTCAACTTAGACATAACCATTAAAAATAAGTTGCACATGAACATTTACCCGAGTGATACTTCTCTTGCTGAATTCGTTTACACAGTTCAGATTTATACTGAACTACAGATCCATCCAGTGAATTCATAAGAAACACCTCATCAGCCGTGATTATACATCTAATCTGTTCAAGACTAACCACAATAGCTTTCTCACGGCCTAGGATTGTAGACGGATATATAAAAAGAGGATCCAAAAGACGAAGATCTCTCGCAGGTAAAGAACAATGTCTCATTACAGTAGCCTTATCTAACTCCACAACTTTTGAGTTCCCATTTTGTTCAATCTTAATCCAAGAACGGTTTCCAAGAGTATGACCTCGTTTCTTTAACCCCGGAAAACCAGGCCCGATAAAGTTCTGGCGCCCACGCTTATCAGGATTAAATCTTGCGCTATAACTATTTGCAGACTCGATAATATTAGACTGCAGAAACGGATTACGTGATTCTTCCATTCAATCACAGCTCTCTATATTTCAAATTTAACCTCAAAATTATGCAGCAATATAATGTCTGCATCAGTGGGAAACCGCTGGTATTAAAACTCTGATTACCGATAATTCCAGCATTCTATTAGCTTAAATCTCTGATATAGCGATATCAACCTAGAGGAAAACAAAAAGTGTCATATATTTAGCTAAAACCCTGGTACAGTAAGTGGAAATTAATAAAAACTGCAATTTGGAAGCTATATAATTGGGTAATTTTAACCTGATTCAGCATGGATAGCAATTCTAACCTAATTCAGGAAAAAATGTTGAAATATCAAAAATTGGAAGACAATTTTAACCTAATTTAGCAGTGAACTGTAATATCACACGTCATGCCAATCAATGATGCTATCAAACAAAATTTCAAATTAACGAAACAGAATATTATGAAAATATATAAATAATTATTGGTACCTCGTTTAATAAGTAGGAAACTGGATTCAGACGAGAAGAACTGAAAACAATTAATTAATTAATTAAGTGAAGAATAAAAAGGAAATTGGTGCAGCAATGTGATGTAAACACGTAAGAGGGCTGAAAGCGTTTCGGTTAACAATAGGTTTATCCTTGCGCCAAAACGACAATCCTTTTATTATTATTTTTTAAACAATTAAATTTAGTTTAATTTAATTTTAACTTTAATCCATTTATATATGTTAAATACTTTTACAAAATAAGTTTGCCAGTAATGGTGGATCAATTAAAAGGACTACGTTCTCTAAATTCTGTTTCTGTTTACTAATGTGTAACTTATTTTTGTTGAAGGATGAAAATCTCGTCTAAATTATGTATTACCCATGCTTATAGAGTAAAAACAAATCTAACATAAATCTAATCCCCCTAGACCATCTAGACAATCAAGTTGGGCCACATACACAAATCTAATCTACTCAGGTGTTCCTCTAATATTATTAGACCAACTTGCAAACCCGTGATTATACGGGATTTCAAAGAGGATTTTGTACTTCAAATATAGGTAAGTTTATATGTAATAATTAGTTATTTAAGCATTAATGTCAAGTGTTAAATTGTATAATTCTAAAGTTCTTAGAATGGATATATAAACATATGGTCACGTGAAGTTAAAATATAAGATGCTTGTATAATGAAATATTCGACAATACATAAGAAAATCATAATTTAGAGTTGAAAATATTATGCGAGAAAATTTCAATAATTTTTTTTTGTAGAATTGCCTTGGATACTACATTGTCGTGGTATTTGTTAGCCTACCTTTTTCGCCAAAACTACTCACAAATAAGCACCTATAGTCCTTTTGTCATTGTCACACGTAAAAATGTTACATATAACTGTCCGTGTGTGAATACCGGTCTTTGCAAAAACAAAGCTGTAGTCTCCAAACGATTGTCCTTGACTTTTTGATTAATTGTTTAAAGACTATTTTATGAAAGTGATATGTCGAACTTTTATTTCTTTGAACATTCATTATTTTTTTTTTATTAATATCATAGTTTTAAACTCGTGTATACACAAGTTTTAAAGTAACAATATATATTCAGTTACATATATCAATCAAATGTAGACACCTTCTATTAAAACCAGGTAAAACTTTTAAAATTAATAATCTGATCAATATGATTAATAAAATATTTCATTAATTTTTAGTACATGTTGAATACACTTTTGTAAGCCATATTTCTACTTGATTAGCTGAAAATTTCGAAAATCTTAAATATAATATATAATTGGATGATAATATCATCAAAACTTTATTTAACCAATTAGATTGTTCAATTTTGTTAAATTGACTAAAATTTAGAAAACGATAATATCATAAATAATAATTAATATTAATAATTTAAATATGCAAAACTATTCTAAAATTTGTAGTTAAAAGGATTTGTATTTATTTAATTTCTTAGCATTAATGAATTACTACATTTAAATTTAAATTGAGTATATAACTACATCAAATTGATGGAAATATCAATGGGTAAACAACTAAATATAATTGTCGACGGCTGCAAAGTTAAAAAATTCTAACATTTTCCCTTCTATTTATTATCATTAAAAAATAAAATTATTTGGTTCAACTAATAAATAATATTATTTTAATAAATCTTTTCTATATATTATCAAAATTAGTCAATCACGACTCTCAATTTTATTATCGATAAAATATTTTTATATACAATTATTATATCTAATGACTAATTTTTTATTTTTTTATTATATTACCAATCATATTTTGTGAGTTACATCTACAACCATTTTCAAAAAAATATGTGATATTTAAATTAATTAGTCTATGTGTTTTATTTAAGTAGAATTTAATTTAAATAGAATTTTTATGAGAATAAAACATTTTTATTTTTAATATTAGTATTTTTACATATACTTTCGAGATGGAGATGATATCGAAATTTTAGGTAAATGGAGAGTTATTATCGGTCAATAGAGTTAATTGATAAATTGAGAGTTTTGATTGATTAATAGGAGTCAATGTTTGAAGGTAGAAAGTTTTTGTTTATTAATATTGAGATTAAACATGTGTATATACACATATTGTATTTAACTAAAATGACATAATAATATAAATTTGGTGATTACATATATTTGTACGTGATGCTAAAAATGATTAATTTAACAAATACTGTCAAATTAAATAAAATATTATTTTTGAATAAAATTGAATTAGAAAAGTTTTTATTTATTATTTATTAATAGAGATACTTTCAACTGTCTATCTTGGTGATTATATATATTTTAATTTTAATAGTTGTACGTGAAATTTAAATGATGCTCAAGTGATTATATAATAAAAATACTATTAAATTAAATAAAATTTGGTTTTTAGATTTAGTAGTTATCATTATTAATAATAAATAGAGTTATTAATAATAAATAGAGATTTTTTAGGATAGAATTTTTAGGGAAATCGATGAATATGATTGGTTAATTGAAAGTTTGATAAAATAAAGGAATTTGATTGGTTAATAGGTCTCAATTTTTATAAAATTGAAGTAGCAAAGGTTTTCTTTTCTTATTATTATTATTATTATTATTATTATTATTATTATTATTATTATTATTATTATTATTATTAGGACTTAGCTCCGATTATGTAGATGGGTCAAAATCTATTAGGTTTAGGGCTTTGCCCCGATTATGTAGATGGGTCAA
Source organism: Gnaphalium uliginosum (assembly GCA_963930675.1). Taxonomy (NCBI): domain Eukaryota; kingdom Viridiplantae; phylum Streptophyta; class Magnoliopsida; order Asterales; family Asteraceae; genus Gnaphalium; species Gnaphalium uliginosum. The sequence continues at coordinate 18,623,265 of OZ005681.1, forward strand.
AATCCATTAGGTTACCTAACAATCCATTAGGTTAAACCTAATGAATTTCGGCCCATCTAAATCGGGGCTAAGTTCTAATACAATCATCTAATAATTTTGTAAAAAAAATATTTTGTTAATGATCTCGATTTCATTAAAGTGTTCGGGTATGAATAACTGTTTGAATAAGTTAGTAACAACCCTCCTATTTTTCAAAAATAGATGTAAAATCTTTTTATAAGTTTAACATTTCTTATCATTTATGAAGAAGAAATCGTAAGATATGTAAGCATTTCTTATATAATATGTCATGATATTTAAGAAGATGATATGTTTAGATCACATACTTTTCAGATTTTATGTAAAGACTTGGATCATATTTATTAATCAAGATTGTAAAATCATAAAATCAAAATTTGAATCTTTACAACTTTGGATCAATCATCTCTCTATAACTCAAAGGACCCTCGAGTTATTTTGATGTCAAAGACCAGAAGCTACGCGAAAATTTTCACTCAAATGCCACTGATGCGTAAGACATTGAGTTGGACTACTTTCCTTCTGGTAAACAGGTCGACACGAAGTAATTCATCATCCTCAAACATGAGCCGATCGTTAGTTGGGGGGGGGGGGGGCTTTTTTCCTTCTTAGTAACGGTGTTACTCTGTATTTTGATCTTCGGGTAGCACCAACCTTTGTACTCTTTTTCTTTATTTTTCTTTACAATTCTCCTTTTGTTATCTCTTTCTTTCTACTTAATTTCTTTTTAGTCGAGCTTTTTTTGTTACTCCGTAATATTTATTCAAAGTACAAGTTCATATCTCTAAATATGAGTTTAGTTTGATTTATGGTACACGTGGAAGAAAAAAAAAACTAGGTAAGAAATTTGATGGGATGAAAATTTTCTTAATAATTTGACTTGTGTATTGATTTTAGTACCCATAGCTAGTGAGATGTTTACCATAGTTAGGATTAGTATTTTTGAATCCATCCTTGAAGGATATATCGATCACATCCCTCCCACTTACGATTTTGTACTTTTATCAAAAATTGTAGAATGTAATTACGTCTGAATACTTAAAAAGCTAGTGATATTGTAGTAATTATAGAGTAATAATACCAATATATATAGATCATATATACAAAAACCATAGATCCATAAAATAAAGACAATACTAGAAAGAAAAAAAAAAGAGGCAAAAAAAAAAAAAAAAATCTAAATAAAGAAACCCTAGATAGTTCGATTTCAGATACGGTATGTTTTTCTTATGACAAACTAACGTCTATGTTTTCTTGATGGTTTCGTCTTTGCGTTCTCAAGATACATCGCGAGAGCTCCATTAACAGGTTTAGGTTCAGGTTTAGGAGCAACAACAGGAACAGAAACAAGAGTGGGCTTTTCATCATTGGTTGATACATCTTGTTTCGCACCAATACTTTGTTCTTGTTGTTGCTGCTCTAATTGTTGTTGCTTAAGCATACGTTGACGAACAACATAGGCTCTCCCAAACCCGTGTTCCACCCCAATGACCTCCGGGAGTGGCGGCCGTCTTGACTTCCCTCTCCCGTATCCTTGTGATCCTCCCACTCGCTTATTAACATCAACCGATTCACCACCTTCCGTTTTTTCAACCAACATCTCCAAACTTGAAATTTTCTCCTCGGTTGATTCATTGAGTTTTAATAAACCAGAAACCGCTTCTTCGGTTTGTTGTTCTTCAACCAATGTGCTAACGTACGCCATTCTTAAAACCTAAAGTTACAAACAAGCTAGATTATATTAGTACACAATTACGTACCAACGAATTATGCAAAGTCTTGCCAAATGTAACGCTAAAAACTAGTAATTGCAATGAATTGTTCATGTGTATCTAAAACCTAACGAATTAAAAACAAAATATACTTAAAAAGAAAAGTTTACCTTAAAGCCAAAAGTTTTGTTCGTACGGAAAATTAAATGCAAGTATGCAACTACGTACATGGAATTTGTGTACGGGTATATGGGTATATATATAGGATAATTAATAATTAATAATTAGTGTCCGTTTTATTTTGGTGCAACAGCCGAATTCTACTCAAACTCGTATTCTTAATTAGTATTTGAAATTACTCCGTTTTTTTTGTCATGTTTACATTACTGACCCCTCTATTACATAAAATCACCCTTTTAAGAAGTTCGTTAGAATGGCTATGAAATTTAGACCATAAAAATGTATTGGAAAGTTGTTGTATTCCGTATAAGATCCGTTTCAATCCAAAAATCAAAATGTATATCTATGGGTAGCTACTATAATTTATTTGTCTCTTAAAATTATAAGTTAAGCAAATCAATATTACTATCGATTAAGGCTGACAATTTCCGACTCGATTCGAAACCCGACACGAACTTAACTAGAATATAATCAGGTTTGGTTCGTGATTTTTGAGGCACCAACCCGTCAATCCGAAACCCATAACCTGGTATTTTTTTTGGGTTGGGTTCGGGTCAACAAATGAATTTTCGGGTTGAACCCGACAACCCGAAATATTTTAATATTATTATAAATTAATTTTAATTTAAATAGAACACATTATTTGGACCTTTTCATTTACTGATCTATGACTTTTCTTATGATACCTTTATGTTTTGGTAGAATTGTGAATTAATGACGCCCTGGTAATAAATCCAACTTAATATATTATGTATTATGATTATGATTACTTTTGGAATTTTGTAAGCATTTTTATATGTTTATAAATGATTAGGCGATTAACTATTATTTTTTAAAAAATTGACACATGTGATCCATTTGACCAAAGTAACCCGAAATCAACCCGAAAACTCGAAAATCACCCGAAAACCGACCTGAAAACTCAAAAATCACCTGAAAACCTGATTACTATATTAAAAATCGAGTTTTGGGTTGAGTTGAAATACTCAACCCACTTATAAAATCAAGTTGAATTCGGGTTGACCATTTCTGACCCGCCAACATGCTAACCCGAACCCGTTAACCTGACCCAACTCGAATTGTAACCCCTTCCATCGATCATGTCTCTTTTTTATGAGCATTGGAAGTGTCACTTTTCTTTTCATCGTTGTATGCCTACAACTCTACAACGATGACATGACCACTCCAACTTCGCCGTGGTAGATCAGAAATGATTGATTCCACACCTTTCAAATTAACAGAATTAGTGTTGAAAATAGTCATCAATTCAAAAAACATAAAAAAAACCCTCAATTATTAGAAATACCAAATATTATTTTAAATAAACACACATAGCATTTAGTTTAATTAATTAATTAATTAATGTAAAATATATGTGCTTAAATAAATTCACTACATGTAAATATTGGTTTTAACTGTGATTTTTATTGTGGTGCTTATGTGTTACTATCAATTATTTCGAATATGATAAGTGGGTAGATAGAATACAAAGATGTTAAACTACAAGCAACGAGAAAAAGTGTGATAAATACATATATTTTAGCTATTACATTTATCAAACCTATTCATTTATCAGATTTTTAGTTGAGTAATTAAGTACATAGATAGATTTTAGATTTTGGTGTATGAGTCTCAAGTTCAATTCTTTTTACAAACTTTTATACTTTCAATTATATTTATACTCTAAACAATTTGAAATGTGTCCATAAGACCACACGAGTGGTGATGGTTAGTGAGAGCGGGGAGTCTCACGACTAACTGTCACGAGTAACAATCATGGACGACTAGTGAGAGCGGGGAGTCTCATGACTAAACCACTTGATCGTGTTACTGCATTAGCGAGTTGTAATATTTGTATTATTAATAAATAACAAAGACATGAAACAAAAAGAAAAAACAAAACTAAAAAATGGGGCCCACTTGTTTCCTCGTCTCATGTGTCTTCTGAGCACGAAACCACCTTTTGCACGAGACCATTCCGCCCGTTCTCATCGTGTTGCCCCTTCACGGGTTTGTGTACGGGACGACCCCACTGGTCTAAGAACTATTAACATCATTACCTCTATAACAAATTATCAAAGGTAATTCTTACTATTCACAACATATTTCAACTCACTAACGACTATTGCAACTTAAATAAACAAAATAATAAATAAGGGTATGAAAATGTAGTCTAATAAATGGTATAGACATTATTCTTAAATAAAGAAGTATAAATAAATGTATTTATATAAATAGTATTAATAACAAAACAAACAATATAAATACAACGATAGATATCTAACAACATTTAATAAATAACTTTAATGTAATCTCCCTTTCACAAGATAAAGATAAGATTATGATCTTCAAAATGAATAAAAGATTATTAAATAGCACATATAATTATTATATTATAATTATGTTAGCTATAAATATTATCAATAGAATCAAACTATACATTATGGTCCTATATAAAGTGAATGGCTTTATTATTAACAAATCACGTGGTTAAAATACTTTTAAAAACGTTTAATATAAAAGATGTGATTATAAAGTATGATAAATGACTAAATCGATAAAAAGTAAAAAGAAATATTTATTATTTTAAGCCAATTTATAGAGTTCTTATAGTTTTGAAATTGAGTTCTTAAAGCTTTATATAATTATGATGATGATATGCTGAATGTTTTCGTTTCAAGTTTATTAAATCAACCTAATAAGTAGTCAAATTTATTCTAGGTCAAATTCTATTTTTTTTATAAAAGTATGATACATATTTAAATTGGCTATCTAATCAGGTACAAATCTTTGGCGAAGAGAACAATCAAATTTCAACGGCTTGAGAAAATCAAAACCTACTTCGATGAACACTCTCTAATATAGTACATGGAATATGAAGTTCTTTGCGTTTTAAGTTCCGTAAAATTGGCAAACAACTTAAAAAAAATTCCTTTAGTGCATTTAAAATTAAATATTTTTTACGTCTCATCATGCATGGGTGAAAAAAACTCATTCTAAACTCTTTGATAACATATGACTCGTATTATTCTGAAAAAATAAGTTATAAAATAGTCCAATAACTAAGGTTAGTGAAATAAACACGCTAGTCTTGGCTTCACAGGTTGAAAGTTCCCGAAAGTTTAGTGTAGCCATCTAAACTTTCCAACTTCATAATCATCGTGTAGTCACTGACATTCCATTAGCATGGTGGACTTTTTTTTTTCTTCCTCATATGAGTATCCAATCCTTACTTAGGCAGATTTAAAACCATATGAAGATAAACTCATGTATGGTTTATAAGTTTTAGGAAAATGTTTTATAGAATCATTTGTTAGAGTAAGAATCGTATTAATGGTAATTTTTATTTTTAATTTCAACATATGTACACCGTTTGTAAAGAAAATAATATCAAAATTATTAGAATTTTTTTTTCTTTTTAATATGATACTTATTTAAAAAATATATATACATATATATGATATACAATTTAAAGTTAACTTTTATGTGTAATATTATGATATACATTAAATTTTTTATAACGTGTATTACAGTTTTGCTTAAATACTATCTCAAATCAAAGAGTATAAAATTTTAATAATTTTGATATAATTTTGGGATATTAAACAAAATAGCCTTTCTTAAAAACTTTTATAAAAGTTTGCCCCCTTTTTAAAAAAAATTGCGTTTTTACCCCACCCGGACGCATAACCGGGACGCAAATCCTCATACCTGGACGCAAATCCTCGTACCCGGACGCGTGACCGAGAAATGCAAGTCGGTAACCGGGACGCAAAACCCAGGATGCAAAATGCGATCGCAAATTACGATTAGCGTTTGCGCCCGGTCACCGACTTGCATTTCTCGTGCGATCACAATTTGCGACCCGCATTTGCGCGCTGGGTCTCGGTCACCGACTTGCATTTCTCGATCACACGTCCGGGTACGCGAATTTGCGTCCAGGTATGAAGATTTGCGACCCGGTTATGCATCCAGGTGGGGTAAAAACGCAATTTTTTTAAAAAAGATGCAAACTTTTATAAAAGTTTTTAAAAAAGGGTATTTTGTTTAATTTCCCAATAATTTTTTTTATTAAAACATTAATTAATCTCCAAATTAAAAAAAATGTACATTTTTAACGTTTCTACCATAGTATCTATTTGAACCTTCCAGGTAAGTTTTATTATAGAATTTATATACTTTAATTATTACGTAAATAAATAAGCATACTCCATTTTGTTAAGTTACAAAATAAGTTATGTCTAGTCAGCTAGAAGAAATGGTCCAACAAATGCCGAAATTGTCGACTCAGGTCGCCGACTTGTTCACCGTACTTTACACGTTTCGCCTATTCTATCGTTTATCTTGCCGCCGTTGACCAACTGTCACTACTGTTGACATTGACTCTCCATTTATATTCCAACCGGGCCCACGACAAGAACACAAACCAAATATAGTAATTAAATGCAAAATCAAACCCATGAAGAAATCAAACCCATATAACTCCGTTTCAAGAAACTTATAGTGAATCAATATCTAGCAACAAGTTTTGATTTTGAATTCCGGGTATTAGTGTTCTTGGAAAAAAAATGATGGGCTTAATTGTTTTGTTCAATCTTGTACTCGTTTCTTCGGGTTCGGCTCATATCGAACTGCGGCAACAATCAAGGCGGGTGCTCGGTGGTTCGAGTGATCGGAAGAAAAGCGGTTTCAGCTCATTTGAAGTGATATTAATTCTAGTGGTATCAGTCATTGTTTTAATTCTTATTGCACTGATCGTTGTTTCCTTTTGTATGCGAAAACTTAAACGGATTTCACGAGTCAACGGAATTCCATTACCACCTCGTTCGGGCACCGAACGTCTCGTGATCTTTAGAGAACTCGGTGTACCGTTGACCTTCGACACGGTCATTCAAGCTACCGGAAATTTCACTTTGAAATATTGCATTGGGAGTGGTGGTTTCGGGTCAACTTATCGGGCTGAAGTAACTCCGGGCACGACAGTAGCCGTGAAGCGGTTGACCGTAGAAATGTGTCAAGGAGTTCCTCAGTTTAATGCGGAAATCACTAGCTTAGGACGGATCAAACACCCGAACCTGATAACATTGATCGGGTACTATGCTAGTACGTCAGAAATGTTTTTAGTTTATAATTATATTTCGGGTGGTAGTTTGGAAGATTTTATTAGGTTAAAGAAAAATCGAGTTACCGGGGTAAAAGTAATTAATAAAATTGCTATTGACGTGGCAGCCGCGTTGGCATATTTACACGACGAGTGTAGTCCACGTATACTTCATCGGGATGTGAAGCCAAGTAATATATTATTAGATAATGATTATAATGCATATTTGTCTGATTTTGGGTTGTCACGTCTTCTCGAGGGATTTGAGACTCATGTGACAACGGGGGTTGCGGGGACATTTGGTTACGTGGCCCCCGAATATGCTTTAGCATGTCGGGCGTCTTACAAGGCGGATGTATATAGTTATGGGGTAATGTTGCTTGAGTTAATATCGAATAAACGGGCCTTAGACCCATCGTTTTCGTGTCAAGAGAATGGTTTCACGATTGTCTCGTGGGCGATGATGCTATGGCGAGAGGGCCGTATGGAAGAGGTTTTTGCGGACGGTATGTGGGCGTCGGGGCCGGAAAATGTGTTGCTGGATTTGTTGCAATTGGGGTTGGGTTGTACGGCGGATTCAGCCCCCCAAAGGCCTACCATGAGGCAAGTTGAAAGGAAATTGAAGCAAATCCAATGTTCTTTTTGACTGTTGACTTTTGTCCGATGTATAGTTTGATTTTTAATTTTTTTCATGGTAATGAAATATGTGGTTTAAGTTGTGCATTATGTAATATGCTATTTTTTATGTTACATGTAGATTAAAACTTTTATGAACCATACAGATACAACTTATCACACGTATCATGTAGGGTTGGCCCTCTCAATTAATAGCTTGATTAATCTCAAACTATTAAATTGGGTGGACTTAAGTTAACTAAATGAGCTCAAGAGAATCACTCGCATAATTTTGGTTTTCAAGGAAGGAGAAAAAAGAAAATTTCTAATTAAAATAAATAAGCCCCCGGTGAGGATCGAACTCACGGCCTTTCCCTTACGAAGGGAACGCACTACCACTATGCTACGGAGGCAGATATTGATATTCGACATATAGATAATTTAGTTAAATAATATATTGAGAACCTCGTTACAGGCCAATTTTGTTATATTTGTACCTCTGTACTCGTTTCAACGATTTATGCGACTTCCATTTCTCCGATTCTATTCTGGTACGATTTTTCGTTTCGTTATGTAAAATATTGTTTAATGATTTTCTGTAACTGCTAATTTGATTTCTATTAGTGACGGTTTTTTCGCCTTATTTTGTTTTCGGGATGAGCACCAAGTGTTTGATAAATTTCCCCAATGAGATTGTTTAGTTTCTCAAGAATAGCGTCGCACAAATCATCTAATTGAACTTAAACCCTTGATGTCGTTGGTGCAAATTTGATCTCAATTTGAAACTAAGAAAAATTGTGTATGATTCTGATCGTTAATCCTATGGTAAGGGTTCAGTAAGGGATTGTTTGGGTAAGCTTATTTTCAGAACTTATGTGCTTATAAAAATTCGGGAAAGCCATTAAAAGCCAGCTTATCGGCTTTTTGGAACTTTCTGAAAGTAAGTTTTCGATCGTCATTTATGTTGTTTTATGATTTTACTTTTTTTAATATGGGTCTAGTTTAAGCAACACCATATGAATTCTTGGTAGAAACAAAATGATCATCAATTATGTTATGTTTTTGAGACAGATCTTAGTTGAAGTTTCAGTTTACATACATCATGGTAGAAGGGGCCCGAGTCCGACTTAGAGGTTGGCAGCAGGCTGCAGTTGCCCTTGGGTCTGCAGTTGGTGCATTAGTAGACCCAAGAAGAGCCGATTTGATAGCTGCTTTGGGGGAAACAACCGGGAAACCTGCTTTTGAGAGAGTACTTGAAAAAATAAAAAGGAGTCCTGAAGGCAGAGTATGACTTCTGCTAATTTTGTTATTTGTATGTTATTTGCAGTATTCATTGTAGTTGGAACTAATGGCTGGGAGGGTTACGTGTCCGGGTTGAAATTGATCATTTTTAGTACAGGTCAAAATGGACAGGGTTGGGTTGACCTGCAAACACTTTATTATGTCTATTATACAAGAATTATATCAACAATGAATGTGTTACATATAGTTACAAAAGCAATACTATTACAATAGTAATCTTCTATTTTATTGAATGAAATGATATAGAAGGTTGTATAGTATGCCATATAAATACATTTTGGATGACTTTTAACCCGTTTGATATTTCCCCTTTTAGTTAATTTTCTTGGCATGTTTGAGTTGAAAAGACAACCTAAACCGATCCGTGTATAAGTAAATAGGTCGAAATTGACAGCTGGTATTTATTACGTCTTGTTTTAATCCTTGAAATAGGTAAGACCTGTGGTCAACTAAGTATTCCATAACTTATGAGATGTATGTGGCTATGTGCATCGGGTTTGAGCTAATTGGTATGTCCTACATTTTTATCATTGTGACTATCCTCTCGGGAGAAGACAATCTATTAAGAATTTTTAAGTTGGTGAACTTTTTGCGTATTGGCTCTTAAGAAATCTTTGTTATGACTTGCAACTTTGAGCCATGTTGAGGAGGCGTGTGTGTTGAGTATCCCTCATCGTCCACAAGACATACCAGAGAAACTTAGAGTAGCAGAAATACATATAGTTTAGGAGGTTATAAACACTTGAGTATGTTTTGAACGACTTTTACGTTTGAATGTTGAATGTTCCCTTTTCACATGTATTTAAGGCAATCCCACTTGACCCGTTAGCAATATAGTCTAACCAAAAGTTGATTACTTTTCATAGAAACACATTGAATTGCCCCACATACAGTTCAAATCATGGGTCTGCGAGATCCAAAATGACACTTTATACACTATGGAGTTTAGCCATCTGGTCATGGTTTAAGGTCTGTAATATAACTAAACTTTCATACACAGTTGTAGTATAGTTGGTCTAGCCATTTTAGTGTCATGGTTGTCATGGCATGAATATATTGGCGTCTATGTTTGTCCGAATTGTCATAGAAATGGAATTTTCTTGAATCATATCATATGCGTTCCTATAAGCGAATGCAATAAACAACAGTTTAAGGCATCCTTGAATATCGGCTTTCCTTGTTTAAATCCTTCTGTGGTTACATAACACATGTTTTAATGGGATAATGTTACGTAAGGTGGCTAAATGGGAACCTCAAGCCGTCAAGTGTTTTGGGTAGCGCAGCGGGTTAACCCAGGATACTTTATATCAAAAAGTATTAGTTAATTTAGTGCGTCAAATGAATTATAAAAGTTGCATTATCACTATGATATCCAAGTTTTGGAATAAACGAGCTAGTAGATTTTATGCATTAAAGAACAATTTGGGTGACTTTCGATCTGTGTGATCCATTTCCCCTTTAACTAGTTTTTTTTTATTGACATGTTAGAAATATAATATAACCCAAAACCCATGTATAAGTAATTGGGTTGAAATTGCCATCTCTAGTCCTAATAATTCTTCTTATTCCAGGCAATACTATTGGACCGTCCTCGTGTCATCTCTAGAAACGTTGGGCACGCTTGGGATCTACCCGAGAACACATTTGGTGCTGCATATGCAAAGTTCATGGGATCAAGAAACTTCTCACCAGATGATAGACCACCAGTTAGGTTTATGGAAACAGACGAGCTCGCATATGTAGCAATGCGTGCACGTGAGGTGCATGATTTCTGGCATACCCTCTTTGGCCTTCCCACAAATTTGATTGGTGAATCTGCCCTAAAAGTCATCGAATTTGAACAAATGTTGCTTCCAATGTGCTTCTTGTCAGTCATAGGAGGAACTGCAAGGTTTAGTGACAAACAACGATCCTTATTTTATCAGCATTACTTCCCTTGGGCAGTTCGGGCAGGTATGAAATCCACCGACCTTATGTGCGTGTATTACGAGAAGCATTTTCATGAAGATTTGGAGGAAGTGAGACAGAGATGGGGTATAATACCCGCTCCTTCCATCCAGCGATAGTTCGATTTTGTTTTTCACGACTTTGGAAATAATAGCTTGTCTTAAGTTTGTACTGATGTAGATGTTATTAGCATATAAAATTTTGTTTGGACTATGTTATAATAGATATGTTCATGAGATAATAATTTTGTGGGTTATCAGCTAGTTTTCCTTCAAATTACAAAGTAAAATAAAGAGAAACTGTCATAACATGCATTAGTCTATATGCTAACGAAATCATTATCGAATAATACTTAGGCAGATCATAAACAGTCATTAAATTTTTTTTTACCAAAGTTGATTTCAAGCGACACTGCGGGCTTATTATCTTGATAACTACCAGCTTGTTGTCGGGCGGGATTATCATGTCGATAATAACCAGCTTGTTCTCGCATCGTCTTCAATCTTTCCAAACGACGTTCCATAAGAGTTTGATATATAAAAATCATCTCAACAACCTTCGACACTTGAATTTTGTTAGCCTTCGATCCCTAGTCTCTCCACCATTTTTATCTCAAACTCTAGATTCAGCATATTGGATTCGTTTTGAATAATTGATTTAGCAGATAAACTATACTCCCCTAAACTTGTGATTTAAGTTTAAAAAAATAAAAAAAAAATCTCTAAAGTTAAAATAAAAATAAAATATGATGAAAAAATTCAAACGAAATTACAAAGGAAAATAATAACCCACGGCAATTTAGTAAATTTATTTTTAATTAATCACGAAACAATATTTATTTCTATTTTTTTTTTTTTCATATCATGAACAACCATTGACGTCACCGCCCCTTGATCTCAGGTTGACCGGTAAATAAGGCTTTGGTAGTTTTTTTTTTTTTTTTTTTTTTTTTTTTCCAGAAAAGGCAAATTTCTTAAAACTAAAACCAAATATGTACATCCAATTCTTCTCTTTGGTTACCAATCACACATCCATGTTCAAACACACTGTTCTTGGGTCATTAATCCAATGATCCCACATTAACTCTTTTCCTTTTATCCTGTTTTTCATCCGCTCTAATTTCTTTCATTAAAGTTAATTAATTCTATATTTATTTATTGGGTTTTTGCAGGTTATAGGTTAAAAAATAATGGACACGAGTTTACAGGTACAGCCCTCTTCTATTAACTATTTTCAAATATTTGTGCCCAAAAGGCAAAAGTAGTCAAGCATTTTAGATGAATCATATTGTTTTCAGAAGAAATAGATGTAGATTAATTATTAAATGTTTAGAACATTGACTAAAGACGGTTTTTTATTAGTCATTGTAAAACTACTTATATGATTAATTTGTGTCAACGATTTCAATTTAAGTTCGTACTAGAGGCCCAATTTAAGTTCGGGTCACTGGTTTAGCAGTATCTTAGGAGCTGATCAATCAAGAGATGAATTGTGGGTTCAACTCTCGTTGAGAGGCCATTGAATTGTATATATGTGTGATTGTACTTACATATATTATGTTGGATAGCTAGAATGTAGGTTTGCCTTTCTAAAAAGCAATACTCTATGAAGTTTGTGTGTATTAATCTTACTCCTTGGTTTACATAGTTGATTGAGCTTCTTTAATTTACGATAACTCAAAGATCTTCAACTTAAGTCCAGTAAGCTTATGACTAACCGGATAATTCATAAAGATATGTTGAAAAATTAAGCATGCCACATTCTAATCAAGTTTAGTGGTTGAGTCGCGATTGTTAAGAACTTAATATTGTTGATAACTTTGATTTGTGCAGGTGAGTCGTCAAGAATCAAATTTGAAAGATTTCATCAACGAAATGCCGGATAATATTCTTCTTATGATCCTCTCTCTTATGCCTATCAAGGACGTGGTGGTCACCAGCAGTCTCTCCCGAAGATGGAGGTTCTTGTGGTGTAATATTATGAAGCTGAATTTTGATGGTAGTGAGACATTTGATAATACGAATGATATACACCATTTTAAGTACATCAACCAAGTGTGCAGTGTCATCCAATGCTACAACCACCCAATGGTTCAAGATTTTCGGATTCTTTTCGGATTGGATAATCGTGCAAGGGTAGTTATTAATACATGGCTTCGGTTTGCAGTGAACAAGAAAGTTGAGTTTCTTGAACTGGACTTGACGTGGATTTCTCACGACGCTCATTTTTTTGTCAGAAAAAACTATGATTTCCCATTACTATTATCGGATAGAAACATTTCATATCGTTACGAATGGCCACCCCCAAATGCTACGGTTGTCGAGCTAGTGTCTCTAAAACAACTTATCTTGAAGAAAGTTAACGTGAAAGTTAACGTGAGTGACACGATTCTTCAGGAATTTCTATAGAATAGTCCACATCTTGAGAGGATATCAGTCCATGACTCGAAATACTTGAAGAACATCCATGTTGGTGGAAAATTTCTTAAATTAAAACACTTTGAAATAGGGGAATGTTGTTTAGTGATATCCATTTATTAATTTGATTTTGACCTTGTGTCATTTACCTACAAGGGTGATCCGATTAATTTACTTCTTGTTCATCTTCCAAACCTTAAAGGATGTGAAATTGGTCTTAACACAGTACTCGCAGATTGTTATATTAACAATGAGTTCAATCAGTTATCAATTCCTGCTTTGTCTCTGCAAGCTCTTTCCATAAGTATATATCATTACAAGGTTAGTTAAGTTGTTCGTCTTATATGTGCTTATTTTAATTAATGGAAATTATTATTATTATTGTCGTCGTCGTCGTCGTCGTCGTCGTCGTCGTCGTCGTCGTGGTTTTGCAGAAAAGTTTGAAGCTTGATTCCTTACCTAAGCTAGCAAATGTGAAGAAATTAAGATTGACAATTTGTGGTCGTGGTCACATAAGTCCTTTACATTTGACTTTCATGACAAATGCGTGTCCAAATTTAGAGACTTTTACGGTTGAGGTACTTACGCTATAAATGTCCAACTAACAACTTAGTTTAACAGCATTATATTGAGTAATAATAATACGGAGTAATATGTATATGATCATATATGTACGTTGAGCTAATTTTTGGGTCTTTTGCAGCTAGCTTTGGATTTAGATACGAAAACTTGGAAGAAATGTTCCTAGTCGTCATTCCCATAAACACCTCAAGCTTCTTAAAATCACTTACAATAAACCAATTAGCGATTATGAACTTGAACTTGCTGCCTACATTATACGCAATGCTGTTGCACTCGAGAAAATTGTGATTGATCTTCTTTGGGAGGCTGGAAAGGTAAGTAAAACTTCAAACGAGATCTCCAAGTTCAAGCAAGTTGTTTGGACTTCTGCTAAGCGATCTGCCAAGCAGCAGTTTGAATTATTAACGCCGGCCTCGAGGCGTAGAGTTGGTCATTCTCTGATTCATCTCCAAGTTCAAGAGGCATAAAGTTGGTCACTTTTGCAAAAATTATGAGTTAAGACGTGATATCCTTTTCTTTTAGTTTTGTTGGTTCCCTCGTTCACGGATATAGACTTGTCGCTTGACTCAATTGAAAGGCGGAAACAATCAATCAAGCAATTGAAACGTAAACACAAACACAACGATTCTATAATCTTTTCGTATATATAAACACTTGAAGAATAAAGATTACAAATCACAAACTCTCTCCCTCTCACACTCTCTGCCGTATCTCTATCTCTCTCTAGGGTTTGATCAAACCAAAAATGAAATTCTAACTCGATATATATAGAAACCCTACTGGACCCTGCGACACAAGCCCAATGTCGCAGGCCCAGCCCATTGCGACACAACCTTTGTGTCGCTATAGCGACACAGGCTCAATGTCGCCTGAACAGTTTATTTGTGTATATATTCTATCTCGCTATTCATTTACATACTCGCATATACACACTAAACACGATACAAACGCAGACTAATTGACTTCGACAATTACAATTGTTTGACCAAATGACTGACACACATTATGCACCAACAAACTCCCCCATGTCAGCAGCTTGGTCAAATAATCTTCAATTAGTCTTCACCAACAAACTCCCCCATTGAGATAGCTGGGTCTTCAAAAGTCTTGATGTTCAGTCTCATATGACTGATATCCAATTAGATCTTCAACTTCAGTGACCATCATCTCTTTCATCAATAGCTTCTCCAATAGTATTTATCTTCAAAGTCTTTGGAGAACTCTCATCAATTTTTGTCTTTTGAATATGAGCATGATGTGTAACTTGAACAAAATAACTCAGAAATAAAATATTTTTGTAATTTTCTTTATAACACAGAATTAAAATACTGAAAGCAATAAATAAACAATCTTTTTGGGGACATAATTGTTTTGGTCTGCTTTAGGAATCATATCAGGATAACATGCAATTATTAGGAATAGTAAGTGTTATTTCGATTATCAGTATGTTTGTCCACTTTAAGTTTACTTAGCATATTTAAATCACCTGTTATAAAGATAGTTCAAGACGACTATTGATATTTTATCCATCTAAACATTTGTACTTAAGTATATGATTTCAACTCATAATGAGATGAACCACTTGTGTTATTATAAGAATGCATATTATATTATATAACTCACATTAAAATATACATTTGAAATCAAAACATGTTAGTATTTTCTATATAGAAGGTGAAGGTATGGACGTATCTTTAGAACCAAGTTAGCGGTGACAGGTCTGTACTTTCGTACAACAGAGTCACATAAACAATAGTTCGGGTTGAACAAACACCAGTCTGAACAATTTAAACTAGAGGGTACAGGTCTGGTCTGTACTTTCGTACAACAGAGTACCATAGTTTAACACAAACCAGTACGAGGCAATCCTTTTATAACTTTTCTGTACATTTGTACATTTTATTTGGGAATTGAAAGAATGCCACGGGTACGTAATAGTTGTCTATTGCTTAACATAGACTACGCACCTAAGTTCTTTTCAAGAATATATTAGATGAAACCAGGTCTGTATTGAAATACAATAGAGGAGACAACTAATATATTCCCCCAGATAACACCATACAAAGACCCTATATTTTAGATCATAACTTGTTTATCATCCAAATATTAAGACGAAGTGTCAAAATATTTCGAACATTTTTGCCCTTATTACAACTTAATACAACTTAATACAACTTAATATGTCATTATATAAAATAATATGCATATTTGAAAGTTAAGCTTCTTAGTAACTTTTAGCACAAATGCCTATCAATACATCATTTGATGAAGCTAATATTTATAAAAGGTATTTCAAGTATGCTAGATAAATCTACTGACACATCAAACATAAACCTTAAAATTCCATTTTATGCATGTCTCCTGATGTACTATCATTTTCCCAATTGTTTACAGACACAATTCAACGTCTATTTTAACAATGTTGCAACTATTGCATTTCTTTAATACTAACAAGTATAAAGAGTGGCAGTTGCGTTTTTCAAGAATTTGCCTGTTCATATTTTTCTGACTTTTTAAATTAGAATTTTTAAAATTTCTCCCCCTGAACAGCAAATTCTTTACACAAAAACAAACAGGTAAATAATCATTAAACAAAACAGAAAAAATTTCAAGTCACATATCAAGTCAAATTCAAATTCTTTTAGCACTTTTTAACCACCTCGTTTCACTTCAAAAATATCATCCATTCGCTCAAACATCATCACCACTCATGATCACATCCTTGAGTCACTAAAAGTATTAGCTATCAAAAAACCGGACTGCATCACCACAAACAAACATTAGTACTTATTAGACACCCAAGCCTTGATAGACTTGGGTTGTCCACTATCGTCCATAATCATCACATCAATAAGTTTATGATATTTTAAAAACTCAGTTGATTTCATTGATGTGTTGTTTGTGGATTTAGGTTTCCAAACCCGTTTAGGTTCGGATGATTTGTTTTCAACAATGTTGTGCTTTTGAACAGCGGGTCTACTAGGCACAACTTTGTTTACTCTAGCCATAGGTTTTGGAGAGTTGGATGCACAACTAGATACAGGCGAAAATGAGCCACGCTGTGAAAAGGAATTTTGAAAAGAATTTCTAAACAATGAAGTTCTTGGCATCCCTCTACCAAACCTGTCTAGGGATAATAACCGACAATCCCTAATGATGTGGCCCTGTTGACCACACTGAAAACACGACCTCCGTTCCACATACGGCCTTTTCCAGTGACTTCCCTCAAAATGTGTCGATGGAGAATTTACTGAGAGAGGCTTAGAGGTTGAGGCATTTACAGAACATGAACACTTATGCGTACATGTTGATGTAGAAGCCTTTAAAGTTGAACAGGTTGATGTTGAAGGTTGTTCTTTAACTGATTTATTAATTATTTTATTTTTCTTCAGATTAGTCACAGATGATTGTGAGATATGTGAAGATTTTCCTCTTGAATCCTTCTTTAAGATTTTAGCATAGTCGGATTCATTTACAACCTTAGTTTTGCCCTTATTATTTAAAACTTGTTCAGTTTCATTAGTAAGTATATGATTTTCGGGCTTAACATTAACCTTTTCAACCTTGACCTCAGACTCTTCAGTTAAGTCTTCCATTTCAACAATCTCCTCAACACACACAGGAGATACAAATTTAGCCTTAACAAAATTAGGCTTTTTAACAGTGGAGCTGTATCAAACACTGACTCAGCAACTGATTTTGTATCTACCTTTGAAAAGGTAGGTACAAAGTCTTTGGCTGCATCCTTTGAAGGCATTGGCAGATAGTCAGAAGGAGGTGGTACATAGTGGTAACCAAAACCAGCCTTACTCTTTGTATCTGTCCTTTGCGATTGGAGGATCTCGTCAAAGACCAGTGAGGATGTTGAAAAATTTGAAAGCTTTCGATTTAAGTCATCTACTTGTGACTGTTTTTCAGCAAGATCCTTTCTTAGTAAAGCAATCATTTTTATATAACTGTCATCTTGTTGACTAAAAATCTTAGCTTTTAATTCTTTCCGGTCAGAAAACGCAGCATCTAGTTTCTTATCAAAAGCCTTTTCATTATCTTTCAAAATTTTATTTGCCTGACTAAGTTTTTCTAAATCAGAATTCAGGCGTTCGGTATCCTCACTGTATCTGTTAACTTTATTGGTTAATTTGATACATGACACACAAGATGATGGCTCTTCAATAGGTACCTCAGGTTTACTCGTGATGTGTGACACCCGGCGAATTAAGCCGTCATTAGTGATTAATCGTAGATTATTATCACTTGTAATTAGTGTGAAATAGGACTAATTACGGAACACTTTGTATATTGTATTATACGCACGTACGTAATAAATTTTAAATTACGCGAATTCGATCGGATGGAATCCGACACAATAAATATGAACGTTGGTGAAAAACATTTTTATTAAATAACCTAATTATGATAAATAATTGTTATTTAACTTATATTATTACGATAATATCTAAAACGTTTTACGTTTCGTATAGAACGTGTCGTACACGACGAAAACACGCAAATCGAACCCAATGCCGAAAGGAACCCGTCAAATATCTTGAAAAGGTTCGATAAAATACTTGATCAATCTAAAATCTCAATTACATATATATATATATATATATATATATATATATATATATATAACAAAACGTCTAACAATTAATATTTAAAACACGCGATTTACGTTTAATCGACCAAATAACGTAACACGAAATCGAGGAGCAAGACGCGAGCCCGAGAACCAACCTTGGGCCAAGCCCAAAGTCAGCCCAGCCAGGCCCAAATCGGCCCAACACCCCTTGGCCCATCATTTTCTTAAAACCTCACATAACCTTGCAAGTTTTTATATTTACACCCACACTTAACACTTTTGTCTCTCAATTCTCTACTCTCTTTCTCTAACTCAACCCTAAACCACCAACAACACCACACTCCCCAGCCCCTTCCAAGAGCTCTAGTCACCACCAACACCATTTACACCACTACGAAGAAGAAGAACAAGCAAAAGAACCCGAACCAAGTCACAGCAGCCCTTTCTTCCTCATTTCGGCTTTAGATCGAGTTTTCTTTGTAAGAATTCCTTCAAATCTTGTTTATCTTCCTTGGATAATGTTAATATACATGTTAGAAGTTCGTTTATGCTAATTATGTCCAAGATCTAAACCGAAAACCAAAAGATAATGCTAAAAACTTTCGGGTAAAACTATTAACCTTCGGACAAAAACTTAACCGACTTTGACACATGATATCTAACCCATTTCTTAACCAAATCGAGTGATTCTTGAGTCTAAAATCAAGTTCAAAGAGTCTACTTTCGAACCCAAGTGGTTTGGTATTTTTCTGAGGTCATTTGATATACGAAAACGATTTTACAAAAAGAAGTGTCTGGACTATCGTTTTGGACAGAAAAATCAACCAACTTTGTGAAAGCATATCTCGAGATCTACAAATCCAAATCGACTGAAACCACTTGGAAAAGTTCACATTTCCTGTTACCTTTCAAAGTTGTACTTGCACTTTTTCTGAAGTTTTGTAAATCGTTAGATATAGACCAAACACTGAGCAAAGGTACTAAAACCGACCTGATGGACCCCTGTATGATTCTTGGACGATTTCATGAGTTACACTTGACCAAAAATTATGAAAAATTTACTGGAAGTAGTTACGACATGTATGAACAACTGTGATTTTTCTTGGAATTTATTTCGAAGTTTTGGTTTGCCAAAACGAGCCCCAAAAACGACTCAAAAACTGACGAGTTAACTAAAGGGACTGATTTTGTGACAAAAATGAAACGACACTTTCAAGTAGACTATAAAATGTAACGACAATTTTCCTAAGCTCTAATAACATATTTAAGACTTCCCTAAAAGTTTCGGGTCAAACCGAGCACATTTGATCAAGTTCCCGAACAACGAAAACATCACAGCCCGTCTGTGTCGCAGATGGCCCAAAGCTATTGCGACACAAAGCTTGTGTCGCTAAAACATAAGACAGCAGTACTAATCTGCGACACAAAGCTTGTGTCGCTAAATCATAAAACAGTACTAACCTGCGACACTAAGCTAGTGTCGCAACAAATTGAAGTAACAGTAGTAACCCTTGTGTCGCAATAATTCAACTAATAGTACTGACGCTTGTGTCGCCAAAGCTAGCGACACCATACCTTGTGTCGCCAACTATTTTCGATGTCGCTGAGACTAGCGACACAATGACTTGTGTCGCATACTTATGAAAAATCATGACCTGCGACACTAATACTTATGTCGCACAATTATCTGAAATTCACATTCAGCGACACTACCCTTATGTCGCAACACCATACAGCGACACAACCATTGTGTCGCATAACACAGACTTATTCTAAATGTGTTTTCACAAGTACTGAACACGCGTAATCACAAATCGCAAACGAGTAGTTATATACGACATCACACGCAATACATGTACTATGATAAGTATACAAAGAAACAAACATAGTAATAGTGTTTTCGGGAATGATTATTAGAAGACATCACCAACAGGCCATACATATTTTTCTAAACGCGAACGATAAACAAACACTTGGACATAACTAGTTGAGTGGACAACTAGCATGAATGATCTTTTGAGACATTCACTTACTCATAACCTTGTGCGTTTAGGGCGCCAGCAGGTTACATTTTGGATAAACGTTTATTAACTTAAACGCTCGCTTTCAAGACTCAGGTGAGTCTCATAGCCCCACTTTTACTGTTTTAACTATTGGAGTGAGAATACATACACTATTTTCATGAAACACGATTACAGATTTACACATGTACGGATTGCATGAGTTTCACTTTCATAATCCACACAAAAGTCCTCTACACATCATAGTTTCGTTAGTATGGATCTTAGCGCGAGTATTAATGAATAGATCTATTTGGGATTGACCATTCTCGTCCGGGTTAGAAGCACTAACTGGTCAAACGGACGCATTATTATTTGTTCGTACGGATGTTCTGGATTAGGCATCTGCAGGAGGCAAACTCATTTGGTTAAGCTTCGGACTATGAGCTCATGGCAATAGTATACATTATTTTGCATGCGTGCAACTCATATGAAATCTCGTGGTTCACATTTACATTCTGATATCTAAGCCTATGAACTCACCAACATTATTGTTGACCATTTTAGTATGTATTCTCAGGTTCACAACAGGAGTAGGATTACTCCAGGATACCATAGCTCGAGTCGCATGATTTACAAACATTGGAGATTTCCTTGCATTACTATTTTGTATCATTAGTTATGTATTAAAATCTCTACGATTATTCGCTAACTCGGAAATAGATGTAAACAATTTGATTATCAATGTATTATTTTGTACTATTTTCAAAACGACGCATATAGTGGTCGTTCGATGTAACTTTGTGTAATGATTTCCTAATTATTCGCGCCCCGACCCGACTTCCGCTGCATCACAATTTGGGGGTGCGACATGATGTGAGCCATGAGAGCTTGATTATCGCCCATCTCACACTGTTTCTTCACAAACTCCAGCTTACTTTGTTTATATTTTTCACTTCCCCCGCAACGCTTTTCAATGGCTTCCCTCAAATCATATGCAAACTCATGATGTCTAAATTGCTTCATGAGTGGTTGTGATAGTGTAACACCCCGAAATTCGTTAAATTTGAAAGTTGTGTACTGTTATACGACACAAGGGTTAGTGTCGCAGGTAGCGACACAGAGCCTAGTGCGACACAAAGGCTTGTGTCGCAGTGTCGGGCAGAAAGTCGGTTTTGAGGGGTTAAAAGTGTAAAATAGAGGGGTTAAACCCCACTTTTCGATTCCAAAACTTTCCAGAAGCTAGTAAACACCTCCAGAACGATTTGTATGTGAGTTTTGAGATTTTAGAGAGAGAAAGCAAGAAAAAAAAAATTGAGGTTACTAAAGATTTGATCTTTGAAAGTGTTCTTGTGTGTTTTGAAACCAATTCCAGGTAAGAGTTTGAGCTTATTACGTGCTTTATCATCTTCAGTAAATTTATTGGGTTAAAAGTGTGAGTTTTACCCAGAAAATTGTTAAAATCGAAAGCTGCTGTTGTTCTGTTCGTCATTGCGACACAAGGGTTGTGTCGCAGCCTGTGTCGCAATGATGGTGTCGCGAGTTAATACTGTTGCTTTAGCGACACAAAGATTTTTGTCGCTAGTTTCTACTGCTGTTTAGTACTGTTATTTTAGCGACACTAAGAGCTTGTGTCGCTAGTTTCTCCTGTTAATTGAATTGTTGATTTAGCGACACTAAGAGCTAGTGTCGCAGGTTGTGTCGCAAAAGTGTGTTGAGCGACACTAATCTGATGTCGCCAGAAGGTGTAGCGACACTAGAGGGTAGTGTCGCAGGGTTAATTGACGTTTTAAATAATATTAATTATTATTAGAGTTAATTGGGTACGATCGCCTCGACAGGTATTTCGAGTAGCAGTTCGTAAATATCCGATCGTCGTCCTCGAGGTAAGTAGTAGGAATGTAAAGAATATAATTGGCTGATTTTGTTAATACTAATTGTGTTACAAAGTTGCATTAAATAACTGAGTGCATCATTGAGTTGAGAGGCCAATTGCTGAGTGAACAATTGAGCCTATGAGATTGAGTTGAGAGGCCAATTGCTGAGTGAACAATTGAGCCTATGAGATTGTTGAGAGGCCTATTGCTGAGTGAACAACTGTGCCTATAAGATTGAGTTGAACAGTCAATTGCTGAGTGATCAATTGTACCCATAAGGGCTAATTGCTGAGTGATCAATTGTGTCTAGCTGTATGAGTTGAGCGGTCAATTGATGAGTGATCAATTGTACCCCTAAGGGCTAATTGCTGAGTGATCAATTGTGCCTAGTCGTATGAGTTGAATTGCCAGTTGCTGAGTGATCAATTGTGCTAAATTATTTATATGTGATTGTACCTTCCCTGTGCTTACTAAGCAATATGCTTACGTGTTGATTGTTGTGTGTGATAGGTACGTCAAGAGGAATGAAGGGTGGGAATCCGGGCAAGCGACCCGAGGGCTGTTAGTGATGGACTTACTATGGCAAGATAGTAAGAGGAGAGACTCGTAAATAATGCTCGATAAAAACGTGTAATATTTTGAAAAGACAAATGTATGTTTTGGTGATAACAATGTGAATATTACTCTATATTAATATATAAAGTGTTTTGAGAATTTAAATGAGTATAAAAATATATATATATATATATATATATATATATATATATATATATATATATATATATATATATATATATCTGGGACGTTTCAAGTTGGTATCAGAGCATTGGTTTAAGAGATTCGAGTATCCATCATTAGAGGTACTTGAACTTAGACCATGAGATGAGTCTAATGAGCATGATGAGAATGCTATGTATTATGAGTTGATATTTGAGTAGTTGTTATAATTGATGAGATGTGATAATTTGATGATTGTTAGGGTATTGTGGGAGTATTATGTAATAAAGATTACGTCTAGCCAACGTAATAATTATTATATGAACTCAAACGATACCATGACTGCTGTGTGATGCTAAAGAGAATTGTGAAAGATAGACTAATGTGTAATGAGAGTTTTAGTCTATTCGAATGTGTTTGCTGATAAACCCTTTCAGTATTAGATGGAAGGGAAGAATTTTAATGAGCATAATACTGAGAGCTCTGGACAAGAGCATGTGATGAATCTATCATCTATGACTACGGACGAGATGAAAGAGTTTATAACAGAAGAGATTGCGTTGGCACAAGAGAAATCTCTTCCGTATTTATTGGAGAGAATTACTGAGACTGTCAGAGATGTTCTAGAAGAGGAATTACAAAAGAGAAATACAGAAGGATCTGGAAAGAGTGATCAGATGAAAGAAGAGAAGAAGAAAGTGAGTTACAAAGATTTTGTGGCATGTAAACCTCCAGAGTATAAAGGAGAGACAGATCCGATCAAGTGTTATCGATGGATCTCTGAAGTGTAGGCAGCGTTTGCTATTTCTGAGTGTCCTGATAAATTGAAAGTAGTATATGGTGCCAGTTTATTGAAGGCACGAGCAAAAGAATGGTGGGACGTGCAACGTCAGACCATGGGAGAGGAATGTGTTAATGACGTGTCCTGGAAAGAGTTTAAAGATATGTTTGTGATAGCCTATTCACCGGAAGCTGAGTTGACCAAGCTTCGTCGAGAATTCTTGTTTATGAAACAAACGACAGAAACTGTGAATGAGTTGACAGGTGTATTACTTGATAGGGCCCGATTTTGCCCTGAATATACTGAGGATCCGAAGAGGTTGATGTATCATTTTCATGAAGTATTAAAGAAAGAGATTCGACAGTTTGTGGATCCAAGTCGTTGGAGTAAATTTGAAGAGTTTGTGAATGAGGCAAGAAGGAGAGAGATTGAGATAAATCGAGAGGATGATGGTTCCTCCAAAAGAAAGATTGAACCAGCTGGAGGATCTTTTAAAAGATTCAGGCCCAGCGGAAGTTTTAAGAGAGAAGATCGACGAGAAGTGCCTATGTGTCAGAAATGTCACAAGAAACATTTTGGGAATTGTGCAAGTGATAAGAGGTCGTGTTATCAGTGTGGACAAGAGGGCCACCTAAGCCGTGATTGTACAAAGACGGTACGAGTGTGTTTTAATTGCTATGTACCTGGACATATAAAGAGTGAATGTCCGAGATTGAAGAGTTCAACAGGTTCTAGTGAGGTAAAGAAGAATGAGGAGAGAAGAGTTTCAGATTCATCAAGAGTGAAAAGTCGATCTTTTCAATTGACTGCGGATGAAGCGAAGAATGCTCCGGATGTTCTTACGGGTACTTTTCTTATTAACTCGTTACCCGCTTATGTATTATTTGATTCTGGAGCTTCTAGATCTTTTGTCTCTGAAAACTTTAGTAAGAATTTTCAATTAATGTTAAGTGAGTTGGATACACCCTTAGATGTTGAGATAGCCGATAATCATGTTATTTATGTGACCAAAGTCTATAGAGGGTGTCGAATAGAAATTAATGATGAACTATTTATGATAAATCTTATACCAATTAGGATGGGTGAATTCGATGCCGTTGTGGGCATGGATTGGCTGAGTAAACATGATGCTGTTATTCGTTGTGAAAAGAAAATTATTCGCATTAATGCTCCAAGTGGGGGAGTAATAGACATTTATGGAGAAAAACCTAGACAATCTTTGTCAATTTGTACTTATGCTCGTGCTAGAAGGCATTTGTCTCATGGATGTCAGGCATTTTTAGCCCATGTTATTGATATGCAAAAGAATGTGATGAGTATTGCAAATATTCCGGTTGTAAATGAGTTTCCTGATGTATTTCCGGAAGAGTTACCGGGTGTTCCGCCTGAAAGGCAAGTCGAGTTTCGAATTGAATTAATGCCGGGGGTTACTCCTGTTGCTAAAACTCCTTATAGACTTGCGCCGTCAGAAATGCAGGAAATGATGAAGCAAATACAAGAGTTGTTGGAGAAGGGGTTTATTCGTCCGAGTAGTTCACCGTGGGGAGCACCAGTATTATTTGTTAAAAAGAAGGATGGGAGCATGCGAATGTGTATTGATTATAGTGAGCTGAATAAGGTAACTGTAAAGAACCGTTACCCGTTGCCGAGAATTGATGATTTATTCGATCAGCTCCAGGGAGCTACTCATTTTTCAAAGATTGATTTACGATTTGGGTATCATCAGTTAAGAGTAAAAGAAGAGGATGTTCCCAAGACTGCTTTCCGAACACGTTATGGTCATTATGAGTTTGTGGTAATGCCATTCGGACTGACAAATGCTCCTGCCGCATTTATGGATTTGATGAACCGAGTTTGCCGGACATTCCTGGATAAATTCGTGATTGTGTTTAATGATGATATTTTAATTTACTCAAAAACGGGAGAGGAGCATGAAGTGCATCTGAGACAAATGTTGCAAATATTGCGGAGGGAGAAATTAAATGCTAAATTCTCAAAATGTGAATTTTGGCTTCAAGAAGTTCAATTTTTGGGGCATGTGATAAACCACGAGGGAATCAAGGTAGATCCTGCAAAAGTAGAAGCAGTGATGATGTGGAAACCTCCTAAGACTCCAACAGAGATTCGAAGTTTCTTGGGATTGGCAGGTTATTATCGGAGATTTATTCAAGATTTCTCCAAGATTGCAACTCCGCTTACAAGGCTTACATGTAAAAATGCCAAATTTGAGTGGAAGGAGGAACAAGATCGAGCCTTTAATATTTTAAAAGAAAAACTGAGTCAAGCACCTATACTAGTACTTCCTGAAGGGAATGATGATTTGGTAGTATACTGTGACGCGTCTCGCGTGGGATTGGGTTGTGTGCTTATGCAAAGAGGAAAAGTAATAGCGTATGCCTCGAGACAGCTAAAAACACACGAGAAAGGATATCCTACTCATGATCTAGAATTGGCAGCGGTGGTGTTTGCATTGAAAATTTGGAGGCATTATCTTTATGGAGTAAAATGTACGATTTATACAGATCATAAGAGTTTGAAATATTTCTTTGACCAACGAGATCTTAATATGAGGCAGAGGCGTTGGCTTGATTTGGTGAAAGATTATGACTGTGAAATTTTCTACCATCCTGGAAAGGCGAATGTTGTAGCAGATGCTCTCAGTAGAAAGACTGTTGATTTCGTGTTGAAAGTAAAATCTTTTCAAATGATTGTGGTTACAAATTTAATTGAGCAAGTGAAAGAAGCTCAACAACGTGTATTACAGAGTAGTGATTTCCGAACAGAACGAATAAAAGGGCAAGAGCAAGACTTTGTCGATGATTCTCGCGGATTAAAGACCCGTTATGGTAGAATTTGGGTGCTAATTTCTGGGGAAATGAGAAAACTGTTACTTAATGAAGCTCATAAATCCAAGTATTCGATCCATCCTGGTGCCACGAAGATGTATCATGATTTGAAAAGAGATTATTGGTGGCCAGGTATGAAAAGAGAAATTGTCAAGTATGTGGAGAAATGTTTGACCTGTTCGCAGGTTAAAGCTGAGCATCAGAAACCCTATGGGAAGTTGAAGCCTTTAGATATTCCAGTGTGGAAATGGGAACATATTACGATGGATCTTATTACGAAATTGCCAAAAACGTCAAAGCATCATGATGCCATCTGGGTAATAGTGGATCGATTGACTAAGAGTGCCTTATTTTTGCCAATAAGAGAAGCTTCTTCTTCAGAAATAATGGCCGATTTATATGTGAAAGAAGTGGTGGCGAGACACGGTGTACCAGTATCTATTGTCTCTGATAGGGATAGTAGATTTACATCTAGATTTTGGGCAAAGTTTCAAGAGGAGATGGGTACACGTCTTAATCTGAGTACAGCGTATCACCCACAAACGGATGGTCAGAGTGAGCGGACGATTCAAACATTAGAGGATATGTTGAGGGCATGTGTTATTGATTTTGGAGGAAATTGGGATGTGTATTTGTCGTTGATTGAATTTTCTTACAATAACAGTTATCACTCCAGTATTGGAATGCCGCCATACGAAATGCTTTATGGAAGAAAGTGTAGAACTCCAATCTGTTGGGATGAAATTGGGCAACGTGAAGTGGCCAGTACCGATGTTGTACTGAGAACTACTAAACAGATAGATCAAATCCGAGCCCGTTTAAAAGCTGCGCAAGATAGACAAAAATCGTATGCAGATAAGAGAAGGCGTCCAATAGAGTTCAATGAAGGAGATTATGTTATGTTAAAAGTATCTCCGTGGAAAGGTATTATTCGATTTAGAAAGCGTGGGAAGTTGAGTCCTCGTTTTATTGGACCCTTTAAAATCTCAGCAAGAGTAGGTGAAGTGGCGTATCGTTTAGAATTGCCGGATGAATTGGCAAATATTCATAATACTTTCCATGTGTCATATTTGAGGAAGTGTTTAGCTGATGAGACAACTTACATTCCAATGGATGAAATTGAGATAGATGATAAATTGAACTATATTGAAGAACCAATTGCGATACTGGACGAGAAAATAAAGAAGTTAAGAAATAAAGAAATCCGAATGTTTAAAGTCCAGTGGAAGCATCGAAAGGGATCAGAGTTTACATGGGAACCAGAGAGTGAGGTTCACCGATATTATCCCTCATTATATCAGAGGTGGATTGTGAGGACACAATCCTGAGTAAGTGGGGGAGAGTTGTAACACTCCGAAATTCGTTAAAATTGAAAGTTGTGTACTGTTATGCGACACAAGGGTTAGTGTCGCAGGTAGCGACACAGAGCCTAGTGCGACACAAAGGCTTGTGTCGCAGTGTCGGGCAGAAAGTCGGTTTTGAGGGGTTAAAAGTGTAAAATAGAGGGGTTAAACCCCACTTTTCGATTCCAAAACTTTCCAGAAGCTAGTAAACACCTCCAGAACGATTTGTATGTGAGTTTTGAGATTTTAGAGAGAGAAAGCAAGAAAAAAAATTGAGGTTACTAAAGATTTGATCTTTGAAAGTGTTCTTGTGTGTTTTGAAACCAATTCCAGGTAAGAGTTTGAGCTTATTACGTGCTTTATCATCTTCAGTAAATTTATTGGGTTAAAAGTGTGAGTTTTACCCAGAAAATTGTTAAAATCGAAAGCTGCTGTTGTTCTGTTCGTCATTGCGACACAAGGGTTGTGTCGCAGCCTGTGTCGCAATGATGGTGTCGCGAGTTAATACTGTTGCTTTAGCGACACAAAGATTTGTGTCGCTAGTTTCTACTGCTGTTTAGTACTGTTATTTTAGCGACACTAAGAGCTTGTGTCGCTAGTTTCTCCTGTTAATTGAATTGTTGATTTAGCGACACTAAGAGCTAGTGTCGCAGGTTGTGTCGCAAAAGTGTGTTGAGCGACACTAATCTGATGTCGCCAGAAGGTGTAGCGACACTAGAGGGTAGTGTCGCAGGATTAATTGACGTTTTAAATAATATTAATTATTATTAGAGTTAATTGGGTACGATCGCCTCGACAGGTATTTCGAGTAGCAGTTCGTAAATATCCGATCGTCGTCCTCGAGGTAAGTAGTAGGAATGTAAAGAATATAATTGGCTGATTTTGTTAATACTAATTGTGTTACAAAGTTGCATTAAATAACTGAGTGCATCATTGAGTTGAGAGGTCAATTGCTGAGTGAACAATTGAGCCTATGAGATTGAGTTGAGAGGCCAATTGCTGAGTGAACAATTGAGCCTATGAGATTGTTGAGAGGCCTATTGCTGAGTGAACAACTGTGCCTATAAGATTGAGTTGAACAGTCAATTGCTGAGTGATCAATTGTACCCATAAGGGCTAATTGCTGAGTGATCAATTGTGTCTAGCTGTATGAGTTGAGCGGTCAATTGATGAGTGATCAATTGTACCCCTAAGGGCTAATTGCTGAGTGATCAATTGTGCCTAGTCGTATGAGTTGAATTGCCAGTTGCTGAGTGATCAATTGTGCTAAATTATTTATATGTGATTGTACCTTTCCTGTGCTTACTAAGCAATATGCTTACGTGTTGATTGTTGTGTGTGATAGGTACGTCAAGAGGAATGAAGGGTGGGAATCCGGGCAAGCGACCCGAGGGCTGCTAGTGATGGACTTACTATGGCAAGATAGTAAGAGGAGAGACTCGTAAATCATGCTCGATAAAAACGTGTAATATTTTGAAAAGACAAATGTATGTTTTGGTGATAACAATGTGAATATTACTCTATATTAATATATAAAGTGTTTTGAGAATTTAAATGAGTATAAAAATATATATATATATATATATATATCTGGGACATTTCAGATAGTGCCATGGTGATCGCAGTATATGTTTTCCTTTCAGTATCATAAGTCTTGCGTTCTTCAGGAGTCATGGATTTGATAGGCTTAATTTGAGCTTTTCGGGAAAAGCACTAATTCTAAGAGGACGTTCATATCTTTTCTCTAAATAAATTTGCATATCAGGATCAGTGACATTAATGAAGGCCTCAAATTGTATTCTCCATTCAACATAAGGAGTATTTGCAGTGAATAATGGAGGTTTACTCTCACTACCAACTACACTATTGTAAGCTTTATAAAGAGAAATGTTTAAACAGAAACTTATCAAATCACAAACACCTAGATGTTGAATGGTGAGTTTTTCAATTTTATCCCTTTTTAAAATTTTTCCCTCCAAAATTTGGTTCGAAAATATCCAAAAATGCGCGAGTAAAACGAAACTTTTTCAAAATCAAAATTGAGAACTTTTAAGCTTTAGGAACAAAATTTGGTCATGCGAAAAATTTCCCGCCAAAAGACTTTTTTTTTTTTTTTTAGCGATACTAAGTTAGTGTCGCACTTTAGTGTCGCAAGCTAGTGTCGCAAAATCCGATCTGGTGTCGCAATCTTATGTCGCGAAAACCCTAAATACGACACAAAGATTATGTCGTTGATTGTGTCGCTAAAGCTTGTGTCGCACTTAATGTCGCAATGTCGCGGCCAGCAGCTCCAAAAACCCTAAAAATCGAAAATTTTCGAAACCCTAACGAATTTCGAACGATAATTGATGAACAAACCTAGAAATACACTTCCAGAAGCTAAATATTCAACTGATTGGACCCAAAACGTTGATCAAACCACCAAAAACACCACGAATCAAACCGAAAACATTTCAATTAACGATCAAATCTTTACACAAACGCCCAAAGGCTCTGATACCACTTGTTGGTTCCCTCATTCACGGATCTAGACTTTTCGTTTGACTCAATTGAAAGGCGGAAACAATCAATCAAGCAATTGAAACGTAAACACAAACACAACGATTCTATAATCTTTTCGTATATATAAACACTTGAAGAATAAAGATTACAAATCACAAACTCTCTCCCTCTCACACTCTCTGCCGTATCTCTATCTCTCTCTAGGGTTTGATCAAACCAAAAATGAAATTCTAACTCGATATATATAGAAACCCTACTGGACCCTGCGACACAAGCCCAATGTCGCAGGCCCAGCCCATTGTGACACAACCTTTGTGTCACTATAGCGATACAGACTCTATGTCGCCTGAACAATTTATTTGTGTATATATTCTATCTTGCTATTCATTTACATACTCGCATATACACACTAAACACGATACAAACGCAGACTAATTGACTTTGACAATTACAATTGTTTGACCAAATGACTGACACACATTATGCACCAACAAGTTTTATTGTTTGATCATATGTTGATAATATGATAAAAAAAATAATGTAGTATTTCTAGTAATTGTATATTTTTTTTTCATCCTAAAATCAACTATCGATTTTATTTGTTTTGATACTTAAGTCTGATAATAACAATTTAGATTTGGTCTTTTCTATTTTATTTCAAGTATTAAATTAAAATTAAATAGAATAGATGATTTTGTTTCTATATATATAGTTGATAGTTGATTGATTGAAGTTGAATTAGAACTTTTTTGGGTTTCAGTTAGTAAAATTAGCTTAAATTAAAGTTACTCGATATCGTTAGTTTTTTACCCTTTATTGATATAATAAATCAGCATAGAAGTATTTAATTTTTAAATAAAATAAAATATTTTCAAGAATCGATCGATGAAAGACACAGCAGGGTGAAATATATGACAACGGGATTCTGATTTCAAGATTATAAGTAACTGTAAATTTAACAACTTTTTGATTCTTGAAATATCAAAATTCAAGAAATGGCATTGAGAGTATGCTACACATATATACCATCTGATCAGCATCATAAAATTAATACCATATCTCTCTCTAATCATACATTCATACAATCATATTAAAACTCTTTCTGCTCCAGTGAAGTTTTTTATTTCTTTTCTGTTAATCAACCTTCATGGCGAAGGTTTTGATTGAAAATGATGAATCGGGAGTTTGATCTCGAGAATCCCACTCAGGAATCGGTCGAAGAATTTGAATTTGAGTTGGAACGACTAATGAAATCAGTCGAAGAGAGTGGAATCCAACAAACAGCTTTTGGTTTAGACCTCCAAGGACAATATTTGAAGAATATTGTTTCTGAATATATTAAGATTGTGAGATATCGAATAGGAATCCTGGAGTTCTCAATTACTTATGAAGAATACCAAGTGAAGAAATTACTAATAGAATCTCCAATAACACAATCAAACTCTCAAAATACACAAATCATTCAACAAAACGATGAATGAATCAACTAAACTTACAAAACCCTAATTCACCAAATACAGCATTAAAAAAATAAAATAATAAAAAATGATTATATATATAAGAATTGATTATGACACTTAGGCCCTTCATCCTTTCTTCTGACACTTCAAGTAGCAATCAGCTAATATCTTTCTCTTCAGCCCTTTAAGATCCAAACAATAGCAGACAAGTCCCTCTCATTATTTCTAAACATAAAAATGCATAATAAAACAAATCAAGTTAGATTTAAACATTACACACAAGAGTAAGATTGTATGTTATGTACATAATTCAACACCCTCTCTCAATCTTATTCTTGTACAAGTTCAACAACCCCAATTTATCACAAAGAAACATATGTTGTAACTTATCAAGTCCTTTTGTAAAAATGTCAGCCACCTGTTTCTTTGAGTCAATAAATTGAGTTTTAGTAAGCCCAGATAGACACCAAAAGTAAAGCAGATTTGTTATCACAATATAAAGTAACAGGAAGCAAATCATTTACTTTAAGATCACCAAGCAACTTCACAACCCACATAATTTCACAAGGTGTGGTAGCTAAAGATCTATACTCAGATTCAGTTGAGGATCTAGATACTGTAGGTTGCTTTTTTACTTTTCCAGGAAATAGCAGATCCACAAAGAAATAAGCAATAACCAGATACAGATCTTCTAGACCCAAGACACTTATCCCGATCAGCATCTGAATAAGCACATAAATTAAACATACCTTCAGACTTCTTAATATGTACACCTGTACCTGGGCTTCCTTTCAAATATCTAAAAACTCTGAATGCAGCTTTAACATGTGACTGAAGAGGAGCATGCATATATTGACTAAGACACTGAACTGGATAAGATATATCAGGTCTGGTTAAAGTTAAGTAAATTAACTTTCTTATTAATCTTTGATATTGTGAAGGAAGAGCTTTATCACTTTCAGACTCATTTGGATTTAAAACAGAATTAGTCTCTAAAGGAGTATTCATAGGTTTGCAACCAAGCATTCTAAAATCATTTAAAAGCTCCAAAGTATATTTTCTTTGAGACATACAAATACCATCATCAGTTTTCAAAATTTCAATCCCAAAAAAATACTTTAGTTCACCTAAGTCCTTAATTTTGAACTTAGACTTCAAAAACTCTTTAACTTTGTTAATCTCACTAACATTATTTCCAGTAACAATAATGTCATCCACGTAAACCAGAAGAACAATAAACACATTATTAGAACTAAAAGTATACAAAGAATAGTCATTAACACCTTGAATAAAACCATATTCAACAAGAAAAGAGGTAAGCTTCTCATTCCATTTCCTGGGAGCTTGCTTTAAACCATACAATGATTTAGTAAAGCTTACACACTCTAGTATCATTCTCAGGAAAATATCCTTGAGGTAAGAACATATAAACATCTTCAGTTAAGTCACCATATAAGAATGCATTGTTTATATCAAGTTGATATTAACTCCAACCGTACTGCACAACAATATTAAGAATACATCTAACAGTTACCATTTTAACAACAGGAGAAAAAGTCTCCTCATAGTCAATACCCTCCCTTTGACTATACCCTTTTGTCACTAATCTAGCTTTATATCTTTCAACTTCACTATTTGACTTATACTTTATTTTATAGACCCACTTACATCCTATTGCTCTTCTTCCAACAGGAAGATCTGTGATAGTCCAAGTGTTATTCCTATTTAGAGCTTCCATCTCATCATTCATTGCATCAATCCAATTTGGATCTTTAGATGCATCTAAATAAGTTTGAGGTTCAATAGATTTATCTAAACTAGAAATAAAACACTTATTATTTTCAGAAAGACTAAAATAGCAGACATAGTTATTGAGAGGATATTTGACTTTTGTTTTGACTTCAAAATCCTTGAACTTAGAAGGAAAAACTTTTTTCCTATTTGACCTCGTAGGATCATTTCCATCATAGTGCTCTCTTCTGGAATTAAAACTTAATCAAGATTGCCCTCAGGAGAGTGTGTTTCATTCTCTAGTGTTGTAGTGGTATCATCATCAGATTATGAAGAACATACTTCATCATCTTGACTTTGATCACTACCACTACCCTCACTAACTATTGTGTCTCTCTCCTCATCATTGAGACTTACAGAGTTTTTTTGAATGTCAAAATCAGAATTGAAAAAATTTAAGTGATTTAAATCACTTTGAGAATCAGTGACATGTTTGGTGGAAGTTTTAAGTTTAAATGGAAAAACTGTTTCATAAAATTTGACATCTCTAGAAAAAATCATAATTTTACTTTCAGGACTATAAAGCTTATAACCTTTTTTGTAATTTGAATATCCTACAAAAACACATTGCTCAGACCTTTTGCCAAATTTGTCACTATCATTTAAAATAGCAGCATAACAGAGACATCCAAAAACTCTCAAGTGAGAGAGACTAGGTTCATGTTTATAAATCATTTCAAAGGGTGACTTTCCAGAGAGCACATATGATGGAACCCTGTTAATAAGATATGTTGCAGTTAAAATACACTCAGTCCACATATTTAAAGGCAAACAACCTTGAAACAACAAAGACCTAGCAACATTAAGTAAATGTCTATGCTTTCTCTCAGCAATACCATTATGCTGAGGAGTATAAGCACAACTGGTTTGATGAACTACACCTTTAGTATTACAATAATTTTGAAATTTCTAGTTGACAAACACAGTACCATTGTCACTTCTTATTACTTTAATTGATTTATTAAACTGATTGTTAATAAGATTTGAAAAACTTTCAAAATTATCAAACACTTCATCTTTAGATTTAATCAAGTAAACCCACACTGCCCTAGTATAGTCATCAACCATAGTTAAGAAATACTTATAACCATCTCTACTAACAACTTTATATGCCCCCCCACAAATCTAAATGCACTAGATCACCAAGAGCATTATATTTGTGATCACTCAAGGGAAAAGGTTCCCTTGTTTGTTTAGCCTCATGACATGTATCACAGATATCAATAGCAGAATTATCATTCCAACACAATTTATGCTTAAGAATGTTCAAAACATGATTTGAAGGATGACCAAGTCTGCTATGCCAAAGATTAAAAGAAACATAACACATAGAATGACAATTAAGACTAGCAGAATTACCATGATCAAACAAATACAATCCATTTTTCATACTACCAGTCCCCACAATCTTCTTTATCAACAAATCCTGAATGTAACAATGTCTATCATTAAAACCAATAAACATATTACTATCTCTAGTAAGCTTATGAACAGACAACAGATTCACACAGTATCCTGGAACCACTAACACATTTTTAAGCAAAATATTGTTAATTAATTTTAAATCACCAACACTTGTAATTTTAGCTAAAGTTCCATTTGGATGTCCTACAGTCATTCCTAACTTGGACACATCAAATACATTTATCATATCCTTTTTTGACCCTGTCATATGTTGAGTGGCTCCAGAATCAATGATCCAGTTTAACTTCATATTCACAATATTTTCAGAAACATTTGAATTAAAAAAGATGTGGAAATTTCATTAAATTTAAGATTGCAGTTCATAAATGTACCTGCCACATTAGCTTGCACATTTGCTGAATTATTTTTCTCATTTAACAAACTCATCAGTTTAGACATTTGATCAGCAGTAAAAGACATACAACCATTATTAGTCTCAGACACAGATGCATTACTCACAGCAGACTTATTACTACTATTGTTACCCTTCTTAACCCATCCAGGAGGATAACCCACAATCTCATAACATCTATCAATGGTATGCCCAATTCTATTACACTTAGTGCACTTCAAATTGGGATTAGGACCTCTGCCAAACCTCTTTGTATTATCAAAAGTTTTAGAAACCAAGAAAGAAGAATTTTGAGTTTTATTTGAAGAACCGGTACGAGAAGAATCCCTATGAGATTCTTCTCTTGAAATAATAGAGAAAGCAGTTTGGACATTTGGCAAAGGTTCTCTGGTAAGAATATTACTCCTAATAGTCACAAAAGAATCATCCAAACCCATCAAGAACTGCATCAACTTGATCAAGTCATTATATGTTTTAAATTCAGCATTAGCATGACAAGTACAAGTGGGAAGTTTTATTAAAGCATCATATTGTTTCCAAAGTGCATTTAACTTGTGATAATAATCTGAAATAGATGACCCATTTTGAGAAATTGTATTTAACTTATGATGCAAATTGAAAGTTATTGAACCATCAATTTTATCATAAGTTTCTTTTAATTCATCCCACACAGTTTTAGCCAATTGAGAAAAGACTTGACCAGAGAATAGTTCTTCAGAAATAGAATTTAAAATCCAAGACAAAACCACAGAATTACATCTATCCCATTGCAAACCAAGCACAACATCAGTTCTATGTCTAGTAACAGTACCATCAATAAAACCAATTTTGTTCTTGGTTTGCAGAGCAAGTAATATAGCTCTACTCCAAACATTATAAATCTCTGTACCCTTAAAGTTTAAAGAAATGAGAGCAGTAGTACTAGTATCACTAGCATGCAGATAAAGAGGGTCACCAAAATCAAGATCACTCACTTGAGTGATCTTTGACCCTGCTCCAGTCTCATTAACCATTGTAGAAAACAATAACTGACAAGACTAACAAAAGAAAAAAAAACAAATAACAAACAGACACAGATAAACACTCACATTGAGCACAAACAGATCACAGATAAACACACAACAGTAAACACACTTGCAGAAACAACAAAAAACACAATACCACAAGAATCAAGTAACAATATCAACCGATCCTAATAGATTAGCCAAAGCAGGGATCCTTGGGACCTCTCTTCTACCAAAGAGAAACAAGGTTAGCCAATCAACAATAATAATCAAACAAGCAGATCAAATAACAACAATAATAATCAAACAAGCAGATCAAATAACAACAATAATAAACAAATAATCTTAACAAATCATTAAGGTATAGAATCAAATAATCACAAACAAGAGAGAACACAAAGAGTAGAGAGAAGGAACAATCTCACAGAGTACTCCGTGCAAGCAATAAGAGAAAAAAAGAATTAAACAGCGGAAGACTTCAGAAGAACACTCTGGAACAGCTAAGAGTGAATCCAGAACAACAGCAATGAGTTTCAAGATGAAACCCTAGGGAACCCTAATTTTATGAATTAGGGTTTCAATCAAAAAACTTGTGAGACCAGAAGAATCCACCGATGAATCGATGAAATAACCAACCACAGATCACAGTCGAACCCAAGAAGACAAACAATCGATGAAATCGATTGAACAATCGGCTTCGAGAAAACCCTAACGACGAACAACACCAATCGCTCAAAACAATCAAACCATGTGCTCTGATACCATGAAGAAATTACTAATAGAATCTCCAATAACACAATTAAACTCTCAAAATACACAAATCATTCTACAAAATGATGAATGAATCAACCAAACTTACAAAACCCTAATTCGCCAAATACGGCAGAGAGAGAAAAAAGAAAAAGAGATTAAAAAATAAAATAATAAAAAATGATTATATATATAAGAATTGATTATGACACTTAGGCCCTTCATCCTTTCTTCTTTGACACTTCAAGCAGCAACCAGCTAATATCTTTCTCTTCAGCCCTTCAAGATCCGAACAATAGCAGACAAGTCCCTCTCATTATTTCTAAACATAAAAATGCATATTAAAACAAATCAAGTTAGATTTAAACATTACACACAAGAATAAGATTGTATGTTATGTACATAATTCAATACCAAGAAAGGAAGAATATCAACCAAGAATCAACGTCGACAGAAAATGAGAGAGTGAAGACGTTGAATGAAGAAAAAGAAAAGGGTGGTGACTATATTGATGTTCAAGAAGAAGTAACTCAATCGAGTACTAGTAGGGCGGTGGAGAATATATCGACCAAGAATTAACGTCGACAGAACTTGAGAGAAAACGCTAAGTGAAGACGTTGAATGAAGAAAAAGAAAAGGGTGGCGAATCTGCTGATGTTCAAGAATTGAATACTAGTATGGCATCGGAGAGTATCGACCAAGAATTAACATCGATAGAACATGAGAGAAAATGCCAAGTGAAGACGTTGAATGAAGAAAAAGAAAAGGGTGGTGAATCTGTTGATGTTCAAGAATCGAATACTAGTATGGCAGTGGAGAATATCAACCAAGAATCTGTGAATGTTCATGTTCAACTAGTTAATGAACCGAAGTTTACAATGAGCCTTAATCGAGCCATCCGATAACTCTTTGTTGTAATTACACTACACCTCTTGGTTTCGTTTTGTTTCTAAAATTTGAACAATCGTAGGTGCATTTGAAGAACCCACATTTTCGGAAGTTGAAGAATATTGAGTTGCCATTTGAAATTATAAGAATTTTGTATACGTTTTTAGTGTTTCAAGAGTGTTTTGAGAGTGTTTGAGTGTTGTGACTAAACCAAACTCAACATATGTATTTATACTAAGTTTGGGATGACAAAATGGTAAAAAAAAAAAAAAAAAAAGGCTAGACACGGCTAGTGACCGTTTTTCTAACGGTTAAAAAAAAGGGTTAATAACCGGTTTGGAAAAAACCGGTTACAACCCGATTTCCAATGATAAAGTCATAACCGGTTACGAAACCGCCGGGTTTTTCATAACCGGACCGGTTATTATCAAAAATCGGTTTCGATCGGTTTCGGTTTCTATTTTTTTTTCGGTTTCTATTTTTTTGGACACGACTAGGGAGCTCCCTTTGAGTTTCAAAAACAGGCCCCTTCTTATTTATAAAATAAAAAAATATAAATAAAAGATGATGAAAAAATGTAAATGAAATTACGTACATCAGAAACTAACTTCCTAGTTAAATTAATTATTATTATAGTTAGATATATACGGATTTATGGATATTTAAACAACAAACCCTTTTGTTTATGCTTATCCAAAATTCTTCCATTATCTATTTAATTAGGGCACTTTTTAAATTTTTTTTTTAATCAATCACAAAACACATTACACATTTGTTTTCCTTATATCGCGAACCACCAATTCAGATTTAAGACGTCACTGTCCGTCGATCTCAGGTTACATGGTAAATGAGGCGTTGGAACTTTTACTAGTATAAACGGCTTAATGTCTAGGAATGCAACTAATTAAGGCCGAATATCTATTGTGTGTACTCAACTTAGGTTTGTTATTTTTAATGAATCAAATTTTCAAAAAGTGTTTTTTAGTGTATTTTGGTGATGTTTTGATGATGTGTCAAACTCTCCGGATGCCACGTGATACTTTAAACGAATGACATATCAGCAAAATACATTAAAACACCATTTTTGAAAGTTTGATGCAATTAAAAATAGCAAACCTAAGTTGCTAAACACCTCGAGAAATGCTCCTAGTAACTATTTTCAAATATTCGTGCCACAAGAGCAATGTACTTGATTATGTCGATACTCTTCCATTATGTTTCACCATTTTAGATACTCTTATTATTTTAAGAAGAAATAAATGTAAATTAATTATCAACTGTTTTACGAGAAAGACGGTTATTTACCCGTCATTGTAAAACTACTTATACGATTAATTTGTGTCAACCGTTCATTTTAAGTTCGTACCAAAAAGCCATTATCCAGGAGTATATTAGGAGCTTATCAAGTGAGAGGTGAATTGTGAGTTCAACTATCGTTAGGAGGCCATTTGTATACATCTATGATTGTAAGTACAAATTATGTGGGATAAAAAATGTTTTTTGGTTCTAAAAAACATAATGAAGTTTGTGTGTATTATTCTTGCTCATTTGTTTACATAGCCGATTGAGCTTCTTTACGATAACTCAACCTTACTGGATGATTCATAAAGATGTGTTAAAAATTTAAACATGCCATTTATTAAGTTGGTTCAGTTGTGATTGGTAAGGTTATTGATAAATTTCATTTGCGCAGGGGAGTTGTTAAGAATCAAATTTAATGGATTACATCAGCGAAATGCCGGACGAGATTTTTCATATGATCCTCTCTATTATGCCTATCAAGGACGCGGTGGTCACCAGCAGTATCTCCACAAGATGGAAGTTCTTGTGGTGTAATATAAGGAAGTTGAATTTTGATGGTAGTGCATTCGTTAATACGGATGACACGCCCCAACTCATTAAGTACATCAAACAAGTGCTCAATGTCATCCAATGCTACAACCATCCAACGGTTCAAGACTTTTGAATTCAATGCGGTTTGGATAATCGTGCAAAGGGAGCTATTAATACATGGTTGCGGTTTGCAGTGAACAAGAAAGTTGAGTTTCTTGAATTGGACTTGACCTAGAATTCTCACAAAGCTCGCATTTTTACTAGAAGAAACTATGAATTCCCTTTACTATTATCGGATAGAAACTTATCATATCTTTACGAATGGCCACCCTCAGATGCTACGGTTGTTGAGCTAGTGTCACTAAAACAACTTATCTTGAAGAAAGTTAACATGAATGACACAATTCTTCAAGAGTTTCTAAAAAATTCTCCACATCTTGAGAGGATATTAATCCATGACTCGAAATACTTGAAGCATGTCCATGTTGGTGGAAAAGATTTTAACTTAAAACACTTTGAAATAACGGAATGCTGTTTCTTGATATCCATTTATTTATTTGATTTTGACCTTGTGTCATTTACCTACAAGGGTGATCCGATTAATTTACGTCTTGTTCGTCTTCCAAAACTTAAAGAAGTTAAAATTGGTCTTAACCCAGTACTCGAAGAGTTTTATATTAACAATGTGTTCAACCAGTTATCATTTTCTGCTTTGTCTCTGCAGGCTCTATCCATAAGTATATACTATTCCAAGGTTTGTTAGTTAATTAATTGTTCATCTTTAATGTGATTATAATATATCATCATTAATGGTATATTATTACTTATCTTGTTTTTGCAGAAAAGTTTAAAGTTTGATTCCTTACCTAAGCTAGCAAATGTGAAGAAATTGAGATTGACGATTTGTGGCGGTGGTCACATATGTCCTTTAGATTTGACTTTCGTAATGAATGCGTGTCCAAATTTAGAGACTTTTACAGTTGAGGTATGTTCAACTAACAAAACTTGATCTAAGGGCAATGTGTAATAAGATATATATGATCATACATGTTAATTAAGCTAAAGTTTGGGTGGTTTTGCAGCTAGATTTGGATTTACATACGAAAACTTGGAAGAAAACAAGGCGTGCTCCTAGACATCCCCATAAACACCTCAAGCTTCTTAAAATCACTTATTATACACGAATTAGCGTTTATGAACTTGAACTTGCTGCATACACTATACGCAATGCTGTTGTACTCAAGAAAATTGTGATCGAACTTCCTTGGGAGGCTGGGAAGGTGAGTGAAACTTCAAACGACATCTCCAACAAGTTGAAGCAAGTTGTTTGGACTCGTGCAAAGCGGTCTGCCAAGCAGCAGTTTGAATTATTAACCCCTCTAGGCGTAGAGTTGGTCATTCTCTGATTCAATTCACCTCTTGGTAAACTTAAGTTTTTGGGTTAGATAAAATTTCATTATTAGTCAAGTGTCCATAGTTATTATTAGTTCCAAAACTAAAACACTCAGTAGTTGATTTTTGTTTCAGAAGATGTGATATTGTTTCTCGTTCGGTTTTATTGCTGTATCGTATCGATCTTTAAATGTTTTGATACTTAAGTCTGATAAGAACAGTTTAGACCAAGTTTTTTTTATATATTTGTAAATAGAATAGATGATCAGTATGTTTCTTTATAGATAGTTGCAGTTGAATTATAACCTTTTTGGGTTTCCGTTAGTTTAATTAGCTTAAATTCAAGTTACCTGATATCGTTTCTGATTATTAGTTTTAGCATGTATTTTTAATTAATTCTAAAAAAACATAAAAAATATATATTAACATTTTTCAAGAATCAATGAAAGTGACAGCAGGCCGGTAAAATGGGATTCCGATTTCAAGATAACAATAAAACTGTAAACTTAACAACTTTTTGATTCTTGTTTTGAGAGTATAGTACTATATATACTATCTGTTCAGCAACAAGAAATAACTACCATCTGCCTCCCTAATCGTACATTCATACCATCAACACATTCATAATTTTACAACTCTTTCTTCTCCATTTAAGTTTTTTTTGTTTGCTGATTAACCTTCATCTCGAAGGTTTTAATTGAGTGAAAATGAATGATTTAAAGTTTGATCTCTTGAATCTCACTAGTGAATCGCCAATGTCAGACAAAGAATATGGATTTGAGTTGGAACGAAAAATCAAATTTGTCGAAGATTGCGGAATCAATGAAACGGCTTTTGGTTTCCAACTCCAAGAACAGCAAGTGAAGGATTTAGTTTCTGAATATATGAATATTGTGGAATCTCGAATAGAAATGCTGGAGGTCTCAATGCTACGTATTATGAAGACCAGCAAAGAAAAACGAAGAATATCGAGCAAGAATTGACGTCGAATGAAGATAAAGAAAACGGTGGTGAAGCTGATGATGTTCCAGAATCGAGTACTAGTATCGCGGTGGAGAAAGAATCTGTGAACGTTCATGAACACCAGCAAAGAAAAATGAAGAATATCACAGAAAATGAGGGAGTGAAGACGTCGAATGAAGATAAAGAAAAGGGTGTCGATGTTCAAGACTCGAGTACTAGTATGGGGGAGGACCAAGAATCTGTGAAAGTTCATGCTCAACAAGTTAATGAACCCGGTACTAGTAGTGCTGCTGCGGTGTATCATCATTGTCCTGGGAAAGAGTTGTTAACTCATACTAAGAAATTGGGTGATGTAATAGGGAAAGATGACTATGATCTGGAAGAGATTATCAAACAGGTTCTACTTTGGGGAATCGTGGATTCGTGTCCGTTTGTAAATCTAGGAATTGAGGGCGTGATTAGTAGAATTAAAAAAATACGTGAATTTGAAGAAATCTAGAATAGAAGCCTTGAAGAAGATGTTCTCGAATATGAAAGAAAACGTTGTGGTAATTGGAACAGTGAGTGGTAGCGGTCCGGTGGACGCTAAACCGGAGATTGAAGGTACCGTAAGTGTGAATGTTGTTCAGAGTGAGGAGGTGGTAATTGGAACAGTGACTGTTACTAAGCCGGAGATTGAAGGTGTGGATGTTGTTAAAGAAAGAAATCTGAGTGAGGAGGCGGTAGTGACTGATAACGTGGGGCCGATGGATA
Organism: Gnaphalium uliginosum; assembly: GCA_963930675.1. Taxonomy (NCBI): domain Eukaryota; kingdom Viridiplantae; phylum Streptophyta; class Magnoliopsida; order Asterales; family Asteraceae; genus Gnaphalium; species Gnaphalium uliginosum. The sequence goes on from OZ005681.1 coordinate 18,666,437, forward strand.
CTAAACCGGAGACTGCGGTTGTAGATGTTGTTAAACAAAGAAATCAGAGTGAGGAGGTGGTAGTGACCGGTAACGTGGGGCCGATGGATACAAAACTGGAGATTGAAGGTACTGCAGGGGTGGACGTTGTTAAAGAAAGAAACCAGAGTGAGGAGGTGGTAGTGACTGGTAGCGGGTCGATGGATACTAAACTGGAGACTGCGGGTGTGGATGTTGTTAAAGACAGAAATGATCAAGCTGCTGTATCGACGACTGCTAAAAAGGAAGAACTTGGATATGGTAGAGCCCATGTAATGCATCAGCAGATGCTTAGGCAACAACAGCAGCAGCAGAGTATTGGGGCGAAACATGAAGATTCATCAACCAGTGATGATAAGCCTGCTGATCCCGTCCCTCCTGTTGCTGATCCTGTCCCGCCTGTTGTTGATCCTGTTCCGCCTGTTGTTGATCCTGTTCCACCTATTGCTGAACCTGTTCCACCTGTTGCTGAACCAATTTATGGACCGCTTGCCCCGTATGTTAACATTGCAAAGAGAGTTCCAGGGAGACGTAGACGTAAGTTAGTGCCTGTGTATCAGACCAGCTTTGTAACCGATATATGATGAAATGCCAGCTTTGTAACCGCTTTAGAAGGAAAGAAGGTTTATCTTCATGACTTACCTTCATTTTGATTTTGTGTAATTGAAAACTAGCTTGATAACAGCAACCAACCAAAAGTTTACTTCTTCTCTTATGTTCTTGTATTAATTTGATCCTAGCTAGCTTTTATGATTTTGAATTATGTCATTAATAATGCATATGTATGATTGATCTCTATTAATCATGCACATAGTCAGTTACAGTTACTGATCCTCTGGATCAGCAAGCAAATTGATGCATGCACGCATATAGGAATCATCAACTATGTATTTGCATTTATCAACCATTGTGTTTTGGACAGTTTCATGTATGTGGGTTGATTTTGCTACCTGTATTATATTGTTGCAGTTAGCTAGTATGTTGCCACTTTTATATCTATATGCTATCAGCATCTGCCTCTAATTACTTAGTTAAATAGTTCTAAACTTGTAATGTTAAAACACTCAATATATAGCTGATTGTTGTATTTCACAAAAATATACCAGCTGAGCTGACCAAATTTTCTTATTGATACAATCATTTACATGTGATTTATTTACTTCAGATAGTAAAGTTCAAGCAAGATAGGATATCCAAAGCCTCTGTCTGTTTAAGAAGTTGAAGTTGATTTAGGTTATTTCGAGGACCCTACTTTTTATTCCCTAATATAAGCAGACGTAAAGTAAATATAGATGTTAATGTAACAGTATTTGTGGTAGTGATACTTAAAATGGTGAAGGTAAACTCTAACATTCATTTTAATAGTAATTGAAAAATTATCCCAAAGATATCCTGTTAGTAACTATAAAAAATTCAGTACATCCTAACAATAATTTGGATATATTTTTTAAGAAGATGCTAATTTGGACCTATTAGGTTAAAGCTAAATAAAACGATGATGAACCTACTATATGTCCTAATGTTGCCATCTTTATTATTCATCAACTTGTTTCAACTTTTGGTCTCCATATGTGGGAAGGTCTAGCAGTTAGTTTTCAAGGTATGGTATGTATATGTTTTTACTGTGTAGAGCAAAGTTACTGAAATCTGTCATTTGGGTTATATTATATGAAAAGGTTCTTATTACGTGTGTTTTGACCCATTTGAGCCGTTTCCCTTTTAGCTAATTTTTTTATCTGACATGTTGGAAGTATTATATAACCGAAAACCCATGTATGAGTAATTTTGTTCACCAAAGTTATTGGTGGCCATCTTTATTGAAATGCTCAAGTGTTGTACTCATTAGTTCCATGATTATGATTGAGATTATAAGTGAACGAAAGTAATGCATCTGGGAGAAACTTTATCTTCGCTGTCAATTGAAACCTTAAGTGCTTATTAGCGATTAATATATGGTTGTATCAAAAATACAATTAATAGGGGTTGGGAGAGTGCGCGAGTAATGGGTTACGGGTCTGGGTTTGAATTGATCATTTTTCATACGTGTCAAAATGTCAAATCGGGCAGGGCCAGTTTGGGTTGACCTGCAAACACGTTATGTGTCCGTTATAAAATAAATATGCAAATAAGAATGAGTTACATATGGCTACAAAAACAATACTATCAACATAGTGATCTTCTATATTATTGATTGAAATGATATAGAATGTTGTGTATGCCTCAGAAATACATATTAGACGATTCTGACCCCTTTTAGCTAATTTTCTATTAATTGACATGTTTGAGATGAAAAGACAAACCAAACTGACCCGTTTATGAGTGTATGGGTCGAAATTGCCACCTATGGTATATATTATTGCTGTCCTTTTGCAATCCATGTGATAGGTATTATGGTTAACTAAGTACACAATAACCTTTTAGCTAGTATGTTGCCATTTTTTTTATGAATGTCCATATATTGGATTGGATTAAGTGTGTGTAATTCTAGCTTATTAAATACGGGTCTTAAATTTTAATGTTAAAACACTCAATAGCTGATTTTCGTGTTTCACAAAAAAAAAAAAAAAAATTACCAGCTGAGCTGACCAAGTTTTCTTATTCATACAAAATCATTTACATGTGATGCATTTTTATATAAAAGTTTTCAGGCAGTTTATGAACCAATTTACAACGTGTAGGACTCTATGAACCAATTCATTAAACTTAGAGGGAATAAAAGGTAAATATTCATGTTTCTTTTAATCTTTATTCACCATCACCATTCACCATTATTCACCATTATTTCACTTTAAAATGATAAATGTTATTAATTAGTTGTATATTTTTAATTATCTAATAGTGTAAATTAATTAAAATGCTATGGAGTGAGTTCTTGAAAGCCTTGGTACTGTTTTGTGCATGACATATAAATGTCACTGTGGCATATATTGAAGCTGTGATTTTATTTTTTATTTTTTCTATAGTTTAATTGCTTGATTATGTTGATATGGTCTCATTGTGCATTTCCTTTATTTACCACAAAACAAAGAAACATCTCAAGTAATTTTACAAATATTAGTAAAAAATGCTATGGAGTGAGTACTTTAGTTGTTTTAATTCTTTAATCTCACTATATCGGTTTTAAGAATGTGTACACTAATCTTAAGCTTTGATTAGACATGTGATTGTTTTGAAAAAAGTTGTTAATTGAGACTTACTAAGTATTTTCTTGCAAAGTTAATTATTCCACGGATTATTTCAAACCTGTATATAAGTTACACAAAATTTTGGCTATTTTTCCAGCTAATTTTGGATTTACATACGAAAAGTTGGAAGAAAACAAGGCATGTTCCTAATCATCCCCATTAACACCTCAAGCTTATCGCTTATAATAAAACCAATTAGCCATTATCTCCAGGCGACAGTTTGAACTAATAACCCCTCCAGGCATAGAGGATTCATCTTTTGATAACTTTGTTGGGTTAGATGCTTTAACACAATGTAATGCTTCTAGCAATTGTATAAATATTTATTTTAAAATCAAGTATCGATTTTATTTGTTTTGATTCTTTAGTCTTATAATAACATTTTTTTATCAAGTTTTTGGTTTCTTATTTAAAATTTGAGCTTTTGGCCAAGAATGAAGATGAACATATTTGTAACAGAATATATAATGTGTAGTTTGGATCTTGCAGTTCCTTTACTTTTTAATTTAATTCAAGTAAATTAATTAATATTAAATAGATTATAGATTATACGATTATGTTTATATAATTGAATTGAATTAAAACTTTTTTGGGTTTTAGTTAGTTAAATCAGCTTAAAAGTTAGTTGATATCGTTTGTGATTAGTTTTAATGATATAAATCAGAATTTTTTTAATTTTATTTTTAAAATCAATATTTTCAAGAATCAGTGAAACAGACAGCAGGTGACTTGTACGACAACGGTTTTCAGATTTCAAAATAACAATATAACCGTAAATTTAACAACTTTTTGATTCTTGAATTTATATATTTCAAGAAATGGCATTGAGAATGTACTTACTATATATAAATATTATTAAATATAAATACTATCTGATTAACATCTAGAAATAAGTACCATCTCCCTCTCTAATCACACATTCATACAATCACAGTTTACTACTCTTTCTTCTCCAGTTAAGTTTTTATTTTGGTCAATTAACCTTCATCTCGAAGGTTTTGGTTGAATATGAAGAATCGAAAGTTTGATCTCTTGAATCCCACTATGAAATCGGTCGAAGAATATGATTTTGAATTGGAACGAGTAATCAAATTAGTTGAAGAACGTGGAATTCAAGAAGCGGCACGTGGCTTAAAATTCAAAGAACGGGAAGTTATTAACATTGCTTCAGAATATTTTAAGAATGTGAAATCTCGTGTAAAAATCCTACAGGAGATGCTAATTAGGTACGATGAACAGCACCAAAAAACAAAGTATATCAACAAAGAATCAAAATCGACTGAGAATGAAAGAACATGCCAAGAATCACATATGAAGACGTCGAATGAAGGAAAAGAAAAAGGTGGAGAATCTGTTCATTTTCAAGAAGCAAATGAATCGAGTACTAGTATGGGGGAAGATCAAATGATGAATATCGATCAAGAATCTGTTCATGTTGAAGAAGTTAATGAACCGGGGACTAGTAGTGTGGTGGATCATCGAGAGATTGTGTTGTTAACTAGTAACAGATTGGTTGATATAATAGGGAATCGAGAGTATGAACTCGAACAGATTATCAGAGTGGTTGAAATGATGGGAATCAAGAATTCGGGTCGTTTTGTAGGACTAGGAATTTCGGAAGTGATTAAGAAAGTAACAGATTATGTGAACTCCAAGAAATCAAGAATAGAAGCCCTGAAGAATATCATCTCCACAGGATTAAATGTGATCAACACGGAAAAACGAAAAAACATCATAGAGAGTGAGGTAGTAACTGGGACAATTGCACGCTGGATTAACAAAGAACAACCACATTTGAAGACGGAGATTGAAAAAGATGAAAAATCTGCTGCTGTTAAAGAACAGAACGAAAAAGAAGAACTTGGTGTTCAATTTGTTGATGTTGAAAAAATAAATGAAAAAAAGAGTAAGGTTGAATTGGCTACTGTGGTCCAGGGAACTACTAGCAGAGTCAGAATGTTAACTCTGGACCAAGAATCACATTTGAAGACGTCGAATGAAGAAAGAAGTGAAATTAGAGAGGAGGAGTTAGTATTGGGGACTAATGGTGAAAGGTTAACGACTCTTAGTACTAAGCGAGTGGGAGGACGAGGATACCGGAGAGGGAAGCCAAGGCGGCCCCCACTTCCTGAGATTATTGGGGTAGAACACGGATTTGGGCGAGCCTATGTAGTTCGGCAACGAATGCTTAAACAACAGCAGCAGCAAAGCATTGGTGTGAAACAGGATTCATCAGCCATTGACGATAACACCATTACTGTTCCTAAACCAGCTGAACTTGAACCTAATTCGGTTCGTGTTCCTGATTCTAAGCCGGTTCCTGTTGCTGAACCTGAACCGGTCCCTGCTGCTGACCCTGAACCGGTTCATGTTCCTGACCATGAATCTGAACAGGTTCTAATTTTTGGAACGTTTGCAGTGTACTTTAAAAATGCCAGCGAGAAGACATAGACGTTAATGTGACATAGAAAACTTGCAACGTCCGTAACTGATGTATTCGATGAGATACCTTAGAAGGTTTATCTTCATGAATTGAATTGATTTTGTGTAACTGTAATCTTTGTAAACAGCATTGTTCAAAGTTTTTGATCAGCAGCATTAATGTTCGAAGTTTAGTTCTTCTTTAGTTGTCTATATTGTCTAATTTGTTCGATGATTTTGAATCATTATTATGTATGTATGAAGATTGATCTATATTTGTAGTATTAATTAGTAGGCAAGTTTTGAGCATGCATCCTGATGGCATGCGCATGCCCATAATTAATCATTAATCCTTTGAGCAGTACCAATTGCTGATTTTATATTTCAGAACAACAAACAGCTGAGCATTGTTTTCTTATTCATATGAACATCAACATGCACTTATGATATATTTGAAAGATTTTAGGCAATTATAATTTATATATGTATACACTAACTTTTGTAGGACTGTATCAATCAATTCATTAAAGTTAAAGGGGATTAAATGAAAATATTCATGGTTGTTCATCTTTGATTATTGACCGTGGCAGTTAAGCTCACAACTCCGACACAGACACACTCACTCACTTACGCCGGAATTCCGATGGATTATTCTCCGGCGAATCGCCGGACGATAAAAAAACAGACGAAGTCAGAGCTCTACTCAACGTTTGTAGTTCACAGCGATGAGGAAGATGATGACGATGCACAAACACAAAAAAACCCTAAAAAGCTAGATACAGGAGATATATACGCTACAATGCTATGTAAAGACGATGAAGATCCCAACGACGACGAATCACTACCTCCGCTTCTGAAACGGCTTCCGAAGGACTTCGGAGCAGCTGTAGATTCCGACGACGACGGAGAAAGCATCTCCGGCACGATGATCGTGAAAACTGGTCGTAGGCGCGTGCAATCCACGTACAGGAGAGATGAATCCGATGAAGAAGAAGAAGATGATGATGAATACGGTGGTGGATTTGGAACGGTTGTGGTGAGATCGGAGCAGAGAGAGAGTGAGTCGGTGTCAGGGACGTTTGTGCGGCTGAGTAGCGGCGGCGGCGGTGGAATGTCGACGATGAGTAGAGCGGTGGCGAGTATGCAAGCGGTAGGTGAAGGATTTGGGAGGGCGAGAAAAGGGAGTGCTACGACATCGTCTTCACAGGATGAGGAAGGAGGTCATTCACGGCATAAGGCGAGTAAAATGTCGTCTGGTTCGATTGCTGATAGTGTTACCAGAGAAGATCCGTCTACTAAGTACGAATTGCTTCATGAACTTGGTACAATATTTATGTTTCTTTTGGTGAAATTTCATTCTTATAGATAACATGTGTTTGCATTTTCTAGTTTCATTTAGCAATGTTTAGAACTTCTTGATATTATAGTAATAGAATCCAGGCTATATACAGCAGCTCAATGAACTAATGTGACAATAGGAAGATAGTATGATTCTCTAATTCCACTAGTGTAACAGTTTGGAGAGTTTGAACAACTCTGATTTCACAAGTGAAATAGTGGGGAGCTATGGAGCTTGGATATCGCTTCTCTTGAAACCTACATTACTCCTGAATATGTCTCTCATCTTTCCAAAAAGTCTGACAAGATACAGCCTAGGACCCTGATTTATAGTTTATACGTGAATCTCATTAAATCTCCCTGTACAGATAGTGAGCAAGCTAGAACTTGAACAACAATTGATATGAGACGAGACCCTCTATGATTCTGACTTCTGCTTATGAACTACTCGGCTTTATATAGTGCATGCTAATAGGATCCTAAAAGCATTCTGCAATTTAAACATTGTTTATCAAATAGGAAGCTTCCAACCTAATTGTTGCCCCGATTTGTATCACTTTTGGCTCATCACCTAACAGGCTCAGACTTTTTGCATAATCCGTTCAGAGTCACACTGTAAGCCTTTTTCTTCCTTCGCCATACAGATTATAACTTCTAGTATGCTTCTAGTTAACACCTAAAAATGTATAATCAAGACTTGTATCGAACAAGTGTATTAGTTTGCAAATTACTTTAGATGGCAAAGTTCAAGCAAGATATCCTCATAGTAACTATCATAAAATCAGTATATCCGAGCAATTAGGATATTCTTAAGATACAAATCTGGATATAACTCGGTTAAAGCGAAATAAAATATTGATGAACCTACTATTTTTCCTTATGTTGCAATCATCATCCGTCATCAATTTGTTTCAGCTTTTGTTCTTCAGATACGGAAGGCATAGGAGTTAGCTTTTAGGGTTTGTATATGTTTTTACCGTGTACATTGAAGTTACTGAAGGGTATCATTTTGGTCATTACAGGAAAAGGTTCTTACGGGTCTGTTTACAAAGCTCGCGATTTAAAGACTTCGGAAATGGTTGCAATCAAAGTGATATCATTATCTGAAGGGGTAGGTTATAGTTGCATGTCGTCTGTAACTCCCATATTGAGTTTGAATGGGTAATTGACTTCACAAAGTTCTTTTGCAATGCTATGTATATCAGGAGGAAGGGTACGAAGAAATTCGTGGTGAAATCGAGATGTTGCAGCAATGCAGTCATCCTAATGTTGTTCGTTATCTAGGAAGCTACCAGGGTGAGGAATACCTCTGGGTATGCAGTCTTACATTACTTCTATTATTATCCTGATAATTGTTTGTATAATCTATGTATCTATACAGAGATAAGTACTTTTCATAATGTTCTTATAGGAAAAAGGTAAGTGATTGGTCATCCCAAATTTCTTTATCGTATGACATTGATGGATCAGTAGTAGTGCTCTTCCTTTACTTATTTTTTGATGATGATTGAAACATCGTTTGAATTTCTCAATTTGTTGGCAGATTGTGATGGAGTATTGTGGTGGAGGGAGTGTTGCTGATCTGATGAATGTTACTGATGAGCCTTTAGAGGAGTACCAAATTGCATATATATGTAAGGAAACATTGAAGGTACTTTTAGATCTTATCAGTATGCATCCTTGCATTTCTTGTGTTATATTAAGGCTAGTATTTGAGTGCTGTAAGTGGGCCATATTAACATGCCTATCTCTTCTGCATTTGGTGTAGGGTTTATCCTATTTGCACTCAATTTTCAAGGTGCATCGTGATATTAAGGGTGGTAATATCTTGTTGACTGAACAAGGAGAGGTCAAGTTGGGTAAGATGTGATAAATAATGTGTAAATTACCTCATGTATTCTTTTAGGCTTTGTCTGGTGTGGTAAGATTTATAGACCTAGAAGTCTGTAAACTGTCTTCTTTTGACTATTCCAACATTAGAAACCTCTGTTTTATTGTAATATTGTATGCTGATTGCTGAGATCCATGATAAATTCTCTTTTTAACATAAACAGGTGATTTTGGTGTTGCTGCACAGCTGACAAGGACAATGTCCAAACGTAATACGGTATGGCCCTGCGTTCTTCACTCTGATAGTTTATCATGAACCACTATTTCGTACTGCACTTTCTTGACGATTCTCTTAAGTTCAACCTCTCTTCTATTAAAATTTATTGATTGAAATCTCTTAAATGATTGTGTTGTACTCATGTTTCCATTTAATCTATTGCAATATTCTTTTATCAGTTTATTGGTACTCCCCACTGGATGGCTCCAGAAGTTATCCAGGAGAGCCGATATGATGGGAAGGTAAAGTGGACACTTTATGACTACTTATAGGATTATATACTTATATCCGACTGCTTGAGTTCATCCTCCCTGTATTGGTACCGTTAATAGTTTTAGTTTATCTACATCATAAGAAAGGTTTATAAGGAACACTGTGACATTTGCATGTTTGGTTAATACATAATAGTCAAAAGCTCTGGTGTTACTTACTGTCATATGCATCTTCTCCTTGACCTGTCTAGAATTTAAACACTGGAAAATGTAGTTCTCTATTCCATTACAGATATGTTTTAATGAAGATTTTCATGTATCCAACTTTTCAAATAATATCTATAGTTTAGGAGCTGCAAGTACATTTACATTAGAAAGATGCTGAACACTCATTTTGGGGCGAGGGTAACTGTTTATCTTTTAAAAACTCAATTGTTACATGTAAATGAGTTGGTCTTCTGTATTAAAGTTTATAAGTTGGTCTATCTATCTTCTTTTGCTGTGAAGAATGTTGCAAGTTGAATTGACTGTTTCTATAAATGTATTCTCTTTTTTCAGGTAGATGTGTGGGCCCTTGGGGTGTCTGCAATTGAGATGGCGGAGGTATATTCACCGATCTTGTAAAAAAAAGAAGGCATTGAACATGTTTTTCCCCTTAAAGTCTCATAATTTTATTTTTCTCAGGGCCTTCCACCAAGATCGAATGTGCATCCAATGAGGGTTAGTGCTTGTATTTGTTCATTATGCCATTGTGGCTCTTGTGAAACTGTAATAGTTATAAGCCATTCTTACTATTAATTCTCTCAGTAGACATGAAAGTGTGGTTGTTAGTAAATAATGCATTAACATTTATGGTCTTGAAATTTTGGCTTTACTTACATTTATCAGATCATTTTTCTTTCAGTAGGTCTTAGGCTCTCCCATGTAGTAAAGTATAATGTTAAATATTCTCATTACTTTCAGCAATGTATCTTTAACATGCTACCAAAAATTACAGTAATTCATTAGAAACTTGAATTGGTCGGATACTCGGAGTCAAGTAAGACTATGTAAAATATAATGATTTGAAACCAGTCATACATAGACATGGAAAGTAAAAAGATAAAATTCCATATTCTACCTTTTATCTGCGCCAGCTTTCTACCTTCAATCAGTGACATACATATCTGGTTTCTTATTGCTAGTCATATTATTTTGTGTAACCGTTATGTTATATGCTCATGCGTCTTTCTGTTTCCTTTCATCCTTAAATTTCCGTGTTTTGTATTTCTAGTGTTTGAATGAGTCAGTCTCCATAAATTAACATACTTAACACATGCAACAGGTGTTATTTATGATCTCCATCGAACCTGCTCCAATGCTTGAAGATAAAGAGAAATGGTTTATCTTTGTCTCTTGATAAAAGACATTTATTTTCTTGTTAAAAATTGAAATATTCCATGATATATGTTTACAATGGGTGGAATTTGGCATGTGGAATTGAAGTTTATAGCGGGCTTTCTTTTTCCTACCAAATCGGGTTTGCATTTTTCCTACCATGTATTTTTGTATGTTTAGCTCACGTTACTCATGTTACAGGCCTCTTGTATTTCATGACTTCATTGCAAAATGCCTTACAAAAGACCCTCGTATACGACCCACTGCATCTGAGCTGTTAAAGGTATGCTATAGTAGCTTAACGTTTCACATAATTGTAACGGTGTTTCACTTCTTGAATTAATACATAAACTCGCATTCTCCATCTGATTTTATTTTTTTTTGGATTTGTTTTTTTTAATATATGCTGACAGAGTGACAGCTAAAGTCAGTTATTGACTACCCTGTCATAATTATCTATGTTTCTTTCACTTGAAACAGCATAAATTTATAGAAAAATGCAAAAGTGGGGCTTCTGCTATGGTGCCCAAACTTGAAAAGGCAAAGCAAAATAGGGCGGCTATGGCATTGGAAGCAGAACATGTTTCGGAGACCATACCAGGATATGGGGTATGCAAGTACATTCTTTTTTTCCTCTTGTATACACATATATATAGCTTCCACTTTACCTTCAGACCATTCAATGTAGACACTTGGACCAAAAATGAATGAAGACTTTGGAGATACTGTTCCATCTAAGCCTCATCAAGTGCCTAATGGAGTATCTGTTGTGGGTGGTACAGTAAAAGCTGGTGGTTTGGAAGAGGCAGGAGGAGGTATTTATTCCCTGTAGTTTATGCTTATCTCATTGCTTGGTGCATTTTGTGTATGGTTTATGAATGATTAGGATATTCATTAGGAGAAATACATGGTTATACTTCTGAATTTGGATGACAACATGCTAAGGGTAAGTGGTACGCTGGTACTGCTTGTGGGGTCAAATGAGCATTATATTTTTCTCTCTTCAATCTAAATATCTTGTAGAGATAGATATATATTCTTATATTTATTTAATGTGAAGCATGAATTATTGATAAACAAGTCCAAATTTTGTGTTGGTATTGTCTTGTCCCAAAAAAATAATACTGATACTACTGAAGATTTTATTCCACCAATTTTATCTTTAGCAGGCAACGTATCTATACGCAATTAAATATCTTAGCAGTGGTGATCATAAATATGAGGCTTAATTTCTTCGGTTGAATGCTTGAACTTGCATTATTAGATAATAAAATAACTAGATAATAACTGATAATTGGGGTACTTCATCTTTATTTGGGCTTCAAAATCTTGTTACAAGCCTGTTGGCCTCTTTTCCCACAGGAGTAAAAATACATCACACATGGATGTTCAACTATGGAATGTTTTTATAAGTAAATAATTTAGTATAAACTATAGTATACTGATTTCTGAAGTTTCAATCTTGTGTTACTGGTGTGCACTTGTTTCGACCAGGTGATTTCGGAAGTGTCGTAATTCATGGTGGAGTTGATATAGATAAGACCGGTGCTACAACACCAGTTCCAACTACAAAGAAACCACCAGCCGCATCAGTACTTGGTCAAAGTTTGTCAACGGCTGATCCTGGAGAAGATTCAGTCAGTCCATGGTACTTTCCTTGCTATAGAGGGCCTGTTTGAGATTGCTCTTAAAATTGGTTATTTAAGGTGCCAAAATGTGCGGTTCATGCATGTTGGGTAATAGTAAAATGGGTTTGGTCAAAACGGAATTGTGTTACCCGAAACGCGTTCGGTCCGACAATTGTAACTTACATATACATAACTAGTGTCATATATTTTGCAAATATTATATTATTTCAATAATAATCTAACTTCTGAATAAACTGCTACGTGAGGTTTTATGCATAAAAATGCATTTTGGATAACTTTCAACCATTGGACCTGTTCTCCTTCCAGCCTTCTTTTTTAATTTACTTAGTCAACCCAAATTCAACGCATTCATGTGTAAACGGGTCATAATTTGCCACCTCAAGTGGTTATATTTTTTAGCAGAAAAATTGGTATAAAGCAGATTGAGAGTTTCATATAGCGTTTGGTAAATACGTCCCAGAAACATATGTGTCTTTATTTGGTGTATATGTGATGTAAGCTGTAGATATGAAGATGACCAAAAAGGGTACGCATGGTGCCATGTATGATTAATTTAGAAAGTACTCACCCACATGTGTTACATCATAAGATAATTCTTATATAGTTAAAAATATAAATTGCGTTGAGACAAGTAAGATATATGATATTTAATATAATGATAAATTTGTAAATAGGAAAAATCATTCTTAATAATTTGCGAGACATCTTTTTCGTAAATGTAAAGGATATGGAATGATGGAACATTGATGATGTTAGGATGGTAAATTTATAGATCATAACATATTCTTCATAGTTTCATCAGTGAGTGGCCTAAATTATCTTTGTTCTAAGGCTTTGAAGCATGACTATCATTATTCTGTATGTTCCATATGTATTACTAGGACCTATTAATGGCGATTCGTAATTTGTGCATGCAAATAATCAGTTATTATTCCTCAGGTTGACCAAGAAAGTTAGTGCATCTGCAGATACATCTCGTAATGTTGAATCACCGACTACTGAACACACTAAACAAGCTATTGGAAGTAACAGTGCTTTCATCAGTGCCACAAGTAAGAATGAAGGTGTTAATCGCAAAGCACTAGACAAGGTAAGCTTTTCTTATAATGTTTGAATAGACATGAATAAATCTTTGTTGATTAAGCCTGGCAAATTATGTAGATATGGCAAGATGGGTGGGTTGGGTAACAGGATGAAACGGGCCGGGCGGACTGGGTTGATGGCCTGCTGACCCTTATTGTCGATTTATACAATGATAGTCTAATCTGATTCATTAAATAAAACAATTTACGGGGTAATATGCATTAGAAGTAGATTTTAAACGACTTTGAACTCATTTTACCGTTCCCCTTTTAGCTTAAAAAGACTATTTGACCTACCTGAGTCAAAACACAACGTAAATCAATCCATTATCAAATAAATGGTCGAAATTGTTAATTCTAAAGTTATGTTTATGTTGTGGATGCAACTTCATGGTCAAACATATATAATGTTTTACTTGGTTCATCTTTCATCCTACAAGAATTACGATGTTACAACTCTACATAAAGTATTAGTCACACACCGAGCGAACACCTTCCATGTTAACTATTTAATTTGGCTCTGGAAACATAGAGAAACAATGTTGTAAATCTTTGTGATGAAGGGAGTACATCTAACGCTCTTACCAGTTACCACCATACAGTATACAAATATAGATGTTTGTTATGATGACATGATGGTTATATACATACATACATATATATATATATATATATATATATATATATATATATATATATATATAGATGGTTGTAGCCTGTAGGTAATGTTAGATGGTAAAGGTGGCAATCTCGACCCTTAACATATAAATGGGTCAAACGGGTAAAAGTCATACGAAATTACGAAGTGTGTTCGAATGCATAAAAACCTCCTGAATCGATATATTAGGAAGCAAGGTTGCTAAGATCAGGATCTTACCCAAGATCGCTTTCATCTTTGCAAGATTGGGATCGTAAAATAGTACCGAGATTGTAAGATTCTAGTTTAAGAACAAGTTTAAATCAAAAATAATTTACATGAACATTTAATATAAACTTTGAAACGATCTTACTTACGATCTTATGATCCCATGATCAATGTTTACGATCCCACAATCTTACATACGATCCTATAACGATCTAGCACGTTTTTGTGTGTGTAGCATGATCGTACGATCCTATGATCAAGATCGTGATTTTAATAACCTTGTTGGGAAGTGTTAGATTATTTTTGTTGTACCTTTATAGCTTTTTTTCATGATATTTTTGCCCAATAATAGTTTTAAAAGTTGAAAATTATGGATTTATAAAGTTTTTGCAAACTGCCCATTTTTGCCACCTGTGGTAGAGGAAAATGTTTTTGTTACTCGGTGACATTTTCCATTATGAATTTTCTCTTTAGTCAATCAAATATTTTTGTTGCTCTCTAATTTGAGTTCATTGTGGCGTCGTAGCTTTGGTCCATATATGCTGCTGGCAACACGGTGCCAATTCCGTTTTTGAGGGCAACTGATATATCTCCCATAGCATTGCTATCTGAGAATGTGCTTGGAAATCAGCATCTGGATGATGTTGGAAATGTAGCCGTAGAAGCATTGCAAGAGCTTTTCACGGGCGATGGACTATCTAAGAAGGGCCGAAGACAAAATGAGGTACCTTCAGCTTTCTATACTTCTAGATGTACATATACCATAAATTATTATGTGCATCTTTAACTCCGATGGCTCCTTACCGTGCTGCAGCTGCCTCTTCCTCCAAGTGTCTATCAGAGACTCACTTCTAGTCCAACATTGATGAATCTCGCACAGGCTTTATCGTATCATAAAATGTAAGCATTTCACAATTTTGACTCATTTACTTATTTACTTATATATTATATATGGGTAGGATTGGAATTATGTTATACTAGTAATGAGGCAAAAGCTTCCCAAGCCACAAAGTGTTATTGTAAGGCCTAAAACCTTCTAAAGCATTATAAAATTTTCCTTATCCTACCCGAATATTACCCAACCTGCTCATTTTGCCAGCTCTAGCTTTTTTGGTGCAAAATGCCTGTCTAAATACGAGATGTCCGTTCTGACTTTCTGAGACATCAATGTCCAATTCGCAGGTGCTACGAAGAGATGCCACTGCAGGAACTACAAGCAACCCAGGAACAACAAACCATTCAGAACCTTTGTGATACCCTTCGGACTATTTTAAGGTTATAACAAAGCAGGTATCTGTAATATATAACATCTAATATTATACTCTCAACCAACTAGTTTGTACGAGTGTCTTGTGAAATTCTGAATACAATACGCCAATAGAAGTCAAACCTAGGAGACTTGCATCAGCGCAAACTTTTCCATCATCGGTGTTATAATCGTGTAATATTAGTATCTATAGGTCTGAATCAGTTTGTTTACGATTTCATCTTGTATTTATTCACTAATCAAACTATTCTTTAGACTCTCCGTCTTGACCTTCTATACCATGTTGCTTTAAGATTCTGGTGAACATGTTAGATTTTTTGTTTCTGATTCAAAAAGTTATGAAGATATGAATGTGACAACTAGGGTTGCAAATAATTTAAGCATTTTATCTTCTCATTTGAGCTTGAGTACACAAAAAGGAACTCGATATGTAGCTGGGTTCGTGCTTCTATGAAACCTACTTGGATTTTTTATCATGTTATTCGAGCTCATACTCAAGTACTCAACTCAAGCATGTTCAAGTTAAAGTATGTCAAATTCTTGTATGAAGCTCGAATCGAGCTTGCTTAATTCAACATGGTTTCATATTAATTGTTTAGCTATTAAAGCTTGAGTTTGCATCAAGGCTAATTAAGCTATTAGATCAAGTTCGAGCCTGGGTTAAAGTGGTCGACCCAAAATTGAAGTAGCGATTAAATGTTTATAATTGTGTTTCTACTTGTCCACGAGAATTTGGAGAGAAAAAGTTCAGGGTCACTATCAACTTAACATTTAATAAACGAAAAACCAAAAAAAAGGGGACCTGTCATTTAAGATGCACATGAGATGTAGTTGCCAAACAGTTGAATCGTATTACAAGAACATATATATATACAAATAGAATAGCATGAGACGAAATTAGACCCGCATATCATTTAAAGAGAAACCAACAAGCAAACAAGAAAAAAAGAGTAGTATTTTGAAAAGGAAAAGAAGCTCACTTTTGACTTTTGATTATATAACTGATCAATCATGTTTTGTTATTGTTGCATTTTTTTTTTCTTTTTTTTTTTTTTTGTGTTATTGAAAACAAGACCAATTGAACAAATAGATATAAACTTTTTTTATTTTTTATTTTTTTGAAAAAAAAAGTAATTAAAAGAAAGAAGGCAAATGCAACAAATGAGATACTTCACATGTATAAAAGGTACAAATTTTAATTAATGAAAATCAACATCAACAAAAAGCAAAGTGAATAACTTGTAGTTGTAGTAGATAAAATGGACCACACTACCCTTCTTATCAGTTATCACCAAAAACTAAAAGAAGGTGTCATATCATTCTGATTTTGACATTTTCCCTTGTACCCCTTCATCATTATTATTATTTACTTCAAAATATACTTCTGTTTTAGAAACTCAGATATTTATTTTTTCTTTTTCTCATATTATTTGAATATATATAATATATATATTCATTCAAATATAACCAAATATATGTGTAAATTATTTAAGTACCATCCACATTTGTATTACTTAAAAGATATTTTATGTAATGAAGTATTCCCTCTGCTTCAAAATAATTATTAATTATATAAATAATATGCAGTTTAAAGAATTATCATCATCATTTTTTTACTTATGACAGAAAGACAATTTTACCCTTAGCTCTTAATTAACGTTTTCTTTCACTTTAGTAATATTAATTACAACTAGAGATAATACAGTGACTTGATCACTTTTTCTTATTATTTTGGTGAACAATTAAGTTAGGAAAACTTAAAATAAAAATAAAAGATGTACTATTATTTTGAGATGGAGAAAACGTTCTTAATAGGGGTGAATATGAATGTAAAGTTAATTAATAAGTCAGAAACAATATTAAATAAGACAATTACCTATCAAAAAATTTCATTAAATTCACATACGTCTCCAAACACACTAAAATACAAAAGGCACATATGAGAAAAACAATTATTGTCAAGTGGAATAGATTATAGATTACCTAAGTACAGCCATTTTTAGAAAGATTCTACTCCTTCATAAGTATTCAAGATAATACCACTTGTATTCCAAACAAATAAAGTTATATAATATTAATTTGGGATTGCATCCTAACCATTTTATATTCAAATTCTTTTCAAGTCATCAAAAGGTTATAAAATAGCTTTTATGTATAAAAATATACAATGTTATTCTTCTTTATTAACATATTTTATTTATTAGACTTTGTTAACTATATTCCTTTAAACATGTCAACAATACAATCACAAACTCAATTCACATTAATACAAAGTGGCTACATTTTATATAGTCATTTTTCCATAATTAAATGTGCTAAAAGTTTATTTTCATGGAAATGATGAGGTATAATTTTAGAAGGTCTATAAATATAGTATGTTTAAATGTTTGATCATAGGCTTAAGAGCTATGATTGTCAAAATTCTTACCTAGCTATTAAACTTTATAAACTTGAAAATACATAAAAAAGAAGAAGAAGAAAAGATACACTCAACATTTTCGTGTTACCAAAGATTGTAGCCTCACGTTGCCCACTTCCTACATTTGTCTTTTGCTTAATAATTTGATGCTTGATTAATTGTCAATGACTTTCATGTCCAAAAAATTTAATGATGATGTAAGCCACTTTTTTAGAATAAAGATGGTTTAAGTTTAATACCAATGCTCATCTTGATCATTAGTTTCTCTAATATTGTTCTATTATTGACCATCTAATTAGTTCATTTTATATTTTATCTCATACCGATGTGGGACGGATTATTATAAACTCTTCCACTTAAATCTCTTAACGTCCCGTAACCAATAATCATGATTCATATCTCAAATGAATTATTACAAACTCCCTCACTTAAAACTCCTGACGTCCCGTAATCACTAACCAGGATTCATATCCCAGACGAATAATAAACTCCCCCACTTAAAACTTCTGACGTCCCGTAACTAATAATCAGGATCCATCTTCCATAAAATAAGCGAGCCACGTGTTTGTCACATCTCCAATATCTTATCTCATACCAATGTGGGACGGATTTTTTAATTCAAAATTCATGTTTTGTTTGTTATATCTGATGTGTCAATCGTATGTTTATTGGAATCCATCTATTGATATTGGTTTAGTATCAGAAAGGCATGTGGCTTAGAAAGAAAAGGATAGACAGACAATCTCAGCCCTTAAAATTTTTTGATCTACAACAGATTCACTGCATCATAAATACACTTCAATATAAACATACACTGCATCATAACAACACTTCATCTTACACTTTAATTTTTGACTTCATCACAAATTTTGACTACATCACGTCCCTTTAAACTAGACTCATTGATATTTAATTATTTATTTATTTGTTTATTCATTAAACCTTCAATTGAGCAGTTGGTATACGTCTTTTTCTCTCTTGCATGTCTCGTCCTTTTGGCCATGCTCATTAGCATGCTTGATTATCAATGTCATATTTTTTCATTCTTCATTCATTCTCTATTTTTTGATTATTGTGTTCTCATTTATCTTTGCATTATTTGTTTTAGCATGCTTGCCCTGACAATATGGAGGTGGAAAATTCCTAAGGGTGCGTTTCATTCCTAGAATTTAATAAAATTTGATATCGATGAAAATGAAATGTAGTTACATTTCATAAGGTTGTTTGGTTAAATATAAACTAAATTGAAGTCATCAAATTTCCTGATTTAAATTCTTTAGAATTCCAATTCAAAACTCACCCTAAGTTAGTCTTTTGCATCACGTTCGTTGCTTTAAAAACATGACAAAATTACTTCTTTGGTGTTAGTTGTGGATCGAACTTGAATAGGGTAGGCATTTTCAAAAGTATACATATTCGACCGTTATATGAAAATTCGATTTGAAATTATTCGAAAATTCGGATATCCAAACTTACCCAAATTTTGATTATTCAATTTTCAGATTTGGATATTGTTTTTAAGATAATTCGGATATCCGAAAAATAAAAATCTATTTTTTCTTGTATTATTTAAAATATAAAGGTAAGTAGATTATAATTATTGAATATTGATTAAGAATGATATTAATTCGTCTAATCTTTTTATTTATAATATCTTAATTCAATAAGTTAACATTTGATTATATAATGTGACATTTTGATAGATTTATAAATTAGTTTCTATGATATTCGGATCTCAGAAATTTTGGATTCGAATTCGGATAGCAAAATCGACATCTGAATTTTTAGATATCCCGCCCTAAATGGGGTCGTGTATGGATGCCGCTCTCATAAACGACTAAACAAATACGACGACCACAATGTTTTGCATCTTCTACTTGAAAATAAAAATGAAAGAACCAAATGGCATTTGGTGTACGTACCGGTATGTAGGGAACTCCGTAATTAAGAAGTTACTTTGTAGGTTTAGGCCTTATTTGATGTGTACATATTTATCGTAGTTTTTTATAATAGACGGATTAGATTGTATGTTTGTTATTCAAAAAATTGAAAAGAAAAAAAGAAGTAAGTATTAATAATGTGGGAACCAATGGTCCCAAATGGGCTTCAAAAGTCAAAAACAATGCACAAAAATCTGCCTAATCATGTTAAGAAACCAAACTATGTGATCCATGAACAAAGGATGCTTGTATCTAGTGATTGCATCACTAACAAAATAGATAAAATATTGTTATAATTAAGGTGTAGATTATAATCCATGATAATAATTGAATTGAGTTGTAATTTGAATATGTCAGAGTTTAAAAACTAAAATTGATCTGGATCTTATCGTGTTATATATAAGAAAGTAAAATGAAATAAAACCTTGAGGTTGCTTAATGGGCATTGTGCAAACAAAACAGAATGCCATGACATTTTAATGCAAATATTATAATTTTTAATAATGCATAATAAAGAATACACTAATACTAGTTGTATCCCCAACACCACTCGCATCGGTTGTGTCGGTGGCCAACCGCACGACACCGATGGGTCGGTGGGTTGCGACACCGTTTGAAGCAAATAAAAAAATCTTTTAAACTGTTATATAGCGGACAGTGGCAGAGCCACGTAGAAGGTAGGGGTTTCGCTATACGCACTGTAATTAATAAAAAGTTACATTTTTTTACTGTATTTGTTGTTTGTGCTACAGGTTAACAAAAATAAAGATACCCCAGCTAAGGGTAACCCCAGATCCTGGATCCGCCACTGATAGCGGATATATATGCGTTTTTTTTTCTTACAAAATTTTTTTGTAATTTTTTAACCCAATTTTCCTATCCCAAACACTAGGGGTGTTCATCGGTTCGGTTTACGATTTTCTCGGTGTAATCGGTTCGGTGTATTCAGTTTTGAAAATTTTGAGAGCAAAACCGAAAAGCCAACCAAAAACCGAATTCAAATTGAAAACAGAACCGAAAACCGAACCGAAACCGAACCGAAACCGAACCGAAAACCGAATTCGAATTCGCTTCGGTTTCGGTTAAAACTGAAAAACTTAACATTTTTTCAAAAACACTTTTCAACATACAAAACTATGAAATATGCACGATTATACGATACAAATTATATAAATATAACTATTAATAATTGTTATGTGTTAGCCAAATTCGAGTTTATAAAGCATAAAACTGTGAATGTATATGAATTTTAATGTCGAAACATAACATTTATTTTTCACAAACACACGGTAGCTAAAAATTTAAGTTTTCAAAATGTTAAACTCTTCAAGTCTTCAAAATGTTAAACTCGTCAAGTCTTCAATTGAATTCGAAAAATCACACACACACACACACACACACACACACACACACACATATATATATATATATATATATTAATATATAAATAATAATATATTTATTAAATCGAAATCGGTTTTAAAATTTTCGGTTTAACCGAATTCGAAAAATTCAAAACCGAAAACTGAATTGAAAACCGAATTCGAATTCGGTTTTCGGTTTAACCGAATTTGAAAAATAAAAAACCGAAAACTGAATTCAAATTCGGTTCGGTATTCGGATTAAACGGTTTTAAATCAAATATTGAACACCTCTACCAAACACCCTATAAATATACATACAATTTAACTTCAATTCACACACTTTTCATCAACTTATTTACTTACACATTTGGAACCTCCCACCAAATTTCCGACGCAACTCGAGGATTCATAACTAATATCGTATTGTTTAATAAATGTAATGTTTTAATTTTTTTCAATAATTATAATGTTTTAATTTTTAAATGTAATGTTCTTTTTATTATTAATGTGAGCTTTATATGTGTTTAACTGGAAAAAAGAAGCCGATAAATTCAAGTGAACGGTTATTGATGACACTGTTACATCAGTTTCGTTTCAGTTTGAGAAGTGTTAAAATGACGCTGAGGTGGCACAACTGACACAAAACTAACAAAGTAACGAATAATACTACATTATTTTTAGATATATCATATGATATTCAACTAAAAGTAATATAAAATTAACATAATGCCCAGAAACTTAGTTTAATTTTTCTTTAATTAGAAAAATAAATAGATATAAAGTAATCCTTAAATGCATACATGATCATGAGCATGTAAAATCATGGCATCACATCAATCACGAATTAAGTTTCTAGAAACCTGTTTAGACCACTTGGTACGGGGTGGTGGTGGGGCGACGTTCTGCTCTCACGACGTCATAGCGCTGGCAACAGGAGGTGTTCTTCACTAGCGTCGTGGTGAATTTTACGGGACGGGGTGGGGTGAATTGGCGGGCACCGTCATTTTTTATTTCTTTTTCATTTTCTTTTTTGAATAATTTAGAAAAAAACCTTTGACCGTTTGAAAAAGAAAATAAAAAATAACGACCATATTAGAAAAAAAAAATAACTCCCCTCATTTTCAATTATAAATACACACTGTATTTCTTATACAATTCACACCTATACTACAACAATTATACAAATATTCACACACATATTTACATTCAAAAAAATTTTACAAAATGGATTTAATCAACTGCATTCTCAAATCTTCTTTTGAATATGAATTTATCATGGATTCAATCAATTATATTATGTTTTTGTTTTTGTTACTAAAAAAATTGAAAAATAAAATAAAATTATGAGGTCAAGAGTGGGTCTAACCCACCATCACATGATTTTGTAGGATTTTTCACTCCATGGTGTTATCCCACCACGCCATGTGATACTGATGTGGCACCCACCACCAAACTCATTACCATTGCAAGTGGTCTTAGTGTTCACTATTGGATAACTTGTTTACCAAAAAGACATCTATACTCGATCTTAATAATAGTTATTGATTAATTATCAACTTATTTGAGCACAAAGAGTAGTTAATAATTACCTTTCACTCAATGTTTATTATATGTATCAAACTTACGTTTCTTATTTTTAATGCATTCAAGTATTCAAGTTTCAAAAAGTATGTTTTAATGTATCGTGTAGTATTTTCGATAAAGTATCAACTTCTATGGATGTCACGTGGCACCTTAAACAGATAACATATTAGCAAAATACATAGAAACATGATTTTTCAAAGTTAAATGCATTAAAGATATCAAATGTTAGTTTAGTACGCACAGTAAATATTACGTGCAAATTGGAACCATTTACGGATAATTATTCCTTTATATTATAATGAGATTAAAATATATAGTACTACTTGTTGTGATATAATTAAAGATTATATAATTTCACTATTTATTATTGCAGCCCCTACTATTATGATATGTCAATTTTAGGGTAGTTGCTCGAATTGCTAGATTCCTAAGAAAATGGGGGTAGACTTGTATAAATAAACTCATGATTGTGATCGATGATGTGGGGTTTTCATCATTTTTAGATCATTCAATTTCAACCTATCTTTTACTTTCATCGACTTTATTTGATGGCCAAGAGACTTCCAAATACCCTTTACCATTTTTTTCTAAAATAAAAATGTCTATTTCTTACTCATTTTTCTTTACATTTTTAAACAATGTATTTTTTTTATAAAATTGTTTACGCTTATATATGTAAAAAAAATAACATTATTAACAAGACATAATATTTTTCACACTTATTAAGGTATAAAAAATATGTTCATTATAAGCATTAACAAAGGTGAAAAATTTCTACAATACACTCAATTTCTTTTGTGACAAAATTATGTGTAACAAATGGTTTTCACATTTAGAAGGGTGAATGTTCTTTTTCCGCAATAATAAATGTCAAAATTGATACTGATGTATATATAATATATTTCATCACGTTTATTATAGTTGATTTTATACACATTAATAAGTGTGAAAACCTTGTCACTTTCTAAAAAAATGAAAAAAAATAGTGTGAACAATTAGCATATGTTATTTGTTGTAGTACATATACGTAGTTATCGAGATAACTTCTTGTATTTTGTCAATTGACGTTATGGTAATAATTCTTTTATAAAGTATTTATGTGTAATTAAACATCAACCGTTTAGACATGCAAACCTAATTGAATTTTTTTTTAATTATTATTATTATTATTATTTCATAAAGCTAGAAATAACTGAATGTACAATTATCTTGCTACAACTACAAAAGTGTATATGACATATATACTTAATAAGATAAGATAAGATACGATATTCTAAATTGTTAGCAAATATAGCTATTAAAACATGTATTTTTAATTTGGGTTAAAGTCATATATTGACTGACGTATTTTCACTTTTGTTGCAATGTAGGTAAAGAACTAATTTTATTACCAACGTAGGTAATGTACTTTGTAAAAATATGTCGATATAGGTAATATGATTAATAAGTACATTACCTACCTTGGAATATATAATGTAAAGTACTTTGCGAATATGTAGCATTTTTTACCGGTACATTACCTACATTGGTAATAATATTAGTTCGTTAAATACATTGAAATAAAAGTGAAAGTACGCTCCCATTCTATGGTTTTAACCCTTTTAGTTAATCAAAAGTAATGAATTTCCGTAAGGATTTATAACATGGTTACATCAACACAACTTGTTAATCAATTGATGATTGTGTTTGTTAGGTTTTATAGTTGGCTTGAAACGTGGAACTTATAGTAACTTAATGACTTAAAGGAAATCGACATGACTAAACTTAAGGTCACGTATATTTGTTGTGAAAGTGAAGTGCAAATAAATTTAGTTAATCGACATTATAGAAAATATTAATAGGTTTCAAGTTTACAAAGTTAAATCGCAAAAGCAAGTGCATAAATATGAGGTGACAAAATTTTCTAATACTCCAGTAGTCCAATTGGATTTGACATTAACCTAAAACAAACCGGTATCATTACAAGAATCTAAAATAATAAATAAATAAAAATAAAATGTATTTAGTATCCCTATGTAATTTTGATATATTTTATTCTTTTTGTATAAGAGTTATTTTGAAAATATTTCTTTAAAATTAATGGAAATGAAGTATGGATGTATTTATTTGTTGATAAGCCTTACAAATGTGTAGTTATCTCTAATACTTGTAAAATATTGGTTTCAATAAAATATAGATAATTTAGCCTTGGAAACTCAAATAGATGATTTTAAGGTGACAACCAACTAAAAGAATTAAAATAATAATCAATTGAATATTTAAAGATGGTTCGATAGAAAAAGTTGCATATTATTATTATTTATTGGGTAAGGAACAAATTTCTATATTTTAATTTTGGGAAATTAAATAAAGGTTTAAGTGGTTGAGTAAAGTGAAATAGTGGCATCATCTTATCAATTAGAATAAAATAATATGTTTGAAGCTTGCAAGTCACCTTTCCATTGGCAAATAGTCAATTATTCAATTCAAGGAGCAACATCATATGTTATTAAATGTTGAACAATGTATTGTGTCAAAATTTAAATACATTAGAAATTTAAATTTGAAATTATATATATAGTCGTGAGTTAAAATAAGAAAATTAATTTTCATGAATATGTAGGGAACATTTTAAAATTACTTTTTAAATATCCAACATACATTATTTTATAAAAATTTCTTTGTAGCTCCTTACTTAAATAACTTTTAGAAGCTATTTTTTCAATAATAAAAATTTCGACTTTTTTGATCTTTTTATTAATTTCTTTTTCAAAATAATCACATTTTATAACTTGATAATCAAACGAATAATATGAGATTATCAAGTCATATTTTGTGATTATGTCGAACACATGATAATCACATTATATTAGAGAATAACCACATGTGATTATCATGTTAATTTTGTGATTATCTTAAATAATCACAACAGTAACGATTGTAAAAAAAATTTCGAAAAAAGAGTTAATCCTTTATATTTATAT
The DNA here is from genome assembly GCA_963930675.1 of Gnaphalium uliginosum. Taxonomy (NCBI): domain Eukaryota; kingdom Viridiplantae; phylum Streptophyta; class Magnoliopsida; order Asterales; family Asteraceae; genus Gnaphalium; species Gnaphalium uliginosum. The sequence continues at coordinate 18,692,228 of OZ005681.1, forward strand.
TTATATTTATATTATAGCTTCAAAAAGTTATTTTAATAGTAATTACTAAAAAAGTTTTGAAGAAAATTGTCCTTCGGATAGTTAAAACGTGATTTGAAGTGTTTCTTACGTTCTCACGAAAATTAGGCTTCTTATTTGAACTCACATATATATATATAAGAAACGATTAATCCCATTTTGAATATTATACTAATTTTGTGTGCAACACATAATATTTTTTTCGGACAGCAAGACTGAATTTATTGAAATAAAACATCCACTAACAAGAAGTTAGCGACAAAGAGAAAAGTACCATATGAAAACCCCGTACCGGACAATTCAGGGATTACAAAACCATTGTGTCCGGGAGTATTTAAAACTTTGGATCTATTTCTAATCCAATTGAAAAGGTTAATAACGAATGTCGTCTTGTATATTTAAAGTGTTGACCTTCTCCCATTTGAACATCTTAGCATTCTCCGAGATCTCTAAATCGCCGATAATGCACAAACGATAACCACATTCAACATTTGAGCCTCCGTGATGTTCAAAGATGTTTTGATTTTGCCATGCCTATGACCATTGCACATCAGTATAGATATTTGGCGACAATCCCACCATTTTCGTATCTTATCGAAGATGAGTTTCGAGTGAGTGCAAGAGGCAAAGAGGTGGTTTGATGATTCGAACAATAATATGTATCGTAGTTTATATCTCATTTTAAGTACATACTTTCATTTGATGGAGAGTAATTAAGCATATTTCATCTTGAGTACAAAATAGTGAAGGATTTATGAGTGATTAATCCTTAACACTCCGACGTACGTGCAAATTCGATTCGAGATTAACTAAATCAAGGGTGGCTAAATAATTAATCCTTGAAAATACAGAGTGAGGTATTTTTAAGTGTATGAGGTGCTTTATATAAATAAGGGAAACACTAGTTTATATAGTAAAATCCATCCTTCTAGAACGTTCTAGAAGGATGTCCATTAGAATATGAGAATGGGAACATTCTCTGTAATCCATACTGACGTGGACCATAGTAAGGGCCGATCAAGTTAATGGGGAGGTCATGCAAATAATACCTGCATGAGATATTTTTTTTGTATTATGTGTCTGAAGTTGTCTGGAGATCATGCAAAGTGTGTTGGTTGAGCTCAGAAATGTTACGATCGGAACTCGGATGGCGCATCACAAAACCGAATTCTCGTGAATAGATCGTGAAGTCAGCTGGATCTTATGCTAAGAAGTGAGATCCGAGGTCAAATTCTGATGTCATTTATTGTTGAGTCAACCCGGTTCGATGGTAATTCGAATGTGATGCTATGTACATCATTAGAACGATATTATTTCAACTGCTTTGGATCTTCCAGTTATCATTAATTACAACACTATATATTATGATGAGAAAATTACACAAATTGTCCTTTAAGTTTACCTCGAATTTCACTGGTAGTCCTTTACCAAATTTAATTACGCCAATAATCATTTCTTTTGAAACTTGTACGCTAACAGTCCTTTAGACGAACGATTGTTAACTCTCAGTAAAAAAGGACCACAAATGATATTTTTTTATTCTTTTAATTTTTTGAGTAAAATATAAATTATAAAATTCAAAATATGTATATATACATTATTAACTATAAAGAACATCATTTTCATTTTCATCGTCAAAATTCGGTCCTCTTCTGCATTGAAACATCAAATTTTATAATCCACCACCATCTTTCACCACCGGGGGACCATCCGTCACCCATTCATCTTATCTTGTCACAACTTTGGTAGCCATTGTATCCTCTCTATTGCATTCATTCCTTACTCGAAAAATATCTCAAACGAAAACCATAACTTCAAAGTAGTGAAAATGAAAATGTTGTTCTTTGCAGCTAATAATGTATCTACACATATTTTAGTTTTTCTAATTTATATTTTACACAAAAAAAATAAAAAATATCACGTGTGATCCTTTTTAACGGAGAGTTAACAATCGTTAGTCTACAAGACTGTTAGCGTAATAAGTTTCAAAAGAAATCATCATTGGTGTAATTAAATTTTGTAAATGAATGTCAGTGAAATTTAAGGTAAACTTAAGGTAAACTTATAGGACGATTTTTGTAATTTTCTCTATTACGATAATGGGTTACATTAAAAAGAAGTCTTCATCTTATTGTTATTTACTTTTGACAAAAATTGAAAGCAATGATCAATAAAAAGTCAAGTTTTGTTTTACAAAATTTCATTCCTTTTGATGTCAACGTACACCATGTAATATTCTATATATTGTTGTTAACGTACACTGGAATATTTGCATCACAAGAGGTCGATTTTAGTATTTTATTTGACGGCTAATGTTATGTGCTACTATTATTTGTAAAGGTTAATAAATTTTAAATAATGTGACTTAATTCCCATAAAATAGAAGTGTGGAATTATTTAGTATTTACCCTTAAAAAAAGAGTTAATTTCTGCAAAAAAAATTCAACGTGTACATCACAAATGTTTATCAAAAGTGTTATATACTATGTACTAATAATGTAATATTGTAGTGTACTCAAAAAAAACATAAAATAATGAATATACAAAACAGATCATCTTTAATCTTAAAACAAAAAATTCTACATCGAATTGTGTAAATTTACTTCTCACATGTAGAAAAAAAATGAACATTATGAGTTTATGACTGATACCCGTAATTTTACTAAGTGAAAGGTATTATTAACATTAATTTACTTTACAAAAATACAAATAAAAAAATGATAACAGTAATGAATAATAATAATAATAATAATAATAAGACGAAATAATTAAGAAAATGATTATATGGTCAAAATGTTCATGTTATGGATGGATATACTACTAGTTTGCAAACTCGGATCCACCTAGCTACCACTGCCAACTCTCTCACTTCATTTGCTTCTTATCTTAATTTCTTCTTAAAATACCCTCATCATTTCTCATAATTTCCACAACAATAATCATAAATAAAAATAAAAAATGGGGTTTTTCAGTTTCACCATCTAAGTGAATTTTTCTGTGACGATCAGTGGATGCACGTGGGATACTTAAGTGGTCGTTTTAATCACAAATCAACCATTATCCAAAATCTTTAATCGCTAATTAAGTACTTCCATTTATTTAATAATCATATTTCACGGCCTATTAGATTATTAAAATTCTAAAGGAAAAAAAGGTGATAAAGTTCACATTTATTATTTACAAACTCTTTTTTTAGGTTTATTGTTTCGTTATACGTTCAATTTTGAATTTATTACGATTGTTTGCTCTCAACTTTTGGACCATCTATTATACGAGGTTAACATTCTAAAATTATATTATATGTTTTTTGCGTCTTTTTGACTACATAGATTGATTAATTTTTTGTAAGTTCTATAGATACAATAAGAGATTTTAAAATTTTATATAATATGATAGATCATTTAAAACTTGAACGCATGATATAGTAATAAATAAATTTAAAATTTAATTTATAACGAAAGAATAAACTATTTTTCTTTACTTATACAACTTATTTAATCCCATGTATTTTTATTTATATAATAATCACTGAAAATGTAGCATTAGTACCCATCGTCACACTGCGTGTGTTTGGGTGTAAAAATAAGTTATGATCATTTTTATATACATTAAATAATAAATAATATATAATATTAAATCATATAATATTATTTTATTATACGGAATGTATAGTTATTATAGTTTTTATGTGTATATTTATTTCATACCCATCTCCCTTCATTTGCCACGCATCCCCTTTATTTTTCTTATTTGTAAGCTCTCTCTTTCTTTCTCTCTCTTTAACATAAATTATGATATGATGCTAATAATTAATTGCTGCTTCATGAATATATGATCTTTAACATGATTTTGTTTGTGATTTGGGGTTTATGTATAATGCAGTATCTGTGTAATTTATTTTTTATTTTTTACCTTAGTAAGTGTAATTACAGTATTTGTTTGGATTTTTGGCTGTGTTCAAGTGTGAAATTTATTATTTTTCTTGTTTTTAATTAGTTCATGGTATCTAGGATTGTTCTGCATTATTTTGATTCTGATTCTGTTTACTATTTATGGCTTAATCATGTTTTTAGTCTTTAGAACCCATTTTTGTTTGCTAAATATATATAGAAATTTTGCCCAAAAAATTTCACATTGCATTTTTGGGTATAGTGTGTTAAACTGTTTTTGATCTTTTTAGTCTAAAAATATTAATTATGTTTTTTTGATCTTTTTTTCTTTAGACATTATTGGAGTTTAAAAAAGATGGCTCTTTTGGAATCAAACAAAAACAGAGGGGAGGTAAGGATTCTTGAAAATTTGGATGAACTTAGCACTGATTTAGCTGATTATGTAGCGGAATTATCCGAAGCATCGGTTAAAGAACGTGGCGTTTTTGCCATTGCTTTATCTGGTGGTTCACTTATTAGCTTATTGAGGTACAACAGTTGCTTAATTTTAATGTGTTCGATGGAAAATTTTATGGCTTTAAACTGTCATTTTGTATTGAACGATTTGAGTTGAAAACAGGAACCTATGTGGAGCTCCTTATAACAAGACTGTGGATTGGTCAAAATGGTATATCTTTTGGGCAGATGAGCGTGTTGTTGCGAAGAATCATGTCGATAGCAACTATAAACTTGCTAAAGATCATCTTTTGTCTAAGGTAGATTAGTTTTTGCACATTTTTAGATTGAGTTATTATTAACTTTTTTGTGTATTCATTTACAAAATGAAGGTGAACTGGGGTTTTTGATCATTGCATGAATATGGATACAAACAATCATTTTTTTCCTTTATAAAAGTGCTGCACATATGTTATATAAAGTTTGTAACTTTTGCATAAATAAGGGTAGAAAAACAGTATATCTTATACCCATTTTGTATAATCAAGAGGAACCTAAATCTTGATTCTGCCTTATCCATTTCTTGATCTTAAGATCTTTAACTACATTTCCAGCTGTTACCATACATTATTGATTATTCCTGTGATTGTTTAATTGGTATTGTAGTGGGACAAAAATGTTCCCCACTTTTTTATTGTTTAATATTCACTTGAGGCCAACAAATTAAGGGTCTATCCATTTACATCAGTTCCGTTTTCGATTTGTAGTTTGTTCGGCTTTTTGTTTACAGTAGGTGGACCACCTTGACTTAGTGACAGAGGTGGTAGGTCTTCTTGACACATTACTTATGAATGGACTTATTTGGGTTATGTTTTATATCTAATGGCTCAATCGGGTAAAAGAAACAAGCTTAGCTTAAAAGGAAACCGGTCAATTGTGCCGAACGGGCTAAAGTCACCAAAAGTGTATTTTTAATCCGTACAAAGTACAAACCTCCTAAATCATCTTAGTCAAAAGATGATTATTATTGAAATATTGTAAAGTTTGTAATTGCATGTAACCCAGTATCTATATTTTAAAACATTCGACAAGTGACCCGTGTCAACCTGGCCTGTCCTGGCCTGGCCCATATATAAGTGATCCGAGTCAACCCAATCCATTTAAATAATTACTCGTTTTAACCCGTTCCCTAATCCGGCTTACTGGTCCATTTTTATTATGTATGTACTAAGTATGCAAGTTCCTTTTGCAGTTGCCTATTGTTCCAAGCCATGTACATTCCATCAATGATTCTCTCACTGCAGAAGAAGCTGCTAATGAATACGAGTTTGTGATCAGACAACTAGTCAGAACCCGTGTGGTCAATGTTTCTGACATCAGCGATTTCCCGAAGTTTGATCTAATCCTTCTAGGGATGGGCCCAGATGGCCACGTGGCGTCTTTGTTTCCAAATCATTCGGTTCTTGAAGAAAAGAATGAATGGGTAACATTCATCACCACCTCCCCTAAGCCACCCCCGGAAAGAATCACTTTCACGCTGCCTGTTATCAACTCTGCAGCCAATGTTGTGGTGGTCGTGACAGGTGGTGGAAAAGCAGAAGCTGCCCATCTGGTGATAGATGATATAGGTCCCGAGTGCCCGGTTTTGCCAGCTAGGCTGATTGAGCCAGTTGTAGGGAAACTGGTGTGGTTTTTGGATAACCAGGCTGGGTCAAAACTGAAGGACTTTTCGCAATTTTCTTAGTAGAGAGGGTAAAGCTCTGTATGTAGTTAAGGAATTCATACATGTTTATGCAACTGTCTTTTTGGATAGTTTCCTGTTTTGGCCTTTTGGGTTATTTTGGTTATCAAATATTTTGAAGGGCTAGTGGCAAAACTGTGATTTACCCTTTATTTTGGGTTTTTTTTAACTGTAATTGGAAAGGTGTTTCAGCTTTGCCCTTGAACTTACTTCTTGATGTATGTCTTGTTAGTCTTATAGCATAGTCAATGAACCTATGTTCGTCTTAATACAGTATATACTTTAATGCTTTGGTTTGTGTTTTAATGATTTATGCATGTGGCTTGCTTTTATAAAGATTTACTTTTTTTAATCATGTAGCACTTATCATTTTTAATTTTCATCAAAAACTATATCTTAAAGTGGTTAGTGAGATTAATTGTGTGACCTAAAAAAGGTGACATTTAAGTAAAGGAAATAGTATTTGTATCATGTCTATCTTCTTATCCTTATCCTATTCATACATCCATATTTATCGATAGGCCTTGCAAGTTAAATTAGGTATAAATGGGTCATTAGTTTAACCAATTTAACACAAGACAAACCACTTATTAATAGGTTTGAAATTGGTATCTAAGTTTTAGGTTAGCAATTGGTATGACTAGTTGACTACACGAGTTCTAATAGCAAAATTGTTTGGTCAAAACTGAAGTTCATCAACAAAGATTTCACACATTTAAAAAAAAAACGCTGTAATAATTAGCAACCTACAATCTAGTTCACATATATATACACGTGAGGGTGAATATTTGAATTCACAACCACTTAATTAATCAGTTTTTCACATATAGTCAGATCAAAGTGTCACGTATATATTATCGATATTCAACGACGACGCGAATCTATGATTACTTTGGCAACTTAAATTGAAAGCATCAAATCTTAGACCTACAATTGAGTTTGATAGTCAAAAAATGATTAAAAACCTGTCATTTTAACCCACGTTGATTCAAAACTTGTACTTAATAGAATGAATCAGATGGTAGGTTTGTTTGCCTAGGAAAATGGTAACCGGTGCTCATTGTCAAATTGAACAAAGGTGTGGATGGTAATCCGATGTCAAACACGAAAGCATGTATAACTAATACAATAAGGATAATGTGTCAATGATGCAAGTCGTGCTGATATACTTGGTAGATTACAAATCATGAAGCCATGAGTGGACTATACATACTACTAATAGGAATCTGCATAATTATCTGTTCTAATGTGTTTTTCATTTTCTACAACATTCTGGTAACAGGTAATCAAAATAGTACCTAGTTACAGGGACGATATCGTTCATCTTGATGCTCAAGGACCTTTATGTAAAGGGGTTGATAAGTTATTAGCCGTATAAGCCGAGTGTGTCTGCTGTCTAACATTCTCTGTGTTTGGTTGTACAACTACTTATACATGTAATTAAAAAGGTTATTGATTGTCAATCCATTTTACACATTACAATTAAGTCGATGTAACATATTCAATCTTCCATGCAACCATCAACATGAGATCTCAATCAATTATTCAATTATACATAGATTGAATACTACTAAAAAGCAAGAAATTAATATGGTTAACGTGGCAATATGTCACGTCCACGATGAGTGAGCTTTAATGGTGTTTTTGGATTCCATATACAATGGATAGCTATTAGCATATACTGGTACGACAAGTTTTAAAATCCAACAACTATAAGCCTTCCTTAAGGTCCAAAATCCCAAAAGGCTAAAATTTCTTTCTACTTCTTGCGCAAATTCAAGAACCCAACAACCACTGATATGCCAACAGCTGCTACCAGCGGAACCGCCCAATACTGCAGACCCAGTTTAACGAGTTTTTCAGGTATATACTTCTTATGCCCTGCAACTTCAGATTCATCTTCAGCATCCTTTGAATTAAAACCAAATAGCATTAGATATAAAGTTTGGGTTTTTTGCCGAAAAATGAATCGATAGTTCTCTTTTTCGCATTTTCGGGTATCAACTAATTTTGTTTTTTAAAAATGAACCACTCATCTAAAATCGAACATTTTCGGGTATAAGTAACGTTTAAAACGGTAGCCGGTCCCAACAAAATTAGTTGATACCCGAAAATGCAAAAACGGGAACTATTGATTCATTTTTCGGCAAAAAACAAAATTAGTTGATACCCGAAAATGCAAAAACGGGAACTATTGATTCATTTTTCGGCAAAAAACCCTTTATAAAATCATTATCAATGAATGCAAAACTCGGTTACTTATACCCGAAAATGGCTACCGTTTTAAACGGTTACTTATACCCGAAAATGTTCGATTTTAAATTAGTGGTTCATTTTTAAAAAACGAAATTAGTTGATACCCAAAAATGCAAAAACGGAAACTATTAATTTATTTTTCGACAAAAAACCCTATAAAGTTTGCATGGTTAATCCTAATGCTTCTATATTAAGTCAATCAGACATACAACTTTTACTCCTTTGACATTGCAACATTGATTTTTTTTCTGTTAAAAAAGGTTAATTTCTAAAACTCCTTTAGTTGTATAAAAACAAATGATGGGTTTGAATAAGTGATCCAATTAAGCTTGCTGAACGTAGGCGAGAAGTCATTAGTTTATATCCCATGCTTGTGGCCTGTCTCGTTATCAATGGTCACTGGAAAAGCCAATTTCAACCCGTTTATGAGTATGTGGGTCAGTTTGGGTTATATTTTGCCTCTAAAAGATCAAATATGTAAAACGTAAAACAAATTACCTAATATAGGAACGGGTTAAGAGTCCCCACAGTTTATTCAAAATGCCAAAAAATTTCTTATAGAAATGGCCATTTAAATATATTGGATCATCATTGTATTTGTAATAAGAATAATACAGTTTATTGATCATCCTTAAAAACTCAAGTATTTTTTTGGTTGAAGAACAAAAAAGAAAGAGTTTGCGACCCATACAAACTTTTCTTACATGTTTTGACTTGTTACCAGACCCTCTCATTTTGCCACCTATAAGGCTCTCCTCTTGTAAAAATGCCATAATATATCAAACCTAAAAAATACTTGGAAAAGAAGAAAACAAAAAAATTGTGTGAAGAGAAACTGGTGTCAAAAAGTATTTTACCAATGACAAAAGCTTATTTAGTGAGTTGAGTGTTAATTTTGTCAAAAATGGGTATACTTTCATCAGATATAGGAAATTACCTTTGGAGTAGACATGGAGACCATTCACCTGGCATATTAGAAATCCAATAGACAAATGTATTTCAGTTTTAGTAACAAGAAACAAGTCAAATGGGTTGAAAGTCGTCTAAATTGTACTTTAATGCATACAACTTCCTAAATCACGTTACAAAAAACTTAGAACAAGAGAAATATTTAGAGGGAAACCTATCTGAAACCTAGAATTTGATTAATAATCAGACTCATTTATCATACAATCAACCATATGTAAATGTAAACTCACATACTGAATTGTTCTATACAACCTTTTCAGCTTGAGATTCCTCTGCCAATACAGCAGCTTATTCAGGCTCAGTTTTGGGTGCTGCAGATCAATAGCTTTCAAGAATGAGAAGATTTTAATATAAATTTCCAAATTCGTGTCAGGCATCAACCACATATAAATAAGTGAGTATATTTTTTAGTCACCTTTCTCAGTGAAGTGGAAATTGTCATTCATCACAAAGAAGCCACTTATGTCTTGTGGTGCAAGGAAGAATGATTGTGTAAAACTCTGCAGAAGGTTATCTTTCCAGTCATATATATCCAGTGACTAGAATGTTGAGCCCACCGTTTAACGATTCTAGTACATCAATAGATCTGATCTCACCCATTCTTTTGCCATGGCTAAATGCCTGTATTTTAGCATTTATGGCCTGCATACCGAGACAACATTAAAACCAAACATGAAGATAATTAATAAAAAACTCTTTTACAAATCTCTAATAATTGGCGTAACATATCCAATGATTGACATGTGTCTCAATCATTTTCACCCTCTCAATCTTATCACTTGATCTTGCCAGATTAAGATATAGATGGAAGACCTCTAACAACATACAGTCATACAATATATATGGTATGATTATAGAATTAGGAGGGAGATCATACATCAACAATAGTGACGACAGTAAAGGAACCATCCTCCTCTGGACGACCAAGTTTGCTGATGTCATGATAGAACCTATGAACTAGGTCAATCTCGCCTGATTAAGCATGTGATAATACTGTTTAACAAACGCATTTCCAAGCTGTTTTAGTTTATGATCAACAAAAATACGTAATTAATACACATTATTAGCCAACTCTTAAGAAAAATAAAAATAAAAATTTAAAAACAAAAAAAAAGAACAGAAAGAATACATACCATCTGAGGAGTCGGAGCCGACATTGTAGATCGATAGCAATAACACAAGTTGTCATCACAAACGTACAGCAAAGCTCACAAAACGATAATTGCAGAGAATAAATGAATATTTTTTAATAAATTTTATATAAATATACGATACATAAATATATAAATGTAAATGGATGCATGGATTAGGATCCGTACCAGACTTGTGGAATTTCTCCTTCTAGCTCTCCAATTGCGTAAGGGTTTTGGCGGATACAAACTACTTATTAATAGGTTTGAATTTGGTATCTTAAGTTTTTAGGTTAGCAATTGGTATGACTACATGAGTTATAAAAACACATTTTTGCTAACTTTTCGCAAAAAGAATCTAAAATATATGTCATTAACTTGTAATTAAGTCATTAGCGAATGAACATAACTGACGCAGCATAAAAATGGGGTTAAATGAAACATATGTTTGCCGAAAAAGGTGGAGAACAATGCTCGTCATCTTGCTTGGCGGATTGAACAATGTTGAACAACTAATAAGAAGATGAACCAGTCGATTGACGCTGTGAAGTGCATGCATGCATGATTGAGCATGTTGTCATAAACAACATATTTATTATAAGGATGGCATGCCACTATTATAATTTGCAAGGCCATCTCCAACTATTGATTCAAAACCTCTTTTTTCTTCAAATATGAAGTTTAGATCGAGCAATTAGATAACATTTCTAACTATTGCTTCAAATTTCGTGATTCTTTATGAAAAAGCCTCGATATACTTCATATGTGTAATATCACTATTGATCCTTTAAATAAAATTAACTACACTTCAAACTAAAATTGTTTATCGGAAAAGTAAACTGATAATCAAGTTAGAAGACCCAATCAGATATAGACTATTAATTTTTGTCCCTTCTTGAATTTTTTCTGATACCACCTCAGCATGAAATAAGAGTTACTCTTCGTCTTAGTCAAATTGTTCAATTTAAAAATACTTATAGAAAAAGACATTCAAAATGTCATGAACAAAGTACTAAAAGGAAGACTTGTGATATTAACTTCTTAGTTTTAATCTAGAGAAGTGATGTAGACTACAAAACGAGATATGGATTAAAGTCTGTTGATTCCCTGAATAGAAAAAGACATTCAAAATGTCATGAACAAAGTACTAAAAGGAAGACTTGTGATATTAACTTCTTAGTTTTAATCTAGAGAAGTGATGTAGAGTACAAAACGAGATATGGATTAAAGTCTGTTGATTCCCTGAATATCAGGAATAATCCCTTCCAACACGCGTTGATTCAACGAATACGACGACTAGGCAAAATTCAACTCAATTTAAGAACACAAATTGAGAGAAAATTCTATTTTCATAAAAAATCAAAACTGAATTCTCTGTCACACACATGAACCCTAAAAAATAAAGCAGGAATTCGAATGGCCCTAAAATACTTAACGGGCCAAACATAAAGCCCAAAACAAAGCCAAATTAAAAAATAAAAACATAAAATGGCCCCTAACTTATTCTAGGAGGCGTTTTTGGGTCTCGAAATTGAGCTTCGTTCCAAGCTTCGATTTGACAGTTCATGGGCCTGAAACGAAGCTCTGTCCTCAAGTTATGGTTTTTTTCGTGAAGCTCCTTTTCTCACACGATCATGGACCTCCATAAACATAAGTACTTCACGCTTGGGCCGCATCAAGAGGTAGAAATCACTTACATTGTTTCTTGTAAATTTAGAAGATAATAAAAAAAAAATTGTAGAAGATCAATGGCGAACACACAGTCTGTAAGCACACACACAAAACACATAGTTGAGAGTGTGAATTAGCTTTTCATTACAACTTATTCATCTCAACTTTACAACTAAAAACGTTCGTTATATAACCTAACGAACTTCTAACAGACTTCTTATATAAATTACAATTTGACCCCTAAGAACTACATATTTTTAATTAACCCCCCTAAAGTTGAAATTTCACTAAATGACTCTGCAGTCCCTGTACTTTGATAATACTTAGTGGCCATTAGAGTTAATAGATATTCATCATCTATTTGAGATGTGAATGGTTTTATAAAGGATATGTCTCGATGTTCAAGAAATCTTAAAAACCAAGTATATGCAGATGACTTTGTAAATACTTATTACATAGAATAGTATACCTTTTTAGTTTTAGGACGTTAACATTCTTTGAGCATAATTTTCAATCTTATCAGTTAGTTTTTCTTTGATGATTTTTTTCTCTTCCTATTTGCCTATCAAGGTGAATTGCTTCAACGATAAAGATACAGGCAATATGATTCACTTATAAGATTACGTTATGACTCTGTTGGGTATTTCGTATAACTAGGGTTATGATTTCAACCGGATAATCTTTGTGAGTCGTGTGGATCACTTTCCAAAAGAGATTTTTCGACCCTAACGTGCATGGTTTCACGAAATTCGCTTTGGGATAAAACCAAAGAATCGTTCAGTTTATGGCACAAAATCCGAACGCGAAATGTTAATGTGTGTGTTGTATTTGTCTCAAATGCTAAAAACGATGTTATAACCAAAAGAAAACCGACAGTTATTCCATAACCGAATCCGGGTCAAATAGTCAAACGGATATTTCCGGGTCTAATGAATATAGTTAAATTCGTTGTTGTTTCGCGACGCTGCCCTGAACTGCAGCCAAGGGCTCTGCCCCTTGGACCCCACAAGGGGGCGTAGCCCCTTGACCCCCGCAAACTTGGTTAAGTCTATGTTTGTTAGCAATAATATTATGAAATAGGATTTTGCATAGATTATTTTATTAGTATTTTATGCTTTATTTCTTGTAACTTGCTTAAAGGGTGTTTTGGTAATTAATCATGTAAGATGGTCAGGGTATAAATAAGTATCTTAACCCTAACCATCACAAGTTTCTTTGGCTGTAATTTTCTCCTGCAAGAATATCAATACAACAGTCGTATCAAGTTTTTCTTTCTTGTTCTTAATATGATTCATCAATAGCTCGATTAGATCGATTTCAATGTTTAATAACTTAGCCGGGTATGCACTCCGCATCACCTACCCCGTGTCCACTAATACACCAATGCACTAAAGTATTCAACAGACTGTGCATCCCAGATTAAAGGATATTATATATCTTTACTCAAATGGTAGGTTTAAAAATCCAATAAGGAATGTTGATCCTATATATTATAGTTCAAAATCCCTCAATACAAAAATTACTTGCTATCTTGCGTAAATGCTAAAGGTGACACTCACCGATATGCCAACAATTGCCATAGGAACCACCCAATATTGCTTGCCGAGGTCAATAAGCTTCTCGGACATCTATTTCTTCGACACAACATCAAGTTAATTAGGGAGGTTTGATGTGTCCAATTCCCTAATAATACATAAGAGCGTGAGTAATGCCAGTTGTATAAAGGTAGTATAGAAGGGGACCCATTGTCACATAGGCAAACAATCTGATATGGAGATGTTGGCACATGCTTCTCTATACAGTTGTTGTATGGTATATAATGGTGGTATAAGGTTTTAATGTACTATTTCTCCTTTTTCAAACATAAAAGTAGCTTCTTATATGATGTGGCACTCCATACAACATTGTATGGTTGTATGGAGTACCAATGCTCTAAGCTCCCTGTAAGTTCTCTAGCGGTTTTGCTATGGCATACATTTTCAATATGTGGATTAACTTAGTGTATCGCTTCATCGAAAATTAAAGAGATGGAGGTGCGGGATCAACATTTGCTATAGCGGATGAGAAATTGATTGTGTATGCAGACATAATCGGTGATGTTTTATTGAATCATGTAATAACACATATGTGGTGCCAATGTTTCTTTTTCTTTAAATCCCTTTTTTTGTTTTTTATGTATTATCAAATATACACATTAGATAGTGAGTTTATAATTCTTTTCAATCTAAAATAAATCAAGTTAAGATATCATTTTTGTTTTTTAAGATACATTTTTAAACCCGTCATAACACACATGTAAACGTGTCCTTGTTATATGTAAAGTGTTAATAAAAACTACCGTATCACTATACTAGTAAAAACAATGTTACAACCATTATGGATTTTCCAAAAGAACCACAACTGAACTAGTGAAACAGTTATACATCCATTATGAAACAACTGTTAATATGTAGAAGACTAAAAGCTAGGTGCACTTTGTTTACTTTATTGATTTTGTTTTGCCTTGATCGATAAGAATTGCTCCAAAAATAATGCTACATGCAATATCATTCACTTATAAGATAACATTGTGATTCGATTCGCCAATGGATATCATATATTGTATGTTTAAAAATACAACTAACAAATGGTGATCCTATATTATAGTCCAAAATCGCTCATAGTGCAAAAATTTCTTACTACTTCTTGCGCAAGTACAAGAAGGTGACAACCACTGATATGCCGACAACGGCCACTGGAACCACCCAATATTGCTTACTGAGGTCAACAAGCTTTTCAGGAATGTAACTGTTTTGTTTCTCTGAGACGACCTCAAGTTGAGGGATGTCTGATGTGTCCAGCTCCCCAACACAAAAGCTCTCCATAAGCTCTCTAGCGCTTTTGCTATGGCCTGCATCTTCAAATTCATCTGTGGCGTCTTTCCCTTTTAAACCAAATAGTTAACGATATAAAGTTAGTCTGAATAATGTTCAATTAGTTTAATTAAGATACCAAACTCTTTCATAATTGTGATTATCAAGTTCAAAAGAGTTTAACAAATAATCGAATATTTAAAACTCCAAATACAGAAGAAAAAAAAGAAAAGAAATAATTACATGCTTATGGCATTACCAAGGATAATTAAAGGTGGCAATATTGACCATGGTATAAATAGACAGGTCGATTTCATTAATATGTTACCTCTAAGAGGTCATAATAAATAAATTTTAGATAAATAGCTAAACTGAAATCACAACCAATGGGTCGAAAGTCACCTAAAGTTATTCAAACTTTAAATGCATAAAACATCCTAATTCATGTTAGTAACCATTGCTAATTTCATCAGATAGTGCAAGTATAAGGAATTACCAGTAACCTCCAGGAGTACATCATCTCCACCAGGGTGTTCTTCCATATATGATGACACATCATACACCTGGTAAAGTGGCAATGCAGAAACCAATCACATTTCAGTTCAGAGACAAGGAATATGTAACATCTCGCGATATAGAGCATTGTTTCATCATGAAACTTTCCCATTTCTCTTTTTTAATTCAGGCAATACAATTCGTTCAAGGATAAACGAATATGGGGCACCAAAAAAGACGATAAGAAAATACGGTCGTCCATGTCAGGTATCTAAGTTATATCGTAGATCAATCCATTTAGTGACCAAACACCTTTCAATCAACCCCTAATAGCTCTTATATACTCACTAGTTATTACTCTTTGTCCTCTTCGGTGATGTAAATTGCATATGCAAACAACCAACTATCTACATATTTGTATCTGTATTTATAGCCACATATCAGTATTGGTCATTCCAATCTACACTAAAAAGATAACCATTATCTAACTATCTGAAACAATGTATTAACTCCTCTTAAAAGAAAGCTATGAAAATGCAACTATTGAGCTCAAAACCACTAACACTAATCTACTCAAAATCCAAGTTTTTAAATGTACAGAAAATAACATCATACCTGAATTAAATTTCAAATTAGATCTTATAATTATAAATAAGTAAAATTATTAAACAAATTCAATATCAATTTTGAATTTGAGATGTACCAACTTGAACTTTGGAACTAATACCAAAACCCTAAAAATACAACGAAATTGAAATATATATTGTCAGTACATAATTAGTTCAATGCATAACATGATCATAGATTAGTGATGTGTGATTATCGAATACAAATACATACATGTAGATATATACATATATGTACATACAGTACAGCTGTATCTATTGTAGGTAGAGTAAGAAATTGACCTTGCCGTCAACAACAATCCAACAATCGCCGGCTGAATTGTGCTCTGAGGCTTCTTGCATCGAGTATAACTTCGTCAAAGTTGGCATCTTTTGTGAAATTTTTCGTACTGTTTTTTCAATTTCTCAATTTTGAATTGATATTTTTTCGACGAGATAAAAATAGCCCTAAATTTCGAAGTCAGAAACCTTGTTGCTCAAGTACATACGGTGAATATGTTATTGGGCTTGATTTAATAAGCCTAGTTAGTTAAAAAATACCATCGCAAGCCCAATTTTCGTACAATTCTTTGTTTAACTTTTTTCATCGGAGAATTAAATAAAGAAAGAAAAAAAAGTAGAATAAATTACATTCTCAGTCCTTGCACTATGTACATTATGTCACTCTCAAGTCCTGGGTCATTTTTTTCAGTCTCGGTCTCTCATTCGAGTTTATATTACACTCCCGGTTTCTAACCTTAACGACTTTTCAAAGGCTGGAACAAAGGTACGTAGAGATTCAAAGGCTGAAAAAAGGGGTTCACAAGTGATGAAAAAGTCATTTTATGGTGTGTTGCGCATGAGGGATGACTTAACTAGTAAAATTAACTGATATTAAGGTTAGGGACCAGGAGTGAAACATAAATCCGGATCGATGGACTGGAACCGCAAAAAAATTGACCCAGCTACTGAGAGTAAAATAACGTGCATATCATAGACCCGATTGAAAAAAGGCACTAATTTTGCACCTTACTGTGATTGAACCCAAATCAACTTTGGTCCATCATCAAATTAACAAACAAACAATGACCATTCATTAGCCCTAGTCTATAAGAAGTTAGGACTCGTGTTCCCTTGTCCAAAGCGCGGTCACACACCCATCGTGCCCACATAACAAATAAATATCGTATAACAACCAACAACCGATCATCATCAATAAGTGCCTCTCAAGTCTCAACGTGTAAAGAGAATGGAGTAATCCAAAGAATATAGATGCATTTTAAGTAGCAGTTTTCATATATATAAAAATATACACACATTCTCACAACTAAAGGTCCTTTTCACAAATGAGTTACTCAATGAGGTAGCCAGAGAGTATGAAATTATTTATTTGTTCGCATTTATCAAGTGCTGTACTTTTTTATCACTACGAACAAACTGATCAAATTTTACACATTTTTGTTATAATGAAAAAAAGAAAACGGTGTTATAATCACAGCTCGATCCAAATGAAAATTAAATATAATCAATTTATTGGGATTATGAGGTGACATTGGGTTATCACGCTTGGACCCTCCACGCACTTGGGTTCGGTTTTAGGATTAAGGTGAAGTTGACTGGACCCAGTCGGGTGCATGCATCATAATTTGATCTTTATATGATCTACACATACATGATACACCCATATGCACAAATCATTACACCACCAACCCAATTCTCAACCACGCAACATATTCATATTTGAGTAAATCAGGGTGAAAATATCATCATTAATTTCAAAACATAAACATGTTAGATTTATCTCACTGTTATGTGCATATGAGAATGTTAAAAGTTTCATTTCGTTAGTTAACGGTGGTTTGGTAGGCGTGAATGATAATATAAATTACTTAGACTAGTTACAACAGTGACTTGTCAGTTGTACCAACGCGTCACCACCTTAATACTTCTTCAAACTGACACACAAAAGACAAAACGGTGCCAACAATGATATAGTCACTTTAATTTGTGGGTTCCACATTTACCAATATACCTTTATTTCTATAAAAAAAAATGACGTCTGCATTTTTACGTTGTCAAACCGACGAAATCGAAGTGACACGTCAAACTGACACAGGCGTGCCAATGCTATCACTTTGGTGACGTGCGACGGTTTATAAACCAACACATACGTTGAGAGTGGTCTTATGGAGGCACCATATATACAAGTTTTATATTTTTGAATTGTCAAATTCAAAAAGTAGAGTACATGGATTAAGCGTACGTGTTGCTGTGTATAAGCCTTGAGCTTTGAGGACCCACCATGCATATAAAAATATTATTGTCCACGTTTGATATAATCGATTAGTCAAACTTTGTTATAATGTTTTAACTTTTTTTCTCTATTTACTTGCTAACTGTTTTTATTATTTATTTACAAAATCATAGTTGAAAAAAATGAATTTACCTATACAACGAACAAAGTAAAAAATGATGGGATTTCACATGGGTTGATAATTGCTCCTTTTTGACATCAATCTCGTGAGAAATTAATCCTATACGAGTAATAAAAATATTGATAAAAACAAAACAGACACACAGGATGCAAATTTAATTAGGAATTTACAAAATCATACTTGTATTAATCTTTTAACAATATTAACGAATGAAGTACAAACTCGTAAAGCTACCTTGTCGACATGTCGTTCCAAGTTCTATACATTACGTACACTATCATCATCATTTATATATATATATATATATATATATATATATATATATATATATATACATACATATTTTAACAAGTAAAAAAAATTGTAGCCACACATACGTGTAGTTTTTTTTAGTTTTAATATAAACCCAGAAATCGTATGAATCACGAACCTCTTACCCACCACATATTTAAAAAAAGAAAAAAAAAACAAAGTTAACAACTTATGACCAAGAAGATATCATGAGCAACGGTAATAAAAATAACTAAAAGTGAACATTAAAAAATCTTTACATGTCACTAACTATACAATACGAATACGTTATCTCTAGACTGTTTTGATGCAAAATTAAGTATCGAATTGAAAAAAATATGAACCTGAGATCACACGTACACTAATTAGCTAGCTAGCAATTGGAGCACCTCTGTTGATGCTATCCATATGAGTGGTTTCATAAACAGGCAAACCACTTGAATAGTAACCCAAATCACAATTTGTTAACTCAAAAAGATCAGAACTGGAATCGCTATCTCCATCATCTTCATCAATAAAACTCTTAAATTCTTTAATATCTTCCTTTAAAATATGCTTATGATTAGGATGATGTCCATCTTGTTTATACTCAAAAATATTTACTTTCTCCACACTCATATTTTTCTCAATATATTCACTCTTGAGGTTGATATTTTCAATCCTGTTGAGGTTTCCATTGATGGGTATTTTTGTAATTTGAGTTGGAGGAGGTTTGAGATATGAATAGCTTTTGGTGTCTCTATAGCTTGAGGTCTTTGTAGGTGTGTGTGCTATGTGATAAGGTGGTGGTGTTCTAAATCCTGAACTTGTTGAGGTTGAAAATTCAGATCTTGAATCACTTAAAATGGTGGTGTTTGTGTTGTTAAAGGAGTTGTTGTTTGCACTTCTAAAATGGCTAATGCTACTTCTTCTCTTCCTTCTCCAACTACTGGGACTCTCATCTTCATCCTTTGTTGACTTTGTTTTTGACTTTGACTTCTTTGAAGATGTTTGATTGAAGAGAGAATTCAAGAAATGAGCCAACTTTCCTCCCGGTGAGCTTGGTTGTTTGGACTTCTTGATCTCTTTTTTGATCATCATGGGATTCTCTATTAGCATGGTTTGTAAAGAATTGGAATTCTCTCTATGATTTGGCATGTCAAGACTCATTCTTCCAAAAGGCCTCATGCAATACTTTTGTGTGTTGTTACTAATACTTCTACCTTCGCCACTGGCGGCTTTGTGGGTGCCAATGAAGTTTTCATTGACACCCGCGAAATAACGAGCTGCCTCAAACACATCAAGCTCGTCTGAACTGTTCCTTTTTGGTTGCAATGAATGTGGTGTGTTGTTGGACATTCTTGAATTGAATAAATGACAAACTTTTTCTAAGAGAGTGTATACAAACCGAATCGAAAGGCTACCCACCGCTAAGCCAAACTACGTTACAACTCTTTATTATTAGTAACAAGTTATAATATTAGCTACTTTTGATAAAAGGATGTATCTAAGTTGGAAAGGAGTGAATGAAAAGCATACAAAAGAAGAGGTGAAGAGTGGTTTAATGGAATGATTTAGGATAGTGGTAGATAGTAGATAAGTGTGAGTAAAGTTTGCCTTTTATAGTCATAGTAGCAATCCATGTGCATATTTTGCAAGATATGTGAAGTTCTTTTTTTATTCTATTCTTTTACCAAAAACCAAAAAATAATACTACATAATAATTCAAAAAAGCCAATACGAAAATACTATCCAAGATATATGTGAATAGTATCTACAAATGAACATCCATTTAATGCACTATAGAGTGTGTCGGATCTAACATTGAAAGTGACCTCTAACACAAATTAACTTTTATACAATATCACAAAAAATCAATCATATAAAAAGATACGATATCAAGAAAAAAAAATATTAAGTCATAAAAATTGCATTTTACATTCTTTCATGTCATAGTAATTAACTTTATATGGATAATATAAAAACTGACTCATTATTTGTAGTACAGGTGCCCTAAGACGTTTGAAACCGTAGTACCTACAAATGGTACAATGTTTTTCAAAATATAAAAAGAATAAAGAATATATAAAAAAAATAAAAATAAAAAATAATAATAATAAAAATTTTAGACTCAATGGACGCATAGCACGAGCTATCACACTATATTCAACATCAAAATTCTCTCGTGTTCATAACTAACATGAGAGGTCATGTTGTGAGAGAGATAAATATATGGCCGGGACCTTTGTTTTTATTAGTGGCGGGTCTTGTTTTCTATTTAACATTTGTTTATTGATGAACATGACCTCTTATATTAATATGAACATGAGAGAATCTTGATCTAGATTTAGATTTAAATCCGCTCAAACACTGTTATGTACAAGTTCGTATTGGGAGTTTGGGACAGTGAAAATGGTTTGGTTGGCAGTAGGACATTGATAGTTGTGGTTTGTATAGGAGAAAAGGGTTCCAATAGAAGTGGAACAACCATGCGGTTTGAGTGTAGAGGGACAAGTGGGGTAGAAGTTATAGAGTGGATAACAATAGGATCTTGATATCATTTTCTCTTGGAGGTTTAAAGCCATAAGTTTTTGCAATGTGTTAGTGGGGGGCAAGTTTCATAGGGTGATCCAATTAAGTTTCTTTGGATTCATCTTATTTTTCAAACTTCGATCTACTCTTATCACAAAGATTACATTTCAATGGTGGTGTGTTTCCAAATGCATTGTGCTGATCCTTTATCAAAAGTTGAGGTGACATGATGTAGGTCGGGTTAGGTTCGAATGGGTCAAATTAGTCTTGTTGGATAGACCCGTGAATAGTTCATACATGAAAACATATAAATCATCCTAACAAAATCAAGTGATGTTTTTAAAATCAGTAGATCCACTAGGATCGAAATGTAAAATTATAAAAGTTATTTTTTATTTTATACAAATTTTAGCAGGTTCCTTTTCTCAAAATAATTATGGGCAACTAGAATTGAAGTATACGTTAAGAAAACAGAATCCAAAGATGAATTAATGGGGTACTTTTAATTATATAGCTTTATTTAGCTTACATCCGAGTGTATTTGGTAAAACTATCGGGTAGTTGAAGCTGTAAATTTATAGTTGACGCTTATATTTAAAGTTGAAAGCTGCAACTTGTTTTTTTATAGGTGTTCGGCGAAAAGTAGCTCTAGTTGGAGCTTAAATATGTGAATTGACGTAAAAATACAAATAAACACATGACAAATAACTATATAAGGAGTATTTGTGTAACTTTCCGTAATCTTCTAGCATATTGAAGTAGTTTTTTTTCTTCTGGCACTTATCTTTTCAATAAGCTCTTAAAATTTTGTCTACCAAACAATGCTAGAAACTTGATATTATAGAAAAAAATAAGCTTAATTTATCACATGCTAGTTTGCCAAAGGGTATGTTTGTCACACAAACTTATTTTAGCTTATAAGAGCTTAAACTTATTTTTTTCAAAAACTCAAGCTAGTAGCATTGTTTGGTGACAAAAATTCTAGAGATTATGAAAAATAAACTCTAGAAAAAAAAGGTAGTTGAACTAGCTTATAAAATAAGCTTATAGTTTATGAAATGAGAAATTACATATAAACCCTTTATATAATTATTTATCACGTATATTTTTATACTTTTAAGTCAATTCACAGTTATAAGTTTCCAGCTCCACTGCTCCAGCTACTTTGCCAAACATTTATAGAAAATAATAAGTTTGAACTTTCAGCTTCGAAAATAAGCTCCAACTATAAGTTAGTTTCGCCTCAATTCACGAATTTCGGTTTTGTTTCTATGTGTCAAACCCCTTTGTCCTATAACTACTATGAACCAAAAAGTGGAGAAGTACGCGTAGAATACATCACGTTATCATTACGAAGGTGTTTGAGGTGAGTATATCAAGCGTCGCGTTCCTAAGTTGAAATCATAGTACACTCGTGGATTATCGATCTTGTGACAAATTTGTATAAATAGAGTTTTGATTCAAGTTGTGGTATCGTAAAAGTAGATGTTAAACCCTGATTAAAAGTGACCGACTGATCAAGCATATTTCGACTTGAGTGCGGATGGAGGAAATCACCTCTTTATACTACATAAATGTTGTAACCCGTAACGAGATTGTTTTCATCGAGGGTGGTAAGGGTGATTAAGAGTACCCATCTAAGAAAATGGGGTTTTTGAGGTGAGGAAAGCATGGAGGCTGCGACTACATAGTGTGTGTGATACTATGTGTAAAATCTCTTTTCCATCTAGGGTTTACCCCTTTATACATGTGGAAAGGTTGAGCCCAATAAGGAAAGCCCGTGGGCTAGGCCATGTGGAAGCTCAAAGTAAGGGGTACACTATCACCGGCTAAGTGGCTAACCAATGTTGGTTAGCAAGTCACGAGTTCAACAAGTGGGCACATCGCAAACTCATCATTTCTATTGCAGCTAGCTTATCTGTCTTATCTGTTTAAGTGTAAAAATATATTCAGTATTCTAAAATACACATCTTATTCATTGTATGATTGAAAATACTGAATATATTTTTTTGAAGTAAAATATCATCAAATTAAATAATTAATTCAAAGAGTTGCGGCTCGGAATCAATGTTGGTTTTTGGCTTTTCAATTCGTGGGTGTACGTCCGCACGTGATGATGGCTATAGGTCCAAGTGCAGGACCTTTCTTGATGGCTTCTGTTTTGTGCAACTTGTTATTTAGTCTTTTTATCAATTAAGCCCATTGGAACTGCACTGTCACCATCAACCATTAATTTTTTGGTGCAAATCCGCGCGCCTACTGTGGTTGAAAATCGCTACATCTTATATAGCATGTAAATCGATCATAGACCAAATCAAACCCCACAGCGATAAGTGAAAGAACCAATAGTCATCAGACACCTCTTGTGGGCATCCACATTGCTACCATATCTCCTCTTAGATCACATAAACGTACATTAAGATATCCATCTAACATGATTGGTTTCACTTGTTCACTCAGACAAACAAAAATGTTTGTTTGCTTTATTTTAATTAGTATGCACCATACATTATACATGGCCACTATTTGCCCATGAGTTTAGCAACAATAGTTTTGCACTTTGCAATTCTATCGAGTACCCTTCACATTGAGTAGACTATTCGATGTTGCTAGGGTGCCCCATTTGTTATAGGACATATCGAAACATGGGGTTACTATATAGTTGGTTCATACAAACCATCAGAGATGGAGCTAGATAGAGTTGAGTGGGTCAGTCGACCACTCTTAAAATAAAAAAGGAAAAAAGAAAACTTGAATTTTAGCATAAATTTAATACAAAATTAGTATACTACTGCGTATTATTTTTTCTTCTCTATATTATTTATTAACCAAAATGATATAGTATTGTTTATGAAGCCCTACAAAAAACTCACAAATATGACTAATTTTTATTTTTGAACTCACCGGTAAGAATTTCTAGCTCTGTATCATGTTATATATTTTAGTGCATTGGTGAATTAGTGGACGCGGGGTAGATGATGCAGAGTGCATACCCGGCTAAGTTACTGAATACTGAACTCAACCAAAATTGTGGATGTCAAGGGGGGTCGTGCCCCTTTGTGGGGTCCTAGGGGCAACGCCCCTAGCAGGGTATAAGGGGCAGAGCCTCTGGTTGCAGAAAAATCCGACTTGATACTTGAACCCGGATTTGGCTAAGGAAATAATTGTCGTTCTTTTGGTTATATCATGATCATTCTGCATATGATACAAACACAGAAACACACATATTAACACACTGCGATTTGATTTTGTGCCAAAAACAAATCAATTCTATGGTTTTAATCCCAAAGTGGATTTTGTAAACCCATACACCTTGGGGTTGAAATATCTCTTTTGAAAAGTGATTCACACGACTCAAAAAGATTATCCGATTGAAATCGTTACCCTGTTTATACCAATTCCCCGACAAACCCTAATTATTCTAAATTGTTTTATTCATGATATATAATGATAAATTTTTCTGACTTTGGAACTAAATATTTGGAGGTGGTAAAAGATCGGTGATATATCGTATACACTGTCACATACTATAGTTGGTGATACTTTCCTCGAATATGTATGCAAAACTTTTATTTTTGAAGGGTGCATTATAATATATTGTTCGGAAAACATAAAAAACCACACGAGTCCACACGCTTAAGTTGTCTTGAGTGTTGACCCCTCCTGTATAGTTTCTGCCAAACATTTGGAGACATGATCGAGCAACCCAATGAAAGGATAAACTTCAAAAGGTATAAAAGAGCTTATGTAAAACGTGGCAAACTTATTTTCACATATAGTGGCCAAATTATATCACTTTTTATTATAATGTGTGTTGTACCCAAAAGTGGAAAGTTAAACAAGCTGGCTTTTTTTATACATTTGGGGATTGATGAGTAACTACTTCGTGGCCATTCATATAAAAAAGTTTAGTCATTAGTTCAATAATTAGATAAGATAACTTTTTCAAAAAGCATTAGAATAAACTTTAGATATTTCTTAAGTTTTGGTAATAACTAAGGTTATATCCGAAAATGCATCTAAATTGTACTCGATGTATATTATGTGTACACATGTTTTTGAAAGTTTGATGTATTAAAAATAGCAAATTTTAAATTGGGTACACACAATAAATATGACGATCAAAGTTAGATGCATTCTCATACACTAAACCTTAATAACTAATAAGTGTCCTTAAACTAAAACGTAAAATGTTGTTTCATAAAGCATGTAATGTAATGTAGTAATTATCTGAATTAGACTTGTATATATGATGAAGTTTCAACTTTAGCACACTTAACTAGCCATCGGTGTTGTAATATATCGATTTTAATTAAAAATAATTAATGAGAAACATAATTTTTTAAACGGAATATTTTTCTTGTTCGGGTCACTCAAGATTTGAACCTGAGAATTTTGTGAGAACATCATAAAATTTTACCCAACTTGATAATGGTTAATTAAAACAAGTAATATTATTCTCTTTTCGTGAAATTTAGTGTTTGTTATGTAGTTATGTACACATATAACAAACACACCACGTTCTTCAAATTCCAATGCATCGTATTCACTTTTACGAGACATTGTAATATGGTGTGTATATATATACATATATATATATATATATATATATATATATATATACTAAAAGAGTATAAAAGAAAGCTCCATAACTTGTCACTTAACATTAAATTCTACGTGACAATTTCTTATAATTTTCAAATTAATAAATTAATTATATTTTAAATAGTTTAGGATAACCATAAGTTATTATCACAAATGTCAAATTATTATTAAACAAGGATATGTTTAGAATAATTAATTTATTAATAATTATCTATTAATTATTATTGTTGTGTGTAGTTCTATTATGTTTAGGATATATTTTAATAATTGTATTTGTGCATTTTCTTGATTATTTATGTTTGTATTATGTATTTAAATTATTCAATTGATAATACAATTGATATCTAAATTTATTTACTTTTCTAAAAAAGTTCGACGTAGATGATCTTCTTTTGATGTACCGTAAAATTAAATATTGTAAATTTGAGATTGTCGTACATCGTACGGGTTTGCATCTAGTATATATACACACACACACACACACACTAGGTGGAATACCCGTGCAATTCACGGTAATTTATTAGAATTATTTTAGATATTACGTGATTAAATGCTAATTGTAGTACATATTTTATAAAATAATATTAATTGAATAATTTATAAGACTTCGTTTTCGTATATGACTCCTCTTTCCATATTATTATAATATATGTAGCATTTATATTTATTATTTATTAATTATTATAAAATAATAAAATAATAATAATATAATATTAATTAAATAATTTATTAACTGAAGTTAAGAAACTGACACGTGACATTCATGCTTACGTGACAAATTTTGGAGCTTTCTTTTATACTCCTTTAGTGTATACTAGTTTTAATCTCGTGCGATGCACGACAATTTAAAGCATACAATTTTTATTGTTATTAATTTAATTAATCAAATCAATTAATTATTAAGCGATTTACTAAATATAATCGTGTTTAGTACATAGTATTATTACATTGTGAGATGTTCATCGTAATATGATAAATATTATATACAAAGTCCATGTCATTACACTAATATAAGATCGTAACTAAATATATGTCAAATTGTTTAATGGTATTTTATTTTCTAATTAATTATTATTAATAATAAAATTATAATATTAATTAAATAATTTGTAGGAGTTTGTTTTCATACAGGACTCATTCTTTTCATAATAAAATTATAATATTAATTAAATAATTTGTAGGAGTTTGTTTTTGTATATGACTCCTTCTTTTCATAATAGTATTTATATTATTTATATTAGTTTTAAGCCCGTGCGATGCACGGCAATTTAAAACATACAATTTTATTCCTATTAATTTAATCAAATAAATTAATTATTAAGCGATTTAGTAAATATAATTATTTTTAATACATACTATTATTACATTGTGAGATGTTCATTGTAATATGATAAATATTATATACAAAGTCCATGTCATCACACTAAATATAAGATCGTAACTAAATATATGTCAAATTGTTTAATGGTATTTTATTTTTTTATTAATTATTATTATTAATAAAATAATAATAATAATTAAATAATTTGTAGGAGTTTGTTTTTATGTAGGACTCCTTTGTATATTAGTATTTATATTTATTAATTATTAAATATTAAAAAATAATATAATAATAATTAAATAATTTGTTAACTAAAATTAAGACGTTGACACGTGTCATTTGTGCTTACGTGGCAAATTCCTGAGCTTTCTTTTATACCCCTTTAATATATATATATATATATATATATATATATATAATTTTATTATTTAATTAATAATTAATAAGTAATTATTTAATTATTTAATTAATATCAATTAATTATTTTATTATTTTTTAATAATTAATAAATATAAATACTAATATGAAAAGAAGGAGTCCTATGTGAAAACAAACTCTTACAAATTATTTAATAAATATTATTATTTTAATATTAATAATAACGAATTAGAAAATAAACTATCATCAGACAATTTGACATATATATTTGGTTATGATCTTATATTTAGTGTAATAACATGGACTTTGTATAAAATATTTAGCATATTACGATGAACATCTCCCTCTTAAATTCTCCACCTTTACACTTAGAATAAAAATACTGAAATATAGTAACAAAAAATTCGTCTCCCTCTTCTCTCCCTAAAAAACCTTCTCCATTTCTCTCTCTCTCTCTCTCTCTCTCTCTATATATATATATATATATATATATATATATATATATATATATAGCGTGGGGATCAAAAGTGAAGTAAAAAATGAGGTAATGATGGAAGTTATTCCTTGTCATACATTCTGGTCAACTCAAAAGTCAACGCGGTGGTAAAATTGTAAATAACTCAAAAAAATTTCAGAATATTAATTTTCATTTGGAAAGAATGTTAATCAAAATTAGAACTTAATATTTTAAAACATTCTTTTACGATGAATGTTAACTCATATACATTATTATACACTGATGAATGTTAAGTTATCTCGTTCAACAATGTATAAAAGCATATATAGGTTAATATTCATAATAAATTATTGTTTATGAATATTAATTGTAATTTTGATCAACATTCATTCCAAATGAATGTTAATGTTCTAAATTTTTTTTTTGTGAAATGCGATGGTTAATGACGACTATAATTAAATTAATTACTTGTTTATAAGTTTTGTATGTTGAAATTCGTTTAATTTTATTGTATTCATTGATGAATCAAAATTTTCACAAAAACCCAAAAGTTATACCCAAAATTCTGAATATTTGATGAATATGAATTATGACGAATTGAAGATATGTATGAATGTCTTTGATGAATTTAAAATTTATAATGTTTTGACTGATTTACATGCTTTAATTTTGAATTTTAAACAAAAATTGATGAAATGGACATTTTATATGAGTTGGAGAAAATACAAAGAAATGTGTAGTTGAGGTTTGCTTCCTTCCTTCTTTCAAATTTAGAGCTTCCCTCTTAGTCCTAGATGGCTCAAAGTGGTAGTGAAGCACGTTTTACTCACTTTTTACTAATGTGATTCTCTTAAATTCTCCACCTTTACACTTCTTTCATCTTAATACACTCACACACGACACAAAACATGTGTACACTCTCATCAATTCTTTTCCTCTCTTTCACGAGTATTTTTAACAAATAAATAAAACCTTTGATGATATCATTTTGAACAACAAGACAAATAAATTAAGTAAAATGTCATAAATTTCATGTGATAGAGTTTCCATTGAACATCGTTATAATTATAATTGGATAAAACATATGATTTGAACATAAACTTACATCGGTGGATGACTAGACTTATTATGAAGGACCAAATCCACCAAGAGCAGCTTTAATAATACCATCAGTAGCTAATTAACCTATTTGATCGGTTAATGTGGAGCTTTTCATTGCATCGACAATCGCAATAAGGGCAACTATGAATGTATAATCCACGTTTGCACAAACTTTCAACTTGAATTTGTCTTTAACAAACCTTACGTTCTCTAATGCTTGCATTGTATCCATCTACAACCTCAAATCCTTTCATCAGTTTGACCCATATAATAATAATATATAATATTCGGTGATTGTGT
Organism: Gnaphalium uliginosum; assembly: GCA_963930675.1. Classification (NCBI taxonomy): domain Eukaryota; kingdom Viridiplantae; phylum Streptophyta; class Magnoliopsida; order Asterales; family Asteraceae; genus Gnaphalium; species Gnaphalium uliginosum. The sequence continues at coordinate 18,721,689 of OZ005681.1, forward strand.
TAACAAAAAATCAATCAAACTAAATTTGCGAGGAAAAATCTGTCATGATAAATTTATTATGGTTCTTTACGAGTAAAGGGGATTTAACCCCCGCAAATTTTATATATCAACAAATAGGCGTTACATTACAAAACATGTGGAATACCACATAACCTTAATCTAACGCACGCATAAAAAATTAAGTATATATACCTGACATGTATATAACAACCAGTATGACAACCAAAAACACTAAAAGTTTAAATTTGTGGCCATTTCGAATTATAAATGATCAGATTAAAACTTTAAACTTCTCGATCGAATTTGTCAACAAACTTTTTTACATATATGCATTCCTTAATTATGAAGTGACGAAATTCATCTAAAAGTCTTATAAGTTCCATATTAATTAAGGAAAAATGTTTCATATATGTGCTTGAAACTATAAATCTAATATAGCTATTTCTAAAATTAAATGTGGAATTTTAATTATTTTTGTTATTAATTCCATATTCTAATGTAGTGTTATCTATCTTCTTAAATACTGTATAATATAAGAAATATACGGTGATGTCATCAAAATTTCAATTGACCAATTAAATTGTTTGATTTTGATCAATTGGCTAAATTGAAGGATATAATGACATATGTCATTTTAAAAAGTAATGATTTTTAAATAATTTTGTTAAATATATACTCATATAAAATTAAACGTAGTCGGGCAAATTTCTATTGGTTTGGGATGTATTTACAAAAGTTTAATAATAAAGCAAAGTATTTGTCTTTGATTTTAATCTGTACTATTTTATTAATAAATTATTAATATTAATTTAATGTGAACGGATAACTTCAGTTATATATGCTTTGTATTTCATCTTTATGCAAATAAAAAAGAGATGGAATACTTCATCAGTTTCAGTTAAAATGTCAACTTTGAACGTGTATATAGTTTTAGGATTTTCAACTAACTACATTTTTCACCAATAACAAAATATTTCTACTCGCTAAAGTTTATTGATTTGTTAAAACATTAAAGTGGACACTTATTTGAGACAACTCAAAATATTAACCAATACACTTGTGATGAGATAGAGAGAGTATTATTACTTTATTGGTCTCCAAATTTATTAATATTTATTATATGAAACAATTGAAATAAATCAAATAAAATCATGATACAACACGAATTTACAGAGGGAAAATTCTAGACTTACATAAATTTTACAAAAGAACTTTTACAAAATGAGTTGACATAATATATGGACCAGTTGACATAATATATGAACTTTTATACTTCGAAAAACATTAGCTAGCATATGGATTTTAAAAAACATTATTCACAATAGTGTAGTGATGTATACTTGATTTCAAATAATTCAAAAATTGCATACCTTTCAACTTATATAAATCATTATAATTTATTATATAAATTATTTATCTAATTATCTAATTATAACAATTAAATACAAATTCAATGACCGTGTGTATATACGGGTTTTGAGGACTAGTATATATATATATATATATATATATATATATATATATATATATATATATATATACTATATGCAAACCCGTACGATGGATGACAATTTCAAATTTACAGTATTTAATTTTATGGTACATCAAAAGAAGATTATCTACGTCGAACTTTTTTAGAAAAGTAAATAAATTTAGATATCAAGTGTATTATCAATTGAATAATGTAAATACATAATACAAACATAAATAATCAAGAAAATTCACCAATATAATTATTAAAATATATCCTAAATATAATAAAATTACACACGACAATAATAATTAATAGATAATTTTTAATAAATTAATTATTAAAAACATATCCTTATTTAAAAATAATTTGACAATTGTGATAATAAATTATGGTTATCCTAAACTATTTAAAATATAATTAATTTGATAATTTGAAAATTATAAGAAATTATCACGTAGGATTTTATATATATATACTAAAGGAGTATAAAAGAAAGCTTTAGAATTTGTCACGTAAGCATGAATGCCACGTGTCAATCTCTTAACTTCACTTAACAAATTATTTAATTAATATTATATTATTATTTTAATATTTTATAATAATTAATAAATAATAAATATAAATGTTACATATATTATAATAATATGGAAAGAGGAGTCACATATGAAAACAAAGTCCTATAAATTATTTAATTAATATTATTTTATAAATTTTAATAAAAGAAAGCTCCATAATTTGCCACGTAAGCATGAATGACATGTGTCAATCTCTTAACTTCAGTTAACAAATTGTTTAGTTTATATTATATTATTATTTTATAATATATAATAAATAATAAATATAATGCTAAATATATTATAATAATATGAAAAGAGGAGTCATATACGAAAACAAAGTCCTATAAATTATTTAATTAATATTATTTTATAAATTATTTTATAAAATATGTACTACAATTATCATTTAATCACGTAATATCTAAAATAATTCTAATAAATTACCGTGCATTACACGAGTCTTCCACATATTTTTCAAAATAATTATTATTTTAGCAACACATACAAATTATTATTTTATTATTTTGTTATAATTAATAATATTGAAAGAAAGAGTCATATATGAAAACAAACTTTTACAAATTATTTAATTAATAATATTATTTTATTATTAATAATAATTAATTAGAAATTATTAAACAATTTGACATATATTTAGTTACGATCTTATATTTAGTGTAATAACATGGACTTTGTATATAATATATATCATATTACGATGAACATCTCAAAATGTAATAATACTATGTACTAAACACGATTATATTTAACAAATCGTTTAATAATTAATATAATTAATTGATTTGATTAAATTAATAGGAATAAAAATTGTATGCTTTAAATTGCCGTGCATCGCACGGGTTTATAAATAGTATATATATATATATATATATATATATATATAATTCTTGTTGTATTTTATTTTATTTGTTTATCTTTCAAAACTACGTGGCGGTATGGACTACACATCTAGTGGGCTTGTCTGGGTGTAATCTACTAGGCCTGAATTAAGTCAACTTTCGAATCTGTCGGCCCGTCATCGGCTTGATAAGCTGTTTTGTTTTCTTCCTTTTCGTCCTCAATTTGGGGGGTCAGAGATACTTTACCATTTCTATTGTGGTTGAAATCGTTCTAACGCGTAGATAAATTTTTTGGATGATCCGAATAATAAAAGAAAATGATTAACGGATCTAACGTTAAATAGCAAATATTGTAAGTTTCTAGTTGATATATCAACAACAGCCCGATAGCTTAACGCGATTTTGTAATGCATATATAATTGGAGCTTTGCTAGAGTTTTTGTAGAAGTTTAAATAGTTACGGTATCATAGGTTACAGATTTGGATTTCGAATTGAGGGTTTTAATATTTGAAAAACATGTGAAAAAACAAGTACTTTCATTGAAAGATTTTAAAATATATTACTTTTTTGTGTGTTTGTGAAAATCCATTTCTGTAACCAAGTCACATTCTAATGAGGTTTTGACAAAGCTGATTTATCGTGAAATTATGTGAAAAAGCCTTAAGATGTAATTATTTAATTTAAAATAAAATATTTGAGTATTTGAGTATATCACGTACATAAATAAATTATTTAACATAAAATATCACTCAACTATTGGAACCAGAATGGGCCATTAATGGGCTTGGAATTGGGATACATATAATCAGCCTAACAGTGTAGGAACATACATAGCAAGCAATTGATTGTCCATTAAGGCAGGCAAGAGAATCATGGTGAATTTTGGACTATTGCTCAAATTTTGGACTAGCTTATTATTTATGTTGTTTATGATTCATTTGGTTAGGTCATAGTCACTATTTTAAGAGGCACATTTATGGTCTATCTCTCTCTTCATTGCTAGAAGAGTATTTAGATTTTCTCTTAATTATAGGTTATGTTCAAATGTGTTGTTGGTTAGCTAGTGTTTGTTGGCTTTGTCGTTTGTGGCAAATTACTTATGTTTGTAACTTTAATTCTTTATTTTAATTGTTGTTGAAAAGGCATTTATATAATTTTCTTTTTTTCGCCGAGAAAAAAAATACTTATGCAACACAACTACCATATGATAGAGATGATAAAAGATCAATTTAAATTAGATTTCAGTTCAATTTAAAACAGTTCAGTTTTTAACAGTCAGTGTCGTCCTCGAGGGTGTGCAGGTGGTGCAGCCGCACAGGGCCTCCAGATTAAGTTCGGTACTAGTAGTAGTTGTTAATATTCGACAAGAATTTTCAAATTTATGGGGTGTCCGGATATTTGAGGCCTCAAAATTAAGTAAACAATAAAACAAGTTCCATTATATTAGTTTTTAAATTGAACTATTAGTTGCAACATTAATTAGGAAAAGTATATTATTGAACTTTGGAGGCACCGATAAGTTTATAACTTTCGTCGAGACTTTATATTATAGGGCCTCATTTATGACGACTTGCACAGAGTCTCAAAAATCTCAGGGACGCCCCTGTTAACGGTAAATTAAAAATCAGTCTTTATAAGACCAGTCTATTTTCAAGCCAGTGTTTTGCTAGTTTTTCAGTCGTTCTTAGAATTTCAATCTAGTCCCATACTAGTTTCAGTCTTTTTTCTTTATGGTCGATATTTTTGTCAATAGTTACAATTTAAACTTTTATTTATTTTTTATCGAAAATTTTAATATAGTTTATTAACAACAAACGTTTGACCAGAAATGTAACTTCATATTACGTTGTGAAAAATTTCAAAATTAAAAGAAAATCCTAATAAGTGTAAAGTAGGGGCGAAAAATAAAATGTATACATTTGAAATTCTAAATCAATTGCCTAAAACAAAATAAATAAAAGTTCAAAAATAAAGAGATAAAAATAGCACCAAACAAAATTTACCTGAAAACTTAAATTTTAGAAGAAACGAAGTTTTAAACATCAATAAATATACAGTATCTTAATAATATATTTCACTCTTTTTACCGGTATTAGTCTTAATTAGTTTAAACTGATTTCAGTTCAGTTTTTAATTAGTTCTCTGACTAAAAGTAAGACTGAATTAGGACTATTGAGTACTCTCAAGACCAGACTAGTCTTTTTTCAGTCTATGTAACAACCTAATCTCAACAAGAAAAAAAGAACCACGCATCGGGTATCAAGTCTTTTTTAGGATCGTTCAGTCCTCATAATTATTTTCAGTTTTAGACTATTTTACTCATCTCTACTATATAGGCTTGTACTTAAAAACAACTTATATTGTACGCCATGCATTTTTGGTAATAGTAAAATCTCCTAATGAACTTGCATGTTCCTCGATTATTATATATCATATATCATTATATCATCTTTTATATAAGGAAAACATACCTAAATGTTTGATGAGAAAATTTCATTATAGTACAACATTTTTAGAAAGTACCAATGAGAATGCTTTCCGTGTACAAAAATTCATCAACCCTCAAGATCTTAAAAATTAATTATCTTACAACAGCAAATTGAAAAATTATAAAAATTGTACCATAAAATTCAGTGTTTTCTCTTCTTAGATTAGACATCTCACAAGGTATACTTTTGACGAGTTTTTTTTTCCATTTTTTGGTAAGTTTTACAAATTATTAACACGTGTGTTAGTGTTTGGTTGTACATTTGATTTAGGGTTTAAGGTTTAACAGGATTTATGGTTTAGGGTTTAGGTTTTAGCAGGGTTTAGGTTTTAGGTTTTAGGGGTTTTTGTAAAGTGTTTAGGGTTTAGGGTTTGGGGTTTGGGGTTTAGGGTTTGGGCTATGGGCTTTAGGGTTTATGGTTTAGGGTTTTGCAAAAAACCCTAAACTCCAAACCCAAAACCCTAAATCCTAAATGCAACATGTTAACACATATGTTGGTAATTTATAAATCCCACCAAAAAACGAAAAAAAAAAAAAACTTGTCGAAAGTATACCTTATGAGATGTATATTCGAAGAGGAGAAAAGGCTGAATTTTGTGGTGCAATTTTCATAATTTTTCGATTTGACGTTTATGAGATAATTAATTTTCAAAAAGATAGGGGTCAATTGGTTTTTGTACAAATGACACAATCTCATTAGTTCTCTCGTACTCTAATTATCCAATCTCATAGGTTGATATAGTCGGATGAAAATTGTTTTGACTCGGTTAGACATATTTGCTAGCAGCATATCAGTTATTATATTTCTCGAATACTTCCACGAAGTTTGGGATCCCATTTTCATTGCAACTAAAAAAGTTTGTTGCAAATCAATATTTGATCGTATAAAATAAACTTGGGATTAGTACAGGCAAATGTATTTAACTTTAGTCCGATCTCTATAGTGTGTACGCAACTTCATATTAGATATTAGATACATACAATAGACCAAGTTGAAAGGTTGATACACATAATAGACCAAAACGAAGTTGGGTACACACTATAGAGATCGGACTAAAGTTAAGTACATTTCCCTACACTAATCCCAATAAACTTATAATTAGGGTTGTGCATTAGATGGGAAGAACCGAAAATACCCAAGGACCGAGGAGGAACCGGTCCGTAACCGAAATACCCGAGGATATATCGGACTAAAGTTAAGTACATTTTCTTGCACTAATCCCAATAAACTTATAATTAGGGTTGTGCATTAGATGGGAAGAACCGAAAATACCCGAGGACCGAGGAGGAACCGGTCCGTAACCGAAATACCCGAGGATATATGGTACGGTCCATGGTCCATAGTTTTTCAGATAGCTGGGACTCGGTCCGGTCCTGGACCAAATCCGAGAAAAAACGAGAAATGGACCGAACCGAATATCCGTATACATTCATTAAATATAGCATATAACTTCATATAACTTTCTTATGTATCGTCAAAAAATAACTCCTCATCCAAATTCCTTGTTACCTATGTGGGACTCGGTTGGTTATTTAAATCATGTATATATATGTTTATACACATTCATGACTTCATATTTTGTTCCCTTATAAATTTTATATCTAAATTATATAATGCTCAACATAACCATCACCAAGGTGGTCTATTGGTTGACATTCTGATACCCGATTACAAGAGATTTCGGGTTCAAACTTATATAGCAGTAATATTGGGGTGGCTATAAAAGCGTTTGATTGTTTATTTAACCAATGTGGTCAATTGTTTATTTTCTTTAAACCTTTATAGTTGGATTTGTTTATGCACTTACTCTAAAATATATAGCTCCTTTATTTAATCATTAGTTTGCAAGCTTCAACCCTTAGAGTGTTATCAATTTAGAATGTCTCACATATGAAAAAATATGCTTCTGTAGATTTTTACACCTTAAACCTCATTCACAAATTACAATCATACACAAGATATATGGCTTTAAAGTAGGCCTTAAAAAAGGACCCAAATACATGAACCCGATAAATAATTCCCATATAAACTGGTGATTAAATATTTACCACGTCAACAGTTATTAAACATCGTCTAAACACAAAATGACAATGAAATCACGCATAACCAATCGGGCCGGTCTTTTGGATCGAACCAAGCAGGCCCATTTTGAAATCAAACCGAACCAAACCGATGACATATGGTCTGGTCCTCGATCCAAAAATCTGCTACAAATTGGGTCTCGAGACCGAATCGAACCGAGACAGTTTATTCCGGTTCTGGACCATGCACACCCTTATTTATAATAGTCGTGAAATTGAAAATGCATCCTTAATATTCAATCAAATATATATATATATATATATATATATATATATATATATATATATTATGTTAGACATTAAAAGACAAAGAATTATTTTAGACATTAAAAATTGTCTTCTTAGAATAATAATAACAATAACAATAAGTATTAAAAAAATCAAATTCACATAAAATGTCATATAGAGCCATCTATTGTATGATGAAGTTACGTAAAAGTAAGCAAGTAACTAACTCTGTGATATCGCTCATTTTGTATGTATATATTTCGCGCGATATCATTGTTTTTGTACTTGTTTGAGTCAATTTTATGAACTTTCGATACTTATTTGGTTGAAAAATTGATTTCAGGTGCAAACGTTAACGAAATGAGCCGAAGTGGCAAAATCAGGTAAAAATACGCGATCCCAGATGCAGGCCAGGATCGCGTATTAAAGCGTGAAAACGCATCAGAGGATTTTGAAGACAAAATACGCGATCCCAGGTGTTCTTTTGGATCGCGTAAGAAGGCATAAAACGCAATCCTAGTGAATGGGCTGGATAGCGTAATAATGAAGGAAATTTGGGTCTTCCAGGACCGCGTATGATCCTTGGGATCGCGTATGCGGGCGCTTCCGGCAGTTTTTGAAATAGTATAAATACGATTTTATTTTATGTTTAACCTAACTTTTGCTGCACAAAATGGCTGAGGATGAATTTTAGAGTCTCTTTGAAGGTTTTTCATCATTTTGGAGATCTTTCATCGTATTCAATCATTCGTTTACGAGCAGTCATGAACAATTAATTGTAATCATTCGGTTTGTATTATTTATCTATTAAATCATGTTTTCTTCAGTTTCAATTATTTATTGTGATTGTTCTTATTTAGTTATGAGTAACTAAATCCTTAAATACTTGCTTGGATGAAAAAACTAGAGATTAGGGGTGTAATCTTTAGATTTTATGCAATTTAATTTACGTTTAATCGAAACCCTTGTGTAATTGAGTTTAAAATCATTGTTAAAGCTTATTGGTGATTTGATTATTGACTATAGCGAATGTTTGTCATTAAGTTAAATTATTTATCAATTATGTGTCTATGTATGATTGAATTATTGATTGCGGACGCAAATGTGGCATAAGTTAGACAACTAAACTCAACGGTATAAGATAGTGATTTTGGCGAACGTCTTTCACTAGATTAAATTGTAAGTAAGTGAATTGAGATTAGGGTGAACGTTAAACCTAGTCTAATTGAGATGAACAAGTTTTACTAAATAATTGGTTTTAATTACACACCCTGAAGTCACTAGTGAAATAATCCAAGTACGTGTCGTTTTTATTATCTGAAAGTTAATTCAATCAAATTTGACTCTTCCTGAGTCCACTCATTTTATTAATTTCATTAGTTTTAAGCAACGTGACAATTCGGTCACAAAACCCCCATATTTACTTGTTTGTTTAGATTATTTTACATTAGAATACAACTCTTAAACCACATTCCCTGTGGAACGAACCTGAACTTACTGTAGCTATACTATACACGATAGGGTATACTTACCTCGTTGTGGACTAGTTAACTGCGGTATTTTTAAGTTTAATTTTAAAAACTAGATTTTACACATCACTCTGTAAATAACTAAATAAGGAATTTGTGTATCTTGTATATTCAGTAATTTGTTTGTGTTCATAAATTTTTCTATCTTATGTCGATATTTGCTTACCCGTTTCAGGAAGTGTAATGAAGTCCTTATTCAAAATAAACCCACCACCGTTTAAATACCAAACACCGGCGTCAGTGACTGAACCAAACAACATCCCTATTTAGCTAGGTTGACAGTTTGTACTCAAGGAGGCATATACAAGCAGAGAAAGAAGTTATGTAGATGTCTTTCTCAACCTGCAAGTAGAGAGGGATCGTGAAGCTAAGGTCCTTCAACCCCAAATTCGAACAATTTATATCTCCAATGTTTCGACGAGTAGTAGTCACAATTGTATAAGAGAGTTTATGGAAAAAATTGTAATGGTAACTGGGATTTCATGTCAGTAAAGAGTTTGTTTGCGTTCGTTATTTCGAAACAAGAGAACAAGCAAAGGAAGCAGTCAATCAAACCTATGGAATGTGGTTGAAAAATAAAAAGCTTTTCGTCAAGTTTGCAATAACAGAGTTGTGTTTTGGGAAAAAATATATACCACTCCAAAACGGAGAATAATTCAAACAATAGTATCATTCCATAAATTTGAAGTCCTTTTTGGTTCATAGAAAGGAGGTTATTTCTCTCAAAACATCTATACTAATTGCTGACAAGCGTCCCCTCAATATGGAAACTTTTCAACTATGGACAGTAAGAAATAACATTGAGGTTTCTCGTATCTACTCGTGGGGTTACACGGTTTAGTAGTTGAGTGTAAGGACTTCAGCAATTTCCAAACACTTAAGCAATTGGATAACGAAAAGAATCATATGTTCTCTGCAATGTCTTCGATGGGCAACTAAAGTTGTAAGGTATTAAAGAATTACATGACCGCAAATGAGAGGCTTACCGTATGAATTTTGCATAAATGCAAATGCAAAAGTTATACTAAGAGATTGGGGAGAGGTTCTATTTATTTCAGAGACTTCAAATCCGACAATACAATCTGATACCATTGCTGGCTTGATCGAAGTAAGTGAGCCTAAGTCCGTAGACGGGAAGACGGCTGTATGGATTAGCAAAGGTTCATCATTGTCGTTTTTGGTATTTGAATTCGAGACGGCATAAGAGATAAAAGATCCACAGTTCATGGAGGTGTTGTGTCACACCCCGCCAAAAGTCAACGAGTGGTCAACAGAAGCACGTGCGCGGGGCGTGAGACGGTTAGATCAATAAAACACAGAGCGTATGATTATCGCAGAACATTGATATTAAGATGACGCAGTTGTTTTTACAAAAGTTACGACTTATCAAGTCGTCAAAATAGTAGTGCTATCAAAATAACAATCGTTTTCCGAATACGACATAGTTCGGGGATTTCATAAATATGACTAAAAAGAGTTATAGTTATACGAAGGAAATCCCGTGTTTCAAAAGGAAATGGCATCCTAACTTCGTGGATAGGCGTGGTCCCAACATGCATGCACTTCTTAGATCGATACTAATTTCCTGAAAAACATAGTTAAAACGTCAACAAAATTGTTGAGTGAATCCACAGGTTTAAGACTCTGTCATTAAACCAGCTTGTAAATCAATCGTTACAAATAACCTTTGTAATATCGTACAAAATCAGTTTGTATAAATCGTGTAGAAATCAAACAATGACAGTGATCCCCCGAAGGCTAGCTAGGCTCTACGAGTTAAAGTGGCGACACCTAGGCCTATAACCAAACCACGACCTGTTGTGTATCGTTTTTGCCTTGAACCGGTTAAATATACGCTCCTCGTTGTGACATAATGTCGGTGGTTAGCATGACTAACAAATGTGAGAGGGATGTCATCCCGATAGTACTGTCCGTATATTCAGTGGCTAGCATCATCTAGCTAATGGTTATAGTTTGCAAACAAGAGGTCTTCTATGCACTACAACTAGTTAACGTAGGTTCGCAAAGATTCGTTGTCATGTTTTCAAGTATTGTATGAAAGTCATTCATATGTTTTTCACCCCATTTTTAAAAGCAATAAAATAGTAAAATACGGGCTGTGAACTCACCTCGTGAGTCGTGTGAGTGCTAGCGTTTAACCGTGAGAGTGTTTTCCCAAGAATAGCCACCTAGCGCCCTAAACGCAAGAGGTCGTTTGTATGAGTAGACGACTAACTGCCCATCTATACAAGTTGTTCACTCAACTAGGGAAAATTATGTGTTTATCGTTTTCAAAAAGTGTAGGACCCGTTGGTGATGTCTTTTTAGTAATATTTCTTGATAATATTATTATTCTCGTTTCGTTTCATACTTATACTTATGTTTCTCGAGAACATAGCTATTTGGTTATCAACGCATACGTTAAATGTTTATACTTCTAAAATGCGTATTATTTGTGAAAACGCACTTTTTAACCGTGCAATCGATCTCGTTTTGTCTAAAACGTGTTGTTAAACAAGATCCTTTATTTGTCCAATATATAAAACTATTATTCAAATACTTTCATTTTTAGTCCCTCGGTTATATTTTTCGTTCGTTTTAAACCTTACGTTTTGCTTTCTAATTCATTGTTCTTTTTCTTAACAACTTTTTGTCAGATTTTTACCTTCCGTGTGACGTCATTTTGACTAGTCAAATGGATGTATTTTGTTATGAAATTTTTATCACATATTCTTACATTTCTTAGGTTTAATTAAAAGTAAGATTCATAATTTTTGAATATGTTTAAGGGGCTCAAAATAATTTATAAAGACACAAAGGTCCAATAGCTACTTTTTCGGACAGTCGTCGGAAAAGTCGTTCGTTTACCAAGTTATACTTAATTTCACGAAACAAGAAAATACAACTTTTAAAGCCAACAGAAAATGTGATCTTTAGGAAAAAGATTCATGATTTTTGGACAAGTAGAATAAAAGTTATAACCATACAAAGTGAGGTCCAAATCTGTCTCCAGAAGACATATTTGACACTCGTTCTCGTAAAATCGATTCGGGGTATCAAAACTTGTCCCAAATACATGAAACCACTTGGGTTTGAAAGTTAACATCTTGAACTTCATTTTAGACTCAAGAAACGTCCATTTTGGTTCTGTTTTGGTCGAGTTAACATGTGTTGAAATTGGACCATAATCTGTTCCAGAAAGTATTTTCCAAATAAAGTTTGTTTGGTTGGTTTTAAATGTTTTAAAACATGTTTTTAACACCCTTTTAGCCAAGATCTTACACGAGTGAACTACTAACATATATGTACATTAAATACTTGAAAGAAAGTTCAAGAATAGGTTCTTACAATGGTGTTTAGATGATCACAAGAAGAAGAAGGTGATGGTGCTTGTTTCTTGCTCGTTTTCCTTGAGATTTCTTGAAAAAGAAAGTGGTGTTTGTAGGTGGTTTATAGTGGTTGATTGGTGGTTTTGTGGCTGTTGTTTGAGAGGGGAGAGGGAGAGAAAAGAGAGAGTGAGGTAGATTGTGTGTTGGTGTGTATAAAAGAAAAGGGTATGGGAGGGGTATTGCTTGGCCGATTTTGGGGATCAAGGGGCATGGCCTCACTAAAGTTTTGTCCCCCCTGATTAGTTGGTTAATTACAAGATATTTGGGCCGTTAATCACTAATTGCGTTTAGTGTTTAAATGTTTAGGCGTTAGTTTGTTTAAATGAAATTTAAACGTTAACTTTCCGTGAAGTATTCCAAATACTTAGTTTTGTGTTTTCATAATATTCGTTGCGTTTCGTTTAGTTGTTAAATTTGATTCGCGAATTCTCGTTGCGTTTGTTATGTTTAACTCAAAACGTATAAATGTTTACGTTTCGCTTTGAAGTTTATAACATAATTAAATAATCGTAAATAACTAATATTTAATTATTAAATAGTTTTACGTTATTTATAAAAATTCATATCACTAACGTTCGTGTTTTTGTTGGAGTCGTAAATAACATAATTAAATAGTCGTCCAATTGTTCTGCGCAATCCAAATTAATTACGTATGCATATATAAATTGTGACAAGTGTTTAGCCTAAGCACGCACTAAATACACGTAATGACATTTTGGTTAAAGGTAACAGTTAGTCCTAAATTGTCGGTTGTCACATGTTGACTGGAGATGCAACGGACAACCACATCATTGTAAGGGAAACATATTGAATGATCCGTTGGATTTGCCGGAGACGGGGAACACAGAGTTAGATGTGCCGGAAGTTGAAAACGGTAATGAACAAACAATCCAATAGAAATTTTGAATTCAAATTCGAATTTTGAATTTGGAAAAAGTGAAGCACAAAAACAGTAAAACAGTATGCAAGCCCTGCTCACTTAAAAGTTTAAATTGTCACCAAGCCAAAAATGTGATACTTGATAAAGAGATTGCCTCTCATGATTCTCTTATTCAAATAAATATAGTTTTACCCAACGCACAAGAAATAAAAAATACAAATATTTGCCAATCATTTGATGCTCAATCTCAACATCAACAAAAAACTGTGGAAAGGTTTTGTCACAAATCATGCGAGGAATTCAAAATCCGCATCAAAGCGAGTAGGGAAAGAAAGATTAAAGATAAACAGAAGACTTCATGTAAGGAAAAACCTCCATCTAAATCAAAAGGAACAGAAAAATGAAAAAAGAATAAAGATGTTGAACTTTACAAGGTGGTAATTGTAGATTGGTCGAATGATGACAATTCAGAATCACAGTACCACAATCCACACCGACTAGGTAAATCGAAAGCAATTGTAATCGGTAATCATAATAAGTTCAAGTATCGTTCATATGATGAATTTGTGCAAACTATCGCACCCCCAAATTATGATGCAGCGGAAGTTAACGCGGGGCGCGACGAAATCAGCAATCATTACACACAGATATAACGAACGACCTCTAAATGAGTCGTTTGAAAAATAGTACATTCCATTTATATAAAATGTTGGAATGTATTGTTTACATGTCACAAAAATATTGTTTCCCTAGAGTCCACGTTTAAGACGGGAGATTCTATTACATAACAGTTTACAAAAAATAATGCGAAGGAATCTCCAATAATGCAATGGTGAAATCATGCGACTCTAGTGTGCGGTCTCCCTGAAGGAATCCTACTGTTGCTGTGAACCTGAGAAATACATACTAAAATGTCAACAATAATGTTGGTGAGTTCATAGGTTTAGTTATCAAAGTATCAATGTGAACCACGAGATTTCCATGTTGTTTGTATCGCAAAACTATGATAGATAAATGTATGCTACTGCCACGAGCTCATAGTCCGAAGCTTAACCGATGTGAGTTTGTCTCCTACAAGTGTCTAATCCTAAACACCCGTATGTACGAATAATAAAGCGCCCGTTTGACTAGTTAGAGCTACTAACCCGGACGGGGATGGTCAATCCCAAATAGATCTATTCTTTAAAACTCGCGCTAAGATCCATACTAACGAAACTGTGATGTGTAGAGGACTTTTGTGTGTATTAGAAAGTAAAACCACTCATGCAATCCGTATAAGTGTGTTTCTGTACTCGTGTTCATGAAAACAGTGTATGTATTCTCACCCCAATAATTAAAAACAGTAAAAGTGGGGCTATGAGACTCACCTGAGTCTTGAAAGCGTGTGTTTAAATCAATAAACGTATATCTAAAACGTAACCTTCTAGCGCCTTAAACGCATAAGGTTATGCATGAGTGAATGTCTCAAAAGATCATTCATGCTAGTTGTCCACTCAACTAGTTATGTCCAAGTGTTTGTTTATCGTTTGTGTTTAGTAAATATGTACGGCCCGTTGGTGATGTTTTGTAATAATAATTCCCGAAAACATTATTATTATGTTTTGTTTCATTGTATACTTATAAGAGTATATGTATTGCGTATACGAATGGTGTCGTATATAGTATAGTTGTTGTCTCGCGAAAACGATACTTTGTGAAAATATGTTTTTAAATCAGACTGTGTTATGCGACACAATGGTTGTGTCGCTGTGACTTGTTGCGACACTAATGTAGTGTCGCGGCGTGTACATTTCAGATAATTGTGCGACATAAGGATTTGTGTCGCAGGTCGTGAATTTAAATAAATGTGCGACACAGCGGTTAGTGTCGCAGGTTAACACTGCTTGTTATAATAGTTGCGACCCAAGGGTGGTGTCGCAGGTTAGTACTACGGATTTTAGAGGTTGCGACACAGGGCATGTGTCGCAGGTTAGTACTGCGGATTTTAGAGGTTGCGACACAGGGCTTGTGTCGCAATGGTTTTGGACCACCTGCGACACAAACGACCTGATGTGTTTTCGTTGTTCGGGAACTTGGTCAAACGTGCTCTGTTTGACCCGAAACTTTTAGGGAAGTATTAAATATGTTTTTAGAGCTTGGGAAAATTATCGTTACGTTTTGTGGTTGACCCGAAAGTGTCGTTTCAAAGTTTATACCAAATCAGTCCCTAGCGTAGTTTCTTCGATATTTATACGTTTTTCGGGGCTCGATTTAACTAGGTAAAAGTCCGAAATAAAATCCAAGAAAAATTCACGGTATTCCCCTATGTCTTACATTTACAAAACATATTTTAACATAATTTTTGGTCAAGTGTAAGTCAAGAAATCGTCCAAGAACCAAACATGTGTCCAGTGGGTCGATTTCCTGACCTTTGCTCAGTGTTTAGTCCATATCTCACGATTTACAAAACTTCAGAAAGTGAAATAGTACTACTTTTAAAGGCAACAGAAAATGTGAACTTTTCCAAGTGGTTTAAGTTGATTTGGGTTTGTAGATATCGAGATATGCCTTCTTAAAGTTGGTCAAATTTTCTGTTCAAAAGGACAGTCCGGACACTTTCTTTTGTAAAATCATTTTCCCATACCAAACAACCTCAGAAAAATACCAAACCACCTGGGTTCGAAAGCTAACATCCTAAACTTGATTTTAGGCTCAAGAATCACTCGATTTGGTTGAGAAATGAGTTAGATATCATAGATCAAAGTCGGGTTAAGTTTTTGTTCAGCAATTAATCGTTTTATCCGATGGTTTTTCGTATTGTCCAATGGTTTTTGGTTTAGATCTTGAACATAATCAGTAAAAACGAACCTCTAACATGCATATGAACATTTTCCAAGGAAAATAAATGAGTTTGGAAGAGGTTCTTACAAAGAAAAAGTCGATCTAGAGCCGAAAACGTAGAGAGGGGCTGCTGCAGTTTGGATCTTGTTTGTATGCTTGTTCTCCTTCTACTTGTTGTTGTAGATGATGATGGTGGTGACTAGGGGCCTTGGGAGAGGATGAGAGAGGTGGTGGTGGTGGTGGTTTAGGGCTGATTTGCAGAGAAGTAGGGAGAGTGTAGTGTGGTTGGTTGAGGGTGTTTGAAAGAAGGAAAAGGTGTAATTTACATAATGTGTAGTCATGGGCCCTTGAGCTGGTCTGGGCCTGAGCTGGGCCGAAGTTGGGCCGACCCCAATAAGCCTTGGGCTTGTATGCTTGTTACCCAAACTCGTGTTACGTTTCTTGGTCGGTTAAACGTTAATCGCGCGCGTTAGAATTTAATCGTTAACATTTAGTTTTCGCGTTTTATTTTTGATACAAAATCGTTATTTTAAATTGACCCAATATTTTTAAATACTTTATTGGACCTTTTCGAAATATTGTCGGGTCTCGTTCGGTTGTCGGGCGCGATTCGCGCGTTTTCGTTGTGTACGGTACGTTTTATACAAAACGTAAGACGTTTAATATGCTATAATAATAATATATGTTAAATAACGATTATTTAGTATAGTTACGTCATTTAAGAAAATGTTTTTCACCAACGTCCGTATTTATTGTGTCGGATTTCATCCGATCGAAATCGCGCAATTAAAAACAATTGCGTAAGTGTATATATATATATATATACACACACAAAATGTTACAGATATTTAGTCTAAAATAGAACTAAATACATGTCATAATGTTTTGGTTAGGTACAAATGATGTCCTAAAATGTCGGGTGTCACACAAACCATGGCTAACTACAATAACCAAAAAACGCATCGTTAAAGGCTCGGGCTTGTTTACATTGTATCATTTCATCTTAAAGATCCTTGTGTTTTGAGCTCCTCCAAATGTCCGATCAAAATCAAGCAATTACTGGCTCGATTGTTTTGATTATGTTGTGTGTGCTTTCGGTGTGGTTTTTGTTTCTAATCGAGACGGTGTATTCTTGTTTGTCAAAGTACCATGGATTCGAGTATGCATGAGTCTTTCAAGGGGCGGCTCAATAGTTTTTTTTCGCCAATCATTAGAAGTTCCAATTACTTCGAGTTCTCATGGTCTTGAAGTTTTTTCTCCAGCTTTGGTAGATTAGAAAAGTGAGTTCGTATGGTTAATATTTAGTTTTTGGCAAACTTCATAAATCTTCAAGCATGTAGTTATTTTTCTTCAACGATGTTAAACTTATTATCAATATAATTGTTTATTTTGCCAAAAAAATAAAAAAAATAAAAAAAATAAAAAACTAAATATGTAATTATGTGCATAGCAACAGAACGAAGCTATTTGAGCTTATTAAAGTTATTCAAAAATCTATTTATGCAAAGAATATTTAATCATTAATTGTTATGATATGTTTATAACGTCTTATCTTATGTATACTAGGACATTAATGTAAATTAATTTGGTAATGTGACAACTTAAATACAATTATTTTAAAAAATAATAGTTATACATAGGTTAAAATTCAAAATAAAAATGTCTATTCCTACCGATGCTACTATTAAAAATAATTTTACAATAACGCTCTCCTATTTTTTTAATGAGTATACGGTTACTATTAGATTTAAGGTTAATTAATTAATTTTTTCAACCGATAATTTTTGTAAATAAACAATACCAAATTATTACGAATTTATTCTCTTTAATATTAGATTGTCTTTTTTAATATATAATACCTAACTTAAATTTGTGATACACAAATTTTACGTGTGATACACACAAAATAATTTATATAGTGTATTGAAAAGATTAGTTGTATATCACATATATTTTGTAAAAAAATATCTCATATTAAAGAGTATAAAATTATAATAAATTTGATATAACTTTTTTTATCAAAACAACTAGTCAATCTTAAAACTAAAAGTAAAAATCTATATTCCATAGGTCTAACTAATTATAAATAACAACTAGTCATTAAATTCATTATATTCCAGAGATCTAACTAATTATATTCCATATTGTCCACTTAGAATAAATAACAATAGAAATTCATTAAATTCTCAATTATCCCTCATTTATTAATCTCAATAACTCATCAAATTTGCCTTGAATATAAGGTCAAAATGACATTTTCACTCTATTTTAAGACATACAATTTTTGCCGGGGACAATATAATTGGGAAGGAGGGAGTAAAAAAATAATTAAACGTACAACGTGTCTATAGGTTATGAAAATCATTTTACCATTTACACATAATTATAATTATTTTAGAATATTAAGATGATAAGTTAATAGAAAAATAACACATTTTAAAATTAATAACATCACGTTTAACATGCATATATATATATATATATATATATATATATATATACACACACACACACAATAGGATAATGTTTCTTTTATCTCATCATTATGAACTTTTGTAGTTAATATTGTATTATTTATCATACAAAACACATATGAATTAATTAAAAATTGAATGTTTTAATAAAAAGTTAGTAACGAAATCTTTTAATTTCTTATGTTAGAACTATATGATATAGAATATAACTATAAAGCTTTTTTTTTATTATAAGCATTAATTACAAATAAATAGTCATATTTCATAAATTATAAAGTTTCAAATAAGAAAATGCGAATGTTTTAAACAATCAACAACCTATTTTATTTTGCCACTCAAATAACATATATTTTAATTATTTAACGTGCAAATTTATTAATTTAATAATTTATACAAACACTGTTCATTAACTGTTGAAAACATAATAACGTATATGTTTTTACAGTTAATAAGAATAACAATTTATTTATTGAATTGCCCCATAAACTTTGAGAAATATATTTTCCGACACCGCTTAATTTGCCCGCCACTATTTTTTCACAACATTCATTAAAGTCCCCAATTTGACATAAACCCTAACAAGTTTTACCCTCTCCAACATTCACAAAAACCCTGATTCATATTTATTCATTAATAATCTCATCAGTCATTCAATCATCTCTAATAACCCCCCAATTCCAATGCTCATCTCAAAACCCTAGCTTTCGAATGCAATTTCAACTATAATCAATATAGTCCCGTACATTATACATATACATTTGTATTTGTATATCGTCAATCATTAACGAAACCGTGTAGAACATTCTCCGAATATGTCTTGGGAAAATGAGATCTTAATGCGTGATGTGACGAAAGCAAGTCTGGTAGTGAGTGACCGTATTGGTAGAGATGTATCAGCACAGCTTGATCTAGAAGAAGCCCTAGAAGCTTCTAGATATACTAGTCATCCTTACTCTACTCACCCTAGAGAGGTATACATACATCAATTTCATTGTTAATTTATTTATTTATGTTAGAGCTATGTGAAGTAAGCTATGTTGCTTAGCAGTAGCAGGTATGGGAATAAAAATTGAAACGTTGCTTACCGGGATATGTTATAAGTATCACACTAATGCAAAGTTAATGGCTTTTAAAAAAAGATGGGCCAATCAAGCAGGAATGTTTTCAATTTTACACCTTTTGCTAGCGTTGTTTATAAAGTTGTGGTTGATGTTTTGATATCGTGTACATGTTTGATTTAGTTATTTGTGATGGTGATGAAGTCTGACTTGTGAAGATGTTAATCGTAATGTTCATGGAATAATCAAGTTTTTGTTAGATGTGATTTGTGTAGCTTTAGTCTCTTTTTAGCGTGTAAGATATTGAAGTACAACATGCTTCTTCAGAATTAAAAACAATGAGTTATCCAAATTAATCACTATATTCCAAAATGAGACATTGATTTCTTTTATAGCCAGATTAATTAATTTGCATATTTATGTATTATGTAAAGTGCAATGAAACTTACAATGTTCCTGCTGGTATTTTTATATTCATGACTTTAGACTGCATGTTCTTTTGCACCCGTTTGGTTTATCATCCTGATCTCATGTTGCATCGGCTTATTGCAGTGGCCTCCTTTGGTTGAAGTGGTAGATAGCAGGGAGTTGCCGTCTGTGCTCATAGAAAGATATAATTCTGCTGGAGGGGAAGGCACTGCTCTATGTGGAATTTTTCCTGAGATTCGTAGAGCTTGGGCATCTGTAGATAATTCTTTGTTTCTTTGGCGGTTTGATAAGTGGTAAATATTTTTACTGGAACATTTTTGATATTTATTCAGTCTGTGTGGTTGTTGACCCGTTCTTCTGTGATACTGGTCGAAATTGCCATAACCAGTGGTTGACTGTACCCTTAAATATTCCATTATCTTTAACTTTTTTATCTTTTGATATAGGGATGGCCAGTGTCCTGAATACAGTGGTGAGGAACAGGCTATCTGTGCAGTTGGGTTGGTCAAAGTCAAACCTGGAATTTTTGTTGAGGCTATCCAATATCTTTTGGTCTTAGCAACTCCTGTTGAGGTAATCACTTATGCATTTTTTTACAGTTTATTTAATATCATTTTGTTAAATGGTATATAATATACTCGAGGTTTAGTTTTTTTGATTCACATCATATGTTCGTTGATTGTTAGTTGATTCTTATTGGAGTTTGCTGCTCTGGAAGTGGTGATGGATCAGACCCGTATGCAGAGGTTTCATTGCAGCCTCTACCAGAATACACAATACCATCTGATGGAGTTACCATGACATGCATTGCTTGTACAAATAGAGGTCAGATATTTATGGCTGGACGCGATGGACATATATATGAGATGCATTATACATCTGGTTCGGCTTGGCACAAACAGTGCCGTAAAGTTTGTTTGACCGCGGGTCTCGGTAGTGTTGTTTCAAGGTATAAATATGAGTCTATTTACACAATTAGTAATACTTTATCTGATGTTTATGCTTCCCACTTGCTGATGATAGCATTGATTTCTAAGGGGGTATTTGGATGTTAGGTTTTTAGATGGATTATGTGATATTGAATGATTATAATCAGATAGTTAGTTGTAGTCTGCATGAGATAGTGTTTGGATAACCTTATGCTGGGTGAATATGTAATATTTTGGTGATAAATTACGATGTTTTAAATGTTTGGCAATTATGGTTAATTAAGAAATTAACAGATAATAGACCAAAGTGGACAGCTGATATATTGTTGAAGTATTCAGACTAAAAATATGATGAAACATTTTTATCAACTATAACAATGTTTATTTTGTAATCTATTTGTTAGTAATGTTTATTTTTTTGAATAGTATATAATTCCAATAACATATTCTGTATTGGTATTTTGAGCAATGAAGATTTGGGTAAGAAGAGTGGTAATTATAATATTACTTTAATAATCAGTTTTCCTACAATAGGTATGGAACTGATCATCCAAAACTTATTATCTGATTCCTAAATATCTGAATTTGTGCAATTATTAGATAATCAATCAAATCATGCCTCCAGACACTCACAAAAAAGAACTAATGAGCATCAATATTTCCTATTCAGGGGTCAGCGTATGACCTATGCTATGTTCTTCTCAGTCATGTGTATGCTATTTTTTTCCTGATCTAGGTGGGTAGTACCAAATGTATTCAAATTTGGCGCTGTAGATCCTATTGTTGAAATGGCTGTTGATAACGAGAGGCACATTTTGTATGCCCGAACTGAAGAAATGAAAATTCAAGTTTACTCCTTAGGTCCAAATGGAGATGGACCACTTAAAAAGGTGACGGAGGAGAAGAATTTGATCAATCAAAGGGATTCACATAGTGCTGGCAGGTCGTCAGCAGCTGCTCGGTCAACAAAAGCCTCTATAGTTTCTATGTCGCCTTTATCTACAGTAGAGTCAAAATGGCTACATCTTGTGGCAATCTTATCAGATGGTAGAAGAATGTATCTCTCAACAACTAAATCCAGTGGAAACAGCGGCTCATTCAGTAATAATCTTCAAAAACCAAGTTGCTTAAAGGTGGTCACAACACGCCCCGCCCCTCCTTTGGGGGTTGGTGGTGCTCTGTCATTCGGGGCAATTTCTCTGGCGGGTCGATCTCAAAGTGAAGATCTTTCTTTAAAGATAGAATCAGCACATTACTCATCTGCAACACTTGTACTATCTGATTCGTCTCCTTCAACTACTTCGTCACTTTTGATTGTGAATCGAGATTCAACTACACAGTCATCATCATCCTCTACTAGTTTAGGGACAGGTGTCAGGAGTTCAAGGGCATTAAGAGAATGTGTATCTACCGTACCAATTGAAGGCCGAATGTTAGCCGTGGCAGAAGTCCTACCATTACCTGATACAGCTGCAACCGTGCAATCACTGTATTCACAGCTGGAATTCTGTGGATATGATAACTTTGGCGAGTCATCTGAGAAGTTGGCTGGGAAATTATGGGCTAGAGGTGACCTGCCAACTCAGCATATATTACCGAGACGACGTATTATTATTTTTAGTACTATGGGGATGATGGAAGTTGTTTTCAATCGGCCTGTTGATATTTTAAGAAGGCTGCTAGAGTCTAACACACCAAGAACGATACTTGAGGACTTTTTTAACCGATTTGGTGCTGGTGAGGCTGCTGCCATGTGTCTAATGCTAGCTGCCCGGATCGTCCATACAGAACATTTTATAAATAATGTTGTTGCTGAGAAGGCGGCTGAAGCCTTTGAGGATCCAAGAGTTGTGGGAATGCCCCAGCTTGAAGGTAGTGGGGCATTGGCCAATACTCGAACTGCTGCTGGTGGATTTAGCATGGGGCAAGTGGTTCAAGAGGCTGAACCTGTTTTTTCAGGTGCTCATGAAGGTCTCTGTTTGTGTGCATCACGCTTGCTTCTGCCTGTGTGGGAACTTCCTGTTATGAGTTCTTCTGATGCTACAAGTGGAGATGGCATAGTTGGGTGCAGGCTTTCTGTAGAGGCAATGCAAGTTCTTGAAGATAAACTTCGGTCTCTAGAGAAGTTTTTAAGATCTAGAAGGAATCAAAGAAGAGGACTCTATGGTAATGTTGGTTTGGGAGATTTAACGGGTTCTATTCTGATCGGAACTGGTGCTAATGTGGCAACTGGTGACTGGAGTATGCCAAGGAATTTATTTAGTCCATATTCTCAGAATTTAGATTCTAGTGAGGCAGGCACCTCTAGTAAAAGACAACGGCTTCCATACAGCCCCACAGAACTAGCTTCCATGGAGGTAAATAAGAAGATTTCAAATTTCAAGTTATATATTAGGTGGCACAATGGGCAGGTTGGGTTTTGGGTATTGGGTCAAAACATTTTTATTTATGTGCTAGTCTGAATGGGCTAGGTTGGCATAAAACACTTATTGTCTGAACATTTGTTATCTATTTATGTGTTTATTTTTATAAATAAGTAGTGATTTAAGTATGATCACAAATTGGGTGTTTGCAATAATATTATAACTTTGAATTAAATAATTTTGGAGGGTTCATGCATTTAAGTACACTTTATGCGATTTTCAACCTGTTTTCTGTGAAGCCTTTTTCTTGAAATTTTTGTTCTACCTTATTATGTCATTAGAGATAAAACATAACATGGATTGACTCATTCATTAGTAAATGCCATGGGTCTAAATTGTCACCTTCAAGTTATATTAATTATTTATTAGATATTTAAAGGTGCTGGATAAGTCAAAACTGCAGCTTTTTAGTATTTTTTAATAAAATCTGCGGATTATAGGTGAGGGCTATGGAGTGTGTAAGACAGCTGCTTCTTAGATGTGGTGAAGCTTTATTTCTTCTTCAACTTCTTTCGCGACACCATGTGACTCGTTTGCTTCAAGGCTTTGACTTGATTACGAAGCAGGCGTTGGTTCAGATGAGTTTTCACCAGCTAGTCTGCTCTGAAGAGGGTGATAGACTTGCTACCAGACTTGTATCTGCTTTAATGGAGGTACTACAATTTTAAAGTAACTTGATAGTTCATCTGTTGAAAACTATTTAGTTCTTGTTAATGATATCCCTAATATTGGATTTTTGAATTTTATAGTATTACACTGGTCCAGACGGCAGGGGAACTGTGGATGATATTAGTGGCAGGTTACGCGAAAATTGTCCAAGCTTTTACAAAGAATCTGATTACAAGTTCTACTTGGCTGTGGAATGTCTTGAGAGAGCTGCTACTGCTTCTAACAATGATGAGAGAGAGACACTTGCTAGAGATGCCTTTAGTAAATTGAGTGGAGTTCCTGAGTCTGCAGATCTCCAAACTGTGTGCAAACGCTTTGAGGACTTGAGGTTTGCTAAGATTTTAAGACTAAATAGGGTTGGCAAAATGAAAAGTTTGGCTTGTCAAAACGGGTCAATGTACCCGATACACTTTTTACAAAAAGTATTTCGCGAAATCATGTGGCATGTGATTATGAAAAGAGAGAAAGAAGAGATTGAAAAAATAAGTTAATGTGAATGGTACATCTCATATGCTACATGGTTTTGTAAGAAGCTTTTTGTAAATCTTGTAACATTTCTCCGCACTTTTTGCCAAAACTTTTGAACTTATTGTTTTTTAAATAGCTAGTGTGTCAAATTTTATTGCAAAAAGTATGGTACTTCATTATTAAGTTTATATTTGTAATAAGCAATCAGGAGGTTTTTTGCACTCAAATAATTTTTGGTGACCTTCGAATCGTTTGACTAGCATCTATTAGGCAATTTGATACATCATCCAAATTGACCCATTTGCAAGTAAATGGTCGATTACTGAAAGTATAGTATTTTCATATTAAATTAGGATTTTAATCAGGAGGTTTCTCTTCATTTAAATAAGTTTTGGTGACTTTTGAACCATTTCACCTGTTAACTATTTGGGCAATTTGATCCAGTTGACTTGTTAGAGTTAAGACATTATCCAAATTGACCTATTTTTAAGTAAATAGGTTGAAATTGCCACCTCTAAAGGCAACATGCCAACCATGTTTGCTTCTGGTTTTATTGTTTTTACTGAATTGTCAATTGCAAAACTAAATGTACCGTAATTGCAGGTTTTATGAAGCTGTGGTTCGCCTGCCTCTACAAAAGGCACAGGCCCTAGACCCTGCTGGGGATGCTCTTAATGAGCAAATAGATACTGGAGTTCGAGAACACGCGCTTGCTCAGAGAGAACGGTGCTATGATATCATTGCAAGTGCTTTAAGGTCACTAAAAGGGGAAGTTTCACCGAGAGAATTTGGTTCACCGATCAGACCGACCGCACAGTCTTCCCTTAATCCAGTTGCTAAGAAAAAATACATATGCCAGATTATACAGCTTGGTGTGCAATCATCTGACAGAATCTTTCATGAGTATCTGTACCGAACACTGATCGACTTGGGGCTCGAGGATGAACTTTTGGAATTTGGAGGACCTGATTTAGTACCTTTCCTACAGAATGCTGGTCGCGAACCTACACAAGAGGTTTTTATTTATTCTTTCGTTAGTATTTCACCTAATTTAAACCAAGTCATTTGTCATTCTGACTTTCTGAGTATGTCAACGTTTTCGTAAGCACCTTACAAGAATGGATATATTGCATAATCTTTCTGGAGGTTGCAAAGTCTATGGGTTAGCCAGGTTTAGTGATGGGACGTAGCGGGCTCATCCAACTTGGGTCATATTATTACATGTTGAGATGAGCCGGGTTGGGTTAACACTTCTTTTGTCCAAGTCTATTGTTATTTTACCTTTCAAATAATATTGTTAGTGCCTCAAATATGGCTACAGAAGTTATTATCTTTTAGTGATGATCAAGCTTTTGAATAAAATGACTTGGGAGGTTTTATGTGTTACAAATATACCTTAGCAACCTTTGACCCACTTGACCTGTTGGACCCATTTGACTTAAATTACCCCTCCATAAGCAAATGGGTTGTGATTGCGAGTTCTCTATATTTTTTGTCTATTGATGAAAATTTGTTGAAAAAAATACTTCTTATTCTTTATCTCTCTGGACCATATCTGTAGGCCCGTGCTCTTTCTGCTTTTACCTCAGGAGCTTCTCCGTTGCGCCATTCAGGAGCGCCCATTTCCTCTCATCAAACAAAATACTTCGAGCTTTTAGCACGATACTACGTGTTAAAAAGGCAACATGTTCTTGCAGCCCATGTACTATTGCGGTTGGCAGAAAGGCGTTCTAGTGGTTTGGAAAATTTCCCTACACTTGACCAGAGGTACCTTTACTTATAATGATATCTATACACTGGTGGCAAAATGGGTTGGCTGGGCAGGTTTGGTAACGGGTTAAAGCTTGTGATTTTGTATGTGTTGGGTTGCAGTTGACCTACTATGCCTTTTGGTGGGGTTTTTTTTTTTAATATAATTATTATAGTATAAGTAGAATGTCAAATATGATAGAATAAAGTTATATTTCTTCAACAATGATCTTAATTTTTAAAAAATTGATTTGGGAGGCTTTATTTAAAAAATAACCTTGGGCAACTTTTAACCCGGTTGACCCAATCTATAAGCCAGTGTTGTAAAAGTCGGCCAAGTCGACCGACTAGTCGGGGGCTAGTCGGGTTTGGGGACTAGTCCGACTCGGCTAGGCCTAAGTCGGGCTAAAAAGCCGGTCAACGGGTAAAAATCGGTCGAAGTCGAATTTATTCGGTCAAAGTTGGTCAAAGTCAAAGTCAAAATCTAAATTATGTTTTTAGACAATTATGTTAAAGTTTGTTTATGTTTATGTTTATGTTTATGGTTCTTTTCTATATTTCTACATGTAGTTATGAAATTTAATATTTAAATGTTAAAAAAGTCCAATCCGACTAGTCCCCGATTAGTCCCTACAAGGTCTCGGCCGACTAGTTCTGACTAGCGACTTTTACAACCTTGCTATAAGCTATTTTCAAATTATTTTTATTTCCTATTTGACTATCAGAGATAAAACACTGAATTGCTGTAAGTGGATCAAAGTTGCCACCCCTACCATGCAGGCTTACCTTCTCATATCCAAAAAATTTAAATTAAAGAAGATAACATGATAGTTTATGAACTCAAGTGTTCTATATGCTATTAAATGGTGGGGCAATATTTTATTGGTACTTCCTTGATTTCAGACGGCAATACTTAAGTAACGCGGTTATCCAGGCAAAAAGTGCAAGTGATAGTGACAGCATTACAAATTCTTCTAGAGATAGTGGGCTGCTGGACTTGCTTGAGGGAAAGCTAACCGTTCTCCAGTTCCAGATAAAAATCAAAGAGGAACTGGAGGGTGTAGTTTCTAGATTAGAGGCTGCCCCAAGTACATCAGAATCTGTCCCAAATATTTCCGAGGCTGAATTTCTACAAACTGTGAAGGAAAAGGTGAAGGAGTTGTCACTGGATTTGAAAAGCATCACCCAATTATATAATGAGTATGCTGTTCCATTTGAACTTTGGGAGGTATAAAACTTTTCTTGTTTTCTTTCTCAGTTTTTCTCCCCTTCAAAAGTAATTATGATTGGTAGATGTGGCAATATTAATTTATGTGCTTATGAAAGGGCCGGTTTGGCTTGTGTTCATCTCAAGCTGGTCGACTAACTTTAAAATTTTAGCTGAAAGAGGAGTGGTTTAACAGGTTGAAAGTTGCCAAAGCCTCTTTCTAATGCACAAAACCACTTAAATATTTTATTAAACGATTTATAATATTATTGTAATAATACTGTTTTCGGAATCATAAATAATGTGTTGGTTATTATCATGAACAATGTTTAAAGAGAAGATGAAGTATTTCAACCTTAACATGCCCGTTACCCAAGCCACCTATCTATGCACATTCTCTTCATTTTGTCATTTGGTTATAATGTTTTTAACTAATCGGGATTCACATCTATGGTATAATATCAGATATTTACTTGATTTTTGTATGCTGTGCACTTCCAGATATGTTTGGAAATGCTCTATTTTGCAAGCTATTCAGGTGATACTGATAGCAGCATCGTAAGGGACACGTGGGCCAGACTCATGGATCAGGCTCTCTCAAAAGATGGCATTGCTGAAGCTTGTTCGGTGCTGAAGAGGATAGGCTCACATGTTTACCCTGGAGATAGTGCTGTTCTGCCTTTAGATACATTATGTCTACATCTCGAGAAAGCGGCGTTGGTATGGGCTCTTCATGTTTCTCTGATGCATATATTCTTAAAGGATATTTTAGACATTTGATAAACAGTCAAACATTTTATTTAAACTCGGTGTCAAGCCAAAGGTGGTAATCTGTCTAGTATTAGCAACATGTAGGCATGCAGCATAGAGTCATGTTTGTCTTTTGCCGGTGGTGTTTGGATGTGCCTTTTGGAACTGATTATTCAATGATTCAATGGTCGGATAATGAGTATTATACCAGTAGCAACAAACTTGTTATATATTTTTAATACAGATAATTGAGTCCAACTGGGCAGAGCTTGAAAGTTGAAAGTATTGGTGTCGAACTAGAGCATGGCAGTATTTTGACTCAGCTCGACACCCCTAGCATTAGCTATTAATCTTTTAAATAATCACTTTTTGTGAAATATTCGAAGCACATATTACAGCCCATTCATTACAGCTGCTTCTCATTATTCATTCTTAATAAGCACTTTCAGAATCATCCAAACATCCCCGTTTAGAGTTCTTGATAAATAGTTGATCTTTTTTTACAGGATCGATTGGTTTCTGGGGTTGAAGTTGTTGGTGATGAAGATGTTGCAAGATCACTTCTGGCAGCTTGCAAAGGGGCAGTAGAACCTGTTTTAAACACGTATGAGCAGTTGTTATCGAGTGGAGCAATCTTGCTGTCACCAAGCCTGAAATTAAGGCTTCTGCGGTCGGTGTTAGTAGTCCTTCGGGAATGGACACTGTCTGTTTCGGCACAGGGAATGGGCACAAGCCCAATTGGGGCTTCTCTCATTCTTCGTGGGACATTTTCTATGGATCAAAGAACTGTTATAAATCATGGGATCTGTGATAAGATAACAAGTGCTGCAAACAGGTAATCTTTCATTGAATATCACTGAACACGTCCTCTTTTCTTTCTAGAAATGCCGAATTGAAGCAAACTGGTCTGTAGAGGTGGCAATATGGGCTGGTCGGGGGGATTGGTTAACAGGTCAAAAGTGGTTTAGGTCGAAATGAGTACTGTTTTACACGGGTTGCAACCTTTGGACACACAAACTTAATCTATCTTTAGATCTTCCATATATATGATTAATGTTATAAATGTGATTACAAAAAGTATGATCATTACAAAACAATCTAACGTTTATGAATAATGCGGTTAGGAGCTAATGTGCATAAAAAGAACTCCAGTGTGTGACTTTTGACTTGTTCTTTTTTAGCTAGATTTTTTTTATTTGACCTTGACGTTTAAAAACACATACCAAATTGACCCTTCTATTACTAATAGGTCGAAATTGCCATCTGTAAAGGTCAGTTTGGTTTGGTTTTGAGATAATTTTGTTTGGTCCATGTTAAAGTATATCACAACCAGATTGAGTTAATAAGCAAAAATTTCAACTTCAGGTACATGACTGAAGTAAGGAGATTGGCGTTGCCACAGAGCCAAACTGACGCGGTATACAGAGGTTTCAAGGAGCTTGAAGAATCCCTTTTAACTTCTTTTTCATTTCAGCGATTTTGATTTACCTTTTTGTATCTTATTCGTATTGTATGTGTCATATGCTACAATTATATGGTCAAAAAGAATAAGCATTTCATGGATTTTGTCTATAAGCATTGGTAATTCCCCTATCCAAAGCAGGTCTCAAGTTTCGGTCTCTGCATATTCATGTGTACCTTTTTGTCGGAATATACATATGTAACACACCTGTTCTAATTAGCTTTTAAATTGTGTCGCATAAAGAGGGATTGATTTGTTAAAGATCTGGGCTTTTTTCTTGTTTAGTTTTGGTGTGGATGAAAATGCTTGTATGAAATCAATCAATGTCCTATAGAATAGGACAATGTCATTTTAATTAAAATGACTTGTCATTTGTTTTGAAAATGACTATACACAACAATAAAAGGCCAAGTTTGTTCAAAGTAAATTGTCCTTATGGAGAAATAAAATTGTTTTATCATGTTATATTTCTGCACTTGATAATTTTGATTTAAATGTTGATTACAATACAATACACCTATTTTACATGTAGATGGTTGAAAGTAAAATATCAACTCTGGCTTACATATAAGAAGTATGCTTTTTCTTTATATATATATATATATATATATATATATATATATATATATATATATATATATATATATATATATATAGGTAACAATATTCCAAACATCGGTAATCATCATCAGTGTAATATGTTATCTACCATCTATCTACCATTCTACCATACTATATAAAGCAAAATTGGTACTCTCCCCGTCTCATTTCTATCGTTTACGATTCCGTCTCATTTCTATCGTTTACGATTCTATTTTTGTTTATTTCAAATGGATTGTTTACTTACAAAAACTAATTATTAAAAATTATTAAAATTCTCAATTTACCATCATTTATTATTCTCAATAATTTATTACATAAAATTTTTAGTCAAACTTATTTTAAATATAAGAGCAAAATTGACATTCATTTAACATATTTTAAATTTAACAAAATTTACTAGGGGACGATAAAAGTGGGACGGAGGGAGTGTATTAAATTTAACAAAGTTTACTAGAGGACGACAAAAGTGGGACGGGGGAGTATAAGTTATGGCGTAATATTTTGTCCCAACGAATACAATACCCATGAAAGACTAATTTTTTGTCTTTTCCTACGCTTTTTTCTTTTCTAAATGCAAATTTTTTTCTCATTTTTTTTTTCTTTTTCTTTTCAAAAGTGATCCTAAAATCTATCCAATACGAGTACATATGTACATGCTAATTTGAATCTTTGAGACGGAGTATTTACTTGATAAAAGTAGCCAAATTGTTTCAGTTTATGAACCCAAAAATTATTTAATAAATTAAGAATTTTGTAAGTTAGATCATGTCAACCACAACGTGAAATCAACGTGATGACAAAATAGATTGTACACAATATAAATTAGATAAACGCTATATATATATATATATATATATATATATATATATATATATATATGATATTGTGTATATTAAAATATTAAGATAATGTATTACGAGGTATTTGACGTAAACTATTTTCAACTGTATCATAGAGATTGTATAAATATTTAATGTATCATCATTTATCATCTCATTTAACCTCGTTGTATTATTTTTTGTATTATATAATACATTATTTTTTTATCAGGTATAACTTAAAAGAATTAAAAGTATTAATGAACAAAATCAATCCCATATTTATTTATTATCTAATTACATTATTTATAGATCAATTTAAATTATAATACTTAATGCACGACACCATTTTCATTTATGTGATAAGATTTTTCATTTTGTTATATAAATAATTTATTATTTATGATTAAAAATTAAAAGGCCATCGATCTAGAGGTATTGTGAGTAGTCTTCAATTTTGAGATTGTGGGTTCAAGTTCAGTGGTGATTTGTATATATATTCGTGAAAGAAATTATAAATATTTGTTATAGGCAGGTATGTGTAAGTTTGCCTTTAAGAAAAGTAAAATAATAATAATTTATTTTAGAATTATAATATGACAATTATTAATTTGGGTTGGTAGCTTTTAAAAAGGTTATCCAATTTGATCCCACTTGTTTATTCTAATTTGATCCCACTTGTTTATTCTAGGAACTTAATGACGTCGACATAGGAGGATTGATTAACGTGATTTTGGATGACAAGTACTTCACCATGGTCGCTTATTCATAGATTCCCGTTGAATTTTGATTTTGTTCTTATTCAGATATTTTAATTTTATCTATATTTATGTTCACAAATAATTCATTTTAATTGGCTTTATGGAACATCTTTTCCCAATAAAAAAAAAAACAAAAAACTCTCGCTACCCTGTTTTAACAATCATAAAATAAATTAATAAATCCTCCATGTTTAATTTTGTACACTTTCTCCGATACACGTCAACACATAGGTTTTAACTGTATTTATTTTATTATTATTATATACATAATCAGCTACACGTATTTCATTAAGGTTGACTTCACAATTTCCACGTAACTTAAGCACTCGAGGTAAAAAATAATAAAAAATTATTGATTTTAAAGTAAATTTTAACCTTTTTATGAGCTTACTAACATGGGTGTGAGCTTATTAACTTATAAGTTTAACAACTTAAGTTTAAAAGTCGATAAACTTATGTTTTAATAGGGTGTGAGCTTATTAACTTAAGTTTAATAAGTTAAAACTAATACGTAATAAAAAAAACAGCTACAATCAAATTTATATCAGTAGCATAAATCAATATGACACTTATTCAGAACCATTTTGCATAGTATCAGTAGCCAAACTCTTATTTTATAAGAGTTTGGCTAACTTGTGCCACTTAACGTTTCTTATTATTTTAGAACGTAAAACATTTGACTTAATCTTGTTTATTAATAATTGTATAATTTCAAATTATTCCGGACACTTGTTCGGAACTTTTTTGCATAGTAAAATAAATATTCTTATTTTATAAGAGTTTGACTAACTTGTGCCACTTAACGTTTCTTATTATTTTAGAACGTAAAACATTTGAATTAATCTTGTTTATTAATTGGATTTTTCTAAACAACCCAATGTGGTAAAAGTGTTGTACCTGACAGTTAAATATTAATTCAAGTAAGCGATTATTTTTTTTTACAAGACTTTTAAACGTGTTAAAAGTAGCCCAAGGGCTTGTTTAGAAAAATCCTTATTAATTTTTTAATTTCAAATTATCCCGAAAGCTTCAAGCTCATTAAATACTTGTTAACATCCTTCTATTAAATCTTGATTTAAATAAATAAACTACACTTGCTACAAAAAGAAACGTGCTAATTACATTATTGTCCTTTAGTACAAAAAGCTGGCAAACTGCTGTGATCAACAACATTCTAACTAAACGGGATCCGTTAACGACACCGTTAGCTACCTCTTTTCCTCCAGATCTCTGATATCATCACTCGATAGACGCCGTTTTCAATTATCAGTTTATATAGGGAGTATAAAATAAAATAATTATGCCAAAAAAGATGTTTTTGAATAGTTTTATTATTTGAATTGAATAACAAATTCTGAATCGTTGTTTTTGTTACAATTTTCTGTTATGGCGGACATTTTAACGGCGATTCCGGCTGCCGTTCTTCGAAATCTCGCCGATAAGTTATACGAGAAACGAAAAAATGCTGCTCTTGAGGTTAGGGTTAGGGTTTTATTATTTTTGAATTTATTAATTCTGACTTTTCTAGGGTTTTTAGATGAGTATTGTGATGGTTTGACTAATTGTTACTGTTAGGTTGAAGGAATTGTGAAGCAATTGACAGTTGCTGGAGATCATGATAAAATTAATGCTGTGATTAATCTGTTGACTCATGAGTTTACGTATTCGCCGCAAGTGAATCATCGAAAGGTATATTGGAATTAATTTAGTTATTTCTGATTTGTATTTTGTATAATTGGTTGGTTTGTTTTGCAGGGAGGGTTGATTGGACTGGCTGCAGCTACTGTTGGTTTGAGCGCGGAAGCTGCTCAACATCTTGAGGTAGCATTTATATTGATTAAGCGAATTGTATTAAGTTGCATTTAGATTTAATGATTTACCAATTTTGTAAGGTTATAAATGTGGTTGTCTTTGATAAATGTCTAATTACTGACCGAATTAGTTGGACACTGGTTGCTACTCGAATTAGGCTATGTGTCCGACAATATGTAGTAGTGTAGGTGTTGATAGTCATCATATAGTTACAAGACCTAATCACGAAGTGATCACCTAGTATCCCCCTGGTATACGAAATGCAATTTTATTAGCTAGTCTTTTTTTCTTGAACGAGTTATCAATATCTATATGCTTTGAGTTTTTTCTTTAGTTATTGGTAGAATTGATATCTTTCTAATATTTTAGCTGATTTGTGTTGTTACAAAGAATATTGAATTGATAACTGATGGTATTACTATTATGGGCCGCATTATGGATCTTTTGATCTTAAATAAAAGCGACATTATGTGTCCATTAATGCTACTGAAAAACACTCCAAAGGTTCCTAATTTTAGTAATCCATCACAAAAGTGGGCTAACTTTACATGCAGAATGTATAACCTAACTTGATGTTTGACTACCATTCTTCTTATATACACTCAACTCTGTGCGTGTATGTTGCAAATAGCATTCTGCTCGAAATTTGAATTTGCATTGTTTTTATCAGTTTACATTGATTAACGTCACTGAAGTTCTTTCCCCCTGACAACGCATCTTTCAGCAAATTGTGCCACCAGTGATCAACTCTTTCTCTGATCAAGATAGCAGAGTTCGTTATTATGCTTGTGAAGCTTTATACAACATTGCGAAGGTAAGAATGAATAATGACTTAATAACCTGGGTATAAACAATACAACTGGGGTTTAGCTTATCCCTTTTTGCAGGTTGTGAGAGGAGACTTCATTGTGTTCTTCAACCAGATATTTGATGCTTTGTGTAAGCTTTCAGCTGACTCAGATCCCAATGTACAGAGTGCAGCTCATCTTTTAGATAGACTTGTGAAGGTAAATGGCTTGTTTATTTGTTATTTCTATTAATCAAGTTGCTAGTGTTAAATTTTGTATAAAGAAAGAAATTGATGTTTTTATTGCTGGAAACAGGACATTGTGACAGAGAGTGATCAATTCAGGTGGTTATCTCATGTTTTTTCTGTTTTAATTACTGTATTTATTTAATCTGGGCTCACTAGTAATCCTTTTTTATTCTTCATGCTTTCCTTCACCAGTATTGAAGAATTTATACCTCTGTTACGAGAGCGAATGAACGTGTTGAATCCTTATGTCCGCCAATTTTTGGTTGGATGGATCACGGTGTTGGACAGCGTTCCAGACATAGATATGCTTGGCTTTCTTCCTGATTTTCTTGATGGTAAATGATCTCACTTCAGAGTTAAATGGTATTACCCGTCAATGAGCATGTTTTTGGTCTCGGACCTTTCTTGGACATTACTAACATGTGGCGGTTTCAGGTTTATTTAATATGTTAAGTGATTCCAGCCATGAAATTCGGCAGCAAGCTGACTCAGCACTCTCAGAGTTTCTCCAGGAGATCAAGAACTCCCCAGTACGACTTTCATAACTAATTTTCTATCATTTTTTTGATATATGTACTATATGTTACTGTGTTATACTAGTACTATTTTATATTCATGGACATAATGCCTACTTTGCACTAGTAATATTTACCAGCATTCCATTAACTGACTAATCTGTTGTCTGAAAACCAACAGTGTCATTTAACTCTCATATTGCAATAGCAAATTTTATCATTTATTTGAAAATTTCTGACTCTAGCAGTGCTACTCATGAAGTCTGTAGATTATGGTCGCATGGCAGAAATACTAGTGCAGAGAGCATCTTCCCCTGATGAATTCACTCGTTGGACTGCAATCACCTGGGTAAGTAAGGATAATTTCCTAATTAGGCTCTGGTTCTTTTCTGAGTATTTTTGAAATTATCATGGTAAGTAAGGATACTTTCTTAACTAGGCTTTGGTTCGTTTCCCACTCTTGTACCTTTTTATGAATTTTCTTTTTAAGAAATATTTATTCCTGTAGTTTTTTCTGTTCCTAAATTGATTAGACCACCGTTTTTATTTATTTATCGTTATTATTATTAATATTTTTGCAGATAAACGAGTTTGTGAAACTTGGTGGTGATCAGCTGGTTCCTTATTATGCGGATATATTGGGAGCTATCTTGCCCTGCATAGCTGATAAAGAAGAGAAGATACGAGTTGTAAGTTGTATTATCTTTCTTCACTTGTCTGAGAAGATGAAACTAAATATTACGCTTTCCAAACTTGAATTTATTCGTTGGTAATAACTTCCAAATATTTACAATTCATGCTTATCTTAAATTCTAGACAATCTTTTTTGGAGTATTTAATTCTAGTCTTCTAGATAAGTATTAGTTATAGTAGTATGATGATTAAATTAATACTCTTAGTATTAAATAAAATTAGTTAATTGTTTCTAAAATTAGTTTTCTAGGGTTTCCCAAATTCTGATTATTTTCTCAGTTACCGAATATTTCGTTTATCGGAAGTTTTCATGAGCATTTCGAAATTGCCTCTTGGAAAGCTTATGTTCCTTCCAAGATGGCAAACATTATTAGAATGACTAGACGACTTAAAGTTTCATGGAACTCTCGTTTTCCGGATGTTACATTCTTTTTCTACGACCTTTAAAATTGATACCAATTTTTATACATATCCCTGAATTCTTTAATATATCAGGTAGCTCGTGAAACAAATGAAGAGCTTCTTGCAATCAAGGCTGATCCTGCTGAAGGATTTGATGTTGGAGCAATCTTGTCCATTGTGAAGAGGTCTGAACTTGTTTTCTTGTTACTATAATTTTAGTATGGGTTTCAAGGTTTACTTATTTCGGTTTTTAAGCTTTTCTATAATTACCACTTTGAAATGTGCATGTGCGTTTTTCTTTAATGTTGTTTTTTCTCCTCAATTCAACAGGCAGTTGTCTAGTGAATATGAGGCGACTCGGATTGAATCGTTGCATTGGATTTCAACCCTTTTGAATAGACACCGAATGGAGGTACCGTCTTTGGTCATCATGTTTCTTTTTCTTTGACTGTTATCTAATGTAAATTGAATTCACACTTATACTCTTGCTACCAAACTCGGGGTGGGGTGAGTCTGGGACTTGTGGAATGAGAGTTCTATTATGAGTGTTAGACATGCTTATGCTATATGGTTATCTACATATCTTCATCATTTGCTTTATATATTTTGTGATCCTGGACATATGCATAGTGTTTGGTGTGATTCTATGTTCCTTTTCAAGTTCATAAGGAAATGTTATATGTCTTTGTTAGAGAATCTATCTTTATGTTTTTATTGTTTTTATTCTTGGGTATGTATTCTTTAATCTGTCATTGATTCATATTGTTTGCAAATTGTTATTATTTAAGTAAAATTGTAATTTTTTGCATGGAAGTTGAAACGACTTTCTTTTAATACTGTCCGCAACGATCTAGCGGGCTGTTAATACTGGCTTGCTATTTATTAGGACATGCTCGTACAGCTCTCAATTGTTATGAAAGTTAACATGTAACATGCAATGTATTCTTATGCATGTTGTCTGTTGTAATACCAATTGAGATTCTAACTAGTAAGGAAAAGAAAATATCTAATGTGGAAATGGTTTATACGTGTAACAGGTCCTGTCGTTTCTAAATGATATTTTTGACACACTTCTTAAAGCACTATCGGATCCCTCTGATCAGGTAATCTTTTCATTGCTTCTTCATTACTCTCTTCAATCATTTCATCTCACTATATTCACATTTGATCATGTAAGGTCGTTTCCTTTATACTTGTCCTTGATTAATAGCATAAAACCATAGTTCAGCTCCTCATGACGATAACTAAATTGTGACAATATACTAATATAGTTGGCTCCACGTTATAAGTACAATTACAGGTTTAACGTCTCCTAATTTTTTAGCTCAAAGGGCAGCTTGAAATTGGAAATTATTAGTGAGTAGGGAAAATACATTTCACATGCCAGTATGTTATGCAGTTGAAATAGTTAATTTTTTTTATAGTTAATAACCATGTTCACTGTTCTCTCTTCTGTTTGGGGGGAAATAGGCAATAACTTTTTGCTTGAATGTTAAATATAGTTTTGCACATAGTTATGTTTATGTGTATGGGTTGTTTTGTATGGTAACTTGATAGGTAGTGCTCCTGGTACTGGAGGTGCATGCATGCATTGCAGAGGATCAATATAACTTCCGCCAGCTTGTTGTTTTTTTAGTTCATAAATTCCGGATGGATGACGTACTCCTGGAAAAGTAATCTTCATTCTTTTATTTCTTGAATAAAAAGATGGTCTGAATGTCTAATTAGTTAATTTTTCTTCATAGTTTTCATTCTTACCTTTTATAAACATCTTCTTATAGGCGTGGCGCTTTGATAATCCGCCGCCTTTGTGTACTTATAGATGCTGAAAGAGTTTACCGGGAACTATCTACAATTCTCGAGGGGGAAGCTGACCTGGACTTTGCATCTACTATGGTTCAGGTTCTTAATTTGCTCTCTTATTTATAGTCTCCTCTCCCTCCTCTTCAAAGAATCAACGTTTGAGTTTGGGATTCGTACCTAGTATGTAAATTTTGCAAAATTAAATTATTTTATCAGTGTCTTAGCTCTATTTCTTCGATTATAACAATATGTGTAGTTTAATGTATCTTTTGAATTCTCTCCATAATTTAAGGAATTTTTGTACTACGTTATAAAAATAACCATATTTGACCATGAGAAGCTAGACGCGGTACTATACAATGCAATGGAATATGAAAGTATGCAACTAAATGAAATACAATTGATAGAAAGTTGTAACCTAAACTCATTGTTATGAGGTTTCACAAACCTTAGTTCGATTCAAAGGAAATTAGCTACTTGCAGTTTCTGAGACTTTATTTCTTTTCATTTTATTCCAGGCTTTGAACTTAATTCTGCTCACATCGTCCGAGTTGTCTGGCCTACGAGATCTTCTAAAGCAATCACTAGTTAACGCGGCTGGAAAGGACTTCTTTCTTTCACTATATGCCTCATGGAGCCATTCATCGATGGCCATATTAAGTCTCTGTCTATTGGCACAGGCAAGTCTTTTATCTTTTTCTTCGTATTCATCATTTTTGTTGTTTTCTTGGTATCCATATATCAATTGTAGCTGTAAAGTAAAAAACAGACTGCTAAAACCAGGATTATCTTTGTGTTTCGTCTAGTGCGTTTATAGCATTTTTTATTCGTTTCGTCTAATAGGCTTATCAGCATGCAAGTTCAGTCATCCAATCTCTAACGGAGGAGGATATTAATGTCAGATTCTTGGTTCAGCTGGATAAATTAATAAACTTATTGGAGACTCCAATTTTTGCTTATCTTAGGCTGCAGGTGTGTTGCTGCTTCTTTTTCCATCAAGTTGTGAGAAAGTCAAACCTCAAGTTGGTTTTTTATAAATAGT
Source organism: Gnaphalium uliginosum (assembly GCA_963930675.1). Classification (NCBI taxonomy): domain Eukaryota; kingdom Viridiplantae; phylum Streptophyta; class Magnoliopsida; order Asterales; family Asteraceae; genus Gnaphalium; species Gnaphalium uliginosum. The sequence continues at coordinate 18,761,100 of OZ005681.1, forward strand.
AGATTTAAGTACTTAACAAGAAAAGCTCCAATACTACTATTATGATTATTATCTTACCGTACCATTACAGCCTTTTCATCTTACTTGCAGCTTCTTGAACCTGGAAGATATATATGGTTGTTAAAAGCCTTGTATGGTCTTCTTATGCTACTTCCCCAGGCATGTCTTATTAATGTTTGATGCCAATTAATAATATCCCATAGAGGTGGCAAGTTCGCTCCGATTGAACGGTTAAAGTAAAAAAAAAAAAAAAGTGCTAAAATGAAAGGGTTTAATGGGTCAAACATGTCAAAAGTTGCTTAAAGTTATTTTTACATGATAGCGTTAAAATTATTATTGTACTCAATGAATTAGATCAGTGTTACTGTTGCAATAATAAGTTTTTTGTAATCAAACTTGACACACCAATGAAATATAAACATGATTAAAGTTTCTCTGCAAAATCATTCCCGGTTAACTCAAACTGGCCTGGTTTAATGCGTACAAATGAAGTTTTCTGTTTTGACCATTACCCAACACATTTGCCGAGCCCGTTTTATTGCCGCCTCTAGTTTCTTTTTTTGTTGGCTTTGCACTATTCTTGGTGCTCCTGGTGGATATAGGTTCATATCCCATTTCATGCGTCTTTCTACTCGTCATTACAGCAAAGTGCAGCTTTTAAGATCTTAAGAACTCGTTTGAAGACGGTGCCTTCATATTCCTTTGACAAGGAGCAACTCAGCCGTACATCATCAGCGATGTATTTATCTGATGATGGTAACATGAATGATGATTCGCGGAACATGCATAATGGAATAAACTTCGCATTTTGGCTGCAACGATTCGAACAGATGCAACAGCAGCATCGTGTACATTTTAAATCACAAGCACACTCACGCAAGACTTCCACATCTTCCTCAAAGGTTTGCCCCTTAGAATTGATGAAATGAATATGTTTATCCTTTTCTGTTTGCAATAGAAAGATTAAGGGAGTGTTTGGATGTGCAATTTGAATTGATTTCAGTTATCAAAATCAGATCACCAGCTGTAATAAAATAGGCTGGGGAAGTAAGTGTTTGGATTGTCAGAAGCATAGTTTGTTTGTCCAAAGCTTTTAGTCACAATATCCTGTTCCAAAATGCAAATCCAAACACCCCTAAATGGCTAAATATGCTTGAACGACATGGCTACAAGGCTAGAGCATAGATTGAGATGAGTTCCCCTTTGAATTTAACATTTTTTAAATCAAATTCATTCGTTAAACATGACTCACCTCTCTGCAGGTCAAAGAGGTTCAAAAACACGAAGAATTTAAAGGGCCACCTGTGCCAGAGTTGAGCAGGCCTCCTTCAAGATTATCTCGTAAAGGTCCTGGACAGTTACAACTATGACGGATGTTAATCAAAGGCTCAAAATCCAGTACCGAATGTAGATTGTATATCATAGTATTCTTTTTGTTGCTATTTCTGTTGAACTCGTGATGGTGGTTTTTACTCTTCTTTTGATTTTTTTTTCCACTTTCCTGAATCTTCTTGGATATATCCAAGTTATTCTTTACTCTGGATGACTGCTCTTGTGGTTCTGTTATTTTTGTTGAAAACCACAGGACCAGAGGTTAAAATATTTTGAGTTAGAAGTTGCAGATGCTTTGGCAAATATGCTTATAATAAGAAATCTCAAGGCCTTTTATTTGGTATATTTAGTGTTAATTCACATTTCGTTTTATGATGTTTGTTTCCATTGAGTGACGAGATTCAATAAATGGGATAAGTTTTGTCCTCGTTAACTGTTATGACTCATCGTAAATGAAATGACATTCCCTTTGAGTAAATAAGTGCATGATTTTTGAATAAGCTTTCCAAGGAACATGTGATTTCCAGAATCTGAGTTTACATATTATTTAGCAGATAAGAGCTTCAAATTTGGGACAGGCATGCGGTATACCTGGTGTCGAACATATAACATCCATACGACCATCTGTTGTTCTCTAACAAATGCTTCTGAAAGTTAACATGCGTGTTTAATATGGCACACTAATTACCACAGGTAGAGGTGGCAAATTGGTTGGGTCGTAGTCAACATTTTAGTTTGAATCATTGGGTTGATCGCAATTTTCAAACTAACTACTATTTACAAGTAGGCGAGTTGAGTTGGAATTTAACTGACAAATCAAATGTTTAGTGATAACGCATCCTATTCTTGCCTGAAATCTTTGGTTGCCAGATTTGCATCAAATCTTTCTCTATCGTCATCGCTTCGTATTAGAGTTTCAAGATTGTAGTCTTCACAACTAAAAATAGTGATTATTGTGGTAATTACTGTGCGAACAATAGTCCACCCTTCTTATGGTTCATCAAAATGCAAAGATAAAGTCGTCCCATTGGGCTATCAAGCCGAGAAGGTGCCAAACATTAGGCACACATACGGTTACATCGACCGTGGTTGAACAAGAATGCATAGAACATTGATTCAAACTAAAACCCATATTCCTATACAGCAATATGTACATAACCCTACAAAATATATTAGAGATTATTGATAAATACATCTCTGGATAAAAACTGGCAATATAACCAATTCTCTCATTTTTTAGGCTTGACAAACCCGACATTCATAGAGCATATATTCGATCATGGTCAGATTCATCATCCGAAATATTAGCAGAATGCGACCATGAAAACGACTTGCTTCCACCTGTCCTCCTAATCCGCCTCTGAGAATCCCCAAAATACCCAAAATGTTGCCTGAAAACAAAATAACACAAACTAACAAGCGTCCCCAACAGAATCGGAACACCAACAACAGTAATCGTGATAGCCATCCATGCACTTCTTTTCCCAACCACTACAAATGCAATTGAACAAAATGCTCCACAAGTACTAATCCCCGCTGCCCACATTAACTTATTCACAACCGACACAATCTGTCTCTGGGCCTGCGTGTCCCAAGCCACCAGCGTAATCTGAACCACCACAACCGCTAACGATATAAATAGTGAAGTCGCATTAAAGAGACAAAAAGCCCGAAAAGCTGGAGTGTGGGCTATATCAGCTTCGCCCGCTTCTTTACCCGTTCTCAAATACTGCCCAGGGAGATTAAAGATGGCTAAGAAAGCTATCGACGCGAATAAAACCGCAACAACGGTTAACGAGTTAATGGTATTTTGGACAGCTTCTCGGTGGATCTTTTTTAGTTCTTTAGCGATACCCGATACACGTTTTTGTGTTTGTTCATTTTGTAAGAGTTGTGAGTGAACTTCGTGTCTGATGTCACTAACGGTTCTTTTAAGTTCCATTTGTTCATCGATTCTATCGACATGTCGAGCGTGCTTGGCACCAGCTTCACCTAAAGCGTCCATGATTTCTAACTTCGGTGGGCCATAATTTAGCTTATCGGCTATATCCATTGCAGTTTCTTGTTGAAAATTGATTACGTTCACACTGATTGAAGTGTAGCCCAGCAACAGGCTTACAATCTGAAAATTTTGAACCCATTATAAAACAAAGTTTTTGAAGGAGTTTATTCCAATTATAGTAGCAGAAACAAAGATTGAACCCACAACGGAGAACCAATGTACAAAAGGTGGCAATATGTCCGAGTCAAAACAGTTGGGGTCGGGTTGGGTTGACCCGCAAATGCCATTTTGCCTTTTAAAAAAATATAGATAAGTAATACGTATGTAATTAAGATTACGAAGAAATATTATTGCAATAATAATTTATTAATTTGATTAACATGATTAAAGGGGTTGTATGCATAAAAAATTAGTAAAAAAAAAAAGACTTTGGGGGTGAAGCCATTTGACCCATTCAACCATTTGTATTTTTTATTTAACCTTTTTGTGGAGATAAAACACAACCCAAATCGACAAATTCATTAGTAAATGAGCTAAACTTGCCATCTCTGTAAGTTATGATCAAAAGTTGCTTGATGACCAAAACCAAACTCATTAACTACTTGTTTTAGTATTTGAAACGTGATAAGAAAATGAGATAACCAATAAGTTGAAATAGTACCTGAGATCTACATTTCCTAGTAGCTATATGAATAGCAGTGTTACCCTTCTTGTCACGTTCATTTAAAATCGAGTGATCAGCTAGCAATAAATCCTCAACCACAGCAGTACTCTGCCCTTTCACAGCCATATGAAGTGCAGTCTGACCCTTTTTATCTTTAATCGCTACAATACCTGGATCTTTTTCAATAAGCGCTTTTACCATATTCGTTTTACCATATCTAGCTGCTGTATGCAATGCAGTTTTCCCATTCTTCCTCACAATCCTTATACAAGTAACATCGGCATCTAGAATAGCATTCACAACATCCAGATGATCCTTGACAGCTGCTGAATATAAAGGGCACGTGTTACTCCCATCACAGACTTTACAAAGCTCGGGCCATAATTTCAAAAGTTCATTCACGATTCCTGGATGCATTATAGAATAAGTCGTTAGGCCTATACATTGAATCTTTTTCTATACCCAAATGCTAGATTATGCATAACTTAGAGCCCTTAAAAATTACTAATAATAGCATAGTTGTTTCATGAAAAAAATCTTATCTTTTTCTGTACCCAAATGGCCAAATGACATCAAATCTTTTATTATCATTTCCGATGCCCAAATGCAATTATTTTTTTAATCTTTTTCCATACCCAAATTAAAAGATCAAATCTTTTACAATTTTTCAATGGCCACATGAAAAAAAATTAATTAATCTTTTTCAATATCCAAATGATAAAATTAAACATAACTTTGAACCTTTCACGAGTTATTAAAAATTCCACCATGGTTATATAATTAACAATTACAGCCCCTAAACATTTTCTATCTTTCAAGAAGTCAATACTAGTAAAGACTCCAAATATACACTTCTAAGATTGATGATTACAATAAAATTAACCCTTAAACCACTAAATATAACAATCCACAATCTACATAACAAACAAATACTATACTTTGGTTTTATAAAAAGTCCCAAAATTTAACAAATTTAATACAATTAAAATCACAAATAGCTCAAATTTCAAGCAAACAAATTGATACGATCTAGAAAAAATAAATAATTACCTAAATGACCTCTTTCAGCAGCAATATGAAACGCATCAAAATCCGATTTAGACCTAATTTTCACAATTTCAATATCACAAAACTTTAGCAAATAACAAAACACTTCATAATAGTTATTCTCTGCAGCTATATACATCGCCGTTTCTCCGGCGTCGTTTTGCATCATCATCAAACCATACAGTGACCCTGTATCCATATCTCCATCATCATTGACTACCTGTTTGATCGATTCGAGATCATTTGATCGGACGGCTGTGAAGAAAGATTGATGCGATATGAATCGTATTGCTTTTGAAGAAGATGATGAATCCATCTAATAATAAATAAAAAGTCAATTTTATTTCTGTGTGTGTATGAGTGTGTGTTATCTTGTTGTTGCTTAATGAAGTAACGAATTCAACGGTGTGAAGAAATTGGGAATCTTTTTTTTTTTTCCTTCCTGGTCTGATAATTATAATTTGTGGTTCAATACTTCAATAATTGATTGTGGGGTTCCATTTGGTGATTATAATAATATAATATTCGTTTTTGAAATAACTTTATTAATTTTGTTGTTTTGTGCTGTAAAATTGTTTATAAAGTTTTGATTGAAATGGATACTTGCTTTTTACTTTTTTCGTGTTTCTAGTTTTAGTAGTTAAACACTCGGCGGTAAATTTATGCCGGCAGTTATGTGTTCTTTGAAATTGCAAACGAGTCCTTTTAAATTCAAAATACTCCATTTCTAACCACATGCCCTTTTCTTTTTCAAAACTAGTATTTTTTATTTTTTGGTAAATTTTTTAGATGACCTTTTAGTTTTGTTTTAGAGGTGCTTTTCTAATTTTATTTTTACTTACGTTTTGGGGTTAAATTTTGTTGAGATTGTTTTGACATTTTACTCTTGGTAATGTTACTTCAATGAGTAATTTCTTTTTTAGGGTTTTTATTTTTGTGAGTTCTAACGTCTGTACTAATTTTATTATTAGTATATTTTATCGTTAAGAAAGAATAATTGTAAATTTACACTAAATTACGTATATATGTATCCTCTTGGAATGCCAAAAACTACATTTGTAAGCCAAAGAACGTGATTGAGTCATGCATTCAGCAATCATAGTTAATTAAGGGCAATGAAATTGCAATCAGTTGGTCAAATAAGACTAAACAACTAATTGCTTCATATTTTATTGAAGCTAAATGAATGGAACATATGCAGATTCTCTATTTAGCTTTTTTCCCTTTCCTTTTAATTCCATTAGTTAGTATTCCAATTCCAATAATTTACTATGTACATGCATTTAAATATCATCTAACTGTTACATTAGAAACAACCCCTTACAAAATCATTAGAACACACATTTGTAAACGATGGCAATAGCTTTTGATACTCTTTGATGGCGCAGTCTCATAATTATGTGTTAAAATGAATAAAAACGCGTTGAATCGCCTTGGTGATAAATCTATAACGATAAAAATGTGTCGGATAGAGAATTGCAGTTCATCTTTAATAAATATATTCGGTCTAAACTAGTTGTTTTAAAATATTGAGTATCTTGTTCTTCTATATAAGATAACAAAAATTATTGATTTGGGACAAAATGAGCATTTTAAAAAACGTAGTTTGGTACATATATATACATATAAAAGAACCTACAGAACGTGACGAAATATTAAATATGGAGGTCAAGTTAGGGGGCCTAATTCCACGTACAGTGAAACATGGATTATATAAAGACTTCCTTTAATTATTCCACGTGGGTAGGTCAAGTAACTACAATACCGAATTACCTACTATTAAATATGTTATGATATTATATATTTATATTGAATTATTATAGAGTGTTAAATTAAATATTATTTACCCTTCTTTCGAATATCCCTTCCTACTTCTTCATCCTCATCCTTTGGACTTGGATTCTCTGTTGAATCGGCCCGGCTTTTGGTCTCTCGATGCACTTGTTCAATCAATGTCTTCTTGTCTATCCAGGCTTGCAGCCTCTGTAAACTCAGAATTTCTGAGAACTGAAATGCCTAAGTGCTCAAGTCAGAAATGCATTCTTCAGTGATGAGCTCTAGCGAACAAATCTTATGAACTCCACGTAAATTTATCGATTCCAAGGGAATTTTCAGATGACGATCGATTATTTGGTAAAACGAGGTGTCTTTTGGAGTTTAATTAGGCCAAAAAAGAAGGGTTTGAAGTGCAAAAATTTGGTGTTTGGTTTTGTGGTTCATATTCGAGGTGGTGTGGTTAATTTTGGTCGATTTCATGGATGCTATTTTTACTAATTTTCTTTAATTAATGGTGCATTATTACTTAGTTTTGTAGACCAAAGTCTTATCGTTTGAGTGTTTCTAGTATCTATTTAGTTCTAATGGTATTGTATTTTTCAAGACATTGTTCATAAGCTAGCTTAAAATCTAATAATAAAGCACTAATTAATTAGTTGATTTTAAGTACTATTGTCAATATCAAACAAAATATCGTTACAAATTATCATTATTTCTTTAGCTTTGGATGTTATTGAGGATCTTTAATCGTGAAATTTCCCACGAGTTGTAATTGGTTGTAGCATTTATGTGCATGTCAAGAGAACCGAAAACACTTTGGATTATTTTATTTTTTATCATGGATTAAATCATATGAGGAAATTTTAGACGTTCGCCATATAAATAGTGTATAGTATGTATAGTATATAAGTTATAAAAGAATCAAATATTTTTAGGGTTACATATTTTGTGATATATTAAATATAATAATTTATTGTATTGATTTAAGTGTTAAATATTATATTGATAAGTTATTATCTCTCCACCTTTTGAAACTTTAATCCAAATGAATTAGAAAGTAGTGCTAGTAAAAAAAAAGTCGCACGATGCAACATAAAAAAAATCTATAAGTATTAGTGACCTGTGACAATTTTAGGTTATATTGCTTCTTTTTCGATAGAGGGAATATGATGATAAAACTTGCACATATGAAGTGTTAAAGAAATTCTCTATATATATTGTTGCCGGGTACTTTAACCGTCTCCTTTGACTTCGAATCTCAACCCTTGAATTTTGTTGACTTTAAATCTGGACCATCCTTGATTAGGAGTTACTGGATGTTATTTTTTTCCATGAGCCTTTTCCAACTTCTATTCCTGTCAACAAAAAATATTTGATTTTATTTTACTTATGTCGTTTACTTGACTGGATCATGGTTTTCTATTATTATTATTTTATATGGTGTCTATTTTGTATTGAATTTACTCAAAAGACGATGAAAGATGATCACTGTTAGTAATCTGATACTTCATTTTATTTTTGTTTTTATGGTGTCTATTTTGTTTTTACGGTGTCTACGGATAGTAATCCGATACTGCATTTTACATTTGTATTATCGGTTAGTTTGTTAAATAGTTCACTTGAGATAAACCTCTTAAGAGTTACATATAAACATTACATAGTGAGGAGTTATTTGTACTTAATTAATGTGGTACATGATGAACAACCAAAATATACTTTAACAATGTCACTACAATGGTATGTATATTCATTAATATTGTATGTCACTGAACATATAATATTTCGTTACCATGTTTCCTTTTATCTTCTTTTGGAATATAAATTAATCAAGTAAATATTTTACCTATGTTTGCTATTGTTTTAGTTTTCTTTATCAAAACATATGAACTGTATTATTATCTAATGGCAATAATGACGTATATATAATTTTACATATAAAATGTTATACCACATAAGGTTAAAACTTGGGCTTTCATCTATTTTATATAGAAAACTATACCCAGTTACCAGGTAAAAACTCAAGGAAGTGTTGTTATCTCTATTGATAAAAACTCAGACTCAGACGGTATACCATCAGAGGATGTTTTACCCACTCCTGGCACCGTTGTTTTTGAGCCTAGTGGCGAGGGTAACCATGTGTCTACTGCTTCTGACACTCCTAGTGCGGTTGTAAGTGGAATTAGTTGTCCTTTCAGTGTGCAAACTGATTTGGATGTAGCTGCAAATATTGATGGGCAGCCAGTTGTGAATGAAACAAAGGCTAAATGTGCAGAAGTTTATGTACCTATTGATACCGATTACATCAGTTCGTCCCACGCTGAAGATTTACTCATGTCTATCATTAATGATGGTGTTGGTCGTTCCAATGGTGAGGCTTCGTCTATGAGTAACCGGTGTATGGAAACTGCTTCTTCAAAGGAAACTAATCAACGCGTGTCTACAACAGGAAGGAAGCCAAAGTATACAAGGAAAAAAACAAGGAAGGATCAACCGAAAAATGAATGATGCACGCTCTATTATAGTTTCTGATTTGAAGTCACCGTTGTTTACTATTTACATTAAGTACGTATTGTTATGTTTATCACAATCTGCAGAAACGTATTTCGCTTAATATGAAGTAAGTTGTCATGACTCTCTATGTTATGTATTGTATTTATTTTTTTTTGCTTAGCAAACATTTACCTTTTCCTTTTATGTAACGAATATTGTTTTTGTTCTACATTATTGGATATGGTTTGTATGCATCTATTTTTATGTACACTTATCTCTTACAAGTTGTTTCTTTTATTCTTTGCTTGATTTGTAGTTGTGTTTATACACCTTTTTATTTCATTCGTTTTTTTTATATATCACCATTAGTCCAACCTCAATCAACCCATGTTGGCCGGTTTAATAAATCATTAACTTAGTGTATGGCTGCCGGTTAACTTGGGCAACACCCAGGTATTATACTAGTTATGTTTAGTAATTATGAAAAAGTGAATTAATTGTATTTAATATATATATAATTAAAAGAATATAGCATGGAGCAATCCCCACCATTTATTAGACTCCTTCCATCACGATCTTACGGTTTAGATTTATTCCTACCTCCAATTATAATATTTAAAAAGTGTGTCCATGAGTTTCGTATAATGACATTTTTGATCCTTATCTTTTTATTAATACGTATTCAAATTCATAATTAATGAAACATATAATATAGATTAGGAACATTGATTAGGTTACTACATTAACGATCAACGATATAGATTAATCCATTATAATTACACTTTACCCCCTAATTATTTGTAAAACATTTAATTTTAAATTGCATCCAATATAAAATTTTATATGTACAACAATTTCAATTTAGTCGCCACATTTGTCGCGGGTGTCACATTTAATGAATATTATATTACAATTAAACTAATTACCTACAACATTCAATCTTTTTGATATATAATACAAAATAAATAAATAAAAAAATTTCATTTGTATTTTTATATTAACATTATCCATATATATAATATGACCCCCTTTAGATTTAATACACAAATTGAGATATTTATTTGATATGAAAAAACCCGTGTTGTCGCGAGTAGTTTAATATATATATATATATATATATATATATATATATATATATATATAATGTTGAATTATCATCATAAACAAAAGATTTAGTTGCATATATTATATAATTATATAAGTTTTATAAAGCAAAATAGTATTCGGATTGTAACATTTAATGTAACGTTTATGTTTGTATTAAAGTTTTTACGAGTAGATAAAATTATTAGACACGTGATATATAATGAGACTATCATGAGACTAACGCAAAGAAGGTATTGCATTTTACTAATTTTACTTTCATTATACAAAATTCAAAAACAATATTCACATCTACATAGATATGTCATATATAAATGGATGGAACGATATAGAACCTATGTGTTCTAATTGTTATTCATAGTTCTTATAATATTAGTCTCTTTCTTTTCTTTGATATAATCCTTGATATACTATGCTTACTTAAAATTTAATTGTTACATTTACAAAGTCAAATGTCATAACCCGCGTTGTCGCGGGTCTTTCACCTAGTATTTGTAAAATAATGAATATTTGAGTGTTGAGTCTAAATATTTGTTCCTAAAATTTGCTAATTAAAAAAATTCTAAAATGCTTTATATATAATACATATATAAGTATAGATAAATATGTACTTTAATAATTCACATTTATCCCTAAAAGTAACTGTTTTAAATATAACAACCTTATCTTTGCATCTATTCCTACAATTAAGTGTTTTTAAGATAGCAACCTAATCCGTTTACCGAATTTTGAACACTTTAATTCCAAATGTATAATCTCAAAATATGTGCTACAACAATATGTAAATATCACACTAGTTAATTATTCTATTCATTTCATTTTTATTGTTCACCTTACTATTTTTTATATCTAAAAAAAATTATTTATTTATAAAAGATAACTATTGAAAATCATTAAACTCACACATTTACCACCTTTTATTACTTCAATAATTTATTTCATAAAATTTTTTAGTCAAATTTGTTTTAAATACAAGGGCAAAATTAACATTTATCAAACATATCTTAAATTCAACAAATTTTTTTAAAGAACGATACAAATGGGATGGAGGGAGTAATATCTTATAAATTTGTTTTTAGGGTATGTAAAGGATGATTAACTTTGCCAAAAGTATTAATTGATATTTGCGTTCACGGATTATATCAATAGTGGACCAACTATCAAAAATTCATAAATATGGATTAGGTATAATACGTGCATCCATAAGTGTACAATTTATAGTTAGTTTAGAATTTGCTTATTGTACGGACGTGCACCCCATCAATTCACATACACACAAAATCCCCGTGAATCATATCACATAGAAATACATTATTATGATTTCACATCAAAAATCTCTTTGATATCAACTAATCATTCTACCAAAAAAAACCTCTTCATTTCTACAATCAATCATGGGTTTTAAATCTCTTTTCAATCGGAAAACAAAGAAAACCATAAAAGATAACCCAACCGAAAACACAAATAAAAGTCGTTTGCAAATCGAGGACGAGCTAGAGCAAGTATTCAAGAAATTCGATGTGAATTCCGACGGAAAGATTTCGTCGTCTGAGCTAGGATCAATCATGGGAAACTTGGGTCACAAGACGAGTGAAGACGAGCTAAAAAGTATGATCAAAGAGGTGGATGTTGATGGTGACGGGTTTATCGATTTACAAGAGTTTATTGAGTTGAACACGAAAGATATGGATTATAATGAGTTGGTGGAGAATTTGAAAAATGCGTTTTCTGTTTTTGATATCGATAAAAACGGGTTGATCACGGTGGATGAGTTGAGGAACGTATTGGGTAGTTTAGGGGAAGAAAGTAGTATCCAAGAATGCAGAAAAATGATTGACGGAGTTGATCAAGATGGTGATGGGATGATTAGTTTTGATGAGTTTAAGGTTATGATGATGAGTGGATTAATATAAATTTATTTATTGAGTTGCGTTGATTGAGAATATGTTATTAATGATTGTGAAATTGTTGGAAAATAAAAATATATTTCCTATGAATTTAAATAAATCTTTATGTATCATCTTTTGTCTATTCTATATATATCTTCCATATTATGTTGTTCTATCCCACTTTACTTTTATTTATTTATTAGATTTCAAACCCGTGTATATACACGGGTCGTTTTGCTTTTTATAAGTATATAAATATTGTATATGATAAAAATCTATAATTTATATAAGTTAAAAATATGCAATGAAGTTTGAAATTTGATTATTTAAAGTAGTGTGTAGATTCAACGTATAATTGATGTCATATTATTTTTACTTTTTGTATGCGAATTCGAGTGTGTAGACGGTAATTTGTTAGCCCATGGCCAGTGGCGGAGATAGAAATTTTAATCACGGGTAACACAAAATAATTTAATGCTCACTTCGTTTCGCAACTATATGGTTCAAAACTAAAAGATAAACCCGATAAATGATCATACCATATATTGATAAACATAAAGCATAAGGGAAACTCGAACACTAAAACCAAAAGAAAACTTCTATAAAATCATAAAATGTGATAACGAATTGCAGAAAGTCAGTTGTGTGTAGTCAAGTCATTACCTGATGTGAATATGTAATCCTTTTTCAAGCTGTGAATTCAAAGTACTACATCTTAGAACATTTAAAATTAGTTGATGAGCAATTTGTTGAATTTGTATTAATTAAGAAAAGTTTTTACAAGATTTTTTATTGAATCAAAATTCTACAAGAATAATAAGCTTCAATTTTTGAAATAGTAGTAGTTGTGATAAAATTTTATTTTATTATTAACATTTTGACAAAATATTAAAAAAAACATGAAGAAACTCGCCACAAAGACTTGAACTTTTGACTTTTGCTTTTGCTACACAACATGCTAGCCAGCTAATTTTAAGGATGATATGGATTTTTGTTGGTCAATTCCAATTCTTAAACAGATGTAGAATACCTATAAACTAATTTCACAAAAATTTACAATTCGTCGTTCGTGTGTAGCAAGTGCAATCCGTTGCACCAACACAAGTTCGACTCTGCCCGTGATATTTAAGATAAGTCAAACAACATATAGAGTTACAAAGGGGATTTCATTTTACATAAACAAATAATTATAGAAGCTAGCAATTATAAAAGACCACCAAAGTGATATTGTCTTCGATTAAACTGGAATGATATTGTTTTATCATAGAACAATAAGTGCATTCTTGTAATGTAAGTTATGTTACCCGTGTGACTACCTAAACTGATATTTGCTTTAATAACCAAGGTTCTTTAATTCGTTAGGCAGAGAGTACTCGGTCTGGACCTTGTAGCGAGTACTCGGCATAAGTGGGGAGTACTCGGGAGTACTTGGATTGACTTTTTCTTTTTTTACATTTAAATGATAATTTTAAATTATATGTTTAAATATAGATTAGAGAGTGAAGATTGATGGTAAAAAACATTAAAGAGTGGTACCGGAGGAAAGGAAATTGAACCAATATTTAATTAAATTAAAAACTCTAATTTCAAAAAAATTTAAAAAGTTGATCAAGTTTGACTTTACCTGAGTTTGACCGAGTAATCCAGAGTTTGACCGAATTTTTTTGAGTTTTTCTGAGTTTTTTGCGTTGACCGAAGTGGACCAAGTTTTCAGTCCGAGTTAGACCAACTCGCCTCGGACTACCCCCCAGTCACGAGTACTCGTCGAGTTGACCGAGTTTTACAACTATGTTAATAACATTTCATTGAGCCTTTTAGTTTGTAACCTTGTTTTATTGATCAATGTTTTGAAAGAGCATCAATTCACATTCACAATTCACAATATATACTAAAAAAACATAAAAAGTATGTATATACTAAGAAAATAATATGACATAATTACACATGTAGCTCTAAATAACATGATATAAGTACATAATTTACACATGTATGAAAGAATAACAGAATAAAAATTACTTAAAAAACAACACCTACAAAATCAATCATATAATTAAGGATTTTTTTTAGATGATGTTTAATCTTCTCCTTAAGGATATACTATTACCGGAGAACGTTGATTGTTGGTTGAAGCTTTAAACAAAAAGGTGAAAGAAGATGGTAAACATAAATAAATAAGCAATTCTATATTATATGGTGATTCAAATTCAATTTAATATTATATCGATTTTTTAAGGATTAATATGGATCGTCGAAATAATAATATTAATTCGTATATTCTGTTTTAAATAATATTCAAGAATTAAATAGATCTACTTCATCTCTGAAGGAGTAATTGGATCGAGAACCCAAAATTAAAATCATTTTTTAATTTGTTGATAACATTGATCTACATGTAATTTACGATTGGACTTTTAAATTATACGATTATATTAAATTCAAATCTATCATATAGTTTAATTTAATCATTGTTGTATCTATCCGAACTTAGGTATCAAAATTGAAAATTTTTTTCGTTTTGAGTGACATAGAACTAAATAAAGACTTTTGCTTTACAGTTTTGACCATGATATTCTGTATGCTTATTGATCATTGCAACATGATTGTTACAGTAAGTCAATAGTGAATGGTTATTATTGCCTACTTTTTGTAATACATCTTTTCATTTCTCTATATCCTTAGTTGGTGAGGTGATGTTGCTTTGTCTGATAATGCTTTGTCTATTAACTTTTAATCGGGTTTAACAACATTTTTCTTCGTTTGTACCGAATGCTCTTTTGGTAAAGTTAATAACTTAAAATGATATGTCAATGGTCACTTTTATGTGTTCTTAACGTGTTAAAATATGTTTTTACAAATCTATTAGCATGGTTAAGAATTACTCCGTATTAGTACCGAATGCAAATATTTCTTTTCCCTTGTTATAACTATAATTGTTCATGACCACTTGGTTTATCGAGTTGAAATAATATTTTATGACACCATGTATCAGATGGGTAGAACGTTTTTAAGTATTGAGGGATTAAGATTATCAAACATATAAAAATTACTCTAAAGTTCTTTCTATTAATTAAAAGTGTTGAATAACGTTCTCTCTCTCTCTCTTAACCCTTTTTTTTGGTGTTAAGTGTTAAACATCAAGGACTGATCATGCATAATTTAAAAATATCAGGGTGTTTTCTTGTCAGCCTCTATTACTTAACCCACCGGCAAATAACCAACTAATCGAATTCGGAGCTCCAAATCACATATTCTCAAATTTCACAAAAACAAACATATGTCGAATTTGATGAACTCAACAGCAACCAACAAGATAATGTTAATAGCTACTAAACACCACTGTTTCACTATAAACCCAACAACCAGGATTCCATCTTTCCGCAGCCGTTTCACTACCGTTTCAGCCGCCGCAGGAACTCCACAACGGTTAGTTCCACACCCACCTGACCTGATCAGATGGGTCAAAAAAGAAGGTGCTTTCGTGCACCCTTTTGTTCGAATTGCAGATTCCGGTCCGTACGGGCTTGGATTGATTGCTTCTGAAGAAATCCCCAAAGGTTCTGAATTAATTGCGTTACCGGAGCACATTCCGTTGCGATTTCCGTCAATTGAATCTGATAATGGTGATGGATCCTACTCAAATTTGGTCAATTTGTCTCGTCATGTTCCTGGTAAATATCTGTATGGAATACTAAATTGACCTAATTTTGTTGAAGTAGGCTTGATATCTAAGAAATGGATGATTGTGGGGAAATGTGTGATAATTATATGTATTACTTGATTAATGTGCTGTATATATTGCTTGTTAGGTAACAAACATTACATTAGGTTAGCCATTATTTCATTTTTGAGGGTGTTGGGATTGCATGTGTTATATGCATCTAATGCTATTTTGTAATTTTAAGTGTTTAAGTTGAGCAATGTTGAGAACTTGACATATTTTTGGTGGTTTTTTAATACCTTCGATATAAAATAAACTTAAAAGATCAACATAAAGTCTTCAAATTAGCTAGTTTGTTCTAGCCGTTAAAGGTTAGCAAATTTGTTTGCATAAATTAGACTATATTGAGTTCTGAATAAATGGTGTAAAGCATTTGGCAGAGGAACTATGGGCTATGAAATTGGGATTAAAGCTTCTTCAAGAGAGAGCAAAAACAGGTTCCTTTTGGTGGCCATATATCAGCAATCTTCCCGAAACATTCACCATACCCATTTTCTTTCCCGGGGAAGATATTAAAAATTTGCAATATGCCCCTCTTCTTCACCAGGTAACTTTTACGCCATTTTGATGAAAACAGTATCGTGAGTATCACAAGGTGTTTGGATTTGTGTTTTGGAACTAATTATCTGATAATCAGTTTTTAATGCTTAAATAAAGACAAACTTTTTATCGTTACAACGTAGAGCAATACATGCAAATTCAAAATCTATCTTCTATAGCTCATTTTACTACATCTGATTATTTGATTTTGATTATTGATAATCACTTAAAAAACTTACATCCAAACACCCTCTTCATTGATATTCGCTTATATGTTGCATAAACACCCCACCCTAAACATACAGGTGAATAAGAGATGTCGGTTTCTTCTTGATTTTGAGAAAGAAGTGAGTCGTGAAGTTGAAAATGTGATGTTACAAGATCATCCATTTGGAGGTCGGGAGGTTGACGCATCTTCATTGGGTTGGGCTATGTCTGCTGTTTCTTCTAGAGCCTTCCGTTTGCATGGGAAAAATCTTCAAAATGGAAACCGTGGTGATGTTCCAATGATGCTTCCTCTTATTGACATGTGCAATCATAGCTTCAACCCTAACGCTGAAATCGTTCAGGAACAAGGTTCGGGAGATCCAAAGATGCTAGTTAAGGTATGTGTTTAGTTCAATCTCCTTTTATTGAAATTTGATACTAGTTGACTTTGGATGTCAAACAAACTAATGTTGACTTCTAAATTTATATGAATCCTTCAAATCTTTCAACAATTAAAAAATGTTGGCTAATGTGTGTGGAACACATTAGTGAGCAAGTGGTTGGGTTGTGATCTCAAAGTCAAGCTTAGAGGTGGCTAGATGGGTGGGTAACGGGTTGAAATTGTTAACTTTAGTACGTGCAGAACTGGCTTGCCCTCAAACATTATTTGTCCCGTCTTCGATTTGTGTATTGATAATATTTAGTGTGTTAGTTATGATTACTAAAACATTATTAGTAACCTTTTGATAGTATTAGATTTGGGCGACTTTCAACTTGTAAATGGGTCAAAATTGCCACCTCAATCAAGCTATACTTTTTTTTGCAAACATATTTGAACTTGATGTGTTATATATAGGTTGTTGCGGGGACGACTATTAAAGAGCGTGATCATTTAACTCTTAACTATGGTTGCTTGAGCAATGATCTTTTTCTTCTAGATTATGGGTTCGTGGTGCCATCGAATCCGTACGATTGTATTGAACTTAAGTATGACGGTGGTCTTTTGGATGCTGCTAGCATGGCAGCCGGGGTTTCGAATCCTAATTTCTCTTCACCGGCTCCTTGGCAGCAACAAATATTATCAAAATTGAATTTGGACGGAGATCAAGCTCTTCTCAAGGTATCATTTCCCCCTTTTTGTTTGTTAGGAATGACCTCTTTGTTTAGTTTGTTTTTGTTGGAGAGTATGTCAGACATTTGGCCAGTAATGCAATTTTTAGGTTGCTATCTTCATATAAATAGGACGTACGATATGAAACTTATTTTAGCACGTTACACGTTATTTGCTGACTACTCCCTACTAGTCTACAGAGAGAAATTTTGACTTGAAGGTCAAACTGTATACCAGCTGAACTTAAAGCTGATTTGGATTTAATACAAATTCAACCCCTACATCTTCCATTTCTTATAATTATAACGTAAGGTAAGATATATCTAAAAAACGTTCTTTCTGTTGAATAATACCCTTGAAATTCAAAGTTGCACTTTAACTTGTTTGACCTAATTAGTCAAACACTCAAATATCAACATTCATCTGATTTGCCGTAGTACTGGCCCTTCAAGTTACCTGTAAATGGGTCGATTTGGTTATGTTTTCTCTCTTTGGAGTCAAATGGTAACAGCTGAAAGATTAACTTGAAAGGAGACGAGTGAAATCAGTCAAACGGGTGGAAGTCACCCAAAACCTATTCAAATGGATAAAAAACTCCCTAGATCACTTCACTAACATAGTTGACTGTTATTGTAATAATAACATAAATTTTGTAATCATACATAGAACATTAGTTCTTACATGTTCATAAAAAATGGATAAAAAAGTGCGTGGGTTGGCCCAACCAGTTTTGACCTGCATTAAATAATGACTTGTTAGCAGACCTGCCCATTTGCTACCACAAAATTTTACATCTCAAATGGTGTTCTTGAAACTAATTTTCTTCAAGAAATACTGTGTATATTCATATCTTCTTTCCCCTTTTTTTTCTTTTATTTTAGGTGACTCTAGGAGGAACGGAAGTAGTAGAAGGCCGGTTACTAGCTGCCTTGAGAGCACTCTTAGCAAATGACGCCGAAATAGTCCAAAAATATGATCTAACTACACTCCAATCGCTGTCGATGGAGGCCCCTCTTGGATTAGCAAACGAAACATCTACTCTTCGAACGCTTATTGCGTTATGTGTAATAGCACTCAATCATTTCCCCACCAAAATAATGGAAGATGAATCGATACTCAAGAACGGCGTTTTTCCCTCAACAGAATTAGCTCTACAGTTTAGAATCCAAAAGAAATCAGTTATTATAGATGCTATGAGAAATCTTACTAAGAGAGTGAAATTACTTTCTTCAAAAGAATCACTTGCTTCTCAAAGTTAGACCTGAATCTTTGTGTTTGTTGTTGTTTTAGTTCAATTTTGACAGGATTTATGTTGGTTTTGAAATTGTTGATGGAATCCTTTTCTTCAACGGTCTTTATATCAACTTAATTTGAGATGTGGGTTGACTTTTTCATTTCCTTACTAACCATATATAACAATGTACAAAATGAAAGTGTGCTGATGATTACGTAAAGTTTCACATTACGTGTTGCCGTTATTGGTAAACGCATGATGTCGATGTTCTGCACAATTTTCATGTCAGTTTTGCTTAACCCATTGTTAACATTTACTCCTTAAAGAACATGGTTCTCAGTTCTAGTCATCCAGACTCTTTATAAGTTGGTTGTTGGTTGCATACTAAAATGAATACATTCATTATTTATTGAACAAATTTAAGAAAAATGCCACAAAGTTTTAGAATGCTAGATGTTGGTAACATGATAATTCTCAATCAAAGCTTTAGAAAATAAGATGGGTTTCTGTTGAGGTAAAAACAAACCACAAGATATTAGTGTTTCAAAAAGACCAAAAACAGATGTCGTTTTAGGCTTAGTTTTTTAATACTACGAAGATTCTGGTTTCTATTTAGTTCACAATCCGGTTTAGGAGCGAACAGGTGCAGGTATTTTCCGTTCAATTACTCTTTACTTTCTTTTAATACAGTTCAAACCAGAATCGTAGGTGAAACCAGGCCTCATTTTGAAGCTCAAAGCAAGTACAGAAATACGATTGTATACAATAATATTTAGGTCAATTTGTTCTTGCTCTGTCGCTCATACATGACCATCTCTGTAGTTGTAACTATTAAGGTTCCTTTAGATAAACAAATGATGACATATATGTGGGTGAAACTTAGAAGCAATATAATGCCTTTTCTAGGCACAACAAACTTTAACTTTTGATGTTCTAACCAACTGCTGTTTCAACTAATTTTGATTTTTAACATCAAATTCCATCAGTTCAGTTCTTAACTAATGATCAGAATATTCAATACAAAAAGAATATAGTAAAATATCACAATACAAAAGGAAATAATCTTAAAGGAAAAACGGGTAAACGGGTGAGGTTTTCGTTCTATAGGTTATACAGGAAGGGTGAGTTTTTTTTGTTAACCAGGTTATCCCTGTAACCGTTTCCGACCTCTTCCATGACTACCTCAAATTGTGCGGCTAGTGAAGTTAGAACTTGAAACTTCTTGTGTGAAGCCCTTACAAGCTTTAGAACAATAACTATAAATTGTAATTTTGCATTTTATTTTAAAATTTTGCCTTCAGTAACTTGAGACCTTCGGTAAAAAAAAAGAACTTTTATAAAAGTTGACCAAAAAGTCAAAGTTACTAAAGTTTGAATAATGTACATGAGTATCTGAAGAAGGATATTTTGGGCTTCATGAAATGGGTGGTTGTTGTTGTTGGCTATTTTTATCATATTTCTTTGTGATATGGTTGGTGTCGGTGAGGTGCTCTAACTTTTGGGATGGTGGTTACAGACTCTACCGTTGTACAACTTATGTTGCACAGAGTACAATCAAATAATTACTTGTCGTAATTCGCTATCCAAGATATTTTTATGACATTTCTTCTTCCCGTTTGTAACATACTTCCACAATCCAATTCTGGTATACACGTAGCACAACACATAATGCACAAGGTACAACAGTTAGATGCACACGACAACTGGAGAATTAAAGAAGGTAAAATAAGTGTATATCTGATAACTATATTATAGCAAATATTTTCAAAAGATGAAAGTTCACTATTTATCCATCAAAAGTATTTACATCTAAAGATCAAAACGTACATCATAAAAAAACAACATGAAAAAGTTGATGATCTTCAACTTTTGTAAAAGTCCTAGGAATTACCAACCGAAATAGGTCGGTTAGTAATTCCTAAGGGCGAGCGAGAACGCTTCGGCTGCCTTGAGAATTCTCGTAGAACCGATGTCATCTCAGGCTGCTCGAGAGCAGCCGGATGCATCGTTTTCTCCAATTCCTGCTTAATTTTCTTCACTTGGCTATGAATAGCAACCACCCCATCTACCATATACTTGAGATCGGCCTCCATATCGCGGTGGTTAGTCGTGGTGTTGGTGTCCATGGAATTTGGCCTTTGCTTCATGAAGGGAAAACAAAATCTCACACCCTTTTCACCTCTCACCTATATTTATTTTTCTATGATATGTTTGGAGGATGTTATGGTGTTTATATTGTAACATATTTGACTCCTTGTATGATATTTATATGAGATTTTCATAGAGGGAGAAAGAAAAGAGTGACAAAAGGGGTGTAACACGATGATTTCATGAATGATTAAAATAATGTGAATTGTCCGACTTTGTTTTGAGAGTGTACTTATTTGTGATATTTCTTTTATCAAAAGTTAATGGTATATTATTAGGTATTTTTTTTTCTCCCAATCTCAAATAATTACATTTTTATTTTGAATTATCTTAAAATAATCACTTTCTTGTAACATAAATTGATAAAAATGACATCTTATTAAAGAATAATATAATATAATAATTACATGTTTCTAAAACTTTGTATATTTTTTTTAAATACACACTTAAATATCAATAAACGAATTATATATTTTTCTTTTACACCATTATATTAAAAACAAAATTTCGATTCTAAACAAAAGATCTTACATTTAACCATCTCGTTTCTTAACTAAAAAAAAAACAAATGGATTATTATCGAAATAAAAAATTGATTGACGTGAATGTCATAATGATTATAATTAATAATAGTGTCATTTTATTGATTGTAAGGAAAAATTAGAAAAGGTTTTATTTTTTATTTTTAAATAAAAAAAGTGTATTTCGGACGGAAGCAAATACGGGGTAGTGTATTTGGCCACGGAATGGAGGGGTATGGGTAATGTGCATGACGTGTATCGAAGCGTGTCTTGTGATAGGGATTAGAAAACTTTGACTATTCTTTCTTGATACAATTTATGTAATATTCCAAAAGTGCCCTTGTATTCTATGCATAACGACCCGACCACCTTTAGGTCAATATCCTAATTGATGGTTGACCAATTAAACTTGATGTTCGTTTTTGCAGCATAGAGTTGAGTCAATTTATGTTGTCACTTATTCCCAAATTGTCGTTATCTTTGTTTTGCATAACAATAGTCTTATTGAAAGCCATCCCATTGTCTTTCTCTTTGTTGTTTACATTCAAATTAATATCTAAATCTTGATCATCAAGGAGTTGTAGACTCGAAAGATTAACCGATTCCGAAAAAAAGAAAGATAACCTAATAGCAATTGTTCATGGCATTTGTTTTTTGTTTAGGCATTTGTATACTTCATGTAATTTGGTGGCTTTTATGAAATCTTTGCTCTTCAAAAAAACAAAAATAATTTTAAAAAAAAAAAATTAACATAATAAATAGTACAATACTTGTATTTGATTAAGTAAATTGTGTATTACATAAATACTTTTCAAAATCTCTTGCAAAGTGTTGATTTTTTTTAAAGACTAATAAAAATGAGTGGACGAGTAATTAATTAATACTTGTACATAAAATATAAAATATGAAAAAGTAAAAAAGAGTGGCCAACCCCCTTCTATATATATATAATCACCAACCCTAAACCTATTCTTTACTTTGACTCCAATCCTGTCCATGCACCACATAATTAATTATTTTTTGATAAACTTGACCATTTTTTGTAAAAAAACTTTTGCGATTTAAATAAAAGTATTATTAGTACATACTATGTATAAATTTAATTTACTCCTGGAACTATTTAGGCGAAAGAGAGAATATGTAATACATCAAGAAAGAATGTAAAGTATATCACATATTTTTAGTAACTTTTTTTTAAAGATTATACGTGACATGATAAATAATTTCATAGCTATTGTTTATCGATTTAAGCAAGGTAGCTGTGAAATTGTCAAAATAACTAGAAGTTTCTCCATTTGAATATCATGGCTACTCATTTTTCACATAATAATTATGATATGTTCATCAATTAAGGTACTTATGATAAAACTTTGATCCCTTATATATTACTCGATCAGTACATATTTAATTGTCTATGTGTAATTTTTAATATGTCTCGAAATAATTTGCACATTAATTTCAACCGAAAAAGTGTTTAAGTAGAGAAAATATGTAATTTTATTAGTCAGTAATTATTACGTTTTTTAAAATTGTATGCATATTTGTAGTGAGCACTTATATTGCGACGAAAGAGTATGTCATTTCTCGAGCCTTTCTAAAAAGTTATGTACTATAAAGTAAATAATGAGCATGCTAGAATCATCGTTCAATACACACACGTAACTTGTTTAAAAAATATGGAAATATAGAAGCAATTATAACATTAAAATACTAAGGATTTAGGCATAAGACACGATCAATTTCATCAAGTCGATAGAAATGGGCTTTTTGGAGTCAACAATTTGGCAAATGAAAAGTCAAACAAGTGTGAATGATTAAAGCAAAGTCAACATACTAAACTTTTTTAGAGGCTTCTAATTTCTTCTTATGTGAATTATTCCAGAAGGGGGAGAGCCGGGAGTTGTTTACCAACCAAGGGCTGACACGTGTGGATACGTACCGAATTTTACAAAGGGTAATATGGACATTTCATGGGAGCACTAAAGAACGAGAAGGTGGTGGCAAAGGTGGATAAAGTGATGACGTAGTTAAAGGTAACGGCGCGTGTACGTTGACGTGATAAGAGAGGAGGTTGGTTGGGGCGGTTAAGTTTGTTAGCGGTCGGCTGCCGGCTTATTATGCGTCAAGCTTCTTCTATCTTCATTGCCACGTGTTCGAATCATAATAGGTGAGGATATTACTCTTTTTTATTAAAATTTTTATAAAATAAATTTACTAGGAAAATTTTAAATGCCATTAAATTGAACTGAATGCAAATAAAAGAATTACATTTTAAAGTTGATTACCAAATTTTGATAAAATGAACAACAATCAGAAGTGATTAAGTTTGCCTAGCCCAATGTAGCCTAGGTGTTAATAAGTAGTTTCAATTGTACGTAGCCCAATAGATTTTAGTCGATTACAGTTTATTAAAAACGTAACCCAATTGAGCCCAATTGAATGGCACGTAAGTAAAACCCACTTGACTTCTTACTCCACCTAATAGTAAGTTAAGGTTTTTTTTGTTCATAAGTCATGATAAAAATGTTAAAAGTTTATTTTCCAAATAGTCTTAACAAAACGTCTTAAAATGATTATTCGAATTGTAAGTATAACTTAACTATTCTGTTTACTAAGACACAATATTTAGTCGGTGCTTTAGATCACATGGAAAACCTCTAACATCATTTACTTTGCGGATGACAAATTCTTGGATTTACAATGTTTATCAGGTTCGTTTTCTCCAAGTTTTGATTGTTCTTCGTGTTTTTCCCCCCCTTAAGATTTCTATTAATTCGTTAATTACTTGATAGAAGTGTCGATCTCTAAGCTTTCGTTTCAAATGAACATATGAATACGAAGCAAATATGATATGACACATACGTTAAAATTGCATCTAGCTAGTTTTAGATCATAATAAATCAAATATTCAGTGACAAAGTATTCATCTTGCATTACAATTAGTTTTGTATCAATATAATAACACGCCCTCACACGCAACGAAATAGACAAATAGTACGTGTATTTAAAGACCATTACTAACATAATCATATCTTCTTTTCTTTTTAAAGTTATTTATGTGTTATTTTCATGTATTAAAATAATACTTATGTTAAGCAACACAGCCTAATTTGGGATAAAGGTCACTAACAATTTTAACGAAGCCATAGGTAGTAACGGTCCTAGCTTGCTCAAGAGCTTGCATTATAGTTATGTCTAATTACAAATACGTATAAGTTTATTTATAAAGATACACACATGTATACCGTATACGCGTCCTATTGCCTTTTTATATCGTATAAAAGAATAAAGTTGGTTTTTTCTTCTTCAAAGAATAACATAATGATAACTTTATTCGGTAAAAAATGGACTTTTGAGTAATTTCCTCGCTTATATCAAACCAAGATATAAAGTTGTTTGTCACGTAAAAGAGAGTTAAAGAAGATATTGTAGATTATTATCACTACTCTATAAAGTTTGATCAAATGTCATTTCAAAAAATACTTTGGAAATGTATGTACACATTATATATATATATATATATATATATATATATATATATATATATATATATATATATAATATATATATATATATTTTATATTGTAACTTTTTTTATGGTCTTTTTCTTCTAGTACATCGCAGCGGTCACCTAATCATCTACGTCTTATACTGATTTACGTCTTTATCTCAAGAAAACTAAGGGTTTTTAGTGTAACTTGAATTCACAAAAAATAATTGAAATTTCAAGAAACGTGAATTCGTTTGAAACCCATCAAAGTCATACTCTGTAGTACTTAATTTTAAATATATGACTTATAGTTGGGTATATATAGATCAAGTAATTAAATTTAACTATAACCGGTTGTAAAAAACGAACGAAACCAAATACACATATTGCTTAGCATTTTTAATTTAATTTTTTAAAGTAGTGGGGAAGAAGAGAACATGGTTGTTAAATACTTCCACGATTCTTGTTATATATATTCAGTTCAAGCAAAAATGGCATATATGCAAAATTGCTTTAAGGTGTCTTCCTAGCTATAAGATATGATCAGATGTGAAATTGAAGTTTTACGCGATCATCCAATGGGTTCATCATCTTGTTAGTCATGTACATACGAAGTGAGTGGGGAATTTTATCCCACATATGCTATTCTACAATTTACCACCATTTTAGATGCGCTTGAATCATATATGTATGCGTCATATGACCTAGTAACAGTGTCCAAGGAAAACGTGTTTCACACAAGAAAGTTAAGCATACAAATGTTGTAGTCTCTTAAGATCAACCAAAAAGGGTTTTTGAAGAAAAGAACGGAGGAAAGGGAAGCGTTTGGGGTGTCGAAGTCAAAATCAATAAAATCGAATGGGTTTAAAACCAAATGAAAATACAATGTCTTCAAGTTGTGTTACGTTCTAGCTTCTTGCTAGGTTAGTTTTAATAATTTATATGCCGTTCAAGAAAGAAAAAAAGAAAAAAAAGACGCATAAATAAAGATTAACGACTATAAAAATTAAAAAAAAAAAACAAAACAAGAAGGACCAAACTGAAAAATAACTTGAATCATAAACTTTTAACTATTTTTTTTTGAACAAATGAATACATTTACAGTTACTTTATAGGGTTAAGTAACCACAAATGTATCAAATTATAGTCTGAAATTCATCGTACATAGTGAACTATCCTGATTTACATTGTATGTAACGAATTTGTAATTTATTTACATTGCATTGTATGTATTTTGGTCAAATTAACGGTTGTGATGGGCATCAGTGACAACTTATATAATCTACACGCGAAAAAAGTACCATAAATTACATACAATGTAAAATTGCAAGTTCGTTACATACAATGGAAACCCGAATAGTTCACTACATACTAGGGGTGAGCATGGGACGGAACCGGTACCGAACCGGTTAGTACCGGTTATCTTTTTGGCCTTAAAGTGAGTACCGAATACCGAATCGTTTGAAGCGGGATGGTACCGGTACGATTAAAAGTGGTACTATATCGCTTTGGTACCAAAAATATAGTAAAATAATAAGTAAACATAACTACGTATTTTGTACTTGATAAATTTCAAAGAAGATAAACATCAATGAATCTCAAATTAAAAAAATTCATCATTAAGTGACATAGATGGATAGTTACGAAGAAAAATATATATATATATATATATATATATATATATATATATATATATATATATATATATATATACAACAACATTACTTTGTACCGTGTTAAGTGATTTGGTAATGATACAAGTCACGATCCTTAGTTTTGTATTAACAAGCAATATGTTTGGAATTCGATTTAACTAAGGTGTTAAAAACGTGATTATTTGTGTGGCAAAGAGTACTAGCTAGACTTCTATAAAATTACAATTGTATTAATACATGAGGGTCTAACTCTAACCTTATACTTCTTAATCACCCAAAAAATATCATTTTGTATTCATAGACATATCATATGATTATAGAAATGATGTTTCAAATAAATCCTTTTAAAATATAGAAAGAACCCAACGATCTATAACAAAGAAAAACATGTATATTTCGGACATGGTACCAAAGCGGGAAAAGTGAAAAAATAACAGTACCGAACCGGAAGTACCTGTTTTCTTTTTGGCCTTTAAAGTGAGTACCGAATACCGGACTGTTTGAAGCGGGATTGTACCGGTTTGGTACAGTACCGGTATAGTACGAGTACGGGATCAGAAATTCAGGTACGGATGCTCACCCGTACTACATATAATGAATGTCAGATTATAGTTTGATACATCTACGAACACTAAACCCATACTTTATATACATATTTCTTTAAAAAGCGTGAACTGTTGTCGTGTAGGAAAGAAACAATATTCATGGAAGTTGGAATGCTATATATCTTCAATATTTTTTAACATTTTAGTGAGGTAACTCACTCTTTAGCTACATTTTTGTATGGTTGAGATTTGGAATAATAAGAATTTATAAAGCAAGATATGGAATATATATATATATATATATATATATATATATATATATATATATATATATATATATATATATATATATATATATATATATATATATATATAATGCTCGATCGCTAGCTCCAAGTTGTTGGTGTTTAATTGAGTCAATAATGGGCACTATATACATGATTCACTTGTGTCGATTACTGGGAAATTGTCAAGTAATTTCTTGTTTTGTTCCCTTATCATCTCAACCATACAATCAACTTAACAAATGTCTTTTAATAGAATAATAATTAATAGGGGCCAATACTATATAGTAAATTAAATATACTTGGCTTTTTCGTAACTAAAAGTAATTTGTCCATTATTTCACTTATTCAAAAAATGCCTTTTCTAGACTAGCTACGTATTATTAATTGATTGAAAGTTTCAACAATTATATTGTTCTAGTGAAAAAAGTAGTTTGCGATCAACCTCGTAGACTAGTCCCTTGGGCAAATGGTGCCAAATTAAGAGCCATTTGAGAAAATAAAAGAAAAGGAAATCGCTCTGCCCGTCTTGATAAATGCACCGTATACTTAGCATAATTCTATGAAATTTTGAGTGTATATAACACTTTTAGTATTCGGTGGGTAGTATTTGAGTTATAAAAGTCGGGCAAGTTGGCCTGAGACGGGCTAAATAGTCGGTCAAAAGTTGAAATTATTCGTTGGAAGTCGGAATTATTTGCTCAAATTCAGGATTATTTGTTTAAAGTCGGTCAAAACCGGTCAAACTCAAACTTGATCAATATTAAAATATGGCTTACAATTAGAGTTTCGAGTCCACTTGAAAACTTGGTCGCTATTCTTTTCTATATGGAGCTTCACCGTTCATGTTAAGTTTATGTTTATATTTCTATTCTATATTTAACACATATAATTGTGAAATTTATTATTTTAAATGTAGAAGGAGTCTGATCCGAGTACGTACTCCCTTAGTACTCTCTGCCTCGATCAATTACTCGCTAAAAATACCCGTCAAGTACTTTCACCCTGGCGAATTTTACAACCTTGAATAGTACCACTTATAAATAGTTAAGTGCTTCGTTAATGTGACATGTAAAGTTAATTTAAACGTTAATTTTAATTGAGTGTCTTTATGAAGAGAATATAATATTGTCCGAACATGAGAAAAGAACTGCAACCTTAATGTTGAATTATAAGGCTCTCATTAGTTATATAGCTAATGTTCTAGTAGGTTTTTTCCGTCTAGTTTAGAACTTAACTAATCTCCCCAATTCTAATTAAAGGGGTGTTTATCAAAGTATTAATTTTTGAAGTATACTAAATGAACATTAGTTTTGTTTACTGAAGAAAAAAATTGACGATTTCATTAGGCTTCAAATGAACGTAAGAGTTTTGATTGGTTAAATTCGTAAAATCGAGATGATATTATCATAGTTTTTTTCTTTTATGTGAGTTATATTGGTCAGATTTTCATATTGTTTATTGTTATCTTCTTTTATTTCATGCTTGTCTTACAAAATAATCATTATAATTTACTTTTTAACGTATCCTATATTTATTGAAGACTTATTTACAACAAAAGATGGTATTACCTTAGGCGGATTGGAGTGTAATCATTTATATAATCAATTTAATTTTTATATTTAGAGCTGAGATTGCTTAAGTAAGTGTTTATTTGCTTATTTTGATAGCAGATAAGTAGATCTAAATACATTTTTAAAAACTGTTTATCTGATTATTTATTAAGGAATAAACGTTTCAAAATATGTAGTAAAAACGTATCGACAGATTGTCGAATTTAGAATGTAGAGCCTGCAAAAGTATGAACTCATCGATGAGCCAAAAACAGAATTAGTTAGATACTATGCCATACAGGGCATATGTATAATGTACGCATGGCTATAAAAATTGCATATAGTAATTGCGTAAAGTAAGTGTCTTAAAAACAAAATTGACAACAAGTACAACAAAGTCAACAAAAACAACACAGTACTACGTGGCATAATATTGAAGTTGATTAAACCAAAATTGTTACTCTAGTTGCATTTGAGAACAAAAAAGCTAAGAAGCATATTTTATCTCCGCCGTAGCTGTTGGCGTATAGGCTACTATACAACTTTTATAGTGGATATTAGGTTAAAACTGTATTTTAGATTCTATTGTTAAGTGTCTTCTCCGACTATGCATATAACATATATTTGGTCAATTAATTAAAATTTATTATTTCGTTATGTATTAAACTTTATAAGTTTTAGTATTGTAGATGATATACTTTCTTTTATTCTATTGTATGTAAATATCGTCTATTGTATGTAAATTTTTCTTTTTGAGTAAGGACAAAATGGAAACTTTCAAAGTTTGGCCCTACCAAAAAAGAAAAGTTTATATACAATAGATGATATTTACAAGTTCAATACATACGATAGAAGTTTTTAAAGATTTACTCATACAATAGTAAAATGTGTAAAATTTAATACATAATAAAATAATTAACTCATTAATTAATTAGTGTAATTAATTAGTTTGTACATTTGAGTTTAGTTGGTCTATTAATTAATTTGTAATACCATTTTTGACTCCGTTTCTATTTTTTGTTCACATGCCCGATCATGATCCCTAACATCCATCCGTTAAAAAATACCCAATCACACGGGGGGATGACAAAAAAGTATAGTAATAATAATAAGAATATATTAAAATTAAGCACATAGATTGAGTAATGTTAGCATATGTTTGACTTTGTAATAAGAAAGTCAAAAGAGCAGTTTTTAGTCTATAATGAGGCAAAATCACTCGTAATTAGTGATGATGTAAACTTAATAAGCACAAGTTTTTATGGGCATGCCTACCACGTGAAACAAATTTTTAAATTTCTCTACAACAGACGGTCAATATTGTTCTAATAAGAAAGTCAATATTAAAAATGTACACTCGCAGTTTTATAAAATTTAATGATCATTGTGGTCGTTGACAATCCTTAATTAATCTTAGTGGGATTTTAGGTAGTCAAAATAAATAGTTAATCCTCTGGCTTTTGAACGCTCTTATGAAACATATTAGTACTTGTCGAGATGGTAATTGGTAAATGAACAATGGTTAAAATTCTACCAACGTTTTGCAAAAATAATAGAAAATACTGACTAAATTGAAGCATATAATGATTTTATTTTATCTTGAATAGTAAATTTCTAATTTTCAAACGAAAGATTCATTAACATAGTGGTATCAAGGTGACCTTCAAACTATGGGGTCGTGAGTTGAATTCGTGAGGTTTGGACATATGTGTATATTCGTGGTCAGGGTACATAAGTTTTCATATTTCTAAATAAAAATAAAAAAAGTTTTATTATGTAGTATTGAATTATTGATCGATAATGCAACCTACATGCTAGCTAGCTAGTCGATCTATGGTCTTTAATAGTCCGCGAGCTGTTAGTTTTTAACGTTGAGGGGTCACATTCATCGTATCATATCATCCCTACTATCGTTATCATCATGTTCTTTTGTTAAAGTCAATAAATTAAACTATCATTTTGAAAACTCAACCCCATCCGCAAATTTCCACGATGTGAAAAAAGAGTCATGAAATGACAAAAGAAAACATCGCATCACATATGTGTGCTCGATCACTTAGTATTATACTTGTTAGTGATATAACTATGTATTAAATTAAAAATTAAAAACTCTTTATTTTAGCAGTATCGAGATCATTTAACAACTTCGTAACTTAATTAAATGTTATAAATCCAAGTTCTATCCTCGAGAAATGTATCTATAAAGTACCCCACACATTGAAGTATAGCAAGGCATAAACAAATATATGCACGTTAGCTACCATATGAATTTGTATACCATGAATTAATGCTATAGATCGAACGAACAGTATATACCTAACAATAATAACCAGTTTTTCAAATAAGAAACAAGAAGCCACTACCTGTACGGTCAAATGATCTCATCTTAGAATCCGACAATAAAACGTGGTTGGATAAGGAAAACAAATAGTATATATAGCATAGCATATAAGCATGCATATATGGGTAGAAGTATAATAATTACTTATTAACTAGAATTTGACAAGAAAAACTAATATACATTCATCAAATACAATGCATATGCTCCATGTTCCATTCTACCATTTCTAATAATATGAACTAATTTCGACAAATGTTTTTTTTATTTATTAAGCTAAAAGAATCGATCATTCAAAGTAAAATTTAAGTACTCCTAAGACCGTCTTCGATATATGCATCAAAATACCAAATTTGATGTATTATTTCATTCATATGTTGCAGATGCCCAAAAGATTATTGTTAAAATTTCTTTCTAATCATTTTAACCTGAAAGATGACTATTTATGTAAGGAAACGTGCTTTCGAGGGGCTAACCTCGTAAAGCATCCGATACATGCATGCGATAGATCGATCCGGGTAAAAAAGGAAATTTAGGGGATGATTGTAGGTTTGACCAAATCGCTATTTTATATTTAAAGCTACAGCATTAAATGCAGTAGTTGTTCAAGTTATGAATTAGCATAGAAAGAAAAAATCCATCCGCCATATAAGAAAAAATACGTGTAGAAAAGACTTGTGAATAAGCAACTTGGCTTTGATCGGTTCAGTCGTTTATTATTTGGCTGTTTAATAGCGACGGAATCAAGTTTTTGGATTTGGGACCACGTCTATCACGTATCCACCATACATGCATATATAGCTTTTGTTATGATCAATCACTAATTTAATTACAATTTTATTTTGTTTTAGAACTCAAATGTAACATTATAACGACGTTAAAATCGAAAACGAAGACTTCATATACAGTTAATCCGATTTATGATTGTTACGGTTACTATATATCACCTGCATTTGTTGAAAGGGTCGGGATCCACAAATTGAATTAGTATCAACATATATTCTACTCAACGACAGTAGCGGTCCTTATATATCGTATTAACAATCGAAATATGGTCGACGATATATATATATATATATATATGAGAAAATTTTACTTTTTGTGGCAAAAGTTGATAATCGAAAATTCAGACCGACCCACAAACAGCTATCTATATATAATGTAGGGGGCCCACATGACTCATCTGCGTTTATCGTTGTGGAGTACCATGACTTGTGTTTTTTGTGATAAAGATGTCGACCATCCATTACCTATTCAGTTACATATCGTTGTTTACTTAATTAGGCGTGTGTAAACTATTTCTCTTCATTTGATAAATTTTTTGTCTATATATCTTAATTTTGAAAATTTTAATTTCACATAATATGTAACAAACTAGTGTATCTTTGCGTTTGCACTAGAATTTAAATTTAAATTGGAACTCGGTTTATTAATGGTGAAGTTTGGTGACATTCGATCTTCTTCTACGTTAGTTACAAGAACTACATTTTAAATTTTTTGGACATAACAAACACTAACTTTCTAACATATAGCTAACTTATAAGTTGATGTTTGTTTGTTTATTGAACGTCGTAATTTCATTGAAAGCAAGACACTAGGGCAACATTACAAAAGGATAAAGTTAGGGTTACAAATCTTAGAATGTTCATATGGGTAAGAGTTTGGTACATGTGTTATGCTAGTTAAAAGTTAGTTAGGTCTTTTATTAAAAGTACGTCATGTTTATACATAAAATCAGCAAGCGATTTTTTATTTTACATTGATAAAATAGACAAAAATGAAAGTAGGTTGTGTTTACATATAAAATCAGCAAACGAATTTTTGTATTTCAGATAGATATATTTTGTTTAAGCTAAATAAGTTTTGTGTATAATTAACTCGGGTAGATTTCAAAGGAGCAGCCCCTTTATGAAGAGCAGAGAAAACAGGTTTTTAACCAACTAAAATGTGACACCTGTCACTCGCAGTCCGCATTCCTGCCACCAAGAACTATTTTATAATAATTTATAATTTCGAAAAAGTTGAGGACCTGTCAGAAATATTGCCCAAAAAATTGCCCCAAAACTTTTCTAATATGAAAATATGGTAATACACAAGACGCGGTGCAAAATAAATAAAATCCAGTACAAAAATATAAAATTAAGTAAGAATTTCACCAACAGATCATTGTTTCTTAGACAAACAAACATTATATAATACACTTCTTAATTTCACTAACAAATCATTTTAAGAATTTAAACATACAAATGCTTCATTTTCAACATGCTTCTTTTTGAAAGATGATTTCATCTCTTCAACTTTAAATTTAACCGACTTCAATTTGGTAGATTTCTTCATTGCAATCTTCTTAATTATTTTATCTAGAAACTAAATAACAACATAAGCTAATTTACACTAACACAAGTGGCAGAAACATATAAAAATGAGAAAAAAAAAAATCATAAAATGCAGTAACAAAGATACAAAATGCAATAAATAGTTACTAGTAATATTTTAATTTCAAGTATAAAACCAAGCTTTAGAAACACATAAAAATGCTAAAAACATAAAATCCAGTAACAATATACAAGATGCAGTAAACAAGTTATATTAATTTTTTGATTTAAAGTATAAAACGTATAAAACCAAGCTTTAAAACACATAAAAATACTAAAAAACATAAAATGCAGTAACAACATACAAGATGCAGTTAACAAATACTAATAATTTTTTTATTTCAAGTATATAAGCAAGCTTTACAATTACATAAAATGGTAAAAAAACATAAAATGAAGTAACAATATGCAAGTTCTAGTAAATAAGTACTAGCATAATTCACATGAACTGCAATTAAAATGCAGTGGTGTAAAATACAGTAGAAGAAATGTAAAATGCAGTGAATTTTTTCTAGACCTAAAAAGTAGATCTACTTTTCAGATCTACTTTTTAGATCTAGATTAACATTTCACAAATTCAACACAGATCTAGCATTTCATATACGTAATAACTACTCAAAAATCATCAATCACTATCAAAATCATCTATCATTTGAACAACAATATCACACATATATACACTAGATCTAAAAAACCTAACAGAAATAAACCATCAAAAACACTTAAATAAACATCAAAGTTACCAGATCTGTAAAATGCAGTAGATTTTTCATATCTATTTTTTAGATATATCGTAAAATGCAGTAGATATCTTGTACAATGCAGTAGAAGAAAGGGAGTTGAAATCCGTACTTGAAACGTGGACTTTACAAAAGGAGGTGAACTAGTGTTCAGGTTGCCGGGAAAAAGTAGGTTTGACCGAATTCATGTGCCGGTGCGGTGTTTAGTTTTGTTTGGAGCATCGGTGGATGAAATTGAGTGGAGTGACGGTGGTGGTGGTAACGGAGGAGCGACGGAGGTGGTGGTGATGGAGGAGCGACACTAGTGGTTAGTGTGGAAAGAGAAACGTGGGAGGAGGGATGGTGGTGGTGGTGACGGAGGAGCAATGGTGGTGGTGGTGGTGACGGAGGGGCGACGAGGGTGGTGGTGACGGAGCAACGACAGTGGTTGTTAGTGTGTGTGTTTGTGTGTAAAGAGAGCTTCTTTGTTTGTGTGTGAAAAGATAGTGAAACAGAAAAAGTAGATCTGACCAAACACTTTCCAAGATAAAGATATTTTGAAAATTTTGCATTTTACCTACTGATCACATTATAATTTAATTGCAATTTAGTCCCTCCACTCAAAACTAATTTATATAAGTCCTTCGATAACATGAATAAATCTAGACCATTGGTGAATCAATTGAACGGCTGTGAAAGAACTGCCTTTCTGCTTATCATACGAGACCAACACTTCTGATTCCCAAGCAACTAACTCATACACTCTAGTATATAACATCATACAAGTAAATGTTTTTTAAAAAAATAATATATTCCATTTATAGCCACGCAAGCACACGGTGGCCGGTGGGAGTTTGTTGATTGTGACCTTCGCCCACCATCTCCAATTATTCTATTTTAACACTACTACTACTAACCCTTTATATAAACCTCCAAACACCCTCCATACTTGCTTCATATTACTCTCTCTTATCCATATTATACGTAGTAAAACACATAAAATTTCAACCTAACCAAAAAAAAATTAAAAATTCCCTCAAGCTTACATTAATTCAAATTTTATTTCTAGTTACTCCACACACGAAACACGTACGTTCGAATCAAGGGATCCGAATTAAGCTAAAAATCGAAGATATGATTTGTATGGTTTCCAGAACTGGACGGGATTTGCAACGTTACGACATGGGTCGTAGACTTGTTGTCGGGTACTAACGTTTTTCAAATGCTTTATAACTACTCTAATTTCTTTCTTTTTATTTATTGTGATTAAATTTTGGAAACTTAATTATAGAATTCTTGAATCTTTAATAATGTGACACTTGAAAATAAAATAAATTATGCAGGTGTATTCCATATAGATATAAAAGTGAAAATGGTGAGCTTGAAGTCCTCGTTATCAGCTCGCAGAAAGGCCATGCTATGATGTTTCCTAAGGTATTTATTATTCATTTAATTAATTTCTTCAATAATTAATTTTATTTATTTTTATATAAAAAACAGTTGGGAAAAAGACAAGAGAAATAGATCAGAGAGACAGGCCACTTGATTTGAACAAATATTATTAAAGACTATGGTCTAAAGTCCAAACTAATTTATATTTTATTTTCATTTTGCATGTCTTAATTAATTAATTAAATTTGATATATTTAAAACGACAATCTCAGGGAGGTTGGGAGCTTGATGAATCTGTTGAAGAAGCTGCTTCACGTGAGTGCTTCGAAGAAGCTGGTGTTGTTGGAATAGTCGAGGTAATTTGAATATACTAGCTTACTTTTAAATAATTATACGCGTAAATTAATTCAATTAAAGATAGATTTAATTAAATAGTTGTGTTTAACTAACTAATAGGGAATAATTAATGCAGTGTGAATTAGGAAAATGGAGTTTTAAAAGCAAAAGCCAAGGAATATATCGCGAGGGCTACATGTTTCCAATGCTTGTAGGCGAACAACTTGAACTTTGGCCAGAGAAAAACCTTCGCCAAAGAATTTGGGTGCGTGCGATTTTTTTTTCTTTTTCTTCACGGGTTAATGAACAATTATTAGAGATTAAATTACATTTCGACCGATTACTAACTAGAACGTATTATTACCTTATTATCTGTATATATATTTGGTATGATAAATAACGATAATGAAGAGCTTCGATGCATATTCAAGTATTTTTTTTCATAATATATAATACTTGATTGATTAGGGCTAGTGACAATAGCAACGAGTCTATCGGCCGATCGAGTAGCATTTCATCTTAATACGATCAACAAAATTAACACTATATGATAATGGTTTTCATACATGAAATTAAATGATATATAATTTGCTGAAATGGTATGCCAGAGGTTTTAAGCTGTATATTTAAGTTGTCTAGCTAGTTACATATCAATTTAAACATTAATTTAAGACCTAAAGGGTTTATATTGACATGCTTTAGTATCTTTATAGTATTAGTGACCAATGGCGGATTCATGATTTAAAGTGACTCGTAACATGCATTGGTAGCACAAATCAATACTGTAACAAAAAAAATACAATTTTTTAAAAGAGATTTACACTACATATAGTAAATGGACCCGTAACAACTACTATCCCTACCTTTTACATGACTTCTCCTCTGTTACTGAGCTAAAATTAAACGCTTATCAATGACACTATAAACTTGAAAATTAAAAAAAAAAGAAGAAGAAGAAGTTAAAAATACAAATTTCTGGAAAAAGTATTTTGGAATTGGAATTAACAGAACAAAAATGATGGTTTTGCAGATGAAGGTAGAGGAAGCAAGAGAGGTTTGCCAGAGTTGGTGGATGAAGGAAGCTTTAGATGTATTTGTTGAGAGACTCAGTTCACCAACCTGCACCAAACAAGATTTCTAGAATTAGGATTTCATAATTGGTATTACACAAATAATTTAATTAATGACATTAATTAGTATGTTAATGTTCTTCAGTTAATAAATTTTACTTTCATGTACATAAATTAGACAGAAAAAAATTGTCATCTAATTAATTAATAGTGCAATATATGGGCAGTGGAAACGATTCAGTTTAACTAGTATATGCAACATTTGGGCAATACAAATATGAAAGCCACTCTTCAACTACAATCTCAAAATACAATTTCTCAATTAAGTTCCCACATGTTTCATCCAATTATTATGTTTTGTACCCAAGCTACCAATGGTTGGATTGCAATATATATGGATCCCTTAAAATAAGCGTGCTCGAATTCGGTAATTTGTTGATGTTGAAGTTCGAATTCAGTGCTCGTATCGTTGTCGGGATATTTATCAACGACCTAGTTTATGAATATCAAGTTGCTTGTTTACGAACTCGAGCTCAATAAACTCATTTCGTAGCTTATGATCGAGCTCACAAAAAGTCATTTACTTATACCAGATGTCTTGCGTTCAAATCTATTAGTTACATGTATATAAAGTTTTTAATTCTTTTATAAAGTAGGCTCGTTCGACTTGTTAATATCGATTAACTAGTTTGGTTAACTTGAAACTAAACGACCTTTCAAACGAGGTGGCTTAAATTTTAATTTTTAAAATCGGATCGTGAAGCTAATCGATTTATTATATTTATTTGAGCTCGACTCGCACTTAAATATTATCAAACTCGAACCAAAAAAGTCGTTAACTGCTCAACTCATTAACATAACTATTGCTTTTTTGGTACATATAATAATAATAATAATAAAGAAATTTGTTATTAGTTTCTTAAAAAAAAAAAGAAAAAAAAAAAGTCGTTTCATTTTGACCTCATTTGAGGAAGCCCACGACCGGAATACGAACACTGACTTGTCACTTATGCAACTCTCAATCAAGACTCAAGTCTTTTATATTTGTCTCTTCTCTTAATTCGATTATGACACTGCACCATATATCTACAACTTTTTTTTATTTTTATAATAATAATAAAATAATGATTGCTTTTAATTTTAATGTTGTTCATAGTTATAGAGAAAAAGACTCTCTGGAGCGTAGATTTTTCGCTTTCTGATCAAGAATTGTAAAATCTAATTTAGCATTTGGTTCAACAAGTGTGATCGATTAGTACACTTATTCTAAACAGCATCTTTTTTGGCTTATCTTCTACATTTATAATAAAAGGGTTCTAAACAAGAGTTAGCTTAGCTATGGGCGCATAATCCACAAACGACATCATATATGGCTGATTGGCCCTTATCTAAGTACCACATCGAATGTGCGCTCATGAGGTCGATAAAAAAACACGTGTATGCATGCGAGCTAATTAAGCTGGGATAGATCAAGTACATTGGAGATATGCAAGGGGCCGGGCTGCAATGTTTCAAAAAACGATCATGATTGCTTTTTATTTACATGTAACTGTTAAAATATACATTTAGTTCAAGTTTATGCACAAGTCATTTATACATTTTATGTATTATTATTTGCGGTGTTTTCTAGCCTTTTTATATTTCAGAATTATTTATAAAGTTGGAGGGCCTGAGAGTACATAAAAAGAGTTGGAGGGTTGGTCTTGAAGTACTGGATGGCTGCAGATCAAGTGTCAAGTTCAAGAGTTAGAGAGACTTATTATGTCAAGTTTTAAATTGATATATATACATCTTATTCTTAGATGAACCCTAATTATGATTTTGTTGATCTCTCTGGGCCGATTTAGGGTTTTATTCTTATTGTTCCAGAATTATTCACTAGTTCATCATATTGTTGAACTTGTGATCTTTGTTTTATGTATTCAGAAGAGATTACTTCTTCCTTCTGATATTTTTATGGTGTGAATCTAGTTGTGGTTATTAGTTGAGCAATTATTCAAGTATTGATTCATGAGTATCTGAAGATTATTACTGTAAATTTGTGGTTTGTTATCATGGTATCAGAGCGATACGGTTTGATCGCGTTGTGATTGGATGTTTTTTCTTCAAATTAGGGTTTTTGAAATTTGGGGATTTTTGATTTCTGAAGATATTCAAGATCTGTTTGGGTTCGATTGTGTCCTGTGGAGCTTGATTCATTGATTCATCGGTGGATTTCTTCTGGCTCGCTATTCTTCTATAAAAACTTTAATTCTTCAAATTAGGTTTGTTAGGGTTCATCTTGAAACCTGCTGTTCATACTTCTTTTCTTGGCTGATCAAGAGTAGTTGATTCTGGTGTTCTTCCGCTGATTATATCTTGCTATTTTCTACTACTTTTGCACAGAGTACTCTGTGAGATGCTTCTGATTCTCTCTTGATTATTTTCTTTTATGTGACCGAGTGATTTATTTCTCTTATCTGATTGTTATTATTTGATATATGTGCATTGATCTTGTCTGTTTTGCATTATTGAGTGATTTTATCTAAGGCTGACTAACTTGTTTCTTGTAGACGAGAGATAATTCGGCCTAACGCTTGATCTTAGTCCAAAAGAGGCTAACGAATACCTAATCAAGCCGAATCTTTTTAGGTGTTTTTAGGCATCTGTGTGATATTTGGTTTATGTGATAATATGCTTATGGTGATTACTTGTTTCATGTATGCTTAGTTTATTATTTGGAAATATGGATGATGAAAATGCTATTACACTTATTAATATGTTAGATTTTGGAGATACTTTGTATCTCCATGCTAGTGATACAACTGGTACACCATTGATAAGTTACAAATTAATAGGAAATGATAATTACAATGTATGGAGTAGTGCTATGTTGCTTGCTTTGGTTACTAAAAATAAAAATGGTTTCATAGATGGTACTTATTTAAGAAGTACCACGAATGAGGTTCTGAGTAGTTGATGTAGATTACAAATTAGTAACATGAATTAAATTTATTGATTCTCTGAATATCAGATTAATTCTTTCTAAATACACGTTGATTCAACGAATACCGAGGCTAGGCAAATTCAACTCAAATGTTCAACACAATTTGAGAGAAAAAATAAACTTCATAAAAATCAAAACTAATTTTTCTGTCTCAAACATGAACCCTAAAATAAGATATAGAAATTTGAAATTGGCCTAAAAACATAACGGGCCAAACATAAAAGCCCAAAACCAAAATCCAAAATAAAAATAAAAACATAAAATAGCCCAAGTTACTGCCTTTTCATAGATGGTACTTATTTAAGAAGTACCACAAATGAGGTTCTGAGTAGTTGATGTAGATTACAAATTAGTAACATGAATTAAATTTATTGATTCCCTGAATATCAGATTAATTCTTTCTAAACACGCGTTGATTCAACGAATACCGCGGCTAGGCAAATTCAACTCAAATGTTCAACACAATTTGAGAGAAAAATTAAACTTCATAAAAATCAAAACTAATTTTTCTATCTCAAACATGAACCCTAAAATAAGATATAGAAATTTGAAATGGGCCTAAAAACATAACGGGCCAAACATAAAAGCCCAAAACCAAAGTCCAAAATAAAAATAAAAACATAAAATAGCCCAAGTTACTGCCTTTTCCGTGAAGCCCATTTAGTTATACGGTCGTGGGCTTCCAGAAATACAAGAGCCCGATCCATAACACTTGGGCCCGTATCAGTAGTCAATGGGATAGGTGTAACTATGCTGTGGTTATATGGATTTTGAGTTCTATTTTTGAGGAATTATACATGGGTCAAATCTTTTCTAATGCTGAATCTGTTGTGTGGAGAGAATTCAAGGAAACTTATGAAAAAGTTGATGGTTCTATTACTTTCAATCTTCATTATAAGATCAACTCATTAACTCAAAATGGTTCTTCAGTTTCTAATTATTACCATAAACTAAACTCTTTGTGGAAGCAAAATATGATGCTTTGGTTAGAATTCCAACTTCTACTTGCAATGCTGCCAATGCTTTTCAAAATCATTGTCGACTTATTAAGTTGATTCAGTTTTTAATGGGTCTTGATGACATATATCAACCTGTTAGAAGTAACCTCCTAACCATAGATCCTTTACCTAGTTTACAAACTGCATCTGCAGTTGTATCCAGGGAAGAGTCTCATAGAGGGATAGCTTCTAATAGTTCTACAAACAAAAATCAAGCATCATCTTTTGCTTCTCAAACTTTCAAAACTCAAACACCTACTTTTACTACAAAACCTGATTTTGATGACAAAAAAAGTGGTCCAAATCCAAATTTGAAATGTGAATACTATAAGAAAATTGGCCACACAGTGTTTTGAGTTTAAGGGTTATCCCCTTGATTATAAAAAGGGAAAATTTCAAACCAAAACAAGGGGTTCTCTAATAATTCTGTTGTTGATCCTTCTTTATCTGATCAACCTTCTACTTCTTCTACTACTGGCTATTTTATTCAGGAATAAATGGCTAGGATCATGAGTCTTATTGTTGAAAAAACTTCTCCTATGGGAATGAATCCTAATATGAGTGGGATGTTGTTTAATTTAAACACCTTTTTTAATGAAACTTTTTTCGAATTTTTTCAAAGCTATATAATTCTCACACTTTTAGGCATGAATCCAAAGGATGGATAACTGATTCAGGTGCTAATCAACATATGACCTCTAGTGACGAAAATTTATATGATATAACGGACATATCTGAACTTAAACTTACTATTGGTTTTTCTAATGGGTATCAGGCTAGAAAAATTTAAAATGAAAATCTTAAACTAACAAATAGTCTTACCTTATTTGATGTGTTGGTTGTACCTCACTACTGTGTTAGTCTACTTTCCGTGAACAAACTATCAAAAGATAGTATTTGTCTTTGAATATAATTGCTACATTTAGGACTTGAAGCAAATGAAAACTGTGGGGACTGATGAAGTTAGTGGAGGCCTCTATTTGTTTAATGCAAGTAACTCTTGTAATATAAAATCCAATAACTGTCTTGTTATGTGTCCAAACATTTATGGCACCATATACTTGGTCCTCTTTCTGACCAAGTGATTAATGTTCTTAAAAACAAATTGAATATTGAGAATGATAGTCATCATTTGCCTTGTGATATTTACTAGAGAACTTTTAACTTTAGTGACCATAAAATCC
This sequence comes from Gnaphalium uliginosum, assembly GCA_963930675.1. NCBI lineage: Eukaryota > Viridiplantae > Streptophyta > Magnoliopsida > Asterales > Asteraceae > Gnaphalium > Gnaphalium uliginosum. Next base: position 18,803,808 of record OZ005681.1, read on the forward strand.
ATAAAATCAAAAGTATGAGTGAACTTGTTCACCTAGATCTTTAGGGTCCTTTTAGGATTCAAAGCATGGAAGGATTCAAATATTTCTTAACTGTTGTAGATGATTATTCCAGAGCTGTGTGAGAGTTCTTACTTAAATCTAAAAGTGAAAATTTTGAACACATTATTAATTTTGTCAATCTTGTTCAAAACCAGTTTGGAAAATCTGTCAAAATCTCTAGGACTGACAATGGTACTGAGTTTTTAAATAATCAGTTGAACAAGTTATATAATGAAAAGGGTATTATTCACCAAACTACTTGTGCATACACTCTACAACAAAATGGAACATGAGAAAGGAAACATAGACACCTTCTCAATATTGCTTGGTCTTTATGTTTCAAGGGGGGTTACTTCTTAATATGTGGAGTGAATGTATTCTTGCTGCTAATTATTTAATTAACAGGACTCCATCATCTATGCTTTCTGGAAAGTCTCCTTATGATCTTGTGTTTGGTGTTTCACCTAATCTCATCCATCTTAGATGTTTTGGTCGTTTATGCTTTGCTACTAATCTCAATCCTTTGGATAAGTTTAGTAGCAGGTCCGAAAAATTTATTTTTATTGGTTAATCAAATTCAAAAAAGGGGTATAAACTGTTTACTCTTGAGCCAAAAAGTGTTATTTTTTCTAGAGATGTAAATTTTTATGAAACTGTTTTTCCTTTCAAAATGAAAAATAATTCTGGTTTTAATCTCCAAAATCAATTTTCTTCTGATTTTCAATTACAAAATGATTTAAATCATTTAATTTTTTTTGACTATTTTTTATGAGTCTTCTAACATTTCAAGTCCCAATGACGAAGGGAGAGATATGACAAATAGTGGTGAAGGTAGTGGTTCCTTAAATGAGTGAAATGCCCCAAAATTACTTGAAACGCCCCAATTTTTTTTTTTTATAAAGTACGCGATCCTGGTAACTATTACGCGATCGCCTACCTGACACAACGGGGAGTACGCGATCCTACCAAAAAGGTACGCGATCATGTACTCTGTACAAGGAAAGTTTCCGCTCGAGTTTTAGTACAAGGTACGCGATCCCAGTAAGGGTATGCGATCGCATACCGAAAACATAAAAGTTTCTGTTTCACTTTCTTCACTAGGTACGTGATCGTGTGACCCTTATGCGATCACGTACTGGGTTCTTAACAAGACTTTCTGCACAATTCAGGTTTTAAAATCGATTTCACTCGCACATAACTTTTGACGCATTTTGAACCAGGTTTCAAAACTTTGCAGACACATTTTACATAACGTTACAATTGTTCCTCAATTGACACTTTTTCCAAAATTCGCATTCGTGACATTTTCGGGTGTTTGGTCGAAATAGGACCATTTTAGGCACCTTTTGAATCCAAGTAAATACCATACTACTTACTTTAATTGATCACTTTTCCAGAAGTAGAAGGTAAACATTTATATGATAATAAGTAACCAATTTACCCAAACCATCATTTAACAAAATTCAACAAAACGACCAATTGAGAAACCTTTAACAATTTAGCACAACCGACACTAAAATTCACATCAAGGGGTAATTTCAACCCAAAATTAACTTCAACATAATACTTTACAAACTTCATACATAACAACTTTGTTACAAAAGATGATCTTGTTCAATGTTCAACAACCTTACAATTTGAGCGTTTCTACATATCAAGAGCATGATTGAAAGAGATTACTTACTACTAGCTTGTAGCAAATTCACCGCTATTCTCGTTTGGACTTTTTACCCAAATCGCCCCGCAACCCACTTTGCTCACCTACATACATTAACAACATAATGATAAGCGAACTTACTTAGTAAGTAAGGGTAAACATAATAGTAGCATTGATAATAACATAACAATATAACTTGAATTAAGGATCCTTGATTCCATACACTTTGACTCAAAGAGTCCATACCATGGTGTCAAGAATATGATTGATTGAATATTCTTGTATCTCAATCACCACCCTTGAATCCCATCATTTAGTGCAACCATTGAATACTCTTGTATCTCAATGATTCCACTTCATCCACAACATACAAAGTAGCATATACTTTAATACACATAGTCCCCTTTACTTACCTTAGATTAGGGATCACTTTGTACAAGCAACTTTTTCCACTCTTTTATCACCTAACATAACAATACATATATATGAGTTATTTACAACTCAATTTAAACTCATTTATCTCTAACTAGCTAGAATTCAAGTGTGTTACTTCACACACCTAAATCTCTAACTAATTTATTATAAACTTAATTCATAACCTCACTCATACATAATGGTGATTAAGTCATCATTCAACAACAACGACAACTTATAATCACCTTCATCTCCTATATTACTTACATACATACTAGGTGACATTTCATAACCATCATGGTTTTATACTTGGCTCTTTATGTTCCAAATTATGAAGTTTAGATTCACTTGCTAGTTAATAACAAATATACATCAATTCCCCCACCTCAATCAATCCCTTTTTTCCAAATCCCAATTAGGGTTCATAACCTAAGATTTTTAAAACAATCAAATTAAGAGGTTAGGGAGGATGTTCTTACCTTAGGAATGTAGAATTTGATGGTTGAATGCTTAATTTCACAACACCTAGCTCCAATTTCGTTTTTCTCTTGCTCCCTTCTTCTCTCTCTCGTACATGCAACACACACACATACATGAACAACTTCCAGATTTTTCAAGAAGAAGGGAGTTTAATTAAGTATTTTTCATTTCTTGCCCTCAACTTACTTCCATTGACACATTCAGCCCTTCAACTATTAGCTCTCTTATGTTTCTAACTCCAATTATATATGCATTTAACATCAAATATCAACATAAATATTTAAATAACATACATTGATATAATTATAAAACTTACAAAAATATGGGGTGTTACAATGAGAAAACTGCACACCCTTTTCTAATAACACACACCCTGAGGGCAATTATGGAAATCCATCTATGTCTAAAACTAGCACACAAAATCAACATCCTTTTCTAATAACACACACCCTGAGAGCAATTATGGAAATCCTTCTAAGTCTAAAACTAGCACACAAAATCAACATAGTGTTCCTGGTCATGAACCTTCTATGTTAAGAAGGTTAATTAGGAAAACTATTGTTCCCAGAAAGCTTGATGATTTTGTCATTAAAGGTAAAGTCAAATATGGTGTAGAAAGAGTTGTGAATTATTCTAATATTTCTTCTGAAAATTTTGTTTTGTTTCCAATTTAAATAAAAACAAAGAATCAAAAATTTTCAAAGAAGCTTCAACTGATATTAATTGGATTGAAGCTATGAACAATGAATATAAGCTTTAAATAGAAATAATCCATGGACTTTAAATGATCTTCCTCCTAATAGGAAACTCATTGGCTGTAAATGAATTTATAAAATCAAATAAAGCAGTGGTGAGATAGAAAGGTTTAAAGTTAGGTCAGTGGCTAAAGGCTTTACTCAAAAGGAGAGAATAGATTATGAGGAGATTTTCTCTCATGTTGCTAAAATGGTAACTGTTAGATGTCTTATTAATGTTGATTTTAGTTTGATTGGCCATTATGTAAGTCCGTATGTATATGATCAATAACGAGGTTATCTAAGGTATTAAGGTGCGGAATCTCTCAATACTAGTTATAGGATTTATAACGAATTATTTCGCAATAGCTTAGCGAATCAATTATCTAACGAGCTTTGTATCGATTATAACAATTGTTGAACGATCAATACCTAGCCTTTAGAATACTTTGAATATCTCTAGAAACACAAGAAATTCGTATGGGTTGAATGGCAAAAGTTTTTTTAGGTTTCTAAACCCAACTTTCATATATAACCATCTCGGTTCGCAGGTTATTGGGCTCTACGAACTGACTCAGTTCGCAGCTCAGTTCACAGCCCCGTTTGGCCCAGCGAACTGACTTGGTTCGCATTGCAATCTTGCCCTGCGAACTGACTCGGTTCGCAGTCAAACATGGTCAACATTTTTCAGCATTTTAATATTTTACTCTAAAATGTTTACCAACCAATACTTTTTCATTACAATTCAAAACCAATGTACAAACTTGATTACAATTATCAAAAGTCCTATTACAAGCTAGATCTGTTGTCACAAAACATGTCCCAATAGACTCCCCCTTGACAATAGCTCTAGCGTCTTTGTCTTCAAATTGTCTTTAGTAATCACTTGTAAATTTTGCTACCCGCATATATCTTCAGCTTTATGCATGTCTTTACCATAGACTGATAATCTCGAGCAACATCTTTCCATCCTTCAATTGCATAGATCCTATTCTTGTGTAACATCAATAGGTCAGCCTTTGATAGGTTCATCAGATGTCGACGATCATAAATCTTCAAAATTTCTTTTTCTTCATTTTCAGCTTCATCATTAACTTCAATCATAACAGCTTCACCAGTCACAGAATCCACTTGCCATCTCTTCAACTTACCCAAGATATCTTGAGGCCTAGGCTTTAATGGAATCTGCTGTATGCATTTTACAGCTGGATATATTTTCTTCCTTCGACGCCTTCCTGTTCTTTGACTTCTCTCATCAAGTTTGATAGTCTTTCCGACTCTTGGCTTAATTCTTTCAAATTTCATTGACCAACCCTCAGTCTTGATAATCTTTTCAACATATCTACCATAAGGATCATTACTGGGGTTAATCAATTCTAATCTAATCAAGTCTCAAATTTGAAACCTAGGCAAAGAACTGAAAATCGCAAGCTTCTTCTCAAAATATTGAACTCCGTCAAACCTCTTGATAGCAAAAAGCTTCAACTTAGCGTCGTAGTACCATCCAATAATACCTCTTCTCGGTACATGTTTTCCTGTGATATCAACTTCACTAATCCCAGTCTTTTCCTTCTTCTTTTTATTCAAAGGTCTAAACATCGGATTATCCTTAAGTTTATCAGGAAGATCATCTTCAAAATCAGAATCAGTTGACTCATCTAGATCTTCATCTAAATCAATAACTCTTTCTCCATCTTCTTCTTGAATAATAACTTTCGTCTTTGATGAGCTCACGATGTGTTCATCTATATTAGCATCTGGATCTACACCTTCGTCTAACCCAGCATCAGGAATAGAAGTCCAATCTTCAGGAGGTACAAACTCTCCTTTCTCTAGATCATAATCAACTTTTTCTTCGATTTCAGTATTAGAATCACTTGCATCATTCATATCTACAAGTGACAAACATGTCATGAATCAAATGTGAATAATATAAATTCTTTTATCGAAATAGATAATCGATCTAAGAATTTCTTTATCATTTTAATCATGTATGTAAACAATAATAGTAACACAAAACAAATAATTTTCAATGTAAATCTTTCATTAATTATAAATATTATTACAACCAATCTAAGAATACACATATAAAATTATCACTTGGTCATTTTCTCACAAACATTACTAGCACCAACATCTTTAGTACCAGCACCAGCACCACTTCCACTTGCACCAGCAGACTCCCCCTGAATCATAGCTAGCTCACCAGTCGTTGAAGGACCAGTCGGCTCTCTATCTTTCTGTGCGTTGGGATCATCATCTGTGTCATCACGTCTCTTCTTTAGTAGCTCATCGTCTTTGCATGTCTCATGTCGTCGCTTCTTTATAAGTTCATCTTCTTTGCAAGTCTCATGATATAGCAATATCTCCCCCTGAGACGGCTTGTCCTTCAACAAATTGGACACAAGACTTTGCAATCGATCAATCTGTCGCTGCTGATCCTCAGATTCACGAATCGAGAGCATGTGAGACTTCATTAGATGAGTGTAGGCTTCGCCTTAAGTCGCAAGCTCCTTTGCAAGTGTAGCGTTCTGAGTTTCCAATATCCGAACTCTAAGCTTCAAATTGGAGATCCGCTTAGAAGCTTTAATGGTAGTAGCAGAAGGTGAAGTAGGTGCGGTTTCAGATTGAAGACGTCGTTGTTCAATCTGGGTGGCAATGTCTGTCAAAAGTAAGCGAGCTGCAATTCGACTAGCTTTAGTAGTCTGAATCATGACAGTAACATCAGTGGCAGGCTCCTGTTAGACAACTTTTATCAGTAAAAGTCACAGAATAATCTGTCTCAATCTCTGATTAAGTATAAATACTCGTATCTCTAACCTTCTCTGAGGCTTCAGATTCCTAAGCAGTCGAATGTTGCGCCGTAGGCCTAGCCTGCGTCGGTTGTGTATCTAGAGCAACTGTTATAGAAATATCTATCTCAGTTTCTCATCCAGAACTCACAACATATAACAAATAATAATTGGGTTGAACAGTAACCTGGACGAGACAAATTGCCAATTGTCAGTTGTGAGGTGGCAGAACGAATTCGCTTTCTGCGTCGAGTTTGAAGAGGTTGATCCTCTTCGTCATTCGTAACCTCATCAATCAAGCAATAATCAGGATCTGGATCGTCAGCTTTACGCTTTCCTTTTAAAGCAGGATCCATGATCAGCTTGGAACCCTTCTTGATCATTCCAACAGGAATACCCGAAGGAGAACGACGAGGAAGATCATCATCAGTTTCTTCATCATCTGAGTCAGATGCAGTGGCTCCACCCTTGCCTAAGGCACTAGAAGGTCCAGCATCTAAACTCGCCTGATCCCGTTCACCCTCAGGTCTAACGACCTCTGGGCCGACAGCTTCAGGAGCCTAGTCATGAGGAATGATAATAGATGATAAACAAGTATAGTAAATATACGCAAATTGAATGATAATGAAACCAAAAAATACCTGAAAGTGATCTATCTAATTTAAGAGTGGATCAGTGGCATCATCATTCTGTACGAGAACCTCATGCAAAACCTGAGCAGCAATGTCAGGTTGAGCAGCCTGATGTAAAACATCATCAATAAGTTCTTGCGGCTCAAGGTTTTGAGCCACAACCGCTGGCTGAAGTTGAACATGTGGTTGAGTTCCAGCATCCAACCAACCGTTATTTGGTGGAGCGACATAGGTGTCATCATGAAGATGACCGAACAAATCACACGCTTCTGGCTTAACCTGATCGGGACGTCGAGAGGAATGAAGAAAACATGCATTGTAGTCTCGCAGTCCAATTCGATCGACATGCAAATCTGGATGAATATTAGGCAAGCTAGGAATTCGGTGAAGAATGAGAAGCATGCAAAAGCGCGGATAGAGCATAAACTTTGATCTAACTGCGCCAGTGATCTAACCAATGAATGAGCTGAATATATACGAAGAGAAACTGTATGGTTTGTTATAAACCAGGGACAGTAGACCAGATAAAAGCTCAGGGCTCAGCTCGTCGTAACCGCCCTTCTTGTTACCGAAGATAGTAACAATAATGTGGAACAGGAATCTCCACTGTCCAAGCACAAATGCCTTAACAAATTGACGGCCTCTTTTGGGTCCAGAATAACCCATTCTACCAAGTGCACCCTCAATGAAATCAGAGGAGTACACAGAGGGACCAGCTTCCTGCTTGACTGTACCCAGATGCAGAATCTGTCGCAGATCATCAGCAGAGAAGACAACAGGATGATCATTAACCCTCGTACGAATAACCGGAGGGTTAGCTGCAGCATTATACTCAATATTTTCCCAGAATTGATCGAGTAGATCGCGAGACAATAGTGGAGACTCCGTAATAGCATATCGAATCCTCGAACGTGCTAAATATGTCAGGATCTCAATAAAACGCGCAGCACCACGCTCGTTCATATCTAAGTTTACTAATATATTGTGAGCAGAAGTGAAAGATCGAGCAGCCATATCTGTAATCATAAGATTTACACAAAGGGCAATTAGCTCATATAATAGGAAAACTTATCGAACATTAATTAATTTTAAACGTTTATGTATTGTGAACAAAAATGATCACCAAACATCTACGTTTACTATTAGTTTATAACTTAATTTACTGAACTTAATTGAACTATTAAGTATACGAAACTTAACTTTCAATTATATTCTCTAAATTATATACAGTTCGTAAGTCCTAGTAGATAATCTGAAAAATCATACCGCCGATAGAAAATCGAAACACGCCGCACGACTTCATAGAAGTCGGAAGTCTTTCGATATGAAAGAACAGAATTCGTATATTAAATTTTATAACGTACTTAAAGTACCTATAACGCCAAAATTCGTAGATTTATACGTATTTAACTTATAAACGTAAGTTCTTAAGTCTAAACGTATAACTAATAATTAACAAGTCCCAACGTGTAATTTATTTGTAAACATAAAGATCGCAAATCGAATACAAGTCTAAAATATTAACTTCTTAAACGGAATATTTACTAAGTCAACCGTTCAGTTCGCAAATCGTTAAAAATTAAAGATTTTAATTCATTTTGCAAAGTCAACCTAAGTCAACAAGTTGGGTTTACTTTGCAAAGTCAACCAAAGTCAACAACTTGGGTCCGGTTCGCTAAGGTCAAACGAAGTCAACGAATTGGGTTCGTTTCGCAAGGTAATGTCAAGGGTTAAATTCGCAACAAGGGGCTGCGAATTGAGATTGAATCTCAGTTCGCGGAAGCGAATGGAACGAAATTCAAAATCGAGATCAATGATCGAACACGTTTAAGTGAAATTAGATGATACTAACACGTTCATTATAGGCCGATTAACATCCTCTAAGATTTTTATGTTTTATCTTTCACTAATTGTTAGATAATCCGTGAAAAACGAAACCGAAACATTCGAAACATAAAGCGATCGATTAAACACAAATTAGACAGTGTAATCGAGTGAATCTTACTTCAAATGATGTGAAATCGAGAGGTGTAAATGTTCTACGGAGTGAAAAACCAGTCGTTGTTCTTAATAATCGAAGATCAAAGATTGAATGTGCTCGGTTCGGTTCGCAGAAGGTCGAATCGCACGGGTTGTGGTTCAGTTCGCAGAGGAGAATGGAAAGTGAGAGATTTGACTCGTTTGACTTGTTCCTTTTATACTCAAAACTCAATTCGCAAGGTTGACCGGTGAACTTCGCAATTTTGACCAAAAAGCGAATTTAGCTTTTAAGTATAAATTGAATTGATTAATATTTTTAAAAGTCAACATTTGGAACTTTCCATTGCGTTTTTGTCACATTTATTCAACATGGAATGATAAATTGCAGTTTAACTTAATTTCAAAGGGTCAAAACTATAAAAATAAAAACTTAATAAAACTATGACGTAAATACCACAAACGAATAACCAAACAAATCAGTGATATCAAGTACCATTTTATTAATGAAACAAATAAGATAAACAATACATATTTTTGGCGTTAAGAATTTAGCTGCTAAGGGATCATAATAGAAAGAATAAGCTGTAGTTTCGTATTTATTAAAAAGTCTAAGAAGATTGTTAGTATACATACCCCGTGAAATTCAAATAAGTACTAGAAAAATTACAACTTAACCATTTATCAACTTATATTTATGAGATTATAACTTGGTTACCTTTATCCACAGGATATAACACATTATTGTAATATACATTTATATTTATTTAGAACTGATTATTCACCAAAGTGAACGTTCAATTGTCATAGACAGTTCAAGACGATTACCGATATTATGATCCACATAAACAAATTATACGCTGATTTCTAAGCAAACCTTTATTGTTAGTATGCATATTAACTAGTGTGTTCCAATATACGACATACTGAGAAATCAAGTAAAGCACATAACACTGTATCTTTTACATTCAAGGTAGAGGTTATTAAATGATGTTCTTTTCGTAACATATAACATACCCTTGAGTTATTTTAAGGTTTGACAAACATCAAACATATTTTGAAGATACTAGTGGTTCTAGATCTGTACTTAGTACAACAGAAGATCCCTTAGTATTAGCAAAACAAGTTTGAGACCATTGGCAAAACTAAAGGCTTCAGGTTTGTACTGAGTACAACAAAGTCACTAGTAGTTTTCCTAATAGCCATATTTCTAACTATTTGTCTATTCAGATATTCATAGATTCTTGATAAGAGTGTATGGTTATACTATCATTCAACAATTAAGACTTATGTCATACATCATATAGCAGATCACACTAGATAACACACATGAGAATTATTGCTTATTAAATGCTCAGAAATCATAGCATAATTTGCCTACCAGTACATCAGATAATGAAGCTGCCTAGACTTAATTTATTCGTAGCAAATTATAACGTGTGGAGAAAGGTGTATAATAAAATAAATATAAGTAAAGTCCTGGTTGTAAAGATGTAACGTTAATGTGTTGGACCCTTATATTGGACCTAAATCGAACCGATCAAACAATTGAAAGCGCGGAATACAATCAATTGAACAATGCACGTCAACAATCACACGAAACTAGTCGATTAACTTTTATATATATCAATCACAACGAATCAACCAAATACAATCAATACCTCACAAATAGCTTGAAAACTCTCTAGGTTCGTCAACCCTAGAACTGAACCCGTAAGTCTCTATTTATAGCCAAACTCTAAACAACTTGCGACACAAGCTCTGTGTCGCCAAACCGACCTATGCGACACAAGCCTTGTGTCGCTATTGCGACACAAGCTCTGTGTCGCCTAAACAGTGACATCAGTTATATATTTAAACAAATAACGTTGTATATCACTGAACACATTATTACAAACTATTCAGACCTAGATCAACTGACAGACATACAAAACATGTATCAACATAATGTGACTTACATGAATCTACTAACACATCTAACTTAAGACTTATAATTATTATTGTTAAGCTTATTCTCCTAATGTACTTTCATTTCCCAGCAGACAAAAACTTAAACTGTTTACGGTTTATATTGTTTTTGTATTTTTATAGGAGGCGATTCCCCGCAGGTAACAAGCAAATGAATGCCATACGCCTTTTTTTTTTTTTTAATATAAGACATAAAAATAAAACTTACTACTAACTATTACATATTCCTTTGGAAGATGAGTTACTCCGGATTCCTCATTCCGTTCAGTTGAACCAATGTCTCAAAACGCGCCCTATCAAAAGCTTTACTGTACAAGTCTGCCAAGTTATCAGTTGAGGGAACTTTGACTAACTGTATCAGCTTTTTCTCAGCACAGTCTCTAATGAAATGATGACGAATATCAATGTGCTTCGTCTTGCTGTGCTGTACCGGATTATTGGTAATTGACATGGTGGATTCATTATCAATCATCATCGGAGTGTTGGTCAAATTTAACCCATAATCTCGTAGTTGCTGTTGTATCCATAACACTTGAGAGCAACAGCTGCCAGCTGCAACATAAGAATTGACACGAGTCTACCTCCTAAGATGTAGAAATGGCGACTGAGGTTTGCTTCTTGCACTGCCAAGACACGAGTCTACCTCCTAAGAATTGACACCCACCAGTTGTAGACTTTCTATTCTGATTGCATCCTCCATAATCAGAATCAGTGTAAGCAACGAAATCTAAATCTCCATCAGTTGGATACCAAAGTCCCAGCTTCGGCTTCCCTTTGAGGTAACGAAGAATTCGTTTAATGGCTTGCATATGAGACTGTTTAGGATTAGCTTGATATCTTGCGCAAACACATACTGCAAACATTATATCAGGCCTCGATGCAATAAGATACATTAGCGATCCAATCATGGCCCTATAAAGAGTAGGATCCACGTCTTTATCACTCGATGTATCGGGACCAAGTCCATGAGCTTCCGGAATAGGAGTGTGATAAATTCTAGCTTCATCCATCTTGAAACGTTCTAGTAACTCATTTGTATACTTTGTTTGATGAATGAAATACCCATCTTTCTTTTGATCAACTTGCAATCCTAAGAAAAATGTAAGTTCTCCCATAGCAAACATCGCAAACTTGTTCTTGTTGGGAAAAACAATGATCAAACCCAAGTTATAAATATGAGGAGTCAAAATCTAACTCAGTTGTATTCGGGAAAAACTTAGTGATTTGCCGAGTCTGTGTTTTTGAGTCTGTGCTTCACAGACTGAAGAATTCTCACAGACTGAAAGCCGTGCTCTATTTGAAGACTTATGAATTCATCATCTGAAGAATGAAGATTGAAGACAGAAGGCTTCAAAGACTGAAGATCACAGACTGATGATCACAGATTGAAGATCACAGACTGATGATCACAGATTGAAGATCACAGACTGATGATCATAGACTGAAGAGCACAGATTGAAGAACAAAAGTAGAATCGTACAAAAGAAGTTCTTCTTTCCTTATGCTACGGTACAACTGAAGAGATGTTTGAGTAAAGTCAAACATTGAAGAAAGGTTTTCTTCTCAGCAAAGAAACCTTTTACCTTTTGCTTTTTCTATTTCCAAGAAAAGCAAAAAGGAAAGAGTGCAAAGTTGCCCAAGATATAGTTGTTATCCCTTGGACAATTAACTGAGCTGGATAATATAGAGTTGATACTCAACTCTATAAATAGCAGCTCAAAAGCACTACAAAGATGTATCCAAGGAAAAATAGTGTACAAGACCTTTAAGCTTAGGCTAAAAGCATTACCACACTTACTGTTAAGTTTGTAGTGATAATTGTATCATAGTATACTACTTGGATCGTATTCAAACAATCTGTGTGTGTTTGAATACTCTGTCTTCTTTGTAAGACAAACCATTTATTGTGAATAAAACTTTAATTCATAATATATTCTGTGCTTTAATTAATCTTGTTTTCCGCCTTGATTAATTAACCTGTTTGATATAACTTAGATATAAACTAATATATTAAATACTTGTTATTTAATCTGTATCTAAGTTTTGGGACCTTTAAGACCTAACAACTGGTATCAGAGCAAATAAAGATTTAATTATTAATTATATCTTTAACGATCAAAAGGAACCCAGTTTTATCAAACTATCTTCAAAACCCATTTTCTCTACATTTTCTTCTACGAAAAATGACTTCTTCTATTGCTATGGCTGGGAAGGGAATTCCAATCTTCAATGGTGTAAATTTTACCCACTGGAAATTGAAAGCTGAATGGTTTCTTGCTAGCATTCATGATGAAATGCTTAGAGTCATTCAGGAAGGACCTATTATTCCCGGCAGAATAGTTCCTGCAACTTTAGATTCAAATGGTATTATTGTGACACCTGAAAAATTTGTTGAGGCTGCCAAAAATACCTGGACTGATCTGGATAGGCAACTATATGCATTAGACTTTAAGGCCAAATCCATTCTGGGCAATGCAGTTACTGAGCCTATCTTTGCTAAGATATCTGGCTTTAAAACTGCTAAAGCCATATAGGATATGCTAACTGACCAATATGATGGTGTTAGTTTAGTACAATCCCAAAAGAAGAAGAATCTCATAAGAAATTATGAGAACTTCTCTGCTGGTCAAGATGAGTCATTAACTGATATTCATACCAGATTTCAGATCTTAATCAATGATCTTGAAAGGTACGATATCATCAAAGGACAGTTTGAAATCTGTACAAAATTTGTTGATGTCATTCCAAACACTTTTTCTGAAGTCATTACTTCATTAGTTGTAAGTGAAAAATTGGAGACATATGATCTATCTGGCTTGTTTGGACTTTTGTTAAATTTTGAAGAAACCAAAGCCAGAAAAGATCTAAATGCCAAAAGGATTGCAAAAGATCCATATGCTGCCTTTGTTGCAACAACAAGGAAAAATAGAGAACTTTTCTCTAAAGCAGATTATCATCTAACTCTTACATACTCAGAATCAGATGATGAAACTGAGTCTATAGAAGCTAAAATGGCATTACTAGCCCAAAGGTTAGAAAGAGCAAGATTCAAAGGTTCAAAAGGAAGGCCAACTTTTGATCCTAAGAAAGCTACTTGCTATAAATGTGGGCAAATTGGTCATATTTCTGCTGACTACAGAGTGAAGATTGCAGAATCTTCAAGTTCTGATATGTGGGCAGAAAAGGCCAAGAAGTACAAAAGAAAGTACTTCAACTCCAAGAAAATTGGAGAGAAACAGCAACCAAAGAAACTAGAGAAAGCTTTGGTTGTTGAACAGTGGGTTGATGAAGAATCTTCATCATCTGAGGATGATGAGGATATGTGCTTAATGGCTATCACAGAGAGCCAGTTTGACAAAGATGTCAAATTTGTAGAAAGAGCATGTGTTCATTCAGATTGGGACAGAGGATCTGTTTACAATGTAAATCATTTCAAACTTTACTATAGTGATGCAGAAAAACAAAAAATGTTTGAACACATCTATGTGGACTTTTTGAAAAGACTTGAGGAAATATAAGATTTAAAAACTAAACTCAGTCAAGTTTAAAAAGATCTACAGTCAAAAGTGAATGAAATAAGCCAAAATAAACAGTATGAACATGAGCTTGATGCTCAATATGATATTCTCAAAAGGATCAGTCTGGAAAAAGAAGCTTATAAAAACAAAGCTGATCATTATGAGAAGATCTGTAGATCTTGGTGTATTTCATCACTTAAAAATGTGGACTGTTTATCCAAACAGATTCTAGCTCAGATACAAGCGGTCATAGGTGTTGAGTTTGATCTTAAAAGCCATTTACTTTCAGAAATAAACTCAAAACCTACTATATTTGTACCTGAAATTTTACCTCATACTTTTAATCATACTGTAGGAGATAAAGTTATATTGACAAATGCCTTTGTAAGACCAAAAATAGTTGCTAAAGAACTAGTATATGAGACAGAGCCAGACTCTGAAGACACAGATTCAGAAATCTCAGTCTGTGAAACTTCTCAATCTGAATTGCCTGAACTTATAATCACTAATGAATCTTTAGAAACTATAGAACTTGAAAAGAAAAGATTTGTAAAAGGCAAAGTTAGTATTCCCACAGTACAATCTTCAAATAGACAAAAAGAGGTAAAAGGAATTAAGGATAAACAGAAGGTTGCAAGATGTTTGAACCTTCCACATCAAGATGTTTGAACCTTCCACATCTCAGTCTGTAGCTGGTCAAGACAAAAATATGCCAAAGGACAAATTTAAAGGCATAAAACCAGCAACAAGGGAGTTAAAAAGATCTCAGTCTGTGAGATCTAACTATCAGTCTGGAAAAATCAATTTTCAGTCTGGTAAACTTAACTCCAAATCTGTTAGTGTTAACTCTCAGTCTGACTCTCAAAAGTCTATTTTTAACAACCATACTGAGACCATTAAGCTGCTTAGTGAAAACTTAATGAAGTTAACCACAGTTTTTAAAACATTTGTTGGGTCAAAGCAGGATTTTAACAGAGGATTTAGTGTAAATAATAAATCAAAATCCAAAAGGACCATTATGTTGGATAGAAAATGTCACAACTGTGGAAATCTGGGACATGAGGGTATTAAATGCACAAAGTGCATTTTTAAACAAACAAAGGTTGCTTTGACTAAACAAATGTCAACTACAAACGACAAAGTCAAAACTAGAGAGGTTAAAAGTCAAATTTACATGCTTAGTTCCAACAAAGCTGCTAAAGAATTGACTTCAACCAACTCTAAAGAACCCATCAAAAGATGGGTTCCCAAAAGTAACTAATTGATTTTGTTTGTCTTGTGCAGGGTAACAAAAAGTGGTACCTAGACAGTGGATGCTCAAGACACATGACAGGTTCTCTGGAGAATTTGTCAGAGTTTGTAGAAGAAGAAGGACCTTCTGTCAAATATGGTGACAATTCTGTTGCTAAGACAAAAGGTTATGGTGTGGTGAAGGCTGGCAACATCAAAATATCAAAGGTAGCCTATGTTGAGGGATTAAAGCATAACCTGCTTAGTGCAAGCCAAATTTGTGATGATGATAGTGAAATCAGAATCAGAAAGAAGGCTGCTGTTATCTATAATTCCAAAGGCAAATCTGTGTTAGTTGCCAAAAGAGAAAGAGATATTTATCTCTTGGATCTTTCTTCTGCAGACATCAATGTAGAGACATGTCTCTATACTCAGTCTGTGCCAGAACTAAGCTGGCTATGGCATAAGAGGTTATCCCAACTGAACTTCAAAAACATTAAGTTCCTGTCAAAGAAGAAACTGGTTAGAGGTCTGCCTGATGTTACATTTGCAAAAGACAAACTTTGTCCTGCATGTACACTAGGAAACAGGCCAGGAACCATTTTCCATCCAAATTGTTAGTTACAATTGATCAACCACTGGATATGCTCCATATGGATCTATTTGGACCCATGAGCATTGGCAGTTTGGGTGGAAAGAAGTATACACTTGTGGTTGTGAATGAATACACAAGGTATACTTGGGTCATCTTTCTTAAGGAAAAAAGTGATGCTCCTGATGAGATTATTAATCTAATCAAGAGGGATGAATTGCAGAAAGATGCACCTGCCAAGCAACTCAGGAGTGATCATGGTACAGAATTTAAGAATTCTACTCTCATTGAATTCTGTACTGACAAAGGCATTATTCAAACTTTGCCGCTGTTAGAACTCCTCAACAAAATGGTGTTGCTGAGAGAAGAAATCGTACACTCATAGAAGCTGCAAGAACCATGTTATGCCATGGTCAAATGAAGATTTATTTTTGGGCAGAAGCAGTTAACACTGCCTGTTATACCCAAAATAGATCTATTTTGGTCAAAATGCATGGCAAAACTGCATATGAGTTGTATCATAAGAAGGTTCCAACCATCCATTATTTCTAGACCTATGGAAGTAAATGCTATATTCTCAATCAAAGGGATCAATTAGCAAAGATGGAACCTAAGTCTGATGAAGGAATTTTTGTTGGCTATTCATCTATCTCAAAGGCTTACAGAGTCTACAACAACAGAAGGAATAAAATTGAAGAAACCATCAATGTCACCTTTGATGTTTCCTCTGCTAATAATGAACATGTTTCTTAGTCTGATGTTCATTCATTAGAAGAATTATCTGTTGTGGGATCTGAATCTAAAATCCCAGTTGTTGCTCACCAACAACAGGACTCTGAAAGTGACAATGAAGATGCTCAACCTGCTCAATTAATGACAGTACCTTCATCAACTAAAGATGAATATGTGTCCAGAGATTCAAGTTCTTCTGATACAAGTGTTCAGTCTGGTAGTCTTCAGTTTGAGAACTCTACAGACTCAGACTTGCCCCCTGTTGAAGATAATACAGAAATCAGTCATGTTATTCTTCCACTAAATGAAAATGATTTATCATCCAATGGTGAATCATCTTTAGGCGTCAAAGAACACATGTATCAAATGTCAAACTTATCTAGGCGTCCAATTGAAGAAATAATTGGAGATTATGTTTCTGGTGTACAAACAAGAGCTCAAGTGTCAAACTTATCTACTGCAAATTTATGTTTCTACACAAACTTCCTGTCAATCATTGAACCAAAGAAAGCTGAAGAAGCATTGAAAGATGATGATTGGGTTGAAGCAATGCAGGAAGAGTTAACAGAATTTGAAAGAAACAATGTGTGGACCCTAGTTCCTGCTCTAAAAGGCAAAACCATTATTGGAACTAAATGGGTTTACATAAACAAAATGGACAAGGATGGAGTGATAATCAGGAACAAGGCAAGGCTAGTTGCTCAAGGTTATAAGCAGGAATAAGGCATTGATTATGATGTAACGTTTGCCCCTGTAGCCAGAATTGAAGCAATAAGGTTATTCTTGGCATATGCTGCTTTCAAGGACTTCAAAGTTCATCAAATGGATGTCAAGAGTGCATTTCTGAATGGTAACTTACAGGAGGAAGTCTATGTGAAACAACCTCCAGGTTTTGTAAGTTTAACTTTTCCAAATCATGTCTATAAATTGAAGAAAGCACTGTATGGACTAAAATAAGCTCCAAGAGCTTGGTATGACACTTTATCATCTTATCTTCTGAGTAATAACTTTACTAGAGGACCAATTGATAAAACTTTGTTCTTCAAAAGGAACAATGCAGATGTCATACTAGTACAAATATATGTTGATGATATTATATTTGGGTCTACTGATGTAAAATTATGCAAATGGTTTTCAAATTTAATGTCAAAACAGTACCAAATGAGTATGATGGGTGAATTAACATACTTTCTTGGTCTGCAAGTACCTCAGATGTCGCACCCCCAAGACACGTGGCAGCGGAAGGTAGGGTGTTGCGTTGGGGGCGCCGACCAAATCAAATATCACAACACAAGATTACGGCAAACGACCTCTAAATGAGACGTTTGAAAAATAATTATATTCACTAAACATAATTGTTTGCAATAGTTTTACAATTTCCATGGAGTTCGCATCCGATAAGTAGAGATACATATGTAATGGATAATACAAAATATATTAAATGCAATGTAATCTCTTGTTGTTCGAAAATATATGCGACTCGAGCTACGCTATCCAAAGGCGTCCTACTGCTGCGGATTACCTGAGAAATACATACTAAAAGGTCAACATAAAGTTGGTGAGTTCATAGGTTTGTAAACAGTTGATATAACATTGTATGGAACACAATATTTCCTGTTTGTATCATTCAACAATGATAGGTAATGTATTACAAAATGTAAAGATAGTGTATATTGTTGCCATGAGCTCATAGTTCGAGCTTAACTGTGGTGTCGGGTCACAATCAAGTGCCACGATCGGGGTGCCTCCCAGCGAGTGCCTAATCCAACACTCGTAAGAACAAATGGTAATGCGTCCGTTTGACAAGTTAGCGCTACTAACCCGGACGGGGAGAGTCAATCCCAAATAGTACTATTCATTAACATTCACGCTATAACGATACTAACAAACTATGATGTGGGGGACTTCAGGATTAGTAAAATAACTCATGCAACCAATATATCGAGTTTTGTACTTGTGTTCACATAAAAATAGCGGTATGAAAGCAGTGGTATGTATTCTCACCCCAGTTAGAAACAGTAAAAAGGGGCTATGAAACTCACCTGATATTAGCAAGCAAGCAATAATCAATTAGCAAGCAAAGCGTGTTTTCCGGATGCAACCTTCTAACGTCCTAAACGTATAAGGTTGTGTAAGTAGATGTCTCAAAAGACCATCTATCGTGACTGTATGAGTGGGGGTTAATGTCCACTTAAAACAATCATGTAGGTGGAGGGTTAATGTCCACCTAAGTTAGTTCACACAATTATAAATGTCCAATTGTTCAGTTATCGTTTGTGCTTAGAAAAACATGTACAGGCCGTTGGTGATATCTTGTGAAAATACAGCTCTTGATTAATCATGTCACGCGTATTTCTACTTTCCAGTTATGGGTAATTAATTAGTGTGGCAAGGGGCGAAGCCCATTAATGACGGGGGTCTGGGGGCAGCGCCCCTGGTAGCGGGGTCCAAGGGGTGGCAACCCCTGGCGGGGTTCAAGGGGCAGAGCCCTTGGCTGGGGTCGATTTTTGTGTTTTTAGCTTATATTGCTTTAAGGAAAACGTGTCGATTTTTGTGTTTTTAGCGACACTGGGCTAGTGTCGCTACATGCGACACTAAGGTATTATGCGACACTAAGATATTATGCGACACAAAGGCTTGTGTCGCTAATGTGACGATTCGGGTGCTGTAGCGACACAAAGGCTTGTGTCGCTAATGTGACGATTCGGGTGCTGTAGCGACACAAAGGCTTGTGTCGCTAATGTGACGATTCGGGTGCTGTAGCGACACAAAGGCTTGTGTCGCTAATGTGACGATTCGGGTGCTGTAGCGACACAAAGGCTTGTGTCGCTAATGTGACGATTCGGGTGCTCTAGCGACACAAAGGCTTGTGTCGCAGACTACTGGGCTTTTGCGACACAGAGGCCTGAAACAGGTCGGTTTTGTACAATTTATTTCGTGTTTCAAATGTTCAAATGAAAATTCAAGAAAAATCCCTGTTGTTCCCTAGTATGTTAGCTCTCTAAATTAATTTTTCCAGGATTTTTAGGTACTTCTAAGTATTTTTAAAAATTTCGTTTGTTCCCTAAGGTCAGAAAGTGACCAATCCGGATACATGCAACAAGATAGGATTTCTGGGCAAAATCTACACATTTTCAGAAAAAGTTATCTAAACGACATTTGTACCTAACAAAATTTGTGAACTTTTGGCGTTGGTTTCAGGTCATTTGGATGGGTATATCTTGAGTTATGATTCAAACAAGGAAGGTGAAATTCCTGTCCTTTTTGACAGCCCGGACACATGTTTTTGTAAAAATCATTTCGGGTATCAAACGAACTCCAAAAATCATGAAACCACTTGGAAATGAAAGCTAACTTCTTAAACTTAATTTTTGCCTTTTGAATCGTTCATTTTGGTCAAGTTTTGAGGGAGAAACAGCCTCTCAAAGTCGGGCTATTTTTCTGCCCGAAAATGCATGTTTTGTTCTTCAACATTTTAAGCCTTGAAAAACGTTTTTATGTTATATTTTGGACATTTCTTTGTTATATGAACCTTTTAACATGTTTATAGAAGTATTTTGGAAGAGTTTTGAAGTTCTTACGAAGAGGAGGATGAAAGCACAAAGAGATGGACGTTGAGGGCTCGTTTTCTTGTGTTTTCGGCTTGATTTCTTCTTGAAAGTGTGGTGAATGATGAGGGTGGTGATGGTGGCCGGATTTTGGTGGTTGTAGGGTGGTGGTGGTGGTGTTCTTGGGCAGATTATAGAGAGAGTGTAGAGAGGTTGGAGGAGTGTGTGTGTAAAATGTGAATGGAAATGAGGAAAAGAAAGAAAATGAAGAATAAATAGGGTGGGCTTGGGCTAAGGGCATGGGCTGGCTTTTGGGGCCGATTTGGGCCTCTTGGGCCGACCTCGGGCTCAGTTGGGACAGCCCAATTGGGTCTTTGGGCTTGCACAATTGCTTTCTCAAGCCCGTGTTACGTTATTCGATTGGTAAAACGTTATTCGTGCGCGTAAACATTAAATCTTTTGTGTTTTATTTTTGATACAAAATCACTATTTTAATTTGACCAATATATTTAAAAGAACATTATTGACATCCTTAAAATATTTGTCGGTTTCGTTCGGGTGTCGGGCGCGATTCGCGCGTTTTTGTTGCACTTGTTACGTTTTAAGCAAAACGTTTAGGTTTTTCGTATATTATTATTTAACAACAATAATATAGGGTAAATAATTACTATTTAATTTATAAAATAGATTTACATTATTTATGAAAGTGTATCACCAACGCCGTATAGATTGTCGGACCTCGTCCGGTTGTTTCGCGTAATTACAGATAAACACATAATCACGTAACTGTATATTCAAATATACAGGTAATTACACATATTTAGCCTAATACCAACTAAATACAAGTAATTAGGGTTTCCAGCTAGGTTTAACAATTAACCTAAAGTGTCGGGTGTCACATCAGAAACCTGATGGAATCTTCATCAATCAAGACAAATATGTTAATGACCTACTCACTAAATATTCTTTAAAAGACTGTTCAACAATGAAAACACCAATGAGCACTGTAGATAAGTTGGATAATGATCAGTCTGGCAAGTCAGTCTGTCAAACCACTTATAGAGGTATGATAGGATCACTACTATATCTCACTGCCAGTAGACCAGATATCATGTTCTCAACATGTTTATGTGCTAGATACCAATCTGAACCTAAAGAATCACATCTCAAAGCTGTAAAAAGGATTTTTAGGTACCTTAAAGGTACTCCTAACCTGGGTCTTTGGTATCCCAAAGACTCTGGTTTTGATCTAATTGGTTATACAGATGCAGATTATGCAGGTTGCAAATTAGACAGGAAAAGCACTTCTGGTGGATGTCAACTACTAGGTGGAAAACTAGTTAGTTGGTCAAGCAAGAAACAGAATTCTGTTACTACATCCACTGCAGAAGCAGAATATGTAGCTGCTTGTTGTTGCTGTGCCCAATTGCTGTGGATGCAACATCAACTAGCAGACTATGATTTAGAGTTTACAAGAACTCCAATCATGTGTGATAACCAAAGTTCCATTGCCATCACTGAGAATCCTGTATTTCACTCCAGGACAAAGCATATTGAGATCAAACATCACTTTATCAGAGATTGTGCTGAGAAAGGTAAAGTGATTCTCAAATATGTGCCCACAAATGACCAACTAATAGATATCTTTACTAAACCTTTGAATGAAGATAGATTTTTGTATCTGCTTGGTCAACTAGGACTGCTCAACCCCTAGTAAAGCTTTTGAATCTGTGTGATTCAACTCTCAGTCTGCGCCTGCCTTTCAATCTGTATGTCTGTACCTTCAGCTACATACAATCAAAAAGCACAGACTAAGAGATATTTTGTAAATAACTTAAAGAAAATACCAAAAATATTTTACAATTCTATTATTTTCTCTCAGTCTGTCTATTATGTGGTTCAGTTTGTGTGGCGTCATCCAGACTCATTGCACAGACTAACAATATACACTCAGACTGTGTTCTTTTTATTTTTAATTTATTTTATTTTTATTTTTACTTTTATTTTTATTTTTATTTTTATTTTATTTTATTAATAAAAATAAATAAATAACAATATTTTTGCATTTAATGCTGATACCATTTTTATGGTAATAATCATTAAAAGTTTCGACGCTTGTTGTATATTTATCTGCTCAATATAAAAAGTGCACGTGCCTTAGCTTTACTGTTACAGAAAAAGGGATAAACCGTCAAGTGGGTCCCATTTAACAGAAATTTAATTTCGTTAAATACTCATTTCTTATTTTCCCCTTTTTTTCTTCACTTGTACTTGCACACCAAAAATATACAGAGATTGTAAGCCCTAACCTAAATCGCTCAACCATTTTCGAAATCAATCTCACGAAATCATCTTTAAAAATGGCTGACCAATGGGTTTACACTGCACCTAAAAATGGCTAAACCCTTTAAACAGGGTAAACAGGTAAAACTCTGCATAAATAACCAAGTTACTACCATTTCCATCCCTGATTCTAAAAAGAACCAAGGATTTGAGGAATTAACAAACTTTATGTCTGCTCATCCTTTAAGGGGAGCATTTTTCAACACTATTCCTCAAATATATCCTGATTTTCTTATGGAATGGTGGTATACTTGCTCTGCAAATAGTACCAATACTGCAATTACTAGTACTATTGATCATGGTAAACGGGCAGTTACCATTGATCAGGAGCTAATTAGGAATGTCTTAGACTTGCCTTTGGGAAATAATTTTGAACCCATTCCAACCAAAGAAGCAACAAGGGCTTCTCTTACTTTGGTTGGATATACCAAAGAAAAAGGCACCATCTTGATGTCAGGATCCACCCCCAGATGGAAATTTTTAATCTCTGGCATCATTAGAAGTCTAGGAGGTAAATCTGGTAGCACATGGGAGCTAAATGAGTTTGAAACTCAATTGTTGAGCTCATTCATCACTGGTTTAAACATCAACTTTGCAGAGTTGTATTTTCAAGAAATGTTGAAATTGGTGAATGAGTCTAACAGAATTTTTAATGTACCTTTTATAAGGCTACTTTCCTTGTGCATCCAATCCAGATTATCTGGGTCTGATTATATATCCTTTAACAATAAAATTGCAGATATACCTGTCCCTGTGCTCACTTATAAAGTGTTTAACCATCCGGTTCCACTTTCTGGAGCACCTATCACTGCTGCTATGCAGAAATGGATTGATCACCCATATGTTGCTTCTGCATCTATGGAGGGTGATGATTCAAGTGATAGTAAGGGTACTGAGACCCAGACTGCTGAAGATTGTGTGGCTGAAGCAGACCACACAGACTCCATTAACACAGACTCAACTCAGTCTGTGCACTTGGAGTCAGACTCAAACATTGCTGAGTCTATTCCATCTTCAACAGAAGATGCAGGTAGTAATTCTTCTTCAACTGAGGAGATGGATATAAATAAACCTTCTTATCCTAGCTCATCCTCACCCACAAAAGAGAGTCACAAACAAACCAACCCAGATGAGTCACCACTGACTCTGGAGGAATCACCAGACTCAACCCCCAAAAGTATAGCACAAATGGAACCATCATCCATGGAATTGGATGTCAATAGAACACCTTCCAGTGCTGTAGACCATTCCATTATAGCTCTGCTAGAGTCTGTGGTGCCGATGGTTACCCAACTGACCCAACCTGAACCTAGATTAGTCAGCTTGGATACCCACATTACTGCTGCTACACTGACCCCTGTAGTATGCATTGAAGAAGATACTCCAATCCTGAGCACTACCACCCCCCTCCTTACCCCACTCACAATGGTTGAACCCACATTGACCACTAGTCCTGTACTAGTTCACATTCCAGTGAGTCTTTCCTTACACCCCTCTGCACAGATCGCCAATGCCCAGTCATGTCACAGACTGAGGCACAGATCTCCACTTCTTTGCTTGATGATCTACCATCTTATCACCAGATGGTTAGTGAAGGCATACCAACCTCCACATTCGTTGCCAGTGATACTATTCCTTTACACCAGGGACTATTTGAGGCAACAGATGCAACACAATCATTTTCCAATGATGTCTTATCCTATCACCGGATTCGATCTGAAGGAAACACAACTACACCACTCAATGCCTATGATCGCTTTTCCATGCACAGGACACAGAGTGAGGCAAAGAGTGCAACACCAAAAGATTTCAGTGATCTTGCTCAGTTTCAACATGAGTCAAGTGAGGAACATATTCCATCACCCAATTCTAACCATTCCAACCAGACCCAGTCTATGCCTTCTAGTACACTTAATGATGTGCTTTCTGCCATCACCAAATTGTCTGAATGGGTACAGACTGAGTTCGATAATAATAAGAAAGAACTAGAGAAGATGAAGCATCTAGTCTCTACCATGGTGGATAAAGTGGATATGCTGGAGCACAAGGTATCCAATAGGTTAGATGAAATGCAGACCACCCTCTCAAGCTTAGCTGCTGATGTCAAAAAGGGGGAGAAGATGAAGTCTGGGTCTGCAGAAGCTAAAACCCCAAAAGATAATTTACTAAATAATAAATCATTAGATTTAGGGGGAGATAGCAGTGAGGGAGATGATGGAGATGATGGACCTGAAAGTGCTAGGGTGAAGTCTCGGATTGAAGCTCAGTCTGTGCCACAGACTGAAAATATGAA
This sequence comes from Gnaphalium uliginosum, assembly GCA_963930675.1. Lineage (NCBI taxonomy): Eukaryota > Viridiplantae > Streptophyta > Magnoliopsida > Asterales > Asteraceae > Gnaphalium > Gnaphalium uliginosum. The sequence continues at coordinate 18,828,757 of OZ005681.1, forward strand.
TGCACAGACTGAGGGGGAGTCAGAAGGATTGCAGGCAGGTGAACACACTGAGATGGTTGCACAGACTCAGGGGGAGTCAACTATTGTCTTACACATAGACCCAATAGCAACTATCTCAGGCCTAGGTCAGATGGAGTTGAAAAGACCAAGGGAAGAAGAAGATGAAGATGTTCAACCTCTGCGAATCAAAAGAGCCAGGAAAATAAAGAGAATGGTCAGGAAGATTCCTGAAAGGGATATCTTTGATTACCAACCGAAAATGAAGGGAATCAAAACCTGGGATCAATTTGAGAAACTGGCAGAAGAACAGGAAATTGATGATGAAGATGATGATGCCATCAATCCTGATTGCAGTGTTGAGTCTGAGGTATTTAGAAGATCAGATGATGATGAAGATGATGCTACTTTTGGAGGTGTAGATGAAGGTGCCTCAAAAGTCAAGACTAGAGAGTCTAAGTCTATGCCCTCTGAACCTGCACAGACTGAGACACTACATCCATCACAGACTCAGAGCTCAAAGCAACAAGCAGCAAACATTTATGCTCCAATCATCAGTGCTGAAGCTATCCAAGCTGAAGCCAATCCTGTTAGACCAACCACAACAACCAGAATACTGCCTCTAGTTAGAAGTGAACTTGAAGACAGAATGCAATGGAGAAGTGCTCATCTGATAAGCACATATCCTGGGTCGAGTTCTACTATGGAAGAAGATATGGTTAAGGGTAAGGGCAAGGAGGTTGCATTATCCAAGCAGGAGAGGTTGAGCAAGATCAAGAAGATGGTGGATGATCATGCTGCTGGTACAAGAAATCCTGAACTCTCAAATCTGCAGGATGAACTCTTGCAACAAGAAGCTACTGCTCAAGGTATGACTCTAACTAAATACTTAAATGTATTAACTGAAGAAGAGCAGAAGTTAAAGGAAACAAGATTTGTTGACATGCTCTCCAAAGAATTAGAAGATGAAGGTTGTTCACAGACTCAAACCAGAAGGAGTCAAGTTGAGCAACAGATCAAAGAAGATGAAGAGCTGTCAATACAACTACAGAAGATAGAGAGCCTAAAAGCTAAGCTACAATCCACTTTCAGAAAGTCAAAGCTCAAGCAGAAGATTAAAGACTGTCATCTGAATAAGATTGGACAGAATTTGAAGCTGGAGTTGACTTTAACCAAGAGCAAGAAAATGGTATGGGTGGATGACCTGTACACTCTAGGGCTTAAAGAATGGCAATCCATTGCTAATTTTTTAAAGAGTGCAACTGACAAAGATTTGAAGAAAGAAGTTCTGAATGAGCTATCTTACCTGATTGAGTTAGTTCTCAGTCTGGGACTTATTTCAGAAGAAGAATATAAGTTGTTCTGCATAGCAAACAACTTTGTAATAAAGAAGAAGTCAGCTGGGTTATCTACAGAGAATGAGCAGAGAAGGGAGCATCCTCTACCAAAAGGTATTGTTTTTATCGATAGATCCTATGTCCAGACTGACAATATTGAAGGTCTGTGCTACAGAGATATAAATGGGATAGAGTGCTTCCAGGATCACAATAGACTGTATGGAGAATCTCTGCTATATTGTATTGCCCTGCTGAAGGAATGCAAACATTCTCAAGTCAAGTCATTTAGAAGAAAACTGATTAGCTGGTTATTCAACAACCTTTCCAAGATCAGGATGATGATTGGGTTTGAAGACATCTGCAAGAAGATCATCCTGGAATATCAAGAATTTGAAGAAAAATCTGATAAGGAAATGGAAGTATTGTTGAAGAGGAAAGTGAAAAAGATCAAAGAGATCAGGGCTCAGAGAAAAGATTGAAGATTGTTAAATTTATGCTATTTACAATCTTATGTAATAATTGTAATATTTTTGTGAACTGACTATAGTTTTGACTTTATGTATATAAGTCTTGATCCATATGTTATGTTTCACTTTAGTATTTATTATTTCTCTATTATCTTTTGTAAATAGATTTTGACATCATCAGATAGGGGGAGATAGTTGGGAAAAACAATGATCAAACCCAAATAATAGATCTGAGGAGTCAAAATCTAACTCAGTTGTATTCGGAAAAAACTTAGTGATTTCCTGAGTCTGTGTTTCTGAGTCTGTGCTTCACAGACTGAAGAATTCTCACAGACTGAAAGTCGTGCTCTATTTGAAGACTTATGAATTCATCATCATAAGAATGAAGATTGAAGACAGAAGGCTTCACAGACTGAAGATCGCAGACTGATGATCACAGATTGAAGATCACAGACTGATGATCACAGACTGAAGAGCACAGATTGAAGAACAAAAGTACAATCGTACAAAAGAAGTTCTTCTTTCCCTATGCTACGGTACAACTGAAGAGATGTTTGAGGAAAGTCAAACATTGAAGAAAGGTTTTCTTCTCAGCAAAGAAACCTTTTACCTTTTGCTTTTTCTATTTCTAAGAAAAGCAAAAAGGAAAGAGTGCAAAGTTGCCCAAGATATAGTTGTTATCCCTTGGACAACTAACTGAGCTGGATAATATAGAGTTGATACTCAACTCTATAAATAGCAGCTCAAAAGCACTACAAAGATGTATCCAAGGAAAAATAGTGTACAAGACCTTTAAGCTTAGGCTAAAAGCATTACCACACTTACTGTTAAGTTTGTAATGATAATTGTATCATAGTATACTACTTGGATCGTATTCAAACAATCTGTGTGTGTTTGAATACTCTGTCTTCTTTGTAAGACAAACCATTTATTGTGAATAAAACTTTAATTCATAATATATTCTGTGCTTTAATTAATCTTGTTTTCCGCCTTGATTAATTAACCTGTTTGATATAACTTAGATATAAACTAATATATTAAATACTTGTTATTTAATCTGTATCTAAGTTTTGGGACCTTTAAGACCTAACAGTTTTTCATAACTTGTTCAAATTCATTACACATCTTTTCGTCAGATGACCCAAAGATGATGTCATCCACATATACTTGAACAAGTAGAAAGTCTTTCTTCTTCCATTTTACAAAAAGTGTACTATCTATTCTTCCTCTTGTAAAACCATTCTCAAGAAGATAAGTTGATAGTGTTTCATACCACACTCTCGGTGCTTGATGTAATCCATACAGAGCCTTATCAAGACGATATACTCTATCTGGATAATTTGGATTAGTAAACCCTGGTGGTTGAGAGACTTACACCGTTTCCTTGACTTTGCCATATAAGAAGGCACTCTTAACATCCAGCTGATAAACTTTCATTTTCTTTGAAGCTGCAAATGCTAAGAACAACCTTATTGCTTCAAGCCTAGCCACAGGTGCAAACACTTCATTGTAATCAATCCCCTCTTGTTGATTGAAACGTTGAACGACTAGACGAGCTTTATTGCGAGTCACGATTCCCCGATCGTCTTTCTTGCACTTAAACACCCATCTAGTTCCAATTGGATATTCACCAACTGGTAAATCAACCAACTTCCAAACTTGCAATTTTGAGAACTAAGACAACTCTTCATGCATTGCTTCTGCCCACGAACTGTCTTTCAAAGCCATTTGAACATTCTTAGGCTCAATATGTGAGATAAAGCACGAGTAGGAACACTGGTTTATGATCCCAGTCTCCATGATTGCAACATACAGGCTTGAGTATTCAGATGTACTAGCCCTAGTTTGAACAGGTGCATTTGGATCACCAATGATATTCTCAGTCGGATGATCTTTGTTAATTCTTGTTGTCGTTACCGGTTCAAACGGTATATCATCATGTAGATTAGTGCTAATTTCTTCCAATGGTGGCATATCCTCATCAGTACTGTACATCTCATCAGAAGTTATTCTTTCCCTTAACTGCCTCGTAGGGGTAAAGATATTATCCATAATTCTTTCTGTAACATCTGACAACTTGTCATTCTCTTGAGGATTGTCCCCTGAAGGTTGTTGTGAGGCACTCGTTGATGCTCGATTAGGATCCACAGAATTCTTATTTTTAGGAGCATTCGATGTTAGGGCGGGGCCAATATCCCCATTACTAGACAATAACTGCTCAGAGATCGCTGAGTCAACTATGTAATCACTAATCGGAACTTTAAAGGACTTAAAGAGATCTGAATAGTCAAATTGCCAATCTAATCCCTTATGTGAGTCATGTGTGTAGCTTGTAACTTCAATGTTGTAAACAATCTCCACACGTCTAGTGACTTTGTTAAATACTCGCTTGTTTGGTGAATTAGGAACATAACCTAGGAAGTATCCTTCGTCAGCCTTCTCACCAAACTTTGGTTGATTACTAGTCTTTAGTAACGTACAAGACACTCCAAAGGGTTCAAATCCCTTCAAGTTGGGATTCTTATTATTCAAAAGTTCATAACAAGTCTTGTTATGCTTTTTAACAGTTAGAACCCTATTTAGAACATGACATGCTGTATTCACTGCTTCTGCCCAAAAGATGACCGAAAGCTATGAATCTGCAAGCATTGTTCTTGCCCCTTCAATTATTGTTCTGTTCTTCCTTTCAACAACACCGTTTTGCTGTGGTTCATAAGGTACACTGAATTGATGTTGAATTCCTTTGCTTAAACAATAGACATTCAACGTAAAATTCTTGAACGCAGTTCCATTATCACTACGAATACTCTTAACTCGTTTTTGATAGACATTCTCTATTAAATCTAAGAACTCCATAAGAATTCCTGGAGTTTCATCCTTAGATCCCAAAAAGAATACCCATGAGAATCTAGAGTAATCATCTGTGACAACCAAACAATACCATTTGCCACCTATGCTTCTCTTGCTTATGGGGCCGAATAGATCCATATGTAGCAACTCAAAAGGCGAGGAGATAGAGTTTACGGTTTTAGACTTGTGTGGCTTTTTGTGCTGCTTTCCTTTCATGCAAGGTACACACTTGTCTTTAAATGCAAAACTCTTCTGTTGTACACCCAAAACTAACCCATTTTTGGTTATAAAGTTCATCTTTCTAAAGTTCAAGTGTTCCATCCTCCTATGCCATAGTATTGAATCTGCTTCAGAGGCCTTGGATAATAAACATGTGGACTCCATTGAAGAGGCAGGAACACCCATGTTGATAGAATAGATATCCTTCTTCCTTGGAGCCCTCATCAATATCCATTTTTCGGGAATTACAAGACCCGGCTTCAGGACTAAGGCCTCTGTGTTATTAAATAGAACATGATAACCTTTATCACAGATTTGGGAGACACTCATTAGATTGTGAACCAGTTGTTCAACATAATTCACATTCTCAAGAGTTAAAGTTCCGTTAGAAACTTTTCCTATTCCAGTAATCATTCCTCCTTTCTCTCCAGCGAAATTTACTCGCTGTTTCAATCCTCCTTTGAAGTCCATCAGTAGACTTCTATCTCCTGTGATGTGTCTTGAACAACCACTGTCTACGTACCACCAGTTATCTTCGTTCACAGTATGCTCCTGCACATGACATTTGTACACAATTAATTATCAAGAGGGACCCAAGCCATAACAGACTTGGATCGTCCCTCATCATCAACAAATTTAACTTCTTTAAAGTAACCCTCTTTCCCATCAGGAGCCTTGATTACTTTCGAAGGAGTTTGAGTTTGTTGATGATCGGTGGTCTTGGGTCTATGAGGAGAGTTAGAAGTAAATCTCCTTGTCTCATAATCTTGGGATTTATATCCTTGGTTACGATTGTAATTGTATCCATAGTTATTCCCATGTGTACGTGAAGTAGATCCATCTCATTATGACTATGGATTCTACTTGTTGTCCTAAATCTCGACGGTGTTTTATCTCTTGATTGATAGACAGAATTATCATTTTGAGTAAAAATCCGTTTAGGTTTAGGTGGAGAAACACTATGTGTTCCTTCCCTTTTTGAAAATGTTTACAGGTTTAGTCATGGATTTACTACCTAACCCAGGTTTTGAACTCGACCTGTCTACATTTATCTTAGAAGCAACCGGTGACATGTCTCTGTTTATCGGTATATGCATTGCTTCTGACTTCTTATTAGGAAAACAAGAAGCCACGTGCCCTTTTTGGTGGCATTTGAAGCACGACATTTGCTTCCTAGATTTAAACTCTTTTGCCTTTTCCAAGTCAGTATGTTTTTGAGACACTGAAGTCTTACTTTCCTGTTCCTTAATATCACTAGCATCTAATTCAGTTTTACACTCATTAGATGGTGGATCTTTAATAACAGGTTCCTCTGTCTTAGATACCTCTGACTTATCAGTTGGATTATTCTCAGAATTAACAGGTACATCAGTCATTTCTAAGTCTATAGAAGTATTAGTGTAATTTGAATTAAATGGAGGGGGTACTTCATTATAACCCAAACCAGTCACATCCTTTACACTACGTTGAGTACTAATTATATGATCTAAAGTTAAGGAATATGTTATATAACTTTCAAACTTACGATTTAACTCAACTAACTTCATCTTAGACTCAGCCAGCTCTTGGTCTTTACTAGAAATATTTTTATTTAAGTCGCTTAAGTTTAGATACAGACCATCTATTCGAATAGATTGTTCATTAGGTGCAGTCTTATCTGCCATATTAGACTTAATCTTTTCTTTAAGAGCTAACTTATCCTCACTTAGCCTACATACATCACTTTTCATTAGTTCTAACTCAGATGAAATAGTCCTATGTGATTCTGCATATACATTCACTTGGGACTGCAAACTAGTAACTAGTTGACATACATCAATAAGAGTGAGAATATCAAGACATACCCGTGTTTTGTCAGTTTGGAGTTCAGCCATTTGAGCCACGAAGTCTTCAGGACACAGATCCTCCGTTGATCCCATGTCCAGCACATCATCAGCAACTGCTGGTACCTTCACTTGATACTCCTCCGCAATTGGCATGTAGGATGTAATTTCAGCAGTCTTATCTTGATCTTCTATTTCAGCCATGAATGCTTCTTCAGACAAAGCACTCCAGTCATAAGACCCATCCAGTTGCTGAACCACCAAAGCTTTTGAAGCTAAGGTTGCATCTTGCTTTCCGAGATTTGCAGTTTGTTCAGTTTTAGGTCTTTGACATTCCCTAGCAAAGTGTCCATATGTTTGACAGTTATAACACTTCACTTTGGATTTGTCAAAGCCTGGCTTATTTCCCACTATCTTCCTACCAGTACGCTTTAGGAAATTCTTCACTCTCCTTGACACCATAGTAAGTTGCCACTGGAGATCCATTTGCTCCAAATCATCAGGGTCGATTTGATCATAATCCTCATCAAACTTAGCTGGATCATTAATCTTTCCCTGAATGTAGTTCTCATATGAAGCAACAAAAGAAGCAAGAACAGACAGTTGATGTTCAGCGGATTTCACACTCATAGGCATCTTGTGATGCTCCTGAGTTGACTTCCCAGTAGTTTTGTTTTTTGTTTCACTTCCAGATAAAGTTATAAAGCACAAATCCTCAAATATCAATTCACCAGTTTCTCCAGTATCACCAACTAGTAAAGCAGTGGTCGAACTGGATGATACATTCGAGAGAGTTGATTTTCCATGATATAGCCCAGGATCCTGTACCTGATCAGAATCTATATCTCTCGTTTTCTTTGTGAAATCATATCTACGAAGCTTATCAATAGCCTGCTCCAAAGTCATTGTGGCATAACATTCATCATTATCCTTGAGCATAACTCCATGCATTTCCCATTTCGGAGGCAAACCCTCAATAAACTTGTTGGTTTTCTACGTATCAGTATAGAAAATCTCATGGTCATCTAGCTCACTCAGAACATGGTAGTACCTAGTGGTGTAAGCATCAAGATCTTCTCCTCTCAAAGCTTTAAAGACAGTAAACTGCTTCTTTAAGAGATTCTTCTTGCCAGCCTTAACTTGTGGACTTCCCTCACATCTTTTCTCAAGAGCTACCCAGAGCTCCCTAGCAGTACGAAAAGATTTTAGTTGATGATTGATTTCCATTGGAAGACTCATCTTGATCGACGAATGAGCTTTGTTTTCATATTCCTAGTCCTTTTTTTGCTCATCGTTCATCCGGTTATAAGGAATAACCACAGTTACATTCTCAACAGTTTTGGTAAGTGCAGTATATCGATTCTTGATGCATTCCCAAATAATCAGATCATGGAAACGACAATAGGATTCAAACCTATCCTTCCATCCATAAGAGTTTTCAAGTCGGACCAATTTAGGTGGAACATTAGATTTTCCAATCTCGTGGTCCATCTCAATCATTCTACTTAAGTCAGACATCTTTGCAAATCTCAGAAATTAAAAAGTCACAAAATTCAGAAGTTTCAGTTCGCAGGAACTCAGTTCGCAGAATCTCAGTTCACAGAAACTCAGTTCTCAGAAACTCAACTCGCAGGAACTCAGTTTGCAGAAACTCAACTCGCAGGAACTCAGTTCGCAGAACTCAACTCGCAAGAACTCAGTTCGCAGGACTCAACTTAGTTCGCAAATCTCAGTTCGGTTCGCAACTCAGTTCGCAGAATCGGCTGTAAACCCCAAAAACGAAAATTTTAGGTTCTTGAACGTCTAAACCCTAAGATTTCGAACGGAAACAAACTTAAAAGCTTCCAGAGACTGATTTTGGTCACAAATACGCACTAATGTACGTAAAAACAACCCTAAATCTTCCGTTACTAACTCGAATAACCTCGAACCTACGCGTATCTAGCCGTAGGCTCTGATACCAATTGTAAGTCCGTATGTATAGGATCGATAACGAGGTTATCTAAGGTATTAAGGTGTGGAATCCCTCAATACTAGTTATAGGATTTATAACGAATTATTTTGCAATAGCTTAGCGAATCAATTATCTAACGAGCTTTGTATCGATTATAACAAATGTTGAACGATCAATACCTATCCTTTAGAATACTTTGAATATCTCTGGAAACACAAGAAATTCGTATGGGTTGAATGGCAAAAGTTTTTTTAGGTTTCTAAACCTAACTTTCATATATAACCGTCTCGGTTCGCAGGTTATTGGGCTCTGCGAACTGACTCAGTTCGCAGCCCAGTTTGGCCCAGCGAACTGACTCGGTTCGCAGTCAAACATGGTCAATATTTTTCAGCATTTTAATAATTTACTCTAAAATGTTTACCAACCAATATTTTTTCATTACAATTCAAAACCAATGTACAAACTTGATTACAATTATCAAAAGTCCTATTACAAGCTAGATCTGTTGTCACAAAACATGTCCCAACACATTATTTCAGCTTGACATTAATAATGTATTTTTATATGGTGATCTCGATGAGGAAGTATACATGACTCTTTCTGAAGGTTATTTTTCTTATAATGAAACATAAGTTTGTAAACTTATTAAGTCATTCTATGACTTAAAACAAGCACCCAAAAAATGGAATGAGAAACTTACACATGCTTTAATTGAGTTTGGCTTTGTTCAAAGCAAGTCTGATTATTCGTTATATACATTCAATAAAGATGATGTTTATGTTGGTCTTTTAGTTTATGTTGATGACATTGTGCTTACTGGAAATGATTTGTCTGTTATAAATAAGGTTAAGACTTTTCTAAGTTCTAAGTTTATGATTAAGTACTTAGAAAAGCTTAAATACATTTTTGGTATTGAAATCTTAGAATCAAAATCTAGGTTATGCATGTCACATAGGAAATACTATTTAGAACTCTTAAATGAATTTGGTCTTTTAGGTTGTAAACCTGCTTCTACACCCATTGAACCAAATTATCTCATTCTTTCCGAGGTTACTAAACATGATGCATTACTTGATAATGTTATTGAATATCAAAAGCTGGTTGGGAAGTTAATTTATCTAACTTTAACCAGACCTGATATATCTTTTGTTGTTAATTGCTTAAGCAGATATTCATTCTCCCTTACAGTCTCATTAGAAACTTGCACTTAGAGTTTTGAAATATTTAAAGGGCTCTCCTGGAAAAGGTATTCATGTTATTAAAAGTCAAAAGTTGTTTGACTTAAAGGCTTTTGTTGATGCTTACTGGGGAAACTGTTCCTTATCTAACAGATCTGTAACTGGTTTATGTGTATATTTCAATGGCTCTCTCATTTCCGGGTAAAGCAAGAAACAGTCTACTATTTCCAGATCTTCAGTTGAAGCTGAATAAAGAGCAATGGCTGGCTGTTACTTGTGAGATAGTTTGGTTAATTGCTTTATTTTCATATTTAAATGTTAAAATAGATCTTCCTGTTAAAATGTTTTGTGATAATAGCTCAGCTATTCAAATAGCTGCTAATCCTGTTTTGCTAAGCTTGTGATTAAAACTGTTAAAGTTGATTCTGTAAATCAATTTGCAGATATTTTCACCAAGGGTTTAAGTTTTCTCAACACAAGTTTTTATGTGAGAATCTGGTTTTATATGACTTATTCCAACATAAGCTTGAGGGAGAGTGTTAAAATATACATTTAGTTCAAGCTTATGCATAAGTCATTTATACAATTTATGTATTCTTATTTGTGGTGCTTTCTAGCCCTTTTATATTTCGGGATTATTTATAAAGTTGGAGAGTCTGAGAGTACATTATAAAGAGTTGGAGGGTTGGTCTTGAAGTTCTAGATGGCTTGCTGATCAAGTGTCAAGTTCAAGAGTTGAGAGGCTTATTATGTCAAGTCTCAAATTGATATATATACATCTTATTCTGATGAACCCTAAATCTGATTCTTTTGGTCTCTCTTAGCCGATTTAGGGTTTTATTCTTATTGTTCCAGAATTATTCACTAGTTCATCATATTGTTGAATTTGTGATCTTTGTTTTGTGTATTCAGAAGAGATTACTTCTTCCTTCTCATATTTGTATGGTGTCAATTATTCAAGTATTGATTCATGAGTATTTGAAGATTATTAGTGTAAATTTGTGGTTTGTTTTTAGTAACAAACCAAATAACAAACGATTTATCTTCTTATATATATATGGAAGTGATAAATACAATAAAACTTTGCATTAATGAGTTGTACTATATGCATGAAATGTGTAAAATTTTATTGTATGAATCAAAATCCATATACTTTTTATCAGCACTCTATATATATAGTCAAACTAACATACGGGCATATGATTCTAACACAGAGCACTAAAATAGAAAGCTTATGGTAAATGGATTATTGTTTGTTTATGCGCTCAACTTTACACTCATTATTATTGTATGCGTTCAACTTTCATTCTCTCTATTGTGTGAGGTGAACTTTCTAAAAACTCTATTGTATGCTCACAACTTTCATACCTTCTATTGTATGAGGTGAACCTTTTAACAAATCTAAATAATATGATATAAATTAGACATTATAAAAACTCTATTAGAAATGTTCATCTTATATAATAGAATGTATGAAAGTTGGAAGCATACAATACAATTTTTAGAAAGTTCACCTCATACAATAGAGGATATGAAAGTTGTGCACATACAATAGGAATGAGTGTAAAGTTGAACGCATAACGAAACAATAAACTCTATGGTAAATCTTCAAATTAGCAGTTAAGTCGATCTGTATAGTATAGACAGACGATTTCAACATATTACTTCTAATGTTCGTAATATGGTCATTTATAAATATTTAACAGAGGTCGGTTAACTTAAATGACATAAAGAACTATCAACGTCTGAATTTGCATTTTAAAGCATGATATTGGAAATTTTGAAAAAAATAACAATATGTATAATTTCGTGTAACGCACATGAACAATCCGTGTAATTTACTCGATCTAATTACTTTTTCGAAAGCAAAGTTGTAAATGATATATAGGAGAAGGTTCAACTAGGAACACTTATTATAGTAGGAAATGACATTTTTATTTATAACTTTAAGATTAACTAACTTTTTTGATTAAAATATTATATTAAAATTATTAGAATTTTATGCTTTTAAATATGAGATTAGAAAATTTAAAAATATGTGATACACATTATAAAATTTTTTGTGTGTATCACAGTATCACACATAAAAGCTGTGATACACAACTTTAATTGTATATCATATATATATATATATATATATATATATATATATATATAAATCGATCTAATATTAAAAATGATAAAATTTTAAAAATTTTGGCATTATTTTTTTTGCAAAAAAGTGTACATATGTTATGTTGAAATTAAAAATTAAAAAGATCGTTTCTACGGTTGCTACAATAAGAAATGATTCTACAATAACCCTCTAAATAACCCTCTAAATGATATATATCAAGCAATAATATGGAAAAATTGTTATAAGCGGTATACTATGACTTGGGATGACTACTCCTTACATTCATAAGAGAGTTGACAATAATTAGACTCAATAGCAAATAGTTAGGACTTTATTATCCAGATCCGAGATTTTAGAGTTTAAATTTCAAATATGGATACGCGTATATGTGTAACAATTAATCGTTTAGATTTATTTCCCGTAATCTAATTACCCGGGATAAATAATGAATAAGTGAAAACCCTACGATCGTCTCCCGCCACCGCGGCTAAAAAAACCCCTCAGACACAACCATGGGAGACCTTCCTCCGGCCACCAACAGCAATGGCGGTAATGGCGTGAAACGCCTGCGATGTCCGATAAATGTACGCTAAAACTTTTTTACCTATGGATTATATTTATTTATAGTCTTGTAGTTAATTTATTAGTGGATGCATGTTAAAGTTGGATTTTGATCATGTGTTGAATTCTAAGTAAGAATTTTAATGCATACTATTTGCAGAAAAAAGGTGGAGAAGTGCCGCCATGGGTTTTGGTTATGATCGAGATAATGACATATAAAGATTGCCCGATCCATTCGACTGATAAATTGGATCGATTTTGCATCAACTGTAGTATATCTTTTTGTAACGAATGTAGTTTAGATCATCAAGGACACAAGCACGTCAAGGTACGTAATATTATATCATGGAGTTTTTATTGATTGCATATATATCCATTTAATGCAGGATTTATTAGTCTATAACTTTATATTAATTGATTATTTAGAAGATACAAATAAAATATAAATATAAATATGTGCATCTTGATCAAATCTGAGTTCTTACACTTTTCCTTTGAATTAATGTAATAATTGTAGATTCTGGTTTAATATATGTCACAAAACAACAACGTTTGTATAAATTATTGTGACAATGTACTCATTAAACTTGGTAAAAATCTTTTTTTTCATTGTTAATTTTGTTGATATGTACAATGAACAACGTTAAACATTTGAAAACTTTATGTTGGTATTTTATGATATCTAACTTGAAACGATTTCAACAAGTGTAAAGACAGGTTGAGATAACATGTTGCTATTTTACGAAATTGGGTCTATAAGACATTACTTATCAGATGATAGGTAGGTGAAACGATGCAACAATATAATCTAGTAATGTTTGCATCAGCTAGAGTATAGTACTTAACTGGACTTAATTGTTTGGTGATGAGATAAATTCGATCGAATTACTTTTGTGTGAGTAGTAAAATGGGCGGTTTAGCTTAAAAGAAAGGAGGCAATATGGTCAAAAGTCTCTTTGTGTTCTTTTAATACGTGAAATCTGCTAAATCGTTTACCTGATAAGTTATATCAGTTGACGCCTTGATAAATGACAAAGATTCGTAGGTACACATTACGTGATGTGATTAATCGACCAGATTTCCAGAAACACTTTGATTGTTCAGGCATTCAGGTTAGTAACTTGCTGAATCATTATTATATATATTTAATTTAATTGGAATAATGTGCATAGATAATAAAGTAAGTGATGTCGACAGGGTTATGTAACAAACAAAAACAAGGTGCTACATTTGAGGGAAAGGGGGGATAACCAGCAAGTAAAAGGTCAGCATAACACGAGTTATCCTAGCTGCATTATTTGCAACCACACTTTAACTGATGCGATTTACTGCAGTATCCAATGCAAGGTAATATTTCTTTTACATGTGTTCTTTAGTGGCAAAATGTGGGTCGTACAGATTCAGTAGATAACAAGTTAAAATGGTCGGTTTCAGCTCTAAATGGGTTCGTTTTTGTACGTACTAGTCAAAATGGGTTATGTTGGATTGACCCAAAACACATTTTTTCCAAAGTTAATATAATTCTTATACACGATTAGTATGATTACAAAATTATATTATTTCATTGTCAATTTTATTAATATGTTAGGCGGTCTTATACATTAAAAGTACACTTTGGACTCATTTTGACCCGTATGACCCGTTTTGTCCCATATGACTTATTTTGTTCATTTCCCTTTTAACTAACCATTTCTTTTTTTCATTTTTATTTCATTTGTTTTACATGTTAGAGATTTAAAGAAAACAACAATCGACCCACTTATAAATAAACAGGTCGAAATTCCCACCTATATGTTATATGGATAGTATGTAGTAGTAAACTAGCTAAATCCTATTACTTTTTCTATTCAACCAGCTAAAAGACTGAATTATTGAATCAACTTTGATAACTAATCGCAATTTCTTCTTGAGTATCGCTAATACTTATGTCTAACTATCTATTTGTGAATATTTGACAGGTTTCAGCGATGAAAACTGAGAACACAGATGTGACTGCAGTTGATAACAAAGAAAGCAAAAGCAAAGGTGAAAAGTTGGAGAATGCTTTAGATAACGCGATACTAGAACCTGAACCTTCCAACAAAAAGAAAATGCGAAAAGGGGTTCCAAATAGAGCACCACTTATCTGAACATTACTATTCAGAATATATAGACGGTAAAAGAGTGCGTAAGGTTTTGCATTTGAACTGTGACAATAGTACGCAACATGATTTTTTAGCTCAGTTATATAACTCATGTAACTGAGTCACACGAATCATCTGATAGATTAAAACTTTTCATTATTAAGTGCATAGGATTGAGATTCTTCCTAATCTTCACCGGATATATAATATAATACTACGATATGTTAATTTCATGGATATAGTATAAGTTAAAGTCATGTGTATATATATTGAAGCTACGGTCAGATATGTTAGGAAATCGCAACCAAATGCGGTGTTGATAGTTGGTTAATTGTAGTATCATTCAGAATTTTTTGGTGTTTTGCAAGGTGACAAAAATATTAGTTAATTGTAGTCGCATTATTTGAATAATTGTTGGATTATAAACTTGATTTGGCTCGATGCGTGTTAGATCATAAACTTTATTTGATTCAAATTAATATTGGATAGTTAAACTCAAGTCTAATAATAATAAAATATCTAAAGATGTATGTAGAAATATCTAATAGAAATGACATAAATGTGACAGAAATGACTTGCAATGGGAGCAGGTAGGGGTGTTCAAAATTATCCGTATCCGAAATCGAAATCCGAATATCTGAATATCCGATCTGAAAATATCCGAAATTTCAGATATTCGAAAATTCGGATACTCAAAATTCGGATATCCGAATTTCCTTATTCGGATTTGGATAGTGATTTTCAAAAGTTTCGAATATTTCGGATATCCGAAATATACGAAAAAGTGTGAGGTGTTTAGTTAGTTTCATAAAGTTTGGAGTACAAAGTTAGTAAGGAACAAAGTTGAGGGTGCAAGCTTGAGACTTTACCAAACATTATCACCACACCACATGTTTACATCGAGATTCATATTTGCTTTTTGGTTTCCCTTTCTTACTCCGAATTTTAATTTTTAGGTATACCCAAATCAATTAAATACATCCACTTGATTGAGAAAAATTCATTAAAGTACAATATTTTTTGAAAGAATGAAAGTAACAATGAGAATGTTTTACGTGTACAAAAATTTATTACCCCCAAAATTTTAAAAATTAATTACCTCACAAACGGGAAATCAAAAAATTATGAAAATTGCACCAAAATATTCATCGTTTTTTCCTCTTCAATTAGACATCTCACAAGGTATATTTTCGACGAGTTTTATTTTCTTTGTTTTTTGGTGGGTTTTACAAATTATTAACACACGTGTTAGTGTTTGGTTGTACATTTGATTTAGAGTTAGGGTTTGGGATTTAAGTTTTAGTAGAGTTTAGGGTTAAGATTTTAGTAGGGTTTAGGGTTTAGGGCTTAGGATTTTGCAAAAAATCGCAAACTCTAAACCCTAAACCCCAAACCCTTAACCCTAAACCCTAAACACAACATGTTAACACATGTGTTAGTAATTTGTCAAAACCCACCAAAAAACGAAAAAAAATCTCGTCGAAAGTATACCTTATGAGATGTCTAATCGAAGAGGAGAGAACGCTGAATTTTATGGTGCAATTTTCATAATTAATCGATTTTTCGTTTATGAGATAATTAATTTTCAAAAAGATTGGGGTAAATGTGTTTTTGTACAAATGACACAATCTCATTGGTTCTCATATACCTTCAAAAATTATTGTACTCTAATGATCTCATCTCTCTACTTAAAACCTCTAAACAAATTGGCCCTCATGGCCTTACAGTCTTACACCCTTGGTCGACATTTGATCACCTCTCGCACACTCACGAAGAACCAATTCTCACCTATAATTTGCACTTAACAGGTTGACATGGATGAATCTGTTGATATTTTGAAAGCTTAGATGAATGATGGGTTTAAAGGAAACAAATCTTTAAAGATTAGTGATGTATATTACATTCTGAAACAAATGTGTGCTTAATGTTTAATTTGCATCTTTCTCTTCAAGATTTATGTAAGAATCTATTTATTATACATATTTTCATCTTCGCAATTCTGGAAATAGATCGGATATCGGATAACCTGCTATTCGTACCCGAAATTTCGGATACCCGAAATTTCGGATACCCGAAATTCGGGAATCTGAAATTTCGAATATTGATTTTCCGTATTCGAATTTTCGGATATCTGAAGTTGTGGTATCCGAAATTTCGAATATCCGATTTTGAACACTCCTAGAAGCAGGAGTGACAGAATGGCTTGCGATGTAGTGGGGGTGTTGAAAGTAGATGATAGTATTGTATTTATAGTTTTTGTTTTTCTCATTGAACCAAGTTACAATGAAAAATGAAATAACCAATAAAATTAATCCATTTCAATCATCTATTTTCATTTTTTTAAATCTAAATGTCTCACGAACCGTATATCTATAAATTATAAAAGTTACATCATCGGAATCAACATCCTTTTATCTTTAATTAGAGATCTCACAAGACATATTTCTGACGACTTTTTTTTTCTTTCGTATCTAATGAATATTCGTAATGTTAAATCACATGTGACTATATTTACAATCAAATTATAAATTTTAAATCAATAGGTATAATCACATGTGAATAATCAAATTTACCAAGTATAAGTTTAAAATCACATAAAAATAATTTTATTTGATAATTTAATAAACCTATAGAAAATAATTAGTTGTAATCATATGTGATTAAACATTAAATTAGTAATCACGATGTGGGTTTAGAGGAGCAGCCCTATATGAGGGGCAGGAGGGGCAACATTAATTTCAGGAGGGGCAACATTAATTTCAGCCCTTGATTTTTTCGATCAACGGTCCATATTTACTGCATTTTACGTTTAAAAAGTAGTGATCTGGACCGTTGATCGAAAAAATCAAGGGTTGAAATGGAGAGTTGACTGCCCCTCCTGCCCCTCATATAGGGGTTGCCCCTCTAAACCTTACCCAATAATCACATGTGATTAAAATGTAAACTAATACGAATTTCAAATAATTTTCTATAATTATACATGTTAATAAATATAAATGTGAAATCACGTGTGAATTATCATTTATTATCACATACTTCATTTGAAAACACATGTGATTAAACTTCAAATCAATAATCACATGTGATTTTGGCTGTAAACGAATGCAATTCTTAATCTTATTTATAGTTATTTATATGAATGATTATTAATTGTAATCATGTGTGAGTTAACATCTACCATTGATGAATAATCGTGTACCAATGTTATATTATTATCATAAATTACATGTGATTATACGCAAAATCACATGTGATTATATAAGTCTCATTTTCTAAGACCCCGCCAAAATGAAAAAGAAAAGTTTGTCAAAAGTAGACTTGTGGGATACTCGAAGAGAAAAAGATATTGATTCCAAATATGTAATTTTTATAATTTTTA
Organism: Gnaphalium uliginosum; assembly: GCA_963930675.1. Classification (NCBI taxonomy): domain Eukaryota; kingdom Viridiplantae; phylum Streptophyta; class Magnoliopsida; order Asterales; family Asteraceae; genus Gnaphalium; species Gnaphalium uliginosum. The sequence continues at coordinate 18,846,761 of OZ005681.1, forward strand.
GTCTACCTTTTGTGAGATATTTGAATTTAAAAATTCGAGTGGAAATTAAGGTCTAACATAATTGGGGCAATCATATTGGTTCTCATATTCTTTATGTTTTACCATTCTTCATTGAACCCACCTCATATTTTTAATATGGTAACTTTGTTGAGGTACATATTTACGTTTTAGACTTCTTTTTTATTCTAAGTAAATACACGATGTTGGTTCATAATAAAGATAAGGATTTTGCTAAACATAACCTTAAAGGCTATGAATAATAACTAAAATTTTATGTTTGGTTGTTTGGTAGGTTACGGTTCAAAAACTAAATATTTGGCTATTTATCTACATGTTGTTGACGGTTTTATGGCGGGTAAAGGAAGTTAGGCGGTGTTTGATGAAAGTTAAAATCTTATACATAACCCTAAGGGTTACAAATAGCATTTTCCTAAAGATAAATATATGATAAATCTTGAAAGTAATCGCATAAATAATATTCAATATGTATTTATCGATTACGATATTTTATCAATTAAAAGTTAAAACTTATGATTTTCTTTTGGTATGCTATATAACACTGTTGTTCTTTGAATTTTTATATTCCAAAATTATCAAATATCAAAACCATTTTATAGACAAGATGACAATCAATAACTTTTAAGTATGTTGTGCATGTTTGAATATCCATAATTTAGAGTGGAGATCGAGTCTCAAACGTGAATTGGGTTCTGGGTACAATGAGAGTTATTTTTGCTATAAATTATAATCCCTCCGTCTCAAATTAAATGTCTACCTTTCTATTTTGGTTTGTCTCCAAATAAGTGTCAATTCTAAACTTTTAACCAATCAAAATGTTTTTCAAAAGTCAACATAAAATGTTATTCGTGAACAGCGTGATGGCCCCCACTTTTTTAAACTATGCAAAAACTGATATTGTACACTTAAATTGGTACGGAAGAAGTAAGCTAATTATGTGATCATTAAAGTTAGATTTAGAAAGTGTAATGTAAACAAAAGTTGTTAATAAGAACAACAAGACGATTGTATTTTGAGGAAGTCATTGGCAATATTTTTAAGAAAGTCATTGATTAGGTTCAGTGGAACACCTCTCAAAAGTAAAATATTTTTCTATTGTTTAGCACGGACGACACTTCCCATATTACTTTGTCTCGTATAATACGCATACAATCATCAACATCGTCAGTCCAATAAACAATTTTCTTAAAGTGGTCCGTCTAAAGTTATCTTCACTCAAGTTGAAGCCCTTAAGCAATACTACTAAAGTGGTACGTCATAAGCTTTAAAGACCATTGGTTGGCACAATCCAGTTTTAAAAACCATTCATTAGTAACACCTTTTCAGACAAAGGTTTCAATCTCTATAATAGTGCAAAACTATTCTAAAACTCATGCCAAGTTGCAAGCGTTTGAGAAGCAGAAGATATATATACATTCTAAAAGACACTGAAAGGCGGTCGTTATGCATAGAAAATACATATCCACCTATCGACTAAAAGTTTAAGATGAACTAAAAAGTGGCATGAAAAAATAATACATATCCACAATCTAAAAGATACTAAAAGGAGATCGTTATGCATAGAAGATAGAAGTCGCGAACTTCTGGGGAGACGATATAATTTTGGACTTTACTCGTTTATAATTGCTACAAGAATGATATATAGATTGATATTATCTAGCTCTCGTTCTAATAATCTTTGTTTTCTCATGTGTAAACTATTGGATGGTTCGATCTAATTAAAAAAATCATTAATTTTTATGGTAAACCCATGACTAGTAGCTAATTTACTATTGATAACCTTACCACTACTGCCGGTGACACTTCTCTTATCACCAAGAAGCACACCGAAACGAAATTATCAACCATAACATATATATCGATATAGTCCTATATAAAACTATATAAGTCCTATGATAAAACTTTATGTGTATAATTGATGGATTATAAACATTTTGCATAGTTGTTGGAATAATTTTTCCATTGTAGAGAGAGAATTTTGTGTAGATGGTTTGCCAAAAATGAGTATTTGTTCAACGGCCTCTTAGGCTCTTATGTGATATGTGTGTGTAGGATTTAAATAAAATTTTGAAAACTTTTTCCATTAGAAATTTTAGATATTTCTATAAAAATAGTTAGTAGAAAATAGATATTTTAAGAAAAGAGTCTTTTAAATGTGTTTCATTGTTGATGCTTTTAGCAATGTACCTTTAGCACACATGCATAGACGTCTTCACCTCCCGGATGACTGAATTTTGTTGTACGAATTGATATTACGTCATCTTGCATGAAGACAATCATATTATCATCATATAAGCTCCTTTTTGAATACTTGGTACGCATGACATACGCCTGCGTGTGGTACAAAAATATTGATTTTTATAAACACAAATCAATTAAAGCTAAAACATATATGATTAAAATAATAGAAATTTTTTCATGAACTTGCAACAACTGTTGGTTAAAGGACGGGTAAAACATTACAAAAAAGTTAATGAATCTTAATGAGTTTGGCTTTAGGGATTTAAACTTCAATAATACCCCAATCTATAATCTCAACAGAAAGACAACATTGTGTTCATCTTTTCAACCTCAAATTTGTGAGTATTCATATATATATGAAATACAAATGTGTTTCAAATAAAAGTATCTTTAAAATGACAGTCCAAGACAGGCTAAAAATGGGTAAAACGGTATGTATAAAGTTGGCTTTGTAGTCGAAACATTCATGTGATAGAGATTGCAACTATTGGTTGGTACAATCCAGTTTTCAAAATCGTGCATTATTGGAAGGACGCGAATGGAACAATATGCTACCCAAATATTATCTTATTAATATTATCTTATTAATAAATTTAAGTCCGACTTGTTAAGTCTAACAATATGCTACATGTGACATGAGATGTTTGTCGAATACAATATTGCTACTCGCCAACTTTCTTGGCCGAAACCTCCTTTCATTAAGAAACACAAGATATATGTTGGTTTATCGATTGGCGCATTAATGTATGTGTACGTATCAGGTATAATGTTGGTAATGAGTTACATGAGGGCTACTCGAGATAGATAGTGGATCAGGTTTTTCACTTGCACCTTTTTGTATCCTTCGTAACCTTGATTAATTCAAGAATATAATAATTAACGACAATGATACTCGACGATCAGTTCAGTTCACTAGATATACCTTGTGTATCTCTAAATTTTTTTTGAGTTAATTGATTGCTTGAACTCTAGTAAAAATATGAGTAAGATCTTCAATCAACCTTTTAATTTCTTCAATTTAAAATTTTGCCATTTTTTAGTTTTGGAAATAGTAAAAAGAAAAGTGGCCATTTATTGTTATATTATGTAGTATTTTGCTATCTTTTTTTAAATGTGAATAAATTATTATATTATTTGGTTCTCTAGTCTTGTTCAAACGGTCAAACGGGTTGAACAATCATATAAGTAGAATGACCGGTTAACTTTTCGGTAGATTTTCAAAATATTGACTTAAAGTTTAGTTAAGTGTAGAAATATAGAACATTTTAATCTCTTTTTATTTAAGTCAACTAGATTCATTATTGTTTAACATGATATCAGAGTTATAGTTTTAGTTATAGTTTTAAATATGATTTTCATGTTATGGTACGGGATACGCGAACTCAGGATAGATCATTTGTGGTCCTCATTGGACATCTAACACGACGGTTAGCTCCATTGATAGTTGTTGTGATGGTAATTACTTGATTTCAAACGGTGATGATGATTCCATTAAACCGTGGGATACGAGGGGAATGTCATCAAATATTCCCCTGGAAAGTTTGAGTGTCGGCCAAAGAATTTCTAAACATCTCGCTATTACTAGGCGTATAAGCAACCAAAGGACCATATCGTCTCTATATTTATGAGTAATTAACAAGACATAAAAGCTTACACATCCCCATCACACGACACTGCATAAAAAACTACATGTACACCGGATATAAAGACAATAAATTTATATCAAAGGTTTGATGACTGCATATGATGTTACCCCTTTCAACTCTCATCTCGTGAGATCATTAGACGATATATTTCTACTTGATCGATGTAACTTGCATCATATTGCATAACATGATTACCGAAGACAACGGATTTGATATTGCCGAGAATGGAGATTATTATGTAACGGTTGGGAATATACAAGGTACTTGGATCGAGAGGTGTGACACATGCATGAGGAAAACTAAGGAATTACGTAATAGAGACATGCAGGAGGGACTTCGCTCCGACCTTATTGAGCTTCTTTGGAGTAATCATGAAGCGAAACATCGTCAAGAGTAATTTGTTTTTGTTTTAAATTGTTTGTCTTTAATTATTATGAATTTTTAATTATTATCTTTAAGTTATGTACTTTTTAAGATTTTTAATGTTTTTATTTATTTATTTTTTTGAATGTCAATTTTATATTTAATTTATTTTGTTATTTGTTTCAATTTATTAAATTATTTGAATTTCTAAAATAAAAATAAAAAAAATCAGAAATTACAAAACATTATAAAAACAGTGTCTTTCATTTGTTCACTTTTTCAATTTACGGTGTTCTCACTCCATATGCTCTAATTATACCTAATAGGTGCCTTGATATTGTTAAAAACTTAAGATTGTTTGTTTGGTCTAAGTTATACATTACATTCTTTCTCTCATGTTAAAAAAAAGAAAGTAAAATCAGTAATTTTTTAGAAGATGCAAAACAGAACGGGAGGCCTAGCTTTGTTTTCTCTATATCTCCTCAAATGATTGTTTATGTATTATAAAGCCCAAAAACCGGGCCCACGAATCTTGGAACTACAACAAAAATTGAATTGAAGCTTCAATATATATTGAGAGTTGAGTTGAGACTATATGTAATTACGTATATTGGAGTTTAAATTAGTATTGGAGTTTAAATTCGTATATACACTTTGAATTCATATTAGATTTTTATAAATATGAAAATAATGTATATGACAAACTATAAAATAACAAATGGTTCATCAAATAAAATTAAAGTGTTTCTTATTATTAAATATTATTTATTATTTATATTATATACGTGAGGTGTTTTTAAAAAATTAACTAAAATAAACGGATCAGGTTGAATTTTCTTAATTGAAAGTTTAATTTAAAATTAATAATTTTATAACCCTGTTTTCTATATTATTTTTAAAATATATGTGACACGTGGGTACATTTTTACTCAAAATCTCGGCATAAAGTCATTTGGATATAACAGAAGTGTTATTGTGTTATTGCTGTTTAATTAAGTACATCTAACAATTCTTGTTAGATGGTAGATTATAATAGTTGGCTTAAGTCCGACTATGAGTTTAGGGTCCATTAGGGTTTAGATATATTCCATTGTACTCTATAAATACCTGCATATGTAACACATTATAACTTACGGGGTTTCATTATTTAACATAGTATCAGAGCAGGTTTTAATTTCGCGTTCCGCGTCCTCGAACTGTTTATATATTCAATTCTATCTTCAAATCCTCTGCAATTGCTACCGCTTGTCGATTACATCAATTGCTACCACTTGCCGCCATTGTCTTTCTTTTATATATACTATCATCACTTTCCGATTTTATACTTTTATTATCTATCAGTTTTATTTATAAATTGCTAACTCCAATCACTTTTTAGTCCTCTTCATTAAGATTAAAAACAAAAACAAAACAAAAAAAAATAAATAATAATAATCTCTTTCCTACTAATAATTGTTTATAATTGCTTGGTGCTTGCTTTCTTTCCCTTTTCACGAAATAATATACTAGTATTTCTTTTAAAACCTCCAATTCTTATCTTTTCATTATAATTGTATTTTTATCTTCCTATAAAACTTTTTAAAAAAAAAACCACAACATATGTAGTCAGCCAACGATAATCTTTACTCTTGCTACCCCTTTGCTTTTACTGTTGCTGCTGTTTGAAGATTGCTTTTGCTACCGCTTTATTTCATTTTCCTACCCTTCCACTTTGCTTTTGCTGCTACTGTTTGAAGATTCACATCCTTTTGCTGTCGGATATCTTCATCAACAAAATAGTTATAGATTGAATGTTTTACGTTTCTACTTTAGTATTGCTTTAATATGTATAGTTCTTTGCTGCTGCTGTTTGAAGATTCGCATCCGCTTGCTGTCGGATATCTTCATCAACAAAATAGTTACTACTTTTATTTGCTTTTGCTGCTGCTGTTTGAAGATTCACATCCGCTTTTTGTCGGATATCGTCATCAACAAAATAGTTATAGATTTAATGCTTTAATATGTTCGATTCTTTGCTCCAGTCTCGAGCTTTTGCGATTTCGTCGCTCGGACGGGGGAGGGGGGGGGGGGTTAGATGATAGATTAGAATAATTGGCCCAAGCCCGATTATGAGTTTAGGGTCCATTAGGGTTTAGGTATATTTCATTGTACTCTATCAATACCTGCATATGTAACGCATTATAACCTACGGGGTTTCATTATGTCTTATGTTCTTATAGAACCGATTAAAAGAATTTTGATTGTCTCCCTGTCCTGATAAATGACAATAATGGTAAATGATAATACTATTGAGTACTTAAATATCTTTTGTACTTAATTCACAAGTATCTATTTTGAAATTTTCAAATTGATCGAAATTATTTATGTATATAGTTAGAATGATTTGTTAATTTCTTTAATGTTAATATGTGTGTGTATTTATATGAATAATCGTGACATGATACATAACCAAATACATTAAAATTAATACAATATAAACACATGTATTTACGAAAGATCTATATATATATACCAAAAACTTATATAATTTGAATATTAATAATTCATATAATTATAATATCCTCCGGTTCTTTAAACGGTCTAATCGGTTGGAGTGGTTGAACCAGTAAACTACTAATCGTACCGATTTATTACCCGGTCAGGTTATGAGAACATCGATAAACATTAATGTTAATTTGTGTGTGTGTGTGAAGTTGAAAAAACTAAAATAAAAAATAATGAGTGCATAATGGCATAATGTAATATAGAATACGGATGAAAGTGACCGAAATGGGAGGAGGATATTGTTGATTCAATATAAAAAAAAAGGCTACACAAAATGATAAAAATATGAAATCTACAACAAATAAAGTCGTTACCATGTAGAGTACCATCCTGTAACATGCAAAAAACCAAATCATAAAAGCATAAAAGGGATCGGGAAAGCAAGGACAAATATGATATTTGGGTAGAGTTCTAAGAGAATAACATTTTTTTATTAAGGGAAGCAGTGAAATCATTCATTCACGATAAATGATAAGTAAACGTAAAAAAGAATATATTTTTTATCAAGAAATATTAATCAAAACTGACGTTATACCTATTAATATTCATAGATAAACTACTTTTTATAACTTATGATATCATATGATGAATATTAAGATAACTTTCTAACATTCATCATTAGTGAATATTAACCAAAGTGGATATTATCAGTTTCTTTGAAAAATTATTCGTTAGCATTCGTCCACAATGAATGATAATCAAAACGTAGAAAAACATATTTTTGACAATAAATATTAATCAAAACCATTGTCATAACTACTAATATTAATCAATAAATTATTTTTTATAACCTATAATATCATATGATGAATATTAAGGGGATTCACTAACATTCATCATTGATGAATGTGTAACTTCTCTGCTTCCTCAAAAAATAGTGTTTCCATTTGGATCGGACCGTATGATATTTATTGGGTTTGTCACTTTATATAAGGTCTCTTCCTCCACATTTTGATATGAGAATTTCAACGTTTGTAACAAACATATACGAGAGGTCTCTCTTTTTTATTTGTCAAAAGAAGTATTATATTAATATGAAATATCAAAGGGCTTTTGAGACGTTGAATACACTTAACACTCTTTTCTTGCTTCTTTCATTACAAATGAGGAGCCCTATTTATAGAATTATAGAGCTCCAATTACACGTTACAGTAATTAATGAAAAGAACATTTCTATCTAATCGTCCTATCGTCTTGAGCCATGCTCTGTTTTACTGCGTGTTTTTTGCTTTTGCAGAGCCGATATTCAATTAGCCCACATGGTTAGAAAGATGCTCTAATTATAAACAGTAGAAACTATACGGGCAGCACAAACTTCTGAATAACAGTAGAAACTCCGAGAGCAGTATTAACTCAAAGTAGTAGTAAGTTATAAACAGTAGTAACTTACTTGACAGTAGTAACTTAGTACTGGCAGTAGAAACTTCACCCGTCAACACTAACTTTGTTCTGGCAGTACTAACTCTAACTTCTCTAACAGTAGTAACTGTTTTTACTGGTAGTATAAAACCCGATAGCAGTAGTAACCTTTCTACTGGCATTAGAAACTCTTCTTCACCAATAGTAACTAGCAGTTGTAATCTAACCAGCAGTAGTAATCTTCAATCAAGTTCTCTAGTCATCTTTACACCCAACACAATAAGTAAGATCATTCGAACAAAGATTTAACCACTGAATTTAGGTCTCACATTTGTTACATCATACCATTGTGAATATTTTATTTAAAATGTTTAACGATTACTTGCATACGTGGCATAGTGTTTTAAGAACCCGAATTCAAGACATGTTTCTTTTAATTTAATTATTATTACATATTACATATTGAGTTATATACTTTGTTTTTTTGAAAAAGTGCGGTGGAATGCATTCAACTTGACCTGAATGTCTATTGTGTATATCCTACTTAAGGGTAGTGTTTTTAATGCATGAAACCTGTAAATTAGCTCTATTGTATGTATTTTACCTATGTGGCACCGGTTGCAATATTTCGATGACACGTCAGACGCCAAATCATCACTCCACCTCATCAGGGAAAAGTGTCTTGGAATGCATTCAACTTGACCTGAATGTCTATTGTGTGTATCTTACTTACGGGTAGTGTTCATATAAGGTAAAGTAAGATGCACACAATACACATTCAGGTCAAGTTGAATGCATTTCAATGCACTTTTCCCCGGATAATTTATGACGTGTCAAGCCACATATACATTTAAAAAAAAATCAACTAGTAACCGGTTAAGGGCTCGACAGGTCAAAAAGTACATACAATAGAGCTAATTTACAAGTTTCGTGCATTAAAAACACTACCCGTAAGTAAGATACACAAAATAGACATTCAAGTCAAGTTGAATGCATTTCATCGCACTTTTCTCTTGTTTTTTTAATTGACAATCCAAAAAACTTCAAATTGTTGTGCGTTTGGTCCCCTTCTAACAAAAATGACTAAGATACCTCAAAATTATCTGTGTGTAAACTACATGGACATCCATAAACTCACAAACATTCAGATTATTTAATTTGCATCATTGTTTAAAACCCAATAACTGAGTCGGCTAGCTTGTTTAACTGGTTTACCTGTGTGTGTGTGTGTACACCTCTATATAAATTATGTCACAACTTATTCGAGGTACTCCAAAGATGCAACAGAAAGCTCTCTCTCTCCAATTCCTTTTACTTTCTTTATCATTTTATGTCTTATCAGTTTCCGCCACCAACTCTGTTATCTATTACGATTGCCCTAAAACTTATTACGCCTCGATGACACCTTATGAGTCTAATCTCAACTCACTATTCACTTCTTTAGTTGACTCGGCTTCTATCACCAACTTTAACAAATTTCAAATATCACAAAACGATGTTCTTGTTTATGGTCTTTTTCAATGTCAAGGCGACCTTAACTTCTCCACGTGTAAAGAGTGTGTAGCCAATTCTGTAGATCAACTCAAGACAACTTGTCCAATGTCCATTAGTGGAACCATACAGTTAGAAGGATGTTTTGTAAAATACGATAATGCACCATTTTTTGGGACGCAGAACAAGATGGAGGTCTGGAAGAGTTGCGGCCCTTCGATTGGTTATGACGCAGATGTTCTAAACTTCATAGATGCTTCACTGACAAATCTCACTAGTGAGAACGAACAATATTTTCGTGGTGGTGATTTCGGGAGCATTCAGGGTGTGGCACAATGCGTACAGGATTTATTTGCAAGCGATTGCCAAGAGTGTCTTTCAGAGGCGTGTGGGCGGTTGAGAACAGAATGTGTGACCTCGATTTCGGCTGATATGTTCCTTGGAAAATGCTATTTACAATATGCTGGTAAAGGTAAGCTAGCTTGGCTGTTATGGTCATAGTTCCTTCTTTTTATAACGTCAAACTTACAGCTTATCTCGCCTATTATATACAATCGCATATCTTTCCTATATAACAAGTAGCTATTCCTAACCTATGTGTCAATTATCTAATACTTTTAGATCAGCAAAATCATATGTGTCAATCTACCATTTAATTATAATGTTTAAATATTCCAAGTGTCCTTCATGCTATCTTTCTATGTTTTAAAAAGTAATCACCTTAGTAATAAGTAATTTATCATTGAATTTATTAAGGGAGATAATTGAGATTTAATGCATATTTACCATCTAGAAGTTTATATGTATTTTTTTAAATGTTACTTTCTAATTTCGACTTTTGGATTTTCTGCAATAGTAGAAACATGATTGAGTATACTCAACTACATTCAAAGATAACATTACTATTTATAATAGTCATCTACTAACGAGCATACTATATTTATACATTTGCATCATGTAGTCCCATCTTATAATTATTTATCGTCAGAGATCTGATTAATTAACTACTAGCCATTGACGATGTTGATAATGTACAAGATGACGATGAAGATGTTGATTGTGTATTTTACAAACATCATCTGATGATCATGTCTTCAAAATTATCCCATATGATCATGTCTTGTTCAGGCTATATTTATATTTTTTTGTATAAAATAAAGTATTCCGCATGCATTTGTTTATTACTTGGTGACTGGTAGGCTTTATATTAAAAATTTCGATACGGATAGAAATAGAAAAGTTCAAGACATCAAAGCCCTCAACATATATTTAAGGTATGTTGTGATGTTCATTATCAGTGAATAAAATATTTTCATATTTATTTCATTAATCAGCTACGTAGAGTTAACGTTCAACTTTTATTGTAATTTTATTGACTTTATTACGTTATACTAATCATACATTATCAATAATGTCAAAGACCATGGGTGGTCGTTGTTCAATTCGGTTTAACCAAATTAATTGTCCGATACACAACAAATTAATTTATGACGGATTATTTGAGTTATATAATTCTACTATTTAAATTTAATTTTGCATGAATTAATTAATGCAGGTAAAGGTAGGCGTCCGTATAAGGGTAGCTCTAGTTGTAATAATAATAATAATAACTGTGTTGGAGACGCCTTTGACAATGTCATGAAGTGGATTGCCATTATTCTTGGAACTTCAGTTGGGGGCGGAATTTTTATCAATGTTTCCGCAACTATAACTTGTAAGTTGGCGCATTTCATTTTAACAACATCAACCATGTAGTTAATTAATACTTAAATACATAATAAATATAGATTAAAATTAAACCATCACATAATTTTACTAAAAAGCTTTTATAAAATTATTAAAATGCATTTCACATCTTTTTGTAAACTTTTTTCTGTAAAAATTACTCATATCTAAAATTCTTATTGCATAAATTCTGGATTTCCATTCATTTATCACTAAAAGTGTATTATATAAATATTAGATTAGATGCAACTAAGAGTACATAATCTTATCTTATGTATTGTTAAACTGAAACAAAATATTGATTTATATAAATATGACATACTAAGGGATCAAAAGTGTAACTTTCTATAAATATTTCTACTCCTAATAAGTTCATGAAAGCAGTGAAGATAATTGACAATCGAGACAAAAGAAAAGAAGAACAAAAGAAAGTAACAGAAGAAGGGAAGAAGAAATCAGAAGAAGGCGGCAAAAAGAAATTAGAAGAAACCAAAAAGCATTCAGAAGACTTAAAACCACGACCCATGAACCCTATACACCCTCCATGTGCTAATTACCCTTCATATTATCCTTCGTATCCTTCACATCCTACATGTACTAATGTCAATGTAACAGACTATCCAAATGCGTGTGCTCTCATGTAAAACGAAGGAACCGAAACCCTAAAAACTACCCACCTTTCATTTTGGGATTAGTGAGTGAAAATGCACTTAACTTTACCCCAAACTCGGTATTTTGTTTCCAACTTCACTTTGGTATAATGTATGTATTCAAATTTCAAATATCGTTATTGTACGTATCAAGTAGTACTTTTAATAATGTGTTAACATGAAGGGAGCGTTGAAGGCCCATCAACGCAAGTTGACGTCTCAATGCCTGAATGTTAAACCTTCAACATTGTCAACAACTACTAGCTGTCACTCCTTGTATTAATCACTCTTGCTTATGGTTTGTACGAAAATTATTGGGTGCATGCTGCTTCGAATTATAAGCAAGCTGAAGCTAGTTGTTAAAAGGACTCAATCTAATTGTTTTGGTTATATATTGTGGTCAAAGTTAAATAAACAAAAGTTTGAGTTGTGCAGGTTACAAGTTGGTGGTCAGAATCTAAACAATCATAAATGAGGGGTACAAAGTGTATATCGTCCTTTCGTATAAATTCTTTCTTTTCTTGTATTAGGGTTCAATCCAATTTACTATTCACAAATTAGAGATTCTGTTCTCATCTTCTGTAATCATCTTGTTACAAAAGGTTGTTTAGATTGATGTGTGAATGATCTTCATCTAACGACAGCTGAAACCTATCACATAATGGGTGAAAAAAGACAACTAGAAGCCAATACTATAAACAGGTCTCTGTGTGGTAGGCTATGTCAAAAATGAATATCAATGTTGAAATAAATATACTATAATAATATAAACAGAAAGTAGCAAAACCACAAGTTAAAAAATAAAATCTTAAATCTATCACAGCATCTATTGAACTGAAAAATATAATGATACATGAATGGAGTTGATCCAACAATACCACCAAGGTTCCTTGATGATAATAAGTACAGTAAAAGCAAGAAAACTATCAACAAACCAAAAACGAATCAGCGATTTTCGGCGAACCAGCATGCAATGATGAAAGTTGACTTTGTATAGCTATTTGATTCTCTATGTATACCAGTCTGTTAAATCTCATTTTTGACACCAAATTTAAGGTTGATATGTAAAACATCTCCATCCACCTGCAAATGAATGAAAGATTAAAACATGCCTTCTCTTCTAATCCAAATAAAAATGTACAATTGGTACAAACATCAAAACTTGAGGATCAGATTCTCACAGTGACATTATATATTTATAATTTTATATACCATTTAAGGAACGTAATGAATAATGAATGGAATCTACCTTATATTGACTTCCCTAGCAGCCCGACGGGAATGAGCGATCAATCTTCATGTTCTTTATCACTATCATCAGAATCTACAAATATGACAAAAGAGGAAAACAAAATGAGCACGAAAGACCTCACATTCTTAATTTACTAACAACCATATTTTGATATAGATAAAATTAATGAAATGGGAAATGCTATAGGTCAATTTATACTAGGGTTCGAACCATAGATAACAATATAGAAAATGGTATATGCATTTGACATAATAGTGATTATCAAAATAAAGATAATAAATAAATAAACCCAACAAAACAAAGATGAAGCATCATTGAGTGACATTTGTAGTGAGATCCTCTTGTTGTTTTGTTTGGTCATTGACCGGTTATTTTGGTTTGAGTAAAATTCTTCCCAAACTACAGATGCAACTTTTGAAAACACTTGACCATGATATAATTCATCAGATATTGATCCTAAGATCCAAGACAAAACAACTGCATTGCATCTGTCCCATTGTTTACTCAAAACTTCATTGGTTAAGGATTTTTCAAAAGAACCATCAATGAACCCCATTTTATTTTTAGTTTCAAAAGCATGTTCCATTGCACAAGCCCATGACCTATAAATTTCAGTCCCTTTTAGTTTAAAATTGATAATAGGTGTGCTACTTATATCACTAGCATGTAAATATAATGGATCACCAAAATCCAATTTACTAATCAAAGTGTCCTCCTGATTACTCATTTCAAATAAACTTCACAAATCAAACTCAACAAGACACCAGTAAAGCATAGCCACAGAAAAACAGTCAACAGAAACCAGATACACACAAACGATATAGTTTCAATTTCAATGGAACAATCAGAATAATCATAAATATGAACTCTAAAAGGTAATCCCAGCAGTGATCCAGATAAGTGGATTCTCAAAAGGAATCCACTCCAAGTCTTACTGGGGACCTTCTCTTCTACCAAAGAAAGATTAGCACAATCCTAGGTAATCAACACAACTAAAAAACAAGAACCAGTAAACCTCAGCACATGGACACAAAAAATATAACCAAATACAAGCAACTAAACACACCGTGCAACAATAAAAAAGATAAAGAGAACAAACTCAGTACTCCACGCCTGGAACAAGCAATGGAGCAAGTAATGCAGCGGAAGAACTAAGCAATGACTCTGGAACAGCCAAGAGTCGATGAAGATTGCTTTACGAACAAAAAACCCCAAATCTAAAAAATTAGGGTTTCAATTGGAAACCCTAATCAATCAAATATGATATACGGATCTAGCCTGAACAAAACCGAATCAAAATCTGCAATCCATGATCAACGCCACGAATCACAAATCTTAATGAATCGAAACTGACAAAACCCTAGAAACTTTGTTTCCAGCAATCGCACCGATCAATCACCGGAGCTCTGATACCATGAACAAATATGTAGATCAACAACTATAATAATCAACCAAACGTATGACAAGGTTGATGACTCAGTGATCTTTAACTTACATCATAAAACCAACTCTTTGAGTCAAAATGGACTTTCTGTGTTAGATTACTATCACAAACTTAATTCTTTGTGGAAGCAATATGACACTATGTTAAAATTGCCAAATTGTACATGTACTGCATCTAAAAGTTTTAAAGAACATATTGATTTATTAAAGTTGATGCAGTTCTTGATGGGTTTGGATGATGTTTTTCAACCTATTAGAAGTAATATTTTAACTAGAGATCCATTGCCAAGTGTTAAAACTGTTTTTGCTATTGTTTCAAGGGAAGAGTCACATAGGGGTGCTCACTTAAATGATAAAAAACTCTAGGTGAGAGTTTTGCATTCTTTTCTAACACTATTAAACCTAAGGGGTCTATTTCTAATAAAGAACTTAAGTGTACAAAGTGTAATAGGACTGGCCACACTACAGAAAGGTGTTTTGAAATTGTAGGATATCCACCAAGGAATAATAATATGAAGTGTACCAAATGTGACATGACAAATCATACTATTGATAAATGTTTTGAGGTGGTTGGTTATCCTCCAAATTTTAAAAGAAAAAACTTTGAGCAGTCTAACAACACAAAAAATGAGACTGCAAGTGCAGGTGCAAGTTCATCATCTACTTATGTGACTCTTTCAAATGATCAAATTTCTAGGCTATTGAGTCTTTTGGATGACAAATCTGTCCCTAAGCATGCACATGCTAATTTAGCAGGTGAAATAATGAATTCAAATACATTCTTTAATTTGAACTTTGATAGGTTTGTTGTGTCTAATAGTGTAAATAACATTGTAAATCCAAATTTTGGTTAGATCATAGATTAGGTGCTAATCAGCACATGACCAACACTGATAAAAATATGGAAAATATTGTTGATGTATCTAGTTTGGGTCTTACAGTTGGTCATCCAAATGGGACTAGAGCTAAAATACTTAAAATTGGGACTTTAAGGCTAACAGATAAAGTCATTCTTTATGATGTTCTTATTGTCCCTGATTATTATTGTGTCAGCTTACTGTCTGTGTATTGTCTTGCTAGAGATAGTAAATTGTGTGTTTGTTTTGATGAGACAACATGTTACATTCAGGATTTGGTTTCCAAGACTGTTCTGGGGACTGGTAAACAACATGATGGATTGTACTTGTTCTGTGGTGTGTCAAAAGGTATAAATGTTAATGTAGACAGTGTTAAAACTTGTTGTTTGTCTAAAACTTTATGGCATAATAGACTTGGTCACCCTGCTGACCAAGTTTTACATGTTTTAAAATCAAGTTTAAATCTAAATGAAAAACATTTAGCTGTTCCTTGTGATGTTTGTCACATGGCTAAACAAACTAGAGAGCCCTTTCCATTAAGTGAACATAAAACCACTTCTTTGGGTGATATTGTTCACTTGGATGTGTGGGGACCTTATAGGATTCAAAGTAGAGAGGGGTTTAAATACTTCCTAACTGTTGTTGATGACTACACAAGAGCTGTTTGGGTTTTTTTGTTAAAAACAAAAGATGAGGTTTTTGGTAATCTTGAGCTGTTTTTCAATATGATTAAAACTCAATTCAATACAAGTGTCAAAGTTTTCA
The DNA here is from genome assembly GCA_963930675.1 of Gnaphalium uliginosum. NCBI lineage: Eukaryota > Viridiplantae > Streptophyta > Magnoliopsida > Asterales > Asteraceae > Gnaphalium > Gnaphalium uliginosum. Next base: position 18,863,115 of record OZ005681.1, read on the forward strand.
GAAGTGACAATGGTTTGGAATTTGTTAATAGCAGAATGTCTTCTTTTGTTAAAACTCATGGGATTCTTCATCAAACCTCTTGTTTTCATACTCCACAACAAAATGGAGGTGTGGAAAGGAAACATAGACACTTGCTCAATGTGGCAAGAGCTCTTATATTTCAAGGGGGGATTCCATTATATATGTGGAATGAATGTATTTTAACTGCAACCTACTTAATTAGTAGGTTGCCTTCTTCTGTTTTACAAGGTAAGTGTCCCTTTGAGTTGGTATATGGTAGAAAATCAAATCTTTCCCATTTAAGAGTGTTTGGTTGTTTGGCTTTTGCAACTATTTTAAATAACAATGACAAGTTTTCAAGCATGTCAGAAAAGTGTGTTTTGGTTGGATATTCAACTGTGAAAAAAGGATATAAATTGTATGGTCTTGATAAAAAAAGTTTTTTTGTACTCAAGAGATATAAAATTTTATGAGAGTATTTTTCCTTTCAAATTAAAATTAAAGAATCCAGACTTCTTTTGGCAAAGATGTGAATCATTTAAACTTTTTTGATAAATTTTTTATTGATGATCAAAACACTCTAAGACCTAATGATGAAGGGGAAGATGATGTTGAGGGTGGTAGCAGTGAGGAGCAGTTGTTAGATGGTTCATGGTTCAGTTGAGCATTCTAATAATGGTACCACATCTGCAACACCCAATGATACATATATAAACCCTGAGGGCAATCCTAATCTAAATCAAGAGACCCATATACCCTCTGGTTCAAACTTGAGAAGGTCAAACAGAGACACTACCTTACCAAATAAATTCAAAGATTTCATTGTTGAAGGCAAAGTTAAGTATGGTGTTGAAAAATTTGTGAGTTACTCTAACTTATCTAAAGAAAATTATTGTTTTGTAAGTGGCATGAGTAAGACTGTTGAACCTAATTCCTATTGGGAAGCTTATAAAAATCCTCATTGGGTTGATGCAATGAACTCTGAAATGGAGGCATTGTACAGAAATGGGACATGGGATTTAACAGATTTACCTAAGGATAGAAAACCTATTGGTTGTAAATGGGTATACAAAGTTAAATATAAATCTAGTGGTGAAATTGATAGATACAAAGCTAGATTAGTTGCTAAGGGTTTTAATCAAAGAGAATGTATTGATTTTGATGAAACATTCTCTCCTGTGGTTAAGATGGCTACATTGAGATGTATGATTAACTTGGCTGTACAAAATGGTTGGGATTTATTTCAACTAGATATTAATAATGCTTTTCTTTATGGTGACTTAGATGAAGATGTTTACATGTCTTTACCTTTGGGATATTTTGATGATTCTGAAAAAAGAGTTTGTAAATTAAAGAAGTCTCTTTATGGTTTAAAGCAAGCTCCCAGAAAGTGGAATGAGAAATTGACCACTGTTTTGTTAGAAAATGATTTTTGTCAAAGTAAGAATGACTATTCTCTTTATGTTAAATCTGTGAATGGTCTGTATATAAGTTTGTTAGTTTATGTTGATGACATTGTCATTACTGGAAATAATGTGAAAGAAATTGAGAAGTTTAAAACTTTTTTGAGTCTCATTAAAGATTTGGGGAAGTTAAAATATTTTTTAGGAATAGAAGTATTGAAAACAGATTCTGGTGTTTGCCTATCTCAAAGGAAATATTGTCTTGAGCTACTTAATGAGTTTGGCTTACTTGGGTGTAAACCTAATCAAACTCCAATAGATGCAAATCTTAATTTAAGTAGTTCAAAAAATAGTGATAAACTTTTCAAGAATATTGCCGTATATCAAAAGCTTGTGGGTAAACTTATCTACTTGACATTGACTAGACCTGACATATCTTTTGATGTACATGTCTTGAGTCAATTTATGCATTCTCCTACTCAATAACATTTGAAGCAGGCATTCAGAGTTCTAAAGTTTCTTAAAGGAAATCCAGGTAAAGGTGTATGCATTTCAAAAGGTAATGATTTAGGCCTTATTGCTTATGTGGATTCTGATTGGGGTAAAAGTGTTATGGTTAGGAAATCTGTTACTGGTTTCTGTGTTTTTTTGAATGGGTCTCTTGTTTCATGGAAAAGTAAGAAACAAGCAACTGTTTCCAGGTCTTCAGCTGAAGCTGAATACAGGGCTTTAGCTGATGTATCTTGTGAAATCATTTGGATCCTTAAGTTATTGGAAGAATTTGAATATAAGTGTCCTATTCCTGTAAAAGTGTATGTTGATAACAAAGCTGCTATTAAGATTGCAGCCAATCCAGTTTTCCATGAGAAAACAAAACATTTTGAAATTGATTAGCATTTTGTAAGGGAAAAAATTACAGCAGGTGTTTTGCAAACTGAAAAAATTAGATCTGCAAATAATGTTGCAGATATTTTTACAAAAGGCTTGAGTAGTTTACAACATCAGGAGTTAAGTGGTAAAATGGGTCTGTTTGATATGTTCCACAATTAGCTTGTGGGGGTGTTAAAAGGACTCAATCTAATTGTTTTGGTTATATATTGTGGTCAAAGTTAAATAAACAAAAGTTTGAGTTGTGCAGGTTACAAGTTGATGGTCAGAATCTAAACAATCATAGTTGAGGGGTACAAAGTGTATATTGTCCTTTCTCTCGTATAAATTCTTTCTTTTCTTGTATTAGGGTTCAATCCAATTTACTGTTCACAAATTAGAGTTTTTGTTCTCATCTTCGGTAATCATCTTGTTACAAAAGGTTGTTTAGATTGATGTGTGAATGATCTTCATCTAACGATGAAGCATCATTGAGTGACATTTGTAGTGAGGTCCTCTTGTTGTTTTGTTTGGTCATTGACCAATTATTTTGATTTGAGTAATAAAAGTTCGTTTGATTGATTATTATAGTTGTTGATCTACATATGTGTTCACTAGTGATCAAAACTGTGAAAGTCCCTAAGGGTTAACAACTCTTGGCTTTTCACTTTGTGACCATAATTTGGTTTATGTGGATAAAAGATAATGTCAATACAAGAGTAAAACCTAATTTGGCATGTGCAATATGGACTATGCTCAATATTAATGTTCCAAAAGATAAGCAAGTGGAAGCCTAAACTTATTGCATGTATATATAGAGCATGGGATCACCTAAAAACTACCTACTTTTGAATTCCACGTATCATTATATATGGACCAAAATGTCATTGTACTACAGCTATTGTCTATATTGATTATGTCTCTAAGAGCTGTCACACCAGGGCCAGAAGTTTTTATTAGAGGGGCTAACTTCATTGTCAAATAATAGCATCATATTTATATCGTGTAGGATCATCAAGCTTTGTAGCATAAGTCTTTAACCCAGTCAGGCTACAACTAGACTCCTATTTTGTCGAGTTTTCTTTTGAGTTTATAAATTGGAAATAAAATCTTTAACTCGGTTAAGTTGCATTTGATTTGCAGAATGAAACGGAATTGAAATTTCAATTTCATTTCATAAAGGTGTTTGGTTCACGAATAAGTTGATTTGAAAGCCGTTAAATTTCTTCACTCGAAGAAATTCATATTCCTTAAAATTTTAATTTCTTTGATGAATTTCAATTACATCAACTTCGCGAACTAAAACACCGTTGGTGTTTACAAATAAAGACATCACAAACAAACAAAAAACTACATGTATATGCTGATTGAATTCATTCTATTCAACTCGAGTTATTATGAGGGTCCCAACTACTACTATATAAATTGATCTCTATTAAAATCCTATTTAAACAATTAAATTAAATAACATATAACAAAAAAGTAAAATTGCACAAAAGAATCAATATGCAGGGGATTGTCAAGATATATAATAATTATATAAAAAATAGAGTAAACAAAAATTGCCAAAGGGGACGATAGTACAAAACTATATAGATTACAGTATTTTTGTGGAGGGTTAGAGGGTCAGACCTCAAATGAGGGGGCAAGGCAGGTCGAATTTACTGCAATTTAAAAATAAATTTGTATATGTAAAATGCAGTGGTGTCAAATTTATAAGTGTAAATTGTAGATATACTAAAATGCAGTCGTTGATAAGATGCAGTGCATCTGGACCACAAATTTTTTTTTTTAAAATACAGTAAATCCGATCCGGCTCTCTCGCTCCTAAGACCTTACCTTTTATTTATTATTATATATATATTTTTTTGTTTTTATGGATTGCGAATTAGGATGTGACTCATTTGAGAGTGTGAAGTAGCAAGTCACATTGGCCCAGTTAACAAACTGCGGTGGGCTAATATATCAGTTAAGTTATGGGCTGCTTGAAAGGGCCCTGCACCTTCGCAACAAGCCTTTTATAAATTTATTTACGTACACTTGTATCACTACTATTACAAATGTACTTACCATACATACAACTAGGCCGCAAGCGAACCGAAAATTCAACAAATAATTCGCGAACCGTTCGGCAGGAAGTTCATTTCTGTTCGTTCGATTCATTATATAAACAAACATAAACAAAATTTTACGTTCGTTTGATTATATAACGAACATGAATATAGGTCTCGTTCGTTCATTTACATTCGTGAAAGTTCGTTAACATGTTCGTGAACGTTCGGTAACATATTCGTTTATCAACAAAAATTTATAGATATTTGTATATCTTATTTTAATGTCATCTAAATATAATAATATTAACTATTTTGACATTTTCATTCTAAATATAATAGTATTATATATACTTAGATGTCTTATAAAACTTGTTAGTATGTTAGAATTAAGCATCATATTGTGATCGTTTTGTAATGCTAAATATATATATATATATATATATATATATATATATATATATATATATATATATATATAAAGAGGTGGAGATAAAATAAAAACATTGAAAACAGCTGACCTTCACAATTTTATTAAGTGTGAAGTTGAATTTTCTTTTGCTTCACACTTAATTTTTAAATGTGAAACTTATTTTTTTTATTCACATAAAGTTTATGAATTTTGAAGCTTGAAAATTAAACTTCACACATCTATAAATTTATGTGAATCTAAAAAAAATTAAGCTTCACAATTAAAAAATTTCTAAATTTCTGTGAAGAAAAAAAAATAAAGGTTGACAATGAAAACTTTTTGAAAAATAAAAAAAAATCATAAGAGTTCACAATAAATAAACGTATATGAAGCGAAAAAAAATAAAAGTTCACGACTAAAAACATTGTGAATGCAAATTGAGATCGTTTTCACCGTTTTTATTTTAACTCCTTGTTTTCACCAGAACCCAACCCTATAAATATACATATACTAGATTTTGGACCCGTGCGATGAACGGTAATTTAATTAATGAATCTTTATTTATTCATTGTTAACTTTATCAATGTCTTATAGATGGTTATATAATAATATAATCAATCTAAACTTGTAAAAGTAGTGTTTTGACTTGTGTTTTGTTTGTTGCTTGTAGATTATGTATTTTTAATGATATATGGTCTATCTTTTCCAAAAAAAAAAAATCTCACAAATAGAATCTTCAAAGTATGGTTTTATCCTAATGGTATATGGTTTCCAGGGCTTTTCCTTTTCCTTGTTAGCTAGATAACTGAATTTATTAACAAAGAAGGCAATATACTTGACAAACATGCGCTAGTTAAAGCACTCTTATACTAAACTTTTAGAACAAATACAATAACTTGATTAATAATTAAATTGTGAGATACATGTAACACTATATATAATCAATTTACACTTCAAATAATGGTTTAATTCAATATCATAGTTTGTTTGTAAGGAACTTTTTCATGCATGGTAGACAACTAAAGTTTTTAGGCGACACATCATTAATGAAATAACATAACCCAAAACAAAGTCATCAAGCAAATTAAAACATTCGATTGTACTTGTTGTATAAAAAGAAAAAAATAAAAATGAAGTTCTCGAGATGGAAAGCTATGAGCCCTCTTAGTTAAACATTAGCCTTATTAATTTATTCTATTTGATGATTGATGATGATTTTAAGATACACATTAATTAATTAATTAATTAAATTATCCTCCATCTCATGTTCTCACGAATTGCATTCTGATTCTCTTTATTTATGATTTTTATTTTATTGATTTTAGTTTCATATTTTATCTGTAATTGGGATGATATACTGATTAATAAAATAGTATATTATCTACTGATACATTCTACTTATCTTAACTTTTATTTAAATCGAACTAAATAATTATTTTTAAAAAGTATGAGGGCCAAGTGGCATCTTTGCTTATGTAGTAAATTCTAGAGCAATTTTTTTATACTCATTTAGTGTGTGTGTGTGTATATATGTGTATATATATATATATATATATATATATATATATATATATATATATATAGGGGAAGGTTCAAATGAGAACTAACTAAAAAATTGAAAACTTGTGAGAACTACTAGTTTACGTATTTGTTCACATGTGATTAACTTCAATCATATGTGAACATTGATGTACGTTTAATTGATAAATAAAAAAGTCAAAAAATTCTAAAATTATATCGAAAAACACAAAAGTACAAATATGTGTTCACATGTGAACGATCATGTGAACAAATCGGTTCAAATGTGTTTTAAGACATGATTTTTAGAGTTTTTAGCATTTTTTTATCTTTCTAAATCTATCATATATCAATGTTCACATATGAATGGAGCGAATCACATGTGAACAAATACGTTATTTAGTAGTTCTCACAAGTTTTCAATTTTATGTGGTTCTCATTTGAAACTCCCAATATATATATATATATATATATATATATATATATATATATATATATATATTAGCATTCTTATGAGAATGTTCTTATTTTAAAAATTGGTAAGAATAAATATTAGCCTCTAATTTTATTAACATATAGGGCCTGTTTGGCACAGAGCTTTTAGGGAGCTTTTTAAAACTTAAAGCTTTTTGTTTTAAAAATTAAGCTCCTCCAAAAAATAAAGCCTTGTATGGATGCACAAGCTTAAAGCTTTTAATTTGGAGATAAAGCTCCTAATTTGAATCTCCTCCTCAAGTGTTGAAAAATTTAATGGGGATGTTAGTGCACAAAATTACCCAAATACCCTTTAGTATTCAATCCAAATCAACTACAAATACTAAATGTAAATCACGTACAATATATATATATATATATATATATATATATATATATATATATATATATATATATATATATTTCTCACCCTAATTGTGTTGATTAACTTTCTGCCAAATCTGCCGCTTCTTCATCATTCTATATTATACTCTCCATTTCACTTTCACTATTGGTAAGTTCCCATCATATTCTTATATATTATTTATGATTTATATGATACAATATTCTTTTAACATGGATTAATGCTCCTTTGTGTGACATATTTTAACATATTTAAGTATGAAGATGATTATATATATGTCATGTTCTATTATGTTTTTACGTAATTTATGTCGACATTGGATCAAAACCAATTAAAAAAAATGTTTGTTAACAAATGAGTAATGAATCTTCATGGTGCACATGGAAATTATTTGTGAGTGATATGCATGTTTGTGGGGAAGAAACTGTTGGGAAAAACAATGATCAAACCTAAGTTATAAATCTGAAGAGTCAAAATCTATCTCAGTTGTATTCAGGAAAAACTTAGTGAATTCCTGAGTCTGTGTTTCTGAGTCTGTGCTGCACAGACTGAAGAATTGTTTCTGAGTCTGTGCTGCACAGACTGAAGAATCTCACAGACTGAAAGCCTTGCTCTTCCTGAAGACTTATGAATTCATCATCTGAAGAATGAAGATTGAAGACAAAAGACTTCACAGACTGAAGATCACAGACTGATAATCACAGATTGAAGATCACAGACTGAGAGCACAGACTGAAGAGCACAGATTGAAGAATGAAAGTACAAGTGTACAGAAGATATTCTTCTCTCCTTAGGCTAGATACAACTGATAAGATGTTTGAGAAAGGTCAAACATCGAACAAAGGTTTTCTTCTCAGCAAAGAAACCTTTTACCTTTTGCTTTTTCTATTTCCAAGAAAAGCAAAAAGGATAGAGTGCAAAGTTGCCCAAGATGAATGTGTTATCCCTTGGACAACTAACTGAGCTGGTTAATAGAAGTTGATACTCAACTCTATAAATAGCAGCTCAATAGCACTCTTCAAAGCATCCAAGTATCCAAGAAAACCAAAAGCAAAATAGTTTACAAGACCTTTAAGCTTAGGCTCAAAGCATTACCACACTAACTATTAAAGTTTGTAGTGATAATTGTATCTTAATATACTAATACTTGGATCGTATTCAAACCAATACTTTGTCATCTGTGTGAGACAAATACTTTATTGTGAATAATACTTTGATTCATAATAAACTCTGTGTCAAAATTAATCTTGTTTTCCGCCTAGATTAATTTAAACTTGTTTGATATAAAAGTTGGATATAAACTAACACGTTAAGATAACTGTTATTTAATCTGTATCTAAGTTTTGGGAACCTTGTGACCCAACAACTGGTATCAGAGCAAATAAAGATTTAATCTATAACGATCAAAGGAACCCAGTTTATCAAACAATCATCTAAATCCATTTTTCTCTACATTTTTTTTTCCTTGAAAAATGACTTCTTCTATTGCTATGGCTGGGAAGGGAATTCCAATCTTCAATGGTGTAAATTTTACCCACTGAAAATTGAAAGCTGAATGGTTTCTTGCTAGCATTCATGATGAAATGCTTAGAGTCATTCAGGAAGGACCCATTATTCCTGGCAGAATAGTTCCTGCAACTTTAGATGCAAATGGTATTATTTTGACACCCGAAAAATTTGTTGAGGCTGCCAAAAATACCTGGACTGATCTAGACATGCAACTATATGCTTTAGACTTTAAGGCCAAATCCATACTGGGCAATGCAGTTACTGAGCCTATCTTTGCTAAGATATCTTGCTGCAAAACTGCTAAAGCCATATGGGATATGCTAACTGACCAATATGATGGTGTAAGTTTAGTACAATCCCAAAAGAAGAAGAATCTCATAAGAAATTATGAGAACTTCTCTGCTGGCCAAAATGAGTCATTAACTGATATTCATACCAGATTTCAGATCTTAATCAATGATCTTGAAAGGTATAATATCATCAAGGGACAGTTTGAAATCTGTGCAAAATTTGTTGATGTCATTCCAAACACTTTTTCTGAAGTTATCACTTCATTAATTGTAAGTGAAAAATTGGAGACATATGATCTCTCTGGCCTTTTTGGACTTCTACTAAATTTTGAAGAAACCAAAGCCAGAAAGGATCTAAATGCCAAAAGGATTGCAAAAGATCCATCTGCTGCCCTTGTTGCAACAACAAGGAAAAATAGAGAACTTTTCTCTAGAGCAGATTACCATCTTACTCTTACAGACTCAGAATCAGATGATGAAACTGAGTCTCTAGAAGCTGAAATGGCATTGCTAGCCCAAAGTTTAGAAAAAGCAAGATTCAAAGGTTCAAAAGGAAGGCCAACTTTTGATCCTAAGAAAGCTACTTGCTATAAATGTGGGCAAGTTGGTCATATTTCTTCTGACTGCAGAGTGAAGATTGCAGAATCTTCAAGTTCTGATAAGTGGGAAGAAAAGGCCAAGAAGTACAAGAAAAAGTACTTCAACTCCAAGAAAATTGGAGAGAAACAACAACCAAAGAAACTAGAGAAAGCTTTGGTTGTTGAACAATGGATAGATGAAGAATCTTCATCATCTGAGAATGATGAAGATATGTGCTTAATGGCTATCACAGAGAGCCAGTTTGACAAAGATGTCAAATTTGCAGAAAATGCATGTGTTCATCCAGACTGGGACAGAGGATCTGCTTACAATGTAAATCATTTTAAACTTTACTATAGTGATGCAGAAAAACAGAAAATGTTTGAACACATCTATGTAGACTTTTTGAAAAGACTGGAGGAAATACAAGATTTAAAAACCAAACTCAGTCAAGTTCAAAAAGATCTACAATCAAAAGTGAATGAAATAAACCAAAATAAACAGTACAAACTTGAGCTTGATGCTCAATATGACCTTCTCAAAAAGATCAAGCTGGAAAAAGAAGCTTATAAAAACAAAGCTGATCATTATGAAAGGATCTGTAAATCTTGGTGTATTTCATCACTTAAAAATGTGAACTGTTTATCCAAACAGATTCCAGCTCAGATACAAGCGGTCATAGGTGATGAGTTTGATCTTAAAAGTCACATAAATTCAGAAATAAACTCAAAACCTACTATATTTGTACCTGAGATTTTACCTCATACTTTTAGTCATACTGTGGGAGACAAAGTTATATTGACAAATGCTTTTGTTAGACCAAAAATAGTTGCTAAAGAACTAGTATATGAGACAAAGCCAGACTCTGAAGACACAGACTCAGAAATCTCAGTCTGTGAAACTTCTCAATCTGAACAGTCTGAACTTATAATCACTAATGAATCTTTAGAAACTATAGAACTTGAAAAGAAAAGATTTATAAAAGGCAAAGTTAATATTCCCACAGTACCATCTTTAAAAAGACAAAAAGAGGTAAAAGGAATCAAGAATAAACAAAAAGGTTACAATGTGTTTGAACCTTCCACATCTCAGTCTGTATCTGGTCCAGACAAAATTATGCCAAATGACAAATCTAAAGGCATAAAACCCGTAGCAAAGGAGTTAAAAAGATCTCAGTCTGTGAGATCTAACTGTCAGTCTGGAAAAATCAATTTTCAGTCTGGCAAACTTAACTCCAAATCTGTTTGTATTAACACTCAGTCTGACTCTCAGAAGTCAAATCTTAACAACCAGACTGAGACCATTAAGCTGCTTAATGAAAACTTAATGAAGTTAACCACAGATTTTAAAACATTTGTTGAGTCAAAACAAGAGTTTAACAGAGGATCTAGTGCAAATAATAACCCAAAATCCAAAAGGACCATTATGTTGAACAGAAAATGTTACAACTGTGGAAATCTGGGACATGAAGGTATTAAATGCACAAAGTCCATTCTTAAACAACCAAAGGCTGCTTTGATCAAACAAATGTCATCTACAAACAACAAAATCAAAAATAGAGAGGTTAAAAGTCAACTTCACAGACTTGGCACCAAAACTGCTAAAGAATTGACTCCAACCAACTCTAAAAAACCCATCAAAAGATGGGTTCCCAAAAGTAACTAATCGATTTTGTTTGTCTTGTGCAGGGTAACAGCAAATGGTACCTAGACAGTGGATGCTCAAGACACATGACAGGTTCCTTGAAGAATCTGCCAGAGTTTGTAGAAGAAGAAGGAGCTTCTGTCAAATATGGTGACAACTCTGTTGCCAAGATAAAAGGTTATGATGTGGTGAAGGCTGGCAACATCAGAATAACAAAGGTGGCCTATGTTGAGGGATTAAAGCATAACCTGCTTAGTGCTAGCCAGATTTGTGATGATGATAGTGAAATCAGAATCAGAAAGAGGGCGGCTGTTATCTATAATTCCAAAGGCAAACCTATATTAGTTGCCAAAAGAGAAAGAGATATTTATCTCTTGGATCTTTCTTCTGCAGACAATAATGTAGAGACTTGTCTCTATACTCAGTCTGTGCCAGAACTAAGTTGGCTATGGCATAGAAGGTTATCCCACCTGAACTTCAAAAATATTAACCTCCTGTCAAAGAAGAAATTGGTTAGAGGTCTGCCTGATGTTACATTTGCAAAAGACAAACTTTGTCCTGCATGTACACTAGGGAAACAGACCAAAAACCATTTTCCATCCAAATTGTTAGCTACAATTGATCAACCACTGCATATGCTCCATATGGATCTGTTTAGACCCATGAGCATTAGCAGTTTGGGTGGAAAGAAGTATACACTTGTGGTTGTGGATGAATACACAAGGTATACTTGGGTCATCTTTCTTAAGGCTAAAAGTGATGCTCCTGAAGAGATTATTAATCTAATCAAGAGGGAAGAATTGCAGAAAGATGCACCTGTCAAGCAACTCAGGAGTGACCATGGTACAGAATTCAAAAATTCTACTCTCATTGAATTCTGTACTGACAAAGGCATTATTCAAAACTTTGCCTCTGTCAGAACTCCTCAACAAAATGGTGTTGCTGAGAGAAGAAATCGTACTCTCATAGAAGCTGCAAGAACCATGTTATGCCATGGTCAAATGAAGATTTATTTTTGGGCAGAAGCAGTTAACACTGCCTGTTATACCCAAAATAGATCTATTTTGGTCAAGAGGCATGGCAAAACTGCATATGAGTTGTATCACAAGAAAGTTCCAACCATCCATTACTTCCAGACCTTTGGAAGTAAATGCTACATTCTCAATCAAAGAGATCAATTAGCAAAGATGGAACCTAAGTCTGATGAAGAAATGTTTGTTGGCTATTCATCTATTTCAAAGGCCTACAGAGTCTACAACAACAGAAGGAACAAAATTGAAGAAACTATCAATGTCACCTTTGATGCTTCCTCTGCTAATGATGAACATGTTTCTTAGTCTAATGTTCATTTATTGGAAGATTTATCTGTTGTGGGATCTGAATCTCAAATCCCAGTTGTTGCCAACCGGCAACAGGACTCTGAAAGTGATAATGAAGATGCTCAACATGCTCATTCGATGACAATACCTTCATCAACAGAAGATGAATCTGTGTCCAGAGATTCAAATTCTTCTGATACATGTGTTCAGTCTGGTAGTTTTCAGTCTATGAACTCTACAGACTCAGACTTGCCCTATGTAGAAGATGATGCAGAACTCAGTCCTGCTATTCTTCCACCAAATGAGAATGATTTACTATTCAATGATGAATCATTTCTAGGAGTCAAAGAACACAAGTATCATCCAATTACAGAAATAATTGGAGATTATGTTTCTGGTGTACAAACAAGAGCTCAAGTATCAAGCTCACCTACTGCAAATTTCTGTTTCTACACAAACTTCCTGTCAATCATTGAACCAAAGAAAGGTGAAGAAGCCTTGAAAGATGATGATTGGGTTGAAGCAATGCAGGAAGAGTTAACAGAATTTGACAGAAACAATGTTTGGATCCTAATTCCTGTTCAAAAAGGAAAAACCATTATTGGAACTAAATGGGTTTACAGAAACAAGATGGACAAGGATGGAGTGATAATAAGGAACAAAGCAAGGCTAGTTGCTTAAGGCTACAAGCAGGAAGCAGACATTGATTATGATGAAACCTTTGCCCCTGTAGCCAGAATTGAAGCAATTCGGTTATTCTTGGCATATGCTGCATTCAAGGACTTCAAAGTCTATCAAATGGATGTCAAGAGTGCATTTCTGAATGGCAACTTACAGGAGGAAGTCTATGTGAAACAACCTCCAGGTTTTGTAAGTTCCACTTTTCCAAATCATGTCTATAAATTGCAGAAAGCACTATATGGACTAAAACAAGCTCCAAGAGCTTGGTATGACACCTTATCATCCTATCTTCTTAGTAATGACTTTACTAGAGGATCAATTGATAAAACTTTGTTCTTCAAAAGGAACAAGGCAGATGTCATACTAGTCTAAATCTATGTTGATGATATTATATTTGGGTCTACTTATGAAAAATTGTGTAAATGGTTTTCAAACTTAATGTCAAAACAGTATCAAATGAGTATGATGGGTGAATTAACATACTTTCTTGGTCTACAAGTACATCAGAAACCTGATGGTATCTTCATCAACCAAGGTAAATATGTCAATGACCTACTTACTAAATATTCTTTAAAGGACTGTTCAATTATGAAAACACCAATGAGCACTGCAGATAAGTTGGATAAAGATCAGTCTGGCAAGTCAGTCTGTCAAACTACTTATAGAGGTATGATAGGATCTCTACTATACCTCACTGCAAGTAGACCAGATATCATGTTCTCAACATGTTTGTGTGCTAGATATCAATCTGAACCTAAAGAATCGCATCTAAAAGCTGTAAAAAGGATTTTTAGGTACCTAAAAGGTACTCCTAACCTGGGTCTTTGGTATCCCAAAGACTCTGGTTTTGATCTAATTGGATATACAGATGCAGATTATGGAGGTTGTAAATTAGACAGGAAAAGCACTTCTGGTGGATGTCAACTGCTAGGTGGCAAACTAGTCAGTTGGTCAAGCAAGAAACAGAATTCTGTTGCTACATCCACTGCAGAAGCAGAATATGTGGCTGTTGGTAGTTGCTGTGCTCAATTGCTATGGATGCAACATCAACTAGCAGACTATGATTTGGTGTTTACAAAAACTCCAATCATGTGTGATAACCAAAGTGCCATTGCCATCACTGAGAATCCTGTATTTCACTCCAGGACAAAGCATATTGAGATCAGACATCACTTTATCAGAGATTGTGCTGAGAAAGGTAAAGTGATTCTCAAATATGTGCCAACAAATGACCAATTAGCAGATATCTTTACTAAACCTCTTAATGAAGATAGATTCTTATATCTGCTTGGTCAACTAGGAATGCTCAACCCCTAGTAAACCCTTGAATCTGTATGATTCAATTCTCAGTCTGTGTCTGCTTTTCAATTTGTATAACTGTATTCTCAGCTACATACAGTCAAAAAGCACAGACTAAGAGATATATTTGTACATACTTTATAAGAAAATACCAAAAAGATTTTACAACTTATGTTATTTTCTCTCAGTCTGACTAATTATATGTTTCAGTCTGTGTGACTCCTTCCAGATTAAGCTACACAGACTAACCATATTCATTCAGACTAGACCCTCTATTTTTGTGCTTTATTAATTCATAAGGTTAGTATTTTAGTACTGTTAGTATTAATACTGCTAGTTACTCTTAGTACTGCTGGTTAATACTGATAAGCCTTTTAATACTGCCCTCATGAATTCGTATTTTAGCACTGTTAGTATTAATACTGCTAGTTACTTTTAGTACTGTTGGGTTAATACTGATATTTTTTTTAATGCTGTTGGTAAAGATTGGTACAATTATCACTGTTAATGTAGCAAGTTACTACTGTTAGTTAATTTTAGTACTGCTCTCGCAAGTTACTACTGTTAGTTAATTTTAGTATTGCTTTCGCAAGTTACTACTGTTAGTTAATTTTAGTACTGCTCTCGCAAGTTACTACTGTTAGTTAATTTTAGTACTGCTCTCGCAAGTTACTACTGTTAGTTAATTTTAGTACTGCTTTCGCAAGTTACTACTGTTAGTTAATTTTAATACTGCTTTCACAAGTTAGTACTGTTAGCTATATAAATCTGTTACCACTGCCGGCACAATTTTTTTTAAAATTTTTTTTATTTTTTTTTAAAATAAATAAATAACAATATCTTTGCATTTAATGGTAAAACCATTTTTATGGTAATAATCATTGAAAGTTTTGGCGCTTGTTGTCTATTTATCTGCTCAATACAAAAAGTGCACGTGCTTCAGCGTTACTGTTGCAGAGAAAGGAATAAACCGTCAAGTGGGTCCCATTTAACGGAAATTTAATTTCTTCAAATACCCACTTCTGTTTTCCCCTTTTTTCTTCACCTGTACTTGCACATCCAAAATTACACAGAGTTTGTAAGCCCTAACATAAATCGCTCAACCATTTTCGAAATCAATCTCAAAAAAATCTTCATTTAAAATGGCTGATCAATGGGCTTACACGGCACCTGCCAACATCGCTGCGGCTAAACCCTTCAAACAGGGTAAACAGGTAAAACTCTGTATAAATAATCAAGTAGCTACCATTTCCATTCCTGACTCTAAAAAGAATAAAGGGTTTGAGGAACTAACTGCTTTTATGTCTGCTCATCCATTAAGGGGAGCATTCTTTAACTCAGTCCCTCAAATATACCCACATTTTTTAATGGAATGGTGGTATACTTGCTCCTCCAATAGTACCAATACTGCAATCACTGGTACTATTGATCATGGTAAACGGGCAGTTACCATTGATCAGGAGCTAATTAGGAATGTCTTAGACTTGCCTTTGGGAAATAATTTTGAACCCATTCCAACCAAGGAAGCAACAAGGGCTTCTCTTACTTTGGTTGGATATACCAAAGAAAAAGGCACCATCTTGATGTCAGGATTCACCCCCAGATGGAAATTTTTAATCTCTGGCATCATTAGAAGTCTAGGAGGAAAATCTAGTAGCACATGGGAGTTAAACGAGTTTGAAACTCAACTGTTGAGCTCATTCATCACAGGTTTAAACATCAACTTTGCAGAGTTGTATTTTAAAGAAATTTTAAAACTAGTGAATGAGTCACAGAGAATTTTTAATGTACCTTTTATAAGGTTACTCTCCCTGTGCATCCAATCCAGATTAACTGGGTCTGTGTATATGTCTTTTAATAACAAAATTGCAGATATACCCGTACCTGTGCTCACATATAAAGTGTTCAACCATCCGGTTCCACTTTCTGGAGCGCCTATCACTGCTGCTATGCAGCAATGGATTGATCACCCATATGTTGCTTCTGCATCTATGGAGGGTGATAGTTCAGGTGATAGTGAGGGTACTGAGACCCAGGCTGTTGAAGATCGTGTAGCTGAAGCAGAGCACACAGACTCCAGGGATACAGACTCAACTCAGTCTGTGCACTTGGAGTCAGACTCAAACATTCCTGAGTCTGTTCCATCTTCAACAGAAGATGCAGGTAGTACTTCTTCTTCATCTGAGGACATGGATATAGATCAACCTTCTTATCCTAGCCCATCCTCACCCACAAAAGAGAGTCACAAACAAACCAACCCAGATGAGTCACCACTCACTCTGGAGGAATCACCAGACTCAACCCCAAAAAGTATAGCACAAGTAGAATCATCATCCATGGAATTGGATGTCAATAGAACACCTTCCAGTGATATAGTCCATTCCACTGCAGCTCTGCTAGAGTCTGTGGTGCCAATGGCTACCCAACTGACCCAACCTACACCTAGTTTAATCAGCTTGGATACCCACATTACTGCTACTACACTGACCCCTGTAGTATGCATTGAAGAAGATGCTCCAATCCTGAGCACTACCACCCCCCTCTTTACCCCACTCGCAATGGCTGAGCCCATAATGACCACTAGTTCTGTACTAGTTCACATTCCAGTGAGTCCTTTCTTACACCCCTCTGCACAGATCGCCAATACCCAAGTCATGTCACAGACTGAGGTACAGATCTCATCTTCTTTGCCTGATGAACTACTATCTTATCACCAGATGGTTAGTGAAGGCATACCAACCTCCACATTCGTTGCCAGTGATACTATTCCTTTACACCAGGGACTGTTTGAGGCAACAGGTGCAACACAATCATTTCCCAGTGATATCTTATCCTATCACCGGATTAGATCTGAGGGAACAACTACACCACTCAATGCCTATGATCGCTTTTCCATGCACAGGACACAGAGTGAGGCAAAGAGTGCAACCCCAAAAGATTCCAGTGATCTTGCTCAGTTACAACATGAGTCAAGTGAGGAACACATACCATCACCCAATTCTAACCCTTCCAACCAGACCCAGTCTGTGCCTTCTAGTACACTTAATGATGTGCTTTCCGCCATCAACAAGTTGTCTGAATGGGTACAGACTGAGTTCAATAATAATAAGAAAGAGCTAGAGAAGATGAAGCATCTAGTCTCTACTATGGTGGATAAAGTGGATATGCTGGAGGAGAAGGTATCCATTAGGTTAGATGAAATGCAGACCACCCTCTCAAACTTAGTAGATGATGTCAAAAAGGCAAGAAGATGAAGTATGGGTCTGCAGAAGCTAAAACCTCAAAAGATAAAGATTTAAATAATAAATCCTTAGATTTAGGGGGAGATAGCAGTGAGGAAGATGATGGAGATGATGGACCCGAAGGTGCTAGGGTGAAGTCTCAGACTGAAGCTCAGTCTGTGCCACAGACTGAAAATATGAGTGCACAGACTGAGGGGGAGCAAGAAGGATTGCAGGCAGGTAAACATACTGAGATGGATGCACAGACTCAGGGGGAGTCATCCATTGTCTTACACATAGACCCAATTGCAACTATCTCAGCCCAAGGTCAGATGGAGTTGAAGAGACCAAGGGAAGAAGATGAAGATGTTCAACCACTGCAGATCAAAAGAGCCAGGAAGACAAAAAGAATGGCCAGGAGGATTCCTGAAAGGGATATCTTTGATTCCCAACCAAAGATGAAGGGGATCAAGACCTGGGATCAGTTTGTGAAGCTGGCTGAAGAACAGGACACTGATGGTGAAGATGATGATGCCATTAATCCTGATTGTAGTTCTGAGTCTGAGGTACTTAGAAGATCAGATGATGATGAAGATGATGCTACTTTTGGAGGTGTAGATGAAGGTGCCTCAAAAGTCAAGACTGGAGAGTCGAAGTCTGTGCCCTCTGAACCTGCACAGACTGAGACACAGCATCAGACACAGACTCAGAGCTCTGAACAACAAGCAGCAAGCACTGATGCTCTAATTATCAGTGCTGAAGTCATTCAAGCTGAAGCCAATCCTGCTAGACCAACCACAACAACCAGAACACTGCCTCCAGGTAGAAGTGAAATTGAAGATAGAATGCAATGGAGAAGTGCTCACCTGATTAGCACTTATCCTGGGTCAAGCTCTACCATGGAAGAAGTTATGGATAAGGGTAAGGGCAAGGAGATTGCCTTATCCAAGCAGGAAAGGTTAAGCAAGATCAAGAAGATAGTGGATGATCATGCTGCTGGCACAAGAAATCCTGAACTGACAAATCTACAGGATGAACTCTTGCAACAAGAAGCTACTGCTCAAGGCATGTCTTTAACTGAGTACTTAAATGTACTAACTGAAGAAGAGCAGAAGCTGAAGGAAGCAAGATTTGTTGACATGCTCTCCAAAGAATTAGAAGATGAAGACTGTTCACAGACTCAAACCAGAAGGAGTCAAGTTGAGCAACAAATCAAGGAAGATGAAGAGCTGTCAACAAAGTTACAGAAGATAGAGAGCCTGAAGCCAAAGCTACAAGCCACTTTCCAAAAGTCAAAGCTCAAGCAGAAGATTAGAGAATGTCATCTGAACAAGATTGGACAGAAATTGAAGCTGGACCTGACCTTGACCAAGAGCAAGAAGATGGTATGGGTGGATGAACTGTACACTCTAGGGCTTAAGGAATGACAATCCATTGCCAATCTTTTAAAGAGTGCAGCTGACAAGGAATTGAAGAAAGAAGTTCTGGATGAGCTATCTTACCTGATTGAGCTAGTTCTCAGTCTGGGGCTCATCTCAGAAGAAGAATACAAGTTGTTTTGCATAGCAAACAACTTTGTAATTAAGAAGAAGTCAGTTGGGTTATCCACAGAGAATGAGCAGAGAAGGGAACATCCTCTACCCAAAGGTATCATTTTCATTGATAGATCATATGTACAGACTGACAGCATTGAAGGTCTGTGCTATAGAGATATCAATGGGATAGAATGCTTCCAGGATCAGAATAGGTTATATGGAGAGTCTCTGTTGCATTGCATTGCCCTGCTGAAGGAATGCAAACATTCTCAAGCCAGACCATTCAGAAGAAGACTGATTAGCTGGTTATTCAACAACCTTTCCCAAATCAGGATGATGATTGGACTTGAAGATATCTGCAAGAAGATCATCCTAGAGTATCAAGAATTTGAAGACAAATCTGATAAGGAAATGGAAACACTGTTGAAGAGGAAAGTGGAAAAGATGAAAGAGATCAAGGCTCGGAGAAAGGACTGAGGATTGTTATATTTATATTATTTACAATCTTATGTAATAATTGTAATATTTTTGTATACTAACTATGACTTTGACTTTATATATATAAGTCTAAGATTCATAAGTTATGTTATACTTTAGTATTTATTATTTCTCCATTATCTTTTGTAAATAGATTTTGACATCATTAGATAGGGGGAGATTGTTGGGAAAAACAATGATCAAACCTAAGTTATAAATCTGAAGAGTCAAAATCTATCTCAGTTGTATTCAGGAAAAACTTAGTGAATTCCTGAGTCTGTGTTTCTGAGTCTGTGCTGCACAGACTGAAGAATTGTTTCTGAGTCTGTGCTGCACAGACTGAAGAATCTCACAGACTGAAAGCCTTGCTCTTCCTGAAGACTTATGAATTCATCATCTGAAGAATGAAGATTGAAGACAAAAGACTTCACAGACTGAAGATCACAGACTGATAATCACAGATTGAAGATCACAGACTGAGAGCACAGACTGAAGAGTACAGATTGAAGAATGAAAGTACAAGTGTACAGAAGATATTCTTCTCTCCTTAGGCTAGATACAACTGATAAGATGTTTGAGAAAGGTCAAACATCGAACAAAGGTTTTCTTCTCAGCAAAGAAACCTTTTACCTTTTGCTTTTTCTATTTCCAAGAAAAGCAAAAAGAGTAGAGTGCAAAGTTGCCCAAGATGAATGTGTTATCCCTTGGACAACTGACTGAGCTGGTTAATAGAAGTTGATACTCAACTCTATAAATAGCAGCTCAATAGCACTCTTCAAAGCATCCAAGTATCCAAGAAAACCAAGCACTCAAAGCAAAATAGTATACAAGACCTTTAAGCTTAGGCTCAAAGCATTACCACACTAACTATTAAAGTTTGTAGTGATAATTGTATCTTAATATACTAATACTTGGATCGTATTCAAACCATCTGTGTGGGTTTGAATACTTTGTCATCTGTGTGAGACAAATACTTTATTGTGAATAATACTTTGATTCATAATAAACTTTGTGTCAAAATTAATCTTGTTTTCCGCCTAGATTAATTTAAACTTGTTTGATATAAAAGTTGGATATAAACTAACGCGTTAAGATAACTGTTATTTAATCTGTATCTAAGTTTTGGGAACCTTGTGACCCAACAGAAACAATAATAAAATAGGATAATAAATTTTAATATGTTTTATGTGGCTATGGGTGATCTTCATTGTTTTAAAATCATTTGGGATTAGAGTTGTAATGATCACATCATTACCTTAGGCTAGAAATATAGAGAAGAAAAATATAAAAGATGCAAAAGTAAAAGAAGCAAAGATCAGTAAACTGATTTTAGGATTTGTAGAAAAGAGTACTTGATCAATGTGCATTAGTAGTTTAGCCATGGTGAAAAAGTGGTCGAGTGTGAGTGATAAAAGGGCCAAACGGTTAATCTGGAACTTGTAATATGTGGAATCAGATGGAAGTGATAGGAAGTTGAAATACATGATGCCATAGAAGGGAAGGCCAAACAATTGGTACTGAAATTTCAATTAAAAGACATAATAAGTGCAGACCAAAGAATTTCACATAAGAAAAGAAATCTTCAAGGAATGCAGCCTAAACAAAACCTAATAGAGGTACATGTTTTCAAGGTCTAGCACGAGATATTATAAAGACAAAAAATCCAACTTTTCCTACATCACCTCAAATCTTCAACGATACAAGATACATGCCGTATTTCAAAGTACTAATTTTTTTTATCTTGTTTGTAATTTTTTATATCTCATGCCATATATATATATATATATATATATATATATATATATATATATATATATATATATATCATTGACATTTTAACTTGCATTTTAGGATTGTATTGGATGCATTGATGGTACACATATAGAAGCGTGCATCCCAGAAAAACAACAAATGTGTTACATCGGTCGAAAAGGGATTCCTACTTTTAACGTAATGGCAACTTGTGATTTTAATATGTGTTTTACATATATATCTGTTGGGTGGGAGGGATCAGCACACGACACACGTGTCTTTCTGCATGCGATCAACACTCCATCCATGAACTTCCCACAGCCACTGGAAGGTAGCTATATATGCGATGATATTAACTTAATCTACATAAATTATACTTTTACTTAATTTCTTTCTTATCATTTTATAGGTAAGTATTATATGGTTGATAAAGGATATCCGGATAGAAAAGGATATCTTGTTCCATATTCTAGGACAAGATATCATAAATTTCAATTTCAAAACGAGCCACCAAATAATATGCAAGAAGCTTTCAACCGATCTCATTCATCTTTACGAAGTTATATTGAGAGGTCGTTTGGGATTTTAAAAAAACGATGGAGAATCCTTGGTAGGATGCCCCAGTTTAGTGTGCAAACTCAAATTGATGTTATCATCGCCGCATTTGCTTTACATAACTACATTTGGAATACTTCCGAAGAAGATATGATGTTTACTACATTTGAGCAACATCCAAATTACATACCACATGATGAACTCCCCGACGTTCGTGCTTATCAAACAAGCAGTGAGAATTTATGTGAAGGAACATCTAACGAGATGAAAAAGATCCGTAATGATATTGCTATATCGATATGAAATGCACGTAGTTGATGATTTATCACGAGCATAGTATATTATTGTTTGCCTTTTGATCTTTTATATTTTGTCAACTTTATTTGTTTAACCATGTTCTTCCATTATTTTTATGCGTTGTTCTGTTTTGTCATTTTACATTTTAATTTTACAGCTACAGCTAATTATCAAACACACTTTACAAATAAAGCTCCAGCTTCCGGCTCGAATAAAAAGCTTCAGCTTATAGCTACCAGCTAATTTTGCCAAGCATACCCAAGGGCAAAAAAGAGAGTAATCCTTTTCCTAAAAATTAGCAAATAACGTTTCATTCATACAATTATTTACTCAGCTTCAAATTTTCAATGATAAATATCGTGAATTCAAATTTTAATCTTCTTTAATTAAATACTTTTGATATATAATCTTTTAATAATTTATCTTTATTTTAGTACATAAATTAGGATGCATGTCTAACAAAATACCTTCTGCATTCAAATTGAGGATGCATATCTAAAAGAGAACTCCTCCATTCAAAGTTTATCTTAATATAATAATCATCGCATCCAAATAAAAAACAAATTTGGATGCGGGTGTTTATGTTTACGATCTACCCAACTGATATTTAACACACAAGCATCCATGTAAAAGGATGCTAGTTTCAAAAAATAAGGATGCGTCTTAATCTCAATACAAGACTATAACTGCATCCCAAAAATCGAGATCTGTTTGAGCGACGTAAAGTTGCATTTGATTTATAAAAAGGTAGCAGGCAAAGAGTTACTCAGTATTTCTTTGACTTAAATGGAGATATAAAATTATTGATTAATTGTGGATTAATCAATATACAAATGAAAATGGTGAAGATGATTGATTTTGGATATTTGAAGGATGGTTGTGTTTGACCGAATTAATGGGCCACGAGTTACCAAATACACCCTTAATCTTTTAATTTTTAATTTAAAACAAAAGCTTTCAAATTAATTAGTGGTTCAGAATCATTCTTACCAATTATATAAAATAAGAACATTCTTCCTCTCTCTATATATATATATAGACGAGAGAGATACACATGTGTGCGTGTTCGTGTGTGTTTCTTGTAGTTTGTTTAACGTATTAATGAACAAATTTTGTTAGTCAACGAACATGAACAACAAAATCCGTTCACTTATCCGTTCGTGTTCGTTCGATAAAACTTTAATGAACAAAATCGTGTTCGTTCGTGTTCGTTCGCTTCATTTACAGGCCTAAATACAAGTTTAACACAATTTGGTTGGTTTACTGGAGTTGGATGTTTCATAATTGACCAGCCGTCTAAAAATTCTGTAATCAAGTTTATTTATAAGATATGGGCTTAAACGAGGCCCAAATACATTTATTTCTTCTTCATTATTAGAATTCCCTAAGGATAAAAAAATAATAGAATTGATGGGCCAAATCCATATTTGAATTAGTAGTTGTATCCAAGTCATATACCCAAATTTTATCTCCTCGTAATCTCGTTTGTCTTAGAATATTCATGGAAATTAAATTAAATTCAACCACTTTATCTAGAGGAATAGAAGAGACTTCAGTCGTGAACAATCAGAATATGGCCCAATAAGCAGGAGCAACAATATAAAGCCCAAATTTACCTATTACAGACCTGTACAACGTAAATAAATATGATAAAAGCCCAAAGTTGGGCAATATATAATGGATTTTTATTTAAATTAAATCTTTATTATAAAACACATTGAATAAGTGTCATTTATACACTCTACCTTAGAAAATTGGACTGAAAATTATGTCTATCTATCTATTCTATAGATAAAATAAAGTAGAATGTGCATCTCCTTTTAAATACTGAAATTATCATAACCACATGAGCCAAAATACTATATGTCAAAAACTTTTATGTCATATTACTACCTAATTAATATTCTATTTTAAGTATTGATTTATACAAATAAACAAAATGTAATTAAACTAAATGATTGTACTCGGTAGATACTACTAAAGTATGTGTTACCTTAGTTGAGTATGTCACAATTGTATAGATGAGTTACTTTATGGAGTAAATTGCATAAATTGTCCATGTGATTTATATAATTCTCATTGTTATGAACATTTCAAAAATTTAAAAGTTATTACACGCTCAGGTCCTCCTCTACCTAAAAACTAAAATACTTTTGGTGATGCGCACTCAGCGGATCTATTTTGTTCGGCGAGAGGAAGGTATTTTAGTCGTTTTAGGTAGATGAGAGACTGAGAGTGCAATAACTTTTTAGTTTTACTGTCCATGTAACAAACAAAGTATATGGACTAACGGTGAAAATGTATATAGACCACATGTACTATTCATGCAATTTACTCTGCTTTATGATATTATGTACGTAAATCTATATTCATTTATTTATTTCATCAGCTTAATTTATTTATTCCTACTTTTGTGGACAATTCGGGATGATCATCCAAAAAATGACAAAATTCAAATCATACGTTGTGGCATAAGGAACTTTTGAGAATTTTATGTATAATTATATATTCAAAAGATAGTAATTAATAATTTAAAACACTTTACACATAAATCGGTACTAGTGTCGGAGTGTCGACACCTATTAGCAAGTACCATACGTCTATATAATCTAGAAAAAACGAGTAAATTGTACGAATGGTCTCCGTGATATTTCAAAGCTACATATATTAGCAAACTAATGTTATCAACTCACAATCATATCAATTCACCGATGAATAACAAAAACTAATATACGGCTATCATTAAATTGTTGTTTACAGTAAAAGTACTAAAACCCACTACGTAGCACGTGTATCATGCTAGTTTACTTTAAAATAGCTTTTTCTCGGTGCACATATATTACTAACATATCATTTTTAATTTTAATACATAAAAGCCAAATATTGCTATATACACACATTAGTACATGTTTGTGAGGTAAAAAGATGTATTGTCATTTGTCACCTTAATAGAATTGATAACAACCATGAAATAACCAATAATGAAGGGAATAAAGAGTCAGAAAGAGGCGGCTAAATTTGGTATATAAGTAGTGATGGTAGTTGGTTATTAAATGGGACATACATATATATTTGGGGAGCCTTTGTCAAAAGTGGGATGTCGTATTAACTTTGTTACAAGTTTGTTACTAATCAAATCAAGCTTCTTATAGAAATTATTTCATAAAATAGTTCTCATTTTGTAAGACACACTCATATTATTAACATTGATTTGATCGTTTTAGCACCTTTGCTCTGTTTTTTCTCTATTTTATTCGTTAGTATACACAATAATATTGTACTCCTTCCATTCCACAATAAGTGTCCACAGTCAGTTTTCACAAACTTTAAGAAATTATATCGTTTGGTAGTAAAAATGACACTATTACCATTGTCTTTTGCACAGACTCCCATGTATCAGTTTTGAGGAAAAAAAAATATTTTGAGAGTACAACGGTAAAGTTATTTTGGGACAAACTAAAATGAAAATGCGGACACTTATTTTGAGACGGATAGGGTAACAGTAAGCCTTTAAACCACATAATTTTAGTGAGTTTTTTTGGTGTTAGAAAACAATTATGAGATTATTAGTTCCCTAGACTTTGGTTTATTGATAAGTTAGTCCTTTAAAATGGGAAATTTTACAAAACAGAAGATTAGCACATGGATTATATTTAATCATATATCAATAGATAAAGTTGAAATTAAACAAATGGAATAAACGAGAATTGACCCAAAAAAGAAGATTCCCGTTATCTAGAGTAGGTCGTAAATTGGAACCTTCGAAGCTAATCAAACAGATTAAATTATTTTGATATATATCTTCTTAAAAGTGAGTTTACTCGGACGGTGACGCGTAACAACATATATAAACCGTCAAATTAATCTGCAAAATGATTTTTATATCAGAATACAATTTCCTATAACACAAAATAATGTTTTAATTATATGCATGTTGTACGTGTATGAAAATTTTTAGGCGGTATATAAGTTATTTTTCTTAAAGTAATAACTAATAACTATATATATTCCGAAAAAGGAAAAAAAATTTAGAAGTGATTAATATGCTTAATTTTTATGTAGTAAAAAAAGTCTTTTATTTACTATTTACTATGATTAAAAAAGGAAAAAAATAATCATTTTGTGAATATGAGAGTATATTTTCCGCTAAGAAAACTATGCGCACATTCCCTTTCCACATTATTCCAATTATTGCCCTCTACTCTCATTTATTGTGTAACAAAAAAGTAGCTAGTATAATATTATATATATATATATATATATATATATATATATATATATATATATATATATATATATATTATATAATATACCGAATAAAGAATAACATTATATTATACATAATTTGAGTAGAAAACAAAACAAGGTTGTGTTTGGTTTCGGAATGTGTTTCATGGAATTTGAATTTTAAGGAACATGAATTCCTATGAGTAAAGGTGGAATTGGAATTTGAAAAAAATATGAATTTCTTTTAGTAAAGGAATTCGGTAACTCACAAATCAATTTATTCGTAAATCAAACACCTTTATAGAATGGAATTGAGATTCTAATTTCAAATTCTACCAAGCAAACGCAATCAAGTGTTTAAAACTCCATTGAATTTAACAAGCAAGTACCAATTGGTCCATCAGACTGTATAATAGTACTTCACTAGTACCATTGCTTAAAATTATACTACTAGCTGATATTAACATAACTTTTAAATATTATGTTTTATAGATTAATAAAGATAACCTTTTTTAATTCATTGTATAAGTTTTATACTAGGATTGAGGCATCTCAATCGAGCTGTAATTGAGTGGACTGAGCTTGATGAGATTCGAACTCGGCTCGACTTATTTAGGATAAGCTTGAGCTTGACACGATATATAGCTTGACAAGTTATACGATGAATGTTCATGCTGTAAGTCCCGTTATCTTGATCGACAGCGAGGTTACGAACCGTATTCAGGTGTGGAATCCCTGAATATGGTCTATCTAATGTTAAACGAGTGAATAAACAATAACACGAGACAATAATAAGCAAACCAAGTCTTTTATTGATCTTAAACAAGTTACAATCAATCACTGACGCAAGTTCGCTCAATAACCTCTCGTTAACTGCTGCCCTAAAAAACGTGCTCAAACCCTAAACATAAAACTAGGTATATTCTGATCAAGTTTGTCGGGCTTGGGCTTGGCAAACTTAACAAGTTCTCTGGCCCACGAACTTATCTAGTTCGCCACGAACTTATCTAGTTCACCCAAACTTGTCAGTTAAACTAAACTATTACATTTTCATTTTCTAAATTACAAACTAAGACACGATACAAACTAGAATCCTATTGTCACATGAAATGTCCCAACAGACTCCCCTTTAACAATTGCTTCTAGTTGTAGTCTTCAAAAACTTGTGATTATCTTCAGATCTTCACCTGTTAAGCTCACTTCCTGCATGTAAACCTTTTCTAGCGCATAAGTTCACCACTTTCTGGTATTTCTGACTCTCCTCCTTCCATCCTTCCAAGTACATGATTTTATTCTCTTTAAGCTTCAACAAGTCATCTCTTGATAAGTTTACTAGATGCAGACAATCGTATACTCTCAGAAGTTCACGGACTCCATCTTCTTTCTCATCGTCAGCTTCCTCCATAACTGCCTCTCCTGTCTTACTATCCACATACCACCATCTTAGATTTCGAAGAATGTCTTAAGGCATTTTCTTCAAAGGAACCTGCTTCATACATTTCACAGGCTTGTGCTTGATCTGCATCCAATACTTCCCTGTTCTCGGATCTTTCCTGGTCTTATCTGCAACCCGTTTCCCCAATCTTGGTTTCAGACGTTCAAACTTGTTTGATCTTCCTTCCTTTCTGATTATTTTCTCAACATAAGCTCCAAAAGGATCGAAAGATGGGTTTATCAACGGTTTCCAAGCCAATTCTTTAATCTCTATTCTCGGTAAAGAGTTAAACACTTTCAAGCTTCTTTCTAGATACTGTAACCCATCGAATCTCTTTATCACAAACGACCTAAGTGTATCATCATAGAACCGACTGATGATACCATTCTTTGATTCTGGGTTCTTTGATGTATCAATTGATTTCTTATAAGATTTTTCTTCTCTCACGGCTTGTTGTCTGAACCATATAGTTCTGCGTTCCTCTTGGTTTAGATTTGCACAAGGATCAACTTCAGCATTTTCTCCGGCCTCAGTCTCAACTACTCTCTCAGCTTCTACCTCTGTTCTAACTTCATCCAAGTCAATCCCAACCACATTATTATTTCCAACAACTACTTTAGTCCTTGACTGGTCAACTACCACATGTTCATCCACATCAGCATCATCATCTGGAATGATCTCATCATCAGATCTCCATTCTTCAATTACTGGTGGCATGAACTTATCTTCTTCAGCATCCGACCAATCAGAGTCTTCAAACCCTTCATCTAGATCTTCTAACGCATCAATCTGTTCAGCGTCTAAGGTGGATTCTTGATTGTCAGTTGATTTATCAGTTACAGCACCAGCCTCCTTGCTCGACTCCCCTGAGCACTTGACTCACCCTGAAATATAGTCTGCGTACCAGGTTGATTTGAAGGACCTGACAGCTCACTATCCTTCGGTGCATTGGGATCATCGTCCTCATCTTCTCGGCGCTTAGACCTTAACTCATCTGCTTTACAGCTCTTCTCCCCCTGAGCTGACTGATCCTTTCTTAAATTAGCAACAAGCTGCTCCAAAGATGCAATTCTACGGTCCTGCTCCCTGACGGTATGATCTAGTTTCGTATTACGCTCACTCAGGATCTTCATATTATTGGACATCGTAGCCATTGTTTCAAGAAGCTTAACCATATTAAGGTGTAAGCCTAGAAGTTGTTGAGCTTAAGTCAACGGTGCTTCTGTAGAGGTGGACGCTTCAGGCCCAAATATACGTGCTGTTAACCGCTCTGCATCCCTCGCATTTCTCCTAGCGGCTCTAGCCTCATTTGCTGTTTGTCGTGGTGGCGGTGGCACTATAGATGGTGTTGGTGTTATCGTCGGGTGTGTTAGTGGTAGTGGTGGTGGTGTACTTCGTCGAGGTGGTGATGAATTTGGTTGATTAATTATTAAAGATCCGTCAGTTGTTCTAGATCTATTATGTCGTCGATGCTCAAGCTGAATCTCATCATCTGCCATATCAGGATCCATCTCCGGCACGTAATCTAAATCATCATTGACGATAGACCGTTTGTCCTTAGAAGTACTCGCAATCAGCACAAGCTGCGATCGATAGGTGGTATATCCAGCATCGTCACTCTCAGTCTCCGAGAAATCATTACCACCTGTAGGATTAGCATCCTCATCACCCTTTGGCTGATATCCTTCAATGTCACGCAGATCCTCGTTATGTGCGTCATCGTTCTCGTTAAGAACATCCTGAATGATCTCTGCAGCCACATCAGGAACAATAGGTTCCGGCCCCTGATTCTGCGCAACTTGTATCAAGACTTCTTCAATGAGTTCATGAGTGTCCGGAAGTGCCACAGTGTCCTCTGCTACTGCTTTCACAACTTCCTCATTTCTACCAGCCTGCTCCTCTGGCTGATTCACATCTTCCCAGCCATCCTCTGGCGATTTTCTGCAGCCGTACGAGAATCATGTTTACGACAAAGAAGAAATAATTTCTTATTGACTAGGGCTACTCTTCCGATGTCAGCATCTGCAGGTAAATTTGGAATAAAGAAGCGGATGATCATCATCGTGAGCCGCGGAAAAATCATAAAAGGGGATCTCGGATTCCCCGAAATCTGATCGGTGAACCCATCAAAGATATATTGCGAGAAACTGTACGGTTTATTGTAGACCAGTGACAGTAACGCCGAAAATAATGACCCATTCATCTCATCAAAACCTCCTTTCTTCGCCTCGAGGGCTACGATCAAGGCATGCATAAGATATCTTCATTGCCCAAAGACCCGACTTTTTATAACCTGCGAGTGCCCTATCACTCCAGCATATCCCATCCTGCCTAATGCCCCATTTCTCATAGATGTGCTAAATACGGTCGGTCCATCCTCTTGAGCTGCAGTCCCTAGTCGCAATATCTCATGGAGATCTGCTGCAGAAAAAGCAAATCCATGCTGATTCATTGTAGCCCTGATCACCGGAGGAGTAACAGTGGTGTCGAAGTGAACGCTCCCCCAGAACTGTCGAAGATGCAACAGCTGTAATGACGGCGAGTGTGTAAGTATGTGAGATATCCTGCATCTTGCCAGAAAAGACAATATTTGCCGGTGCGGCCAAGTCCAGGTTTACCACCATGTTATGTTTCTCAACAAACACCCTGTTCGCCATACCTGCATATCACCAAGAAGCAAACCCATACAAACACACGACACAATAATTAGCAATAATAAAATAGAATCAGTTAAAAAAAACATAGAAACAAAATACAGATTTCGCCGAACTTGTAAGTTCGTACATCATCCGAACATGTTAAATCGGCTGAACTTGTAACATCGTCCGAATGTGTAAGTTCGGATGAACTAACAAGGTCCCCCGAACTAGCAAGTTCGTTGTGTGTCTCAAGTTCGCCCGCAACGAACAAGTTCGCTTCTGGGTTACAAGTTCGCTGGACGAACACCAAAGTAGAGAAATTCCTAATATTATGTTTTAAAGCCCAAATTAAACATTAAACTGTGTTCATAAAGGTCCAATATACCTAAACTAACAAGTTTTCAAGTCCAATTTCAACACTAAAAGCAAGTTTGATCCGTTTATAGGTCGGTTAGGGTTTTAACCGAAAATGGACTAGATCTCTCTAATTACTCGGTGGAATTACATATAAACGACTTACTGTAATTCACAACGATAAAATGGTCAAGATCTACGGAGAAAGTGGTTCGATTACAAGTGATTTCGGTGTACAGTTATGTATGGTTCGCTGCTACTTCGCTCGTAGTCAAGTTCGTGAAAGTGACAAGAACTTCGTCAACGGTTCCTTATATATCCAGACTGTAAGTTCGCCGAACTTGTGTTTGGCATACACAAGTTCGTTGGACTCAACACTTGCCCACATTTTTGTAATTTTCTAAACTTTGACACGAACTTTGACTTGTCATTTAGCCAATATTCAAAACTTTCACCCAAACTTTGACTCAAAGGTAACCCAAATTTAGGTAATCGACACACAAACTTTGACCCGAGTGTTGACTTAACTCTTAGTCAATTTTTGTAAGATTTAAAACATAACTTTGACTCGTCAATTTACAAGCCAGTTTTCGTCTCGTTTCTCCAACAATGGTCGACTAATACCAAGAGTGACATTCTTCCGTTTATTATTAGTAAAAACATGAAACTTAAAAGATAAAAATTTCTAAACTAGAAGGTAAAAATAGATATACAAAATAAAATAAAATAAAATAAATAAACAAACGTAACATATATAATTGATATTTTTGTGAGAGTTAATGGGAGACACATCAAATTGCCTTACGATTTCCCTACACACATAGGCAATTATTATTGGTGGAAAGCAACAGTCCAAGATGATTACCGGTATTGTGATCCTCTTAAACAAACTACACGGTAGCTTTCAAGCGTCCCATATTATTATTGATATGATTAATATTCTGTGAATAACAAGTATGATATATTCTTGGATTTGAGAATGCAAATGGCTAACATATATTCATTGAATGTATAAATGTCATTATTTGAAGTAAGCCAGACGACACAGGTCTATACTTACGTATAATAGAGTACCTTTAGCCTAAACCGGGTGGGGCAGCAACCGTAGTATAGTCGTACTAGAGGTTACTTGTAGTAACGTAGGTTGACTAGTGTTTGGCAAATCCCATATTTAGTCAAGCCAGCGGTGTTCAGGTTTGTACCTCAGTACAACAGAGAGACTTACACTTGACTAGGATCAATGATTTAAGCATTGTTAAGATAATATTTGCACTACTGCCCACAAAAGAAATAGTGGCGGAAACCAGGTCTATACTTACGTATAATAGAGGAAACCGACACTAACTCCCCAAATGTATTTATTAAAACAAAGAATAGCTGAAGAATTTGCATTCTCTTCACCAAGAATTAAGGCTTTTGTCATACATCATATCATGTATTCACACAATTTATTCATATAGTTAGACTTCTTAAATTTGCTTGAGAAACTATCATGCAATTTGTCTACCGATACATCATATGATAAAGCTGTTGAATACGTTAGCTTAGATTTCTTAGAAGTGTGCAGAGTCCTGTTATCAGCTAAAGTCTCTTCATGTAATGTCTTTGGCCCCAAAGACTCCCCCCTTTTTTTAATAATTAAATAAAAGCAACATATTGTACACGAAGAACGGAAAACAAGTTACTCAGGATTCCTCATCCCATTTAGTTGGACTAACAACTCGAAACGTGACCTGTCAAAAGCTTTTGTGTAAAGATCAGCTAAGTTATTCTCAGAAGGAACTTTGACCAGTCTTATTAACTTTTTCTCAGCACAATCACAAATGAGTGGTGTCTTATCTCTATATGTTTGGTCTTACTATGCTTAACCGGATTATTAGTTATAGAGATAGTGGATTGGTTATCTATCATAATAGGAGTATTTGTAAAATTTAACCCATAATCCCGCAACTGTTGTTGCACCCATAAAACCTGTGAGCAGCAACAACCTGCTGCGACATACTCTGCTTCACAAGTTGAAATGGCAATAGATGTCTGCTTTTTGCATTGCCAAGATACGAGTCTTCCTCCTAAAAACTGACAACCTCCTGTTGTGGACTTCTTGATCTGATTGCATCCTCCATAGTCTGAGTCAGTTAAGCCACGAACTCTAAGTCACCATTCGTGGGATACCAAAGACCTAACTTTGGTTTCCCTTTGAGGTAACGTAGTATTCTTTTCACTGCTTTAATGTGCGACTCCTTTGGATTAGCTTGGTACCTAGCACAAACACAAACAACAAACATAATATTGGGTCTAGATGCGGTTAGATACATAAGGGAACCAATCATGACCCTGTACAAGGTGGGATCCACATCTTCTTCACTTTCTGAATCTGCTCCAAGCTTGTGATTTTCTGGAATGGGCGTGCTGAAAATCTTGGTATCGTCTATCTTGAACCTTTCCAATAACTCATGGACATATTTCTTCTGATGGATGAAAAACCCGTCCTTCTTTTGATCAACTTGTAATCCTAAGAAGAAATTTAATTCCCCCATAGCACTCATCTCAAACTTGCGCTTCATTACCCGCTCAAATTCACTGCACATCTTCTCGTTAGTTGACCCAAAGATGATGTCGTCTACATACACTTGGACTAACAAAAAATCTTTCTTTCTCCATTTCACAATTAGTGTGTTGTCTGACCTCTCTCGAACCCATTTTCCAAGAGATGTGTTGACACTGTTTCATACCATGTCCTTGGCGCCTGATGCAATCCATATAAGGCCTTATCCAATTTATATACCTTATCTGGATGATCTGGATCAGGGAACCCTGGCGGTTGTTCAACATATACCAGTTTTTTGATTTTGCCATACAAAAAGGCACTTTTCACATCCAGCTGAAAAGTCTTTATCTTCTTAGATGCGGCAAATGCTAAGAATAACCTGATTGCCTCTAGCCTAGCCACTGGTGCAAACACTTCATTGTAGTTAATTCCTTCTTGTTGATTAAAGCCTTTGACCACTAGCCTTGCTTTATTCTGAATCACTATACCTCGATCATCTCTTTTACACTTGAATACCCATTTAGTTCCTATAGCAAATTCGCCCACTGGCAGATCAACTACCTCCCAAACTTGAAGTTTCTTGAATTGAGCTAGCTCTTCCTGCATGGCTTCTACCCATGAGCTATCCTTCAAGGCCATCTGAATATTCTTCAGCTCAATTTGTGAGATAAAGCATGAGTAAAGACATTTGTGGGTGATCCCTGACTCTTTGATAGACGCATATAAACTGGAGTGTTCAGCAACACTCTTCCTAGTCATGATTCCTGCACCGGGATTTCCTATTATGTTCTCATGTGGATGATATTTGTGGACCCGTAATGTTTCATTTTCTTCAACTTGAGTCTCATCCTCCATGTTAGATCCAATCTCCGTGATCGGAGGCATCATCTCATTCTCCTCTTCTTCTTCAGGAGTGGGTCCCTCTAAAGTCTGACCAGGAGAATTAGTAGATGCTTCTGAAGGTGTATACTCAGGTATTTCTTCTGTAGCAGTAATAGGAGTACTTTTGGTTGGAGCTAGGCCAGTATCCTCATCTCCATTTAACATAGTGTATTCCACTCCTGTAGTACCTGTATCATCACTGACAGAAACATGAAAAGGTTTAAACACAGAATCATAATTAAACATCCAATCAGGACCGGTCTGAGGTTCATGTGTGTAACTCGTGACTTTTATATTAAAAACTATTTCGACACACCTTGTTCGTTTATTATAAACACGTTTATTTGGTGAATTAGGTACATAACCTAGGAAGTATCCTTCGTCTGCCTTTTCACCAAATTTAGGTTTATCTTTAGTTTTTAAAAGAGTACACGGAACCCCAAATGGTTCAAATCCAGTTAAATTTGGTTTTTTGTTATTTAAGAGTTCGTAACACGTTTTGTTAAGTCTTTTAACAGTTAAAACCCGATTTAACACATGACATGTAGTATTCACTGCTTCCCCCCAGAATATGATAGGATGTCTAGAATCAGAAAGCATGGTTCTAGCTGCTTCTATCAACATTCTGTTCTTTCTTTCAGCAACTCAATTCTGTTGTGGCTCATACGGAGCACTGAATTGATGTTGAATTCCTTTGCTCAAGCAATATATATTCAATGTCGCATTCTTGAACTCTGTCCCATTGTCGCTACTGATCCTTTTTACTCTTGTGCCATAGATGTTCTCTACTAGGTCTAAGAATTCAATCAATGTGCCCGCTGTCTCATTCTTTGCACCTAAGAAGTAAACCCATGTAAACCGCGAGTAATCATCTATCACGACCAGACAGTACCATTTCCCACCTATACTCATCTTGTTCACAGGACCAAAGAGATCCATGTGAAGTAATTCAAATCTAGATGAGATTGAGTTTTGAGCCTTCGATTTGTGTGACTTTTTGTGTTGTTTACCCTTCTTACAAGGCACACATTTATCTTCAAACGCAAAACTTTTAAGTGGTACTCCTTGTACTAACTCATGCTTAGTAATATAGTTCATTTTCCGAAAGTGTAGGTGAGCCATTCTCCTATGCCATAATAACGAATCTGTCTCTGAAGCCTTGGAAAGTAAACAGGTAGATTCTACCAAAGTTTCCATCTCATTCATGTCCATCACATAAATGTCATTTTTCCTTGGTGCCCTCATCATTATCCAATCTTCAGGAATAACAAACCCTAGTTTTAGTATTAAAGCTTCCTTGTTCGAAAAGTGAACCGAGTGGCTTTTGTCACATATTTGGGATACACTCATGAGATTATGAACCAGTTGTTCAACATAGTACACATTTTCAAGAGCTATCTTCTCGTCTGTGACCCTTCCTATACCGGTGATGTTTCCTCCCTTTTCACCTGCAAAGTTCACATAACCCCTCCGCCCGGCTTGGAAATCTACAAGTAAATTCCTCTCCCCCGTCATGTGCTTAGAGCAGCCGCTGTCTACATACCATCTGTTCACAGCTTTTGTTTCCTGCTCCTGCACAATAATGAACAAAATTAGTTGTCACGGGGAACCCAAGCCGTAACGGTCTTGGGTCTTCCATCTTCATCAACAAATGTGAATTCTCTTAGATATCCATCTCTCCTTTCGGGAGACTTGGATGCTTTAAGAATCGGTCTTTGTTGGTAGTCATTAGAATAATCAGGACCCCTTCTCGACATGATTTGTCGGGGTTGTGACCCTGAGTTCAAATGAACTCTTGGTCTTTGTCCTGATGAGGATGTACTCCCTTGGTTTAACCCTTGATTAAACATAGCAGGATTAGTGGGTGTCCTACTGGGAGTTTTATATCTTTTTGGAGTGACACTTCTTTTGAGAAAAGTTTGATCATTTCGGAATTGAGCAAAGGAGCGAAAATTATTCGGGGAGATGCTCCTTAGACTATCCCTATAGTTTTTTAGGTTCTGAAACTCTGGTTTTGTATCACTGCATAACCCTGGTCGAATTACCGTACTTTTCTCAATAAATTTCCTAGAAGTATCATCACTTTTAATCACCTGTTTGAGAGGAGCGTCTAGCTTCTTATTAGGACAACCAGAAGCTACGTGCCCCTTCACATGACACTTAAAACATGACATCTTTTCAATCTCTTTCTTTTGAGGAGCCTTTGACGATATCAATTCACTAGTCACAGATTGTTCAGATTTTCTTTCGGTAAAGTCAGCTTTTGTTCCATTTTTTGAGTTTTCACTTGACACAAATTTTACATGTTTTTCAACCTTTTGTTGAGGTGACTGAAAAACATCTAGTTTTGTTTCTTTAGTTAGCTCTTTAGTAACCTTAGGCTTTACAATCTCTGACTCGCTGGTCACAAACAATTCACTCTGTGAGGAACTAGCTGAGTCAGTAACATCTTTCAGCTCATTCGGGTAAGGAGTATAGTTGGAATTAAAAGGTGGTGGGGCTTCACAATATCCCA
This sequence comes from Gnaphalium uliginosum, assembly GCA_963930675.1. Taxonomy (NCBI): domain Eukaryota; kingdom Viridiplantae; phylum Streptophyta; class Magnoliopsida; order Asterales; family Asteraceae; genus Gnaphalium; species Gnaphalium uliginosum. The sequence continues at coordinate 18,899,962 of OZ005681.1, forward strand.
GCCCCGTCTTATCTTTTGTGTTCCTTTGTGATCCAATAATGTTATTCAAAGTTAAGGAAGATACTCTATATTGTTCAAATTTTCGATTTAACTCGACCATTTTAACCTTAGATTCTCCTAATTCCTTATCTTTGTCTGCCACTTCCTTAGTTAAAACCTGTATGCGTTCATAGATTAAGTCCATTTTCATCGATTGTTCATTTATGGTGTCTTTTAAAATGGTCATATCTTCTGCATCAGATTTTATCTTTTTGACAAGTTCATCTTTAGAGTCTTTTAGGTATTTATTCTCCTCAGTTAGGGTTTTAATTTGAGATGACATAGATGTACCCGACTCAGTTAGTGCCTTCACTTGTTCCTTCAAGATAGTATACGCATTACAAACATTAGTAATGGTGGACAAATGGAGACATACCTTTTGTTTGTCTATACGCAGGTTGGCCATATTAGCAACAAAATCCTCAGTGCTGATATTTCCAATATGAGGTAAATTTAATACATCATTCTCTGGAACTCTCAATTCTTCAGCAGTTGCAGCCACTTCTTCTAAGATGTTTTCTTCAACGACTTCGGCCATAAGAGCCTGAGCTGAATGTCCTGACTCATCATTATAAGCACTCCAATCGTATGAACCACCCATTTGCTGAACAACTAAGGCTTTGGAACTTAAACTGCTTCCCGAGCTCTGGTTCCCCTGATATCCGGAACAATTTTCAGAATAATTACGATCAACCTTTGGCCTTTGACATTCTCTAGCAAAGTGCCCAAAACCCTGACAGTTATAGCACTTCACTTTAGACTTATCAAATCCGCTATTCCTACCGACCAACTTTTTACATGTCCTATCCATAAATTGTTTAACCCTCCTAGACACCATAGCCAGTTGCCATTGAAGGTCCATTTCCTCCAGGTCGTCCGGATAAAACTGATCATAGTCCTCATCGAATAAAGCAGGGTAAATATCTTTCCCTGTACGTAGTTCTCATATGATGCAACAAATGATGCAAGAACAGAGAGTTGCTCTTCTGCTGATTTAACACTCATTGGCATATGTTTGTGTGCTTGAGTGTTGTTTCCTTTTTCCTCAGCTTTTGATGATGCCAGCAGTCCTATACCGTCTTGCTCATTCACAGATGGTTCTTCAATAGTTCCTGATAAAAATGCAGCTGTACTTCCAGATGAAGTACCCTTAGAGACTGATTTTTCATGATAGATTGATGGATCTTGAACATGATCGCCCTCTAATTCCTTTTTCTGTATTTTGAAATCATAGGCTCTCAACTTATCAGTTACTTCATCAAGTGTCATAGCGCTGTACTTTGCCTCATTATCCCTCATCATAAGGGCATACATTTCCCACTTTGGAGGAAGTGCATCCAGCAGCTTATCATTTTTCTCTTCATCAGAATAGACTACTCCATGACTATCAAGTTCAGTCATTAGATGATAATATTGAGTGACTATATCATCTAAGGTATCACCCTTGATATACTTGAAAACAGAGAATTGTTTCTTCAACAACTCAGTTTTTCCCTTCTTCACTTGAGGATTTCCCTCACATTTTCTTGCTAAGGCTTCCCAGAGTCCCTTAGAAGTTTTATATGTTTTGAAAGTATGTAAGATTTCTTGAGGAAGGCACATCTTAATGCTTGACAAAGCTTTGTTTTCGCACTCATACATTTTCTTGTCCTCCTCCTTCATTCTCGTGTAGGAATATACTTTCTCAATTCCTTCTATGGTTTCAGTTGGTGTAGCCACCCTTCAGTAATACAAACCCACATTTTGATATCATGAAATTTAACAAATGACTCGAACCTATCCTTCCACCAGAAATAATCTTCGATCTTCAGCAACTTTGGTGGAGAATTTGTTCTTCCAACTTCGTGATCCATCTCAAGCATTCTGTTTAAAGTAGACACCTCGAGCACAAATTCACCGAACTAACACAGTGATGACAACAGAAAAGATTTTAGTAGTTAACCAGACAGCAAGTTCGCTCCACACAGTAAGTTCGCCGAACAACCTACTAGTTCGTCTAATAAACAGGTTCGCCGAACAACAAACAAGTTCGCCTAATAAACAAGTTCTCCAATCAAACAAGTTCGCCGAACGAACAAGTTTGTTAAACTGCAACTTTGCCAGTCAACAACTTCGTAGGTCAACAACTTCGCCGAACAGCTATCACACGAACACGGGTACGAACTTGATAAGTTCGCCAAACAAGGTTACAAGTTTGCCGAACGCGTTGTAACCCTAAAAATCGAAGATTTCCGATTGCAAGTTCGTCTAACCGTTTAGAAACGAACGAACAACAATCCTAAAACTTCATAAACTACTTTGATCGTCAAAACGCACCAAACGAACGTCCAAACGATCCAAAAACAACCCGCTAACGTCGATTTTAACCCCGAACCAACGTATAATTACGTCAATGGCTCTGATACCAATTGTATGTCCCGTATCGACAGCGAGGTTACGAACCGTATTCAGGTGCGGAATCCCTGAATGTGGTCAATCTAACGTTAAACGAGTGAATAAACAATAACACGAGACAATAATAAGCAAACCAAGTCTTTTATTGATCCTAAACAAGTTACAATCAATCACTGACGCAAGTTCGCTCAATAACCTCTCGTTAACTGCTGCCCCAAAAACGTGCTCAAACCCTAGACATAAAACTAGGTATATTCTGATCAAGTTCGTCGGGCTTGGGCTTGGCGAACTTAACAAGTTCTCTGGCCCACGAACTTGTCTAGTTCGCCACGAACTTGTCTAGTTCGCCCGAACTTGTCAGTTAAACTAAACTATTACATTTTCATTTTCTAAATTACAAACTAAGACACGATACAAACTAGAATCCTATTGTCACATGAAATGTCCCAACACATGCTCAACTCAAAAATATTTCAGGTTGACTTGCGCTCGACTAAAAAAATTATATCCTTTTTATATAAATTATTTTAATTCTCAAACTTATTTAATATTAATTTAAAAAATAAAAATCATTATCAAAATCATTACAAATATACATAAATTAGAGTAAATAGTGAAAATAAGTCAAACCATTGTAAATAATCTAATGTTATTAAATTAATTATATAAATATTATTTACGGATCTCAAATCATATATATATATATATATATATATATATCGAAAAGCTCGACTCGATCGACCAAATGCTCAAGCCGAGCGTGAATTGCTAAATAAAAATTCGACTCGTTATCTCATATAAAAATATTGGAATGAGTTATAGAAAATCTTCTAAACAAAATAAATGCATCCCACACGACGAAAGTTTCATTATTTTTCTCTCCTTCAAAACACTTTTAACATGACTTGTCATTCTTGAAAATGAAGATGAGATGTTCTTAATCCTTTGTATAATTATGTTAGCAAATTTTTAATCTTTTTAATTAGCAAGGCTTATGTTAGCAAAAATAATACTAAAATATTCTTAATATTTATTCAATAAACTTCAAACAAAATGTTTCCACCCATATTCCCAATATTCTACTTACTCCTTTGTTATTTGTTAAGTAGCGAGGGTTATCGTAGAATCATTTCTTATTATAAGAACCGTAGGAACGATCTTTTTCATTTTTAATTTCAACATATCTACACTTTTTGCTAAATAAATAATGTCAAAATTATTAAAATTTTATCCTCTTTAATATTGGATCGATTTAAGAAAAAATAAAAAATATATGATACAAAAATTAAAGTTGTGTATCGCATAGCTTTTAGCTTTCATGTGTGATACACACTAATTTTTTTATTATGTGTATCACATGTTTTTAAATTTTTTTATCTCATGTTAAAAAGCATAAAATTATAATAATTTTCATATAATTTTTTAATCAAAAAAGTTAGTTAATCTTAAAGTTAAAAATAAAAATGTCCGTTCCTACCGTTCCCACCATAAAAAGTGTTCTTATTTGAACCTCGTCAAAAGTTATCAAAATCACCAATAAATATATAAATAAATAAATACTCGTACGACTTATGAAAATAAGTAATGTGTGCTCCAAGCAATTGTAGACTCGAGTAGTTCCGGTCTATACATATTTCACATGTCATAACTAACTTTCTCTCACTAACAAGTTTAGAAATTAGATGCTCTAAAAATGCTTCAACTACCTTTCTCTCTGTCATTCTTCTTTTTTTCTATCGTCTTCTTCAACCAATCGGTATCCGCCACGAATCCCTTCATCTATGGCGGATGCTCGCAAGTTCGGTTCACCCCCGGTACACCTTACGACTTAAATGTCAATTCATTGTTCGTTTCCTTTGTCAATTCAAGTTATGTATCCAACTTCAACAGCTTCAAAATATCTTCTTCAGTTTATGGCCTTTTTCAATGCGAAGGCGACCTTAGCAACTCTATATGCAAAGATTGTGTATCGACCGCCGTGAGTCAACTCAAAACAATTTGTCCTCAAGGGATTGGTGGGGTCGTACAATTAGAAGGATGTTTAGTGAAATACGATAATACATCCTTTTTTGGTGTTGAGGACAAAACGGAGGTGTCAAAGAGATGTGGCCCTTCAATTGGTTATAATTCGGATGCTTTGAATCGCCGAGATGCTGAGTTGGCATTTCTAACGGTTAGTAATGGACAATATTTTCGTGGAAGTGGGTCCGGTAGTGTACAAGGTGTGGCACAGTGTGTACAAGATTTAAGTGTGAGTGAGTGTCAAGATTGTCTTATAGAGGCGAGTGGACGGCTGAGAGCAGAGTGTGAGACGTCTACTTGGGGCGATATATTTTTGGGAAAATGTTATATTCGATACCTTGATCGCGAACACCACTCTAAAAAGAGTAAGCGGTTGCTCCACCCCCTTCCGCTGCCACAACTGATGGTGGCGGTGATTCTATATACTTCTATTACTTGATTTACAATATGGAAATCATATATCGTCAGCAACATATATGATAGTAGGTGCAGCCGTGCAACAAAAGGCTTAACCTTCATTCATAAACCGTTACAGGAATGATTTTTTCTTTTGAAATTTCAATGAAATTTGATTAATTATGCTAAAATTGCATGCATGCAGATGATGAAGATGTAGATGAAACACTTGCAGTCACTATTGGAGTCATAACAGGGGTTATTTTGCTCATTGTTTGCTTATCATCCTTAGGAAAAGCTTTTAAAAAAGGTACATCTTCCAAATTTTCTATATGAATTTCAATAGTTTTATAGAAATTTTATATACTTAAATCTGTTTTTATTGAAAAATATTGTTGATTTTGATAGTTATCTAATAATTCGGCTCTGTTTTTTTTATATCCACACGGCTACAAGCTGCATAATTCTTTTCTTTTATTCTATTGTAAGAAAATGTTAAATATAAAACTACAAAAATTTAACTATTATAATGAATAGCACGTTATTTAAATAATCAACATTTAACTACTTTATGCAACCAAACCTATAAAATAGTCATATTTAATGGAAATTAATAAGACATTATTAGTCAACGTTGAACTACTTCTAAATTGGTATGTAGTTCTTTCTAAGTCATCATACTTTATTTTATTACGCTTACGTATTTGGTTAAAAAACTTGTTTACATGTTATTCAACTCTGTTATGTAATTTTTTATAATTTACTAAGAGTAAATTAATGATGTAATTTATGTGTTTATAGAATAAAGCGATACGATGAACAAAAAGCTAAAGAGAAATTAGTTGATTCTATATGTAATTGATTGTATGGTTTAGGCACAGATTTAATCTTATGTTTTAGGCGTAGTTAGCAAAACTCTAAATTAGAACGAGACTTTTGTCGATTTTGCCTATTATAAATAAAACAGTGTTCATTTTATGTTCTCTGATATATGATAACATGTCTTATATTGCTTTATTTTCCCTGTGTAAAGTATTATGAAAAGTCATTCAAATGATATGTTTAAGACATGTATGCATGTTGGTTGATCAAAATCTTACAAATTACATGTCTTAAAAACATTATTTGCATGATATACTTAAAATTTATTATTAAATATTTTTTTTCTTTTTCAGGTGGTAAATAATTAAGACTCAAGAAGTTGTATGTGTACATATGCAGTGTGTTAGCCCAAATTCATGAGCACATATTCCCCTATATGCATCCTTTTTGTGAAAGATTCCCAAGTGGAAGTCCCTAGCTAAGGGTAGAAATATTCCCACTTTTTACTTTTTACCCATCATTTTCCAACTATTTTGTGTGGATCAAAATGTAAATTAATTCACTTTTTGTGAATATTTATATATGGTTTGTGGAATAGTTTGCTACATGTGTGTTGTACAATTCTAAACCCTTCCTTTGATTCTCTTCTATCTTCATCTTCTTCATGTACAAACTGAACAAAATACGCGACAACGATATTAAATTGAATTCAAAGCGATTTTAAGATTGATAAAGATCGGTTATTGGTTATGATTTGGTACAAACCATACAAACGTGTTAGTTCTAGTTCTAGTTGAGGATTGATTAAGAGTGGCTACTGTCTCCCTAAACCAATTTGTGAAATTTTGTAGCTAAACTATAGGTTAAGGGAAAACATTTAAAATATGAAAATGATTGTTAGGAGAGTGGTCTAATCAGGCTTGAATTTTGGGCCGATTGTGATGGAACTTAAATGACCCAATTATTAATTCGGACCATCTGGTATCATAAAGCAATGCCATAACCCTATTTTCAAACAAACTTATATAAAGTTTAGCGTTGTCATTTGTCAGTCTATTGACTTATCGATAGGGAACTCCCAGCTCCTAGGATGCAGCAAGACATGTATGCCGTGAAATATTAATTTTGTTATTAAGTGGCCCATTGGGCTGAAATTCAAAGACATTGAGGCCCACGTCTATCTATTTCAAGTCTTATATCCACGTATCGTTACAAAAAAAAGGTATCGATAAGAGAAGTCTCCGGAGGCGGATACGGAAGGGGCTGTTCCCCCTAAAGAAATCTCAAATTACGTCAAAAAATAACTTTTTTTAAGGATATTAATCATATTTATAGACTTTTAGCCCCTCAAAAATGAAAATAAAACATACTTTTCACCCCATCATTTGATTAATCCTAGTTCCCTCCCTTTAAAATATCATTAAAAGTGAAAAACTATCAACAAAGTTAAAAGGGTTAGTCACAAAAGTGTTCGTCACAAAAGTGTTCATATGTTTTACTACACATAAAAAAAAAAAGAAAAAAAAGAGTTACTAATAACGCTACAGTTAAATACATGTTATATGACACCTGTTATATAATGAGACCCGATAGTGTGTGCATAGATTTTATGACACAATTTTTCAAAACGAAAAAGGTGTTGTGAAAACATCCTTAATATTAGATGACAGATTAGAATAAGTCAAAGTCATATTAAATTATAAAATGTACGGAATACATATATAATAAGAGTTCTTCGTTTTACAGATTTATAATTTAATATGTTTTGAAAGAATAAGTCAAAGTCATATATGAAAAAGGTTAGGCAAATTAACATGACTAAATAAAGAAGCTTAGGCAACATACCATTTAATAATATGTTGTGGAATTCTATTAGAAAATGATTTGTAAGGTCGTAATGCAATTAATTACTCTTAAACACGACGATGTTTTACTTTCTAAAGGGTCAAGGTCAAATACAGACAAATAAATAGATTGGTCAACGTTCATATATTCAAGTGATTCCTTTTTATCAATTGAAAACCAAAATTTGCATCCATTTACATATATTTTGAAGGTAAAAATTACGAGGAGCAATTGCATTTTAAGGGGAAATGTGGACAATAAATCTCAATCGTTGATTTTTGTGATTAATAGTCCAGATTCACTGCATCTTAATAACACCGTATTTTACGTAAAATTCAATATTTGTGAATATGAACTATTAATTACAAATTTCAACGACTGAGATTGTTTGATCCTCTTTTCCCGCAAAACGAAGACCCTCTGTTCCACACCTATTTCAAAATATCATATACCAAATGAACTTAGCATAACCATTTGTTGGAAACTTAATCTTGATGAAGTAATCTAGCAACTTCTGGAAGGTGGATTAATTGTAAGAAATATAACACAAAAGTGAAATGGTCATATTCATTACATCATCATAAATATATTTGTGTTATTTATATCCTTCACGAGAGTCGTGGGTTGCGCTTCGATCCTCAACGGTGGGTTACCCTAAAAATTTAAGTAATATTATCATTGAGAAATTAGATGTATGGTTGATTGTTTGTTGTTTAACAAATAAAAAAAGTATGTATTGTTAATAATTTTATTAAATTTGTACTAATTAAACTATTCATTTAATTTGCGTTTTAAATTCTAAAGTACTTACAATGATGCATTCCAAATTTTTAAAACGATTAACACGTACATTGACATTAACATTGACATTGAGATAAAAAATTATATAATAATCACGAAAATGAATACAAGCATTTAAATATCGTAAATTTAAGTATCTAAGTATAGTTGCTAGGGTGGTGATCTACCAATGTGGCTGACCAAAGTATTCTAGGCTACGAGTTGATAGTCTACTCTAAGTTACGAACGAAAATGCTCCGTATGCTTAAAATATACGTTTAAAAATGTGTCTAAAAGTTATATTTGACAATTGTTCTGTCCTTCGAATTGATCTACTATAAGAAATCTCGAACCCACATTCCGTGCTTTTATGAAACCCCCAAATACTTAGTTGTACTTTTAGCCTAGCGATATGAGATGAGCCTATCAACCGGGAAGTTGTGGGTTCAAGCATCATTTGAGACAATGAGTGTGTATATTCGTGTTGGTTGTATATAACATGTGTGTTAGATTGTATGGTTGCCTTTATAAAAAAAAAAAGTTGAAGTTTGTGAATATTTTATTATGAACTAATCTCTTTAGTTCAACATTAGCATGCTAACTGTTGTGCGTTTCAAACCAAATGTTATAGAAAATTACTTAAATAATAGGGTACGTGTTTAAATGATTAATGCTAAACATAGACATATAAAATCTTACAATATGCGTTTGTTGCATTATTCAAACATGAGCTATTTGATTTCAGCTTTCAATTACTAGAAGTCTAGAATTGTCAATTGGCAAAAGTATGAGATCAAATCAATTTTTTGTATTTTTTCTTGTTTTATCGTTTAAATAATTCGTTATTTATATAGGACTTGACAAAGAAAATTAGTTATTTATGAGGTCAAACTCATTTACGAAAGGTAAATTTTATCATAATATAAGTGTATCCTAAAAATGATGTGAAATAAAATTATTGAAATGTAAACATTTCCTGTTTATCTTTGTTGTGAAAAAATTATGCACGATAAAATATAAGGTTCTAAGGATAATGTTTCATTTGAAGATAAAATATAAGGTTCTAAGGATAATGTTTCATTTGAAGAGGATGAGGGGAATACAGGAATACATTTTTTACTACATTATAGAATAAAATTGTGTAAGGATTAAAATGCAGTAAAATTTATAGATATAACATAACGTGTTATTAAAATGCAATGTTTTTAAAATACAATAGTTGTCATAAATCACAAAAAAATTTGTTTTAAAATGTAGTGAAAAAATATTTTCTCATATTTCCCTTTAAATAAGATCTTCCCTTCGAATCTTCAACCTAAAATAAAAGTGAAACAAAAAACATTGCATTGCATTGTATAACGTAAAATATCAAAAGAATGTCAACTTTTGGATGTAACGCACAAAAAAAATTAAAAAATAAAATAAAATTAAAAACGAATAAAAAATTAAAATTAAAACCCCAAAAGTCGGTGCATAAATACTCAAATGGCCCATGGAGGCTTGTTGAAACTTTTTTATTTTTGAGGAAAAAAAACTAAATAGGCTTGTTGAAACAATCAACACTTTAGTCAACAGTCAACTCACTTACCATTTCCATATCTCCATGCAACATCCCATTCACGGCGAACAACCGCCAACTATAAACAAATAAATAAATCCACGATTTTTATATAATCCCTTCAATTAGTTTATCCAATTTCACACTCTAATGGAATTCATTAATCTCCTTACATCAATAATCCTCTGTTTCCTCTGTTTTCACTCGAATTTATCTTTTTCCGACATTGCGGCTGACCGCGCCGCCTTGATCAGCTTCAGCTCCGCCGTTCGCGGCAACACAATCCTGTGGAATGTTTCTAACATCTCCCCGTGTAATTGGACTGGAGTTACTTGCGATGACGTCACCAACCGTGTGACCGAACTCCGTCTTCCGGGCGATGGACTCACCGGATCAATTCCGGTAGGTTCAATTGGGAACTTGACACAGCTCCGGACACTAAGTCTTCGTTCAAACCGTCTATCCGGCGTAATTCCGGTCGACTTAGAGTTATGTACGGAGCTCCGGTTTCTTTACTTGCAAAACAACCAATTTTCCGGCGAAATCCCGGCGACCCTTTTCAGATTATCTAATCTACTCCGGTTAGACATCTCCGGCAATAGTTTTTCCGGTGAAATCAGTCGCAATTTTAGTAATTTAACTAGATTAGAAAATCTTTTTCTACAAAACAATCAATTCACTGGTCAAATTCCGGATATAAACACTACTTTATTACAATTCAACGTCTCAACAAACCGATTAACCGGTACAATCCCCACCCGGTTCGCCGGTTTCCCCCCCAATTCATTCACTGGCAATGAATTATGTGGAACCCCTTTAAACTCTTGCCAAAATGAATCAAAAAGCAATAAACTTTCCACCGGAGCTATTGCCGGAATCGTAGTTGGGTCAGCTCTGGGGTCGATTTTGATCGTTATAGTGATTCTTTTTATGTATATAAACTGTAATAAATCAAGAAAGTCAATGCAAGCAGTTCGAGATGCAGCTTCATCACTTCCACAGTCACCGGAGAAGCAACCCGAATATCATTTTAGGAGCCCGGATCACATTATGGCAAATGAGAATACCGGGTCAGAAGATTCGGGTCGGGTCGATGATAATGATGAATTGACTTTTTTGGGGGAAGGTGGTTTCTTGTTGGATGATTTGCTAAGGGCATCAGCAGAGATGTTAGGGAAAGGGATTGTAGGTACAACTTATAAAGCATATTTGGATCATGGTGGTGTTGTGATTGTAAAGAGGCTTAAGCATGTGTGTGTTTCTAAAAGACAGTTTACAAAGACAATTGTGTGCATTGGTGAATTGTATCATGAGAATTTGTTGCCCATTAAAGGATACTATTATGGGAAAGAAGAAAAGCTTCTTGTGTTTGATTTCATGCCTATGGGAAGCCTGTCTTCATTTTTGCATGGTAAGTATTAAGTATCTCTCTGTTTTTTTACTAATTTACTTCATATACTTGATGCTTGACAAAGATTTTGTCATGCCCAACAATTCCATGTTTGATGCTCCCAACCTTGGGGGTTTTTTCGTCATCAAATTAGGGTCACAAAGTTAAAATATATTCGGTATAGATTTTGCTCGGTTTTTTGTTGTCCAGCTTCAAATGAGTAAGGCATTCGATTTAGATCAATGATTTTGTCGTGAGTCGTTGAGTGAGTCTGAACATTATCCTCCAAGTTTTTATATTTTGGGAACATTGCCGGTTATCAACGTTTTTTGGGGAAATGATTATGATGCTTTGAAGTTGTAGTATTGTCTTGGGTTTTTTGTCAAAAAATGAATCAATAGTTCTCTTTTTCGCATTTTCGGGTATCAACTAATTTTGTTTTTTGTAAAAGAACCACTCATTTAAAATCGAACATTTGCGGGTATAAGTAACCGTTTAAAACGGTAGCCGGTCCCAACAAAATTAGTTGATACCCGAAAATGCAAAAAGGGGAACTATTGATTCATTTTTCGGCAATATACAAAATTAGTTGATACCCGAAAATGCAAAAACGGGAACTATTGATTCATTTTTCGGCAAAAAACCCTTTATAAAATCATTATCAACAAATCCCGAAAATGGCTACCGTTTTAAACGGTTACTTATACCCGAAAATGTTCGATTTTAAATTAGTGGTTCATTTTTAAAAAACGAAATTAGTTGATACCAGAAAATGCAAAAACGGCAACTATTGATTCATTTTTTCGCAAAAAACCGTATTGTCTTTGTGTAGTTGTACTATATTTTCTTTGTTGTTGTGGTTAGTTTCATGTTTTATGGTTGTTAATTAAGATCTTTCAATTATTACAGGAAACATGATGGAAAAATCTCAATTGACATGGGATATCAGAAGTAAAATTGCTTTTGAAGTTGCTAGTGGGCTTGAACACCTCCATACTCATAATCTTTCTCATGGTAATATCAAATCAAACAACATTCTCTTAACACACGAGTTTCAAGCATTCGTATCAGAATCTGGGTTGATCCAACTTGTGTCATCTTCGACTCCTAATTTATGTGGATATCGTGCACCTGAGTTGATTGACACTCGTATAGCATCAAAAGAGGCAGATGTGTATAGTTTTGGAATACTGATTCTTGAATTGTTAACGGGTAAGGATCCTACTGTATTGTTGAATGAGGAAGGGATAGATCTTCCTAGATGGATTCAGTCAGTAGACGAATCTAGGTGGAACAACGATGTAATTGATATGAATTTGGAAAAAAGTAAGGACAAGGTGGAGAAGATTACTAGATTAATGCATCTTGGCATTCGTTGTGCATCTCAATTTCCACGTAGACGAGCTTCGATGACCGAAGTGGCTAAACATATCAAGAAAATATGCAAGTTTTAAATTGTGTATTTTCGTTCAAGGTCTTGAATCTCGATGTATAATTTTTCAAGATTTTTTGTTGAAAGATGTAAAAAAATTTATTTATTGATCCTTGTATATTGCTAATGCAGGGGATAGTCAAATTGCTGATGGATACAAGTAGGGGTGTTTATCGGTTTGCTTTACGGTTTTCTCGGTGTAATCGGTTCGACGTATTCGATTTTGAAAAATTTTGGGAGCAAAACCGAAAACCGAATTCAAATTGAAAACCGAACCGAAATCGAACCGAAAACCGAATTCGAATTCTGTTCGGTTTTCGGATAAAACCGAAAAACTTAACATTTTTTCAAAAACAACTTTCAACATACAAAACTAAAAAATATGCACGATTATACGATACAAATTACATAAATCTAACTATTAATAATTATTATGTGTTAGCCAAATTCGAGTTTATAAAGTATAAAACTGTCAATGTATATGAATTTTAATGTCCAAACAAAACATTTATTTTTCACAAACACATGGCAGCAAAAAATTTTATTTTTCAAAATATTAAACTCTTCAAGTTTTCAATCGAATTTGAAAAATCACACACACACACATATATATACATATATAGATATACGTATATATACGTACATGTATATATATATACGTGTACGTGTGTATATATATATATATATATATATATATATATATATATATATCTGTACGTATATATATGTACTTGTATATATATATATACACGTGTGTGTATATATATATCTACACCTATATATATATATATATATATATACACACACACACACACACGTACATATATATATATATATATATATATATTTGTACGTATATATATACATATATATATACACGTACATATATATATATATGTACTTATATATATATATATATATATATATACAAGTACATATACACGTACATATATATATGTACTTATATATATATATATACAAGTACATATATATATACGTGTACGTGTGTGTGTGTGTGTGTGTGTGTGTGTATATATATATATATATATATATATATATATATATATATATATATGTACTTGTGTATATATACGTGTACGTGTATATATATACGTACATATATATATACACAAGTACATATATATATACATGTACGTATATATATTTGTGGGATAAAGGGAGTTGATTTTTAAGGAGAGAAAATGAAGAATGATTTTTTATTATTATGATTCAGTTTTTTTTTATTCTAATATTCAATTTTTTATTACTATAAAGTTTTGAATCATAGCAACAAAAGGCTAAATCATATTAATAAAATATGGAATTATATCAATAAAGTATTGAATCATAATAACAAAAAATCTTTCTCCCTCATCTCTCCCTAAATTTTCTTCTTTTTTATCATTTTACTATATATATTAGTTTTTATACTCGTCCGATGGACGGCTAAATGTTTTTGTCAATAGATATATCAAAAGTTATCTAAAGTTTTTTCTTATTAAAATGTAAACGTAGTGTTTCAAACAAAATGTACACTTACTTTTAACAAATAAAATATCATCTATATGCAGTAAAGTTTTTTTTTATTGATTAAAAATCAAAGTAGACACTTATAATTGGACAACCTGAAATAATAACCCGTCACACGTGTGATGCACGATGAGAACTTAAAGGAAAATGTAGTTCTTTTAGTAGAGTATTACAAAGAAAAGAAATGACTATCGATTTATATTGTTTTTGAGTGAAGAATATGGGCATACCTTTTTAAATACATATTTATTTTGTATTTATGAATGCTTAAGAAATTTAATGATAACATAATCTAGATATTATATGGTTCTAGTATACGTGTAAAACGATTATTTTTATATATTTTGGATTGATGTTCAGTGGCATTAAAAATACATAATAATCCAAAACTTGTTAAAATTGAGAAAAAACGTATTATTGTACTATAATATTTTCTCAATAACTGATCTTTACAACTTTCTCATTCTCATCTTATATAAATCACAAAATAAATAGTTAACTGTTGATTAATTATTTTGGACCCAACCCACAAAATAAATATTGATAAATTAACTATTGATACATTATTTTGGACCAAACAATGAGTAGGAGGATGTGAAATGAAATTTTTTTTTGAAAATAGAGTTTGTAATGTATGTAGTAATGAATTTATGAATGGTAGTCAATAATCTTGAAATTGAAATTTTAGTAGCTAAAAAATAAGTGGGTTTTTTCAATTTGAATGACGTGTGGGATTTTTTAGAAAGTTGGAGTAATGACACCTAAAATTTTTGTTTGGTTGTCAAAAGAATATAGATGTCACGTAAGAAAAAGCAATCAAACGAACAAAAACAAACATTTAAAAAAATCAAAACTTTATCAGATGATCAAAACAATGCATTGCAGCAAAAGAGTTACAGTAAAAAAAATATAGATATGGATAATACATAGACCAACAAAAATACGTATATATATAAAGATAAAAAAAACAATCGTCTATGAAAGATATGGAATTCAATTTACCATGATTTTAGGAATTGTTTTATGATTATTTTATTTTGAATAGAAAATTTCGCTCATGGATAGCTACTATATCTCATGAAAAATTAAGAAGAGTTTCAACGCCACATAGGATTTTTTAAGACGATATGGTAAAGACATATTGGATTTTCGCTTATTTGTCAAATAGATAAGGTATCCACGTAGGAAAGAAGCTATCCTCCATTAGTTATATATATATATATATATATAATCGAATTCTGTTTTCGATTTAATTCGAATTTGATTTTCGATTTAACCGAATTTGAAAAATAAAAAATTGAAAACCGAATTCAAATTCGGTTCGATATTCGGATTAAATGGTTTTAAACCAAATATTGAACACTCCTAGATCCAAGTTATAACTCACTATGTTCTAATTGATTAGTAATCTTCAGAGTAAGGTAAACATATTATGTGACCGTGTCAGTTATGTCTCTCACAACCCCAAAAACAGTCAACGTTGGTCAGCGGAAGCAATTGTGTACGGGGGTGGGGGCGTGACGTAAGCATTGGACCATACATTCACAGAGCATAACTATTGCAGAACAAGTAAATTAAGATGCCATAGATAAATTGTTTGTTACAAAAGCTACAACTTATCCATGTTGTAGAAATAGTATTGTAAAATATATCCATTTAGTGAATACATAATTTAAACAGAGATTTCCTAAGTATGACTAAAGTGTATTAGTTATACCATGGAAATCTCGTTCATTTCAAAATGTGGCATCCTAATTCGTCGTGGGTAGCTTACTTCCAAAATACATATAGTCTTACATGAGCGCTAATTCCCTGAAAAACATAGTAAAAAGTCAACAAAGATTGTTGAGTGAATTCACAGGTTTTATAAGTATGGTTTGTTATACCAAGTTCTTTTTGTAAGTCGTTGACATAAAAGTCAAATAAGTTTCATTTTGTTGGAATGTTATCCACAAATATCGATTCGTTGGGATGTTACCCAAAAATATAGTTCCGTTGGAATGCTATCCATAAATATCGATTCGTTGGGATGTTACCCAAAAATATAGTTTCGTTGGGATGTTACCCAAAAATATAGTTTCGTTGGGATGTTACCCAAAAATATAGTTTCATTCTTGTTTGTGGGTAAACATTGACGGTGATCCCCCGAAGGTGAGCTAAACCTTACGGGTTAAAGTCAACAAAGATTTAGTGAATACATCCATTTAGTGAATACATAATTTAAACAGAGATTTCCTAAGTATGACTAAAGTGTATTAGTTATACCATGGAAATCTCGTTCATTTCAAAATGTGGTATCTTAATTCGTCGTGGGTAGCTTACTTACAAAATACATGTAGTCTTACATGAGCGCTAATTCTCTGAAAAACATAGTAAAAAGTCAACAAAGATTGTTGAGTGAATTCACAGGTTTTATAAGTATGGTTTGTTATACCAAGTTCTTTTTGTAAGTCGTTTACATAAAAGTCAAATAAGTTTCGTTTTGTTGGAATGTTATCCACAAATATCGATTCGTTGGGATGTTACCCAAAAATATAGTTTCGTTGGAATGCTATCCAAAAATATCGATTCGTTGGGATGTTACCCAAAAATATAGTTTCGTTGGGATGTTACCCAAAAATATAGTTTCGTTGGGATGTTACCCAAAAATATAGTTTCGTTGATGTTTGTGGGTAAACATTGACGGTGATCCCCCGAAGGTGAGCTAAACCTTACGGGTTAAAGTCACGCAACCTAACCCTATAACCAAACCATGACCAAGTTTCGTTGTTTGCCTAAGGACATGTAAGTATACGCTCCAAAACTGTGGGAGGGTCGTCACGGCGATAGTACTATCCGTATACTCGGTGGCTAGAGTCACCTAGCTAATGGTTATAATTTGCATGACATAAGGGAGGTGAGTTCACAGCCCCTACTTTTACTGTTTTACTGTTTTCAAACTAAGGGGTGAAAAACATAGCAACTATTTTACTATTATATGCAATAACTTTATATAACTGCTTTCATGCCTTTATACAAACTGTATATGAATGATTTTCATACTATTATACTTGAACTGCTTATTTATGAAATAACATTTTCATACTATTTTGGGGAATTTTGACAACGAATCCTGGTACGGACCAAGACTTACAATGTATGCTTAAAAGGTGAGTTAAGTAGTGAGAGCTAGCAAAGTGTATGCCCAAATAAAGTCTCTAACGTCCTAAACGTGAGAGATAGTAATATAAGTAGTTGACTACACGTCCGACCATGTTAATCGTTCACTCGTTTGAAAGATCTTTGTTGTTTAAAGTTTCATACGTTCCGTTGGTGATGTTTGTAATAATAATATTTCTCGAAAAATATATTTATTATTGTTTTGTTTCGCATTAATACTTAATATTTCACAATGTTATTATTGTTGATTCGTATTATATTTAGTATATAATCTCCCTCGAGAATGTTTGATGCGAAAATAATCGAATAAACATTGTCCATCCAAAAGTTAGGACCAAATACTGTTCATCCGAAACTTTGAGGTCCGAAAGTGTAAATATCTGAAACTTTGGGCCAAAAATGCTGTTTTTCCGAAAGTCAACGAGAGTCAACTCTGAAAGTTGACTTTCGGAGTCAAAATCCGAAACTTCCACTAAAATCCGGAAGTCGAACCTTTTTCCGAAAGTTAAACTTTCGGAGTTAAAGTCAGTACCATTTTGGGATTTTTATTTGACTTAGCATACGTTATCGAAAAATTCCAAAACAATTACACAATGTTCCCACATAAGTTGGCTACTTCCTGTATTTTTTTCATGATTTTTAGATAAGTAGAGATGGGTCAAAAAAATTTGTGAGGACAACTGTGTACATCAGCTACTTCTATCGACATATGCACACAAATCAGTTTATAAATCAAAATCGATGTATTTTCAGAGGATGAAGTCTAAACGAAAGTTGTAGCCAACAAAATTATCAAACTTTTACAAGTGGCTTCACACGTTTATTTTACTCACACGATTTGTTATGATTTTTCTACCATGACACAAAAATCTGTCCAGAAAATACTCATCACAAAAGTTAAGTTTTGTTTAGTTTTTGTTATGTTTCCATGTAAGATCTTTCACGATATGAACTTATAACATGTCAAAACACTTAATACATGAAAGATTAGTGAAAAGGAATGTTTCCTTACAATGCTTTAGATGAAGAAACGAAAAATGTAGGTGGTGATGATCTTTATGCTTGTTCTTTCTTTTTCCTTTTGCAAGATGACCAAGATGACTTTTATGATGATTTTGGTGGATGATGATGGTGTTGTAGCTGCTGATTTTCTGCTGTTTCTTGATCGAGAGAGAGAGGAAAAGCAAGAGGGAAAGAGATAGGTAGAGTGAAGTGGGTGTAATGTGTTGTGTTTGTGTGTTTGAGTAACAAAGAGTAAGGGGTGTTGGGGTATGGCCTTGGCCAATCTTTGGGGCAGATTTTATGGGGCCCACTAGGCATGGGATGGTTAAAATCTTGTTCCTCAAACTCGTATTACGAATTTAGGTCGTTTACCCGTTAGTCGCATGTTCGTTTCAATGCGCATGTTTCGATTAATTCATTAACATTTAATATACGTTAATATCTTTCGAAGTATTATTTCAAATACTTTATTTTAAGTTTACAAATTATAAAATTTGATTCATTTGGTTGTCAGGTTCGTTTTGCGTATATTAGTCGCGTACGTTACGTTTTTAAACAAACGTATAGTAGTTTTATTTATCGTTATGCATAATATTTTATAATACTATATAAAATAGTTTTACATTATTTAAAATTTTCGTATCACCAACGTACGTATGTTTTTGTCAGACTCGTTCCGATTGTTTCGCGCGTAATTATAACTAACTACGAAAATAGTAATACTTTACGTATTAAAATTGTAGGGCTTTACTAGACTTATCAAATAAAAATGGTTTGAATTTACTTAAGTAAGGAATTAAACTAAGACATGCACGTATTCAGTGTACGTAAATATATCGAATTTTGAGGAGTGTCACAATGCCGTTGATTAATGCTTCATTATCCCAAACTGCTATGCATATGCACATCCTACGTGTATCTGCCCAAAATGGCAGCTACTAATTTACATAGTTAACCCCTCCTCAATTATGATTTAGGTTTTACTTGACCATTTGAAAGTCAACATTAAATTCAAGATCGGCAACTTAACTCTTAAAATATAATGTACGCTATGTAACCTGATAATATGTGTTAGAATCTCTACAAACTTCATATTGACTGTTTGATTTTGCAAAATGCTGACTAAGCAGCAATATGTACTGCCATGTAAGTATTTTTTTTTTGCCACGTGGTTTGACACATGTCAGCCACGTCAGTTAGTCAGTCATCTTCTCCGGCTAAGAAATATTTTTCGGTCTTTTTCTCGGTGACCATCAGTTTTTCCGACGACCACCATTTTCTCCGGTCATATTCTCCACGTTAGCAGTCTTTTTGTGTTTCTTTCTAATTTTTGTTGGTACACAATTTTTTATACTTTTAATTTCATTTTAAATAAATTACTGTAATAAAATTAAACAGCATAACAATATTAAACATAGTTTTGTTGGTGTGTATTTTAATTAGTTGTTTTTTATGAACAGCGTAATGAAAATTGAGTGTAAACATTGTATATTATTTTTTTCCCTATATCGATAGAATGCATATGCTAATTTGTATGAACAGACATATCAATTCCTATCCTTCCACCTTTCTTCTCCATTTTAAGATCTGGACACTTAAAAAAACATCAAAAACGAAAGCCCTAAAATCAAAACTCAAATTGATTATGAAGTCAAGAACCGGCAGCGATAGTTGAACCGTCGTCTCCAGCGACATCGTCATAGTCTCCGGTGACATCAATAACTGTCGGAAACTTGTTGATTTTGATAAAACTGGGTGTATATGTTTTTGTGGAGAAGAAGGATAGTGAAAATCAATTTAATATTTGTTCTTATTTTGATTTGGAAATTATCAGTTTGTGATTGTACATATGAATTATACAGTGAAGAAACGTAGAATTTGTTTGCCTTTAATTTTTCATGTGAAAAATGAAACATGTCCGTGTTTAGTGTTTAATGCCACGTAAGAAAAAAGAAGAAGCCACACACACGATACCATTAAATAAAAATGCCAAATAATCGTATTTTTACTTGTTGTTCCGGTAACTCGTTACCATGTTGTCTATTTCGGTACAAATTTTGCCAGTTTATTGACTACTAGGGTAATAAAAAGGGTGTGTTGTTGACTTTGGGACAAACATGTATGGTACGTTACTGATAAAATGTATTTATCCTAAATTCAACTATTACATATTCAACTAACAAATTAACATTTGACACACACCGTTACAAATATGTGTACAATTTGGTAATGCTCTCTAACCATAATATGAAAATTTAATGAAGAATATGTAATCATGCACAAAATGTAATTCTACGAGTTTACATATAATTACGTACGAATCCCTCGAACCACCCACCCTAGAAATGCCACCGCCAGCCAAGATAGGGAGCCCATCCCACCACCTACTACCGCTGATCAACAAACTCAATTTATTAAGAACACTGTCACACAACTGACGCCGTCAATTTTTACCAAATCAGCGCCACTTCAGCAGTTTACAAAACTGACACTATACTGCCAACAGTAACATCACTTCAGTTTTTTGTGGACCCCACACATTATTTACTTTAATTATTTAAACTACAAAATTAAATAAAAAACATTATATTATAATAAAAAAAGATTATATTAATTAAAAATAAAACATTACAATAAATTAAAAAAAGTACATTTATTGAAAAATAAAGTGCAGCTAGTTGTCTATTCTGAATCGTCGAGATCTTTGGCTTCATCTTCGTCCTTATATTCCTCCTCGTCCGAGTCCGAATCAACTTCGTGAACCGGAACCGAACCCGAAGCTTGACCAAAAACCGTTTGGTAATCCGATTTATATTTACTAACCACGGTGTTTCGCACCTCTTGGAGAATATTTTTTTCTCCTTTTTCTTAAGACACTTCGGTATTTTTTTAAAAAAGTATTTTCCACGTTTTGAGAATGGTCTTTTTTTACCGAATTTGATTCGACAGTAGACAATGCTTTTTGTTGTGCTTCCGCGGATTTGATATTAGCCAAACGTTCTTTTTCCTTCAAACTTCTTGAAGAAGTAGCCGCATCACTCGAACCTGAACTCTTTTGACCTTTTCTTAAATTCCACGACCGGGCGGACGACGAATCCGATCGTCTTGGAACAACCGTTCCATGTTAGTGGCAAGCGGATCGGATGAAGCGATGTCATCACCAAGATTGATGGGATCGATTTGGGGTTGGTGTGTACGCCGGTTGGCCATGACCCCCTCGTCCGAATAGAATTCCGGATCAACCTTTAATACGTCCCAACATTTCTCGTATATAAATTTGTGTTTTGTTGGGACTTAAATAGTTGATAACACGAGTCAACAATGTCTTTTTCCAAAGCTCCGCTTGGCCTCGGGTCGGTTACGTGGTTGTAGATGGCGATGAAGGTTTTAACATCTTTGCGGATTTTATTCCACTTTCCTTGTATTTGACTGACCGTACGTTTTTCGGGTGCCACTCTATTGTAGTCGTTTACTACTCTTTGCCAAAAAGTATCGTAGCTTTGTGAATTGCCTTCACGACTCTTTTCGGATACGTGGACCCATCGTTCGGACAATATAACCGCCTCCTCGTCCGACCATTTTACTTGTACCTGTTTTCCTTTCCAATCTTCGGGTTCGGGTTCGGGTTGGTCTTCGGGGGATGTATTAACATTTTCGAATTGCGGATAGTTAATTGGGGTTGATGGAAATGGAGAGAAAGTCGAGGGTGCATGTTGGTGTGGATAAAATGGTTATTTTCCAAAAGTCGAGGGGGTTTGGGGGAGTGGATGATAAGGTGAGTAAGGTTGGTAATTTTGGTAATGTTGGTAATTTTGGTATTGTTGGTAATTTTGGTATGGTGGGTGTTGTGAGTATGATGCAAATCCGAAGGTTGACTAGGTGAAGAGTTGCTCGATTGAGCGGTAGATGAACCCGTTGGTGAAAAGGGTGGATTCGGTTGAACATTTGATATCGGATTATTAATAAGGTTGTTCCACATATCGGATTCTTGTGAAGTTGGTGGTGGTGTATTCTTGTTATGATGTCTTGGCATTTTTGAAGTTGGTGGTGGTGTATGGAAGATGTAAATTTGTGTTTGAAAGATGTATATTTGTGTATGAAAGAAAGTAGATAAGTTGTAGCAGATTGTAGTGAAAAAAGATGTATGGAAAAGGGGTTTATTTATAGTGTAAAAAAATGTAAGTTTTTGAGTTTTAAAAAAATAAAAAAATAAATAAATAAATAAAAAAGTGACCGTTTGACCCCAACAGATATCTTTTAAATTTTTTTATTTTTTTTAAAACTCCAACGGTCAACAAAAAGAAAAAAAAAATACACGCGGGGCCCACAACCGAACCCTTCCGTTCCCGTCACATTTCCGACGCCAAAAACCAACATTCGCAAACTGAAGATACACCCACTACCACTCAAGATACACAAACCATCCCACCAACCGATGACGCCCATAAAGCTCAACCCCAAACAGAAACTAGCGGCCATCAAGATACGCCTGCTTCGGAACTCCAAAATGCAAACATTCTCGGGATAACCAACTGGCCCAAATTAGGAGATTTCGACGCCACACACACAACAGACAGCCGTGGGAATATAAAATGTTCACACCGACGAGGTATGAGCTTTGGCTTCTTAGACCGCTGCCAATGGTTTCTTCAGTTTGTTTCATCATTTGCACTTCTTCACTTTACCGACAAAAGGAAGAGGTATTTGGGGTGGGGCCAACTTATATTTAATGTATTGTTAATTTTTGTTTAGTGTATGTAAATATAGGTATATTGGTAAATGTGAGGCCCAATAATTGAAGTGGTGAAATGATTGTTGGTAGTGTTTAATCAGTTTTGAATGTGCTAACGTGGCGCTAGCTGAGCTGGCAAAACTAAAGAAACAACGATTGAGAGTGATCTTGTGTGGACGTAACATTGCTGAAATAGGAGTATCAACTTCATGGTTATGAATCCTGCTAGTTTGGTTGGTAAATCCATTGTATCTTCGTTCTTTTGTGTTGAGTTTTAGTTTTCGTTTAAAGACTGAACAAAAATTTCGTTCTTTTTTTTTTTTTTAGGTTTCATTTAAAGATTCCCGTTTTAATAACATTAATGAAAACACGCAAACTGAACAATTAAGAAATTAATTCCGATCATCAGCTTTAGTAATTGTTTTTTGAACAGTAAAAGAATTACTGAATTTGACCTTGCATGAACCCTAAAATGGTACTCATCGTTATTGCATTTCAACTCGATCTTTACCCTAAAAGAATTTCACAATCTACTAGTGTTTCAAATCGTAATAACGTGCAAGTCACAAATGACCCATCGTTATTGCATTTCAACTCGTAACATGTTAAAGTTAATTTTTGTTTTTAATACTAGCTAGTAAATTTACTGATGACAGGAATAAGTGTACATGTTAGATTATTATGGAAAATATATAATGTGCAGTGCGCGCTATGGTGTTGCTAGCTACTTTGTCAGTCTAAAACCTAACTTATTAGTTATGACTACTAATATGTACGTAAAACAAACCTGCCTTACAATATGAACCCGAAGCACACGTGAAAACAACATATCAGTGTTTACATAAAGTCAACAGAATACGAAGTGTGATAAATTGATAATGATGGAAGTGAATCGGCCATCTTGAATTGCTAGACTAATTTTGCGATCCAAATGCCAAGGTCTGTTGCATATGTTCTTGTGCAATTGGTTTATCATTGAAATAGGCTTGTGCAATTAGTTTATCATTGAAATAGGACCTCGCCTCTTCAAGAGCTTGAAGAACATCTCCTAGAAATTATAATATGTATCACAACCATATAATCAAAGACGTTGGTAAGTAACTACGCAGAACTTAAAAGAGACAGAATTGAAGGTACGATGCTCATTTAGTCATTTGCATTTAAGGTTAGTTATGATTGTTCTCATTGTATCATTCTATGTGTCTTCATTTCATTTTTGTTAACTTGGTTTTCTGTACACATCTGTGCACAGTTTTCTGGCATATTAATTACTTGTTCTTTGAATTTTTGCCCCTCTACATATAAATCATGGTTTTCTTCCAGAAACAGTCAACATCAGGGTTGACCAATGACCATATACATGTATATTAGCGTATACGATATACGTGCTATGTATTTCTGTTTTTCTAATGTAATTGAACTTATATTCTTTGCTCAACCCTTTTGTTGCAGGGCATGTGTGGTGGTTCTTTGAGGAAAGGGGAAAGGATAGCTTGCTCTTTGCTACCCACATGGCGCTTCATGCATCATCAGACGTGGTTTGGCCTCATTTTGTGGTACCAATGTTTCGGTCTGTTAGAACTAAAGATTTCATGTTACAAGTTTTTCGTTTATATTATTTACTTTTGTCATCTGTCCCTATCTTGTGGGTCCCATCAAGAGCGGCTCAAGGTCTTTTGGGGCATAAAGCAAAAAATATGAGACCTTAATATAATTGACTATTTTTCTACCTTTTTTGAGGCATACTTAAATAAATTTGTTCGGTACAGTACGAAAGATCTATTTTTCTAAATTAAAAATACCATTTTAAAGAATTATTTCAAAAGAAATGAAAAATAGAACGTCATAACCATTTTAACGAAATTATTGAGAACTATGTGACAAAAAATTGGCCTAGTCATTTTTATCACTTGAAACGGACTTAATATTTTACGATTTAAACTCATTGAGGCCATACAATGTTGCATATAAAAAAAAGTTGAAGATCCTTATCATTATCTTATACTAATACGTGACATCGAAAATTTTGGTGCCTTACAAATTCGGAGGTCTAAAGCGCTAGCTTTACTAGCCTTACCCTCGAATCACCCCTGAGTCCCATCACAATGATCTTCTATTTTAGAGCCACCCTTTATACACGTAAAAAATAACTAGTATGTATGTAGCGGAATCTTTCTTTTCTTGAGCCGTAAATGATATTTTAGCGTTCTATACTGGTTCAAATTTGGAAAACGACAAGGGCTTATCGACTTCTTTTTGCACCGTAATTCTTTTGTTGCAATATATCACCATTCTATTGGTTTTGTGATATATGAATATTGAACGTAAATAATGGTATTACATATACATAGAATTAGCTATGTAACTTAATAAATACGCACATATTTAGAAAATCTAATCAAATTAAATTACTATTCGGTGTATTTGAACTATTCAGTTGTTATGGTTGTGACCGAAACCAATCCAAAAATGAGAATAATAATTCTATTTTGGATTAAACTTATCCTAAAAAAACTGAATATCCAAACTAAATTGTCCGATTACAGAAATCAGTTATGTCCAAATTTCCAGTTTCCTTCTAGTTATTTTGGGTTTCATAGACTGGTTTCAGTGTGGCCCATAGTTGGAAACAACATATCCGCATCTGTAGAAAGTCAACCGGATATGAAGTGTGTGATAAATTGATGATGATGATGATGATGGATTTTAATGAGCCATCATCTTGAATTGCTTGACTAATTCTGCGATCCAAATGCCATGGTCTGTTGCATGTGTTCTTGTGCAATTACTTTATCATTGAAATAGGCTTGTGCAATTAGTTTATCATTGAAATAGGACCTCGACTCTTCAAGAGCTTGAAGAACATCGTCCATTGTCACATGATCATCTCCTAAAAATTGAAAGGTTTATCACAACAATATAATCGAAGACGTTGGTAAGTAACTATGCATCAATATGTGAAAGGCACTTATTTTTGTTAAGTTTAGAACAAACCTCTGCGAGCAGCAAGTCTAATAGATCTATTGGCTATGTTTACAAGATCATCCCAAACTAAGCCTGGGGTGTGTGAAGCAACAAGGTTGCAAATGGCGCCTCTATCTTCCTCCTTGAGAACCTCTTTTAAATGTAAACCGATAATCTTACGTTTACCATCTTCATCAGGTTCACCCACATGTATTTTTGTGAAGAAACGGCCATCACGCATTAATGACGGATCAAGTGTCTCAAATCTATTTGTAGAAGCTATAACCATCACCATGTTTCCCTCCTCATTGCACTTCTCCATCTCGATGAGAAGCTATAACATCAAGAGGGGAAATATTTGAAATAATTACCAAATTAATATAACATAAAATTTGTGTGCAAGAATGTTTGAAAGGCATGGTTTAAAGGGAGGAAACAACAAGACGAGCAGCAAACGCCAAACCAATGTACAGATTAATATGATGGTTGGTGGTTAAGTGAGTCAACCTTGATCACGGGCAAAACCAATAGGAAGTGAACGTGTTCTCGAATTTGGAGAGGGGAAAAAGTGACCTCGAGGATGGCTTTTTTCCCATCAAAACACTAAAAATATATTCCTTTTTCTACCAAACCAACTGCAAATCAACTAAATTGCGGAAGATGACTTCAACATGAAAAGCTGGACACAAGAAAAGCTTCGTTCCAAATTTGTTGTCAACTAGCTGGACACAAGAAACTCAAAAAAGGGTACTAAGAAACTGATTTTCATGATTATTATACCCGGTGAAACTAAGCACATATGTGAGACTTCAAGAAGACTATTGATCCAAGACATTACTAGAGTTCAGATGTGGCAATTCGTTTCCTGTTCAGGTCAACCACAACACGCAAAAAACTACCAACCCAGAACACTAGTTAAGCGTACCAAAATGTCAGATCCTAACCCGGACAAACTTCATCAAGAGTACCCAAACCTGGCCCGTTTAATGCAGATTATAAACAGGTCAAACAAGTAGGCGCGTCAACCTGTTTCAGCTCAATAATTGTATAAGGGAGATAACCAACAGACATAATGTTAAGTTAACAGAGTAGGAAGTGCTAATCTATCCCAATAGTAAGCACTTAAAGAAACAGAGACAACTTGACAGACTATTAATCAATGGTTAAACAAAACCTTCCAAAATTAAGAAAATCAGACCCATGAGCCTTCTAGTGTCACCTCACTCGCCCGAAAAAAGCCGAGGACTAGACGGATAAACCCTTTCCGGCAGGTTGCGCATGGCGGCGCGTCAGTGGTAAGAAAGGTTGAAACTCAATTGCGTTTGGACAAGAAATTACGCAATCGGGAGGTTCATCATTAACTTCGCAATGATCTAATCGAACATATTTCGCAACTCCAACAAAATATTTGTAGTCGTTAATTAGTGTAATCGTTTTTTTCCAATAAATGTAATGTTTTTTTTATTTAAGTATTGTATTGTTTTTTTTTTATTTAATTGTATTGTTTTTATTTTAATGAAATGTGCTTTATTTTAATTATTGTGTTTTAATTATTTGATTAATTAGTCAGTGGATCCCTGAAAAAATAAACTGACGGAGCACTGATGGCAGGAATCTGTCGATTTCTGTCAGTTTCTGTCACCATTGGGCGGTACATATGCAACCACATTTGAAAATATATTACTGTTGAAAAACACTTGTTAACAATGTGATCAAGGATCATAAACATCATAAATTATCCAAAAATATATATATACACTAATACACATTCAACTTAACACTAACAGTTTACATATTCAAATTATATGATTTATGTACAAAAAGAGTATAAGGCTAACACTATAGCACAAAAGAAAGATGAATCTGAATTAGAAGTCATATTCATAGCGATATTTGATACACATTTATCCCAATCGATGATCATCACAGTATTACCCATCCACTCTCTTAACTGGTTAATCATCTTCAAAAGTTAAACCACAAATTTAAGTTACACTAAATCATACCTTAAATAAAGAAAGGTTAAATGACGCAATTACCGAAAAAATAATAAAAGAAAATACCTCTTTTATCTTCTTCTACTTCTACAATTATAAAAGATAATAACAAATTTAGATATACCCGTTCTTCATTAGTTCATGCATATAATTTTAGAATAAAAAATACAAGCAATATCAAGTTAATGAAAAAACCTAAAATTAAATCTACAAAAAGAAGATGAGCATAGATGAACTGAAAAGGAAATCGGGAGAAAATGTTAATTTAGAATAGAAGAGAGGGATATTTGAAGAAGTCGTCTTGGCAAAATGCTATAATAATTGGTTTGATTTTGAGTTTCAAATGCTTTCAAAGTACCAAGGAAGGTAAACAAACCGATTGGGAGTATAGGGCAGTGGATTGTATCAATTGTATAGCTGCATAATTATTAGAAGGTAGTAAAAGTAGCGTGCATCTAAAATATATAAAGGCATGCTTTAATGTAATTATTACCATGCAAAATGAGAGCTTAGGAAATCACATGAATAAAAGGCATGAAAATGTATTTAAATCAAATGATTTTATGCAGATTTTTAACACATTTTTAATAATCAAAATTACTCAATTATGACATCATCCGTTAAATATCAATGCGACACATCAGCTTCATGACATGCCTCAAAACATGCCAAATCAAATTCATGATGTTAGTCACACTCCCCTTTATTAAATAGAAGATTTGTTTCTATCTACATAAAAAAAGCTAAAAAACATCAAATCTAAAATCATTATCGTATGAAATCATCGTTTCAAATGTTATTTTAGTATTAGTATATAACACTTTCTACACTTGAAATCAATAACCGGGATTTTATCACAAAACATTATCATAATCAACCATACGTAACCATTATCAACACTACAAAAACTTACATGCTCAACTATATATAAATTATTAAACATTGAGATGGGTATCCAAAATTAGCAACTCTTACATTTAGCAAAGGTAAGTATTATTTGTGCGATGCCATGAATGGTATTTTTTTTTTTTTTTTTAAAGTGTGTTTAATTATAAATAAAATTCATATACATTAAAAAAGATCATTTCAATAAAATATGTATTCGAAGTTAGGTATTTGTTGGGATAAACTGATTTGGGTTTGGATTATCACTGTTAAGTCTGAAGAGATCAAAAGATTACCACTGATAGTGAAGAATTACCACTGAAGACTAACATGGTTACCACTGATTGTTGAAGATTAACACTGGTCGAAGATTATAACTGTTAGTTGATTTTGTAAGTAGTTTCCACTGTTTATGTAATTAAGACTGTTAGTGTATATAAGTGGTTAACACTGTTAGTTGTTTATACTTAGACTTTCACAAATGAAGCAGTTACCACTGATGGAAGTTTGTTTCCACTAAATGTTAGAATGTGGTAGTTAACACTGTTTATGACTTTGTGATAAGAATGAGTTTGTTATGGAAGTTATCTAATTCCATAATAATAGGAGATTGTACAGGACTCTATGTGTTATAAATAGAGATCCTTAGAACCTAGATCGATATACGAAAATTAGTGAATAGAATAGCGCAGCTTCAAGGTGTAAACCCTAATACAAAAGTGTATTCGTCTTATTCATATTAAAAAGATTGAGGCTTTGATTTTAATATTTGTGTTTCGTTATTTATTATTCTAAATATTTATTTTTGATCTTTCTAATATTATTGAGTGTTATTCCGCAACTTCTCAGTAATAATTCAAAGCTTGTTTAAGTTATATTTGAATTGAAGGAAATCGGGACTGTCAAGTGGTATCAGAGCTTGGAAAGCTTTGAATACAGAAAGATCTGGAATTTTAGATTAACTTGATTTTTAAGGTGTAGTTTGTGATTAAGTATTGAATTAAATGGCAACAGAAAACAATGAAGGAATCCAGGTCACTAAAATTCCTATGCTCAGGCCTGATGAGTTTGATCTGTGGAAAATCAGAATCAAACAATATATGCTTCTCACAGATTATCAGATGTGGGAAGTTGTGGTAAATGGTCCTCCAGTTACAGTAGATGGTGATGTGTCAAGCAACAGAGACCACCACCAACTACTGATGCAGAAAGAAAGGTCAGATCTATAGAATTTAAATCCCTCAGCACATTGTTGCTGTCAATGCCTAATGAGTACCAAAGAAGATTTGAAGCATGTGATGATGCTAAAATACTCATGGAGGCTATTGAGAAGAGATTTGGTGGTAATGACAGCACCAAGAAGAACAAAAGATCTCTATTAAAGCAACAATATGAGAACTTTAATTCTGCAAAAACTGAAACTCTAACTCAAACCTTTGATAGGTTTTCAAAACTTGTTGGAGACCTGGAAAATCACAAGGTAAAAATTGATAAAGATGATCTGAACAGGAAGTTTCTGAGATCATTAAGTGAAGAATGGACAATCTACACTGTAGGTTTAAGACAGAGTGCAGATTTGGAGATGAAGGAGCTTGAAGATATTTATAATGATCTGAGAAACTTTGAGCCAGAAGTTGAAAGCAAAAAGCAGGCTGTAGGAAACAATCATAATGCTGCTTTTATGTCAGTAAGTGGATGTCAAGTTGATTTAAATCAACAAGGATCTGCTTATATTGCTGCAGGAGTTGGAACATCTCAAAACAACTCAAATGATCAAATATTAGAATCCTTCTTTGCTAGTAATGTGAACTCTTCACTTACTAATGAAGATTTGGAGCTGATAAAATCTGATGATCTGGACGAGATGGATATCAAGTGGCAAATTGCTTTGATTACTCAAAGAGCCAAAAGGTTTATGCAAAGGACAGGAAGAAATAACTTTTCAAACCAAAGGAATGATGCTGCTTGGTTTGACAAAAGCAAGGTAGAGTGCTTCAATTGTCATAAAATGGGGCACTTTGCAAGAGAATGTAGAAGTCAGAGGCAAGAGCAGACTGGGCAGAGAGCAGGAAGCAATGGAATTCAGAGAAGGAACATACCAGTGCAGGAGAGTACATCAAATGCTTTAATTTCTCAAGATGGGCTTGAATTTGATTGGAGTGATCAAGCAGAACATGAAGTGAAGAATCAAGCCTTAATGGCCATTACTGAAGAAAACAAGCCATCAGAGGTTCCTTATGAGGTACAAATCAAATTATGTTCTCCTGTATGCAAACAAACTGTTAAACATTATAGAGATTATAATATGAAATTTTGTGAAGAACTTAAGCAATGTGAGATTAAAAGTAGACATACTACAGCTGCAATAGAAAACTTGGAAAATCAAATAAAGGCATATGAAAAGAATGTAACCCAATATGAATATGATCTTAAGTATGCCAGATGGGAGAGAGATGTGTTAAAAGATAAGTTAGAAGCAATAAATCAGAAATTAGTAGAGGTCACATGTGAAAGAGATAATATAAAATTAACAGTAAGTGATCTTGAACATGCTTCTAAAAGTGTAAATCAAATTATCAAATCTCAAATTCATGACAAGATAAAAACTGGGTTAGGATATAATTCTGTTTCCCCACCTTATAATAACAACTATTTTCCTCCTAAAACTGATTTAAATTTAAATAAGTTAAAGGCAGGAATAACAGTTGATGTTACAAAGGTTGATCCAGTTATTAACTTGGATAATAAAATTGACTTTGACAAGGTTGAAATTAGAGAATGGAGTGAGGAAGATGAACTGGATTATTCATCTGAAAATAATAACAATTCTAATTCTGAAACAACTGATAGCTTAAATTCTGAAAAATCATGTGAGAATATCAAGAAATCAGATACTGGTCTAGTTTTAGAACTCAACAGTGATAAACTAGAAGAGGGTAAGAAAATGTTTCAGGAAAAGAAAAAGAATAATTTGGAAAACATGAAAGCCACTGCTAATAAATCTAGAGCTTGTCTAGGATACATTAGTAATTCAGTTAAAACAGTTAATAAATCTAATAATGTAAAATCTATAAATATTGACTGTGCTGACTGTAAATGTAAAACTAAAATTTCTCAATTACCACTTTCTCACAAATTAAAACCCAGAGGAAATCAAAGAAATTGGAACCAAATGGTTTCACAAAAGTTGGGAAAGAATTTTACAGTGGTAAAGGAGAAATCTTGCTTTACATGTGGCAGAAACAATCATCTTCAACATGATTGCTATTATAATCCTAAGAATCTTCAAAGGATTAGAAAACAACAATGGACAGGAACTGATATGATCAATAAGCAAAATTTTAAATCAAAAATTGATCGCATTACTACTGCCAAGAAGAAAACTGTCAAGGCTAATAAGTTGACTGCTACAGCTATTTCTACTGCATCAGTATTAACTAGAAAATTAGCCAATAGTAACAAGGCAAAAACAGTGGTAAAAACTAAAACTGTCAGTGTTAACAATATTAACACTGTTAGTAAGATTGATAAAACAGTTAACACTGTTAGATCAATTTCCACTGTTAAGCCTAAAATAAGTTGGATTTGGACACAAATTAAAACTGATAAATCAAAAGGTCCAAATACCAACTGTGCATCACAATCAATAATCTTCAAGAAAGTTGACTTTGTGAATGCACATGGGAAACCCAAAGCCAAATTGGTTTGGGTTCCCAAGAGAAACTAATTATAGTTTCAATTTGATGTGCAGGGCAAGCCAACAAACTTATGGCACATGGATAGTGGCTGCTCTAGGCACATGACAGGGGATAGGAAAATGCTGCAGGACTTCAAATCATTTAATGGAGGATATGTAGCTTTTGGAAGCAATCCCAAAGGAGGAAAAATCACAGGCAAAGGAACAGTGCACAGCAATAAGATAAGTTTTGAGGATGTGTATTTTGTTGAACAACTGAGGTACAATTTGCTAAGTGTGAGTCAAATCACAGATAAAAAGTGAAAACCACAGATATTTATAGAAGTTTACAACTGCTTACGTTAAAAAAAAAAAAAAAAAAAAAAAAAAAAAAAAAAAAACCGAGTTACCACTGCTTTCTTTACTTAATAATGCTAGATTCTTAGTACTGCCTGTATTAAGTTGTGACTGCCTTGGTCGGTTAGTACTGCTTATACAAGTTAACACTGCTAGCGCTATTAAGTATAAGATAGGCAAGCGCAAGAAAACCGTGTTTGGACAGTTATCACTGTTAGTGAAATATCTCCGTTTCCACTGTTAGTAATACTTCACCCGTTAACACTGTTAATGTTAAAATTGGGGATTTTTCCACTGACCTAAATTGAACAGTATATAAACCCAGACACTTGTCGTTCTTGAATACGCTCTCAATTCCTACCTACACTCTTGCGATTAAGCATTCAATCACCTTCTAAACCTCAAATTCCAATTGATTGTACATCAATGGCTTCCACTTCCTCTTCCACTTCACTTGCAACAGCACAGAATCATAATATGATCGCCTACCTCATGAAACCCAAAGAGGCACAGGACTTCACCCAAATTATTGATTTCCTACGTGCCTCTCACATCTACCATGCTCTTACAGTATCACCCAGAGTCTCCAAAGATCACATTAATGACTTCTGGGTAAATGCAACCATCGAAGACGAACAGGGGACTCAGAGCATAGTCTCTATGGTGGCCAACACCAGGGTAGTTATCACTGAAGCCTCTGTTCGTGCTTCTTTACAACTTGATGATGAGGCAGGTATTACTTCTTTACCTAGTCAAACATTGTATGAAAATTTTCAATTGATGGGTTATGAAGGATCTTTAGATACTTTTACGTTTCAAAAGACTCTTTTCTCCCATCAATGGAGGTTTTTAATACATACTCTTTTACACTGCCTCTCATCCAAAAGATCAGCCTTTGAACAGTTCGGCAGCAACATTGCATATGCAACTGTGTGTCTTGCCACTGGACAAAGGTTTAATTTTTCAAATCTGATATTTTCTGGTATGCTCAGAAACATTGAGCAACCAAAATTAAAATTTTTAATGTATCCTAGGTTTGTGCAGTTAATTTTAAATGCTCAAATCCAAAACCTGCCAGACCTGGATACTGTAATTGGTGTTCTCTCTCACAAACCTAAAGTTTTTTCAAATATGAAGAGAGACTCCAAATTTTCTGGGAGGGTTACAGCATTGTTTCCAACAATGCTTCATGCACCCTCCACCACAGCTGCAGCTATACCCATTGCTGCTGAACCATCTGCTGAGAGAGATGACACACCCATCATCTCTCAACCCACAGCAGTTGGGGGTACCAAAAGAAAACAAGGGACCCACAAACCAACCACTACTAAAGCCAAAAGGGCTAAAACACAGGCATCCGAGGCTCTTGCTGCTCAGGTGTCTCAGTCAAATGAATCAACACAGCATGTGGTCGATAAGGAGTGGGATGACCATTCTGGGAGGGCTGCTTCTACTGCTTCTGGCCAAATGGCAGAGCATGACAGAAGTAACATCAATAAGACCCAAACAGAGGCAACACCAGAACATGATCCTTTGCAAAAAGGTGATTTTGGTGGACCCAGTACCAAGAACAGAGGGCCATCTGATGCTCATGCTAGGCATGAATCAGATGGAAATTCTATCAATGATTCACCAAAGGAGTCACGTCCTAAAGGTGATGAGGCTAGCATGAACTATGAAAAATTGACGGATATGCTGGAGTATATGTGGGCTGAGGTGGTGAGGCAGAAAAGGATCATCAAGAAGCAACAAGCTGAGATAGATGCCTTGAAGACAGTGGTGCTGAAGTGCTTGAAGCAGGGTAAGAAGTACTATATCATTGATGATCAATACAAACGTTCTATCCCTGTGCAACAAGCCAGAGTAGTTCTCTCTTCCCCTGAACCTTCCGAAGATGCATTCAAAAAGGGGGAGAATGAACAAGGTGGAGATGATAGGTCTGAGGAGGTGGATGAGGAGATAATGATGGAGAATGATGAAGAAGTTGAGGAAATAAGAGAGCAGGCATCCAAGACTGCCAGTGCAAACTTAAGTGAACAACCTGCTGGAGTAAACTTCGATGATGAAACAGAAGAGATAAGGGTGGCAGAAAATGAAGAAGAAGAAGTGGAGAGTCCTGAAACCAAAAAGACTAAAGAGGTTGCTGCAGACAGATTTGCTCAGAAGTTTAACAGGAAAATAAGTGAACCATCCTTGCCTGGTTTCACAATCAAAGAATCTGCTGCAGTACCTACATTCCAAAGGGCAGACTTACCCAAGATTGATCCAACAGACAAAGGGAAAGGAAAATTAGTTGAGGAGCCTAAACAAAAGAAATCAAAGCAAGTGCCTGCTGCTGCTACTGCTAATGATGAAGAATATGCACAAAGGCTACAAGCTGAATTAAATGCATAGATGGGTGAGGATTTGATAAGAGTTGAGGTTGAACCTGGTAAATTCGTAATGATGACCAAGGAAGAGGTTAACCAATTCGATGAGTGGATGCTCAGAAAAGAGACAGAGGAATCTGTGGAATACTTGGTGGATCAGCTGAAGAGGAAGAAAGCTGAACAAGCAAAAATCAAGAAAGCAAATAAGCCAATGACCATTGCACAGAAAAGAAGAGACTTATATAACAAGTTGAAGTGCACAATTCCTGCTGAGGTATTAAAGAAAATGACATATCAAGAGATGGCCAGGGCTTATGAAAGAGATATATTTGTGCCGTTTCAAGAGAGTCAGAGAAAAGAAAAGGAAGAAAAGAAAAAGAAAGAAGAGGTGGTTAATGACTTGGAAAAAGATGAAGGGCAGTTGAATGATTTGATGATTATACATCCAGTTGAAGCAGAGCCAATAAATCAGGATTTGCCTGAGATTGTTGACTGGATGGTAGTCAAATTGCTTATACCTAAGAAGGAGGAGAAAATAAGAATTGTTAGAGCTGATGGAAGTGAATCCTTCTGGAAGTCATTTAAGGATATTTTAAGAAAGATGAGTAGAGCTGATCTGAATAAAATGTATGAGATTGGGAAGATGAAATTGGATGGACAAAGAATTGATAATATCATTGAGAAAGTCACATGGGACTGGATTCAAATGATGTATGAGCCAGAAAAGTTTCCTTTTCGATTTGGTACATTCAAGGTGGTAAAGATGTGGATATATTTTGAGGTGCCTGGAGTACATCAGGTTATCTTAGAAGATGGTGAGATCTTGTACATGCTCACAGACAGAGAGTATGACATGAATCTGAGTTTATTAAGGAGCCTGAAGTTAGCCAAATTACATTCTTCTGTATGTAATGAGGTTGCTCAGAGATTAGTATACATGATTTTGAACCAGATTCACAGAAAAGAACAGTTGGGGAAGAAATCCAAGAATTGGTTTTGAAAGCATCTTCAAAGAAGCTAAAATGGAGAATTTGAAGAAACTTAATGCTGTAGATGACAGATTAAGTTTAGGGGGAGATTGTTGGGATAAACTGATTTGGGTTTGGATTACCACTGTTAAGTCTGAAGAGATCAAAAGATTACCACTGATAGTGAAGAATTACCACTGAAGACTAACATGGTTACCACTGATTGTTGAAGATTAACACTGGTCGAAGATTACAACTGTTAGTTGATTTTGTAAGTAGTTTCCACTGTTTATGTAATTAAGACTGTTAGTGTATATAAGTGGTTAACACTGTTAGTTGTTTATACTTAGACTTTCACAAATGAAGCAGTTACCACTGATGGAAGTTTGTTTCCACTAAATGTTAGAATGTGGTAGTTAACACTGTTTATGACTTTGTGATAAGAATGAGTTTGTTATGGAAGTTATCTAATTCCATAATAATAGGAGATTGTACAGGACTCTATGTGTTATAAATAGAGATCCTTAGAACCTAGATCGATATACGAAAATTAGTGAATAGAATAGCGCAGCTTCAAGGTGTAAACCCTAATACAAAAGTGTATTCGTCTTATTCATATTAAAAAGATTGAGGCTTTGATTTTAATATTTGTGTTTCGTTATTTATTATTCTAAATATTTATTTTTGATCTTTCTAATATTATTGAGTGTTATTCCGCAACTTCTCAGTAATAATTCAAAGCTTGTTTAAGTTATATTTGAATTGAAGGAAATCGGGACTGTCAGTATTGTAGGTTGATATATTTTACTTATTGTTATAGAGAGATGGGTTCAATGTAGAATACTAAAAAAATGAAGAATGGGAGAACCAATGGGATTGCTCCATTTCCTTTAAAGCCCAATTTTCACTCGTATCTTTAAAATCAAATATCTCACAAACGGCATGACCAAAAATTATAAAAATTACATATTCGAAATCAGCGTCTTTTTCTCTTCGATTAGAGATCCAACAAACTATACTTTCGAAAAATAATTTCATTTTTATTGGGTCGTAGAAAATATGACTTGTATAATCACAAGTGATTTTATATATAATCACATGTGATTTTATATATAATCACATGTGATTTTATATATAATCACATGTGATTTATGAGTAAATATAACTGGTACACGACTATTCATCAATTGTGGATGCTAACTCACACATGATTACAACTTATTATTCATTCATATAAACACATATAAATAAGATTTTAGGAATTGAATTCGTTTACGGTCAAAATCACATGTGATTATTGATTTGAGGTTTAATCACATGTGTTTTTCAAATGAATTATGTGATAATAACTGATAATTCACATGTGATTTCACATTTATATTTATTTACATGTGTAATTATAAATAATTATTTAACATTCGTATTTATTTACACTTTATTCACACTTGATTACTAATTTAATGTTTAATCACATGTGATTATAACTAAAAAAATTTTTGAAAATTTATTAAACTATCAAATAAATTATTTTTATGTGATTTTAAACTTATAATTTGTAAATTTGATTATTCACATGTGATTATAGATAGCGATTTAAAACTTATAATTTGATTCTAAATATATTCACATGTGATTTATTATTACGAATTTCACATACCCATTAGAAAACGAAATAAAAAAAAGTTCGTCGAAAGTATGTCATGTAAAATCTCTAATTAAAGATAAAAAGACACTGATTTTAACGGTGTAATTTTTATAATTTATGGATATACGGTTTGTGAGATATTTAGATTTAGAATGAACGAGAGAGAAACAGAGAACTTTATTAAATCTTGTGCATAAAGAAAACTAAAATAATGCCCTAATCTGTTAAATACAGACTTGTGAATGAGTGGGACTAATTACATCTTTATTCCATAATAATAATAGCATTAATAAAATAATGGAAACAACCCAATTACTTAGTCATACGTAATCCTTCATCCAAGTGGGCTTCTTTGGCTGTCTCTTGTTATGAATAAGTGGTTCTTGGGCTCCTTCCAAATGGGTCTGCTGTTGAGCCGTACCATTGCCCTCTCCTTGAAAATCGACCTTGTCCTCAAGGTTAAAGGTAGGAAATGTCTTTAGGAACGTGTCGCGGTTTTCCCATGTTGCCTCGTCAGGTGGTGCATTATCCCACTGAACTAGTAACTCATTTCTCCCTGCTTGTAAAGAACGATTTCCTAAAATGGCCACCGGGCTCATCTCCGGAGTAGTGCCCCAAGTGAGTTGTGGAAGCGGGCAAGTTTGGATCGATGGTTCACCGTGAAATTGTTTGAGAAGTGAAACGTGAAATACTTGATGTATTTTTGCTGTTGATGGAAGCTCAAGTTCATAAGCAACGGGACCAATGCGACGTAAAATGCGAAATGGCCTGTAATAGCGTTGAGCTAGTTTCTGAGACCGATGATGACGAAGAGAAACTTGTCGATACGGTTGAAATTTCAAATATGCCCATTGGACCAGTTCAAAAGTCTTTTCCTTTCTATGTTTATCAGCTTTTTGTTTCATTCAGTTACGAGCACGAACTAAACGGGCCTTTAGAATGTCCAACAGAGCTTGTTTTCGTTGCAAGGTTTCATCGAGTGTAGCTATAAGGGAGCTCCCTGCTGTATAAGGAATAATAGAAAGAGGTGGTCGCCCATATAATGCTTCAAATGGTGTCATCTGGATTGAAGAATGAAAAGAAGTATTGTACCAATACTCTGCCCAATGTAGGATTCCCGTGTAACTTGCAGATTGTTGTGGCAAAAATAGAAGCAAGTTTAGCTGTTGTATTTGATGTGGGTAGGGCAATAAATTGCGCGTATTCCGTTAAGCGATCTACCACAACCCATATAATTTTCTTACCACCGGAAAGGGGTAAGTGAGTGATGAAATCCATAGAGATTTCGTCCCAGACTTGAGAGGGAATTGGAAGTGGTTGAAGTGTTCCATAAGGAGGCTCCGTACTATACTTGCTGGTTTGGCAAACTTGACATTCCCGAATAAAGGTTTTCACTGATTTAGCTAACTTTGGCCAGTAAAATGAAGCAGTTATGCGGGCAATGGTGGTGCGAATACCGGAGTGACCAGCTGTGGGAGTGGAGTGGAACTCCTGTAATAAGTGGAATTGCATACCGGTACCCTCGGGTATGAATAACTTATCTTTGAAATAAAGCAACCCATCACGAAAATGATAGAGATTTGTATGTGGCAAGGTAGAAGTAAGCTTAGTAACCAATTCTTGGCCTGATTGTATAGAAGAATAATAACTCCGAAGTTTATCAAGAAGTTGAAAGTCAACTGAGGAAACATCAGACATGGCCAAAAACTCAGCATGCGGGCATCGCGATAACGCATCAGCAACACTATTTGTTCGTTCGGGGCGATAAAAGATCTCATAATCGTAGCCAAGTAACTTTGTAAGCCAACGTTGTTGGTCAGGAGTTTGAATAGTTTGAGACAATAAACTTTTCAAACTCTTTTGATCAGTATAGATACGAAATTTAGGTCCCAAAAGATATTGCCTCCATTTTTTTATAGCTTCAGTAATTGCAAACATCTCTCGCGTGTAAGCTGATGAAGATTGGAGGCGGGGGCTGAGCTTCTTGCTATAATATGCAATAGGATGAGACTTTTGACTCAAAACTGCGCCTATAGCAAAACCCGATGCATCTGTCTCAACATCAAAAGGCATAGTAAAGTCAGGTAAAGCAAGAACGGGTAAGGACATCATAGCCTCTTTAAGTTTATTAAATGCAGAAGTTGCATTAGGATTCCATCCAAAGGCATCAGATTTCAACAAATCTGTGAGAGGGGTAGTAATAGTTGCATATCCTTTAACAAATCGCCGATAGTACCCAGTTAAGCCAAGAAATCCACGTAGTTCAGCAATAGATTTGGGTAGTGGCCAGTTCAAGATGACACGAATTTTGTCGGGTTCGGCGTGTAGTCCATGGACATCAATTATATGTCCCAAAAATGACACATGTGGAACTCCAAATACGCACTTAGAGGGCTTTGCAAAAAAACTGGTTTGTGTCTAGTAAATGTAACACATACCTAAGATGATCTAAATGATCCGTAAACGATTTACTATAAATTAATATGTCATCAAAAAAGACGAGGACAAATTGACGTAAAACGGATCGAAACAGATCATTCATGGAACTTTGAAAGGTTGATGGAGCATTAGTAAGACCAAAAGGCATGACCAAAAATTCAAAATGTCCATCAACTGTTCGGAATGCGGTTTTGTGTGTATCATCAGTAGCAACACGAATTTGATGGTAACCCGAACGTAAATCAATTTTGGAAAAGAACTGAGCACCATAAAGTTCATCAAGTAACTCATCAACGGTAGGAATAGGGAAACGGTCCGGAACAGTAATGGCATTTAATGCACGATAATCTACACAAAAACGCCAACTACCATCCTTCTTGCGTACCAATAAAACAGGGGAAAAGAAGGGGCTGGTACTGGGCTTGATGATTCCTTCGCTTAACATATCTAAGATCATTTTTGCCATGTCTTGTTTCTGACAGTGTGGGTACCGATAGGGCCTAATGTTTACTGGCACCGAATTAGGCACAAGATGGATGTGGTGGTCATGTAACCGAGATGGTGGCAGCCCATGGGGTTCCTCAAAAACAAACTTATAATAAGTAAGTAAGTCGCGTAGTTAAGAAATCTGGTTGATTGAAAGTGTGTCACTGAATGAAAATATGGATGTTTTATCAGTGGAGTCGATAATGGAAGTTGCAGCAATGGAAATAGAGTGTAAAGAAGCAATAGATCCTTTTCCAACAGGTGACAAAGTTGACTATAAGATGCCTGTATAGGCAAAGATTTAGTGTCTCTGATTAAAGTCACCAATTCTCCCTCGTGTGAAAACCGCATCATCGGGACTGAATAATCACGCAAAATCTTACCCAAAGTTTGAAGCCATTGCACCCCAAGAACAATATCAGCTCCAGAGATCGGTAACAGAAAAAAAGGTATGTTGAAAAAGTAAATTTTCAGTTGAAGAGGTACGTTCAAACCCAACCTAGAACAATGCACCATTCCCAACCTTGACCGAAAAGGTTGGGGCAGCAGTGGTCGGTAGATGACAAAACTTGGCCACACGAGGCTGGATAATATTATGTGAGCTGCCAGAGTCAACCAAAATGGAGACACGGTGACCGTGGATAATACCAGTTAGACGGAGGGTACGAGGCGAGGGTAACACCATTAAAGCATTAGAAGAAAGCTGGAAATGGATGCTCTCTTTAGACAGAGAATGAGTCAATGATGATGGGGGTAGTGGTGGTGTCGGGGGGTTCAAGAGAGGTAGAGTAGAGGAAGAGCTTTGAGGTGGGCGTGATGAGCCGACATATTCAGTTTGTTGCTGACTCGCGGATGGGGTGAAAGTATAATATGTGACTGAGGGTTTGGAGTCGGTTGTTGTCACACCCCCAAATTATGATGCAGCGGAAGTCAGGTCGGGGCGCGACTAATCATGGATCATTACACCAAGTTACATCGAACGACCACTATATGCGTCGTTTTGAAATCAGTACCAAAATAGTACATTAATAATTAAATTGTTTACAGCAATTTCTGAGTTCGCGAATAAATGTAGAGATTTTAATACATAACTAATAATACAAAATAGTAATGCAAGGAAATCTCCAATGTTTGTAAATCATGCGACTCGAGCTATGGTGATCCTGGAGTAATCCTACTCCTGTTGTGAACCTGAGAATACATACTAAAATGGTCAACAATAATGTTGGTGAGTTCATAGGTTTAGATATCAAAATGTAAATGTGAACCACGAGATTTCATATGAGTTGCACGCATGCAAAATAATGTATACTATTGCCATGAGCTCATGGTCCGAAGCTTAACCAATATGAGTTTGCCTCCTGCAGATGCCTAATCCAGAACATCCGTATGAACAAATAATAAAGAGCCCGTTTGACCAGTTAGAGCTACTAACCCGGACGGGGATGGTCAATCCCAAATAGTACTATTCATTAATACTCGCGCTAAGATCCATACTAACGAAACTATGATGTGTAGAGGACTTTTGTGTGGATTATGAAAGTGAAACTCATGCAATCCGTATATGTGTAAATCTGTACTCGTGTTCATGAAAATAGTGCATGTATTCTCACCCCAATAGTTAAAACAGTAAAAGTGGGGCTATGAGACTCGCCTGAGTCTTGAAAGCGTGCGTTTAAATTAATAAACGTATGTCCAAAGATGTAACCTTCTGGCGCCCTAAACGCACAAGGTTATATATGAGTGAATGTCTCAAAAGATCATTCATGCTAGTTGTCCACTCAACTAGTTATGTTTGATGTTGTTTGTTCCATGATTACATTTAGAAGAACATGTACGGCCCGTTGGTGAAGAGTTTAAAATGATATTAATTCTCAATTAATATTATCATGATTGTTTTGCGTTTCAAGTTGATAAAGTTAATATGCCTTGGGTGTTTCTAAGTTGTCTCCGTAAGTAGTTAACTTTGATTGTTACGGATAATGAAATAAAGTAGTGAGTTGGTTGATTATTCGGGTTCCAAGTTAATACTGTTTGGTTTGGTGTTCTATGGTTAATACTGTTGACTAATGTGTCGCTAGTTAATACTGTTGGTCTTTGTGTCGCTAGTTAATACTGTTGGTCTTTGTGTCGCTAGTTAATACTGTTGGTTATAATTGTTGCGACACAAGTTAGTACTGCTGGTTATAATTGTTGCGACACAAGTTAGTACTGCTGGTTATAATTGTTGCGACACAAAGGTTGTGTCGCTGATTCCACAGACTGAAGGTTTCGTAGTTTCTACTGCTCGCTTAGTTTCTACTGTTGGTTCTTTTCCTTTATTAGTACTGCTAGTTCATTTTCATTATTTATACTGCTGGTCCATTTACATCATTAGTACTGCTAGTGCACTTACCTGATTACTACTGCTAGTGTAATTCCTTAGGTTCCACTGCTAGCTCATTTTTACCCGGTTACCACTGCTAGCGTATTTCCTTAGTTTTCGCTGTTAGCTCATTTTTACCCGGTTACCACTGTTAGTGTATTTCCTTAGTTTCCACTGCTAGCTCATTTTTACCCAGTTACCACTGCTAGCGTATTTCCTTAGTTTCCACTGCTAGCTCATGTTTACCCGGTTACCACTGTTAGTGTATTTCCTTAGTTTCCACTGTTAGTGCGTTTTTACCTACTGTTTGTTTCTGAGAAATCATTTTTGTTCAAGGGTTTCGATTTAGTAGACTTTCGCTTAGGACCCGAAGCTTTTACACGTTAAATCTTACTATTTTTACACACGTAAAAGTAGGCCGGTTTTCGGTAAGAAATTATAAAGGGTTTTCTGGTAAGTTTCTTTAAGAAGTTTGTTTTAAGATTCTTTCAAGTGGGTTTTCAGGTTATACTTCGTGAGTGAACTTACTAGCATGTTAAACCCAGAAATCTTACGAATAACAAAATAAGTTGAGAAGAGTGTGTTCTTACCCGAAAATGTGTGACGAACAAGTTGTTAATGAAAAATCGTGAAGCTTGACTCCTAGTTCCCCGTTAGTCTTCTTGTGATTTTTGGTGACATTTGAGAGTAAAAGTGAAAGAAAATGCTTTCTGTTTGTGTTTGCTGTGAGGAGGGAAATGAGGGAAAGTTTTGAGTAAAGTCTTCTAAGATTTTGATCAATGAAAAGTTGGATTGTGTGTGTAAGTAACCAAAATGATGATATTCTCTGGGGAAGTGTATGGAGCCGGTCTAGGGTCCTAGACTTTGCAGACTTTTATCTTGTGTGGGCTCCCACCTTATTTCTCACTTGTCTATTAATTTAGTTGATTGTTTGTTTAATTAAAATTGTTACATTTTAATTTGTGTTTCCTTTGTGTTTTCGAGCGGGTTTGCGTTACGTATTGTACGTTTTGTATAAAACGTAAGGTGTTCGTATATTATTATATAATAATGTTGGGAAAAACAATGATCAAACCTAAGTTATAAATCTGAAGAGTCAAAATCTAACTCAGTTGTATTCAGGAAACTTAGTGAAAATCCTGAGTCTGTGTTTCTGAGTCTGTGCTACACAGACTGAAGAATTGTTTCTGAGTCTGTGCTGCACAGACTGAAGATCCTCACAGACTGAAAGCCATGCTCTTTCTGAAGACTTATGAATTCATCCTCTGAAGAATGAAGATTGAATATAGAAGGCTTCACAGACTGAAGTTCACAGACTGAAGATCACAGACTGATGAGCACAGACTGAAGAGCACAGATTGAAGAATGAAAGTACAAATGTACAGGAGATATTCTTCTTTCCTTAGGCTAGATACAACTGATAAGATGTTTGAGAAAGGTCAAACATCATATAAAGGTTCTCTTCTCAGCAAAGAAACCTTTTACCTTTTTGC
Source organism: Gnaphalium uliginosum (assembly GCA_963930675.1). Taxonomy (NCBI): domain Eukaryota; kingdom Viridiplantae; phylum Streptophyta; class Magnoliopsida; order Asterales; family Asteraceae; genus Gnaphalium; species Gnaphalium uliginosum. The sequence continues at coordinate 18,944,707 of OZ005681.1, forward strand.
TTTTTCTATTTCCAAGAAAAGCAAAAAGGAAGGCGTGCAAAGTTGCCCAAGATGCATCTGTTATCCCTTGGACAACTATGTAAGCTGGATAATATAGAGTTACATCCAACTCTATAAATAGCAGTCCAAAAAGCACTGCTATTATCCAAGAAATTCAAGAGAATTAGTATACTAGACCTTTGAGCTTAGGCTAAAGCATTACCACACTTACTGTGAAGTTTGTAGTGATAACTGTATCTTTGTATACTACTTGGATCGTATTCAAACCATCTGTGTGGGTTTGAATACCTTGTCATCTTTGTGAGACAAACACTTTATTGTGAATAATACTTTGATTCATAATAAACTCTGTGTTAAAATTAATCTTGTTTTCCGCCTAGATTAATTTAAACTTGTTTGATATAAAACTTGGATATAAACTAACACGTTGAGATAACTGTTATTTAATCTGTATCTAAGTTTTGGGAACCTTGTGACCCAACAAATAATAATATAATGTAAATAACTACTATTTAATTATAAAGTAGATTCACGTTATTTATGAAAAGGTTTTTCCACCAACGTCCGTATTTACCGAGTCGGATTCCATCCGATTGAAATTGCGTAATTAAAATCTAATTACGTATGAGTGTATAATACAATATACAAAATATTCCGTAATTAGTCCTATTTCACACTAATTACAAGTGGTAATAATCAGCAATTAATTACTAATGACGGCCTAATTCGCCGGGTGTCACAGTTGTAGCATCATAGGATTGAGGTGAAAGGAGGTCAGTGGAATCATTATTGTGGAATGACAATGGCAGTTATCACTTCATTAATTGTAAGTGAAAAATTGGAGACATTTGATCTCTCTGGCTTGTTTGGACTTCTACTAAATTTTGAAGAAACCAAAGCCAGAAAGGATCTAAATGCCAAAAGGATTGCAAAAGATCCATCTGCTGCCCTTGTTGCAACAACAAGGAAAAATAGAGAACTTTTCTCTAGAGCAGATTACCATCTTACTCTTACAGACTCAGAATCAGATGATGAAACTGAGTCTCTAGAAGCTGAAATGGCATTGCTAGCCCAAAGGTTAGAAAAAGCAAGATTCAAAGGTTCAAAAGGAAGGCCAACTTTTGATCCTAAGAAAGCTACTTGCTATAAATGTGGGCAAGTTGGTCATATTTCTTCTGACTGCAAAGTGAAGATTGCAGAATCTTCAAGTTCTGATAAGTGGGAAGAAAAGGCCAAGAAGTACAAGAAAAAGTACTTCAACTCCAAGAAAATTGGAGAGAAACAACAACCAAAGAAACTAGAGAAAGCTTTGGTTGTTGAACAATGGATAGATGAAGAATCTTCATCATCTGAGGATGATGAAGATATGTGCTTAATGGCTATCACAGAGAGCCAGTTTGACAAAGATGTCAAATTTGCAGAAAAGGCATGTGTTCATCCAGACTGGGACAGAGGATCTGCTTACAATGTAAATCATTTTAAACTTTACTATAGTGATGCAGAAAAACAGAAAATGTTTGAACACATCTATGTAGATTTTTTGAAAAGACTGGAGGAAATACAAGATTTAAAAACCAAACTCAGTCAAGTTCAAAAAGATCTACAATCAAAAGTGAATGAAATAAACCAAAATAAACAGCACAAACTTGAGCTTGATGCTCAATATGACCTTCTCAAAAAGATCAAGCTAGAAAAAGAAGCTTATAAAAACAAAGCTGATCATTATGAAAGGATCTGTAAATCTTGGTGTATTTCATCACTTAAAAATGTGGACTGTTTATCCAAACAGATTCCAGCTCAGATACAAGCGGTTATAGGTGATGAGTTTGATCTTAAAAGTCACATAAATTCAGAAATAAACTCAAAACCTACTATATTTGTACCTGAGATTTTACCTCATACTTTTAGTCATACTGTTGGAGACAAAGTTATATTGACAAATGCTTTTGTTAGACCAAAAATAGTTACTAAAGAACTAGTATATGAGACAGAGCCAGACTCTGAAGACACAGACTCAGAAATCTCAGTCTGTGAATTTTCTCGATCTGAACAGCCTGAACTTATAATCACTAATGAATCTTTAGAAACTATAGAACTTGAAAAGAAAAGATTTATGAAAGGCAAAGTTAATATTCCCACAGTACCATCTTTAAAAAGACAAAAAGAGGTAAAAGGAATGAAGAATAAACAGAAAGGTTACAATGTGTTTGAACCTTCCACATCTCAGTCTGTAACTGGTCTAGACAATAATATGCCAAATGATAAATCTAAAGGCATAAAACCAGTAACAAAAGAGTTAAAAAGATCTCAGTCTGTGAGATCTAACTGTCAGTCTGGAAAAATAAATTTTCAGTCTGGCAAACTTAACTTCAAATCTGTTTGTGTTAACACTCAGTCTGACTCTCAAAAGTCAAATCTTAACAACCAGACTGAGACCATTAAGCTGCTTAGTGAAAACTTAATGAAGTTAACCACAGATTTTAAAACATTTGTTGAGTCAAAACAAGAGTTTAACAGAGGATCTAGTGCAAATAATAACCCAAAATCCAAAAGGACCATTATGTTGAACAGAAAATGTTACAACTGTGGAAATCTGGAACATGAAGGTATTAAATGCACAAAGTCCACTTTTAAACAGCCAAAGGCTGCTTTGATCAAACAAATGTCTTCTACAAACAACAAAATCAAAAATAGAGAGGTTAAAAGTCAACTTCACAGACTTAGCACCAAAGCTGCTAAAGAATTGACTTCAACCAACTCTAAAGAACCCATCAAAAGATGGGTTCCCAAAAGTAACTAATTGATTTTGTTTGTCCTGTGCAGGGTAACAGCAAATGGTACCTAGACAGTGGATGCTCAAGACACATGACAGGTTCCTTGAAGAATCTGTCAGAGTTTGTAGAAGAAGAAGGACCTTCTGTCAAATATGGTGACAACTCTGTTGCCAAGATAAAAGGTTATGGTGTGGTGAAGGCTAGCAATATCAGAATAACAAAGGTGGCCTATGTTGAGGGATTAAAGCATAACCTGCTTAGTGCTAGCCAGATTTGTGATGATGATGGTGAAATCAGAATCAGAAAGAAGGCTGCTGTTATCTATAATTCCAAAGGCAAACCTATATTAGTTGCCAAAAGAGAAAGAGATATCTATCTCTTGGATCTTTCTTCTGCAGACAACAATGTAGAGACCTGTCTCTATACTCAGTCTGTGCCAGAACTAAGCTGGCTATGGCATAGGAGGCTATCCCACCTGAACTTCAAAAATATTAACCTCCTGTCAAAGAAGAAACTGGTTAGAGGTCTGCCTGATGTTACATTTACAAAAGACAAACTTTGTCCTGCATGTACACTAGGGAAACAGACCAAGAACCATTTTCCATCCAAATTGTTAGCTACAATTGAACAACCACTGCATATGCTCCATATGGATCTGTTTGGACCCATGAGCATTAGCAGTTTGGGTGGAAAGAAGTATACACTTGTGGATGTGGATGAATACACAAGGTATACTTGGGTCATCTTTCTTAAAGCTAAAGGTGATGCTCCTGAAGAGATTATTAATCTAATCAAGAGAGAAGAATTGCAGAAAGATGCACCTGTCAAGCAACTCAGGAGTGACCATGGTACAGAATTTAAGAATTCTACTCTCATTGAATTCTGTACTGACAAAGGCATTCTTCAAAACTTTGCCTCTGTCAGACTCCTCAACAAAATGGTGTTGCTGAGAGAAGAAATCGTACACTCATAGAAGCTGCAAGAACCATGTTATGCCATGGTCAAATGAAGGTTTATTTTTGGGCAGAAGCAGTTAACAGTGCCTGTTATACCCAAAATAGATCTATTTTGGTCAAAAGGCATGGCAAAACTGCATATGAGTTGTATCATAAGAAGGTTCCAACCATCCATTACTTCCAGACCTTTGGTAGTAAATGCTATATTCTCAATCAAAGAGATCAATTAGCTAAGATGGAACCTAAATCTAATGAAGGAATTTTTGTTGGCTATTCATCTATCTCAAAGGCCTACAGAGTCTACAACAACAGAAGGAATAAAATTGAAGAAACCATTAATGTCACCTTTGATGCTTCCTCTGCTAATGATGAACATGTTTCTCAGTCTGATGTTCATTTGTTAGAAGATTTATCTGTTGTGGGATCTAAATCTCAAATCCCAGTTGTTGTTAACCAACAACAGGACTCTGAAAGTGATAATGAAGATGCTCAACCTGCTCTTTCTATGACAATACCTTCATCAACAGAAGATGAATCTATGTCCAGAGATTCAAATTCTTCTGATACATGTGTTCAGTCTGATAGTTTTCAGTGTGTGAACTCTACATACTCAGACTTGCCCTGTGTAGAAGATGATGCAGAACTCAGTCTTGCTATCCTTCCACCAAATGAGAATGATTTACCATCAAATGATGAATCACTTCTAGGAGTCAAAGAACACAAGTATCATCCAATTACAGAATTAATTGGAGATTATGTTTCTGGTGTACAAACAAGAGCTAAAGTGTCAAACTAATCTACTGCAAATTTCTGTTTCTACACAACCTTCCTGTCAATCATTGAACCAAAGAAAGCTGAAGAAGCCTTGAAAGATGATGATTGGGTTGAAGCAATGCAGGAAGAGTTAACAGAATTTGACAGAAACAATGTTTGGACCCTAGTTCCTGCTCCAAAAGGGAAAACCATTATTGGAACAAAATGGGTTTACAGAAACAAAATGGACAAGGATGGAGTGATAATCAGAAACAAGGCAAGGCTAGTTGCTCAAGGCTACAAGCAGGAAGAAGGCATTGATTATGATGAAACATTTGCCCCTGTAGCCAGAATTGAAGCAATAAGGTTATTCTTGGCATATGCTGCATTCAAGGACTTCAAAGTCTATCAAATGGATGTCAAGAGTGCATTTCTGAATGGCAACTTACAGGAGGAAGTCTATGTGAAACAACCTCCAGGTTTTGTAAGTTCCACTTTTCCAAATCATGTCTATAAATTGCAGAAAGCACTATATGGGCTAAAACAAGCTCCAAGAGCTTGGTATGACACCTTATCATCCTATCTTCTTAGTAATGACTTTACTAGAGGATCAATTGATAAAACTTTGTTCTTCAAAAGGAACAAGGCAGATGTCATACTAGTCCAAATCTATGTTGATGATATTATATTTGGGTCTACTGATGAAAAATTGTGTAAATAGTTTTCAAACTTAATGTCAAAACAGTATCAAATGAGTATGATGGGTGAATTAACATACTTTCTTGGTCTACAAGTACATCAGAAAACTGATGGTATCTTCATCAACCAAGGTAAATATGTCAATGACCTACTTACTAAATATTCTTTAAAGGACTGTTCAATTATGAAAACACCAATGAGCACTGCAGATAAGTTGGATAAAGATCAGTCTGGCAAGTCAGTCTGTCAAACCACTTATAGAGGTATGATATGATCTCTACTATACCTCACTGCAAGTAGACCAGATATCATGTTCTCAACATGTTTGTGTGCTAGATATCAATCTGAACCTAAAGAATCGCATCTAAAAGCTGTAAAAAGGATTTTTAGGTACCTAAAAGGTACTCCCAACCTGGGTCTTTGGTATCCCAAAGACTCTGGTTTTGATCTAATTGGATATACAGATGCAGATTATGCAATTTGTAAATTAGACAGGAAAAGCACTTCTGGTGGATGTCAACTGCTAGGTGGCAAACTAGTCAGTTGGTCAAGCAAGAAACAGAATTCTGTTGCTACATCCACTGCAGAAGCAGAATATGTGGTTGCTGGTAGTTGCTGTGCTCAACTGCTATGGATGCAACATCAACTAGCAGACTATGATTTGGTGTTTACAAAAACTCCAATCATGTGTGATAACCAAAGTGCCATTGCCATCACTGAGAATCCTGTGTTTCACTCCAGGACAAAGCATATTGAGATCAGACATCACTTTATCAGAGATTGTGCTGAGAAAGGTAAAGTAATTCTCAAATATGTGCCAACAAATGACCAACTAGCAGATATCTTTACTAAACCTCTTAATGAAGATAGATTTTTGTATCTGCTTGGTCAACTAGGAATGCTCAACCCCTAGTAAAACCTTGAATCTGTATGATTCAATTCTCAGTCTGTGTCTGCTTTTCAATCTGTATAACTGTATTCTCAGCTACATACAATCAAAAAGCACAGACAAAGAGATGTTTTTGTACATACTTTCTAAGAAAATACCAAAAAGATTTTTTAACTTCTGTTATTTTCTCTTAGTCTGTCTGTTATATGGCTCAGTCTGTGTGACGTCACCCAGACTCATTGCACAGACTGATTATATACACTCAGACTAAATTCTTTTTAATTTTAATATATTTATTTATTTATTCTATTTTTTTTTGCATAAATAAACAATAATATCCTTGCATTTAATGCTTTAACCAACTTTATGGTAATAATCATTAAAAGTTTTGGCGTTTGTTGTCTATTTATCTGCTCAATACAAAAAGTGCACGTGCCTCAGCGCTACTGTTGCAGAAACAGGGATAAACCGTCCAAGTGGGTCCCATTTAACGGAAATTTAATTTCTACAAATACCCATTTATGTTTTCTCCCTTTCTTCTTCATTCGTACTTGCACATCAAAAACAAACAGAGTTTCTAAACCCTAAATCGCTCAACCATTTTCAAAATCAAATTTCTAAAATTTCTTCAATGGCTGATCAATGGGTTTACACGGCACCTGCCAACATCGCTGCGGCTAAACCTTTCAAACAAGGGAAACAGGTAAAACTCTGTATTAACAATCAAGTAGCTACCATTTCCATCCCTGATTCGAAAAAGAATAAAGGGTTTGAGGAACTAACTGCTTTTATGTCTGCTCATCCATTAAGGGGAGCGTTCTTTAACACAGTTCCTCAAATATACCCACATTTTTTAATGGAATGGTGGTATACTTGCTCCTCAAATAGTACCAATACTGCAATTACTGGTACTATTGATCATGGTAAACGGGCAGTTACCATTGATCAGGAGTTAATTAGGAATGTCTTAGACCTGCCTTTGGGAAATAATTTTGAACCTATTCCAACCAAAGAAGCAGCAAGGGCTTCTCTTACTTTGGTTGGATATACCAAAGAAAAAGGCACAATTTTGATGTCAGGATTCACCCCCAAATGGAAATTTTTAATTTCTGGCATCATTAGGAGTCTAGGAGATAAATCTGGTAGCACAGGGGAGCTAAATGAGTTTGAAACTCAGCTGTTGAGCTCAATCATCACTGGTTTAAACATCAACTTTGCAGAGTTTTATTTTCAAGAAATTTTAAAACTGGTGAATGAGTCAAACAGAATTTTTAATGTACCTTTTATAAGGCTACTCTCCCTGTGCATCCAATCCAGGTTAACTGGGTCTGTATATATGTCCTTTAATAATAAGGTGGCAGATATACATGTTCCTGTGCTCACATATAAAGTGTTTAACCATCCGGTTCCACTTTCTGGAGCACCTATCACTGCTGCTATGCAGCACTGGATTGATCACCCATATGTTGCTTCTGCATCCATGGAGGGTGATGATTCAAGTGATAGTATGGGTAATAAGACCCAGGCTGTTGAAGATCGTGTGGCTGAAGCAGAGCACACAGACTCCGGGGATACAGACTCAACTCAGTCTGTGCACTTGGAGTCAGACTCAAACATTCCTGAGTCTGTTCCATCTTCAACAGAAGATGCAGGTAGTACTTCTTCTTCATCTGAGGACATGGATATAGATCAACCTTCTTATCCTAGCCCATCCTCACCCACAAAAGAGAGTCCCAAACAAACCAACCCAGATGAGTCACCACTCACTCTGGAGGAATCACCAGACTCAACCCCCAAAAGTATAGCACAAATGGAATCATCATCCATGGAACTGGATGTCAACAGAACACCTTCCAGTGCTGTAGACCATTCCATTACAGCTCTGCTAGAGTCTGTGGTGCCAATGGCTACCCAACTGACCCAACCTACACCTAGTTTAGTCAGCTTGGATACCCACATTGCTGCTGCTACACTGACCCCTGTAGTAAGCATTGAAGAAGATGCTCCAATCCTGAGCACTACCAACCCCCTCTTTACCCCACTCACAATGGCTGGACCCATATTGACCACTAGTCCTGCACTAGTTCACACTCCGGTGAGTCTTTTCTTACACCCCTCTGCACAGATTGTCAATGCCCCAGTCATGTCACAGACTGAGGTACAGATCTCCTCTTCTTTGCTCCATGATCTACCATCTTATCACCAGATGGTTAGTGAGGGCATACAAACTTCACCATCAGTTGCCAGTGATACTGCTCCATTACACCAGGAACTGTTTGAGGCAACAGGTGCAACACAATCATTTCCCAGTGATATCTTATCCTATCACCGGATTAGATCTGAAGGAACAACTACACCACTCAATGCCTATGATCGCTTTTCCATGCACAGGACACAGAGTGAGGCAAAGAGTGCAACACCAAAAGATTCCAGTGATCTTGCTCAGTTTCAACATGAGTCAAGTGAGGAACACATACCATCACCCAATTCTAACCCCTCCAACCAGACCCAGTCTGTGCCTTCTAGTACACTTAATGATGTGCTTTCTGCCATCAACCGGTTGTCTGAATGGGTAGAGACTAAGTTCACTAATAATAAGAAAGAGCTAGAGAAGATGCAGCATCTAGTCTCTAATATGGTGGATAAAGTGGATATGCTGAAGGAAAAGGTATCCAATAGATTAGATGAAATGCAGACCACCCTCTCAAACTTGGTAGATGATGTCAAAAAGGGGGAGAAGATGAAGCATGGGTCTGCAGAAGCTAAAACCTCAAAAGATAAAGATTTAAATAATAAATCTTTAGATTTAGGGGGAGATAGCAGTGAGGGAGATGATGGAGATGATGGACCCGAAGGTGCTAGGGTGAAGTCTCTGACTGAAGCTCAGTCTGTGCCACAAACTGAAGATATGAGTGCACAGACTGAGGGGGAGCAAGAGAGATTGCAGTTAGGAGAACATGCTGAGATGGTTGCACAGACTCAGGGGGAGTCATCCATTGTCTTACACATAGACCCAATTGCAACTATCTCAACCCAAGGTCAGCTGGAGTTGAAAAGACCAAGGGAAGAAGAAGAAGAAGATGTTCAACCTCTGTTAATCAAGAAAGCCAGGAAAATGAAAAGAATGGTCAGGAGGATTCCTGAAAGGGATATCTTTGATTCCCAACCAAAAATGAAGGGGATCAAAACCTGGGACCAGTTCTTAAAGCTGGCAGAAGAACAGGACAATGACGGTGATGATGATGTTGCCATCAATCCTGACTGCAGTTCTGAGTCTGAAGTTTTCAGAAGATCAGATGATGATGAAGATGATGCTACTTTTGGAGGTGTAGGTGAAGGAGCCTCAAAAGTCAAGACTGGAGAGTCTCAGTCTGTGCCTTCTGAACCTGCACAAACTGAGACACAGCATCAATCACAGACTCAGAGCTCAGAGCAACAAGCAGCAAGCACTGATGTTCTAATTATCAGTGCTGAAGCCATTCAAGCTGAAGCCTATCCTGCTAGACCAACCACATCAACCAGAACACTGCCTCCAGGTAGAAGTGAGATTGAAGACAGAATGCAATGGAGAAGTGCTCATCTGATAAGCACTTATCCTAGGTCAAGCTCTACCATGGAAGAAGTAATGGATAAGGGTAAGGGCAAGGAGATTGCCTTATCCAAGCAGGAAAGATTAAGCAAGATCAAGAAGATAGTGGATGATCATGCTGCAGGAATAAGAAATCCTGAACTGTCAAATCTACAGGATGAGCTCTTGCAACAAGAAGCTACTGCTCAAGGTATGACCTTAACCGAATACTTAAATGTATTATCAATTGAAGAGCCGAAGCTGAAGGAAGCAAGATTTGTTGACATGCTCTCCAAAGAGTTAGAAGATGAAAGTTGTTCACAGACTCAGATCAGAATGAGTCAAGTTGAGCAACAGATCAAAGAAGATGAAGAGCTGTCAATAAGATTACAGAAGATAGAAAGCCTGAAACCAAAGCTACAAGCCACTTTCCAAAAGTCAAAGCTCAAGCAGAAGATCAGAGAATGTCATCTGAACAAGATTTGACAGAAATTAAAGTTGGAGCTGACTTTGACCAAGAGCAAGAAGATGGTATGGGTGGATGAACTGTACACTCTAGGGCTTAAGGAATGGCAATCCATTGCCAATCTTTTGAAGAGTGCAGCTGACAAGGATCTGAAGAAAGAAGTTCTGGATGAGCTATCTTACCTGATTGAGCTAGTTCTCAGTCTGGGGCTCATCTCAGAAGAAGAGTACAAGTTGTTTTGTATAGCAAACAATTTTGTAATCAAAAAGAAGTCAGCTGGGTTATCCACAGAGAATGAGCAGAGAAGGGAGCATCCTCTACCCAAAGGTATTGTTTTCATAGATAGATCTTATGTACAGACTGACAACATTGAAGGTCTGTGCTATAGAGATATCAATGGGATAGAGTGCTTCCAGGATCAAAATGGACTATATAGAGAGTCTCTGCTACACTGCATTGCCCTGCTGAAGGAATGCAAACATTCTCAAGCCAGATCATTCAGAAGAAGACTGATCAGCTGGTTATTCAACAACCTTTCCCAACTCAGGATGATGATTGGACTTGAAGATATCTGCAAGAAGATCATCCTAGAGTATCAAGAATTTGAAGACAAAACTGATAAGGAAATGGAAGAACTGTTGAAGAGGAAAGTGGAAAAGATGAAAGAGATCAGGGCTCAGAGAAAGGATTGAAGATTGTTAGATTTTTGATTTACAATCTTATGTAATAATTGTAATATTTTTGTGAACTAACTGTGATTCTGACTTTATATATATAAGTCTTGATCCATATGTTATGATTCACCTTAGTATTTATTATTTCTCTATTATCTTTTGTAAATAGATTTTGACATCATCAGATAGGGGGAGATTGTTGGGAAAAACAATGATCAAACCTAAGTTATAAATCTGAAGAGTCAAAATCTAACTCAGTTGTATTCAGGAAACTTAGTGAAAATCTTGAGTCTGTGTTTCTGAGTCTGTGCTACACAGACTGAAGAATTGTTTCTGAGTCTGTGCTGCACAGACTGAAGATCCTCACAGACTGAAAGCCATGCTCTTTCTGAAGACTTATGAATTCATCATCTGAAGAATGAAGATTGAATATAGAAGGCTTCACAGACTGAAGTTCACAGACTGAAGATCACAGACTGATGAGCACAGACTGAAGAGCACAGATTGAAGAATGAAAGTACAAATGTACAGGAGATATTCTTCTTTCCTTAGGCTAGATACAACTGATAAGATGTTTGAGAAAGGTCAAACATCATATAAAGGTTCTCTTCTCAGCAAAGAAACCTTTTACCTTTTTGCTTTTTCTATTTCCAAGAAAAGCAAAAAGGAAGGCGTGCAAAGTTGCCCAAGATGCATCTGTTATCCCTTGGACAACTATGTAAGCTGGATAATATAGAGTTACATCCAACTCTATAAATAGCAGTCCAAAAAGCACTGCTATTATCCAAGAAATTCAAGAGAATTAGTATACTAGACCTTTGAGCTTAGGCTAAAGCATTACCACACTTACTGTGAAGTTTGTAGTGATAACTGTATCTTTGTATACTACTTGGATCGTATTCAAACCATCTGTGTGGGTTTGAATACCTTGTCATCTTTGTGAGACAAACACTTTATTGTGAATAATACTTTGATTCATAATAAACTCTGTGTTAAAATTAATCTTGTTTTCCGCCTAGATTAATTTAAACTTGTTTGATATAAAACTTGGATATAAACTAACACGTTGAGATAACTGTTATTTAATCTGTATCTAAGTTTTGGGAACCTTGTGACCCAACAAATAATAATATAATGTAAATAACTACTATTTAATTATAAAGTAGATTCACGTTATTTATGAAAAGGTTTTTCCACCAACGTCCGTATTTACCGAGTCGGATTCCATCCGATTGAAATTGCGTAATTAAAATCTAATTACGTATGAGTGTATAATACAATATACAAAATATTCCGTAATTAGTCCTATTTCACACTAATTACAAGTGGTAATAATCAGCAATTAATTACTAATGACGGCCTAATTCGCCGGGTGTCACAGTTGTAGCATCATAGGATTGAGGTGAAAGGAGGTCAGTGGAATCATTATTGTGGAATGACAATGGCAGTTTAAATTCAGTAATCGACGGTGGTGGAGGGTCTATGTATTCGGGTTCAAGAACAAGGTACTCACGAGAGGTACACCGGTGACCCGGACGATATTTTTCATCACAATTAAAACACATCGACGAGCTCTTCGATCTTGTTGTTCAGCAAAGGAAAGTCGTTTGACAGGAAACTGGTGTGTTGGTTTCAAGAGGGGTTGGTTGGTTGTTGATGGGAGTGGAAGCAATGGGCGATTTAATAAAGTTGGTTGTGGAGTTAAGGATGTGGTTGTGGAATTTGTAGAGTTAGGAAGCATAGGGCGAGGATTCTGCCAATTAGACTTAGCATTGGGATCCCGAAGTTTATCTTCAATCAATTTAGCTAGACCAATGGCTTCTGTAATAGTAGTCGGTTTTAAGATTTTGAGTTCACGTTGTATCTCTGATTTCAAGCCAGAGATAAAACAATTCAGGATGGAGCCTGGGGATAAGGTTGTAACACGGTTGCAAATTTTTTCAAACTGTCGTTGATATAATTTGCTTGAGTTTAAACAACGCAGCTTCATGATTATCATAAGATGAAGGGCCAAATCGACTTTCAACAGCAACAATAAAAGCATCCCAAGTAGATATTTGATTATTATTAAACATCCATTGATACCAACTAAGGGCATCTCCTTTCATAAGGAATGTGATCATGTGCATTCTACGTTCACTAGAAATATTATAATATTGAAAATATTGTTCAACTTGAAAAATCCATTCCAATGGATTGGAACCATCGAATAAGGGTACCTTTATTTTCGGTTGTGAAGGATGAGGAAAGCCCTGTTATGGTGGAGGTTGTGAAGAGTTTGGTAGTAACGTGATGATGGTTCGAAGCTGTTCTTGCAGTGTTTGTAGCTGATCAGAAAGTTGCCCTTCTGTTGTACCTTGAGAATTAATTTGAGACTGTAGGTTCGAAAGTTGATTTGTGAGTTCCTCCATGGTTTGGTTTCGAGTCTGAGGCATGAGTTGGGAAAAGAGATCGTGATGAAAGAACCAATGTTAGGGCAGAACAATAAAACTAATCCCTTTTTGAAGATGGGATTAAATCTCCAGAATGAACGAGAGAGAAACAGAGAACTTTATTAAATCTTGTGCATAAAGAAAGCTAAAATAATGCCCTAATATGTTAAATACAGACTTGTGAATGAGTGGGCCTAATTACATCTTTATTCCATAATATTAATACCATTAATAAATTAATAAAAACAACCCAATTACTTGGTCATACGTAATCCTTCATCCAAGTGGGCTTCTTTGGCTGTCTCTTGTAATGAATAAGTGGTTCTTGGGCTCCTTCCAAATGGGTCTGCTGTTGAGCCGTATCATCATGATTATGGTATTGGTCATTAGAAATTTGAATGAATCATGAATTTCATGAACAGGAAAATTATTATATCAAGAAGACAAATATGGAGTATCAAGATTTACACAATTTAAACATTAAAAGTAAAGTCTAAATAAAACCCTGGGAGAACTTCAAAACAAACATTAATCGATTCAAAACGTCTCATTAGGAGAACTTCAACAATCATATTAAAAATAAACCCTAAAACAATCATCATCATCAATCAATTCATAAAGTGGAGTAAAATGATACCCCTGAAGTGACACGTGGATTGCATATTACATGCATTGTTGACATTGTTCATTGAACGACGTGATTGACTAACAGGTTATTTTGAACTTTTTCTTGTTTTACAGTGTAAATCAGGATAGAAATGAATGACGGAATAGAAAAGGGGTGGTGATACTGATTGGTGTAGAGGTGAAAAAAATCAGTTTTTTTGGTTTTCGGTTTTTTAAAAACCGGTTTTAAAAAAACCGATTATTTGAAAAATCGGTTTCGATTAAAATCGATTTTTTCGGAATCGGTTTTTTTCGGTTTTAAATCTTCGGAATCGGTTTTTTTCGGTTTTGAACGGGTTTTAATCGGTTAGTCTTTTTTCGGTTTTTCGGTTTTTTTCCGGATTCGAATTCGGTATAAGTGTATAACAAAATTTAAATAATACAAATGAAAAATATAAAATAAAACATAACTTTTATTTAAACAATGCAATTACAACTAAAACTATAAAATACAAACATAACTTTTATTTAAACAATACAATTACAACTAAAAATATAAATACAAATACGAATACATTTCGAGCTTCGGCATGGCCATCACCCGGAAACGTAATCGTGTAGTAAAGTATATAGAGCTTCGGCATTGCCATCACCTCGATACACTTAACTAGTTATGTCATCCAGATTTTCATCTTCATCTACGGATTCAACTTTAAGTTATTCAAATTCACCTTCATCTAATTCGGTCGTTGGAGGTGATATCCCTAATTCGACTTTTTCATTTTTGATAATTTCTTCAACGTTACCTAATAGTAGGCCTTTCAACGTTGTTGCATTTTGTATCCTATCCACTTCGTCCAAGTAATCTTTCAAACATACACATACTTCCACGGATAGAGCGGTTAGTCTTGACATTCTTTCCGATATTATTCTACCGCTAGTAGAAAAGGCCGATTAGGAAGCAACCATCGAAGCTTGGACGGATAATAAATCCCGAGCCATAGCGGATAAATTGGGAAATTGTACTTCTTTTTCTTTCCACCAACTCAAAATGTCAAAATTACGAAACTCTTCAACACTTAAAGTGGTTAAAAAGTTTGTAGACATATAGTGTCCCAACTCGCTTGTTGGAGCCGATGTTCGTTGACGCTTTGTAGCGTCTTCAAGTAAAGCATTATAAAGGTTTATATTTATGTCGTAGGATGATGCTCGAGATGTTCGCGCCCGCATTGAGTCAACAATTGGGTTATGTTATTGACCATATTTTGTTGCATAAATCCCAAATAATTGTGTAAAATGTTTTTCAAATTTAGAAAGTTCATTTGCTATATAGTTCGGGTCGTCGATTAAGTGTAAGTCTAAATTTTCCATTATTGTTGAGATTATACGTTGTACGCCGCCAACATTTAAAGTTGGATTTAGTGCGGCAGAACAAGTAAAAACCAAAGGCAAACTACCAAAATATTTTATAAATTTCTTTTTTATAGCTCTAACCATTTTTCTAAACATTGGATATGTCGAGGTTTCAAATTCTTTTAATTTTTCGGTCATTATAAAATTTTGGTTTAGAACTAACGAGCTAGTTGGGTAATATACGCCCGATAATATAGTAGTAGCCGCTTTAAAAACTACTAAAAACGAAGTTAAATCATTTAGTCGATCTCATTCATAATCGGTTATAGCTACGGACTTATTTTTAGCAACTAACATATCATTAAAAGCAGTACATTGTCGTAAAATATTTTCAAACATAGTGTAAGTAGAATTCCACCTAGTATTGTTATCGTAGCAAGGTCCTAGGGGAGTTTCACCACATTGTGCATGAAAACGTCTATAATTAGCTTGTCGTTCGTTACTCGAACTATATATAGTTACTAATAAACTCTTAAATTTTTCACGTATATTAGCACATATTTGTAATGCCGCTTGCACACACAAATTTATAACGTGAGCAACACAACGAGAATGAAAAAAAGCGCCATCTAAATTTGGATGCCATCTTTTGAAAAATGTATCTTTTTGTAAAACAATGAATTCGATAACATTACCATCTTGACGACTTGATAAGCCCTAACTTTGTAAAACTTTATTTGGCATCTTAATATATTAGATGTTCTGCGATAATCATATGCTCTAGATTTAGTGTCTATTGATCAAGTCACGCCTCGAGCTTCCGCCTTAATTATGATTATTCTAAATTTTGGGGGTGTGACAGATTGGTATCAGAGCCATTGGTTATAGCGAACTAAGAGTCTTAGAGACCTAGACTATAACCTTAGACGCGGTCATTCATTTCATGCATTTGCATCACTTATACCTTATTGCACGGAACACTATTGTTACAGTATGTCTTGAGAGCACCCTTACTTAGTGATCGATTCCGATGAGGAGGAACCGACCGAGTACGATTACGACAATGACGACACGTCGATTTACGAGAACCTGCCGACTGACCCGAGAGTGACCTCAAACGATAACAGCAGTGTCACACCACCGAAATCACCCTTTACTATGCCCGGCGCGGCATACGGCGTCGCTGAGTCTTGGAAAACTTTCGCTGAGATTGCACGCAGACCACGCTTGAGGACCACAGCTAGGAAGACGACCGGACGTCTTCCCATCGGACCATTAGCACCTCAGCATGAGACATCAGACGGTTACGAGGACTTACCTGTAGAGTCATCACCGAAGATGCAGAAGACAGAGCACTTAGCCTGGATGCCAGACATACTGAGGCACTGGAGAGCTCTTCAAGGTATTCCCTCTACCTATAAGACCGGCAAGTCTTCCCGATCACCATCACCTCATCCACTTACCGGCGAGCCTGTTGAGCAGACTGTCCCTACTTAGGTCGCCATGACCAACTCACATGTCGGGAGCCTTGCTGAGATGCGAGCGTACATCTTGGAGCTACAAAGTGATACCTCTCGACTGGATGGAGACATGATCTCTATGTACAAGCACATCGATACTCTAGAGGGTCGTATCATGACCGACCGAGAGGCAGCTCACGCCACTATGACTCGTGTAGAGACACTGGACGGACGCACCTGAGCAGCAAAGATTGTAACAGGAGCTAGCTTGATGATGACGGCGCTGATGGCTGTCATGGGGATGTATCTATCCTACTTTCATTAGACCTACGTATGGCGGGTTGTGCATACGCTATATTGTACTGAAAACTTCTATTCGATAGGTATATAAGAACCCCATCACGTTTTGTATGAAACTTATGTATGAATGTTTTCAATTTATGTATAATATAGTGTGTGGTTGTTTATATTTCGCTTTCTTTGTGTTGGCATTGATTATTATTGTAACACCCACTTTAAGGGCCTAGTGATATTCCGGTAATTTCCCTAAAACTTTAAATTATTATTTAATGTGTTAAGAAATATTTTACTATTATTACGTCTGATAATATTAGTAAAATGAATAAATGAATTATTGTGGCTAATACATAATTCATTGATTTAAACCGAACTAGTTGACGGTAAAATAAAATATTTGGTTTCGCAACATGGTTTTAGGTTCCAGACAATAGGTTAAAAAGGAAACTAAAATTGTATTGGTATTGGGGTAGATTATATATATATATATATATATATATATATATATATATATATATATATATATATATGCTTCTACCGTAACATTCTCAAAACTTCTACTCACTTCTACATCACTGCGAACCGAAAACCAAAAGCTGAGAAATACTAAACTATGTTTTTAAATTAGTTACTTTGTTCTTTAAAAACATTTACTAGTGAGTTTAACAAATGAAAAGTCTATAAACAAGTTTAGAGACTTTAAAAATGCAAAACATATGTTCTACACTTAAAACTCTTCATTTATATGTAATAAACTCTTATTTATATTAAAATAGTTATTTTAAACTAAATAACACAATAAACTTGTAATGACATAAACTTTATGGTTTAAAAACTAACTAAACACACTTTTTGGTGAAATATATTAAAAAGAAGACTTAAGGGACTAAATATGTAAAATCCGAATTTTTGAGGACTATAAAGTTAAAAACAGTTTATTAATGGTTTATTATGTTAATCTATGGATTAAAGTGTTAAAGACCAAACCCTTGTGGTAAAAAAACCAAGAAAACTAAACTATGGGGTTAAAAGTGGAAAAATGAGAACTAGAGGGATTATACTTGTAAAAACAGAAAGTCTTGGACCTGGGCTTTGAAAATTAGTAACTAGGATATATTATAGTATAAACCATGATTTAAAACAATATCCATGTGGTTAAACACTAACAAACTTAAGTATTGTGCAAGAAATGGAATAAATGAAACTAGAGGGACTAACAGTGTAAAAACAGAAAGTTATGGACTGAGATGGTAAAATCAGTAAGTGAAATGATATTAAAGTCTAATCTATAGTTTAGAATTTTAAGATCAAGACTTGTGTGGTAAAAAGTCGACAAACCGAAAGTTTGAGCTAAAAATGAAATAATTGAAACTTTAAGGACTAATAGTGTAAAATCAGAAAGTTCAGAGACTTAAGACCTAAAAACAGTAACTTAAGTGTCCACAAGTGGAAACCTTAAGAAAAGATGTCGAGAATCTAACTTATACGGTAAAAATCGAAGAAACCGAACGATTCAACCTAAAATTGCAATATAGAAACTACAAAGAACTCAACCGTCACTTAGAAACTTTGAGGGTTGTTAAGGACCCTTTGTAAATCAGGGGACTTCATTATAAAAATATACATTAAGTCATGATGTCGCACCCCCAAATTTCTGTGCAGCGAACGTCGGGTCAGGGCGCGACTAATAATGGATCATTACACAAGTTATAACAAACGACCTCTAAATGAGACGTTTTAAATTACATTTCATAAAAGATGTTCACAAAAATACATTTTTTCTATCCGCGAGGTCGTACGAAAGCCTAGAGATCTTAGTACATAACTACCGATACAAAAATAGTAATGCAGGAAAATCTTTCTGTTTGTTTGTAAAGCATGCGACTCGAACTATAGTTCCCTGTAGGCCATCCTACTGTGTCTGCGAACCTGAGATTAAATACTAAAACGGTCAATATATTGTTAGTGAGTTCATAGGTTTGAAATAGTTATCAAAAGTTGGTAATAATCACAAGATTTAATTAGTGTTGCACGAATGCAAAATAAGTGTATACTATTGCCATGAGTCTCACAGTTCGACGCTTAACCTGGTTTGTGCCTCGGGCAGGTGCATAATCCAATACACCCGTAACAGTCAAATATTAATGCGTCCGTGGGTCGGCTAGAGCGACTAGCCCGGACGGAGATGTCAATCCCCGATAGATCTATCCAATAATACTCGTGCTTATACAATTAACGAACTATGATAAAGTGAGGACTTTTAGTGGATTAAAGGTCTCATGCAATCCGTATAAGAGTTGTTTCAGTTACTTGTGATTATAAAACAGTGTATGTAATCTCACCCCATAGTATAAAACAGTAAAAGTGGGGCTATGAGGCTCACCTGAGTCTTGTAAGCAAGTATATCAAATAGTGGGTGTTCGTGTCCCAAAGTGCAATCTTCTAGCGCCCTAAACGCATAAGATTGTATGTAAGTGGGGGGTTAATGTTCACTTGTGTATGCAAGTGGAGGGTTAATGTCCACTTATGCTAGTTGTTTACTCAACTAGCTATGTCCAAAGTTTGTTCATCGTTTGTGTTTAGAAAACATGTACGGCCTGTTGGTGACGTTTTGTAATAGTAATTCCCGTAGACATTATTATTATGTTTGTTTCATTGTATAATTATATGAGTATATGTATTGCGTGTACGAGTCGTGTCGTACATGGTATAGTTGTTGTTTCGCGAAGACACTACTTTGTGAAGACAAGTTTTAAATAAGACTGTTTGGGTTGTGTCGCTGTGAAGGGTTGCGACATGGAATTAGTGTCGCAGAGGGTGAATTTCAGATAATTGTGCGACACAAGAGTTGTTGTCGCAGGTCGAGATTTTAAATAGGTGTGCGACACAGTGGTTTGTGTCACATGTTAGTACTGTCCAATATAAAATGTTGCGACAACAGTTAACACTGCTTGTCTAGCGACACTAGGCTTGTGTCGTAGGTTGCGACACAAGTTAGTACTATTGGTTAAAAAAGGTTGCGACACAGGGGCTTGTGTCGCAAAGTATTTTGAAAATCAGAAGTGCGACATAGGGCTTGGGTCGCAATGGTTTTGGGCCATCTGCGACACAGAGGGCCTGATGTGTTTTCGGGTTCGGGAACCTGGTCAAACGTGCTCGGTTTGACCCGAAACTTTTACATGACTCTTAAATATATTTTTAGGACTTACAAAAATTAGAGTTACGTTTTATGGCTAACCCCAAAGTGTCGTTTTTAAATTTCGTGCCAAAACAGTCCATGATTTAGTTTCTTCGAAATTTATACGTTTTTCGTGGCTCATTTTGACTAGTCAAAGTGTCGAGAAAAAATCCAAAAGAAATACCCCTATATCTTGGCTACTTTCAGAAATTTTTCTAGAATTTTTGGAAAAGCCTAAGTATTTTTAATAATTTCATTTGTCCTCTGAGGTCCAATTTTGACCAATCTGGACACATGTTCAAAGATTGAATCACTGAGAAAAATCTACAAAACTATAGAGAGTGTGATCATATTACTTTTAAAGCTAACAAGATTTTTGAGATTTTATCAAAAACCTCATGTCGTTTGGAGTTGTGTAGCTCGAGTTATGAACCCGAGAAGTTGGCACAAAAATCTGTCACCCGAAATAGAAATGCGACATGTTTTGGTAAAATCATTTTCGGGTATCAAACGTTGTCGAAAAATAACGAAACCACTTGGATCCAAAAGCTAACACCTTAAACTTAATTTTTGTCTTTTGAATCGTCCATTTTCGTTAAGTTTTGAGTACGAAAAGTCCCCTTGAAGTCGGGCTACATTTCTGCCCAGAAAGCTGTTTACATTTTTGTCTTAAAAAAAACGTTTTTCGACTTTGTTTTTGGACATGATCTTGTTAGATGAACATTTTAACATGAATATAAGTGTGTTCCTAGTAAAATAAAAGGGGGATGAAGTTCCTTACAAAGAAGATGATGAAAGCACGAAGAAATGGACGTCAAGAGCTCGTTTTCTTGCGTTTTCTTGCAAACCGAAGAGGTGGTGTTATGGTGGCTTATGGTGGTGATTGTGGAGGCTTGTGGTGGTGTTGGGGCTGCTTGGTATTTTAAGTAATAGTTGATTTATCTATGAAAAAGCATACGTATATTTACTAAATATAATCAATCAAGTCTTTCAACTATTTTAATTGATTACTTGTACATAGATTGTTAGATACTAAAGTCATGATGAAGTATATTTATTATAATATCTTTTGTGTATTTAAGTAATAATAATATATTGTATTACAACTTCAAATTAATAAAATGTATGTTTATTAATTCTATAGATGGGTGTGGATATGTATTTATATTATCATCAAAATTATTTAAAGTATAAACTAATTGAAAAGAAAAGAAAATAAAAGGAATAATAGTGGTATTCTATCATAAATTCACAACCCATATATTCTTTTTATTTTTACCCATTTTATTACTCTGTATTATTTTCTAATACAAATACCTATTTGATACCTACTCCGTATTTGAGACCAATTAATTACCCAATTGTACAGTACAAACTTGTACAAACTCTAATGCTTATCACAAAAGTCATCTTTGTCTTTATGTTTCTTCGGTTCTTCCTGCAACTGAAGGTCTCACACTTCCATACCTACAAACTTTTTTTTCATATTTCACAATAAAATCTCTTTCATTCTACAATATAAAGTGTGTTTATGAACACATTAATAACAGTATAACCCGATCCAAACCCCACCAACACATAGATCTAAACACACATGCATACACATAGAAATCTAAAAAAAAAAATTAAAAATGAAAACCCATATTTTGATAAATTGACCGAAAACAAAACTCAAAAACACACACAAACACACATCAAAGATGGAAACACAAACAAAAAAAGTTAAAGAAAGAACATAGGAGAGATAGAAAGAGAGTGGTTGAATTGAAGGCAAAAACAGAGGCTCGTGACAGAGGTGTTAGCCGAAGCTTGAGTCGGTGCTGAAGGTTGAGTCGATGCCAGTTGGAGAAGTGTAGGGATGTGAGTGCGAGATTGATGTGGAGTTGTGAGTGAACTTTTGTACATGGGTTTATGTTAAACAAATATTCATGTGCTACAGTAATTGAGTTTGTTATAGTGTTGCTGGGTTGCTACAGGTTAGGAACAGGAGACAATCATTTGGTGATTGTAATAGCTTAAATTTCACATTAAAATAGTATTTGTATTGCAAAATCTACAATTAGATGATAATATTCATGAGTTGTTGTATGATTAAATGGGTTGTATCTTACTTTTTCGATAACATTGTTGTACTTGTGCCTCATTAAAAGAGTTACCTTTTATTGTTTTAGTTTAAATTAAATTTGTGATGATGTATCGTTCTTCATGTTTAGTTAGTGATTAAGTTTTGTAATCTCATCCTCATTTGAGTACTCCAATGGCATCAACAATGAATATTGTAAGTTCTCTAAACAAAATTGTTAACATCGTACTCGAATGAATAACATTATATTAAACATTATAAATTAGTAAAATTATTGATATTGTGTAGGGTAAATACTATTATTGAAACGCCCTATATTTTTTTTATGCTCCAACGATGACCCACGACTCAAATATACATATATAAACTCAATCCAATATTTAAAGAATTAATTTGAAACTCAAACAACTCTTTTCTAACTCTGGCCGCGTATCTGTCGAGTAGGCATGAGTACCCGCCGGGTAACCAAACACACTCCAATCTCTTTCTACATTTGCAAAGGGTTACCCGGAACGAGCATGGGTACCCTTGCCGGGTATAGGCAATACCCACCGGGTACTCACAGAGTACCCGCCGGATACTCACCCAGGCACTAAAATCTTAGTTTCTACACAACTCTTTTTCAGATTTTTACACCAAATCAAAAGATCATTTTTGCTCGGACCTGTAGATTTCTCATTGAAATCAACCATATCTGCAATAGTTCAAGACTCGTTTAACATCACTTCAATTCAAATACGAAATCAATATACACCCCTTTAAACAATAGATACAAATTCAAAATCACATCATTTTAACAACATATACACCAAGAGTTAATTCACCCAAAATGTTCACAACTACATAATGAACAACTTTTACGTAAGTTTACATATAACATCGGACAAGTTATTTAACGACACAACATAGAAAAGAGAGGGAGAGAAAGAGATGGAGTGTGTGAAGGTTTGAGTGTGAAATGAGGAAAAAAAGGAGAGTATGGGAGGTACGGGGATGGGGATGGGGATGGGGAGGGGTTATTGAGCATGGGGGAAGGGGTAATGGCAGACTTTGTGGGCCCCATCTAGGTGTAGGTTGCCCAAACTTTGTTCCCCAAGTTTACGTTACGTGCGGTGTCCGTTTACCCGTTCGTTTCGTCGTTCGTTTAAACGTTAAACGTTTATTAATTGTATTTCTCATTAACGATTTATTCGCACCAATTTTGATTGAAGTCTTTCTTAAAATACTTCATTTTAAGTTATTGAAATATAAATCGTGTTTCGTTCGGTTGTCGGGCGCGATTCGCCCGTTTCCGTCGCGTATGGTACGTTTTATACAAAACGTAGAACGTAAAATATATTATCGCAATAATCTAAGTTAAATAACGATTATTTAATGTAATTTCGTTATTTAAGAAAATGTTTTTCACCAACGCCCGTATTTATCGTGTCGGATTTCATCCGATTGAAATCGCGCAATTTAAAACAATTGCGTAGGTGTATATATACATATATACAAAACGTTACTGTACTT
Organism: Gnaphalium uliginosum; assembly: GCA_963930675.1. NCBI lineage: Eukaryota > Viridiplantae > Streptophyta > Magnoliopsida > Asterales > Asteraceae > Gnaphalium > Gnaphalium uliginosum. Next base: position 18,968,407 of record OZ005681.1, read on the forward strand.
AGTCCTATTTCACACTAAATACAAGTAATAATGACCTAGATTAGGTACAAATGATGGCCTAATTTGCCGGGTGTCACACATGAATAGCGTATAGACCGAGAAATCGTGAAAACGTACGTTATAACGAGTTAAAACGTACGTTAACGATAAAGGTTACAAAAATGAATTATAAAACTTATAACGTTACTAAAAATTTATATTATATCTAAGTGACATGTTTATATTATAAATAACGTACGGCACACAATTACATGTCGATTAAACGGAATTGTGAACTTCGAATACAATACAGTCGAGACGATACATATAACGAATCAATAATCAACGCTATGAATATATTATGAATAATAATATATTAAAAGGATAACGTAAACGATTGTAGTATTTTGAAAACTATAAATGATCACAACATGTCGCACACGCCTATAAGGCACATAAAACTCTAATTAAGTGAACGACTAGCATAGACGGACTATTAAGTAGTCTACATTTATTAACTCGACGTCATGCGTTTAAGGCGCTAAGAGGCTTACTTGGGCTCGTTTACTCTTTTTGCTAGCACGCTCGGACTCAAGTGAGTTCACAGCCCCTATTTTACTGTTTTAATGCTTTCAAACATTGGGGTGAAAAACATATAACTGATTTATGCGATTATTGAAACCTGACAACGAATCCTTATGGGAGCCTAAGTTCTCAAGTTGTAGTGCATAAAAGCCCTTTTGCTTACAATGAATATAACCATTAGCTAGATGACGCTAGCCACTGAATATACGGATAGTACTATCGGGGTGACGTTCCCCCCCTGTTTTGGTTAGTCGCGCTAACTAGCGAAATTGTTTTTGCATCGAGGATCGTATATTTACATTGTCCAAGGCAAACGATTCATTATAAGTCGTGGTTTGGTTATAGGCTTAGTTTCGGCATATTAACTCATAGGACTTGCAAACCTATTGGGGGATCACCGTCTTTGTTTCAAACTTTAAATAATCGTACCTTAGGCCTTCGATGCCACTTTTTGATTTACTGATGAACTTTACTAAATAACGGTTTATGATTGAGTCTTAAACCTATGAATTCACTCAACAATTATGTTGACGTTTTAAATATGTTTTTCAGGGAATTAGCCATGCCGCAAGAACTCATGCATTATTGGGACCGTACTTCGCATGATAATTAGGATGCCATCTTTTAAAAAATGTATCTTTTTGTAAAACAATGTATTCGATAACATTACCATTTTGACGGCTTGATAAGCCATAACTTTGTAAAACTTTATTTGGCATCTTAATATATCATATGCTCTCGATTTAATGTCGATTGATCGAGTCACGCCTCGAGCTTCCGCCTTAATTATGATTATTCTAAATTTTGGGGGGGTGACACAAACTTCGTAAAATCTTCTCGAAGCGCATCATTATCGTATATATATACCCCACCATCCGAACCAAGTGTCGATTGTGACGCATCTTGACTAACCCCTCTACAAGACCCGTTTTTGTGACTTCTTAATGTTGAGTTTGATGTGGGATTATAAAACTTCCCACATCTCTTGCAACGGGCCTTTTCCACCCCACCATTCATAACGCACATATCGTAATTCGACCAAATTTCCGAGTTCCGGTTCGTTGATTTAAATTGCACTATATCAACGTTTGTGTAAACTTTGTTTCGTACATTGCTACCAACGGAAGCGGAAGCGGAACCGGAAGCTTGTGATTGTATGTTTTCCATTTTCTCAAACAAAGAGTATATATATATATCGAGATTTAGAGTGATTTTTGATAGAAGAATAGAATGTTGTTGGTGTGTTTTGAACCCAAACCAACTAGAACTATTTATAGGGAGTTTAGATGTGCCAAAAGACAAAAAAAAACTCCAAAACACGCTCCTAAACGTATAAAGAGGAGGAAAAGAATTGTTTTAAGGAGTTATTTGCAAATAAGAGTGCAGGTCGAATGATAAGGATGAGTAGTTTATTATGATGTTTGTGTTATCAAAGAAATAACCACCGCCTAATCGGTATCGGTATAGTATTAATCACATTTATAAGTAATTAATTAATTATTATTTTATATTAATTAAGGAGAATGAGAATTAAAAGGAGAAAACGTCACATCACGTCCCGTGGAGTCCTGATATCTCTCTTTTTATTTATTTGGATAGATAGATAGAAGATACTGATTAGATTAGAATAAAGTTAATTCCGTTTTAAACAAAGGTTAAATGATAGGAGTACCAAAAGTTAAAATTACTTATCATGTGCCTTAGGGTGGGACATATATTAGAAACTCCCATTATGCAATTATCTTAGAAAACCGTTATTTGAATGTGTAATTTCTTTTTAATAGCTAGTAAATTTAATGCCAAAACAAATTTGAACTGACAATTGGGTTTTCGAAAAATACAGGAACCAAAAACCAACCATACATTGAACATCTTTTAGAGTAACAATTTATCCTAGTAATCATCCTAACTAATCAATGATCGATTGATACATGGTTAGACTAACGAATCAATGACAGTGTTCTAGAGTTTTTGTTTTTGTTTTTCTTTGAAAATTTAATTAACTAAATAAATTGAAACAAATAATTAACACAATAAATTAATTAAAACCAAATGTAAAACTTATTTATAAAATATTTTAATTAACAAAATACATTAATTTAATTAATACTACAATTTGCTTAAAAAAAAAATAATAATAATAGCCATCTTAATTTTAATGGGCTTGACCCAATTAAAATTTTAAACCCATACAATTTAAACCCTAAATAATATATCTGGTTTTTCTTGTTCCTATGGCATACAAACACGCAGCACACACAAAACACGCACAAACACACAACAAAACACTCGTTTTGTTATTTTCGAAACAAAAGAAAAACGAATAAAGAAGAAAGAAATAGAAAAGAAGAAGAAGAATGCAGCGTTTTGGATGAGACACCGTGTAAGAACGTTATCCGGAACACCATCGGAAACGCCATTCCAGATTGGGGAACGCCGTCCGATTGTCTCGTGTTTGGACGCCGGTTAGAACGCCTCCGCTCCTATGTTCTAGTATTATTTAAAACAAACACAGTTAAAAGAGAAGAAGTTAAAGGTTACAAATTTAAAAATGATTCACTTAAAAATCTTTCAGAAAAATCATCTATTTTGAAAAACACTTTATTAATAATTATTTCTGGAAAAACACCCAATTGCTGATTACTTTTCTCCTCCCCACCAATTTGGTCAAAAACTCAGTTATAGTTCCCTAGTCTTCCTATGTGTGTCTAAAATAACCCATTACGCAAGGCAACAAATCCATTGGTAACCACTCCACCAGGCACCAGCTACAAAGCAACTTCATAATCTTCACCATCAAATTCAATCATTCCTAAAAAAGTTAATCATAGCAAGTCGAAATCAATAATTAAAAAAAAAACACTCAATTTGTTGCATTCTGATCAAAATCGCACCTTTGCGTTCCTCAATTTCTTGAAATCAATTATTTTTCCATCTGGGTATCTCATAAAATGGGCGATATGAAAGATAAAATGAAGGGATTCATGAAAAAGTTCAACAGTTCTTCATCTTCTGGCAAATTCAAAGGCCAAGGTAGGGTTTTGGGTTCATCATCGTCCTCAATTCCTTCAAATCAGGTAAATTCAAACCCTACCCGACCCATTACCCAGATACCCACCCCGAAACCCGCTCCATCCCAGAAAACCTCTTCATCAAGTTCCAATCGTTCACCTCAAAAACCTATAAATTCTGAACAACCTGTAAAGTCAACGGATGGGTTTGACCCATTTGATGCTTTGATCACAACTGGTAAAAGAAATAAAAATGGGTATGATTTGAAAGTGTTTGAGTGTCCAGTCTGTACCCGGGCATTCGGATCAGAAGCAGAGGTTTCTGATCATGTGGAGAGTTGTTTGTCGAATAACGAATCAGAATCACAGTCGAAAAGTAATGATAATGTCGAAAAGGATGAGACACAAAGTGACTTGGAAGCCTGTGTTAGTACATATGTGTCTGGGAAACCGTCTGATGGTTCAGTTGAGATTGTGCTTAAGTTGTTGAAGAATATAGTTAAGGAGCCTGAGAATGTTAAGTTTAGGAAAATTCGGTTAGGGAACCCGAAGATTAAGGAGGCGATTGCTGACGTTGCTGGAGGTTTGGATTTATTGGAATGTGTTGGGTTTGAGCTGAAAGAGGAAAGCGGGGAGATGTGGGCCGTGATGGAAGCTGCAAGTAGTGACAAGATTAAGCTGATTAAGCAAACGGTTCACTTATTAGAACCTTCAAAGGTTGAAAATGTGACGCCTGCAGCCGCGCAGGATAAGGTTGTGGAGCCAGTGGAGGTGAAGAAAGTTGAGAGACAGGTATAATTTTTAATGAATTGATTTTCTAATGGTTTTGTTGGTGTATTGTATTTTTATGTTATGAATGGTCTTATAGGAGTGCCTGATGTTTGTTAAGGCTAGTTAAACAAGTTTTAGGAAGACATATATGAAACTTGGAGTGATGTGTGAAATGGCTTTTGTTAGGATTGTCGAATTAGATTATATTGGTTTCCATGCTCTGTGAGTCAACCGGTAGCTTTTGGAGAAAATGAAGTTAGAAATTTGTGGCCTTTATAATAGAAGACTGAATGAAAGTATGAAACTATGACTCGCTTTTATGGAAAACATTAGATGCTTTAGGATTAGTGTACTATATTTCTCATGTTAGTGTTACTTTGTGCCCTATAGATGCTACCTTAGGTATGGAAGTTTTTTGAAAGAAGTACTTCTAGAGACCATAAATTCCAACCAAAAGCCGATGGTTTGCAAGAGAAACTAGCTATATATGTTAATTCAACATGACTATATTCCAACAACTTGTTGGGTTTATTCTTTATTTTGTATGGTCATTTGACTTTTTATATTAATCGGTTTCTTCTGTTGGGAATTTGGTGCGCGGAACTTGTTTGTGCATCCACAAATGACAATATTTTGTACCTTGAACAACTACATTTAGTAGTTTCAACACCAGCTAAATTGGGTTCATGGTTGACTTTTTGTTGGATATCATTTTGGTGTATTGGAAGAAAGCAATGATGCTGGACAACCTGATTTTGACTTTTGGGAAGTCAAAACGTTTAAATAGAATCTATGAAGGCAGGTAGGTCTCTAAATAGCTGCCTAGCAGCTAAAGCCCCTAATGAGTAACATAAAATTATATGAAGTAGAAAAGAAAGGAACAAATGGAAACTAAAATGTGACTAAGAGTCCTAATGTTATCAATTCGTCACAGAAGATTTTGTTCCGTCACATTTTAGTTGGTATTTGAGTGGTAAAAAGATAATAGTCAAATTTGTTTTTTATAAAAAAAAATCTTTAAAACTAGCCAAATTCCTCCTTCAGTATTGAATATTTGAACTCTTGGCCCTGATCAAACTGATCTCAAGTTAACTAGAGGCTTAGGTAGTTTATGTGCATGATTCAATGTATCTATCAACCACGAGATTTTAATTATGTGTCTGACTATATGAAATGCCTAAAATGCCCCCTCTTCACTTCTCCAGTAACGAAACAAGTAAGCTTTACTGACCCAAACCATTATATTAAACCTATGTAATGATTAGTGATTACAATGGTTAGCTACTTAGCTGTCTGTCTAACTGTACTTGATAAAATTCCAAAAATTATGTAGCATTTTCCATAAGGACATTCCAAAATATACTACTACAATTTATGTAACAAAAAGGAGTTTCTTATTATGTTCGGTTTGTTAACAACAGAACTATGTAATTTTTTATACTTTTTATGTGAATTTCTCATTGCCGTCTTGGATATCAGATTAGGGTGTTCTTTTCGGTGTCTGAAAGTGTTGCTGCGAAGATAGAACTTCCAGAATCTTTTTATAATCTCTCCATAGATGAAGTGAAAAGAGAAGCTGAAATGAGAAGAAAAAAGCTTGCAGAATCTCAACTTTTAGTACCAAAATCATACAAAGAAAAACAAGCCAAGGCTGCAAGAAAAAGACACGAAAAAACTGTCATCCGAATACAGTTTCCTGATGGGGTGGTGCTCCAAGCATTTTTTAATCCTAGAGAACCAACTACTGCTCTTTACGAGGTTAGTTTTGAAGAAAATTCGACTTATTTATATTTTAATTAGTTCCTATTTGGGTCTCATTTGTGTTAGCTGAAATGAAGATTAGACCAACAAGATGATAAGTAGCATAACTGAACTTTATTTTTCAGAATTAACTTTGTGCATTTGGTATTTGGTTTTAAAGTTAAAAGGTTAGTTTTATGAAGAACTCATCTCATTTTTACGTTAAGTATTAATTCCAATAACGGTATCGTTTATGCTAGCAGTTATTATGAAGGTGACACCCACAAATAAGAAGTGGTATAATCGAATGGATTTTTAGGAATTCAAGTTTGTGCATATTGATTCGGTTTTAAATTTATGTGCTTAATAATTTTGAAAAGCTTTATTTTGTTTACTATTATGATTAGTTCCAATATGGGTCCTGTTTTTGCTAGCAGAAATGAAAGATCAGACCCACAAAATGAATACTGGTGTGACTTAATGATTTTTTCTGTCTTCAAATTTGTGCATTTTGGATATGGATTTGAATTTATAAGGGTAGTAAATGAAAAAGATAAAGATAAAAATCACTTCTAATAATTTGATAGTTAATCCCATCTGTTAAGGACAGCAGAGATGAAAAGATCATACCCACAAAATGAAAAGTCACATAATTGAACGGTAGTTTTCTAACTTTATGTGTTTGGCTGTAGTTTGTGAGCTCATCGTTGAAAGATCCCAGCTTGGAATTCGAGCTATTGCATCCTGTTTTGATCAAACGTCGCGTGATTCCAACCTTTGGAGAAAAAGCCATAACGCTTGAAGAAGAGGATTTAGTTCCATCAGCTCTCATCAAGTTTAGACCTAAAGAAACAGATTCTGTCGTTTTTACAGGTCTTTGTAACGAGCTTCTGGAAATCATGGAACCCCTGGTTTCTGAATCAGCGGTTGCATCGCAATAACAGTTTGTCCATGGTTTGGAATAATTTTGCCAATTATTATTATTGTTAACATCAATTTGTTTGTTCATCATCACTGAAACGTAAATACTATTTGCAGATTGTATTCGTTTATTAGATAAGTGAATATTTTATATAATTCTTTAAATTCTTGATAGTTGATACAATAAAAAAGGAATTGGTGTTTTAATTACCAAATAAGCTGTTAATAGTTTAATATTAAGGATTAACATTAGTTAACATTTTGCCATGTTTTCTTTTCTATTTAACTTTCTATCATTGTTCGACTATGAAATGTGATGATATGACTGATTGTCATTTTGCTAAGCAAATTTGAAAGTATGGGGACCTATTTTGTCGATGGTTTAAAGTCGTGAAGCAGTGATACTGATAACTGATGAATGGTCTTCTATCAGTTCTATGGCTGTGAGATACAGATGTGTATCCGGTGTCCCCGTTTCATGTATGAATTGGGTAGCAATTTGATACTTCTTGCACACCCCAAGACTGATCTTTCTACATTATGTTAAGAAACATACAGCCCCCCAAAAAAGAAGAAATTTGAGAAGCAATTTAATCTTTTGTAAGTTATAAAAGAACATGATAGATTCAAGAATTGGTGTCTAACTGCCTGCCGCTACATACCCATAGATACGGTCTTAATCTCACGGGGTGTTTGAGATTGAGATTTTAAGAAATTATTTGATTATTGTGTTTGATAAACACAAATAACTAGAAAAACTTGTATTTGTGTTTACTAGAGTGAAAACGCAATTTACAAAAGTAGGTTGGTACATACTTTTTAAAATGCAATTAAGAAAATGCAATTGCAAATACCCTCTTAGTCTCCTCGGTTAGTAGCTTGCACTTATATCAAATAAGGTTTTCGAAAATGCATTTTGCGTGTGTGAAAGGGGCTTACCACGTATAAATTGACTACTTAAATGATTGATTAAACCCCGAAAGTCTTCAGATGTATCCACATTCTTTTATCTAAAAAAGTCGAGGTAATTTAACCGGCAGTTAACTTTAATATCGTAAACTCTATTCTCATCGTTTGCTTGATTCAGATGAAATTTGATAAATAAGTTTCGATTATAAAACATTGTTATTCCTAATCGGGACATAACATGGCAAACACTAACATTGTAAAATAGCACCTAACGTTTGACATTATGACTTTATTTAAAATATTCATACACTTGTTATTTGTTACGACAATAATCCATATAAAAAGGTTCTTCTTTTATTGGGTAAAGAGGACCACTCCCTTTGTGTATTTTAAATATTAAATAAAATAAATTAAATATATTAAAAAAAAGGACGATGCTATCAAGATTTATAAAAATATTATGCATGAAAAAAGTTGAAAGCAATGTTTAACATGGGGTTATTTAATAATTTGATGGACCATCTACATGAATTTACCTAGAATTAGATCAGATTGGATGAAACATTTTTAATTTGTATTATAAAGTTCAAATGAGTATATTTAGTAAGAATGAAATAATCAATAATAATGCGTTACGTATCACAAAATCTATTTTCCCTACGTTTTTAAAAATTAAATATCTCACAAATAGTAAGTCAAGAAATTATAAAAATTGCACCATAAAAATCGGGAATTTTTTATTATCGATTAGACATCCCACGAGGTATACTTTCGATGATTTTTTTTCGTTTTCGGTGAGTTTTGTAAACAACTATTACATGTGATACTAATGACTATCATATGTCATACCAACAATTATCACACGTTATACCAACGAGTATCACATGTGATACTAATATTGTACAATTTGTAAAACTCATAAAAAAATCGTCGAAAGTATATCATTGAGATATCTAATCGAAGTGAAAAAAATGTTGTTTTTTGTGGTGTAGTTTTTATAATTTTTCAATAAGCCATTTTTGAGATATTTAATTATAAAAAATAAGAAAAAGTAGGTTTTGTGACAGGTAACACATTCTTATTAATTCCTCAGTTCTTAACAAAATTTTCATTATCATTTAAGCTTTATCTCCAAATTGACTACCATAATTTCCTATTCATTAAAGTTAACTTTAATATCTAGTTAAGACATTATTTTAATGTCATTGAAGCTGAAAGGGTGTATTGCATTTGAAATGTCCTCGTATGTGTTTTCATTCACTTACTTATTTAAATATCTCTGCCCGATTGTGGATTAGTCTGGGTTGCCACAAATTATTCATATATTTTATTTTCATTGAAAAATCATTCGTATCAAAAGAAGAATTAGAAAATATCGGCATTGTAAAATAGTCCAGGTCTATAGACTAATCGTTACGTTGTGTGACATATTGACATACAATACGCTATTGTATAGGCTATTAATCTTGTGACGACAAATATAACGCACAATTTCCTGGGTAAGACTATAAATGTTTATTACAACAAATATTTTAAATATTAATCTTGTTGTTTGCAGTTGCTTTATCATTATTAATTAATATTGCTGTTGTTGTTGTACATGATACATAGCTTTAATCACAAATTAAAAGGACAACACAATTTTATAGTACACAAAATTATTGCTATTGATTAACAATTAATTTGGGACGTCCAGAAAAAGAAAAATGGACTATAAATATGAGACGAAGCGAGTATTGTTTTTTAAAAAAAAAATTATATATATATATATATATATATATATATATATATATATATATATATAAATTTTATTAATTAGTTGATTATAAAATGTTTCTTAAAGTACAAATTAAGTGAACGTATACATACAGAGAAATGGTACACTCATTCAAAATTTACAAATAAACATTCACAAAATAATGTGGTCAAATAATTAGATCAATTAAAATTGTTTTTTTTTCTCTCTTGTTTATCTCTCATCAAATGATTGTTTCGTCAAAATATAAACATAACATTATGCTAATAATAATAGTAACAATAATTATAATATAATAATAATAATATTAAATATTAAATTGACGTTTTATGAGTCAAGGAACTACAAGTATAACTTTCTCGAAATGGTATGTTTTTTTTTGGAACCAAACATTCCTAATTAAAGGTTATTGGGTGCCCCTAAACTTATATTGAAGAAGCTAAGCGAAAAAAATCCCTTATTTTATTTTTTATTTTTTTATTTTTTATTTTGCCTATTGTTACTTTTTAAGAAGATTTGTCACATATGTGACCATTAACTTACGCCAATTATTCATTTATCATCTAAAATATGAACACAAACTCGAGCCAATCACAAATTAATAAATTATAGTCTAAAAAAACGTACCATGTATGACCATTAAAATAGCTCCATCAATTAATATTATTAATACTAAAATTTCAATTCTCCCTACTTAAAAAATAATTTATACTATGAAAAAACATAAAATATAAACCAGATGTATTTAGAATAGGTTTAGATATTATTTTAATATTTAAGACACAAGTGGAAACATATTTAATCTAACTAGCAAATTACCCGCACATAGCAGCGGTGATGAATAAATTTACATATTTACTATGTTCAAATTCGATTTTAAAACTTAAGTAGTATCTAATAAATTGGTCATTATTTATATATAGTTTGTAAAAGATGAATTGAAATGATATGTTAAATTATTTTAAAAGATGATGTGCAAAGTTAAAATAGAAGGTTTTTATAAATATATATTATAAATTAATGATTGAGTTTGGAAAGATTGAGATAATTAATGAATTTTAACGGGTAATTTCGACTTTAGACATTGTTGAATGGAGATGTTTTGAACGGAGATGTTTTATATGTAATTAAGATAAAGATAGAATTAGAAGCGGTCAACTTACAAGTTACTTCATATCACATCCTCATATAACATAAAAAAAAAAAAAAAAACATCTATTGTGGATTTGTGGCCTTGTGGGCACACGGTATATACAAAACCATGGTTTTCTTTTTTATTTTTTTATTATTTTTTTCGAACACCACACATATAATTCACATGTGCTTTTTTTAATTTTGTATTTTAAATTTTTTTTATACTAGGACTACATGTGTTTACGCTTCCACGGTTCCACCCCACGATTCCATATACACCAAATTTAATAATTTAAAATAAACCTCTTGAGTTTATTAAATCCCCGCTAGTTAATTAATTAATAATATGATTATACTATTTTGGTTCATGCACGTAGCACCTCTTTAGCCTCATTTACATTTCTTATTACTATTTATATTATATTATTGTTGATTAATTCTTATTATTATTATTCTTATTATTATTATTGTTATTATTATTGTTATTATTATTAGTATTATGATTCAACATGTCATGTGGTTTTACATAGTAATATAATATAACAAATAATATAAACGGACATGCCTATTTTATTTTATTTTCCTTTTGTGGGTGTTGAGCTTTTTCAATAAAATTTTGCCTTTCATAAATTAAAAAATTAAAAAATAAAATAAAATGTGTGAATTAAGCGTAACAAAGCATAGAAATTTAGGAAACTTGATCTTAATTTTTGTCACTCGAAACATACTCCGTAATAAGTTTTATTTATCATCATTTGCATCTTCTATTTTAAAAATTTTGTAAGACTTCTTAAAATTAAATATTTTTATTTTTAACTTGTGTGTAAATTCCATTTTACATTGAATTTACCATCTACTTACCTCTTCACACTAATCAATTTCGCCACCACCACCATAGTGACTCATCGACTCTACATACGAGCAAGCAAACATAATCAATTCACATTTATTATTAATTCATCAACAAATAAAAAATGTAATAAGACTGTCTTTATAATAAAATATCGCAAAAATTATACTAGTTATATATAATACTATAGTATTTATTTTTCAAAGGTGATTATGATAGTATATCTCTTTCTAAATTCTCAATAGAGAACTTGTATTTTGAATATTATATGATATATTTTGCAAATTGAAAAGAAAAAATAAATAAAATTTTCGATTTCTTTTCCAAGCTTTATTCATAACTTGGAGACTAACTTTGGATAATGTTTTAGCTATTGTTTGTCCATAAGACCTACACCAACCCTTATCTAAACATTTAAAGTTTAAACCCCACATGAAACATCAAATATTGCTATTGGATAGTTTATTTTTATGGTTGTTATTTAACTATTTTACTTCATAATTTAGTGATGATGATGCTCGTCTATTATAAAATGGAGTAAATTTCATAAATGATCATGTTATATATATGAAAGTCGTCTCTGAACATTTTTTTTTCTCGCATTCAATCTAAAATCTTTTTTACTTTTACCTCGTAAATGATCTCTCGTCCACTTAAATTGACTAATACCCTCAATCATAAATTTTATTCATAAAATAAAAAATGAGAGAATAAGAGTATTTCAGTCAAGTTAGGTGGATGGCAGAGCATCTATGAAATAATAATAAACTTTTTGAATTGATTGTGCGAAAAAGAGTTCATCAAGAAATTCTATGAATCTGTGTAAATTATATGGATTATTCATCCCTATGTTTGAGATTCTTTTATACCTAGGACTGAAATACCCTTATTATTATTTTTAAAATATAAAATATGTTTTTATTACTCTCCAATTTCTCTCTTCAATTATTTACCTCATTTTAATTCCTAACAAAATCACCACCATCATCTCACATGTTTTTTTTCCCTCTGTTCATCTTGGAATTCATAAGAGTTACTATCAAACTCATCTTCTGTCCAACACAAACACCATCAGATCCATCCATTAATGGCGATGCTAAACCCACGATCAGATTGCTAGAAAGCAGCGAAGTCTACCTGAACCTCAAGATCGAACATATTAAAAATAATAATCCTAATCTTCAGTCCTAGCAATTTAATAATAAGCAACATAACAAAAATTCGGGATCTAAAATCACGATCTGAAACCCAAGAGAATCACACGTTTTTCTCTGGTTAATACTAGTTCAAATCGGGATCTAAATACCATTTCAGGATCTTGCGTTGATGAATGGTCCAGTTTTGCGGTGGTCGACGTGGCGATTGTGGTGGTGAACAGAGTGACGAGGAGGTTTAGCGACGATGTCGGAGTCTGACATGGCAACTGTAAGCCAATCACCGCGAGACATGTTTGTTATGGAGCTAGAAAAAAAAAAGTGAGATAATGTAAAAGTCAATGGTGACTACCGATCAGAAATAGCAAACACAATGATGTTCTATACTATTTAGTTTTCTAAAGAATAATCCGTACATTATTAACAAAATACAGGGTTGATCTGTGCAATTTGCTTTGGTACACCTTTTAATTACTTACATATTCTTTATAATAAAATCTTGAGCAAATTATACCGATCATCCTTCTGTTTTTGTCAAAAATGCACGTATTATCCCTATCAAAATTAAATAGCATAAGTCATCCATGTATTCTATATTTTTTATCAGTTGTCATCCTTTTGCAACTGAAATAATGAATATACCCTTATTCTTTTATTTTCTAATTAAAATGGTTATATTTTTCTACTAGCATTTGTATTACTTTTATTTTTCTTTATTAATTTTCCTTTTAAGTTTTATTCCTTACAATCACATCATCTCCGTCATCATCTTCAACCTCACGTTATCTTCAACCTACTATGTGACTTCTTTTCTATATATAAATTCCTCTCAGAACCATTAGCCACTCATCCTCCTTTGTATGCATTTATTGTCTTTTAACAACCATCATCGGTCACCATTGTCCACCATCACCATCTTCGGTCATCATTGTGGACCGCCACTATCTATGGCATTCATTGTCAATCACCACCGTCAAGATCTTCTCTGACCGATCTACAACTTGAACAACCATAATTGAATCTGAGTTCCATCAACCGGTGTTTGGTCAACGAATCATCGACGCCATCGCCAGCAATTGCTACTCATGTTCATAACTCCAAATGTCGTCACCTATATTCTTCTTTGTAATTGTTCGATTTTGATTTTGAACTATTGTTGGGTTTAGGGGTCGTTTTTGTTCTAGTATTTTTATAATGAAGAAGATAAAAAGATTATATAAAAAAAAAAGGATATTTGAAGTTACAGGTTAATGGCAAGTGATGGGGGTGTTTGTTTAAAAATTAAAATTCTTCTTCAATTTGACAACGAAAATTTTTTTGAAAACAAAGGATCAATATAGTTGTTGGTAAAAAAACATAGAAAAAAATAAAAGAAAAAATTATTAATACAAATATATAAAAGAAATATTAAATATAAAGATATATAAAGAAAATGACATTTTGGTCCTTTCAAGTGTAAAAGGATGAAACCTGATAAAAATATCAAACACAAGGATGTACTGTGCTATTTAATTTTGAAATGGATGATACGTGCATTTTTGACAAAACACACGGATGATTCACGCAATTTGCTCTGAAAGCTTAATATTTTAACAAAGAAAAAAAAATGCTATGTAATGTTAACATTATGTAAGGTTACGTAATATTAGCGTGAAAGATGAACTATTTATGTATATGTGAGGAACTTGGTGAAGCAATTGTAAATATATTTGCTTCTTTTAACGCCGATCAATCTAAAGTAGCATTACCTATGTTATCCCCTTTTAACAAAATGATAAGAGTACGTTCTAATTTCTCAAAAGAAAGTAATCACAAAAATTGAAGACACATCTCAAACCAAATGGCTAAAAACAAAATTGCGACATACATGATTTACCGTATACTACAAATCAAAGGGATCATTATATTTATTGAAATTAAAATAGTCCATGAAATATGATAAAATATAATTAACCACTCTAGGGGTAAATCTTGAATCAATCACCATCATTTGCCTAATTTTGCTCAATGTAATACGAATACAATTGTAAATTATAGTAAGATTAGTGAGTAGATAGTTAATCAATAGTTTTAAAAGTAGAGCAACTTATTTTTATATCATATTTAAGTATTTAACCCTGACATTCTTTATTTTTATTTTTTAGGTCAAAACTACATCTATCTCACACAATATATATATATATATATATATATATATATATATATATATATATATATATATATATATAGCCTCTCCCGAGGCTTGAACCCATAACCACTAGGTTAGAGGGGTTGCTCATATAACGTCACATACCTTAGACAAATATCGTTTATAGTTTGTCGATCCGTATGCTTAAAAAACTCTTAGCAAATTTTAATTTATAGGTTCCAAATATAGCTAATTTGGTAAGTTGTACGTTGAAAATAGAAGGGAAATAAAAGGAAGAAAAACATGTTCTAAATTAAGAAGAAAAAAAAAAAGAGTTTTGACTAATATACTCCGTACATACCAGTCAATTTTATTTTTTAGAAAGGTTTACACTTTTAGCCTCTACACCAATGGGATGGTCGTATCTCGTATGTCAAGTTACAAATTTGCAAGTGGATGCATATGTTTTTCTTAAACTTGAAGACTCGGTAATGATCACGGTTGAATATCGTACAATTTTTATAAAAGAGATTCTTTATGTCTTTTTCTTTACATTTTTAATGCACCCCACATGTTTAAATGCTACAAAACAACAATAAAAATTATTTGTGCAAACTGTATATATATATTTGGACCTGAAACATCCCTCTAATCGTTAAATATTTTATGCATGACAAAGGTAGTAATATGGATGGTGATTTGTACATAATCATTTTTTATTCATACATCATTAAATATATTTTATACTGTTGTATCGATGTACCGATAAAAAATGATACGGTACGAATTACCACCTAATAACCTTCTTTATATGTTATTTCAATTCAAAATGAATATGACATTTTTTTATGTAGATACAAGTCAAATATATCGTTTGACCCACCATAATTTTTTGATAAAAAATACAAGCATAGTAGTTTTTTTAACATATTTTATGATGTATATCGTTGACTTATTATATACAATGAATAAAATATTATATTACATTTAAATAACACACAAATATAATTATGCTAAATCGCTTAACTACACCTTAATTATTTGAGTTTTTCAATATATAAGAATGTACTAATTTACTATTACTGTTACTATTATGTCCCTGTTTTTTACTTGACGAATATCAAAACTATTAAAGTTCATTTATCAATCGAATAGTCCATATACACATCCAACAAATATAGAAATTTAATTATATAAACATTCTTTTATTTAGAGACCATGAAACAGTTAATTAAGGGTTATGCTAGTTTCAATTGAGATTTTAAATTAATATTTGATTACAGTATTAAACTGAAGTCTGATTAGGACAAGGTAATCTGTAGTTTAGAATAATATATATACTTTAACCTCTTGAATTACATAAGATTCATTAGCATACTTTAGTAAATGTGGTCTTTTGTTTGAACTTATAATGTTTTAAAAAGTTGCAGGTATATTAGTCGGTCGGCTATATGTCATTAGGATGTTTTGATATTTATTTATATTTAGGGTCTTAACCTTGCTGAAAAACTACTTATCGGTAAGGTATTTACAAATGCTTAAAATTTCTAATTGAGGAAAACAAATCCCCTAAAATTGTCTTTATTGTCTTGTATATATGGATTTTTTTAGTCGTGATTTCGACACCACATTTGATAGACTACTATTCCACGGGAATCAAACTCACCATCACAAAGACTTGGTCAAGTAAAGCTCTCCCAAGAGATTGGTCTAACCCCTAGAAATTGTTTGCACTAAGTAATATGTTAGTTTACGCATTAAACAATATCTCATTCCTTTGTTGGTTCATGTATTTTAATATTTTTATTTCATGACAATTTGTTTATTAAAGTATTATTAGTTTATGGGGTGCTGCATCGAGAACTCTTGTTATTTTTTTCCTTAAGTTGAGTCGTTTATAACTCAACGTTCCAATAATGCACTTTGTGTCACGTCAAAAAGTGGTGCAACACATGTATTAAGATGTTTGTACTTTTTATTTATCAAATGATTTCAGATTTCAACTTCTAGCTCTTATTATTTAGAATTGGTTCCCAACTTTCAGTTTTCAGTATTCATAAAAATCAAATACCCGTTACATATAGTTACTATATTTACATATTCGTTTTGAAATAAGGACACTTGCATTGTAAACTATACATTGAAATTTTTATGTAATTATTACTGTATATGGTATTAGTTCGACGAGTAATAATTAGCTTTAGTTACGAAGGTTTTTATTTAATAGTACTTTAATAATTATAATTAAATAATAATAATAATAAAAATAAAAACCCTTTATAAAAATACGGTTTGTGAATTATGAGACACTAATATTATTGAGATGCTTCATGCTTAAATTAAAATTTAAAAAACCAAAGTAAAAGTCAAACTTTCTATTTTCTTGAATACTTACTAATTAAAAAAGGCTGGTAGTACGTAGTTGTTTAATCAACCACTCAAGGGTAGCTTCGTAAATTTACATTTTTTTAATGCATTAAGTAACACGGCACCGCCTTGTATCCCTCGTGATAAAAACAATGGCGAGAGATTCGATAAATATTCGATGAATAAATAAATAAATCAAACCCCGAGACCCACGTGACCCACACATCACAATTAGGCCACGAGTAAAAATACTCGACCATTCCTGTTACGTGTCAACATCTTATTCGATAAAGTCGCGATTTTTGCGGTACCGCATACAGCTATGTGTGCGAGTTAAAGAGGCTTACGCACGTGGTAAGCTACTGGCTCAACCGGTCACATAACCGGCTACACAAATACACTACCAACGGCTTCAATATATGTTATTTTCTGTTATACACCCCTCTAAAATTAGCTTTTTACGTATTTACCTTCATACTTCATATCTAGCATTAACTAATTTTCATTGTTATTTTATTTTCCTTTCCGTATTAATGGAAAAAATAGGAACCAAAAAAAAAAAAAAATCCTTCATTTTCTCGAAATTTAGGAAGAGAATAAAATACGAGTCTAATTTCTAGAGTTAATTAGATATTTATAGTCGAACCATAGATAATTGTGAAAAAATAAATAGCGTTTTTCATTTTTCGATTATACAACAAAATAGCTTCATTCTTTAAAAAAATATATATTTAAATAACATTTTAAAAGGCAGCTGCATATTTAACCAAATACTCGTATTCAACAATTTTACTTGAATGATGTTGTAGTATAATCCACGTTAAGTGTGAGGTTCAAATGAGAATGTCAAAAGTGTTGAGAATAGGGGAACCAATAGGATTGCGCCATGTGTCAAAAAACCCATTTCCCCCATGTTTTTAAAAATTATATATCTCAAGAATGGCTCATTGAAAAATTATAAAAATTGCACAATGAGAATCAACATTTTTTTCTCTTCTATTAGACATCTCATATGATATACTTTCGAATACTTTTTTTATGATTGTACAATATTAGTAACACATGTGGTACTCGTTGGTAACACATGTGTTACTCATTTACCAAACCCAACAAAAACGGAAAAATTTTTTTTTGTCGAAAGTATATCTTGTGAGATTTTTAATCGAAGAGAAAGTAACGCTGATTTTTATGGTGCAATTTTTATGATTTTTTGACTTACCGTTTATGAGATATTTAATTCTTAAAAACGTGAGGAAAAGTGAATTTTGTGAACGTGGCGCGTTCTTATTGGTTCCTCCATTCTCACCTAAAGTCGCGGTACTCATTTGAACCTTACTCTCCACATTAATTGTGGTATCTACATCTTTAACACCATTCTCTTCATATTCTATAAAATATTCTTTTATTTCGGAAGCGTAGGTTAAAACATATATTGCATTATTAACATTTATAAAATGTACATATATATTGTTCAAAACAAAGTATGACAACTAGGTGTTACATAATTTCAACTTTCATTTAAGTTATCAAAATATATCAGAGTTGCCAGCTGGTCAAACATTCTTTGAACATAATCTTCCTGCCCGCAGGGATTAAGGTCAAAATGGGCGGGCATGAAGATTATGTTCAAAGAATGTTTGACCAGCTGGCAACTCTGATATATTTTGATAACTTAAATGAAAGTTGAAATTATGTAACACCTAGTTATCATACTTTGTTTTGAACAATATATATGTACCTTTTGTAAATGTTATTAATGCAATATATGTTTCGACCTACGCTTCCGAAATGAAAGAATATTTTATACCATACAAAGAGAGGGTGTTACAGTTTGAATCGAACTTTTAGCGAGTCGAGCTCGAGTAGCTCGCTAGCTAGCTCGACTCATTTACACCCGTAGTGAAATGTAATGGTCATCAACTTCCTCATCCTGCAAATTTAAGAATATAATTCCATAATTAGTGTTTTAAAATTAGGGTTTGAACGAGGATTTCAAATATTTTAGGGATTTTAGATTTACGAGATCAAAAAAGAAGAACAATGAGGTTCGTCGTCATCATAATTTAAGGAATCATTTTACAGTTACCTTTTAAAAATTAAGGTTTAAAAGTTATAACTTTAATAAAAAAATCAAAATCGTAAACCGATTGAATGATCATCACATACTAGATTTTTAGTATAAAGAACATTAAATTAGTGAATCTTGTCCGATTTAATTAAAAGCGACGAAATCTATCAGAGAATAAATGAGACGGGGGTGTTTGAATTTTGAAAGGATGAACGATTAAATAAGACCCAACGGTTATATCCGTTTTAATACTCTCGTAAGTAAATTATTTATGTCCGATTGATTTTTAATCAAATTTGCTTTATGGCTGAAAGTTGTCAGTGTCTAGACAACCAGTCGTCATATTACATGCATTGACGTAAAACGTATTGGTACAAAACTAACTTACATTGACAATAAATTGAGTAAACTCCTTACCTCAAAACTAATTAAAGTATATATAACCAATCAACATGGTTTTTTCTAATTCTAATATAAAAGAATTTAATAAATATAAACATAGTAAAAGATCTTTTGATTGGTTGTAATATGAAAATAAATTATTTGAGACAATTTAAAATAGAAAGGTGAAATATAATTTTAAAGAATATACATTATTTTAACTGGCCATAAGAAAAACTAAATTTAGAGGGGGCGAAAGCATCATTATGAAATTTGAACGGGGTAATACGTAACTACAAATATAATAATATAATATAATTTAACTTAATTTATTTTATTTAATGTATATATATGCAAACACGAAAATCACATCTCCTAATCTCTCTCTCTCTCTCTCTCTCATATACTTTTGTTGTACTCACAAGTCTCAAGCATTTTTCTCGCTCTTATTTCGGGTTTAATTAATATTTTCAAAGGTAATTCAAACTTTTTTCTGGGTTTTTATCTGTTAATATTTGTTGTATAAAAATATTGATGTACATAATATCAAATTAAATTGTTTACAGTTGAAAGATGGAAAGGGATTTCATGGGTTTGAATTCTAAAGATTCAGTTGTAGTGGTCAAAGAAGAAGCTGTAGAAGTATGCAAAGAATCAGGTGCATTTTCTTACATTTTTCTATTAAATTTTATTATTCTGACCTAATTTTAACTGTGTTGATATCATAAATTAAAGTCAATTTTGTTACAAATTGAAGTTGGGGTTCTGTAATTCTGTTGTGAATTTAACTTTATTAAAGTGTTAATTGTATATATGTTGTATGCATGTATATATATATTGTGGCTATTTGGGGGAATTTATTGCATGTGATGTTCTAAGTTAGTTTAAAGTAGCTTCATGTGAAAGCTTTTGTTAAAAAGTAGAATTGATCGTTTCACCTAATTAGTACTGCCTTCTTTATTAAATACAATTAATTTAAAACAAATACTAATTGGGTTTGATGCACATGCTATGATCTTAAAAATTGGATCTTTGTAGTAATCTAGCTAAATTTGTTTAAACTTACGATGCAAATTCATTGGGTTAAATATAGTAGTATTTGTTTTTCCAATTATCTTTCAGCTAAGAATTTATTCAAATTTAGTAATTTGTGTTCAATTTGTGGTTTTATCTAATTTGGGTATTTTGATGATGGTGTTTAGTGTTTTCGAAAAGCTCTGCAGTCCACTGGCCTCTGTCAGGTAAACATCTTAATTTGTCTTTCTGTTGTTAGATGTCTAATTTGTGTATCTTAGTTATACTAATGAAAATTGTAAATGATTTAAACTAAATATGTTTGCTTTTTGATGTGTTCGGTGTAGATGGTTTTGAAGCCTCTAAAAATCGTCAAGCTGGTGAAATTCAGGTTAGTTTATTTTTCCATTTTTATCAATTGATGAATGGTTTTAATGTTTTATATTTAATCATGAGTTTTTATTACTCAAAACTCTGAAAGATTGTTTAAATGTATAATGGAATGAAAAGTAGGTAAACAAAATTTAGAAGTGAACAATTATTTTTTTAGACATACTAACATATCGTATAACCAATGTAAATTGGTTTCCTATTTGACTGAAAATACGAAGGAACCACTCAATATAGTAGAAATTAACATACCGAACATTTGCCACAAATTGTTGTTTATGCCATTTTTGGTGAAATGGGGTATTTTATTTTCTTTCTCGAAGTGTAAAGTTGGTTCTTTTGGAACCGAAAGGTCAAGTAGATTTTGAAATGCTAATCGCTTGTTTTCTTAAATCAGTTTTTTTAGAAGCAAGTAACTGATATCATGATTGTTTTACTGTTTAGAAAAGCATTGGTGTTAGTAGGCAAAGTGCTACTCATTATTCAATGGCTGCTTATCCCATGCAACCGAGTCCGTACTCTACGCAACTTATCAACGATGCTAAGCAAGCGGTTCCTATTAGCATGAGCAACCCTTTCTTTAGGACTCAGTTTGGTGGTGCACCCATCAAGCAACATGGAGTTTCAGTTCCAACTATTGGTTCCTTTCTTGCTGGAACCACTGAACCATGGTATGGGTTGTTGCCTTTTTCAGTTTTTGAGATGAATAGGAGGGGGGGGGGGGGGGGTCCGGTTTGCCTTCTGGAACTGATTATCTGATAAAGTCGGAATAGTCTGTTTATGTTTCGTTCGGGTAATGGCATGAAAGGGTACTCGCATTTACGAAACTATTAATTTCCGCTACGCAATTTTCTCTAAACAGTTTAAGGCATTTAAGTTTTTTTAATTATCCCCAAATCAATTTGGAAATTTAAGGTATTTAAGTTTTTGGGGTGTTAAAAGGGGATTTTGTTGGTGTCGTGATGCTGTAATAGGTAACATCTTTATTGATGTTAAAAACATAAAAAATTAGTCCCACAACCGTCCTAAAAGCATTTTTTAGTGTCGCAATGCTTTAAAAGGTAAAAATATAACTAGTTTTGGGTGGTAAATAAAACTTAGATATCTTACATTCTGACATTCATTACAAAGTTGAGTACCCGAAATGAAAAAATTAGTAAAGTTGGGTACGTTTTTGTCATGTAAATGGAAGTTTATTCTTCTTTTTTGTCAATCGTAGGTATAGTTCCAAGACGACTTGTGCTCCTGCTCAGCTAACCATATTTTATGGAGGAATGGTGAACGTGTATGATGATATTTCCCCCGAAAAGGTTTAACATCTCTCTCGTTATTGTTTGTAAAATTATGATGCAAAAAGCGCAAGCCTTACATCTTTTTTACTATTTTATACAGGCTCAAGCGATCATGTTCTTGGCTGGAAATGGGGCGTCTGCAAGCACTCCTCAACCACGGGTTCAAGCTCAGGTTCCTCTGAGCCAACCAATTAACGTACAACCCCGCTCAGCAATCTCGAGCCCGATGTCTGTGTCTTCACACCCTGTTGGTCAATCGACCGTTGGACCCGCTAAGAAAGATGAAGGTGTTAAAACTGCAGGAGGCTCAGTGACTCCTGTTAGCAAAGTTGATAGTCCTAGAGTTATCAATTCACTTGAACAAGTGATGCAATCAGGTAGCTTTCTTTGAAATTTCTATTGCTGGATTGTACATTCGTATGCATTTGACTTTCTAAGTTTTGAAATCTGGAAGTTGACTGTTGATTTGTGGTTTGCAGCTGTTCCTCAAGCCCGGAAAGCATCCTTGGCTCGGTTTCTTGAGAAGCGCAAGGAAAGGTATGATTCGTCAATTGTATTTAGATATTCAACGGTGGCAATTCGGGTCGTGTCAGGTTGATATTTCAGTACCTGATCATGTAAAATGGATTAGGAATTTCAACCCTAATCCGGATACTCTTACCCTGGACTCGACACACATAACCCATTTAGTTTAACGGTTCAAACAGGTTGGCAGGTTTGTTTCGGGTTAAAAATATGCAATTTTGGTGGGTCAAATCCATTTACTTCAATTTGTTCTTTTATATTGAAAAACATTTTAAAGCTAACCAGGTTGACCAATGTGCCCAATTCTCAACCTGAACACACCCACAAAACTTTAACGGGTAACCCATTAATTTTCAAGTCGGGTTCCGGTTGTGTGGAGAATCACAACTCATAATTTAACTCAATTATCAGTTATATGTGGGATGACAGTTATATGAAGTTATATACTTGTTACAGTTTTTATTTCATGTTTTTAAAAGGTTAATCATTTCAATACTGTTACCTTCCCCCCCAAAAAAACTTACAGTTATCTGGGAATTGTTTGGAATTCATTGTGTTCATTGAGTCTCAAACGCTTGTATATTTCTCCCGAGTTTTGTTTGCTTAGTAGCTTTTAATATTAAGAATGAGTGTCAATTATTAATTAAAATTTATTCATAATTCTTGATTTATACAGGGTGATGGCTTCGGCTCCATACAATGTTGCTAAGGACTCAATTGCTTCTGGATCTAGCAGCATGAATGCTGTAACTGCAGGTGAAAATTAGTGAAATCCATATAAGAATGTTAAAAAGTTGTACAAGTGATTAGGTTCTAAATTCTATCAAGACTCAAATGGGCTGTTCTTTTAAACCACATTGATCTAGTATACATAGTGGTTCAGTTCTTTGTAAGGATATATAACGATAAGGCGAGTATTTTGAAGTGTTGGATGTTTAATGTTCATTGCTCGCATTTTGTTAATCTGCCAATTTTTAGGAACTTGTGCATATATGTCTGGTGTAATTGTTTTTTGTTTTACCCCGTTAGTCATAATCATGATTCATGTCAAGTTGTCAACTTGAAGCATATCAGCAAATTCATGAAGACAGGTTTAGTTGATAATGTTATATTGTTATGCAAGGGAATTTAAGTTAGATTCATGTCGCTTTTGATGAACGAATGTCGCCTTTTTTGGTCTAGTTTTCGCGGGGTTGTTATGCTATCATTCTGTTATCAATTTTTGGCAAAAAATCGGATTGGCTTCAATAGCACGTGGATAAAAAAGGGTGTAACAATATAGATTAAATTAAGGGAAACAAAGAAGTAATCTCAAAGCAACATTAAAGGTGCAAGCAAACTTGAAAACAACTATAACCACAATCTAAGAAACCCACGCGATTTATCGTATAGCAGGATTAGCAGCCCACTGTTATGGTAATTTGCTTTACATAGTTATTTATTTTTAATTTTAATTTTGTAATAAATTATTATTTATTTAGATATTTCACAAATGAATAAAAAATTCGGAAACAATAAGGCTATCAATTTCAAATACTCTTAATAACTTGATATTTTTATTCTTTCACCTTTTAGGTTTTTTAAACATATTATTGATTACTAGCAGTATACATATACTATGTGACGAAATCTGTTATTTTAAATGACGGCAGCTACGATCGTATAAAGAAAATCTAGTAAAGATTCAGGAATGAGAATTATTCATTGATATGCAATCCGTTGGTTAGTAATTACGATTACAAAAGTAAAAGTAAATTAATCACTTGATATCACTTATCAACATGTTAAGATAAAAGAAAGATACCCATTATATGTTATGGATTTGTTGCAAGTTCTTAATCAAATAATTTGGTTTGATCTATTATTAATTTGTTTTAAATTAACACAAATACAAATATGAATGTGTAATGTAGGGTATACATTGAAAAAAGCATGTTGAATTCATGTAATTAGCAAATTCGAGGGATACAAAAGTAATTTTGCATCTTCAAACTTTTAAACATTAAAGATGAAACTTAATGTTTTCTAAGTGCAAAATATTAAATTATTACTTCTTAATCTATCGGTATCTTTATTTCTATATCTACTATCTATAATGCATCTCCACTTTTTATTTTAAAATTAGACTCAACACACTAAAATGTCAAAATTACCCCTACGCAAAATCTCCTACATTTTAAATGAAACAAGAGAAATGCTATGGATACAAACAAATAACAAAATTTGGGCTGTAATCTATATAATTCGTTTATCGTCTATTTTATCTTTCTTTTCTACTTAACTAATGGTTATATTTTACTTGTCAAGATCTTTGATGTGTTTAAAATGTTGGTTATGTGATAACGGTTTTGGCCCCCCCAACTAGAACGTTCAAACTCCATCGCTGGTGTCATCATCTCATCCAATTCGTAAATTCAAATAATATTATATCTCATTGACTAATTGAAAGATAGGTATGGAAAAGAAAAGAAGTTAAAGCGTGAAAAGTTATAACTTATTTAGATGCGCAATAACAAAATTATTTGGTTTACGTGTTTTAATCACAAAAAGCGAAAGTTAAGTGGCAAAAATGATAATTTTGCCTATATATATATATATAAACGTTAAAACGTACATGTAACAGATTAGCGTTGGCGTTAAACTCGAGCACGTCGCTGTCACGCGTAGCTTGTGCAGGTGACCATTGATGTCAAATTTAGCGTAAGCGTTTAAACCTTCCTTCAATCGTTTGTTTGTTTAACTGATTTTAGATATAACAATGGTGGTATGTACGTATAGTTAGGGTTTCAAAATCTACATATAAAATCCTCTATTATTTCGCAATTGATTTTTCCATTTCTTCAATCGTTAGCTAGAATTCTTCGGATCGATTACTCGAGCTGATTACGAGCTGAATTTAATTGTTTAATTTGTGATTGATGTGATTTGAAGTTCCGTTCAAACCGGTAAGTTGTTGATGTATTCTATTATGTTTTATAGCTTCAGTACTGTATTTTAGGTTTTTGATTATTCGCGTATGTTGTTATTGTTTCGGTTGATGAAGCGCTGTATGTGTGCAATATATTTATGTATGTGTATAGTTTTAGCTTGTTTTCTAAGTCAAAAAAGTGATAGCCAGAAGTGAAATAAGTAAAAACCAGGTATGCTTATATTGATTTATGCTTGATCGTTCTTGATGATCAATGCTTATGTTATATCTCATTGATAAGGAGATCGTTTCTCTATTTGAGTTGTTGTTGTTGCGGAGTAATAATTTGTTCCTAAAATTAGGTGTAGTCTGTGAATTGTCAATCTGAGCTTTTACTGTTATCATTTCTGCCTAAATTTAGGTTTACATAACAAAGTCTACTCATCAGAATATTTGCAGTAATGTGTAAGGTTCTTTAGATCTTGCTACGTTTTACAAAAGGATCAGTTAGTAGGGTTTGAATGTCGTGTTCCTAGTGCGTTAACTATTGATCTGTGATCTGTGATCGAATACTAGGCTTTGGGAGTCCTATAGCTACAACTACATGACATGTGTACGGTATTTGCAATGCGGTGAGTTTTTACTCTGCAGTCGTTGGAAGGTAATACATGTGATGGATTAAGAACTTAATTGATAATTTGTGGATGTAGTTTAGGGCTAGGTGCGCTATATAGACATAGACACTAATTCTAACTTCTAGCCGAAAGGTATGCTAAAATGGTTTTTCGTCCGTACTTTGTAAAAAATGTTGCTTTAGTAATATAAATTATTTTAATTCACACGACTTGTTGAATTGGCATTAGGATATGAGATATGAAATTAGGATCTCTTACATATGAAATTTCAATCATAGTGAGGGACTACCTCACTACCATACTTATGAGATGTCTTCATTCGGCAAAAGGTATTTTTAGTATTGGAGTAGGCAGCAGGGCTTGCGGTGTACATTCTTAGGTTATAACTTGTCCGCTCTATACAGAGTAATTTTGAAACCCTCGGGGAAACATATGGCGACTTCTTTTTTTTTTTTTTAAAGTTCTATATGGTAACTTTATTGCTTATATACATCCACATGTTTCCATTTTTTTTCGATTTTTCAATTCCGTGTACCCTATTCGCCAATCCCCTCAAAGTACTTGTAATACTGAAGATTTTCTTGATAATTGTGGTGCAGCTCATGGTTAGGTAATGAAGAATATACCTGACAGGACTGATACGAGTTCAGCTGATTCTTCAGATAGAGTTTGTGGTTCCGTTTGTTCTGAGGCAGGACCAAGCAACCGTAGATCCTCAAAGTCTTCCTTGTGGTCAGGATTCTTGGTATCTGCTTTTTCAGTTTTTGATACACACAGTGAATCTAGGAGTTGCCCGAAGAAGAACCAAGAAGCCAATACGAGAAACCATGGTTGGACTGCAGCTGTGAAGAGAGTTATGAATGCTAGTTCAATGAGGAGACTTCAGGAGCGTGTTTTGGGGTACAAGAGTAATATTTCCAACTCAATAAGTGATATATGGCTTCTAGGTGTTTGCTATAAAATTTGTTTGGAAGAACCATCTCAAGAAGCAGTAAATACCAACGGATATGCTGCATTTTCTGATGATTTTTCTTCAAGAATCTTGGTGACATATCGTAAAGGTTTACTTTATTGTTTATAATTAAATTCTCTCTTATTGATGCTTTTATGATTACAGTAACATTTGTTGTGCCATTGAGGGCAGATGATAGCATTTGTTACATTCAGGTTTTGTTTCTATTGGCGATTCTAAGTATACCAGTGATGTAAATTGGGGTTGCATGCTTCGAAGCAGTCAGATGCTAGTTGCTCAGGTATTAATTTATTTTAGATGAGCAAATTTGGATTGCATTGTGTACGTTGAGCAAACTTGAAAGTAAGTGACTATATATCCATGTTTTCTAAGTTGTTAATGTGGACAGGCGTTGCTAATTCATAGACTAAGCAGATCTTGGAGAAAACCTGCGCAGCAGGTGTGATATTTAAAACTAATTGATACTTTGTGTTCTAGACATTCCATTAGTCTTTCCTAAGCATTTGGACCCATTTATAGATTTCAATGGATCGTTGATTTTTATGCTCAATTTTTTTTTGCTAATGATGCAGCCGGTTGATCAAGATTATATAGAAATATTACACATGTTTGGTGATTCTGAGGATTCATCTTTCTCCATTCACAATCTTTTAAAAGCTGGAGAGGGCTACGCACTTGCTCCAGGTTCGTGGGTTGGCCCTTATGCCATGTGTCGCACCTGGGAGACTCTTGCACGTCGTAAAATAGAGGAAAATGAACTTCAAGCTACATCATTTCCAATGGCCATCTATGTTGTCTCGGGAGACGAAGATGGAGAACGTGGTGGAGCTCCAGTTCTTTGCATTGAAGATGCCTTGAGGCATTGTTCTGAATTTTCAAGAGGCCAAGTTGAGTGGTCACCTATGCTCTTGCTGGTTCCTTTGGTTCTTGGTCTTGACAAAGTAAACCCTAGGTACATACAGTTTCATCCTTTTTTGTAAGAAATAGTTTTGCATAAAGCTATGACATCCATATGATGGAAATTTTTATCTTCAGGAAAAGACAATTGCAAAAAAATATTAATTGTTCAACCAATCTTAAGTTGGCCTTATTTTGTTATTTTTCTTCTATGGTGTTTACAACGTATGTTGGCTAATTGTGTTGTTAGTCTAAGATCTGATAGATGGATGTCATTACAACTAGGTTGTAATTTATT
This sequence comes from Gnaphalium uliginosum, assembly GCA_963930675.1. NCBI lineage: Eukaryota > Viridiplantae > Streptophyta > Magnoliopsida > Asterales > Asteraceae > Gnaphalium > Gnaphalium uliginosum. Next base: position 18,997,093 of record OZ005681.1, read on the forward strand.
TGCTAATATTAAGGGATACATTATCATTTTAGAATGGTGTCAACATTTCTCAGAACTGAATTAAGAATTACAATTTCTTGGTATCAGTAGTTCAAATTTCATAGCTTCTTAAAAAAATTGTCGTGGTGAAGTTAGTTATCCTGTCCAACAAATCTTTGCATTATTGTAGAATGTGCATCTGTTGTGTTGCTTTTCTTGACCTTAATAGTGCATTTGACTTCTTATACAACCAGGTATCTTCCATTGTTGGCTGCTACATTCACCTTTCCCCAGAGCCTTGGCATGTTGGGTGGTAGGCCTGGTGCTTCCACATATCTCATTGGTGTCCAAGACGATAAAGTTTTTTATCTTGATCCCCATGAAGTTCAACAGGTAAGGTTGTGCGTTTCCGTGTTACATTTCTTCATTTCAATAACTTGAAAGATAAGATCATATAAAATACTATTATATCAGAGAGTCATCTACTCATGGTAAAAACCTCCCGACTGAGAACCATTGCCATGAGTGCCTGTCATCTCTATTAAATTACTGAAATGATAAAGAACAAAAAGGAGCAACTGTTTGTGAGAGGTGGTATGTATCCTGTGACTTATTGTAACACTCCACACCAACTGGACGTTTGGGTGATGTTTTTACCTGTGGCTAATCTATAGCTCATGCTAATGTCACATCAGTTGTCCCTATGGCAGGAATCTTATTTATATTTATTTATATGCTTTTTTAATTTAACATGAAAGATTGTTCATTAGGTATAGTCTTTTCACATTACGGTTTTTGTGTTGTATGTTCAGGCAGTTAACATAAGCAAAGATAATCTGGAGGTGGATACTTCATCATACCACTGCAAGTATGTTACTTGTATTAATCAGTTGTGTTTTTTTTCTTCCTATTTCATGGTCAACCCTTTTCTTCCTGTTGCTTTTGACCATAGTAACTTATCATTGCAGTGTTATACGGCAAATTCCCCTGGAATCCATCGACCCATCACTAGCAATTGGATTTTATTGCCGAGACAAAGGTACCCATTTTTCCATTGTCCCATTTGTTATTTTTTTTGGTAGGCTACCTGCCTTAAAAGGTGATGTTTGTTCTGATTTCTATTTTAGCCATTAAGCCTGCTTTCACAAAAAAACCCATCAAACTTAAAAAAAGTCTATTTAAGGTAACCACTTCCCAAAAAACTCAAATGAGGTAATCAAAGCCATTATCAGTAGATAATGACAACGTGGTAGATGACGTGTTGGCTTTTTCTCAACATGACACCTAAAAACGGCTATTTAGATCATTAATTTCATCGGAAAGTTTTGAAGTTCGATGGTTTGTCCAACTAAAATGAGTTGCTTACTTGAAATAAAACTCTGACATTTTCATGCAATAGGCTCTTATATTTTACGAGCCATGATATTTTGAGATTTTACGTGTACGAGGTATATAACTGAAAAATCGTGAAAGTTCGATAATCACTTTATCTGTTTCCAAAACATAATAAAAAGGGTATATGAAATCTGAACACGTGTTTGTGTTCTCCAGATGATTTTGATGATTTTTGTTCACGGGCGTGTGAGCTTGCAGCAGAATCAGATGGGGCTCCACTATTCACAGTAACTCAGACTCGAAATTCACCAAGATCGAGCAACACTAACAGGGACCAGGAGGCTGATTCATTCAATGCAGCTGATGATGCTGAAGACTCTGCACAAGATGACTGGCAGCTTCTTTGATTTACTTGTATGATATTTGTTGATTCAGGGTTTGCAGAAAACATGCATAGTCAGTTTCGTCGGTGTCTTTATTAACCTCATTGAGTAGTGTTATACAGAAAGTTGTACTTGGTGTTTGTATGATGATGAACCTCAAAGGAGTTGTTAGGTGTTAGAAGATACGTTGCAAATTGAAGTGTCGATATTCTTTTATAAATCTCAGCTGGTTGCAAAATTCTTGCATTCTTTATAGTAAATATGAGCAACTGGTATGCAACTATGCATGACTATCAACATTATCCGTCTAAACTACTTTTACGAAGTCATTAGTTAAAGTGCAGGGCACTTGACAATCATATACTTATAAAAGTTTCTTGTTTGCCGAATGTCTGTCAAGAGAATTACATGATTTCCTTGTTCATTGTTCACTTAACAGAAGTGATGGCCAAGTTTGTAAGTATGGGAAGGGGTTATTTGAACTACACAAACTAAGTGAAGGGTTTGTCTAATTAGTTTGCAATTTACAAGTCCCTCTCTAGCCCTCCACAACATATTCAGTCCCACATCTCACTTTTTGTTGGCTCTTGGCATCCTCAAAAAAGCCCCCTCACTTTTTCTGCCTTCACGAGGTTGAGCTAATATCATTAGAGCTTTAATGGTTGTTTGAAGTATTCTGTATCAAGATCACAATTGGTTCTAATTCTTGAGGATGAGCTAGCTTCCACTACTAATTAAGGTTGAAGAGTCTTGTTATTTATCAAGATTGTACAAAACTACAATGGCTTTTTGATCTTGATTGAGCTTCCATTAATGAAGATTTAATCAAATGGGCGTCAATATCTTTTTTCTTCTTCTACTTCTTCCTTTGGCTGTATCAGCTGACCAAGGTCAACTCTTTAATCACTCTTTTTGTATTTTATTTTATTACATGGATGGATGGATAATGCATACTTGCGCGTCTGCCTGTTTCTTGTCTCAATCAATCAATCCTTTTCACTTATTTGATTGTATAAATAAATAATAAATTGCTTTTTGTTATTTGATCATTATTACTTTGATGCTTTGCATGTACAACCTCTTCTCCATGTACCCATTTAACCATTTTCCAGAAAGACCTTAAAAATACAATTTCTTGATTCTTAAGATTACATGAAAAAGTTATATAAACATGCAATTGCTACATTATATTTACAGACACGGAGTATCATTGATCTGTATGGATATTAATATTATTTATTAATATAAAAAGTGTTTTTTAATTGTACACATTTTGAAAAGTTTCTCACTTGAGTTAAAAAGGTTACTACCTTTTTCCTCTATTCTATTGGGTAAAATAAATCTTTGGTTTGCAAGACTCGTGTGTTTGTTGCAATCCTATATAGTTTATAGTTTATACCCAATTGTAGAAACTGACTCTTAATACCATTATCATGGTTTCTGGTTTCTCTGGGGGTTTTCTTTAGTGGGCATTCTTGTCATTTTTTTGCTTTAGGGGAGATAAGTTCAAATTTTGGAAGGTTATGCACCATTGCAGTTGCATTTGTCTAATCTGTTGTTTTATTGTATTAATTTTCTAATAGTTTTGGACCATTATTTGGACAACACTTTGTGATAATTTAGGATCCTTATGACTCTACTTAGAGGGTGTTTGAGATCACGTTTTGTAGAGGTTATCCGAATTTACCGTCTGTCGGTAACAGCATATGATCAGATAATAGTCTCTGAAAAACTATCTTAAAAAAGCGATTATACAGTTTTGAAAACATAAAGTCTGCTTTAGAAATGCAATTACACTCAACCCTTAACCCATACCTTCAAGTTAAACATGAAAATTTTGATCCTATTTACTTAAAAATAAATCAATTTGATATATGTTTTGTGGCTAAATGGTATGATGTCCTAGATCACTTCATCAAAATTTTAGTTTTTAAACTTTTAATAACATAAATTTTGCATTTCGTTAGTTCTAATCATTATCATTTTTATGTACATCTGTAGACTGTAGGACTCAGATTTTGTAAAATTTTCTATTCTTTACCCTCGACTATACAAAAGTGAACTTTTAGTAACTACAATTTTATGTTTACGTTTTTGGTTGCAGATGCTTTCATCGGAGTGAACATAGGCACAGTCCTCTCCAACATGCCAAGCCCAACTCAAGTCGCAATCCTTCTCAAATCTCAGCAAATTACCCACGTTCGCCTCTACGATGCCGATCAGGCCATGCTCATCGCCCTGGCTGGCACTGGAATCCAAGTCATGGTTTCCGTTCCCAACGAGCAACTTCTCGCCATTGCCCAATCCAATACCACTGCGTTCAACTGGGTCTCTCGAAACATCCTCCCTCACGTCTCCACCACCAACATCACTGCGATTTCGGTCGGAAATGAAGTCCTTACCACCACCCCGAACGCCGCAACCGTTTTAATATCTGCATTAAAATACATCCACTCGGCCCTTATCTCGGCCCGACTAGACTCCCAAATAAAAGTCTCGACTGCCCATTCTTCCTCCATTATACTCGACTCCTTCCCCCCTTCCCAAGCCTTTTTTAACAAGACTTGGGAGCCGGTTATGATCCCGTTGTTGGAGTTTCTTCAAACATCGGGATCATATTTAATGCTTAACGTTTACCCGTATATTGATTACATGCAATCCAACGGGGCGATCCCGTTGGATTATGCTCTGTTTCGCCCTTTGGAGGAAAACCAAGAAGCTATCGACTCGAACACAAATTTGCATTACATAAACGTATTCGACGCCGTGGTGGACGCGGCTTACTTCGCAATGTTGTATTTAAAGTACTCGAACATTCCTATCGTCATCACGGAATCAGGTTGGCCGTCGAAAGGCGACTCCTCTGAGCCCGATGCTACTCTCGATAACGCGAATACTTACAATAGTAACTTAATAAAACATGTTTTAAACAATACCGGGACCCCAAAACATCCAGGTGTAGCCGTCAATACCTACATTTACGAGCTTTACAACGAAGATTTGAGGCCGGGGTTGGTATCCGAGAAAAACTGGGGCCTTTTTAACTTCGATGGGCAGCCGGTTTACATTCTAAATTTGAAGGGTTCGGGGTCGGTGTTGGCGAATGACACTACTGACCGGACCTTTTGTGTCGCTAAAGAAGATGCTGACAAGAAAATGGTACAAGCTGCTTTAGATTGGGCATGTGGACCCGGAAAGGTTAATTGTTCAATGATGTTGCAGGGTGAACCATGTTATGAGCCGGATACAGTTGTGGCTCATGCCAGTTATGCGTTCGATGCGTATTATCATCAGATAGCAATGGCAGCAGGGACCTGCGATTTCAATGGAGTGGCTACAATAACTACTACTGATCCAAGTAATTCTAAGTCATTGTCTCATTGATTCGCACCCTCAACTTACGCTTGAACGATTCTGCATTTTGTATCCCACACTAAGATTCACTAATCATTTTAATTTTCGCAGGTCACGGTGATTGTATCTTTTTGGGAAGGTAATTATGATACAGGCAAAATTTCATATATGCCATTGGTACAAGTTTTCATTATGTTACAGTACCTTAATTATGTGTTGCGTTTATGCAGTGCTGGGAGTAACGGCACCTTACCAAATAGTACATCGCTGGTTCCATCAACAAACTCGACTAGTACATCATCAGCAGGCCGCAGCTTATCGCTATTTGATTCGGTTTCTTTCTCATCAAGACTTGTTGCTTTGGTACTATTGAATGTTGTACCATTCTTTTGAGCAGATGTCTTAATAATTGTACTCCGTATCTGATGTGTATTTTCTTAACATTTTAACATTTTGCAAAAAGATTGAAACTTGTTAATGTTGCACTTGAAAAGTCAGATCAGTACATAGTAACATTAATTACAGACTGTGCGTTTAAGGTTTACGTTCACTAGCTAGTAATTGATCGAGTTAGTTTTGAATCGGTTCAATGGTGGTCTTGAAGAGAAGAACATGAACTTTATCGATGGAAAAATACAAGAAACCTCCTGAAGAATGCGTTACGTACGATCCAAAGCTAGTCCCAACGATACAGTGCCAAGCTGGTCCATACGAGCTATCGAATTCCTATAACAAGAACAAATGTATGATGAAACCGGCCACAAAAGCATGCATATGCAGTTACCGATAATTTGTTTATTAATTAGTGTATGATTTTGTGTTTTTAGTCCAAGTCTGACACCATAAATACAAATTTGACCATATTCTTTGGAATTTACTGTTTATCTTCAGAATCTTAGATGTGAAGGTTCATCAAATTTGGGAAAACCTTATTCCAAACATACAAGTGGCATACACTAATCTTATTCTCTTTAAGTTATTCATTTTTTATTTTATTTTCTTATATTATGTAAATGTAAATGTAAATGTAAAATGTAAAAAAGAGTTGAAATAAATTTTAATGAATACTTCCTAATATAAGTTTAATGAATGTTGAGTGATTTATTATATTATTGTTTCAATATATATGATATGATGGAATTGAATGATCACTCATAATTAACAAAATGATTAGTTTAACTAAGAACGTACCTTGAACATAATTTCAATTCTAAATAACCAGAAAAAAAAATTAATCTTGAAAGAAAATTCAGACACTTCATTTTTGAAATATATATTATATGACCTTTACATAAACATATAATTAGAAGTAAAATTTGTGTTAAAAAACCACAACTGATTTATAAGATAAGTTAAAATGACATAGATAGTTAATATTTTTGTTGATATAAACTTAAGGCTTATATATATATATAAAATGCCATGTTTAATCTTGTATACCCCTGTATCTTGCTAATTGCTGTACACTCAAATACTCATAATAATTAATAATAATAATAATATAACTTTTCAACCACTATCTTCAACTAACTAAAGTTCTTAATTTTATTACAAATTATTATATGTTTATAAAATGTTAACTAACAAGAGTATATATACTTTAATTTTAATATGAAAATCAACACTTGTTTTGAACGACTTTTTCCACATTATTGGATAACTAATTAATATTCCAGTTTGAATCTAACATGCGTGTTATCCACGAATTAAAAATAAAAAAGAACAAAACCAACATTCTTTTTCGAGTTACCATATGATCAAACATTTTTATAAATATAAATATTTAATTTTAAATAATAATAATATATAATATATACGTACCTTCTTAAGAGCAAGAGCAAGGCGTTTGCTATCGATCTTCTTCACATTTGTAGTAATTCCATAATCAGCAGAAGGAGAAGGAATTGAATGAATATAATCTGTTGAACACTTGAAAGCTTTATTCTGCATAACAATCGCCATATCTGAAGCTCTTACTTTGATAACATTATTAATATTAACTTGCTTTTGTTGTTGTTGTTTTTCAGCTGCTTTCTTTTTCTGGATTAAACTCTTTAAGAACTTGCTTCTTCTTTCTAGTTCTTCTTCTGCTCCCTCCATAATTTCATAAATATAAATATAATACTTTCACTTAATTATTAAAAACTGTGTGTGACTGTGTGTTTTGATTATTAAAATTCTGCAGGTTTCCCTTTTAGGGGTTAGTTTGCTTTTTGAAAAGGAGTGGGAATTGCGTGAGTTATGGGGGACCGACTTTATTATTATAATAGTCGCCGGAAAGGGAGGTATTATAACTTCACTTTTCACGTTCAACCTTTAAATACGCATAAATTTAGTCACAGATTATTATTTTGGAACGAATAGCTTCGATCTCCATTATTCTCTTGTATTTTGAGTTAATATAAAATAATAATAATAATTATAATAATAGGTGTGTGTTCGTTAATTTATAATCAATAAAACCGGTGAGAATTAAGGAATCAATAGTTAGTACGGGTCCTTGGATTAAATAAAAGATGCATATCAATCATAGAGTGCTATTTAAATGAGTACAATAACTTTTCGTAAGAATTAACGAACCAATAAGAATGTAGGGGAAAATGAGTTTTGTGACACGTGACACATTCCTATTAATTCTTTCATTCTTACAAAAATTCTCATTCTTATTTGAACCTCACTCATCAATCATATGTAATTTTGTTAATAAATTTCACATATAAAAAATGTGACTAAATCACGTAGACAGAAATCATATGTTTTAAATAGCATTTGATTAAAGTTGATTAAAGTTAATTAAAACCATTCAATTATTTTTGGGTTAAAATCATACATTGACAATGTGCTTTTACTTTTGCTCTAATATAAGTAACAAATTAATTTTATTACCAACGTGATAAAAAGTGTTACAAATTAGCAATTTATTTTATATAATTTTTTCAATTTAGATAATATACTTATACAACATATTATTCACATCTTGACATTTTTACAAAGTACATTAGTTATATTGGTAATAAAATTGGTTTGTTAAGTATATCGGAACAAATATGAAAGAGGTCGGCAATTTAACCCTTTATTTTTCTAACATTTTTATAAGTAATGATGTATATATGTATATATATATATATATATATATATATATATATATATATATATATATATATATATATATATATGTCGGTACTTTTTCATTCCAAAATTATAATTCACAGTTTCTTTAATCTATACAAAAATGTTTAGATTAATTGGCTTAATTTGATTAAATAGGGCGAGCTAGCTAGTAATTGCTTTGGACCATTGTTTTTTTTATAGTTCCGATTGATACCTCAACGTCAATTTATGGCATATATTAATTTTTTCACCCAAACAGGAACGGGAATATGAGGGAGACTATCAATATTGTTCCTACCTTTAAATGGAAAATATCATAATTCATGGATACGTAAAACCGACATGAATCTTGGAATTCTTGATTTATGGAAATTAAACTACTTACTGATTGCTATATTATGTAGGTAATTAAACTCGATTTCACTAATATAAATGTTGTTAAAGTTCTTATCAATTGAAGCTAACTTGTTGACTGAAAATCGAGAAAATGAGTCACGAAATCCATTTATGAGTTATTCTTGTCACACATACTACTATACTGGATGTTAAAATCCATCAGGCAAACATAAGAAAGAAAATATATATATGATATGATCCACTATCTTGCAAACCTTTTTTATTTATTGTCGTTTGTCGATCATAAAGTTGTAGTTCTTGCAGACTTCCACCATAACTTGATAAATATCATGATTACTGGAGCTGGAGCTGACTAGAGTGTCAACATGTTTAGTAATTTTACATGCAAGATCAGTAAGTATATCCATACCACCAAGCTGTTTTCACCTTTTTGATTCACCCCAATGTTTACCTTTAAGCTTTTGTAAATCTGCATCATTTCTCGTCCAGATGGCCTCAAGGTTATCGATTTGTTTTTTTCATCCGCGGCTTCCACAACTTGTTTTGAAGCTTGTTCTTTCCCATCTATCAATAATCATCAAGAAACTAAATTGACAATGGTACGTGACATGATCTTAAAATGATAATTAATTTAATTTACTCGAATCCTAGGAGTAGGGTCTGAGTCAGAAAGTTATTATCAAAGGTGAACTCACACAATCAAATTAAGTTGATAAAAAACCCTCATTTGTCGTAAGGGGGCAACATATCATATCATATAACCTTAATATAAGCTAGAATTTTCTACAATCTATGAATGTTTTCTGAAGGGATAGCTGCCCCTTCCCCCGCCCCCTATCATCTCCGTGGTTTAGCTAGTAGGTGATATCTCGTAAATAAGAAATTCATTATGTCAGGATCGACTTGATCACTATCCAGATTAAACTTTACTAATGCTATGAACTTCTTAACAAGAAATTTGCGGAATAATACTTGTTAAGTTTGGAAGATATAGATGTGTAAATTATATAATGGTTTGTGATATGAATATAATGAACAGAGTACAATAGATTGTATAATAAAAGCTCCAATATTATTTATGAAATAATACGAATACACTTGGTTGTAATGGGGTTACAAGAACCTTGAAGCTAACTATGTTTTTCTGTCTAAGATCAGGTACAGAAGTTACACACCTTTTCTTTGAAAGTCTAAGACTATATTTATACACAAACATACAATTCATACCCATGCTTCTAAGGTATGGAACTCTACTTATAAATTGTAGAGTTCCAATTACACGTTATAGTAATTAATGCATAAAAGTCAAACTATCCAAGCATGGTTTGTAGCCGTAAAGTGTTTCATACTTTGTTGTGCATGCTTTGATAGGATTAGGTAACTGTAGACCCACGTGCGCCGTATATTCATTGGACAAAGCCAGCAGCAGAAACTTTGTAATCTGGTCTAGCAATACTAACTGTGGAAATCATACCAGCAAACTAATCTTGGAAATGCTTCTAGCAGTAGAAACTCTGGAAATGAACTGGCAGTGGAAACGGTTGTAACAGTACTAATAATGAAGAGCAGTAGAAACTTTGAATAACAGTACTAACTCTTGTAAGCTTTGCAGTACTAATCAATTATAGCCCAACACATTATCTCTTTAAGTTTTCTAATGACAATTATAGAATGAAAAGTGATCAGTTGGCAGAATCAATAAGATAGGTCCAGTTGATAATGGATCCGACATCACCCCATTCACCTTCAAACAACTCGCAACCCTTAACGTGTTCAGGATATCTTCGATAATTCATTTGGCATGTACCTTATAAGGCCATGAAAGACATTTCCAATGCCGTTGATGTCGATTTGGGCAACCTTCCTACTTAAACCCATTTTTTTTCTTAAACTTCTGTTAGCTAATATAAGGTTGTATGCTAAAAGTTTGTGATGCATACTCTAGTTTTCCGTTGGCCATTAAGTAGCACGAGCTAGTAATCGCTTTAGGGGATGGAAAGGCAAAACAAAACATTACTTTAAAAATATCAAACACAATTCACCATCTTTACAAGGGCCACCGGACCTTCATATTCGCCTTTGTATTGCTTGGACCACCATCTTTTTGCAATTTCGGTTGATATCTCAACGTCAGTTTATGCCATATGTTCCACCAAAAATGGAATGGGATCGAATGTAAGAAACTATCGATATTGATGTTCCTATGTTGAATGACAATCAGTATCAAATATATACATCACCTCAGAACTTCATTTGAGAAATACCCAAACAAGCAACAATATATAATCTAATTTATGAAAGATAACACAGTACCGCTGGTACAAGTTTACATATATCGAAAATGTTGACAATATGTTACCTAGAGCTTTATATAATAAAATTGAGGGGATAGGTTGACTTGTATATTCATAGACAAAATTTTGTTATTTAAAATAATAAAAAAATGAGTCACCTTTCACTTTGTATAATCCGTTTAATTAACTAATAGGCCAAAATAAAACTAGTTTAAGATGTCGACTTCTCTTGCCAAAACATAATTTTGCTAAATTGGGCCTTAACAGGGGGATACAGTGCAAGTGATTTCATGTTTGATTTAATTGGTACAATTTTGCAACTTTTGTGAAATATAATTATCCTTCCAATAATGTCTTGGCTCCAAATTTCGTGACTAAAGTACTTTGTCATTCATCTGATGGATGGTCTTCGAAGGAAACGATCGATCACCGAGTCATTCCTTTGGGTGCCACGGGCCCAACTTCGACTCCATTATTCTTCTCTCCCACATCTCCTTTACATCAAAATGGTCAAAAACTATCAGTATATGATCCCATGAAGTATATATATATATATATATATATCTATATATATATATATACACACACACACAAATGTGTGCATAGTGATCAATAATAAATCTTATTACCAGCTGCACCACGTAGTTGAAGTTCACGGTACTCTTGACATAGTGCACATCTCTCGCAACAAAGATGAGCCAAACAGTCTTTGAAAGGACTACCACTCAACATGTATTGCTTCCTGATTTTTGAACGATACATGGACGAATATATCCATCCACAACCGGTGGCATATGTCAAAAAGGCATGAATCGCTGCACTAGCAACACAAGCTGCCACAATTTAGACGTGTCAGCGTTCTTGACATAGTTAAGGTCTTGTAAATGTTTATAATTGATCATAATTCACATATTAACTTACAAGATCGATGTAACTACTTAATTAAGTATCATAAACCAATTTAGTAAAATCTTATTTTAAATTTGTTTACACTTACAGGTATTTCCATCGTCAACAGCCTCAACAATTCGTCCCATTGTAATGCAAGGACACCAGCATGTTATGCAACCTAATAGGATAAAATTATGTAAAACATATTAACCAAATTTTAAACCCATTTTTTTTTATATGATTCTTGATAAGTCTTTCACATTCATATTGGGTGTTACATTAAATGTTACACTTACAAAAAATAATAAGCAAACATGTCTTTGTAAATGTTCTCTTGCTTTTTCGGTGTAGAAGAAAACAATTGAAACTTACAAAGTGGGGCGTCGGAGTAGCAGTTAGAGAGGCCGGACGACCACTCCTCCGGTGTGTCGAGTTCTAGATCAACCGCTGTGAGGAGATCATCTTCATAAGACGGTGGAGTAGCCAAAAGTTTTTGGTATCCATTTTGGTTTATGTTATCCATTAGTCTAAATTATAAGTTTGATTAATCTAAATTTCTATTGATGACGGATTAAGAAGAAGAGTCTGTCTCTAAGATGGATTTCAAGGGACCGAATAATGTTTATTTTCAAATGCATAACTTAACAATCTGTATATATACAAAACTTTGGTTATTTACAAGGGAGTCACATCTTTATATATACTTCTTTTTGTCCCACGCTAACATACAGGCCGCGTTTAGTTACAAAAAACTCCTCTATTTTTCTGAAATTTTTTTTAAGAAAACTGAAAAATTAGAAAACGCGTTCAAGTTAGAGTTTTATAAAAAAATGAAATATATGATTTAATGTTTTCTAGCTTTCCTAATTTGAAAAATGAAAACTCCATCCCATTTGAACGCGTTCTCTAAACCCCTTATGATTTTAAGGGACAAAAAACTATATAAAAATAGAAAAGGAAAAATGAAGATATTTTTCCGTAACTAAACGTGCCCATAATTTTTAAAAGAAATGTATATAAATAAATGTAACATCTTAGGCTTTGGTAACTAAGTATTAAACGAAGAAAACAAGATGTGACTTGCCCCTCACAATGTGAGGCGATGGATTTTAAATTTTTTCATTGAACTATATTACAAATTTATTAAAATGTAATGGAAAATTTTGAAGTTTATAATAATGATTTTAATTTGATCATGTTTGGAACATTTTAGTAGTCTTGTTATATTACAAATTTGTTAAAATTAAAAAAAAAAAAAAAAAAAATTACTTACAACAATGGTTTTAGTTTGATAATGTTTGGAAAGTTTTGGTAGTCTTGACATTAGAATTTATGTAATTAGAAATTTTACAATTTAAAGAGAGTAGGAAATGAAAAAGAGAAATAAAAAAGTTAAAAGATAACAGTGGAGATCAAAAGTACAAGTAAAAGAATAATTTTAAACTTGATAATCTCATAAGAATCTTACTTCTCATATTTTAATGATGAAATGATGATAAAATCTTCAAAATATCATGATAAATTGGTGATTTAGGTTGTCATTTGATTATAAGGGTTAATAATCTTAAATGCTAAAATATAATCTCGTTGTTAATCCTCCATATCAAGATATTAGCTTTTATTTGAATTAGATTACATTTATGAATTTATCCCAGGTGCAAAGATTTGAATCCATCAGCTGCTGTCTTAATAGTGAATATTCTAGATGGGCTTCTTAAATTTGAAAGTTTGGGCTTTCTCTGGGTCAATTCTGACCACCCTTTTGTAGGCCCAATATTAAATTACAAGTTAGACATATTTTTGTATTTGCAAATTGCAATGATAATTATGATTATAATTTATTTAATGACAAATGACAAACTTGTGATATGTTAGTGAATTAATTAATTCGATTATTTTGTATTAATTTGATCGATTTCATAATTTGTTTTATAGTTACCTTAATTAAGACAAGACTAGATAGATGGCCGGTTTCACGAATTTATCAAAACTTCTTTTCTTCTCTTCCTTAATTCAAATACTTTTCATGTATTTTAGCAACGATAAATTGACATTAACCCCTTTTTTTATTTTTTATTTTAAGAATAATAATTAAAAAATGAAAAATTTCAAATAATGGCCGTCTAACGAAATTAAGTCACATTGTAAAGAGTGGCTCATTGGTATATTATAATCACGTAAATTTGTCCATTAATATGAAGTCAACTTTTAAGTCATTTTTCTTATTGTTAGCTTATGCTTTGTTTCTTCCGTGGTGCATAAATATTTTAAGGAGGGGTCTCTTTCAATTAAGCATCCAACTTAATTGGCTACATATTTTCAAACAAGATAATTTAATATTTTTTAGTAAAAATATTTTTTAATGGTGGCGGATCTAGAATCCGGAGTGACCGTAGATGAGGTATCTTAATTTTTGTTAATTCGTAGTACAAATAACAAATGCAGAAAAAATGCAATTTTTTTATAAGAAATTAAAGGAACCGCAACTGCTACCCTATGGCTCCCCCCATGTTTCTAGCTTTATTTTTTTATTATAAATAGAGATGGTTTTCTACTTTAAAACAAAAAGAGAAAAAAAGAATCTTTGAACTAAGGAAATTCTTCTTTAGTAAATTTTTAGTAGCTAACAATGTATTCTCAAAACCAAAATGACTACCAGAAACTTTTGACAAATAGCCCACCATCTTCACAATCTGACCAACATGAACCCGAGACCTCTGAGCTTTGGTCCTCCGGCCTGTGCGACTGTTGCTCTGACACCGAGATTTGTAAGTTTATATTGTTTCAAGAAAAAGTAGGAATATATAAAATGAGTGTGATTAAGTAAACGTACAATGAAAAGGCATTGCTTTTAAAGAAACAATAATCGATCTTAGATTCTTAGCTTAATTACTTGTTTTCGTGTATCTTGATCTTGTAGGTTGCATAACCTGCTGGTGTCCTTGGATTACGTTTGGGCGAATTGCAGAGGTCGTCGATGATGGAAAGACGTGTAAGTCTATACGATCTTATAATAATGCATCACGTTAATCTTGTGACTTTTAAAAGTTCATTAATGCGACAATTTTGGTATAGAAATTTTTTTGCAATTAATATGTATGAACTGATATGAATGCATAGGTTACTTAATTAACATGTTTCTCTTTTCTGTGATGGTGCGCGCAGCTTGCATTGTAAGTGCAGGGATTCATGCGGTATTGACGTACATGTTGGGGTACGGATGGATGTATTCATGCATGTATCGTTCCAAAATGAGAAAGAAGTACAAGTTAGACGGTAGTCCCTTTAAAGACTGTTTAACTCATTTATGCTGTGAGACGTGTTCTTTGTGTCAAGAGTACCGGGAGCTCCAACTGCGTGGTTTAATCATGTCTAATGGTACTTTACTCTGATCTCGTTCTGCTAACCATTTTTCCTAACTCTTATTGTTCATAGTTTTGATCCGATTTCATTGCTCATGAGGTATAACGTAATTAATTGATCTATAATATTTATGTTAAGATAATGTTGAGGAGAAGATATATGGAGCGGAGATTGTACCGATGGCTCCTAAAGGGATGATCCGTTGAGTTTTCTATGGAAGCTGACTGCCGATGTTTCTCTATTGAACGATCACGGATGACATATTACAAGGAGACAGCTGTATACTTGATCGATTAATTAAGCAGTGTGTTTACCTATGATACTTTGTAACGTTGTGATTATCTATCGATCATGGATCGATGATGTTCAAGCCATTTTATTTATATGAATTATGAATTAAGTATCAATGTCGTTTATTTTGGCCTCTAGCATTCGATAGTTCGATCTAATGTAATTTACGCCGTTAATAAAGCTTTAGTACTTTAGGTTGTCTTGGTGTGTTAATTGGTTGAAGGATCCTAAAATCACCTAATAAAATCTCTATTATTTAATTCTGCTTCTATATGGTAGCTCGATCATTGCTGCTGGTTTAATGATATCTTATTTTGCTGGGAAAAAAGTAAGAAAAGAAATAGTTAAATATGATTGAGATTTGACTCAAGTTTGCTAAAATAAGAGATTCGGAGATCACGATAAATTAGCAAATGATTTTTCTTGATGAACAAGATATTAGTCGCGTATATAAATATAAGAGTTATCGTACGATTTTAGGTGAGGAGGTCGAGAGAAAAAAAGAGAGGTTTGATGAGAGTCGATTAGTGAGTCTCCCTCCGTCCTGTGTGGTGGTTTCGGTGATTTAATAACGACATCGCAAATTCCATTATTGTAATCTACCGGTGAAAGTAGTGTGAGGATACATAATAATATTCAAAAGTGTTGAGAGGAGCGTCCATGCTTGTAATATTGTTCGTATATAGTGAAAATTGATGTTATTAATCTGGAACAAATAGGGGTGTACGTTCTTTTCTCGGAGAAGAAGCAATGACGGTATCTGGAGAATAAGTCCAAGAACCGCACCAAACCGGACTATAGTCGAACCGTATCGCAAATCAAAAAATGAAAAATTAAGGACAATTAACCGCACCATGTAATGCGGTTCTGGTCTGCTCTGGTACCAGTTCGGTTCTTGCGATTTTGGTTCAAACCGTGAATCGAATAATATACATTCATATATGTTATAAAGAAGAACATGTCTAAAAGGCAGAAGCGTGTGTTTATCAAATTAAATATAAAACTTGAATCGTATAATAATCAAAAACTAAAACGTTGATGCAGTTCAAACGTAAGATATATATGTAAGTTTTTTTCAAACAAAACAAAAGTGTATAAATAAGTGCAGATGTTCAACAATCAACATAATAAAAGGTAAAAAAATAATAAAGACACATATATTTATATTTAAAATTATAATTTCAATAAATCTAATAATATAATTCAATCTATATCAATATTAAAACATATACATACCAGTTCTATATGTATTTATTCCTATTTAGTTGTTTTTGACGGTCTAAACCGTTTTAATCGGTTCTAGAATCGTACCGGACCGCAAACCATTAAGGATTAAAAGTTGACAGCGGTGAATCTAGGAATGAAACTCACATGGGTCCATTGTTTAAGCGACAGATAAATGGTCACATGGGCCGTTCGAATTGGGTGGGGCCAAATCAGGTCAGGTTGAACCGGATCCAAACAATAGTACAAAACATAAAATAACGTTAATACAAATCTTGACAAGGTCTCATATTTTGTTCGTAGGAATTTGAGTTAATAAAGCTATTTATCCCACTAGTGAGTGATTTTATAGAATATTAGTACAAGTTTATAATTGAAAATTAAACAAGATTAACAAAAATAAAACCCTAAACTTTTAGAAAATAATTACCAAGACTAGGATAGAGAGAGCAGCTGGCAGTGGTCACACGCTCAACAAAGTTTGAATATTAATCGAAAATTGTAAAGGAACCATGGAATTCATATATATATATATATATGGTGTTTCAAATTTAATAAGCTGGGCTTGTTTTATAATATCAACTAGGTGAAGTATTTATTTAAGAAAAATTATCAGTCCAACTGTCCAAGGGTGGTACATACTAAATTCGAAGGAGGTCCATGAAAAGAATACTAAATGAGCTCTAGCAAAACTAAAATTTCAATAGTGGTCCATTGACCCCCTAACATACATATGGAACCGCCTCTAAAAATAGAATCGAGAACCGGATCATTATGCTTCTGGTTGGTTCGGTTCTAGTCATTTGACTTAAAGGTTCTGACGATTCTCGACCACTTATGTACACCCTTAGAACAAGAAAAAAAGCATTTTGAAATAAGCGTGTAAACTATATATAAGCGTCTAGCCCGATGATTGGCAAAGTCACATATTTAAAGACTTGGAGTCCATCGGCAATCGTATTACATGAAGTACAATTACAGTAACCATAGCTATTGAGATACCATAAATCAATATTGAGATTTGATGATATAAAATTTTCATGTTTCTAAAATTATTCAAAATCTATTCTCCATCTTGATTATTGTAACCATATAGTTTACTAAATATCGTCCGTAAGTTCTTAATTTACTAAAGCAAATTTTGTCAATGTCGCGTAGCTCGGTTGGTAATTAATGGGGTATATTTGCCACAAAAGGCACAAGGTCCAGGATTCAAGCCCTGACATCCTATAACCACAACTGTTGAGTGAGTCAGGTATGTCCTCCACATTACGAATAGACATCTGATTATATGTAAGTTTGGATTTTCGGTTATCAACATTTTTTCACAAAAAATTAGAATATTGTCATTAACTCATTATCAAACATTAAAGTTTATATAAATGCATGATGATGATGATATTATTTAAAAATAGTATGCTAAACCATATATTACTCTTAGAACAATGACTATCAAAACTCATACAAATGCTTACTAACGAAGGTTACGTACTTAATTACATTGTAAATAACGGTTCTTTCTCGATACTCTAATCATATAATTTAATTAATGCCGTCCATTAATACGATGTCAACTTTCAACTCAACTTCAACGTTAACTTATGCTTGTTTCTACGGTGAATACAAATCACCTCTTTCAATCAGGCATCACTTTAATTGGTAACATAAATTCAAGCAAGATCAACACTAAGTGGGAGCAAATATTCTATCATCTATCTATTTTTTTAATTATACATGGAGGACTCGGTCAATTTTTTGAAAGTTGGTTAAATTCTTTCTTTACAATTAAAAGAAAGTTGTCTTAAAAGGGTGAAAAAGTAGTTTGTTCAAATTATGACTCAAATAAGATTTGGATCATATGTACAGGGGCTTAGAGACCAAAGGAGGGTGTAGGGGGTTTAGAGAGAAAATGATTGACAAAAAATCTCAGTTTTAATTTTTTTAATCTGCGTTTCAGATTTACTGCATGATAAATATACTGTATCATAATCTCATTGCATCTTACCTTTTAAAACTTGAACTGCATCACAAATTTTAACTATATCTTATCTCTCTCTCTCTGAACTGAAACCCTCAAATAAAGTTCATTTTTAAAGAAAACTTATTTGTATTTATTAGACTTTGAACTTAAATTGTTTCTTAATACAATACAATACTACAAAATGAATCGTAACTATATCCTTAGTAAAAAGTAAAAACTGACTTTTTTATAATACTTAAAACTAACAATTTTCTTAACTTTTTTATAAGAGAAAACTGATACTCCGTTGGCTTTTGTTTTGCTTTTCTTTTTTCTTTTATTGCGTTTCTTTTTTCGTGTGTGTATATAAATAAAAGTAAATTGGTAAATGTGAGACCCAAAAATTAAAGTGACGGTGTTACTGATGGCATGAGTCCGTCAGTTTCAGTTAGTTTTGGAAAAAAACTGACGTGATGCTGACGTGGTCTGTCGATTTCAGTCACCATTGTGAGTGATCTAATTTACCTGGCCCCTAATTGATAAGTTTTGAAAGTTATGATACTATATTGACATTTTACCTTTCATATTATCGTACTTGATCCATTTTGATTATAAATAGAGATAGGTGTCTCCGTGAGCTAAATAAATTAAAACATTTTCACACTAATAGAATTCTTCTTTGATTAATCGATAGTAGTAGACATGTATTATCCTTCAAACAAAAATGGCTATCTGAAACTTTTGGCGAATGCAAATCCACCATCTTCAAAAGCCGAACATGTTGCACCAGTGGAACCCGAGATCACTGACCCTTGGTCCTCAGGCTTGTGTGATTGTTTCTCCGACGTCGAGCTTTGTAAGTTTTATTTTCTTATTAAAAAATGGAAGCTAGAATTGAATCTTAATTACAGCAAAAATGGCATTCTATTGCATTCAAGAAGCGATAAATCTTTACGTATATGTTTTCATGTTGATATTTATACATAGGTTGCTTAACCTGTTGGCTTCCTTATGTTACATTTGGACGCATTGCAGAGGCCGTCGATGAAGGGAACACATGTAAGTAAATGCAACAATATTAATTGCAACCTAAAAACGTTACATTATTCATTTCATGTTCCAATCTCTTATTTTCGATCAGTTGATGTTTCAAAATACTCTGTATATGAATGTTTTGTAAATCGTACGTTAGCTCACTAATATAATTTTTGTCACAATATATGAAACTAATTTGAAAATTGGTTCAACAATTCCACAAATGTTAAAAGTCTAAAAGATTGGAACATTTGATAACTTGCAGTAACAGTTTCCAGTCTTTGGTAATTGATATTACTAAAAACAGGGGAGGGTAGTGACATTATATTGTGAAATGGTACACATAATAATTAGCAAGTGTGCATGGATTCCTTTTCTGTGATGTTGTAGCTTGTGTTGCAAGTGGCGCGATTCATGCTTTATTGACATACTTGCTGGGGTATGGATGGAAGTATTCATCCGAATATCGTTCCAAAATGAGGAATAAGTACAAGTTAGATGGTAGTCCCTGCCAAGACTGTTTAATTCATTCCTGCTGCATGACATGTGCTTTATGTCAAGAGTACCGTGAGCTTCAATATCGCGGTGTAATTGTTTCTCAAGGTATATTTGCACTCTTGGTTTTGATCTTCTTGTTTTTTTTTTGGCCTTTGAGGAACATACAAAATTTAATGGCCTCTTAATGGATTAAAATGTTTTATGTATAGAAGATGATGACCAGAAGAACTTTGGAGCAGAGGCTGTGCCAGTGGCTCCTAAGGGAATGATCCGTTGAAGTTTCTACGAACTCTGATTAATGCAGTTATCTAGTCATAAGAATAATCACGACGACAAATTAGAGCAATTATTCTGCGTTGTACTTGAAATACCAGTCACGTGGTTACTTTCACACAACTATAATATGCTACTATAATGTACTTCTGAATTCTGATGAATTATCAAAAAATATTTTCTGTGAGTTGATTAATTTGATCTTGATGTCCATATAAGATACGTAGAACTAATCTATTACACATCCTAATTTAGGAAAAATAAGTTGATGCGAGATGAAAGAAATGGTTAAACAACAGGAACATATATGCGGATCTGATCAACTCTCAAGTGCTCATGAATCTTATACGCACATTGGACCAAGAATCACATAACTTTATGGTTACAAGTAAGTGCACCAAGCAACCCATGGGTCATTTGATGCTGCTTGGACCATGAATCTTTATGGCATAGCATAGTTATATAGTGAAAGGCCAATATGAAGGTCGTTACAAAAAAATTACTAGCAAGCTCTCTCTATATATATAAGGCCCAAGGTATACAAGAGTTTTTCATCACAAAGCTTTAATATAGCATACGTCTAAAATTTGTAAGAATAAAATGGGTCTAAATGGGAAGAAGGTTGTTCAAGTTGATATCAAATGCAACAAAGATATCGTTCATGGACTCTTCAGGTACAAGCTATCTGAATTGGTGAACATAGTCCCCGAGTACTTTCTCAGTTGTGACTTGCAGGAAGGCGACTGGGGCGCATTAGGAGCCATCATCAACATCAACTATCTCCTAGGTACGTAAAGACTCGATACTTCCATAGGGAAAACCATCTTATTTCATTTATCGTTTTGTATCTTATTATAAAGATTATTTTATAAGAAGAGATGAGGTGATATCCATAGTCATCTTTTAAACATAATGGGAAATAATTTTTATGTGTTAAATAATTTTTCAATCTCGAATTCTTCTTAGGATGACTGATCATTATAGTAGTATGCAATTTCATGTTTGTTACAATTTCTTCGTTATTTGTAGACGGAAAAAAACAGTTCTGTAAACTTACTATCGATGCTGTGGATGAGACAAACACATCAATCACCTTTAAGGTATTGGATGGAGATCTGACAAGTGTTTACCCAAAGTTCAAAGTGGAACTGCGTGTTGATGGAAACAGTGTTAACTCCACGGTTACATGGACAATTGAATACGAGAAGATGAACGAAAGTGTCCCTGACCCAGATTCAATTTTTGAGGCTGCTCAAAACGTTATCAAATATGCTGAAACTCGTCTCGAGGCTGCTCTTAACATTACCAAAGATTTTAAGATTCCTCAGCTTCAGTGATCATAATACTGATCAAGTGATGATCACAAAGTAGTCTTTAAGAAGTTGAAGGTTGTGCCAATATTAAAAATAGTTTGCTCTATTTTCTTTCGTAATTAATTATGTCTGTTTGAAGGCATGAACACGTATAGGTTCATGGGCTTCAAGACTGTTGTGATAAAAATAAAGTTGATATAAATGTGTTTGTTAATTAGCTAAATATGATGGTTAAGTTGTGTGTACTTGTGTGTACGAGTATGATAAAAGGCCAATATGAAGGTCCAGTGGACCCTTACAAAGATGATAAATTGGGCTTTTTACTTGTACGTTCATATATTTGAAGGCCCAAGTTATATAAAGGTGTTCAACAGAAAGGTTTGTATAATATGTATATATATATATTTTTTTAATTTAATTTATTTGAGTATAACGTAAGATATTATAACCCTCTCAAATATTTTTCCCAATCAGTTTCGCAATATTTCTGCTATGAAATTAACATTTTACCCCTCTTTTTTGGGGGTTGGATATTGGACATTGTGAAAAATATATGAAATGGAAATATACAAAGCTTAGTATTAAGAATACGTTAAAATGTAATCCTAAATTCTATTGCTATCTAAATCCTGAAAATTAAAATTTGGAAAATGAAAACCCAATTAGATACCTATAACCAATTTCGCAATGAAAGTGGCCATGTCGCAGCTAGCAGAGTGTTTACTCTGGGGGCTGAGAAAGGGTGTTGGGAAATCTATCAACTTCACAGCGCCAAAATATTGCGAAATCAAGGAAAAAAAGGTCGATTTTTGGGTGAAAGAGGGCTCTTGCAAAGCGACATCAATTATACAGCAGACATGCCAGATTTTGTACATGAACTTGAAACTTTCTCATGTAATATTTCAACAAACCAAAGACTTACAAGAATACAACAGCCCTATAGATTCTTCGGCTTAGTAAAAACAAAAGCACACGATAATAATATTCATCGTAACATAATCACGTATGTACATTGTATATCCATACGTGATTTAATTATAACTATTAATTATGTTCAAAAAACAAGCATGATTAATTCCTCAACATCCCAACGTCATTAGATTTGTCTGTATTTCAACGAGTCATTCCTCCAGGAACCTTTGGTGGCACCATGACTCCACCACTTTGTTGTATCTCAGGAGATTGATTACGCCACCCAACTCCTGATTATCGACAATTAGGTAATATTTAATTAAGAACATATGATAAAAATTAATCAACATTAGTTAAAATTAAAAATTTTAAAGAAGTGTTACCAAGTTGCATGTTGAAGCCACGAGCCTGAAGCTCGCGATATTCTTGACACAAGGCGCATGGTTCACATATTAAATGAACGAGAATATTAATGAGAGGGTCATCAGGCAACCTATAGAGATGGCTCATTTTAATCCTATAGTATGCGGATAACAAACATCCGCAGCCCGTGAAGTACAGTATTCCAGCATGAAGCATAGCATACACACCGCAACCTGTTATACACTTTTTTTTAATTTTTAAAACTGAATTCATAATGATGAAATTAATTAATCCGTCGTTGAGCACTTACTGTTTTGTCCCCTATCGACCATTTCTGCAACTTGCCCGAAAGTAACACAAGGGGCAAAAGCAGTTATAAGAACTGTCAAATAAAATAAAAAAACATTAGTATGTGACTAATGTGATGGAAGAATTACTACATAGATTACCAAACAGCCTTTGGCCCAACGGTATGTAAGCGGTTCATCAATCAAGAAGTTATAGGTTCAAGTTTCAATTAAGACAGCGTAGATATACGTCTGATTGTACATAATATATGTGGTAAGTTTTCCGAAAAAGTACGTACTAAAGAAATTTAAAAATGGTTGGACTTACGGGTTGGAATATCATCAAAACATTCAAAAAGACCAGTGGACCAAGCAGGAGGCATGTCTTGTTGTGGTGGAACCCCAACCACATATTGGTTAGGTTGACCTTTGCTAGAGTCTGATGATGAGTCAGATGAGACATTTGAAGGGGGCGCGGGTTGGGCTTGAGACGGTGCACCGTTCGTAGGCTGAGGAGCCTTGTCCTTGTCGTCGTTTGGGAGTGAGGAATTCATGTTTTAAACTCAATTATCCAGGAAGAAGGTGTTGGATAATCGAGTTTTGCCTGAGAATTGGTTGATTTTTGTACAAAGGGTATCTATTTATACATATGGCATTATATGCCTAAAATGTTTTTATCCATTGCTTGTTTTAGGATGTTTTGGAAGGACATAAATTGTTGCATATAAATAGGGTTGATTATGGTACATCTAATAAAAGAATTTGATGGATGAGACTTCATGATAAAAAAATTTCGGTAAAGAGTACGGTACCTCAAAAAATTAAAGAACTTTTTAATAATTTGGTATTGTCTGTTCAGATTCGGTCTTTTATATAAGGGATAAGTGTTTTGAGATGTATTCAACTTGATATAAATATCTATTGTGTGTATCTTATTTACATATTTGATTTTTAATACATAAAACCTGTAAATTCGCTCTATTGTATATATTTTACCTACAAAATGCTTATGTGGCACCGGTTGCAAAGGATTCGATGACACGTCAGACTCCAAATCATCACTCCACCTCAGTATGTTTTTTATTTTAATATTGGATTTACAGTATATATGTATTTTACCCTTATCAGTTGATTTTTTATTTTAATATTATATTTACAGTATAAGTATATGTATATATATATACAATATAATATCTTTTACTCTAAATTCAAAAAGAATTATTTTACCCATCAATTCAGCCGTCAATCCATCTTCTCCTATGGTGTCTGTTTTCCGGCGCCGGCGATGTTGCCATTGCTAGTGATCTCGCGTGACATACCTACACCCCTTTGCTTCTGTTCCTCTTTTCTCTTATCAAGACCAATGTTCACAAAAACAAGCAAAAATCTTCTCATTCCCAATCTAAAAATTCCGGCGGCGATTACAATAACTACATATGTGGATCTCCCAACCGTTATCGACGTTCATGGTGAACTCTTCAGCGACGTTCTTGGTGATGGTTACGAGTGATGGTCACGGTGAAATCAGCGGTGAAATTGCGGACCAGATTGATGTTCGCGGTGATGGTTGCGAGTTATGGCGGGCAACCATGATTTCCCAACAATAATTCCATATAGGCAAGCGATAGAAAGAGGCCACCCAGAAACAAGCTAGACAAACAAGTAGTAAACAAGTAGTCTCCGTGTTCCTGGTGTACTGTGACTTGAGATCTATGAGGATGTAATGGTTGTTGGTGATTGTTGCAGAGAAGGGTTAGAAAAGGACTGGAAAAATGGTTGCAGATGGAGGGAGGTGGAGGGGTGATTATGCGGAGAAGCAGTGATGGATGAAATTGTTAGAAGTGACAGATTGTTAAGGTGCTGATTGACAAGGCGTGCCACGTGTACGGTTTTGGTCAAATCATTTAAGTGATAAACGGCTAAGGGTTAAAGAGGTCAAAAAGTGCATCAAATACTCCAGATTAACAGATCTTATGTATTAAAAATTATATTCGTAACTGAGATACATGCGATAGATATTTGGGTCAAGTTGAATGCATTTCAATACACTTATTCTTTTATATAATCATCAGAACTTGCTATATAGTGTAATAAATCAACTCGTATCCTTAGGTTGAATAAATCTAGACGCTATTATTGTTGACTCGTATCATTGGTTAAAAAGTTGATAATTTTTTTAATGTATTGTGATCATCGTGTAACAATTATAAAACTCTATGTAATAGTGTGTAATAAATATCTTCTGTTATCAACCTAGTATCTTGAAACCTGCTAGCTATAACTCGGCTAATTTTTCATCATTCTTCTTGGCCTACTTACTGGTGTTTCGATTCTAAAACCCATCGAGAGTGATTTAACTCAACCAACTTAAAAAAGAAAAAAGAAAAAAAGGCTCATATATATGACAACAGCAGGAAGCAATTTAGTACTCAGGTAAAAATATAGTATCATGTAGTACATATATACTTACAGACAATTGTTAAGATAAAGTTAAACCAGCACGAAACAATATATTTCAATTCTCTTAATTATTGAAGAATATATTCATGTTGAACCAGCACGAAACAAAAATCATAATAGATGCAGTACGTGACACGCGCTTTGTTCAATTTAACGATACATTCCTCCAGGAGAAATTGGTGGCATTTGTACTCCATAATTTTGCCTTTCTATATTACCTTGCCATCCTGGAATCATTATTCATAAACATAATAACCAAGTTAGTCTAAACTAGAAAACGCAAGGAGAAAGAATGAATTAGTATTAATGCATGTGTTGGCAATTAAGTTAGATTGTTTGATTAATTACGTACCCATGGATAGGTCAAATCCACGATGTTGGAGCTCGCGATACTCTTGACACAAGGCACATGGTTCACAGCAACAATGAACAAGGCAATCGTTACAAGGAGTTTCACGCAGTCCGTATTGGCTTCTCATCTTAGTCCGATACAAACAAGAATACAAGCATCCAGCTAATGTTAAATACTGGATTAGAGTATACACAACCCCATGTACCGCACAAGCTGTATCAAGTACACATCAATTATTGATTAGTATGTAATGTATCTCTAGAATCTGAGAAAAAGTTTTAATCAAAAGTGTATAATTATCTTTTATTTTGTTAAGTTGATCTCATTTTGATGATCCGGTTACATGGGATCTTTAAGAGAACATTGAAAATTAACCAAACTATGAGATAGGACCAAATGAAACCAACATGTTTGATATAATGTGTACCACATATAATCAATGGCATGATTGGCATCCTCTAAAGTTAAGTTTCATAACAATTTTAATTTTATACTGTATATTCTTTTGGGATATCTAGTACAATAATCCACTCTTATCTTTTAAGTAAAGGCCGGAAAAATCACTTTTTACTACAATATTGAGAATGCTATAAGACTGCTCCCTATCGATCGTCGGTTTGGGCATCGGTTTGGACCGAGGGAACCGACGCCATAGGCACGGTCCGTTGGTTCAAAGCATCGGTTTGGCAACGGAAAATTTTGAATGGTGGGGCCCGCATCAGTGTTTAACGGTTAGAAGAAAAAAAAAGATCCGTTGGAAATGTAATTTTCAAAAAAAAATAAATTTTTTTTATTACACTATATATATAACATCTTCAAATAACATTTTTCATATATTCAAACAAAACATCCATACACACATAAAACACAAATTTCATACATCCTACAATTTCCATACACCCAAATTCAACTTCACAAAAATGAGGTGAAATCAAACAACTAAAAACGATATGTGGAACAATTTATTAAACAATCCCATTTCGACTCCAACCCATAATCCAAGTTCACCAACGGCCATGTCTTCCGCTCAATCGAGCAACTCGTCACCAAGTCAACCGCCCGGGTTTTCACCATACGCAACACCGTATCAACCCTTTGGCATCGGTTACCAAAATTACCACGGATTTTCACCATACATCCCATTCCAACAAACCCCCCGCCGTTTGGAAACCCACAATTTTTAACCCAACAACCACCATCGGGTTTCTCTCCATCTCCACCAACTCCAATTAACTATCTACAATTCGGAAACATCAACACTCCACCCGAACCCGAATCCGAAGCCGAGCCTGACACCGAGCTCGAACCCGAAGAAAGGAAATGGAAAAAGGGTTCAAGTTAAATGGTCCGAGGAGGAGGCGGTTATAATAGCCGAACGTTGGATCCACCGTTCCAAAAAATCAAAGAAAGGGGTTTCACAAACATACGAAAATTTTTGGGACAAAGTTTTAAAAGATTATAATTCGGTGGCACCTCAAGAGCGTATTTTGAGCCAACTTCAAGGAAAGTGGAATAAAGTTCGTACCGATTGCAAAACTTTCATTTCAATCCACAAAAATCTTACGACGTCAAAGCGGGGCAAGTGACGACGACGTTGTTAAATCGTGTCTTATTGCGTTTAAGTCGCAACAAAAACGCGCGTTCATTTATGAAAAGTGTTCGAATGTACTCAAACGTTGTCCGAAGTTTATGGAAAATGATGGAGTCATGAGCAACCGACAGCCAAGCCAAATCGATCTCGAACCGATAGATCTTGGTGACGAAATGCCTACTTCCGAGCCTCTTGCAACTAACATGGAACGGTTGTTCTAAAACGACACAATTCGTCGCCCGCCCGGTCGTACTACATCAAGGAAAAGTCAAAAAAGTTCGGGTTCGAGTGATGCGGCTACTTCTTCAAGGTCTTTGAAAGAACAAAAAGGTCTTGCGAATATAAGAGCCGCGGAAGCACAACACAAAACGTTGTCCACGATCGACCAAAATTCGATCAAAAAGACTATCATGAAATCGTGGAAAATGTTATATAAAAAAATACCGTCGGGTCTCAAAAGTAAGGAGAAAAAAATGCTCAAACAAGTGCGAAAAACCGTGGTTGATAATTATGAGTCGGATTACAAAACGATTTTTGGTCACGAACCGGGTTCGGGTTCCATCCAAGTATCCGATTCGGACGAAGACGAACACGAAAATGAAGACGGAGGTTCGGACGATTCGGAGTAGTCGACTTGTTGTTTATTTATTTTCAATAAATGTATTTTTATTTTTTTAGGAATTGTAATGTTTTTTTTTAGGAAATGTAATTTTATTTTTATTTAATGTAATGTTTTTAATTTTAATGAATATGTTTTATTTAAGTTTGTGTTTTAAATAAATAAAGAAATTAGTGTGTGGGGCTCTAGAAAAAGAGAAGTGTTGTTAAGTGATGTTCACTGTAAGTAGTGAAGCGTCAGTTTGTGTCAGTTTTGAAAAAAGATGAGGTGGCGCTGATGTGGCACAAACTGATGCGTCAGTTTGTGTCACCTGTTAGGAGGAGTCTAAGGGTTGTTTCCCATTTTCTAGTTCAATTTTATTCATCCTGTAATAATTAATTAGAATTAGAATAATTTTCTGCTTGCATTTTCTTGTATATCCTACTTTAGTTTTGATCGTCAAATAATCACTTAATATAAAAAGGGTTTTTTGTCGAAAAATGAATCAATAGTTATCTTTTTCGCATTTTCGGTATCAACTAATTTTTGTTTTTTAAAAATGAACCACTAATTTAAAATCGAAAATTTGCGGGTATAAGTAACCGTTTAAAACGGTAGCCGGTCACCATTTCGGTAGCCGGTCACCATTCCATGTAGGCAAAACCGGTTGAGTGGTCCCTTTTTTTTTTGTATCCGGTACTAATACCCGAAAATGTTCGATTTGAAATTAGTGGTTCATTTTTAAAAAACGAAATTAGTTGATACCCGAAATGCAAAAACGTGAACTATTGGTTTATTTTTCGGCAAAAAACCCATATAAAAGAGTAATGCTAAATAGACCTAAAAATATAGACCTAAAAACAGACCTAATCCATTCACCATTTAACACATCACTTATGTATTTTCTCTCTCTAAATTTCTACCTATCATTTTTTCACACTAACCAATCACATCTTTAGACTTTTTTTAAGCTTACCAATTTAGATCTCTCTATCATTTTTCTATATAAAAATATAGAAAATGATAACAACATTTCTAAAAGTTGTCTTTGAAAATGATTTAATATTGAAACCAGTAGTTTACGGTTAGACAATTCAAATGAGTGGTGATTAGTGGTAACCTACCACTCTTGTGCATAATATCACTTCGTATGGATCGCCATTAACAAAACCCAAAAATATGAATAACAATATATTATATTCTTTAGGAAAAAATAATAAATTAATATAATCTATCAAGATTGGCACATAATCTGTGATGTCAACACAAAATATTTTTGTCGTTGGCCAATCATCAAGCTAATAACACTTTCAGCTTTTTCATATTTCATATATACACAAAAGGCCCATCATATCATTTAAAGCTAACAGCACGTAATTTGTGCAGTTTTACTACACGAATGATCATCCTTGTGATATATATGGCTTTTTATGAGGAAGGATGAAATTTCCCCAACTATAACAAGGAGCAAGTACAGCGGTAGAAGAAATGAAAAAGAAAAAAATGCACGGTCAATATAACTACTAGCTAATTTGAAGTTTAAACTAATTAAAAGTAAATTAAGAAATAAAAATCGACTTACATGTATTCCCTTTATCAACAATCTCAGCAATTTGTCCAAAAGTGATACAAGGGCACCAACATGTTACGCAACCTGTGATTGATTAACACACGGTAAAACTCAGTTGTACAACGTGATCTATATATAAGTAGACCATTAGCCATGATCAAACTTACAGTTGGAGACATCAGAACAACACGCACAAAGGCTGCTAGACCATTCAATATTGACCCGATGAGGTGCCACGTAATGCGCGGGAATACCGGTAACATATTGTTGTGGTGGTGGTGGTTGGTGGTATGATAGTGGTGGTGCTGATGGTTGTTGTGGTAGTTGTGGTTTTTGGGGGTAATCTTGTGAGGTAGAAGGATACATTATGAGTTGAATATTAATGAGATTTTTGTTTGTGGTGGCTAAACCTTGAGATTGGAGATAATTTGATGCCAACGAACCAAGTTGTTGAGAATTAGTTAGATTAGATAATAAATTAAAGAATTATTAAATTATACGGAGTATTTAATGTTTAAGAAAGTACGAATGAATTTTCTATGCCTTAACTTGAAAGTTTCAATTGTGAACACTGAATATTAATAGTTTGACCAAGACTATACATCGTGAGATGGTGTAATAGTATAATATTTGGTCAATTTAGCACTAAAAACGAGCTTAACATATTAATATCACGTCATTTTCACATTCAAATTACACTAAAATTCACTTTTACTCGTACTCATTAGTCATAATATTAAAAATGAATTCACATTTAAACAACTTTTACTAAAAACTATTATAAACACACAAAATAAAAAATAAAAATAAAACTATCGCCGAAAGTGAAAACCATTACCTAGTCATGACCACCCTGTCAACTACAGCAAGGCAGGAATGGTCATGTCACCGTGGTCCACCACCCTTTAGCGTCAGGTCATCTAATAAGATTAATTCGGTTGTGAAATTGCTACCTCATTCTAAGGCTGCTCCCTATGGTTCTTCGGTTTGAGCATCGGTTTGGACCGACGGAACCGACGTCATAGGCACGGTCCGTCGGTTCTAAACCGTCGGTACACTTCTTTGGTTTGACGACGGGAAATGGTTTGGTGTGGGGCCCTCGTCAGTGTGTAACGGTCAAGGAAAAAAAAGATACATATATCCGTTGGGAGCTTTTCAAAAAAATAAAATAAAAAATTTTTTCAACCTCATTTTTACACTATATATATAACATCTTCAAATAACACTTTTCATACATTCAAACACAATATCCATACACACATAAAACACAATTTTCATACATCCTAAACACAATTTCCATACATCCAAATTCAACTTCACAAAAATGAGACGAAATCAAACAACTGAAAACGATATATAGAACAATTTATTAAACAATCTCATTCCGACCCCAACCCATAATCCAAATTCACCAACGGCCACGTCTTCCGCTCAATCGAGCAACTCGTCACCAAGTCAACTGCCCGGGTTTTCACCATACGCAACACCGACTACACCGTATCAACCATTTGGCGTCGGTTACCAAAATTACCACGGGTTTTCACCATACGTCCCATTCCAACAGACGACACCCCCCCCCCCCCCCCCCCCCCGTTTGAAAACCCAAAATTTTTAACCCAACAACCACCCTCGGGCTTCTCTCCATTTCCACCAACTCCAATTAACTATCCACAATTCGGAAACATCAACACTCCACCCGAACCCGAAGCCGAGCCCGAGCCCGAGCCTGAACCCGTGCCAAGCTTGAACCCGATGAAAGGAAAAGGAAAAAGGGTTCAAGTTAAATGGTCCGACGAGGAGGCGGTTATATTATCCGAACGTTGGATCCACAGTTCCGAAAAATCAAAGAAAGGGGTTTCACAAAGCTTCGAAGCTTTTTGGGACAAAGTTTTAAGAGATTATAATTCGGTGGCACCTCAAGAACGTACTTTAAGCCAACTTCAAGGAAAGCGAAATAAAATTCGTAGCGATTGCAAAATTTTCATTGCAATCCACAAACATCTTACGAATCCTCGTCAAAGCGGGGCAAGTGACGACGACATTGTTAAATCGTGTCGTGTTGTGTTTAGGTCGCAACAAAAACGCGCGTTCATTTATGAAAAATGTTGGAATGTACTCAAACGTTGTCCGAAGTTTATGGAAAATGATGGAGTCATGAACAACCGACAGCCAAGCTAACCCGATCTCGAACCGATAAATCTTGGTGACGAAATGCCTACTTTCGAGCCTCTTGCAACTAACATGGAACGGTTGTTCCAAAACGACACAATTCGTCGCCCGCCCGGTCGTACTACATCAAGGAAAAGTCAAAAAAATTTCGGTTTCGAGTGATGCGGCTACTTCTTCAAGGTTTTTGAAAGAACAAGAACGTCTTGCGAATATAAGAGCCACGGAAGCACAACACAAAACGTTGTCCACGATCGACCAAAATTCGATCAAAAAGACTATCATGAAATCGTGAAAAATGTTATATAAAAAAATACCCCCCGGTCTCAAAAGTAAAGAAAAAAATGCTCAAACAAGTGCGAAAAACCGTAGTTGATAATTATGAGTCGGATTACAAAACGGTTTTTGGTCACGAACCGGGTTCGGGTTCCATCCAAGTATCCGATTCGGACGAAGACGAACACGAAAATGTAGACGAAGGTTCGGACGATTCGGAGTAGACGACTAGCTTATTTATTTTC
The DNA here is from genome assembly GCA_963930675.1 of Gnaphalium uliginosum. Classification (NCBI taxonomy): domain Eukaryota; kingdom Viridiplantae; phylum Streptophyta; class Magnoliopsida; order Asterales; family Asteraceae; genus Gnaphalium; species Gnaphalium uliginosum. The sequence continues at coordinate 19,029,574 of OZ005681.1, forward strand.
AATAAATGTATTTTTATTTTTTTAGGAATTGTAATGTTTTTTTTTAGGAAATTTAATTTTATTTTTATTTAATGTAATGTTTTTAATTTTAACGAATATGTTTTATTTAAGTTGTGTTTTAAATAAATAAAGAAATTAGTGTGTGGGGCTCAAAAAAAGAGAAGTGATGTTAAATTATGTTCACTGTAGGCAGTGAAGCTTCAGTTTGTGTCAGTTTATGACAGTTTTGAAAAAAGCTGACGTGACGTTGATGTGGCACAAACTGATGCGTCAGTTTGTGTCACCTGTTGAGAGAGGTCTAACGTACGGTGAATGTTTTTCTACCTTTTTCTTTCCTCCATCAATGTCATTGATGTAGACATTTTTTGAGAAATAATATGTATTCGGAAACAATCGTGACAGCTTTTGCGGTTTTGTAAACTATTAGGATAACATAAAAGTGTTTTTCAAACACATTTTTGCTTTTGATTAAACTGAAAAAGTGTTTACCAAACACACTCCACTTATGTCATGTCAAATAAGAAGAGAGGATAGTGAAATTTATTTGTCAAACACATTTTAGGGTTGGTGGATATATTAGCCCGTTGTATAATAGACTAGCTTAGTGATCCGTATTTATACGGGTTTTATTAAAACAGATTATAAGATTAATTGATATATTTTATATGTATAAAAAAGTATACAATTAAGGTTTCTGTATCAAATTTTGTATTATTACATTTTGTAGACTACTTAGATACATTATGTAATCGCCAATAGAAGATAAAAAAACAATTATTTATATCTATGAGAACATACTTAACAATGTACATTTACATCGATGATTTAACATATTGAAACAATTGCAAGATTTAGAATGTAAAGACCGAAGACCCTAGGAAATTGGTTTTTTGCAAGGCCCAACATTTTCCATTTCACATCATTATCACCTTCCCATTACAGCAGCAACATCCATATGGTGATGTAGTTCAAATCCTAAATATTGTAACCACACTTTTTCTGATAGCCAAATACTCCATAATACTCTATTAGGATTAAACGCGCAATTAGCAATGAGTGTACTATTAGAACTTATTGTATAAGTAAACACAAAAAAATAATAGTAAACGTTGATAAGAAGGGACAAAAAGCGGAGAAGCTAAAAATATCGTATAATTAAAAAAACCAAATTCATAATTAAACCTACGTACCTTCAACACTCCATTTCACATGTCCGGTCCCAACTGGGTGTGTTATCACAATGTTTACATGATATTCTCACCTAGACACCCCAGCATAAGCATGTCAAAAAATATCAATCTTTTATACTCTCTTTGCACAACTAATTACAACCCGGTCATACCAATGGGCTTCAATAAGAAATTACACCAAAACAATAAGAACATTGATTTGATATTAAAATTAAAAAAATAACATATGTTAATCTCAATGAAACACCAATAGTTCCAAATCTATAAACTATCCTTTAAATTCAAAGTTGTTACTAAATGTTTCATGAAAGAGTTACTCTGTGAATTTCAAGAATCAAATACATGAGCTTTTCTAATTAAAAGCCTACTCGTTCACACCATGTATACACAATTCGAGAGCACCAAATCAAAACGATTATAGCTTCAATAGTTTGTCCTCTTAGGCATATCATCAAACAGTTTGTGGGCGTTGATAATTTTTTTTTTTTTTGGCAAAAAAAGAAGCATAAATTAAAATATACACAATTAAAAAACATACATGCTTGAGAAAATTGATTGAAGAAAACACATACATATCTTGCTTTGATTCACCTTATTAAAATATAGGTTCAAGTTCGAATTGGAAACAATAAAAAGATACAAAAACGATTGAAAAACAGAATAACTATGATTTGAATCGTTCAAACTTTGATAACTTCAATAACCTTTAGAGTGAAACAAAGAAGGTGAATACCCAAAACATACATAAATCTATCAAAATCTTATTAACAAACATTGGCTTATTAAATTTAAATTTAATCTTGTTTATTGAGCTCATCAGATATTTTTATTTTTTTCAAGAATCGTGGCCCAATAAAGATAAAAGCGTGCAAACCAAATTGTATCTCTGTGTATTTATTGAAAACCATTTTCCATGCCTAGAAAATAACATATGCATCAACAATTTTTTGATTGTATAAATTAAAAATAAATTAAAAAAGAGGAAATTATTTAAGAAGGCATCTGCATGTCTAAAAAATGACATAAAATTTGGCTTAAATTAATTTTCAAATTTATTAATTTATTAAACAAAATTAAAATCAAGAGAAAAGTTCTTAAACCTAAAGCATGCCACATCATCATCTTAGATAAGGCCAAATCAACTTAGAATTTCTTGCTAACTCCCATTTAGTATATAGAAATAGAATAGATAGATACATAGATAAGATTGGGCTCACCCCCATTTTTAGATTAAAGTTTCATATTTAGCAATATAATCAAACACGGAAATAGTTGAACAGGGAAATGTTTTTCATACTAGAGGAAGAAGACGAATCAAAAGACACGGTTGCAGTACAAATCATCGACGTTGACTTATAATTACCCCTTATATTCAATATATCATGAGAGTAAAAGTATTTATATGACCATATTCTCGTAATTTCATGATACCTCAGATTTTTATGACATTTTGAAGGACAAATTATCTTTTCACTTATATTATCCCCACGACAAACTTTTCACTTTCATCAATTGCTCTTTAATTAGTTAAGCTTAATTCACAATTAATAAAAATGGAACATGAAATTTTATATATTGTATTATCTTTATATAGTATTTAAGCCACCCATGAAAATATTTGTGACTTTATAAATATTATTATTAAAAGTCTGACAACACTTTTACTAATGTTATACACCTTAGCTTACTATGTATGGGTTATTTATTGTTAAAATAAGTTGAACAATTTAAATATGAAAACTTTATCCAAGAAAATTCGTTGATGTAACATACGCGTAGCATTTTACTTCATCTTATTAGGTACATAATTATTTATGCAACTTTTCTGGCCACCAACATCCAAATTTTCAGGCAAGAGGTGGAAGTGAAGAGAGAGAGGGTTAGATTTTATAGGTCAATATTTGAGGAGCGAAGAAAGGAGAGACCGAGATTTATTAGTAGTCGAGAAGGAGAGACCGAGATTTATTAGTAGTCGAGTTAACCGGCTATCTGATGACGATGTGTTTAATCTTGAAGCACCATTTAGTGAGCAGGAAGTTTGGGAAGCAGTGAAGGAGTGTGGTAGTACAAAAACACCAGGACCGGACGGGGTAAACTTTAAGTTTATTAAGATATTCTGGGGTATTATTAAAGATGATCTAATGAAAGTAATCAGGTGATTTTATGAAAAAGGTGAGATATCGAAGGGGTGTAACGCGTCGTTTGTGACATTGATCCCCAAAGTAGATAATCCAGTGGGGTTGGGGGATTTTAGACCAATAAGCTTGATTGGGAGTTATTATAAAGTGGTGTCGAAATTATTAGCAAGAAGAATAAAGAGAGTAGTGGGGAAGCTCGTAGATACGGTACAAAATGTGTTCATTAAAGGTAGATATATTTTAGATGGTGTGTTAATTGCTAATGAGACGGTTGATTTTATGAAGAAGAAGAAAGAAAAGTGTTTGATTTTTAAAGTGGATTTTGAAAAGGCATATGATAGCCTTAATTGGGACTATGTGGATGAGGTGTTGGGGCAAATGGGGTTCGGGTGTAAGTGGAGGAAATGGATGAGGGAGTGCTTGAAATCGGCATCTATCTCAATATTAGCAAACGGATCACCCACGGAAGAATTCGAGATGGAGAGGGGTGTAAGACAAGGTGACCCGTTGTCACCTTTCTTATTTATTTTGGCGGCGGAAGGGTTAAACGCAATGATGAAGGAGGCAAAGGAAAGTGGTTTATATCAGGGTGTCAAAGTTGGGAATGATAATGTTGAGCTATCACACTTACAATATGCGGATGACACAATCTTTTTTGGTGAGTGGGATAGGAGGAACGCGGGTAATCTAATGATTTTGTTAAAGTCATTTGAAGCAGTTTCGGGATTGAAAATAAATCTGAGTAAGAGTAGAATTTACGGATTGGGTGTTTCGAATACGGAAGTTGAAGGTATGGCTAGTTGGTTAAAATGTACGGTTGGGGAAATCCCGTTTACTTATTTGGGGTTGCCAATTGGGAAAAGTATGAGAAAAGAAGGTGAATGGAAACCGGTTGTGGAGAAGTTCAAAAAATGCTTGTCGGATTGGAAAGCAAGATCGATGTCTTTTGGTGGGCGATTAACCCTAATAAAATCGGTTCTTGGAAGCTTGGCACTATACTACTTTTCGATCTTTCGTGCTCCGGAATGTGTCTTGAAACTTTTAGAATCGTTGCGTCGTAATTTCTTTTGGGGTGGGTTTGGGGAGGGGTCCAAAAAGGGTTGGGCTAAATGGGATGGGGTATTATCCTCGTACGAGGATGGGAGGGGGTTAAATATTGGTTCTTTAAAAGCAAAAAATTGGGCTCTAATGGAAAAATGGTGGTGGCGTTTTAAAAGAGAAAACATTGCTTTTTGGGTCAAAATAATTAAAAGTGTTTATGGAAGGGATGGGGGGGTTAATTAAGATGGATAGTAGAAATGGTTCGGGTTACACTTGGCGGGGAATTCGGCGGGTGGGGAAGGAAATAGATAACAAAGGTGGCGGATTTTCTTCTTTGTTTCGTTGGAAAATTGGTGATGGGTCACTCATAAGATTTTGGTACGATAGATGGGTGGGTGATTTGATACTAAAAGAAAATTTTAATAGATTATTTAAGTTGGAAAAAGAAAAAGAGGTGGTGGTAAAAGATAGGGTAAAATGGGTAGAAGATCATTGGGTATGGGAGTGGGATTGGAATCATTCCCCGAGGGGGCGAGCAATTGGGGAGTTTAATGAATTGATTAACTTGCTTGATTCAATTGTTATAGATCCAGGTGGGAGTGATAAATGGCAATGGACGATTGATGAGGAGCATGGATACACAGTAAACAAGATGTCAAGAAGAGTGGATGAAACAATTCTAACAAATGGGCCGGTTGGGCAGCCAACAAATCTGCTTAAATTATTACCAAAAAAGGTTAATGTGTTTGTGTGAGAGCGATCAGAAAGCGATTACCGGTTCGGGTGGAATTAGATAAAAGAGGTATTGACTTACATTCTTTATTGTGTCCTATGTGTGATGAGAACATCGAAACTGTTGATCAGTGTTTGTTGCTCTGTAATGAGTCCATGTTTGTGTGGTCAAAGATATTTAATTGGTGGAAAAAGGGTAGTTGTAATGTGTTAGACATATGCGAGTTGTTGGAAATGTTAGACAATAACAGCGGAAATAGTTTAAGGAAAGAGCTTTGGTTGAGTGTTGTTTGGACAACGGCTTATTTGGTTTGGAAAAACAGGATTGCGAAGGTGTTTGGGGGCAAATTTCTAAGGGGTGTGGAGTTGTTTCAAGAGGTGCAGATTCGTAGCTTTGAATGGATTAAAGCGAGAGTGATAGGGGTGAAAATGGTGTGGTCTTGATGGATTGATGATCCAACGTCAGTGTGCACTAACATGGTCGGGCCAAATGGGTCGACTTAGACACGGTTTTATTACGCTGCAAATTTCAAACATGGGTGTTCGGTTCAGCTGTACACAAACGAAGTAATCTGTCTTGGTGGAGTAAATAATATTGTATCGTGTGCTTTAGTGTTAGTATATTTAGTTTGAGCTTGTGGTAGGCTTTGTGTAGTTGCAGTGAGTGTGTAAGGAGTGTTGTGTTCGGTTCATTCATGCGCTGAACCATGTTGTATATGTACTTTATTTTTAGTTTATAAATCTTTGCCTTTTCCTAAAAAAAAAAAAAATTAAGGCAAGACACAAAATTTGATAACTTTTACACAGCAAATTAAGTTGCAATTTGTTTTTCGGTATACTTTTACATTTTATCCACAAATATTTGTTTTTGGAAAGCTTAGGGAACCACACGCCCATAAACATGGGCCAAACAGTTCTATTTAGCATGGGCCAATCTGTTCGAATGATGGGCCTGGCTCTTTGGCTGACTCAATGGAACATCAAATTATTTTTCTGATAACACTAAAGACAAAAAAAAAAAGAAAAAGAAAAAGGTAAAACTAAAAAATAAAATAAAAAAAGACTGCAATTCTCTTACATACATGAGATATTAGATGTAACCAATCTGTGATTCGTTTAAGCGAGGTCATTGGGTTGCACCAGGAAAAATGATGGATGACAGGGAGGACTTGGCCGTCGACGACAACTATTCTACTTCCAAATCGATTTCTAAATAATGCTAGATATCAAAGGGTTCTAAAAGTTATATTTGATCTTTTAATTCATCGTTTTTTGTTTGACGAGGCGTTATGTTTCTCAGGCATCGTTTTAAAAGAGATTTGATTTTAAAGGTTGTAGATACTTTGCATTGTTTTTCTTTACATTGTATTTTCCTTGCTACTTGTTTTATTTCAACAATTTTCTTTGTCATTCAGAAAATTAATAATGAGCTTCTGTAGTGTCCACTCTGGTATTCCAATTTGGACATGATAAAATACTCCGTAAAGTGTTAACATTTTGGGCAGTGGATGGGGTACGACCGTCCCACGCTTATTCTTAACGCTCCGTCCAATTACCTTATAGCTGACGTTTGTTTCCTCTCACTCCACTAACGGCCGCCAATGTGAAAAGAACCTACGTCATCCAATTTCTTTTAACTCTTCATGTACTAATATTAATACTATATTTATTTTTTAAATGTTAATTACGACTAGCATTTTTCTTTTGTTAAGTTTCCCTTAGAAAAATTATTACTCCGTACTTGTTATTAATATGTATTACACACATACAGTATAATTTATGTAAATAACTTTCATCACTGTTAGTAAGAGCGTGTTTGATAAAACTAACTGCTAGTTGGAGCTGTAAGTTTATAGATGGAGCTTTTATTTTAAGCTAAAAGTTGAACCTTATTTTTTTTATAAGTGTTTAATAAAACTAACTGGAATTTAAAGATGTAAATTGATATAAAAGGACAAAAAGTATATGATATATAATGATATAAGGGGTATTTATGTAATTTCTTATTTTATAAGCTTGGAGCTTATTTTTATAAGCTACTTCAAATAGCTTATTTTTTCAAAACTTATTTTTCAATAAGCTCCTCATGTTTTGTCTACCAAACAAGACTAAAAGTTTGAGCTTATAGATAAAATAAGCTTAAGCTCTCGTAAACTCCAATAAGCTTGTGTGTCAAACACACCCTAAGTGTATACTCCCTCCGTCCCACTACAAGTATTCACATTACTATTTCGGGTTGTCCCAAATAAGTGTCAACTTCTATCTTATAACCAATTAAACGATAATTTAATTGGTATTAATATTATTTGATTGGTGAAAAATGTAATTAGTGAAGAATTTTAAAACTGTGTACATATTTAAAGTAGACACATTTTGATCGACACGAAGTAGCAATAAATATTTCATGATTTCAATTGATAGTTAAATATATATGTTAAATTAATTCTACACCAAACTTCACATTATATGGCAGTACTTTTTTATTTTCATTAAAAAAATGGAAGGAATTGTTTGGTTGTGATTACTCAGCTTTTTTAATCTATAACTATGGAAGCATTATAGGTCTAATGGTTTGTTTAAGAATCAAATACAAAATAATGCATAATTCAGTACACGTGAATCAAAGGCCAATTGACGACCTAACTCAACTTTTTGGGCATGAAACCATGCCATTTGATTGATACCCACTTCCGTTTTAATTTAGATTATAATTACGAAATTTATTTGTAAAGAAGATTAAGGTGTGTTTGGTTCACGAAATTTTTTCAAAGGAATTAGAATTCATGAAAGAAAAATGAATTTCAATTCCTTTAGCCGAAAGACTTTGATAGATACTAACTTTATCAATTACTTAACCAAACGAACTAAGCAATGAAATCTCAATTCCAATTCTACCGAATTTCAATCAATTTCGTGAACCAAATGCAACATTAATTTTTAGCAATTGAAAAATCGGTTTTAGAAAACATTTGCATGATAATGTTTCATTTTAAATTGTTTATCCAATTCAATTCTTACTTATACTTATATATTGTCGTATTGGTTAACTGCATTCAATCATCACCAGAAATAAATTAATTAATATACACATTGAGCATTTTAAAGATTTATATACATATATACATTCATACATGTGTAAGTAGTGAAATAAACTACGTGAATATATGTGTCCTAATTATTTATTAAATCATTGCATTTATACATGTGTAAATAGTGAAACTAAATTAATAAAACTTCGAAACATGCACACTTTTTTGGTTTAACTTCTACATGTTCATAGCGGTAAAATTGTAAAGTTGATATTATACATATCATCTTAATTAATTGCCACGTTTTTTTCTATAGTTTGATAATTTTCATTGACTATTATTTTTACATATAAATATTAAATAATTAGGGTGAACCTTTTGTTATTTATACCACACAATTACGAACAATAAAATCTCTTTAATATGTGTATACATACATATTACATGTTCGTATAATTAGTTGCGAAAATAATACATATTTATTCTAATAACAAAACTATTGTTAAAAGTATATGTAAAAATAAAAAAATTGCTTGAAGTTGCATGTATGTATAGATGCTGAATTGAAACCGTGGCCAACACGTACAAGCAAACAATACTAGCTAGCTTAATCATTCATATCACTCTTGTCTTGCTTCTTCGATCGATAATCTTGCTCGTGACTCTTTTTAAATCAACACTACGATACAAAACACGTTTTGTACACCATATGATTGTCGAGTACGTACAATTATTTTAAAATCATTCATTATTGATATATTCCAACCCAAACTAAACTTAACCATATTATATGTGTTGTAACCATGTCCACGGATATACTTTATATAATACACAGACAAAATACATAGCATATATATATATATATATATATATATATATATATATATATATATATATATATATCTTGAGATAATGGTTGGCAATACATGTACGAGTTGTACGATTTTAAGGTCAAAATTTAACCAAATATTACGATAGTATATGCTTATGTGTCGACACTAGAAATATGTAACTATTCAAACATCATTTTTTAGCTCTAGTGACTTAAATTAATAGAGTGACTATAATTAATAAAAGTATGCCGTTTTAAAAGGAATAAAAAAATTCTAGTTATACAATTTTGAGGAAATTAAATGTGGTTGACTTCACAAAGTCTGCTGTCATTTTAGTAATATTAGGGAAACAGAATCAAAGAGCAATTTCTTATTGAAAACATGTTATAAGTGTTTGACGTAAGATAGATAAAACAATAAATTAAGAATATATGATCCGATTAAACGGAAATGCATGTGTCTAGGTTAAAAATTGATCAAATTAAAGTGGTCCAAAAACTATTAAAGAAAAAACAGATTATTTGAAAAACAGAGTATTATTAGAAAATTGTGTTGTTAAAAATCATTCAAATTGTTTGCCACTATATATTTAAAATTGCAATATTAATGATGGTATATATGGTATATTATATAGTAATAATAATTGAGGCTTATGATTCGACAACTACAATATAATATAAAAATATTAAATATTTTACAGAATCGTTCATAATCCTTCTAAGTATGGAAAAAACTCAAAATCAAACATTTAAAACTATACTACCGTAAAGTTTATCAAATGCTAACTCAAAATAGTTGAATGTGAGTTGGCAATAAAAGGGCAAATTAGTAAATGCACCAAACATAAGTCTATATAAACCCTTGATTTGAACCAATATATTCCTTGGAAAACATATAATGGAACTCCATATTTCCACCATTCTTTTCTTTTTCATATACACAACCGTTTTACTAATTTCAACCGTCGCCGGCCAAGCTTTTCCACCGTCCTCCGGCGAAGCATTCCCACCTTCCTCCGACAACACGGATTACATCCGTACAAGTTGTGAAACAACTCGATACCCCGAAACATGTTTCGCCTCTCTTTCAAATTACTCAAGCACAATCCGAAATGACTCCGGGAGACTTGCCACGGTGGCAATCTTCGTGGCTCTATCCAACGTGACAAAAATGTCGAATTACGTTACAAACATTTCGCGTGAGATTAGCTCCATAAATACGACTGAAACAGGGGCAATACGTGACTGTTCGTCCGTGTTTAGAGACGCGGTTTATGAAATTAAGAAATCACATAAGGAAATGAAAAGTTTGGGGTGGACGGGTGAGTCAGTTAGGTTCCAGCTCAGCAACGTGCAGACGTGGATGAGTGCTGCGTTGACTAATGAAGACACGTGTGTTGATGGGTTTGAATTCGTGACTGATAGTGACATGAAGGCGGATGTTTGTGATCGTGTGGTGGTAGTTAAGGAAGTTACGAGTAACGCTTTGGCGTTAGTTAATAGTTACGCGGATAAAATGTCGGTGTAAAGATTATCGGTTGGTGATTGATCGTTAGAGTTTATGGTAGTTAAGTGGTGCGTGTGATGAGTGATATTGATTTATTTGATGTCAAATATATTTATTTTGATTTCATGATACTTTGACATGCTTTGATGAAATTTTGACGTGTAGATTTCGATTTGTCTGTTAGGAAGTATTTATATATTTCGATCATATACAAAAGAACAAAAGAGAGTATCTTATTCAAGTATGTGAGATTTTTAACGTAGTGTGTCTGGTCAAGCGTTATGTGGCTTACTCGTTGTGAATAATACAAGTCCCGTGCAAGGCGAAGTGTAAATATATACGATTATATATATATATATATATATATATATATATATATATATATATATATATATATATATATATATATATGATTTGTGAGGTGGTTTTGAGTTTGTCCTTAAATAAAAAATGTGAGATTATGTCATGTCACACATTTATTATTTCTCCTAAGTTTTTTGTTGATTTTGTCATGGTTATACTTATATTAGATGATATATGATTAGGATGAAAAACTAAAAGGATATATTCTTACTCTGTTCTATCAATTTCTACTATAAACTAAAACTTTAACATATTAAGAATAGATTTATTATAACATTTGAATTTTGAAGAACATCATTTAATCAAAATTAAACTAACCTTTTGCTTGATTAATCATGTAATTTAATTAGGCAATTATTACACGTTTTATAAGTGTAAATTGTGCAAACAATGAAGATATGATTTGGATGAATCGGATTGATCTCGTCACTAATGCAGGATAATATCCTTGATTTGCAACGCTTTTTGTACTATTTATTCGTAAAGAAAAGATTGACCAATTATTCCTTTAATTTACAAGATAATTTTTTATTTGAAAATCCCTTCCTTAGTTATCAATTTTTTCTATTTATAATCAAATAAAAAGACCCACCATTAATTAATGCATTCAATTATCTTGTGCGCTTAAATAAATAAATAATACCCACGTTTGGGACACACAAAATCTATAATACATGTAATTATGTGTATAAATATTATATTTAATTATATATATAGTACAAGTTATCTAATTCATTACCTTTGGACTATTTTTAGCCTGGTATCACATCCAATTACTTGATTTTATGTAGCAATTGACGATTTTTTAGTAAAGCATTAAAAAGATCGGCGATTGCTAAATGAAATCAGGTAATTGAAATTTAGAAATAATGAATAAAATGTCTAAGAATAACACTTATACACTTATAAAAACTTGCCTTCTTGAATTGCATATTTTGTAAACTTAATACGTTGTATATAGTCATGTAATTAAAAGGTATAAAAGCATATATAATTAGGATGATTAACACATGAAAAGCAAATACAATTTCAGTGTTATAAATTAACAAAGCATGCCACGAGGGCAAGAGTTCACTTTTTGTTGCCATTTGGTCATTAAAAATATAAAAAGAAATATATAAAATGAATTGGAATGAAAAACACTAGCATTCAACCACAATAACACAAATAGTAGCTAACCAAATAAAGGAGGATTACGTACGACTATTCAAAAAAGATGTAATCACTTTATGTAAGACGAAAACAGAGGTCATACGAGTCATTTCACTTTGATCTACAACATTTCTCATATTCGGTATAGGACACATCAAGAAAACCGGATGTAGCGAAGTGTTTGCGTAGCATTTGGTATACAATACGTATAATAGCTCTAATGTTTTGGTTTTGAAATAATTTGCGTTACATTATTTGTTATAAAATCCTTTAACACACCCAATGTAATATAATCGACAATAAGAACAATACACAATGCCTAGAAAGCTACTCCGTATAATGCTCTGTTTATAGAGTCTACGAAATCGACCATAGAGGAATTTGAATCCTTCTACGGTTTCAATACATCGACTTTAACCTCAAGTTACTTAATCCCCAAATAACTTGTATATTAAGCTAACCTAGTTCTAATCAATTAAAAAACTTACTTTCATATTATATTTTTAAGCATATTGATATTCCTAATTTTTCTTATTATTATTATTTTTGTAAAGCTTAGTAGTGATTGAATTCAAACCTGAGAAGTATCAACTCTAACGCGTACAAGTGGTACGTATGTGCAAATATATGATGTGTTTGGGTGCACGCAAACACTATACATGTGCTTGAATGGAATAATGGATTATAGACATACACATATGGTGGGCCATTTCTTGTGTTTCCAAATACAACTTACAAGTGACCATTTAGTGACCCATTGGGCCATTTCTTTTCTGTCACATTTTTTACTTATCCATGATTAAATGACCCAACAATTTCATAGATATACTGAAATGAGCAATGTTTAACCTATTGTTCATTCCATAGTTTCCTAGCCCAGCCTGTTCATTTTGATCAGTCTGTTAGGTTCGAGTAACCTATGGCCTAAATACCCAAAGTCATAGCCCAAAATATCGGCTGCCCATTGACAAACTTGTTTCAATTATATTTATTTATTTATTATTTATATATATACTATATACTATACTATATATTTGAGTATTTGTTAAGAAAAAAATGAATGTTGACTTTTATATCTGCAAAAAAGTAAATTTTCCATTCTATGAGTCAACAATTAAAGATTCAAACTGTCACACATTTACTTGAATAAAATGTGATAAACAACTATTGTAACTAATACTGTACAAGTTATAACTAAGTGTTGGATTTAGGTTTTAACTTAACTCGATGTCTAAAATTAAACATAAGCATCATAACAGATGGACTTACCCTAATATTTGTATTATTATTATTATTTTTATTTTTTTTTGGTGGTAAAAGGTTTATTATCTTAAGGTGTATTCTAAATCCAACACTTTATCTATATTGTCATCACAAAAAAATAAACGACAAAAAAAAAAAAAAAAAATCGTTTACAATTGATTTAATATACTGTAGTATTATACTATTATTGCGCTGACATGTAGAAATATGGTTGTAGGTTAAATAGAATTTACAACCTGGCTTACGCACTGTACGTGTCAAACATGTGATACGTAGGATCCGTAAACTCTCACAAATGGACAACATATTTCAATTCTCCATGCAATATATTACATGCATACTATACATTCAATTCATAACAGTGCATACGTGAATAAAAGAATCGCACAAAACTCTGGGCTATGGACATTTGGCATGCCACGAGTCAATTTGTTAACAAATGGGTTCAAGTGACTCACCAACTTGGCTCTTACATATCAACCCGAACGATGCATGTATAGAACATATAGCAAATGCAACATTTTTGTCTCAAACAAACACATTAGAAAGAAGGGGGGTCAAGTGGAAGCAGTCAAAAGTTTGTAAGTATCTTATATTATGTTGTTTTGTTATTCTAGTACTTAATTGTTGAATGCATGTCTTATTTTGGTACTTGCAGTACGGTAGATTCTTTATTTTTGACTTATTATATACTTTTACACGATTAATTAAATTTTCTAACTTTTCTTTAGATCGAGCTATTATCGATTAAATTTAGCGCACCAAGAGATATCATTGCTATTCTATAAAGGGGCGGAACTAGAATGAAATGTCGGAAGTAGCAAGACTTTTTTTCATCTTATCTTAAATATAATATAGAAACCATTGATGATGTCATCAAAAATTCAATTGTTCAATAGGATTACTCAATTTTGTTAAATTTGACTAAATTTAAGGAGATGCTGACATCATAAATTATGATATAAAAAAAACTATTATAAAAATAAAATTAGATATCCTAGCCAATTAAAACTCTTAATTTCAAGATATAAAAAAATTAATGATATAATTTAATATTATTATCTTATCAAAAAAATTTACAATTACTAATTTAGTAGTTATCCCAAGGTAAAAGAAAAGGTAATCCCGATTGAATAAAGCAAATACGAATTTAACGGTCCGTGTATATACATGGGTTTGAAATCTAGTAAAATATAAACAATTATAAACGTACGATTTCAACAAATATATGTCATCGAAAAGTACGATTTTAACTAAAAGGTACGATTTCAACAAATTTTTGAAGGACTAGTTGCATTTAACAAATTTCACTAGTTACACTTAATAAATTCACTAGTTGCAATTCTACTAAAATAACAAAATTTATATTTTTTACTTTTGACCAGTAGCAAATACTACCCATCACCATAGTGTTTTCACCCATATATAGTTGGGTCAGAGTTAGAAAATTTAAATGAACGGGGTAAAAAGTAGTTTTTGTTCCCTTTTATAGTTTTGATGAGGCAATTTTAAATGTCGTTAGTGACTTTAGAAAAGAATTCCTTTAATTTACGTAATCTAAAATTTTTTGAGACGACAGTTGAACCCTTCATATATCTGGCTTTTAGTGATGGCTAGAACAAAAAGTTGATACAAAAATACTCGAGACCAGAGCATGTATACGTTTGTGCTAATGGAAAACATTATATAATACTGAACACTTTGAATAATCATATCCAACCTGACCTAATAATTAACTTAGTTTGTGCTTGAGACGTTAATGATCATGACTCTTGATTATTTTTATGTCTAAGACCGAACTCGTATGGATTAGTCGTTTTACGCTATACTTGTACACATAATCTGTTCAAAGCATCGATCGATAACGTACTAGAGTGTCACATGGGTCTCTTTAATGTATATAAGTTGCTAATTGTATGTATACTCTTCTTAAAGAAAGTTGCATTTAGCTAATATATATATATATATATATATATCTTTGATTATATCTTTATCATATCATAGAAGTTTGGCATCACATGCATTTAAATAGAATAAAAAAACAGAGAGAAAACACAATCTTTAAGTACGTAAGAATAAATATGGATCAGAAAATAACAAATGCATGCACTAAATAACAAAATAGAATTGGTTATCAGTCATGTTTTTGGTTGAATAGTCCTCTTCGTTCATGTCATTTTGATCGGTATAATTAGGTTTATTGTATACATAATTTCGTTTCTTTAAATCCATACATTTGCCATGATTAGCTAGCTACTTATATATAGTATATCGAATTATATCAGGGTCCTGAAATTAAACACAGCATTCACATCATACATGTGTCATGAATAGTAATTAGTTAGTTTTTATACGCATAATGTTAACGTTGTTTAAAAAGTTGGATTGTCCTCGTTTTAATTTAAAATCGAATTGCTTCGATCTTATCTGTCATTTTATACATTCGTTTTGCTTCATCTCTCGATGGCGACTCCTACAATAAACAACTAAGACTTCTTTATTAGGTCTGTATCAAAATATATAATATACAAAACCGCGATGGATTTTGTATAATCGACCCATTTGTATTTTAAAAACCCCAAGTCGTATCATTTTTCAAGATTTAAAGCTCATATCTTAATTTTGATGCAAAGACAGCAAAAGGAAGGGAAACTTTTTTGTTGGTTTTGTTTGGTGGTTCAATTAAACTTGGAGATGAACATATCTATATATGGGCACACATTCCATATATATTTACCCATCCACTTCTCCAACAAACTAAAATAAAGAAATATTCTAGATTCTTAATAGTTAGTTACATAACTATATTTAGTTAAATCTTTAATTAAGGTGAACTATATATATCCTAAAATTAAAATATCATATATTAATTTCCCGCCTAAATTTGATAGTATCATGTTGGAATTATAGTGAGTTTGACAAATTTTATACATATGAAGCATAACGTACGAAATATCTATGCGGTGATTAATTGTGCAACTTAAGCAGCTAGTGGTACAAGCTAATAAAGGAGCCACAAGTCAAGTGTGTTGGTGTAAATAATGGGAAATCATGTCAACCAAGAAAACAGAAGACAACAACTTGATGTTGTTCTAGTTATTGATTATTGATCTACATTAAAGTTATATCTTATTTTATATTGTATTTTTACATTAAAGTTATATACTTGTCCCGATTCTAGAACACGAGAAGGTGTTACTATACATTCATAACACAACATAAGTTTAACCATTTATCCAACACATCATACATACACAATCCAAAGGGGATATCACTATTTTTTAAAACAACAAAATCACATATGTTCTTGACAAATCTTTAATTATGTTTTTTTATTGTAAACTTTTTATCTATCAACTTTTTCTTAGACGTATAGCTCTCCTTCTTAGTCTAACGTATACCACCTTATAACCTTAAGTGTGTTAGCAACACCAATTATTAAATTACGAATCAATAAAATATTAGCCAATATATTATACCCTCTCCTTTAAGACAACTCATGAGCGGCAAAGACTCCTGTCAAATGTTCTCAATCGGGCAATTGATTATGACATTTTGATTATTATTTTGTGGATATATGTAAGTCTCACTTTAATAAAAACAATGTTATTTTATAAGTATATCTAATATCTAATAATGTCTTTTTTTTTTTTTTTTTTTTTTTTTTAAAGACACTATATACTCATTTTCAATCTTAGACAAACCATCTAACTTGAACGTAACTCTCGATAACGTAGTCATAAAACAATATACAAATCTATGAATATCACTTGATCAACAGCTTAACTTTTTTTCCTTTTTGTATAGTCTAGGGACAACTATATTGGTTAATAAAGTACCTTTTGGAAAGAGAGGACTTATTGTTGCTATATATTTTGATTATAATCAATTTTTATACCTTGATTCACAAAATTTAGGGAGTAATGTGTTTAAAACACGCGTCAACAACATATCTTAAATCCCAAAAAAATTGTTGGGGGACAATTTTTGTGGGACGGATGGAGTATATAT
The DNA here is from genome assembly GCA_963930675.1 of Gnaphalium uliginosum. Classification (NCBI taxonomy): domain Eukaryota; kingdom Viridiplantae; phylum Streptophyta; class Magnoliopsida; order Asterales; family Asteraceae; genus Gnaphalium; species Gnaphalium uliginosum. The sequence continues at coordinate 19,046,832 of OZ005681.1, forward strand.
TATGTGAGCCTAAGGAAAGGAAGCTTTTTGGGGGAAAGGAGAAAAAGTATGTATTTATAACGTAAGTTCACGTCAAAATTTTAAATCGATAAACAAATTGTTTCAAAGTGATGAATAAAACGAAAAAAAGCCTCAGGTGGCATCTATATAAGTTGACATGTCACCAATAAATATAAAGTTTATTACACACAAATGATCGAAACCGTGTAGTTCAATATAAACGATTAATGTAATACCTTAGTTCAATACATTTTTGAAGCATTTAGTCCTATTTTAACTATGTTTTTTAAGAGCTACTATATACATTTTATGTAATATATAATATAATTTCTATTTCTATTTCTATTCCTATGTAACATGTAATTTCTGTTATCTCTTATAATCGAGTATTCATTTGCTATTGTAAGAAAATTATACTCAAAACAAGTGTGTTTATGCATACCTTACTTTTGCATATAGGTAGGAGCATATGTTTGGCAACATTTATAGCTACAAGAACAAAGATTTGTAGGCAAAATCTTCTCAAAAGGTCTCAAATTTATAAGATTGTAACATCTTAACATATAAATCCACTAAAATTGAGATGTACAGATCATGATTTCTTTAGACGAGCACAATGATAGAATTTAATCTGACTCGATATCATGATAAGCTTTCTATATTTGTATATCTACCATTAAATTCACACTTCCGTGCTCAATGGGAATGATTTGTGCGCGATTTGTTCGCGTGTCACTTTCAATATTCTTGCACGAAATTCACTTGATCTTGAATACACAAGTCTATGTTGCTTTATCCAATTTTAGCTAAAATGTTGAAAAGGATCTAGACTATTTTTGGTTGTGTTTTGCTATAGATAGCTTACTATTACTTTATTTCTATTCGGTTGAATTTTTTATATTGTACCATGCTTCCATTCGTTAAATTAAATACACATGAATTTTTCATGCTCTTATATGTTAGGGAAGAAAAGAAAAGATATAAATGAGAGTTTATTAAATGAAGGAAGAGGACTTGACCGATACTTTTTTGTTAACTTGGTGGGTTGACAAGTGGACCACCCAGTTTACGACACGTATAAAGTGGATGTTGACATGGACCCTAGGTGTACTTGTGTTAAACCAACTGGCATAATAGGAGTTTGACAAGTAGAGTACATATGGTTCACCTAATACCTATAAAGGTGATCGAAACTCAAAAAGTTTATATTTTGAAGAAGAAATTTGAGCAAAGAAAAGGTCGTATTCAATCTAGCTTTTCACGAGTTTAATTATCCCAAGTTTTAGACTCATAATCTCGAGTTCAAAACCTATTGGCTGGAAGCTTAATTATCTTTCATAAAAAAACGTTAATAACCATAACGCTAACTAACTAACTTTCGTGTTGAGTTGAAAAAAAATTTAGTGCTGGCCAACTAAACGATTATGAATTATATTGGCATAACGTATCGAGGTACACGTAAAATCAAGAAGTTGTGGATTCAAGTCTTGAAAAATATTATTAATCCCTACGTTGAGTAGGGATACAACGATCAATAGATCGAATAGTACTACGAAGAAGATATTTCATGTATGAGATCATCGTACGGAGCATTTATTTTGTGTGACAGCTTCTTTATGAAATTATTTTGTGTTTAAATACATTAGGGTGTATATATCATTACCACTTATAAGTTTTTATCTATTTATGATGAAGAAGCAAAGTGATATATGCTTGTTTGAAACTACATAATAATTGTTGTTTTCTTGTTGTTTAACGGAATAAATGAGCCAACATTTTTCAATTGGTCTTAAGTGCAGGCAAGCTCCTTAATTTACAATGGTTGATTAAAGTCAAACACTGGCTGCCAGATGAGTTTCCAGGACGTAGACAAAAGGGAAGGTTTTGGCTTCTCTTTATATTAATTATTATAAAATATAAATCTTAGTAAAAGATAATTAAAATTTTAATTAATAAAAACTTATTTAATTCTATATTATCCAAATAGATTTGATTTAAAGGAATCATAAAATAGATAATTTAATAATTGAAAATTAATTAGGTAGAAATTAAAGCTCCATGCACATAGTCCATAGATTCTTTAATGGCATAAACATCATGCATGGCCCATTGTATTTGAGTGTATGAACTTAAAGCCTATATAAACAAACACTCCCTCTTCTTGTTTTTCATATCATAAATATAAACCCCATTTTCAATAAGTTTATTATCTACAAAAATATGGCTATATTCATCAACTTTTACTATGGTTTTGCTTTCACTTTTCTTCATGTTCTTGTAATCATGTTCATTCCTTTTGATGTTGTTCATGGTGCCAATCCTACCACCACATTTTCGGTATGCAGTCGAGCCCCTTATCCCGAAATTTGCACTTATTTGATTGGAAAGACTAGTATAGAAACACCGTTAGAGGTTCGTCGAACAACTCTTGTTTCCACTTTGGCTCAAGCCGAAAAAGCTCACATGCTTGTTTCGGCTATGGACTTGAGTTCTTTCGGACCAAGGGCTAAATCGGCTTGGGCTGATTGTTTGGAGCTTTATGAAGACTCATTGTATCAACTAAACCGTTCACTAGGCTCGACCAATAGTAACGATATCCAGACATGGCTTAGTTCGGTTTCTACCAATCATGATACATGTCAAAATGGATTTCATGACTTTAACTTGTCATCTCATTATCTAAATTTTCATACTTCTTTAAATAGCTTTTCAAAGTATGTTAGAAACTCTCTTGCAATAAACAAAGCCATCACTCCGTTAACAATAAGTCCTAAACAACTTAAAGGGAGAAAACTCATGTCCACAAATAATAAATTTCCAAAATGGTTGTCAAAAAGTGATAGAAATCTTCTTGCAACACCCTCAAGTGCCACCCGAGCCGATATCATGGTTGCTCAAGATGGCTCGGGTAACTACAAGACGATATCCGAGGCCATTTCAGCCATGCCTAAGCTTAGAAAAGGAAACTCGAGATTTGTGATACACGTGAAAGCCGGTGTGTACAAGGAAAACGTCGAAATCCAGAGGACTTTGCAAAATTTGATGATATTTGGAGATGGTATTGGTTCTACAGTCGTTACTAGTAACAAAAATGTGCAAGATGGATCGACTACTTTCCGGTCAGCCACTTTTGGTGAGTTGACTTTTCACTAATTATTTTTTGACCAGAAATTAATTAATCTTTATCATTTTTTCAACTAAATGTCATTTTCATGTTATGTTTTTTGCAGTCATTTAGTAGTTGATGTTATGTGTTCCATTTAGTTAAAGGAATTCGAGACTTTAATAAAACCATGGCCGTACCATGCAGAATACCCAAAAATTAATACACGTATAATTGTCTAATATATGGAATTTACTGTAGTAAAAATGAAATTTTTTATTTATCAAATAGTAAATGGTTTAAACTAATATAAGTAGTACTTATTATTCATACTATATATTATGAGTTTGAAAAGTCGTTTTAATGGTAATTAATTTTAGATTTGTTTGTTAGGATATGAATTGAATACTATACGTACGTAAGTTAAAGTCCTAAGTCCAGCTATATATGGATGTTAGTGTACTTATATTGAAACTAAATGAATAATATACTTGTAGTGACACAAAACACAAACATCTGAAAATTTTCTTTATTTACCAAAAAATGACACCCCTTATTATCAAACACAAAAACGGTTTTTCCTAATTTATATATATAAATAATAATTAATAATTAATATTAATAAGTAAGTGTTTAATTTTTTTTGAACAAATTATAAGTAAATGTTAACTAATTAAGAGGCAACTTCTTGTGAGAACTTGAAAATAATTTTAAAATTTTTCAATATTCATTATACATTTTTTCAATGCCTTTTGGAGATGTTTAACTTAAAAAAAAAAAAAAAAAAAAAAAAAAAAAAAAACTTTTAAGAGAAATTTTTCTAAAACTGAGATAAATTTTTTTATATACCCTCTTTTAAATAATTACATTTTATATCGTAAAAATCATGTGATTTTCTGGTTCTATTTTGTAATAACCGAATCTATAATATGAATTATCTTTGAAAAGATAAATGTATAATCACAAAAGAAAATGGATATTACCTTCACAAATTAACTAATTATATGATGAAAAGCTAAACAACTTTATATATTCTAGTTAAAGTAAATTTTAACAGATTTGAAATGACTACATATTATTTTATCCATGGAATATAATTTTTGTCATCAAAATAGTAACTAACACGTTTTTTAATTGCATCTTGGGAAAGGTTCCTCGTCGCATGATATTGATGATCGTATTTTCTGTTTATATAAATTTTTTTGCTTTTTGCATGATCGAGCAAATCATAGTCTGGTGCTTGGAAAATAATTAAATAAATTATTTTTATGTATATGAAACAAAAAAAAAAAATGTATATTTTATTCATATATAAGTTTACATTTCAACCTTATCCTAACGAAAATTAATAATTAAACAATACACGCAAACTCAAACGTCAAGTAGTTCTAGATGATCGATCAAAAATAAGTTGTTCTAGATGTCTACATATATCCCTATATTATATTCACAAAATTACAACTTCTTTTGCTTCAATTTATGAAACAATAGGAACTAACAGTCACTCCTTAACATGAAGTCAATGATTTTGACTCAGATTGAAACACAAATATAAATAAACTAAGGTTAACTTCAACTTAAATAAAGTTTTCTTGAAAATGATAAATATTTAATTAAGCTAACGATCAACATATAAAATATAATAAGAGTATAACATATGACAAAATCAATGAAAATACATATGTTGAGCATTATGTATGTGCCTTATTAGCTTTATTTTTAGACCTATTTATCATCATTATACTGTATATTATTCGAAATTTATTATGGGTCTAATCTATATTTTGTGTTAACCAGCGGTTTCTGGATCCGGGGTGATCGTTAGAGACATGTCATTTGAGAACACTGCTGGGCCCGCAAAGCACCAAGCAGTGGCCTTTCGGTCCGGGTCAGATCTTTCAGTCGTATACAATTGCGCTTTCAAGGGTTATCAAGACACATTATACGTATACTCTGGACGACAATTTTACCGTGATTGTGTTATATATGGGACCCAAGATTTCGTATTTGGTAACGCAGCTGCAGTTCTCCAAAGTTGTAAAATATTCGTACGAAAACCATTGAGTGGTCAAAAGAACACAATCACGGCCCAGGCGCGAACTGACCCGAACCAAAATACTGGCATCATAGTTCACAATTCGGCCGTTCAGGCTGATTCTGATTTGAGAGGGTCGATTGGTTCGATCCAAACTTTTCTGGGTAGGCCATGGAAGCAATACTCGAGAACAGTTTTCATGAAATGTAATCTTGACAGTTTAATCGATTCAGCCGGTTGGTATCCATGGAGTGGTACCTTTGCGTTAAGTACATTGTATTATGGTGAATATATGAATACTGGAGCTGGTGCTGGAACTGGTGGTAGAGTGAAATGGCCGGGCCACCATGTTATCACGAGTGCCAGCGAGGCGACAAAGTTTACGGTTGGTGATTTCTTAGATGGTGGTTCGTGGATTCCGGGGACCGGTCTACCTTATACTTCGGGGCTATGAAAGTGCATGTACAAAAGTTTGATAGATTATAAAGTATAAATTTGTTATGTCGTTATCAAAGTTATATAAAAGTAGGGTAGCTGTGATACTTTTTGTTAAAAGAAAAGGATTGTAATGAATGGGGGTTGAAAACGTCATTACTATTAGTTTGTTTGTTACTATTTGTATATATACTGAAAATGGATTGTGCTTTTACATTTAAAATATATGAAAGTAAAGTACATTTGCTAGCTATTAAATATCTCACAAGTCTTTTTTACTAGTGATTAAACAAAAGGCATGGAAGTTTAGTATACGTAGTTATCGTTGGAGCGTGAAGATTAAACAAGACAGACGAAGAAAAATTGGTGAAGTACCAGACTCGTAAGTATGGGTACTCGGCCGATAGGGTGTTGTACTCGGCGGGTACCACCAATGGAATCGAGTAAGCACAGTGTAAAAGCGGACAAAGTTTGTAAGCATGAGGTCTACCCAGTAGGTACTTTGGGTCGGCGAGAGGCTTTTATTTCCTTGTTGTCAAAGTTATTATAGTAACCCTTTTACCATTGTAAACCCTAACACCTTAGAAAATTAATAAATGTTCTCTCTAGTTGGTCGTGGATTAAACCGATCGAGTAGATTGGATATAACCACGTTATATTCGCGTCTTCGTTTACTTTTCTCATTATCTTAATTGCGTGTTTGCTTGTGTTTGATCCGTTTATTGTTTGTGAGGTATAATATAGTGATTGTACGTTTTTGAAAATGTTGTCGGGAAACTACGTTCCCGTTGTAAAGTAGGCCTTTTTATAATTGATTAGAGCTGACATGAAATGGATCACGGAAGTGGGTCCTAAATTCCTAATAGTTATTAGGGGTACTTAGGGGTAGATAGGGCTAAGACTAGCCATACTTTTAAAGACCTCGTAAAAAATTATAATTATAAGTACCTATAAGGCTATATAATAATATTAATATAATATATCTATAATATAATGTTTATCAAGTAATTTGAAGTTTTCGTTGATAGTTAAATAGATACAAAAAATAGTACACATCAAACAATTAATGACCAAGACGTCTATTGTTAAATTCTACCAAGTTGATTATTAATTATATATATATATATATATATATATATATATATATATATATATATATATATATATATATATATACACGTCTATCGTTAAATTCTACCAAGTTGATTATTAATAATATATATATATAGTAACATGATAAAATAGAAAGAAATTTAGGGATAAAAAACAAGAAAATTTAGAGAGAAAAGAGGAAAAAAAAATTGTTACTATAATTTAATACTTTATTGATATGATTCAAACTTTTATTAATATAATTTTATATTTTATTGTTTTGTTCAATATTTTATTAATAATATTTAATCTTTTGTTGCTCTAATTCAAAAGTTTATAATAATAAAAAATTGAATCTTAGAATAAAAATATTGAATCATAATAAGAAAAATCTTTCACCCTCTTTTCTCCCTAAAAATCCTTATCCCTTTATCTCACTCTTATATATATATATATATATATATATATATATATATATATATATATATATACTAAAGAAGTATAAAAGAAAGCTCCATAACTTGCCACTTGGCATAAAATCCTACGTTTCAATTTCTTATAATTTTCAAATTAATAAATTAATTATATTTTAAATAGTTTAGGATAACCATAATTTATTATTATAAGTGTCAAATTATTATTAAACAATGATATATTTAGAATAATTAATTTATTAATAATTATCTATTAATTATTATTGTCGTGTGTAGTTCTATTATGTTTAGGATATATTTTAATAATTGTATTGGTGCATTTTCTTGATTATATGTTTTTATTATGTATTTACATTATTCAATTGATAATACAGTTGATATCTAAATTTATTTACTTTTCTAAAAAAGTTCGACGTAGATGATCTTCTTTTAATGTACCATAAAATTAAATATTGTAAATTTGAGATTTTCGTACATCGTACGGGTTTGCATCTAGTATATATATATATGAGTTAGGTTCAAATGAGTACATCAACTTTAAGTGAGAATAAAGGAACCAATATATATACATCATACGGGTTTGTAATATATGTAGCATTTATATTTATTGTTTATTACTTATTATGAAATAATAAAATAATAATATAATATTAATTAAATAATTTGTTTACTGAAGTTAAGAGATTGACACGTGGCATTCATGTTTAGGTGACAAATTCTAGAGCTTTCTTTTAGATATATATATATATATATATATAATCAAAAAGGGAAGTTTTAAATTTGAGAGAAGGAGTGAATCAAACCTCAACCACACATTTCCTTGTATCTTCTCCAACTCATATACAATACTCATTTCATCAATTTTTGTTTAAAATTCAAAATTAAATCATGTAAATCAATCAAAACATTATAAATTTCAAATTCATCAAAGTCATTCATACATATCTTCAATTCATCATAATTCATATTCATCAAATATTAAGAATTTTGGGTATAACTTTTGGGTTTTTGTGAAAATTTTGAGAATTTCAACATACAAAACTTATAAACAAATAATTAATTTAATTATAGTCGCCATTAACCATCGAATTTCACAACAACAAAAAAAATTAGAACATTAACATTCATTTGTAATGAATGTTGATCAAAATTACAATTAATATTCATAAACAATAATTTCAACATACAAAACTTATAATTAAATAAATGAATTTCAAAACTTATAATCAAAACCAATGAATACAATAAAATTAAACGAATTTCAACATACAAAACTTATAATCAAAACCAATGAATACAATAAAATTAAACGAATTTCAACATACAAAACTTATAAACAAATAATTAATTTAATTATAGTCGTCATTAACCATCGAATTTCACAAAAAAAAAAAAATAGAACATTAACATTCATTTGGAATGAATGTTGATCAAAATTACAATTAATATTCATAAACAATAATTTATGATGAATATTAACTTATATATGTTTTTATACATTGTTGAACGAGATAACTTAACATTCATCAGTGTATAATAATGTATATGAGTTAACATTCATCGTAAAAGAATGTTTAAAAATATTAAGTTGTAATTTTGATTAACATTCTTTCCAAATGAATATTAATATTTTGAAATTTTTTTGAGTTATTTACAATTTTGCTACCGCGTTGACTTTTGAGTTGACCAGAATGTATGGCTAAGAAAAGCTTCCCTCCTTCCTCCATTTTTTTTACTTCCCTCTTGATCCCACCCCATATATATATATATATATATATATATATATATATATATATATATATATATATATATATACTAGGTGGAAGACCCGTGCAATTCACGGTAATTTATTATAATTATTTTAGATATTACGTGATTAAATGATAATTGTAGTACATATTTTATAAAATAATAATAATTAAATAATTTATAGGACTTTATTTTCGTATATGACTTCTCTTTCCATATTATTATAATATATGTAGTATTTATATTTATTATTTATTATAAAATAATATAATATTAATTAAATAATTTATTAACTAAAGTTAAGATATATATATAAAATAATATATATATATATATATATATATATATATATATATATATATAGATGATATATATGATGGTATAAGAGAACTTATAAACTATATACATATGCCGTTGACGATAAGACAACGTTATCATCCTTAATTCTATTATATGGTGCAATGCAGTTGGCCGTGTGGTATAATTAAATTCGTAGTTACATTTATGCTTTTGTCACTTTGTATCAAATGGAAATTTGATATTACACTGCGTTTCTCAATAAAGAACCGATGGATCCATATACCAACATAATCTAATATATATCCATTGTTTTATAATTATATATTATTATTATTATTATTATTATTATTATTATTATTATTATTTATTCATTCATGTAGAGGAATCATTTTAATGATAGTTAATAATTATAATATTTATTATTGAAAGTTGTACGTAACCAAACCTATATATACAAATCTTTGGTAGTTAAAACATTTCAGTGTATATATGCAAATGTTCAAAATTAACGTTAACATGCAAATCTTTCATTTTTTCAAAAGTAGTTATCGATCTAAATCGATGCTAGGTTCATGAATTTACTTCGAGATAAAACTCAGAGAATAATTTTTTTTTACACCAAAATGGAAAACTGCTTGCGTATTTTTGTGTCTGTAAATGTGTTTTTGTGTCTGTAAATGTGTTGGATGAAATGTCAGTACTATTTGTCAACCAAACGGCAGTAATAAAACTGTTTTCATGGACCGCAGTCAGTCACTCTGCCCCTTTAACCCCGCTAGGAGTGCTGCCCCTGGAACCCACAAGGGGGCGCGGCCTCGACCCCTTACCCCTGCAATTTTGTTTTACCCCCAAAATGTAATAACTTAATTGGATACTCACATTACATCAGTTAACACGTATCCACTGATTCGTGGTATACAACCTCAAATACTCATTTGTTTAACTTGCAAGATTATAATGAATAGACGGTCACATTTATACAACTGTAAGTGCCATATAGTAAATCAATAAATATATAACGTCCAATTTAAATCTCTCTTATATATTAAAAGAAAATCATATTTTGGTAAACTTTCTTAAATTAAATAATTTTAAATTAATCTCGTCCATTAAATGATTAACCTCAATACATTATAGCAATTGATTTTAAATTCAAATTTTGATTACCTAAATAACATTTCTTCACTTGCCTAAAGACTAATATACCCTTACAATTTTAGTCAAATTACCTATGCCTTAGAATTTAATTAATTACTTCAACATTCAATATACAACGTATACACACAACTAACTCCTCCAATCTAATTTGAGCTTATCTTGATCAACAATAACTAAATTTTACGTTTAACTATTTACTACATTAATCACAATGACAATAATATTATATTAATAATTAACATAAATTGATACGTAATTTTTTTTTTATGTTTGAAACTAATTTTTTGAAAAAATCCATTCTATCATAAAATTAAAGGTTATATATATATGTTAATGAAGGATATATGTTTTAGATCTTTTTGATTTCTTAAACATATATGAATGAAAATGTTATTACGTTAATATAAATAATGTAATAATAACAATGTTTATATGTAAATTTTACAACTAATATCAAGATACATTTTTTATATTATTATTAGATTTAAAATACAAATCACAATTCTTTTTTACTTCTAATATCAACACATTAAAAATATGGGTTTTTTTTGTGCGGCAAGTTACTATTTATTTAAAAAAAATTGATTTATAAAAATTAAGACACAATTTTCATAGTAATATACAATTTACTACGAAATACATACAGAGTGTAAACATATAGTTCCTAATCTAATTATTAATAGTTTGAAAGTTTGTAGTAAAATTTGCGGATTAAATTTCGCGTAAATAACATATTATTTGGTTGTTGATTGTATTTAATTGATTTCCGATAATGAACTGTATATAATAACAAGATCCCATAATTTTCGTATGATTATGGTTTGTGACAATATCTTCACACCATTAAATGATTTCCATCAACTAATTTTCAAGAATATAGAATGTGTTAAATTTTCTAAAGTAAACCTTTATCAAAATTGAAAATAATAGAGGTGGGAAATTTTATTTCAAAAACATATTTAGTTTCTCATATTTAAATTACTTTTCCATTTAAAATTTAATATCTATAGTTAATTTTATTCAAGGTTTTTTTTTTCTAATTGAGATACCCTACCGATATGTACCTAACAATCGTATCTAGAGGATCCATGCTCTAAAGTAAGTATTTCTTCTCAATAACGTAAAGACATTAAATTTTTAATTTTATTTACATGATTCTACAACTTATTATTTATTTACTTTTTGTATTTTTTTAAATGACGGTATTTGTGATCAAGCTCACGAATGGATTGAGGTATTTTTGCATTACGATGGAAATATGTTTCGATCGGATAATGAATTTCATTATTTAAACGAAAATGAAACAATGATGTGTTCAGTTGCTGCCAACGAATTTATGTTAGAATATATAAATCAATGGCTTAATGCAGATCTTCATATTGTATTACCTCATCAATGATACGTAGCTCGGGATTCACAATGTAGACTTAATGAACGTAATTCTCTATTAAGAATGTGTCATAACGGTGACCTCCAGGATTTAGTATCAATATGGGAATGTCATTGCGTAATAGATTTCTAAATACCCAACCGTCGATAGATCCAAACACTACCAGAGTTCAATAAATTAAATTATTAATATGTTTTAGATAATGGTTATTTATACTTTGTCTTGAAACGGTATTTTTAATTTTGGTGTCTATTCTATGTTTTATTCTACACTCCGATATTTTGTATTTTGTTATTTATAATAATAAAACTTTTCCTTTATCAATTGTGTCATACATCGTCTTGACTATAATTATAAAGATATTCATTTCAACATTTAACATTCCATTCAACATTGGATATTCTGATACATATGTAAATTTGCAGATCAAACTTCCACATACACTTATTTACCTACATCCTTATATTACAAAATCAACTTGATACGAATTTAGTAAATGTTCATCAATAGATATAAATATAAGATCATAAAAATATGTTGCACAAAAAACTGCATAAAAGACAGTTGTCCCTGACAATTCTTCCCGTTTCATAAAAACCTTAATCATGTCATATTTCTTTAGTCTTTAAAAAAAAGTATACAAGAAGTTAAAAACAGAGTTATTTAGATATGTTAATCGAAAAATATTTTTATTGTAAACTTATGTACTAGCCATCTAGTTAAAGTCAATTCCAAATCATTATTATAATCAATAAATAGAAGAATGACAATAAATTTGTAGCTTGGTGGTGCCATTGTACGTGATGGCGTAGGCCCGCTATACGTATTCACGTGGATATTGTTGATACAAAGTTTATCTTATTAGCTTTTATGAAGAAAAGTTACTAAATAGAAGTAAGAATATTTGATATCATGCTTACATATAAATACATGTTGATTACTTAAGTAATAAAAGTAGATAATATAATCTTTGAATTTAAAAAGGATGTGAATCTACAATCTATATTGTGATTAAAAAAAAAAGTTTGGCAAGTGTTAACGCCAATGAAATGTTTTAATTTATGTGCCTGAAAATGTATAAAAAAATTTAATTGACGAATCTAATAGACATATGATTTGTATAATACATAAGGGAGAACAAGTGGAATTTAAGTGTCATGTAGTATATGAATTAAACATAGATTTATACAAAAAAATTTAGATATATTTAGCATTATTAATAAAAAAAAATAGTATGTTAGAGGACAAATTCGTTTAATTATAACTTATCCTATACGATTTACAGAAATTGCTCATTAATATGTTTTTCATCAAATGAATCAAAAGTATAATTTATGATGTAACATGTAAGCAAAGTGACTTGCATTAAATTGAGTGAAATTGTTTTGTCATAATGTGTGGAAAATACAAAAAGATGTAGGACCTCATCAAAGGGGATTGAGACTGTTCGGTAGTGAAAGCTAGAGAGGAGACTTTAACATCACGTATTATAATACACGTCTTCAAAAAGACCGTACAATTTTAGGCAGCAAACTCTTGATACATATGTCATGTATATATACATCAAATTGAATAAGAGGGCAACTAATTTTGAGAGAAATGAGTAACAAACGATTTCAGACGTTAATTTCTCTGATCAACGGTTCAGATATACATAAAATTCAGTGTGCACGTTAAATGCATAATCTTGATCATTAATCACAGAAATATTGACCGAAATCGTCTGCCCCTTCTTTTCCTTAGAATGCAGTTGAATCTCAACTGCTTAAAAAAAAATAAACATGTTGGTCATGAGGGTGATTTTACTTGACGATTGATTTTTATTGTGTATGTAGATATAATTACTTAATCCTCACGTTACTTTTGATCAAGATGTTTTTATCATATTCTATAGCTTGTTGAATATATAAATGGTTACTGAAATTAAATAAAAGGTCCAATTGTGATACATAATTTGACTATCTACAAAAACTTTTCATCGTCATTATTTAAAGAGTAAATTATTTAAATCGTCTGTGTGGTTTCACGTTTTCTCCATCGTTCGTCTCTAACTTTAAAAAACTATTTTAATAGTTCATTTTTTGAAATTTTGGTTCATCGGTAGTCCAAAAATGAACTATTAAAATAATTCTTTTTGTGAAAACGGACTATCGGTGAACCAAAGTTTCATAAAAATTGACTATTAAAATAACTTTTAGAAGTCAGGAACGACCAGTGGAAAAAACGTGAAACTACAGAGACGATTTAAATAATTTACTCAAATTTAAATTTAAAATGTATACATACAATACTAGAAGAGTAGTAGGACATAAATTATTAGTTTTGTGTTACCATCTACATGATACTATAATTACACTTAAATTTAATGAATACATATTTAGAGTTTAGACATATTTAAATTTCACTCTATCCATCTTTTTACGAGATTTAATATTATTATTGATTAATAATATAATTTATATTTAATGTGAGAGGATTTTAATTTTTGAAATTACGTGTTCAACCGATAAAAAGTGTTTTTCATACCACAAAATCATAAACTAGCGTAAATAAACCTATTTTCATTAATCTGTGAGTTGCATGTATGTATATAATGATAATTATAGAGTTTATGAAAAACTCATGTAACAGGTTATGATACATGCAATGTACGTGAGGAAAAACAGCATATTACAATCCGTATTTGGATAGTTAATGAATCAGTAGAATAATGTTGTTTTCCATCGTATAATTAATAATCTTAAAATAGACGAATACTATTGTGCTCATAAGAAAATTATGAGTATTACGAGTCGAGTCGACGAGTCACGGGTCGCGAGTTAAAAATGAAATTTCGAGTCACGAGTCGAGTCTTGAGTTAACAACTATGCAAAAACTATAAACAAGATAAATTTAATAACCTAATAATACATTTTATGACCCATTAATGATTTAAGTTGACGAATTATCAAGTTTATGACATGCATGATTTGATTATCCACCAAATTCCTTGGGCAAGATTACAATGCTAGTAAAGCATGGTCCATGAGTATTTAATTGGTCAAGCCTGAAGTGCAAGAAACAAATGTGAAGTCTCTTTCTTAATAAGAAAATTCATATAAATGGTTAAAGACGTTATTATTTTATAATAGACATAAAGGTGTTTGAATTATCAAAAATATGGTTCGTATATGACTTTAATAATGGAATGTGTGAATTAATTCATTAATTTATACGTTTCATTATATATGTCTAATTATAATTATATTATATATTATATACGTAAGCCGTTTTTACTAAGTACTCTCTGCGATTAAATATGAATATTGAAACGTTGCACCGATTAAGCGATTAGCTTCGAAAACCAACTTATTAAATGAAGGATTTGGCATTAAGTTGTAGATTTGAATATTGCTCATGAAAAAGTCAAATTCCCAATCGATTCCTTAATAAGAAAATCACCCGAACGCAAATAAAACAATATCAAAAACCCGAATAATCTATAATTAATATTAATTAATATAATTAATTAAATTGTATATATACATGTTCATTTTAATTCATTTATATGAGAAAATGAATTGCGACAACTTAATATGTTGTGTGAACACCATGCATGCTACTATAAGTTTACTCGTAATAAATATCAAATTTTCAAAACACTAATTAATGCAATTAAATAAAAGAGTGAGGTTCAAATGAATACAGAATTTTCCATGAGAACGAAGGAATCAATAAGAACGTGTCACATGTCACAAAACTCACTTTCTCCACGTTTTTAAAAATTAAATATCTCTCAAACGGTAACTCGAAAAATCATAAAAATTACATCATAGTAATCAGCGTTTTTTCTCTACGATTAGAGATCTCACAATGTATACTTTCGACAATTTTTTTCCATTTTCGTTGGATTTTGTAAACAACTATCACATGTGTTACCAACGAGTAACACATGTGATATCAACAGGTAACACATGTGATACCAGCATGTTACACATGTGATACTAGCTAGTAACACATGTGATATCAACATGTAACACATGTGGTACCTTGTACAATCATAAAATAAAAAAGTCGTCAGAAGCATACCTTGTGAGATGTCTAATCAAAGAAAAAAATGCTAATTTTATGGTGCAATTTTTATAATTTTTCAATGAGCTGTTATTGAGATATTTAATTTTAAAAAACGTGAGAGAAAGTGGGTTTTGTGACACGTAACACATTCCTATTAGTTGCTTCATTCTCACAAAAAATTTCATTCTTATTTGAAACTCACTCTTAAATAAAAATACATCTAGCTAGTTCATGGTTTTCTAATATAAACTTTTCACAACCAATCAAATAAAATACGTTTGGAAATTTAACTTATCTTTCCGAGAGTTAACAATATTTCAATATAAATTACATTACATTACATTATTACATTATTACATTATTACATTACATTGCGTTACATTACATAATTTAATAATTACATATAATAAGAAAAGAAAGTTGATGAGTGGTGCCAAACTGCCAATGCCTTTGTGATGAAGGCCTGCAACATAAACTTGTATATACGTCCTTTGATTCTTGGTAAATTCAACTTTTGGTCTATAATTTTATTTTGGCGTGTACATTTGTAACGTCATTATTTAGCTTATAAAAATAAATAACCATTTATATTTATACTTATGTATTTTGAAAGAAAGAAAGAAAAAACAATTTTCATCTACAAGACAAGATTAGAGAAAGACAATACATACAAATACAAATACAAATAAAACTTTAAAAGAGGCTTAATTGAATTATGTACTCATATGCAAGCGTTGTCATGGTTAGAAGTTAGAACTAATAATGAAAAAGTACGATATATTCTTTGGTTCGAAAGTTTACAGTAAGGAAAGAACAAAGAACATGTTGGTGAAGTCCTTTGTTGATAGGAACCTTGTTCGATCAATAGTCTTCGAGTGACAATTACATATCATTTGACGAACCTTGTTCGATCAATAGTCTTCGAGTGACAATTACATATCATTTGACGTGGTCATTACACGATATGACGTATGGTGCAAGTCGTATAACATCTCAATTACACATCACAAAATGCCGCTTTGACCTAAAAGGAAATTAAATGTCTACTCCGTTACTTTTCATTTTTCTGTTCCCTTAATGTTAATTCTTTAAAAGCGTTGATATTTATCGATTGCTTAGAGGTGAGGTGCCGCTATGGACTGTCCTCACCTCGGTCCTCAAAGCCTGAATGAACCGTCCTCCATAGACACGTCTTCGTTCAGGTTGCTTCATCCTCAGTCCTGGTCTCGAATGGACGGCCGTTCCGTTCATGTTTTTTTTTTTTTTAGGTTATAAAACAAACTTATTGCTTCTAATAAAAAAGTATTATAATGAATATGGATCTCAATTGGTAAACCAAGTATGTCACCATAAACAAGAAAATTGAGGTTTTAAATTTTGGGTAAGTTCTGATGACATAACACTGGAATGACACGCAAAACTCAACGTACTTCTAGGTAAATTAATGTTAAACTTAATCGGTTACCTAATAAAATCGTGTCTACTCAATAAATACTTATTATATGGAGTATGTTTTATCTAGTTTTTAAACTGGAAAAAAAAAACTTTAAAAAAATGAAGCAGTGATCCAAGTTAGAATTATTGTCACAAACTTCACCAAATAATCCACATCTATAAAACCCAAGGTCTTTGTAACCCATTCTTCTAAAAGTGGTCAATTTTGTTAACTTCAAATAAGTCAGCTAGTTAAATATAAAAAAATGAACCCGATTTGGTGATTAACAATGGGATAATGAATTAATTAGAAGTCACCAATTGATTGCTCAAGAAGCTAATATTTTAGTAATAGCCTATATATAATTAAACAAAACGAAAGACTTAATAAAATTGACCCATACTTAGGTGCAGAGCTACGTAGAAGTTAAGGGTAGCACATGCATGTTACAGATCCGTTTGACATACGAAGTATAAATATATTTCTTATAAAGACATTGATTTTCCTACTAACGTTACGAGTCAAAACAACTTGTGATACCTGTTCTATAAATGATTAGTTCGTTTTGTATTTTATTGAGTTAAAAACTAATAATTGATCATTTTTTTATGAAATCAAACATGTTTATAAAAAAATATTTATCTTATAGTATGGAAAAAAAGTTGTGCTACGGCTCATTTAATTTCTAAATCCGCCACTGCCCATAATCCGTTTATCCAAACAAAAATTGACCCGACTGTAAACAAGGGCCTACCAATCTGATAGCGCCAAATTCTTCGGCAGATGTCCAAATCTCCCGGCCCGACCCTGACCCTGACCCTGACCCTGACCCTGACCCTGACCCTGACCCTGACCCATTACCTAAAGTAGGACCTTCTTACTGGTCCTCAAAATGAAACAAGATTATTTTCACCATTTCTGGAAGCTATTAGATATGTGGATACCCTTTCGTTGTATGTTCGTTTCTTGAGCCCACAAATTGTATAATCACTGATTCAACGTGACATTGTTATTCCAAGGAATGGATATAAAGCTGACAATAATAACCAAATGCCGATAGCTATCAAGTTTTTATGCTACTATTTGGATGGAGACACATCAGAGTCCTTTAACCAAACATATTTGTAAGCCATAGCTGTAATCTCATTACAATACAATACAACAACTTGACTTTAAACTACTTTGAAACTGAAAATGCCTTATCCCGCTAATGATGACAAACACATGATGGGCAACTTAATAATCCAAAATAAAAGTAACGATGATAATTTATATTGAACAAAGTTAACTTTGTAAATTGTAAGAAGACGATATTTGTGGCATTGAGTTCTCAAAAAGCAACTGAATGATTTAGGACAACGGAAGGTTGTAATTATTGAAGCAAAAGTGTAAGTTTTGTTAGGGTCAAAATGGGTAGTTTTTGGTATGGGTTAAAACAGGGTGGTTTACATGTACTAACGTGAATAAAATGATTTAGGAGGTTTTATGTATTGAAATTACACTTCGGGAATTTTTTGACCATTTTGGCCCGTTTTCTTTTGGACTATCTTTTTTTCATTTTAGCTGTTAAGAGATGAAACATAACCTGGACCGATCCATTTCATAATTAGATTGGTCGAAATACGTTATGAGTGTGCCTGTACATATGCAACTGTAAGGAAGTTAAATGATGAGTTACCAAAGGAGCAAGTGCTTCCTGACTCCTGAGATTCTGTTCGAGTTTTCGATAAATCTTTCTCGTATTGTCGATTTACAGACTAATTATAGCCCCTCTGAGTTCTGACCCAGTTCCTGATTACAGAAACCTACAATCATGAATACATCACATCTAGAATATATTATCCATCTAAAAATATAACAAATAAAGGATTCACCCATTTCGCATCCCTACTTTCGAACACTTTCGAACTTTAAACTTGTATATAAGAAATAATAAAATCAAACAAATACTATCTCTAAATCATTCTTTTTATTAAATGAATTGACTCCTTCTAAAATAGAATGGGATTCAATGATAGTACAAAACTCACCAACTGGGTGCCATCTTCAAACAATATACCGGATTCACTGATGCTTTGAGATTGAATCATCAACAGGATCTTTCTATTAATATTCATCAACATTAACAACATTAGATACATCTGATCTAGCTCCCTTTACGATCCTGCATAAACAAAACATCACAAACTAACTTGGTTCAAGTAGTCTCATAGATTGCAGCATTCATATCATCATAAGACTGATTAATGCACTATCAGGAAAAGCTTACTTGATAACTTCATCAAGCAAAGATTGGAACTCTATAGATCAATATATAAGTATAATTATAAATTAATATTCATGTTATTAACATTAAACTTCATAAATACCTCATAATCATATATAGTGTAAATAATGACGTCCAAAAGTGGCCCAGTGTTGCTTAACTATGACTTGAAGAGTCACAAGTTTGCCACCATTTAGGTTATACTTGTTTCTATAAGCAAGAATCGATAGCCAAGCTAGTACAGCCCAGATAATTAAAGGATATGTTCAGAACCTCATAATTTCTTTAGGTTACAAGAACAGAGCAAAGGATGGGTAGATTACCAGTTCCAAAACTCTCTTCTCCACAAGCTGAACAAAGTCCAACATCCATTAAGTTACCAAAAAACTTCCAGCCCGTTGATATCTCAAAAAAAACTTTAAAACAGATGTTTAGCAACAACATCAAGAACAGCTGAAGTTGGCATGCTCCAGCAAACAAAGAAGCCATAATTGTTGTCCCTAATCGTTGATTCACAAAACTAGAATTTACTGAAATAATAATCGTATAAATTGGATATGTTCAACGATTTACAAACTGTACATGCTATCCTATTTATACTAAACCAAACGGTACCTTCCAACCATTGCACTGTTTCGGTTGGTGGTTAATAACAGTTACCGGCGGTTGGTGGTGGTGTTTCAAACATCACACCCTTTCATCTATTGCCTAATTACAGTTTTAGTACATAACTTATTTTAATTATAAAATATATCCGAGCAATGAATGGGATTAGGTCCACATTTTCCCCCTTAATCTCGATCGTTGCTTCGTCCTAGATCTTGAACCCCGAACATCTGCCGCATAGTGACAAACTTTAGCCTTGGCAAAGCTTTAGTCAATATATCTGCCCTTTGTAGTTCGCCATTGACGTGTTCCACATTGATGTGTCCATTCTCTAGGAATTCACGAATGAAATGGTAATGAATGTCGATATGCTTACTTCTTCCATGAAAAACTGGGTTCTTGACGAGTGCTATTGCTGAAACGTTATCAACCTTCGGTGTTATTCTTTCCTCCTTTCAACCCGTTATTTCACTAAGTAGCCGTTTTAACCATAGAGCCTGACATGCTGCTCCAGTAGCTGCCATGAATTCTGATTCACATGATGAGAGTGCTACTGTTGGTTGCTTCTGAGTGCACCAGGTAATAGGTGATTCTCCAAAATAGAATACTATTCCAGTAGTTCCTTTTCCTTGATCGGTATTAATTCCATAACTACTGTCGCTATAACCTGTTATCTTGCAACCGCCATCTCTTTTATATATAATACCATGCTCGTTGGTTCCTTTGATATACCGGATTACTTGCTTTATCGCCTTTAAATGGTGATCCTTTGGTTCTTGCATGAATCTACTGAGTAATCCAACCGAGTAACTTAGATCTGGTCTAGTGTGTAGTAGATACCAGAGACATCCAATTAAACTTCTGTAGTAAGTTGCATCCACTGGATTTTCGTCTTCTGTCTTGACCAACTTTGTTCCCGGGTCCATAGGTATCTTTGTGTCATTACTTTCCATCATATTTGCATCTTTCAAGATCTTGTTGATATAACCTGTTTGCTTGATTGTAATCTCACCACCTGTCTGAGTAACTTCTATCCCGAGGTAATAAGCTAGCAATCCTAGATCGCTCATTTCAAATTTGTCTTCCATCTGGGATTTGAACAAGTCTATTTCCTTCATTGGAGTGCCCGTGACTATCAAGTCATCCACATAAACTCCAACTATTAGTGTGGAAGTCTTACTTCTCTTAGTGTAGATTGCTTGTTCGAGATTACATTTCTTAAAGCCTAGTGATCTTAAAGTTTGATCAAGCTTCGTATTCCAAGCTCGTGGTGCCTGCCTTAAACCATATAAAGCCTTTGAGAGCTTGTAAACTTTCCCTGAACTTCCTGGTTGTATGAAGCCTTCAGGTTGTGTAACGTAGACTTCTTCTTTTAATTCCCCATGTAAAAATGCTGATTTGACTTCCAAATGATGTACCTGCCATCCATGGTATGCAGCCAATGCTAAAATCAAACGAACTGTCTCAATGTGTGCAACTGGTGCAAATACTTCGTCAAAGTCTATTCCTTGTTCCTGCACATATCCTTTTGCTACTAGTCTTGCTTTGTATTTGATGATTTTTCCATTTTCATCCCTCTTGGTCTTAAAGACCCACTTGAGTCCTATTGCCTTATGATTCGTGGGCAAAGTAGTAAGAGTCCATGTGTTGTTCCTGTTAATTGAATCCAGTTCAGCTTCCATGGCCTCGATCCATTTCTTATCTATTGATGCTTCCTTATAGTTACGTGGTTCTTCTTCCGTAAGTAGCAGACTTTCAGTTTCAACTTCACGCGCATATTCATATACTGCATTTAAGTCTTTGAAACCTCCAACTGGTGTATCATCAAATCCTTCTTCTGAGTTCCTCAATGAACTAATAGTCGCTTGTTGTTCCTCTGAATGTGGGTTGTAAGTATATGTCCGTGGGGTAACTGGAGTGTCTGGAGCAGTGGTTTGTTCTTGTTCCTCTTCCTGATAAGCATCTTTATTGCTTTCTAAGTTGATTGATGTAGTAATTCCATCATTGATTCCTTCAACCACAAAACTTGTCCATTCCGAGTCTTGTGTTCTTGCTTCCTCTCAGCTGTTATCCCATTTCCATGGTTTGGTTTCCATAAACTTAACATCCCTGCTTACATGTTTCCTATTCTTTTCTGGATCATATAATTTGTATGCCTTTGATCCTTCCTCTGCTCCTAAGTAAATCATGGGAACACTTCTATCATCAAGCTTCTGCAAATGAGGTATTGTTACCTTGACATAAGATGTGCACCCACATATCCTTAGATGTTCCAGATTTGGTTTTCTGTTGTAGAGTGCCTCATATGGAGTCTTATCCACCAGGGCTCTTGTCGGTATCCTGTTTAGTATGTATACGGCATGTCTGACTGCTTCCGCCCAGAAGTTCTGTGGCAACTTCATTGCTTTCATCATATTTCTAGTAGTAGATAACACTGTTCTATTTCTTCTTTCCACGACTCCGTTTTGTTGCGGTGAGTAAGGTGCTGTTAGCTGTCGTGCTATTCCATTTTCCTTGCAGTACCTTGTGAATTCATTTGATGTGAACTCACCTCCTCTGTCTGTTCTCAGCATCCTTAATTTTGTCCTCGTTTCCGTTTCAATCTTTTGTCTGAATTCCTTGAAAGTGTCAAATGCTTGATCTTTCGATGTTAGAAAGTAGGCCCACATGAAACGTGTACAGTCGTCCACTAACAAGAAAATGTATTGCCTCTCGGAGTGTGTGGCTGGGCTTATAGGACCACGGAGATTTCCATATACTAAATCCAGAGGTTTCTTTGATCTGAACTTAGCTTGACTTGGGAATGGAGTTCTACTGTGTTTTCCTAATAAGCAGGCATCACATATCTGTGCTGCATGGTTTATTCTTGGGATTCCTTCCACTAGATTCTTTCTTGTCATATTCTTTATATTTTCAAAGTTTAGATGACCTAATCTAGCGTGCCATAACCATGCTTGGCTATCTACATTTGCTAAGAGACATATGGGTGTTCCAATTTTCAATCTGATGTTGTAAAGTCTGTTCTTTGATCTTTCAACCTTCATCAGTAGCCTCTTATTCTTGTCATGTAAAGTTAATTGATTACCTTCCATGACGACTTTACACTCAATCTCCGTGAGTTGTCCTAAACTCAGTATGTTGCTCTTGAGGTTTGGAATGTAGTATACTTCCGATATAATCTTCTGTTCGTGATTCCTACATCCTATTAATACAAAACCTCTTCCTTTTATCTCTACATACGAACCATCTCCAAAACGAACACGTCCTGTTATCTTTTCATCAATATCCTTGAAGTGACTCTTAGTCCCCGTCATATGGTTGCTTGCACCATTATCTAAATATCAGATGCTTTCATCTGTCGTAACATACTTTCCGGGTTGAAACTGTCCTTCATTTAAGAGTATCTCTGCATGTTCAGTTTTGTGTATTGCCATCAACAGTGATGGCTCTTCGTCTTCTTGGATAAGGTTTGATTGTTCCTGCATTGTCGACAGTTGATTGCAGTCTTTTATGTAATGTCCAAATTTCCTGCATTTGTGACATTGTATTTTGCTCATATCCCTCGCTTGCTTGTTCCACTTTGTGTTTGTTCTTGCCTTGTGAGTTGAGCCTTCCTCTTTCGAGTCATGTTTATTTCTGTTGTTTTGCCAGTTTCCTCGTGAAGAGTTGGGTTTACCACGTTCGCAATTACCGAACCGTCTTCCTCTTCCAGTGTGTTCGCCTTGTGCGAATAATAAGTTTTCCTGGCTTTCTCCGCGTCCGCCTTTCCTGAGTTTTATTCTTTCCTCATAGGCTTTCAACTTTCCAATGATCTCATCTAAGGTAACCTTGTCTATGGATGCCACAATTTGGATGAACCGATCTGGCATCGAATCCAAAAATTTTCGTACCAGTAACGGTTGGTCCAATGTTTTTCCTAATTCACTTGCCTTGGTGTCATAGCCGTTTAGTTTAGCGGTAAAGGCATCCAATGTATCGTCCTCCTTCATTTGGAGTGTCTGAAATCCAATCATCAAAGATTGTAAACGTGCTTTCTATACTTTATCTGCTCCGACATGCCTTGTCTTTAACGCCTCCCAGAATTCCTTTGCAGTCTTACATCCCGCGACTTGTAGTATTATGTCTTCGGTTAATGCTTGATATAGATAGGCAATCGTTGCCTTATCCTTTTTCTCATCTGGTTGCGCACCGTCCTTTGGTTCTATCATCTCCCATAACCCATTTGCCTCAAGTATAATTTTAATTTGGATGGCCCAAACGGTGTAATTTGCTGGTTTTAAAATGGGGCATTGATAATGAGAGATTGGTACAATGGTTTTTAGTGTTACTAAGGCGTTGTCAGGTTTTTCAGTGGCCATGGTTTCTATTCGTATGGTTTTCACTTTCAATAATTTGGGGCTTTCCTAACAGTATAGAAAATAAATTTATACTACTAGTATACTAGAAATCTAAAAATGAAAATTTAGATTTTAAACCTAGGAATTGGTAAGTGCCCAAATTCGTATTCCAAGAAAAACTTGTTCCAAATTGAAGCCCAAATCAAATGTCTCCTTGTTGGCCCAAAATCTTAAAAGCCCAAAATCTCCTTGTTGGCCCAAAATCTTAAAAGCCCAAAGACTCCTTGTATCTTAAAGCCCAAAATCTCTTTTTTTTTTTCCTGCGTCGCTCTTCCTGCAATCCTGCGTGCTTCCACTTCCAGCCGTTTCCTTCTTCTTCCCCAATCAAACCAAACCAAAAACAAATCCTTCCACTGGTTATTGAATTTGGGTTAGCGATTCCTTCAATCGGCGTGTTCCTCCTTTTCTTCAAGAGTTTGATTGAAATTTTGTTGCCGCCTGCAACTTCCGCCGGTTGTTCCTCGATTCCGGTTGCACACAACCGTCGCCGGCGTTCTTCCGATTTTTATTTCAAGTAAGTTCTTCTTTCTTCCTGTTACCGTATTCCACCACCGTAGTAATTACGGTTGGTGTTTCCTATTCTTTTCCGGTCACAGTTTTTTTGGAATCAAAGAACCTATGCTCTGATACCAATTGTTGTCCCTAATCGTTGATTCACAAAACTAGAATTTACTGAAATAATAATCGTATAAATTGGATATGTTCAACGATTTACAAACTGTACATGCTATCCTATTTATACTAAACCAAACGGTACCTTCCAACCATTGCACTGTTTCGGTTGGTGGTGGTGTTTCAAACATCACACCCTTTCATCTATTGCCTAATTACAGTTTTAGTACATAATTTATTTTAATTATAAAATATATCCGAGCAATGAACGGGATTAGGTCCACAATAATTACAAATTAAGTATCACATTAGATAACTAGTAGACATGGCAAGATCGGCTGGTTGGGTAACGGCTTCATAAGAAATGGGTTATTTTTCGTACATGTCAAAACATGTCGGGTCAGGTTGGATTGGCCTGCAAAGGACCTTTTTGTCCAGTTTTTCTAAGCGATATTAGTAATGTAAATCGTAGAAGCACACGATGCAGGAGGTTGTATGCATTAAAAGTAGAGAAATACTTTGGTTACAAACAATTTACAAAATATTTGTTACAAATTGACGTGGAACCATTAAAATAAAGAGGGAGAAAGAAGAGTGAGAAAATTTAAAGCAATGTGAATTTGACAAATCATTTTGTAAACATATTTTGTAAAATTTGTTTGTAACTATTGTATTGCTCTTAAAAGTAACTTTGGGCAACTTTAGAACTGTTCGACCCATTTGATCCGTTCACCTTGAGCTGAACTTTTTGATTTGACCCATTTAAGGTCAAGCGTAACCCAAATCGACCATTCCAAGTAAATGGTTCAAGATTGTCATCTCTTATAATTAATTGAAGAGAGAAACTATATATGAAGCAACCTGGCGATACCCTAGGGTATGATAGAACTGCACCGGCAGCAATAATGGCTGCAGAATCCGAAGGTGTAACAGAAAACCTTAATCAGAAAACAAGTAGCAGTTCAAAGAGGTAGTTATTTATACTCACAAAAAGTAGCGTTTACTATTAAACTGTTAACAAAGGATCATATTGCTGTCAGCATCATCATTTGCTGCAGCCTCGAATTTGGGCGGGATTATTGACGAGACCCATTTATGATACCCACAATTTGAGACAAGCGGATAATATCAGTTTAGCCAAGTTAACAAATGGCGAGCATTAGATACTACAATAATAACCTTGCGAACGTAGTTTAACAATGAGCTCTATTTTGCACCAAGCTCTTCGACATATATCATTTAGCATAAGCTCCATCAACCTCACTATGCGCATCATAACTACGAAATCACTAAAAAAGACTGTAAGAATTAAACCCAAATAATGGTTTAGAAAAGAAAAAAATGCTCTGGAACAATGCTACCAACTACCAAGTACCAACCAGAATGTGAACGGCGAATATGTACGTAATTACTGGATCATTTGAAAATCTAATATTGTCCTAAACATTCAATACTTTTGCTTTAGATCTCTGTTTTATGTAAATAGTTACTTGAAAGTACTTGAAAAATGATCAAATGAACTTCAGCTCATCAGTGTAAACACTAGAATGTTTCATGTTAAGTGCAGAAAACTGTAAAACATAATACTTACTTAATATGCATGGAAGATAGGATGTTTTATTTAGTCTCCAAATTATCATAACTTTTGATATTACTGTATTATTTTTCGTAAATCGTAAATCGTAAATCTATTTAGTACAACTTTGAAGTTAAATACAGATATTTTAATTTTTATTTATTATTATTATTATTATTATTATATGTTTTTTTAAATAAAAGGAGAATTATAAAATAAATCCAGTGCGTTTTAAACATGCATATACATTGAGAAACGCTTTTCATAACACTATAACAGATTCTAATTGAATAACAGAGTCAGTTAAAAGTTTAAAACTATACAACGAAATCGTAATCTGTATATAATTCCCCAAAAGTTGAATAAATACGTAGTACTATAATTACCTTTTTTCGAAGTCCAGAAGTGGCAGGTTTTTGGAGCAATTCTTCTGATCAGAGAGACCGATTATGACTCGTTTGGCCCAAATGGACCAAAATGCTAAATGTTGCTTTCATTTGGGCCCAACCCCTAACCCAAATCTTTCCATAGGCCTTATGAATATGGTTATGTTCTTAAAATATTTAAAAAACTGGTTAAAAAATAGAGAGAAATAGTGAAAGATGATGTTGTTAAAAGAGTTTGGTTAGGATCACTAGCTAGCGTCTAACATGTTGTTACCTATTGCTGTTGTAGCTTTAAGCTCGTGAAGACGAATAACACAAATCTATCATGTTAACAACATCCCGCTGAATCTGACCAAAAAGTCCTATCCCTCTTTGCATAAAGTTAATCTCATGATCAGTATTTATCGTAGCTAAATTTGGAAACCAAAATCCTTTTTATTGACTACCAACGGGGGCGGACCTACACTGAAGCTAGAGGTAACGCGTGCTACAAGTCCATTTGACCCATGAAGTGTAAATTTTAATTGAAATAAATTGCATTCTTTGTTGGTACTCTACATGTCTAAGAGAATTAGGATACTGATAATATAAACGACGAGTCCGGTTTTTTATGTTATTGGTATAAAATAAGTAAGTAGGAATGGAGAACTATAAGGTAAGTTGTTAACAATTAATTTATTGATCATTAATAATAATGCGTACGATTTATATTATAACTATGTTTAAAACCCGTGTATACACGGAAATTGTAAGAAGATTTATATTATTCGCTGCTAATACGGAGTCATTAGATAGGTATGCATAATTGTAATGTTTTTTGTTAAATATATAGGCATGTATCTTTATTAAAAATACTTAATATGTAAGATATAGAGTAATAATAAATTATTTGAAACTTTGAAACTATATAAGAACAAAATAATAGTCAGAGTTGAAATATGTTAAGCGTGAGAATTCTAGTATTAAAAATTGATCTTAAGGCATCATATTTTCTGTAGAACCTGTTTGGATACTATATTTTTTGTAATATTTGTAGGTTTGTCATACTCGTCAAAAATAACCACCTTGAGTCCTTTTTTCGTGTACCAAATGTTTTATTTTAAACACGGATTTTTTTAAAAAAATCAATAGCAAACGTTTCATTTATTAATTTTATTTTAAACCCGTATTTTGAATAATATTTCAACATCAAAGGTTTTCATTAATCGTAAGACATCATAAAATATGTAGAACCTCTTTGTATACCACTTTTTGTAGTATTTGTAGGCTTGCCATGTTCATCAAAAATAACCACATTTAGTCCCTTATTCGCGTAACAAATGTTTTATTTTAAACCCGTGTTTTTGAAAAATATTCAATGGCAAACGTTTCATTTATTAATTTAATTTTAAACCCGTATTTTTCAAAATATTTCAACATCAAAGGTTTCCACTTATTAATTTTAATTTAAACCCGTGTATACATACATATTCAACTAAATATGAAATTATAATAAAAATTTGAAGATGACAACGCAAAAAGTTACTTATATTATATGTAAACACGATCCAACCACCTTTGGTCCCTTATTCGTGTACTAAAGGTTTTATTTTAAACCCATGTTTTTCAAACCCGTATGTTTCAAGAGATTTCAACATCAAAGGTTTTCTCTTAATAAGTTTTTTTAAACCCGTATATATAGACATGTTCAAATAAATAACATATTATAGTAAAATTTTGAAGCTAACAACGCAAAAAGTTACTTGTATTATATGAAACCCGATGTGGCCACTTTGTTTAGATCTATGAATGGTTAGCGTATTTAGGATTCATTTTTTGATCAAAGATAATTGAATTTAATTATTTAAAGAGATTTTTTAGTGGAATGAATATATAGTATTGCATTTCATTTATTAACTTTATTTTAAACCCGTATTTTTAAAAATATTTCAACATCGAAGGTTTTCACTTATTAATTTTATTTTAATTCCATGTATACAGACGTATTCAACTAAATATGAAATTTTAATAAAAATTTGAAGATGACAATGAAAAAAGTTACTCATATTATGTGCAAATCCGATGCAATCACCTTCAGTCCTTTTTTTTTTGTATTAAAGGTTTTATTTTAAGCCCTTGATTTAAATATTTAAAGATATTTTTAGTGGAATGAATATGTAGTATTGCATACGTAGAATTACTTCTTTTAGAAAAAGTTAATTAGCAAAGTTATAGGAAAATCAAATTTACGTAGATTACAAGTTATTAAAAATGGGTGATGTTAAAATTGACATCCTAAATATGATTCTTGTACACACATAAATGCACAAATTACAATTGCACAACATACAAGTACTATAATGCATAGAAGAAAGTTAGAAGCGACAAAATGTTGATGAATACAATATATAATACTATACGTATAATATATATATATTTTATATATATATATATATATATATATATATATATATATATATATATATATATATATATATATATGTATAGGGTGAGGATCCCGTGACAGTCAAAAGATGGTGAGAACTACCTCTACGCTCCTCCTACTTCTCCAAACTACTCTCTTTTTAGAAGAAAAAAAAATCAAATATTTTAATTCAAAATCATACTTAATTTGATAAAAAAAATTCACTTTTTTTCATTCAGGTACAAAAAAACAATACAAATCAGATTCTGCACATGTTCTTCATGGATGTAAATCGGTTCTGCACATATTCTTCATGGGTGCAAAATTGATTCTGTACCTGCTCTTCATTGGTGCAAAATCGGTTATGCACCTGTTTAAGAGTGCAAAATCGGTTTTGCACCTTGATGCAAAATCATTTATTGTTTCTGCTAGTGACATACGCAAAAATTGATTCCATTTTAATTTTCCTAGGGCTTCCATTAATTAAAAAATCACTTATGTTCTTCATCTTGAGATTCGAGCGATAGTTGATGTCAGTGGCAGTGCTACCTAACTATTTCATACCAATTTCACGATTGTCATATTTTACGTCAGTTAAATCGCAAACGAAACAAATGGAGAGAACTCTGGTGCATTGTTGTTGCCTATGATCGACGATTGAACGATGATGTGAATTTTGGGGGTGTCGTAATTTGTGTCGGGCAAATCGCAAACGAAACAAATGGAGAGAGCTCTGGCGTATTGTTATCGACGATTGAACGATGGCGTAAACTTAGGGGCGCGTTGTGTGAATTTAATGGATAGTCCGCTGGAAAGTAATAACAAAGTAAATTAGATATGGGCTTTGATTTAAATTAAATTGATAAAACCTATTTAAATCGTTGGTTCTCATAGTTGTCGTCTAAGATGTAGTTCTCACCGGATATCTTTACTATATATCTATATATATATATATATATATATATATATATATATATATATATATATATATATATATATTGGGTGGAGATTAAGAGGGAAATATAAAGATAGAGGAATGAAGCAAGCTATTCCTAGCCATACATTCTGGTCAACTCAAAAATCAATACGGTGGTAAATTGTAAATAACTCAAAAAAATTTCAGAATATTAATATTCATTTGGAAAGAATGTTAATCAAAATTACAACTTGATATTTTTAAACATTCTTTTACGATGAATGTTAACTCATATACATTATTATAAACTGATGAATGTTAAGTTATCTCGTTCGACTAAGTATAAAAAAAAAATATAAGTTAATATTCATCATAAATTATTGTTTATGAATGATATTAATTGTAATTTTGATCAACATTCATTCCAAATGATTGTTAATGTCCTAATTTTTTTTTTGTGAAATTCGATGGTTAATGACGACTATAATTAAATTAATTATTTGTTTATAAGTTTTGTATGTTGAAATTCGTTTAATTTTATTGTATTCATTGGTGAATCAAAATTTTCACAAAAACTCAAAAGTTATACCCAAAATTCTTAATATTTAATGAATATGAATTATGACGAATTGAAGATATGTATGAATGTCTTTGATGAATTTGAAATTTATAATGTTTTGATTGATTTACATGCTTTTATTTTGAATTTTAAACAAAAATTGATGAAATGGGTATTGTATATGAGTTAGAGAAGATACAAGAAAATGTGTGGTTGAGGTTTGCTTCCCTCTTTCCTTCAAATTTAGACATTCCCTCTTGATCCTTCCCCTATATATATATATATATATATATATATATATATAATATATATATATATATATATATATATATATATATATATATATATATATATATACTAAAGGACTTTAAAAGAAAGTTCCAGAATTTACCACGTAAGCACAAATGACACGTGTCAACATCTTAATTTTAATTAAAAAATTATTTTATTAATATTATATTATTATTTTTTAATATTTAATAATTAATAAATATAAATACTAATATGTAAAGAAGGAGTTATATATGAAAACAAACTCATACAAATTATTTAATTAATATTATTATTTTATTATTAATAATAATTAATTAAAAAATTAAATACCATTAAATAAGTTTACATATATTTAGTTACGATCTTATATTTAGTGTAATGACATGGACTTTGTATATAATATTTATAATATTACAATGAACGTCTTACAATGTAATAATAGTATGTACTAAAAACAATTATATTTAACATATCGATAAATAATTAATTTATTTGATTAAATTAATAGGAATAAATTGTATGTTTTAAATTGTCGCGCATCGCACGGGGTTAAAACTAATATATATATATATATATATATATATATATATATATATATATATATATATATATATATATTGAAACTTTGATAGTGTAATTTTGTTCAAAAATTGAACCCTATTAACCAATCAATCATTTGATTTCAATAAAAATCCAATTAACCGATAAAATTCATTGATTTTTCTAAAAAAATCTCAAACAAATTTTAACAAATCAAACATTGATTTTTCTAAAATATCTCCAACAAATTATTTATATATATATATATATATATATATATATATATATATATATATATATATATATCAAAGTTTTTTTTATTAATATTTATTAGTTTATTAATTATATATTAGATTTGATTAGATTGTGAAGTAAATATACTAATTGCCAAAGGCATAAAATAAAATAAAACATACTATTATAATACATAACTTTAGCCACCAATCCACGATACTTTACAAACGAGACCGAATTTTCTTTTATCATAGTATCTAAATCTAAATAAATAATCTAAAATTACCTGTCAATAAGACAATAACTGTTATCTAGCTATAAAAATAATTGATAGTTGATACCTATCTTTGTCTAGTGTCTACAACAATTTATATATAATAAACAATATTATGATTATAATATTTGTAAAAAAAAGTACTAAGTACTAACTAATAAATTTAAGATTTGGTGTAGCATCCCTGATCTTGGATCTAACCGAATCAACACAAACAATCGAGAGGCGGAATTCAAACGATTGTATATGGTACGTAAAACACAAACGAATCAAACGCAAATCACTTGTATATTAATATGATAATCAATTAGCTTGAATACAATGAAATGCCTTATAATCACTATCTGAAACCTTGGATTCGTCAACCCTAGAACTGAACTCGAGAGCCTCTATTTATAGGCAAACAAAACTGATCCTGCGACACAAGGGTTGTGTCGCCTAATCACAAAATGTAATTTCTAAGTCTAAAACAAAACTTGTAATTACATAACCAAAAACTATTACAGACCGGGACCAACTGACAGACACCAAATATGCACCAACAAACTCTCCCGTGTCTTCAGCTTGGTCTTTAAGATTTCTTCATTTAGCTCCAGTCTGTCGGCAAACATCCACCAGCATGAATTCCCTTCAAAACGCAGATACTAACAATCATTTGAAACTTTAACGCTTCAGCTCGATCTTCTACTTGATATTCAATCAGTTTGTCATTTAAAGCTTTCAAATCACTCTCAGACAAATTGATCAAAATGATTGGATCAAAAATGCGAATCCGCTTTCTTGCTAATCCCCACTTATCTTTAATCTCTGGCTCTGAGGTTGGAATAAATACGATTTCAACTTCACCAGTAGAGTTGTTGATATACCAGTAGCAAAGTCTTCGTAGAAAGTTTTGTGGTAATATCTCCAGGGGAATCCTTTTAAAACTATCTGTCGGCGGATAAATCATTTTGACAACCAGCTATCCTGTAACAGGGTCAAACCTTTTCTTTGACTTTCGCCGCTTTCCCAAAATAGGCTTTATCATATTATACCTCTTCGAATATACTTCTCGCCTAATAATCTTTTGAATACAATTGACTTTTCCTTCTCTTCCTGGATTAATAAGCTCTAGCTGAGCTAATCTGTTGATCTCGCACTTTGGAAGTGAACTCATCTTTTTGAACTTTGGCTGGAAGAATTAAATCCCGTCTGATCTCTTTATCATGAAAACATTATGGTCGCTATCAAACTTCCAGCTCTTGATTAGCCCAGTGTAGTCTCCTTTAACCTTATAGAACTTACAGGTTGGTGGAGCTACTGCCACAACCCTTAGCCAGTCCGAATGTTCCCTAAACATTCTAGGAACAGACTGACTAGCTTCATTATCTGGCTCCTTTTCACTATCAGACTCTTCCCAGTCTTCAACGATAGGCGCATCATCATAAATTTCATCTTCACTCAGCACCTCTTCTTCAATATCAACCTCATCTAAATCTGAATCATGCGTTGGATGCGTATCTTCATTTAATAGACTTTGAAGATATTCCAAATTGGCTTCAGAGTAGT
Organism: Gnaphalium uliginosum; assembly: GCA_963930675.1. Lineage (NCBI taxonomy): Eukaryota > Viridiplantae > Streptophyta > Magnoliopsida > Asterales > Asteraceae > Gnaphalium > Gnaphalium uliginosum. The sequence goes on from OZ005681.1 coordinate 19,080,607, forward strand.
CAATATTTACATTAATATCCGATTCATTTTCATTTTCGGTCTGTGTCCCGGCGGAAGTCCTAGGTGTTGTTTCAATGGCACGCAGGCCTGACTCCCCCGAAACAATAGCTAGGGACTCCAACTCTAAAACCCTAGACTCTAACTCAGGAACCCTGGCAGTCTGCGTCTCTAATTCCTTGATCTGAGCAGCTTGAGCCTCAATAACGGCTGCTTGATCAGCTAGCTTCTTATTCATTGTAGCAATCATCTCCATTATTTGAGTTAGCGTTGGCGGTTGTGGCTGAGGAGTTGGTGGAGCAACAGAGCGAACACGATCAGAAGATGGCTCGTTGATGACGACCTGAGAGCGATTACGTTTAGTGATCGGAGGCTCTGGCTCATAATCAGGATCTTCAATAGAACGCTTGCCAGTATTTTTGGGAATGTGAACCCGACCCTGACATACACGGCGCTGAATACGCTCAAAGCGCTTAGAATCATGTATACGTAGGCGGTCACATGTTTTTGCATTAGGGACATCCCCTTCAGAATCAGTAGGGGTGTCGTTTGGATCCACCAGAAGAGTATCATCCGAGTCCGCATTATCAGCAGACTCGTCAACAGTCTCAAAATTCTCAATGTCCATTAAGACATTTTCAAGAGGCTCAGTGGTAGTGTCATCCTCAGTGTGAACCGGGACATTCACAAAAACGTCTTCAGAAAAATTTGGAGCATTAGCAGCACCCTAAAAATCATCGGCAACCGGAGGAACATAACTCTCATTTATAATGTGTCCAAACAATGGAACATCAACCGGCGCCGAGATCCCTTTCGCATACTGACCGCAGATTGCAAAAATGCGGATATTCATCGGGGTCTGTCTGAAGCGATGAGCGGCATTAACTGGAAGCCCCGGAATAAGATGATTGAGCAGGAGCTGGATGAACCACGGGTACATGTTCCATCGATTGTCCCCGGTGTGTACATTATCCACCATCGCCCGAAAAATAAATCCCGAAAAATTAAAGGGCTTGTTGTACACCAGAGAAAGCATGGCCGAGGCTGTGGAATCCCTCATGCCATCAAAACCAGCCTTCCTGCTCGAGAGGCAGACGATTATAATATGCATTAAGTACCTCCAGACCTTTGTGAGGTTGGCCTTTTGGTATTGATCCTTTGGGATGCCCAAATACCCAAGACGGATCATGCCTCCATTGATAAATGTGTTTGCAAATTGAATTGGCATGTCCGGATGGTCAGCGAATTGGAAGAATTCTCTAATAAGCTGCTCTGAGATAACCACCTCTTTGTCTTCTACCCTTGAGATAATGCGGGTCTCAGGCAGATCAGAGTTGATCACGGCTGAGTTCCAGAATGAACCAACTTGATCCTTGTATATTGGAGCAGTGGCTGAGATGGCGGTAAAGATGCGGGAACGGCGTAGAAATGCAATCATCGGCCTAAAAGGCGCAGCCGAATCCCGATCATCCTCGAGAAAAGCCACAATATTATGCCTTGGCTCCCAGTCATTCGCATTGATATCTGCCATTGCTATTAACACAAAAGAAGAAATATAGCTCGAAAAGCATTAGCATTAAAAACCAGACACAATATATATCAAAATTAAAACAATCTATGTTATGCGACACAGGTGTTTGTGTCGTTAGATGTGTGCGACATAAACACTTGTGTCGCTTTACAAGTGGCGACTTAAGAAAATGTGTCGCAGAAATCAATTGTAATAGTTACGCGACACAAGAGATTGTGTCGCTATTCAAGTGGGCGACAGAAAGGGTTGTGTCGCATTTCACAATAAATTGAATTAATTTAATAAGCGTGACAGAAGACTTATGTCGCATACATTGAGGCGCAAAACAAAACGACACAAAACTGGTGTCGCATATCCACTTGAAATCCAATTGATCTGTCATGACTGCAACACAAGAGCTTGTGTCACAGGTTGTGTCGCAACGACGAACACAGACCAAAATCCAGAAAACACGATGAGCAAATTTGGGCTTTTCGAAAACGACTACACCAAAAGTTGCGCTAGAGTGTGTAGAGCATGAAACAAGTAGTCTTAACATGTATTACGCACATAAAGTCCGTTGATTTTTAACCAAAACTGGAACCCCAAAACCCGTAACTTAAATTAACGATTAAGCCTAAAATAAACAGGAAAAAGAGATAAAAATGGTACCTAGTAATCGATAAAGACAAGTAGAACAAGATGCATGGATTGAATTGAAACGAAAACAGGCGAGAATCGAAACGAAATCGAAAAGATCACACAGTGCTTATGTCGCTAAATCGTGAGCGTGTGTCGCAGGTTGTGTCGCAATAACAGTGTAGCGACTGAAGAGGTATGGTCAGGCTTAAATACCTTATCCTTGAATAGCGACACAAGATGCGACATAGAGAGCAACATAGAGATAGTGTCGCACCTCAGACACTTTGTGATTTTTGATGTAATTTCGTTTTTCAAATTCAATACCCGATTCGATATTAACTTAGAGACTTGGAGAAACTAAAAAGAATACAATAAACTTAAACTAAGAAATAAAATTTATACAAGATTTAAAAATAAAGACTGTTGATTCTATTTTACAATCAACGAAAAATTCATAAAATCTTTTTGGGGACGGATTTGTTTAAGTCTGGTTAGAGATCATATCAGGCTAACATGCACTTATTGGGTAGTAGTAAGCTTTATTTCAATTTGCTAGTATAATTGTCCACTTTAAGTTTACTTAACGTATTTAAAGCATCGTTTAGAAAAAAATATTTCAAAATGATTATTGGTATTGTGTGACCACTTAAACATTTTATACTTAAGTATCTAAACCATAAATCTTATTATTAGTAAGCATATTACGATATATAATGCATATTACGATATACATTTGAAGTCAAAACATGCTAGAGCAAGAATATGATATTATCTTTAGAATCAGGTCAGCGGTGACAGATCTGTACAACGTACAACAGAGTCACATGAATGATGATTCGAGTTGAACAAACACTAGTCTGAACAATTAAACTAGAGGGTACAGGTCTGTACTTTCGTACAACAGAGTACCATAGTCTAACACAAACGAGTACAAGGTAATCTATGTATATATATTTTCTTGCATATTTATACAATATTGAAACGTTGCAAGATTACGAAGGGTGTGAAAGATTTGTCCATAACGTGATACAGACTGCTCACCTATGTTCTTTTAAAAAAAATATATCAATTGAAATCAGGTCAGTACATTCGTACAACAGAGTAGTCAATTAATATATTTCCTCAGATAAAACCATATTAAAACTCTAAAGTTTAAAGTGAAAGCATGTTTATCATTCAAATATTAAGACATGTCAAATATAAGACTTAAGTGTCCAAATTGTAACATTATGTCATACAAAATAATATGTTTTATATAAAGCAATATGCATTGTGAATTTATGCTTTTTAGAAGTTTTAGAAACTTAAGTATAAATGTCTACCAATATATCATGTGATGAAGACAATTTTTAGAAAAGATGTTTTAAGTATGTTAGATAAACTTACTGACACATCAAACAGAAAGCGTAAAACTTCCATTTTGTGCATGCCTCCTGATGTACTATCATTTTCCAAATTGTTTACCGACACAATTCAACGTCTATTTTTAGAAATGTTGCAACTATTGCATTTCTTTAATACTAATAAATATAAAGAGTGGCAGTTGCGTTTTTTTTTTGGTCTAAACATAAATCCAAGTCCAAAAGATAATTATGACTAGAAATGGAAAGTTAGGCACTACCCAAACTCACCATTCCAATCATAGAGACTAGCTCATCAAATCGACTACGAGAGAAAGCTTTTGTGAAAAGATCTGCGTTTTGCTTAAGCGTAGGGATTTGGACAAGGTTAATTAGGTGCTTCTCATAGCAATCCCGTATAAAATGATAACGAATTTCAATATGTTTTGTTTTTGAATGCCGTACGGGATTGCGTATGATGGATACAACAGCTGAATTATCAATATGAATCGGAGTAAAAGTTAGAAGTAACCCATAGACACGCATTTGATGCTGAATCCAGAGAACCCGGGAAGAACAACCGGTAGCAGCAATGTATTCTGCCTCAGCGGTTGAAGTAGAGACAATTGTCTGCTTTTTGCACTACCACGAGACTAATCGGTTTCCTAGAAACTGACATCCTCCAGTTGTTGACTTTGCATCCACTGAGCAGCCACCATAATCAGAATCTGAAAAAGCAGTTAAAGCAAAATTGTTTTCTATAGAGTACCTGAGACCCAAAGAGGGTCTCCACTTAAGGTAACCTAAGATACGTCTGACTGCCTTTTCATGAGAAGCTTTAGGCTTCGCTTGATATCTTGAACAGATGGACACAGCAAACAGTATATCCAGCCTGGATACGGTGAGATACATGAGCGATCCTATCATAGAACGATAGTCTCGCTGATTTACATCATCTTCTTCATCAGCAGATCCAAGTTTGTGACTAATGTCAATGGGAGTTCCATAGTGTTTAGCATCAAGCATTTGATATTTTGTCAAAATGTCTGACATATTTTGTTTGATGAATATAGATTCCTTTATCAGATTGCTCAACCTGTACACCTAAGAAGAACTTAAGCTCTCCCATTGCACTCATGTCAAACTTAGACTTCATAATTTTCTCAAAATCTCTGCACAGCATCTCATTTGTTGAGCCAAAAATAATGTCGTCCACGTATACCTACACAAGTAACAAATCTTTGCCAACCTTTTTAATGAAGAGAGTTGAATCAATCTGCCCACGGGTGTATCCATTTGTCAGCAGATGTTGAGACAACGTTTCATACCAAGCCCTTGGAGCCTGATGAAGACCATATAGTGCCTTGTCTAGCTTGTAAACATACTTAGGATGCACCGAGTCTTCGAAACCAGGAGGCTGTTTTACATAAACCTCTTCATTGACCTTCCCATACAAAAACGCACTTTTCACATCCACTTGATAAACACGGAATTTCTTGTATGATGCATAAGTAAGAAATATCCGTATTGATTCCAAACGCGTAACTGGAGCAAAAACTTCGTCATAATCCAATCCTTCAATCTGAGTAAAACCTTGCACTACCAGACGAGCCTTATTCTTCACAACCACGCCACGATCATCTTTCTTGACTCGATAAACCCAGCGCGTACCAATAGGATAGGCTCCTTTAGGAAGGTCAACAAGCTCCCATACTTCTAACTTTTTGAACTGTTAGAGCTCCTCTTGCATGGCTTCTACCCAGTGAGAGTAGGTTAATGTTTCCTTAATATTTTTTGTTTCAACTTGAGAAAGGAAGCATGACTCCATTTGAGCTAACTGGCACTCTGTTTGCCCTCTTGTTTTAACTCCATCTTGTAAATCACCAATAATATTATCGACCGGATGATTCACATTGACACGGATAGTTGGAATCTCTTCATGTTCAATGACAGTTTCCAAGTTTGTATCATCTCCCCAGAGACAAAATTCTCTTTGTCTAACTCTGTGACAGGTTCTACTTCACCGTCTGATAATGTCGGCATATCTGGATCTGTATCAGGGTCTTGAACTGTTTCAGTAGCGGGAGTAGGAGGTGGTGATGTTTTTGTAGAAGATTTAGATACTTCAGAGGATATATCAAGTCCATGAAGCAGTGTCACCACCTGTTCAACTTCATCCTCAGCAGGAAGTTTGAATGAGTCAAACATACTGTCATAGTCGAACAAGAAGTCGGGTCCCATCCCTTTTGAAGGTTGTGTATAACGAAGACACGTTACTTCGAAATATTCCTCCACTCTCTTTGTTGCTTTGTTATATGTTGGGTCACAAGGTTCCCAAAACTTAGATACAGATTAAATAACAGTTATCTCAACGTGTTAGTTTATATCCAAGTTTTATATCAAACAAGTTTAAATTAATCTAGGCGGAAAACAAGATTAATTTTAACACAGAGTTTATTATGAATCAAAGTATTATTCACAATAAAGTGTTTGTCTCACAAAGATGACAAAGTATTCAAACCCACACAGATGGTTTGAATACGATCCAAGTAGTATACAAAGATACAGTTATCACTACAAACTTCACAGTAAGTGTGGTAATGCTTTAGCCTAAGCTCAAAGGTCTAGTATACTAATTCTCTTGAATTTCTTGGATAATAGCAGTGCTTTTTGAACTGCTATTTATAGAGTTGGATGTAACTCTATATTATCCAGCTTACATAGTTGTCCAAGGGATAACAGATGCATCTTGGGCAACTTTGCACGCCTTCCTTTTTGCTTTTCTTGGAAATAGAAAAAGCAAAAAGGTAAAAGGTTTCTTTGCTGAGAAGAGAACCTTTATATGATGTTTGACCTTTCTCAAACATCTTATCAGTTGTATCTCCTGTACATTTGTACTTTCATTCTTCAATCTGTGCTCTTCAGTCTGTGCTCATCAGTCTGTGATCTTCAGTCTGTGAACTTCAGTCTGTGAAGCCTTCTGTATTCAATCTTCATTCTTCAGATGATGAATTCATAAGTCTTCAGAAAGAGCATGACTTTCAGTCTGTGAGGATCTTCAGTCTGTGCAGCACAGACTCAAAAACTTCTTCAGTCTGTGAAGCACAGACTCAGAAGCACAGACTCAGGAATTCACTAAGTTTTTCCTGAATACAACTGAGATAGATTTTGACTCTTCAGATTTATAACTTAGGTTTGATCATTGTTTTTCCCAACAATCTCCCCCTATCTGATGATGTCAAAATCTATTTACAAAAGATAATAGAGAAATAATAAATACTAAAGTGAAACATAACATATGAATCAAGACTTATATACATAAAGTCAGAATCACAGTTAGTTCACAAAAATATTACAATTATTACATAAGATTGTAAATAAAAAATTTAGCAATCTTCACTTCTTTCTCTGAGCCTTGATCTCTTTCATCTTTTCCACTTTCCTCTTCAACAGTTCTTCCATTTCCTTATCAGATTTGTCTTCAAATTCTTGATACTCTAGGATGATCTTCTTGCAGATATCTTCAAGTCCAATCATCATCCTAAGTTGGGAAAGGTTGTTGAATAACCAGCTGATCAGTCTTCTTCTGAATGGTTTGGCTTGAGAATGTTTGCATTCCTTCAGCAGGGCAATGCAGTGTAGCAGAGACTCTCTATATAGTCCATTTTGATCCTGGAAGCACTCTATCCCATTGATATCTCTATAGCACAGACCTTCAATGTTGTCAGTCTGTACATAAGATCTATCTATGAAAACAATACCTTTGGGTAGAGGATGCTCCCTTCTCTGCTCATTCTCTGTGGATAACCCAGCTGACTTCTTCTTTATTACAAAGTTGTTTGCTATGCAGAACAACTTGTATTCTTCTTCTGAGATAAGCCCCAGACTGAGAACTAACTCAATCAGGTAAGATAGCTCATCCAGAACTTCTTTCTTCAATTCTTTGTCAGCTGCACTCTTCAAAAGATTAGCAATGGATTGCCATTCTTTAAGCCCTAGAGTGTATAGTTCATCCACCCATACCATCTTCTTGCTCTTGGTCAAAGTCAACTCCAGCTTTAATTTCTGTCCAATCTTGTTCAGATGACATTCTCTAATTTTCTGCTTGAGCTTTGACTTTTGGAAAGTGGCTTGTAGCTTTGGTTTCAGGCTCTCTATCTTCTGTAACCTTGTTGACAGCTCCTCATCTTCTTTGATTTGTTGCTCAACTTGACTTCTTCTGATTTGGGTCAGTGAACAGCTTTCTTCTTGTAGTTCTTGAGTGAGCATGTCAACAAATCTTGCTTCCTTCAGCTTCTGCTCTTCAAGAGTTAATACATCTAAGTATTCGGTTAAGGTCATACCTTGAGCAGTAGCTTCTTGTTGCAAGAGTTCGTCCTGTAGATCTTTCAGTTCAGGACTTCTTGTTCCAGCAGCATGATCATCCACCATCTTCTTGATCTTGCTTAACCTTTCCTGCTTGGATAAGGCAATCTCCTTGCCCTTACCCTTATCCATAACTACTTCCATGGTAGAGCTTGACCCAGGATAAGTGCTTATCAGATGAGCACTTCTCCATTGCATTCTATCTTCAAGTTCACTTCTACCAGGAGGCAGTGTTCTAGTTGTTGTGGTTGGTCTAGCAGGATTGGCTTCAGCTTGGATGGCTTCAGCACTGATAATTAGAGCATCAGTGCTTGCTGCTGGTTGCTCTGAGCTCTGAGTCTGTAATTGATGCTGTGTCTCAGTCTGGGCAGGTTCAGAAAGCACAGACTGAGACTCTCCAGTCTTGACTTTTGAGGCTCCTTCACCTATACCTCCAAAAGTAGCATCATCTTCATCATCATCTGATCTTCTGAAAACTTCAGACTCAGAACTGCAGTCAGGATTGATGGCATCATCATCATCACCATCATTGTCCTGTTCTTCTGCCAGCTTCATAAATTGATCCCAGGTCTTGATCCCCTTCATCTTTGGTTGGGAATCAAAGATATCCCTTTCAGGAATCCTCCTGGCCATTCTTTTCATCTTCCTGGCTCTCTTGATTAACAGAGGTTGAACGTCTTCTTCTTCTTCTTCCCTTGGTCTTTTCAACTCCATCTGACCTTGGGTTGAGATAGTTGCAATTGGGTCTATGTGTAAGACAATGGATGACTCCCCCTGAGTCTGTGCAACCATCTCAGCATGTTCACCTAACTGCAATCTCTCTTGCTCCCCCTCAGTCTGTGCACTCATATCTACAGTCTGTGGCACAGACTGAGCTTCAGTCTGAGACTTCACCCTAGCACCTTCGGGTCCATCATCTCCATCATCTCCCTCACTGCTATCTCCCCCTAAATCTAAGGATTTATTATTTAAATCTTTATCTTTTGAGGTTTTAGCTTCTGCAGACCCATACTTCATCTTCTCCCCCTTTTTGACATCATCTACTAAGTTTGAGAGGGTGGTCTGCATTTCATCTAACCTATTGGATACCTTTTCCTCCAGCATATCCACTTTATCCACCATAGTAGAGACTAGATGCTTCATCTTCTCTAACTCTTTCTTATTATTATTGAACTCAGTCTGTACCCATTCAGACAACTTGTTGATGGCAGAAAGCACATCATTAAGTGTACTAGAAGGCACAGACTGGGTCTGGTTGGAAGGGTTAGAATTTGGTGATGGTATGTGTTCCTCACTTGACTCATGTTGAGACTGAGCAAGATCACTGGAATCTTTTGGGGTTGCACTCTTTGCCTCACTCTGTGTCCTGTGCATGGAAAAGCGATCATAGGCATTGAGTGGTGTAGTTGTTCCCTCAGATCTAATCCGGTGATAGGATAGGATATCACTGGGAAATGATTGTGTTGCACCTGTTGCCTCAAACAGTCCCTGGTGTAATGGAACAGTATCACTGGCAACTGATGTGGAAGTTGGTATGCCTTCACTAACCATCTGGTGATAAGATAGTAGTTCATTAGGCAAAGAAGATGAGATCTGTACCTCAGTCAGTGACATGACTGGGGCATTGGCGATCTGTGCAGAGGGGTGTAAGAAAGGACTCACTGGAATGTGAACTAGTACAGGACTAGTGGTCAGTATGGGCTCAGCCATTGTGAGTGGGGTAAAGAGGGGGGTGGTAGTGCTCAGGATTGGAGCATCTTCTTCAATGCATACTACAGGGGTCAGTGTAGTAGTAGTAATGTGGGTATCCAAGCTGACTAAACTAGGTGTAGGTTGGGTCAGTTGGGTAGCCATTGGCACCACAGACTCTAGCAGAGCTGCAGTGGAATGGACTACAGCACTGGAAGGTGTTCTATTGACATCCAATTCCATGGATGATGATTCCACTTGTGCTATACTTTTTGGGGTTGAGTCTGGTGATTCCTCCAGAGTGAGTGGTGACTCATCTGGGTTGGTTTGTTTGTGACTCTCTTTTGTCGGTGAGAATGGGCTAGGATAAGAAGGTTGATCTGTATCCATGTCCTCAGAAGAAGAAGATTTACTACCTGCATCTTCTGTTGAAGATGGAAAAGACTCAGCAATATGTGAGTCTGACTCCAAGTGCACAGACTGAGTTGAGTCTGTATCCCTGGAGTCTGTGTGCTCTGCTTCAGCCACACGATCTTCAACAGCATGGGTCTCAGTACCCTCACTATCACCTGAATCATCACCCTCCATAGATGCAGAAGCAACATACGGGTGATCAATCCATTGCTGCATAGCAGCAGTGATAGGTGCTCTAGTAAGTGGAACCGGATGGTTGAACACTTTATATGTGAGCGCAGGTACTGGTATATCTGCAGTTTTGTTATTAAAAGACATATACACAGACCCAGTTAATCTGGATTGGATGCACAGGGAGAGTAACCTTATAAAAGGTACATTAAAAATTCTCTGTGACTCATTCACTAGTTTTAAAATTTCTTTAAAATACAACTCTGCAAAGTTGATGTTTAAACCTGTGATAAATGAGCTCAACAGTTGAGTTTCAAACTCATTTAACTCCCCTGTGCTACCAGATTTTCCTCCTAGACTTCTAATGATGCTAGAGATTAAAAATTTCCATCTGGGGGGTGAATCCTGACATCAAAATGGTGCCCTTTTCTTTCGTATATCCAACCAAAGTAAGAGAAGCCCTTGCTGCTTCTTTGGTTGGAATTGGTGCAAAATTATTTCCCAAAGGCAAGTCTAAGACATTCCTAATTAGCTCCTGATCAATGGTAACTGCCCGTTTACCATGATCAATAGTACCAGTAATTGCAGTATTGGTACTATTTGAGGAGCAAGTATACCACCATTCCATTAAAAAATGTGGGTATATTTGAGGAAATGTATTAAAGAATGCTCCCCTTAATGGATGAGCAGACATAAAAGCAGTTAGTTCCTCAAACCCTTTATTCTTTTTATAGTCAGGAATGGAAATGGTAGCTACTTGATTATTTATACAGAGTTTTACCTGTTTACCCTGTTTGAAGGGTTTAGCTGCAGCGATGTTGGCAGGTGCCGTGTAAACCCATTGATCAGCCATTTTGAATGAAGAAATTTTAGAAATTGATTTTGAAAATGGTTGAGCGATTTAGGGTTTATAAACTCTGTTTGTTTTTGGTGTGCAAGTACGAATGAAGAAGAAAGAGGGAAAACAGAAATGGGTATTTGAAGAAATTAAATTTCCGTTAAATGGGACCCACTTGACGGTTTATCCCTTTCTCTGCAACAGTAACGCTGAAGCACGTGCACTTTTTGTATTGAGCAGATAAATAGACAACAAGCGCCAAAACTTTTAATGATTATTACCACAAAAATGGTTTTAGCATTAAATGCAGAGATATTGTTGTTTATTTATTTTTATTAAAGAAAATAAAAAAAATAAAAAAAATAAAAGAAGGTTGTGCCGGCAGTGGTAACAGATTGATATAGCTAACAGTACTAACTTGTGAAAGCAGTACTAAAATTAACTAACAATAGTAACTTGCGAAGGCAGTACTAAAGTTAACTAACAGTGGTAACTTGCCAAAGCAGTACTAAAATCAACTAATAGTGGTAACTGCGAAAGCAGTACTAAAGGTAACTAACAGTGGTAACTTGTGAGAGCAGTACTAAAGTTAACTAATAGTAGTAACTTGCTGCATTAACAGTGTTAATTGTACCAATCTTTACCAGCAGCAAAAAAATATCAGTATTAACCCAGCAGTACTAAAAGTAACTAGCAGTATTAATACTAACAGTGCTAAAATATGAATTCATGAGGGCAGTATTAAAAAGTCTTATCAGTATTAACCAGCAGTACTAAAAGTAACTGGCAGTATTAATACTATCAGTACTAAAATACTAACCTTATGAATTAATAAAACACAAGAATAGAGGTTCTAGTCTGAATGAATATGGTTAGTCTGTGTAGCTAATCTGGAAGAAGTCACACAGACTGAAACATATAATCAGTCAGACTGAGAGAAAATAACATAAGTTATAAAATCTTTTTGGTATTTTCTTAGAAAGTATGTACACAAACATCTCTTAGTCTGTGCTTTTTTGATTGTATGTAGCTGAGAATACAGTTATACAGATTGAAAAGCAGACACAGACTGAGAATTGAATCATACAGATTCAAGGTTTTACTAGGGGTTGAGCATTCCTAGTTGACCAAGCAGATACAAAAATCTATCTTCATTTAAAGGTTTAGTAAAGATATCTGCTAATTGGTCATTTGTGGGCACATATTTGAGAATCACTTTACCTTTCTCAGCACAATCTCTGATAAAGTGATGTCTGATCTCAATGTGCTTTGTCCTGGAGTGAAACACAGGATTCTTAGTGATGACAATGGCACTTTGGTTATCACACATGATTGGAGTTTTTGTAAACACCAAATCATAGTCTGCTAGTTGATGTTGCATCCATAGCAATTGAGCACAACAACTACCAGCAGCCACATATTCTGCTTCTGCAGTGGATGTAGCAACAGAATTCTGTTTCTTGCTTGACCAACTGACTAGTTTGCCACCTAGCAGTTGACATCCACCAGAAGTGCTTTTCCCGTCTAATTTACAACCTGCATAATCTGCATCTGTATATCCAATTAGATCAAAACCAGAGTCTTTGGGATACCAAAGACCCAGGTTGGGAGTACCTTTTAGGTACCTGAAAATCCTTTTTACAGCTTTTAGATGCGATTCTTTAGGTTCAGATTGATATCTAGCACACAAACATGTTGAGAACATGATATCTGGTCTACTTGCAGTGAGGTATAGTAGAGATCCTATCATACCTCTATAAGTGGTTTGACAGACTGACTTACCAGACTGATCCTTATCCAACTTATCTGCAGTGCTCATTGGTGTTTTCATAATTGAACAGTCCTTTAAAGAATATTTAGTAAGTAGGTCATTGACATATTTACCTTGGTTGATGAAGATACCATCAGGTTTCTGATGTACTTGTAGACCAAGAAAGTATGTTAATTCACCCATCATACTCATTTGATACTGTTTTGACATTAAGTTCGAAAACCATTTACATAATTTTTCATCAGTAGACCCAAATATAATATCATCAACATAGATTTGGACTAGTATGATATCTGCCTTGTTCCTTTTGAAGAACAAAGTTTTATCAATTGATCCTCTAGTAAAGTCATTACTAAGAAGATAGGATGATAAGGTGTCATACCAAGCTCTTGGAGCTTGTTTTAGTCCATATAGTGCTTTCTGCAATTTATAGACATGATTTGGAAAAGTGGAACTTACAAAACCTGGAGGTTGTTTCACATAGACTTCCTCCTGTAAGTTGCCATTCAGAAATGCACTCTTGACATCCATCTGATAGACTTTGAAGTCCTTAAATGCAGCATATGCCAAGAATAACCTTATTGCTTCAATTCTGGCTACAGGGGCAAATGTTTCATCATAATCAATGCCTTCTTCCTGCTTGTAGCCTTGAGCAACTAGCCTTGCCTTGTTTCTGATTATCACTCCATCCTTGTCCATTTTGTTTCTGTAAACCCATTTTGTTCCAATAATGGTTTTCCCTGTTGGGGCAGGAACTAGGGTCCAAACATTGTTTCTGTCAAATTCTGTTAACTCTTCCTGCATTGCTTCAACCCAATCATCATCTTTCAAGGCTTCTTCAGCTTTCTTTGGTTCAATGATTGACAAGAAGTTTGTGTAGTAACAAAAATTTGCAGTAGGTGAGCTTGATACTTGAGCTCTTGTTTGTACACCAGAAACATAATCTCCAATTATTTCTGTAATTGGATGATACTTGTGTTCTTTGACTCCTAGAAATGATTCATCATTGAATGGTAAATCATTCTCATTTGGTGGAAGAAAAGCAGGACTGAGTTCTGCATCATCTTCTACATAGGGCAAGTCTGAGTCTGTAGAGTTCACAGACTGAAAACTATCAGACTGAACACATGTATCAGAAGAGTTTGAATCTCTGGACACAGATTCATCTTCTGTTGATGAAGGTACTGTCATTGAATGAGCAGGTTGAGCATCTTCATTATCACTTTCAGAGTCCTGTTGTTGGTTAGCAACAACTTGGATTTGAGATTCAGATCCCACAACAGATAAATCTTCCAATAAATGAACATCAGACTGAGAAACATGTTCATCATTAGCAGAGGAAGCATCAAAGGTGACATTGATGGTTTCTTCAATTTTATTCCTTCTGTTGTTGTAGACTCTGTAGGCCTTTGAGATAGATGAATAGCCAACAAAAATTCCTTCATCAGATTTAGGTTCCATCTTTGCTAACTGATCTCTTTGATTGAGAATGTAGCATTTACTTCCAAAGGTCTGAAAGTAATGGATGGTTGGAACCTTCTTGTGATACAGCTCATATGCAGTTTTGCCATGCCTTTTGACCAAAATAGATCTATTTTGGGTATAACAGGCAGTGTTAACTGCTTCTGCCCAAAAATAAACCTTCATTTGACCATGGCATAACATGGTTCTTGTAGCTTCTATGAGTGTACGATTTCTTCTCTCAGCAACACCATTTTGTTGAGGAGTTCTGACAGAGGCAAAGTTTTGAATAATGCCTTTGTCAGTACAGAATTCAATGAGAGTAGAATTCTTAAATTCTGTACCATGGTCACTCCTGAGTTGCTTGACAGGTGCATCTTTTTGCAATTCTTCCCTCTTGATTAGATTAATAATCTCTTCAGGAGCATCACTTTTAGCCTTAAGAAAGATGGCCCAAGTATACCTTGTGTATTCATCCACAACCACAAGTGTATACTTCTTTCCACCCAAACTGCTAATGCTCATGGGTCCAAACAGATCCATATGGAGCATATGCAGTGGTTGTTCAATTATAGCTAACAATTTGGATGGAAAATGGTTCTTGGTCTGTTTCCCTAGTGTACATGCAGGACAAAGTTTGTCTTTTGCAAATGTAACATCAGGCAGACCTCTAACCAGTTTCTTCTTTGACAGGAGGTTAATATTTTTGAAGTTCAGGTGGGATAACCTCCTATGCCATAGCCAGCTTAGTTCTGGCACAGACTGAGTATAGAGACAGGTCTCTACATTGTTGTCTGCAGAAGAAAGATCCAAGAGATAGATATCTCTTTCTCTTTTGGCAACTAATATAGGTTTGCCTTTGGAATTATAGATAACAGCAGCCTTCTTTCTGATTCTGATTTCACCATCATCATCACAAATCTGGCTAGCACTAAGCAGGTTATGCTTTAATCCCTCAACATAGGCCACCTTTGTTATTCTGATGTTGCCAGCCTTCACCACACCATAACCTTTTATCTTGGCAACAGAGTTGTCACCATATTTGACAGAAGGTCCCTCTTCTTCTACAAACTCTGACAGATTCTTCAAGGAACCTGTCATGTGTCTTGAGCATCCACTGTCTAGGTACCATTTGCTGTTACCCTGCACAGGACAAACAAAATCAATTAGTTACTTTTGGGAACCCATCTTTTGATGGGTTCTTTAGAGTTGGTTGAAGTCAATTCTTTAGCAGTTTTGGTGCTAAGTCTGTGAAGTTGACTTTTAACCTCTCTATTTTTGATTTTGTTGTTTGTAGAAGACATTTGTTTGATCAAAGCAGCCTTTGGCTGTTTAAGAATGGTCTTTGTGCATTTAATACCTTCATGTCCCAGATTTCTACAGTTGTAACATTTTCTGTTCAACATAATGGTCCTTTTGGATTTTGGGTTATTATTTGCACTAGATCCTCTGTTAAACTCTTGTTTTGACTCAACAAATGTTTTAAAATCTGTGGTTAACTTCATTAAGTTTTCACTAAGCAGCTTAATGGTCTCAGTCTGGTTGTTACGATTTGACTTTTGAGAGTCAGACTGAGTGTTAACACAAACAGATTTGGAGTTAAGTTTGCCAGACTGAAAATTTATTTTTCCAGACTGACAGTTAGATCTCACAGACTGAGATCTTTTTAACTCCTTTGTTACTGGTTTTATGCCTTTAGATTTATCATTTGGCATATTATTGTCTGGACCAGTTACAGACTGAGATGTGGAAGGTTCAAACACATTGTAACCTTTCTGTTTATTCTTGATTCCTTTTACCTCTTTTTGTCTTTTTAAAGATGGTACTGTGGGAATATTAACTTTGCCTTTTATAAATCTTTTCTTTTCAAGTTCTATAGTTTCTAAAGATTCATTAGTGATTATAAGTTCAGGCTGTTCAGATTGAGAAGTTTCACAGACTGAGATTTCTGAGTCTGTGTCTTCAGAGTCTGGCTCTGTCTCATATACTAGTTCTTTAGTAACTATTTTTGGTCTAACAAAAGCATTTGTCAATATAACTTTGTCTCCCACAGTATGACTAAAAGTATGAGGTAAAATCTCAGGTACAAATATAGTAGGTTTTGAGTTTATTTCTGAATTTATGTGACTTTTAAGATCAAACTCATCACCTATGACCGCTTGTATCTGAGCTGGAATCTGTTTGGATAAACAGTCCACATTTTTAAGTGATGAAATACACCAAGATTTACAGATCCTTTCATAACGATCAGCTTTGTTTTTATAAGCTTCTTTTTCCAGCTTGATCTTTTTGAGAAGGTCATATTGAGTATCAAGCTCAAGTTTGTACTGTTTATTTTGGTTTATTTCATTCACTTTTGATTGTAGATCTTTTTGAACTTGACTGAGTTTGGTTTTTAAATCTTGCATTTCCTCCAGTCTTTTCAAAAAATCTACATAGATGTGTTCAAACATTTTCTGTTTTTCTGCATCACTATAGTAAAGTTTAAAATGATTTACATTGTAAGCAGATCCTCTGTCCCAGTCTGGATGAACACATGCCTTTTCTGCAAATTTGACATCTTTGTCAAACTAGCTCTCTGTGATAGCCATTAAGCACATATCTTCATCATCCTCAGATGATGAAGATTCTTCATCTATCCATTGTTCAACAACCAAAGCTTTCTCTAGTTTCTTTGGTTGTTGTTTCTCTCCAATTTTCTTGGCGTTGAAGTACTTTTTCTTGTACTTTTTGGCCTTTTCTTCCCACTTATCAGAACTTGAAGATTCTGCAATCTTCACTCTGCAGTCAGAAGAAATATGACCAACTTGCCCACATTTATAGCAAGTAGCTTTCTTAGGATCAAAAGTTGGCCTTCTTTTTGATCCTTTGAATCTTGCTTTTTCTAACCTTTGGGCTAGCCATGCCATTTCAGCTTCTAGAGACTCAGTTTCATCATCTGATTCTGAGTCTGTAAGAGTAAGATGGTAATCTGCTCTAGAGAAAAGTTCTCTATTTTTCCTTGTTGTTGCAACAAGGGCAGCAGATGGATCTTTTGCAATCCTTTTGGCATTTAGATCCTTTCTGGCTTTGGTTTCTTCAAAATTTAGTAGAAGTCCAAACAAGCCAGAGTGATCATATGTCTCCAATTTTTCACTTACAATTAATGAAGTGATAACTTCAGAAAAAGTGTTTGGAATGACATCAACAAATTTTGCACAGATTTCAAACTGTCCCTTGATGATATTATACCTTTCAAGATCATTGATTAAGATCTGAAATCTGGTATGAATATCAGTTAATGACTCATTTTGGCCAGCAGAGAAGTTCTCATAATTTCTTATAAGATTTTTCTTCTTTTGGGATTGTACCAAACTTACACCATCATATTGGTCAGTTAGCATATCCCATATGGCTTTAGCAGTTTTGCAGCCAGATATCTTAGCAAAGATAGGCTCAGTAACTGCATTGCCCAGTATAGACTTGGCCTTAAAGTCTAAAACATATAGTTGCCTGTCTAGATCAGTCCAGGTATTTTTGGCAGCCTCAACAAATTTTTCAGGTGTCAAAATAATACCATTTGCATCTAAAGTTGCAGGAACTATTCTGCCAGGAATAATGGGTCCTTCCTGAATGACTCTAAGCATTTCATCATGAATGCTAGCAAGAAACCATTCAACTTTCAATTTCCAGTGGGTAAAATTTACACCATTGAAGATTGGAATTCCCTTCCCAGCCATAGCAATAGAAGAAGTCATTTTTCAAGGAAAAAAAGATAGAGAAAAAAAAATGGGTTTAGATGATTGTTTGATAAACTGGGTTCCTTTGATCGTTAAAGATTAAATCTTTATTTGCTCTGATACTAGTTGTTGGGTCACAAGGTTCCCAAAACTTAGATACAGATTAAATAACAGTTATCTCAACGTGTTAGTTTATATCCAAGTTTTATATCAAATAAGTTTAAATTAATCTAGGCGGAAAACAAGATTAATTTTAACACAGAGTTTATTATGAATCAAAGTATTATTCACAATAAAGTGTTTGTCTCACAAAGATGACAAAGTATTCAAACCCACATAGATGGTTTGAATACGATCCAAGTAGTATACAAAGATACAGTTATCACTACAAACTTCACAGTAAGTGTGGTAATGCTTTAGCCTAAGCTCAAAGGTCTAGTATACTAATTCTCTTGAATTTCTTGGATAATAGCAGTGCTTTTTGAACTGCTATTTATAGAGTTGGATGTAACTCTATATTATCCAGCTTACATAGTTGTCCAAGGGATAACAGATGCATCTTGGGCAACTTTGCACGCCTTCCTTTTTGCTTTTCTTGGAAATAGAAAAAGCAAAAAGGTAAAAGGTTTCTTTGCTGAGAAGAGAACCTTTATATGATGTTTGACCTTTCTCAAACATCTTATCAGTTGTATCTAGCCTAAGGAAAGAAGAATATCTCCTGTACCTTTGTACTTTCATTCTTCAATCTGTGCTCTTCAGTCTGTGCTCATCAGTCTGTGATCTTCAGTCTGTGAACTTCAGTCTGTGAAGCCTTCTGTATTCAATCTTCATTCTTCAGATGATGAATTCATAAGTCTTCAGAAAGGGCATGGCTTTCAGTCTGTGAGGATCTTCAGTCTGTGCAGCACAGACTCAGGAACTTCTTCAGTCTGTGAAGCACAGACTCAGAAGCACAGACTCAGGAATTCACTAAGTTTTTCCTGAATACAACTGAGATAGATTTTGACTCTTCAGATTTATAACTTAGGTTTGATCATTGTTTTTCCCAACATTATACACACGTTTATTAGGTGAATTATTTGAAAATCCCAAAAAGTAACCTTCACTTGACTTTTCACCGAATTTAGCCACTCTCTCTTTTGTGAGCATAATCATACAGGGATACCCGAAAGGCTCTAGGAACTGTAAATTTGGCTTACGGTTGTTAAGGAGCTCATAACAGGTCTTGTTGCGCTTCTTAACCATGGACACCCGATTCAGAATGTAGCAGGCTGTGTTGACCGCTTCTGCCTAGAACGTGATAGACAGTTTTGAATCAGCTAACACAGTCCGTGCAACTTCAATGAGAGTCCTGTTCTTGCGTTCAGCAACTCCATTTTGTTGTGTAGTTCTCGCAGCACTGAATTGGTGATCAATGCCTTTCTTTAAACAGAACAGACCTAGTGTTGAATTCTTAAATTCTGTACCATTATCACTCCTCAGTTTCTTGATCTTCAGATTGCACAAATTTTCCAGCTTGTCGAACAAGTAGATAAAAATTGCAGCAGTTTCATCCTTGGAGGCCAAAAAATAAACCTAAGAGAACCTCGTGTAGTCATCAGTAACCACCAAACAATACCATGCTCCACCAAGACTCTTCTTGCTCACTGGTCCAAATTAGTCCATGTGCATTAATTCCAACGACTTTTCAACAGAGTTTACCAGTTTTGACTTATGGGTCTTCTTGTGCTGTTTCCCTTTTTGGCAGGGAACACAATGGTCATTGAGCCTGAATGATTGCTTCGGTACACCACGCACAAGATCATGCGTAACCAAATAATTCATCTTTCGAAAATGCAAATGACCCATTCGTCTGTGCCACAGTAAAGATTCTTTTTCAATGGTCTTAGACAGAAAACACGTTTGCTGTTTTGTTTCAACAGTACTCATATCCAGAATGTATGTGTCTCTGTCTCGAGGTGCCCTCAGTAGCACCTATTCATCGGGAATAACAAATCCCGACATCAGAATGCAACACTCATTTTTCGTGAAGACTGTAGTGTACGACTTATCACAAACTTGCGATACACTAAGTAGGTTGTGTTGCAGCTGTTCCACAAAATTTACTTTTTCAAAGCTCACTCGACCGTTTGAGAGTGTGCCTTGACCAGAAATTATTCCTCCTTTGTCACCAGCAAAAGCAACATATCCCCCATTATAAGCATGAACATCGGAAAGAAGGGATATATTACCGGTCATGTGCCGCGAGCAACCACTATCGATATACCATTTGCTTTTAATTACGGCTTCAGATTGCTGCAACACCAAAAACAAAGAGGTTAATAAACGGAGAACCAAGCCTTTACAGACTTGGGCACTCCAGTAGCATCACCCACAATGATCACATCAGTCAAAATTTTGTTTTTAAGCATATCAGAAGTGTTGACTGATGTGACACTGTTGGATGCAGAATCACTAGATGATTCTTTCACTTTCCAAACCTTTTGAGGTTTGGAAGGTTGCTTGTCAACAACATTGAGTTTAGTAATTGAAGATTTGGTTGGTTCAACCTTGCTGAACTTCTTAGCGGGTGAGGGAGAACGTGAACCTCTAAAAGAAGAGGGTTTACCCAAAGAGTTTCTAAATTTAGAAATTCTAGGAACGCCTTTCCCAAACCGCTTTTGAGCAAGCAATGGGCAATCATTTATTAAATGACCTTGTTTCTTGCAATAGAAACAAGATCTTTGCTCAACAGGTTGTTGAAATGTTGGAGCAAACCTATGAGGATGGTTGAATGAACCATTAAAAGAACATGCACACTTATGTGAGCATGTTGAGTTTGACGCTTGTTCAGATAAAACTGTGGATTTGGAAGAATTTTGATGTCTTTTAATATTTTCTTTTATTTTCAAAATCTTCTTTTCAGACTCAGCTTTAGTTTTGCATTTTCCACTTAAAGCCTTAATTGGAGATTCACTAGTTATAATCACATTGTTTGGCTTTATGTTTTTCTTTTCAACCTTAGAATACTCCTCTTATGTTATATCCTCAATTTCAACAATCTCCTCTACAATAACAGGAGATTTACACGTAGCCTTATTTAAAACAGGCTTACTCTCATCAATAGGCTTAACAGACTCAGCCTTAACACAATCAATAACTGGTTTAACAGATTTAACCTCTTGAGCCTTAACAATCTCAGACTCACTAGTTTTTGCCTTAACTGGTTCAGGCTCACTAGTGGTAGGTTGTTCAGCAGTTACTTTAACTTTTTCAGCCTGAAGTTGCACATGCTTACTTATTTTGACAGGAACATATTTAACAGGATTTATGTCTACCTTTGAAAAGGTAGGCATAAATTCTATGATGTCATCCTTAGTAGGCATTGGAAGATAATCTTTAGGAGGCGGGACTTGATGGTAACCAAGTCCAGCCTTGCTTTTAGTATTAGTTCTTTGTGCCTGAAGGATCTCATCAAAGACTAACGAGGAAGTTGAAAAGTTAGACAATTTTCTATTTAAATCTAAAACCTCAGTTTGAGAATCAGAAAGTTCTTTCTTTACCTTAGTAAGCATGGTGACATAACTATCTATTTCATCTTGCTGACTAAAGATTTTAGCTTTTAATTCTTTCTTTTCTTCAAAAATTGCTTTTAACTTTTTGTCACAAACCTTATCATTATCTTTTAACAAGTTATTTGAAGCAGTTAACTGTTCTATATTTGCGATAAGGCGTTCATTTTCTTCTCTTAGCCTGTTCACTTGTCCTGTCAAACGAATACAAGATATACAAGAGAAGGGTTCAATATCAACCTCATGTATGTTGGCCATGAAAGCTTTATTTTGTTGGTCATCATCTGCTTGTTCTGACCAGTCAAATGCTTCATCTGACAACATTAAGGCAGCAGATACCATTGCCTTTTCTTCAACTTTAGCCTTCTCTGTAGATTTGTTTGGAGTAGGCCTTGTGAATCCAGTGGAAGGCTGTCTAGTTTCACATTCACGAGCAAAGTGTCCATAGTTTTGACACTTGTAGCACTTGACCTTGCTCTTGTTGAATCCTTAACCCTTATCATTTGTGTCCTCTAGCGACTTCTTTCCTGTCTTCTTAAAATAGGTCTTGGCTCTTCGAGTGAGCATAGCCAAGTTCCATCTTAAGTCCATTCTCTCCAATTCATCATCATCGATTTGACGGAAATCTTCTTCCGTCAAATCCATAGAACCAACTTTCTTACAGAGAAAGTCATCATATGCGGATAGCAACGCCGAGAAAAGTGCAGCATGATCTTGTGAAGCTGCCGGGATAGGTACTTGATGACTTGATGGTTGAAAGTAAGAACCACCAGAAGAAACACTTGGTTGATGACTTGAAGATCCACCAGATCCACCAGCCAAGAATGCAGAGCCAGATGTTCCAGTTGATGAAACATCCACTCCATAGATCTTAGGATTCTGGACATTTGCAGTAGCCTTTGTTTCCTTCCTTTGCATGTCCAGAAGATCAGCTTCTAGCTGACCAATAAGATCATCAAGAGACATATTCATAATGTCTGGAACTTTTTCCATCATTAAAACTCGAGTATCCCACTTGTCAGGTAGGGATTCTAGAAGTTTTTTATTTATTTTAGTTTTATCCAGAACTATTCCCCCTTCTATCAACTCACTAACCAACTGTGAGTATCTTGAAAACAAGTCAGAAAGAGACTCATTTGGAAGAATATCGAACACATCATACTGCTTCTTGACTAAACGCAATTTATTCTTTTTATATTGTTCACTACCACCACATCTTTTCTCAAATGCCTTCCATAGATCATAAGCAATTTCAAGATGTCGAAATTGCTTGAGGATTGACGGTGGTAATGCCATTGTTATTGCAGAATGAGCCTTTTTATCATTTTCAAAGGCTTTGCGTTCCTCAAGAGTCATTGATTTAATGGGCTTTAATGGTGCAGCATCAGAATAAACTCCAGGATTGACAGGACGTTCGTATCTCTCGGTTAAAGCAACCCACATTTCTGGATCATTGAAAGAAACAAACGCTTCAAAGCGTTGACGCCAGTAGGCATAGTCCATACCGAGAGTATACATAGGTGGTTTATTGGTACTACCTACTTCAGAGTTTTGCTTGAGAAGATCTCCAACACGTTGTAATGAAGAAGACGCCATTTAAATAACCTGGAAAACAACCACACAAACAAACAAAGAACTGTTTATGCGACACAAGAGTCGTGTCGCAGAGTCAGATAGCGACACTAAAGCTGTGTCGCAAGAAATTAATTAAACAGTGTCCAATTAGCGACACAAATATTGTGTCGCAAGAGCAAAGGTTTGTGTCGCAAGTAATGTCGCAACTTATGTCGCAACAGAGATCTGGTGTCGCAAAAGGTTATGTCACAGAAAACCTAACTACGACACAAAGGCAATGTCGTAGCTTGTGTCGCAACTTCGAGGAGAGCAGCGGCTGAAAACCCTTAAATTCGCAAACTTTCGAAACCCTAACGAAAAATTGCGATCTGTCGACGAAACAAAACACCCAAATCTTCAAGAATAACCAGAAAATGATTCTTTGAGACGGTTAATGAAGATCTAATACTAAAAACACCTTGATTTTAACCGAAAACACGTACTAAAACGATCCGATAACACCAAATCCGAAGATTATGGCTCTGATACCACTTGTAGGATCCCTGATCTTGGACCTAACCGAATCAACACAAACAATCGAGAGGCGAAATTCAAACGATTGTATATAGTACGTAAAACACAAACGAATCAAACGCAAATCACTTGTATATTAATATGATAATCAATTAGCTTGAATACAATGAAATGCCTTATAATCACTCTCTGAAACCCTGGATTCGTCAACCCTAGAACTGAACTCGAGAGCCTCTATTTATAGGCAAACAAACTGATCCTGCAACACAAGGGTTGTGTCGCCTGACCGACTTGTGCGACACAAGCTCTGTGTCGCCTAATCACAAAATGTAATTTCTAAGTCTAAAACAAAACTTGTAATTACATAACCAAAAACTATTACAGACCGGGACCAACTGACAAACACCAAATATGCACCAACATTTGGATTATAAGGGAAGGGGTTATATGAGGGAAGGAGAAGAAGAAAAAGTGAAGCTATAAAACTTTTTTTATACCTATCGCTGTCGGTGATTGAAATTTCTTTTTTTTTTCTTTTTATAAAACCTGTTTTTTATCTTTTTCTTTTTTACTTTTTATATAATTTCTTTTAACCTATCTTTTTACCTTTTTAAACATTTTTTTTTCATTTTTCTTGCTTAAGCTATATATATATATATATATATATATATATATATATATATATATATATATATATATATATATATATAAAATGTAGTAAAACAACAAATTGCAACTCCATCTCTACATGTTGAAGGCTCTAATTCCCCATGATACATTATAGCGTAACTAGAATTGATCATTCTTAACACATATTCTAACCTTGGTTTTTAATCTGTTTGACTACAAATGCTAAGGATCTAAAGTCAATATAAAACACACCTCGTTGATGTATTGGTAATCGAAAACACAATTCTAACCTTCGCTGCAACATAATGATCATAACTCGAAGTATTGGTAATCGAAAACACGGTTTGGACTCTCAAACTCAACCAATCTCTATTATCTATACTACTTAATAAAAGAGTTTGAATGAAAAGTATCAATCTTAATATAAGGGGCAAGTCTATTTATTAAGTTGCCCTCTCAAACTAAGGTATCCAATCATTCGTGATCAATTAGATTATTAAATGATCTCACAAAATGTCCTTACTATAATCTTTGGTAACCAAAATAATTTATATTATTTTGAAATTCTCTATGGTTTGTAACACGTATGTTACATAACATTAATAACCATTAAGGGTCTTATTAATACATATAGACTGACAAAGTAAATCTAAGAATCTAGTACGAATTCAGTTTCGCCATCCAATATTCAAAATAAATCAAACAACATATTATAATAACTTCCATTACTTTTAATGTTCTTATAACTAAAAATTTATTACTATCAAACTTTGTAACGTATTTCACCTCTACGTAACATAACATCGTATAAGCTCTCAAAGGAAATTCACTCATAAAGTTTGTATAAAATTGAAGAAATTCCTGGTTGTAACTAATCTACGTTAGGCTCAAATAACAAGACATGCGTTGAATTCGAGATCGACAAGCGCCCAACTTATACGGTAAGACTACCTTCTAGAATCATTTAACATCAAGAACTTCATAAATGATCATTTAACATCAAGAACTTCATAAATGATCATTTAACATCAAGAACTTCATAAATGATAACATTTGGTTACAATTAAAGTTAAGAGAAACACAAAACCATTTAGCTTTCCTAATAGGCGAAAACGTAATGCATAAGCTCACAAACGAAAATATTAATGAACAAGGGGAAATCATTAGGAATTTGTTTATTTGACACGTTAAATAAATTTAACGTATCCTATTCTATATTGGTACTAGCATGAGAATGGTCCATTTCAAATCCATACAAAATAAGACTGGTGAATCTTAACTACTGTCTTAAAGTGTTCAACCAAAATATATGGAAACCTAATTATAAACAATTACAAGGGGAAAATTAAATTTCACACGACACAAATCGATCGATAGAGAATCAATAAAATATCTACCATAAGGCGTTGACCTTATATACAAATACGAAACACATAATATCTCCGATTAACGTTCTTTCGTTCGATTCACTGTTACACAGCATTGCGCGGGTATAGAAGACGACTACTCCAAACCCGAGAACCGATCCTATTTTCAAATGGAACCGAACTCTAATTGCTACCCGACACCAAAACATCACCGAAGCTTGGGCTAAACATTACATTTCTTTAGACCGATCTACAAATTGTCAGGACAACCTTCAAAAACACACCTGCACGAGCGAAAGCGGGGATATACTCGTTGAAACTTGCTAGAGATAACAGAAAATAGTAGGAAGTAACCGATAGGAACTATTCAAGTGGTTCGGCACAACCCTGCCAACATCCACCCCTAAGATTCTTCTTTATTTTTATAATAAAAAGGTCCCGATGCTAGAAAACGTATACTATGAGTTTAACCCAAACCCCTTAGATTTTAGGATAAAATCTAAGAACACACTTATTCACTTCTTACAGAAATAAACTCTTATAACCTTATAAAGAGATACTCTCGCGCGTAAGAACTCCTCTTTCTTTGGTGATATCGTGGACTAATCTCTCCCGACAATACAACCCTTGCATATGACCAGAACACATCCTTGATTTAACAATCTACACATTCGGATGAAGAAACAATATTTTTCATTTGCTTGGTCAAGACCATTCATCAATAGTTGTCTATCCTTCCATGCAAATAATTCAGCTACAAAGTCTAGTATATATGAGCCACCAATATGGACTACCGCTCATCATAGATAAATTCGATAAATCAAAGTCTAGTCCAAAACCATGGGAATTAACCACACGACGGGTACGAAATGCATATCTCACGTATTAACAATCACCTTCAATACCGTACTACCTTTTAGCTAGGAACCCCTTACTATCTCTAGATAACAACACAACTTTTCATCTTTGAACTTCATGTGAAACAAATATAAAATTTTCATGGTTGTCGGTATTGACTCCAACTGAATTTCGGGACGAAATTATCTTAACGGGTGGATACTGTGACAACCGTCATCAAATCAGAATAGTTGACTGTCGTTGACTCTCACTTTTAACCTGTAAACTGAATCTATGATCTCGGGCTTGAAACTCATAAAGATTTCGTGTCATTTCTATGTCAATTGATGATTCACACTCGGAAACTATTGAACGAAAGACGTATATGAACGTATGATACTAAGATCCTAAGTCTACAAACATAAGTAATAAGAGTATTAGCACATAAAATAATATTTATATAAGAAGCTAAGTAAAAATCTATAACATATAATTACAAAGAGATAATATGTAAAAAGATAAAAGTTGAGTTTTTTGCGAGAATGCACTGTTTGGGCCATAACTCTCTCATCCGGACTCCGATTGAGACGATCCACCTGCCCAGACGACCAGAACTCAGAGGGCTACAACATATCCAAAATTCAGAGCATTTGGAGTTTTTGAAGCCCAACCGCCAGTTGGATGTGCGTGGGCTGCGAGTTGGGCTAGCCCAACCGCCGGTTGACTAATCCAACCGCCGGTTGGGGGTCTGCAGCTATAAATTCTTAATTTTTAAACCCTAAATGAATTGTGTAAACCTCAAACGAGTTACAGTCGTATCCTTACTCAATCTCCGTCGATTTCTTCATAAAATCGCTCCATATTCAAGGATCTTAAGCTCTCGTTCCATCATATTAATCAGAATCATCGTGTACGCATTCGTTGATAAGTTTTTGACATCCGATTCATCTTTTAAATCCCTATCCATTGAGATTTGATTTTGATGTGGCCATATGAGGGTTTTTAGGGTATGATTAATGGTAGATTTGATTACATGATTATGTGTTTGATTTAGACTTGTTATTATGCAAGACCGAACATAGAACTTCAACGTATATGCTGGACAGATTTAATTAATGTATTTGCAAGGTCATAACTTGGTCATATCATAATCTTTTTGAACGAATTTTGGGTCTAAACTTAAGTACAAGGAGTTTAGTTTCTGTTGCAATTGGTTTCGTGTCAAAACATTAAGTTTTGGTCAGTCAAAAGACGATTTCAAGATTAGTGGTCAGAACTGAGTTTTCGATTTGTATTTTGGTTCTGTTTCGAGTCATGAAAACATATGTTAAACTTCGAGTTAGGTCATGAAAATTTTTCTGGAACAACTTTAATGTGTTAAATGAATTGTGTAAAAAGATTGAAATTTTTAAAAATCTTTAAGTATTGTAACTTTTATAAAAGATTTGAGAGGTCAGAAACATATTTTCTATGTATAAGTTATGTCGGGAATTTCTAAAAATAGTAGGTCAGTAAGATAAATTCTAAGAAAATTATTTTATGTTCTAAACACTTTAAAAAGTGTGTAGTTAAAGTTTGAAGGTCTAATAAATTTATTTGGTCACGGATCAAGGTTGTTAAAGTGACACTAAAATTATGCACAGAAATCGTATTTCAAGTGTTGGTATTAATTACCTTAGTTGGTCATTCAGAGAGTCTTACATTTTATTAACACATGAAACGGGACTTATGAGGGGGCTTAAAGGCTAGTAATAGTACATCAAAATAGGGTACAATGGAAGGGCATTTAACCTTGTCTAGATTGTAATCAAAGAATATACTTATGTGCTTGTAGATTATCGTAAGGATTAACTTGGAGACTTTGTTTGCTTTGCTTTCAAGGTTAGTTTCGTGGCCCCATTTTCTTTTACTTTTCACTTGGGGAAAAAAAATGCTCAACTTATTTTCAACTATTTTTCATGCTGTGAAATCTATTTACTCGATTTTGGACAAATGAATGAATTGTGTAGAATTATGTGCAACTATCGTGGAACATCATTGTTATACTATTGGTCATACTCTTTTTGGGGTAATGATATCACACATTGGAGAATCTACATACTATTGGTCATACTCCTTTGGGGGTAATGATATCACACATTAGGGAATTTACATACTATTGGTCATACTCCTTTGGGGGTAATGATATCACACATTGAGGAATCTACATGCTATTGGTCATACTCCTTCGGGGGTAATGATATCACACATTGAAGAATTTACATACTATTGGTTATACTCCTTCGAGAGTAATGATATCACACATTGGGGAATCTACATGTTATTGGTCATACTCCTTCGAGGGTAATGATATCACACATTAGGGAATCTACATGCTATTGATCATACTCCTTCGAGGGTAATGATATCACACATTAGGGAATCTACATGCTATTGATCATACTCCTTCGGGGGAAATGATATCACACATTGGGGGAAACTATGTATGCTATTGGCATTGCTCTTTTGAGAGTAATGACTACGTACATTGTATGCTATGAGACTTATCATTTACACTGATTTCACTTATGTGTACCATTTCATTTCATTGTCCTACTACTATCATACTCATTGCACAGCAACTGTTTATGTGAGTCAAAACTAAACCTGCGGAATTCACCAACCTTTATGTTGACCTTTTCGAGCATTTCTTTTCAGGTAATCAGAATTAAGGAGCTTGAGACTTAGTGGCTTTAGCGAGACTTTTAGGCTGCATTGAGACTTGGTTTGCGATGTGACAATTTGATTCTTATGATGTTATGACTATGTACTCATGGTAATAATTGACCACGGCACAACTCGCCATTTGTGTCGGGCGATATCGTGACACGTTGTTGATTGCATTTTGTGTTTTCTATTATATCAATGTGTTATGATCTAGTCGTCCGTCGCACCTCATGTTTCCGCCAATGATGGGGTGTGACACTAATCATATATATATATATATATATATATATATAATGGGATGATCCAAGGGGAAGCACTTTTTTTAAGAGAAGTGGGAAGCGTTCTTATTCATCACGGGGCATCTTAACTTCGAAAATACAAATCTCACAAAAAAACGAAGTGAAATTTGTTTAAATGTTAATAAGAATCGGTGTTATGAATGTTAAGCTTCATTGATAAATTCTTTTCGTGGGTTATAACATTAATTTATGAATATTAAACCCAAAATTGTTAATATTCATCGCGGTGAATGTTAGTTAACATTCATGGTGATGAATGTTAAAATTAAAATATTTTCAAATAATGTGATGTTTTAACATTCATCGTAATCAATGTTAGTTGACATTCATCACGGTGAATGTTAACAATTTATTAAATAAATATTCATCAACTAATGTTATGACTTAAAAATGAAATTATTCCGTTCATATATGTTTTATAGCATCGATTTTGATTATTATTTATTGGTAAAAATATTTTTTTTGTTGACATTTTGATTGTTAAGTGTAATATTCTTCGTGTTGAATATTAACGCTACCCCCTTCCCCCAAGAAAAATACTTCCCTCTTGAACACTCCTATATATATATATATATATATATATATATATATATATATGTGGTAATCATCAACATCATACAACATATATATCTACTTACAATTGTCTCCACCGAGACTAGAACCCACAACATTTTGGTTGATGGGCTGTTCACGTAAAATTAGGTTAAAGGTCTTCTGATTATATTATGGTCATATGATACATAACACACTAGTACACAACTAATCAGTTACGGCGGTAACCAGTCCACTATTTATGTTAGTATTGTTTAAAATGAATATATCTTTAGAGGCGGTGAAAACACCGCCTTACATAACCATTCAATAAAGCGGTTCTAAATAAATAAAGGCGGATTAGTTCAGTCACTCGCATTAGTTTTGATCGTCATTTGAGGGTGAGACTTTTAGCTAATATAAATTGGTGCATTTTTCGTTGTTTGGCACCAAAATCAAGGTACTTTTAAGGCGGTTTCTCTTGTTATGTTATGGCGGTTACATTGTAATTTAATTTGTAATATAGTGGTTCCTATAAAATCGATGAATACATTCTTTTAATTAATGTAATAAGATATAGCATTTTATTAGGTGTTAAGGCGGTCTTTTTTTTACCGCCGTAGTAATTTATTTTATTTATAAAACTGTGAATAATTTTATTAATTGATAAGGCGGTCTCCGCCGAACCTTCGTATTGTTTTTAATAATCCAAAACCACAAATAAGGCTGTCTAGAAAATCGCCTTATTTGGTTATTTAATTATCAGGAAAAAAAAATTTAGCTAATTAATAAATTAAATTTTAAAATAAAAGGTGGTTACTATGTGGTCAAAATAAGATGGTCTTTGTCCATTTTCAGGTAACATTTTTTTCACGACTAATTTGGTATTTGCAGTATTCAATTTCCAGCAACCAAAATTGACCCAAAAATCACAAGCAAAACAACTAATTAAACAACATATAATATATTTGAAACATCAAATATATCACCAGGATCAAAATTCCAACATCAAAACAGTAACCACTAAAGTACAATTATGCAACTACAAAACAAAAATATGAGTTCTAGTTTATACCATATTCATCATCGAGGTATAAGTTAGCAAACGTCCTTCTGTTGTTAATTACCGTTTGGTCAAACTCCTAATCTATATAAGCCTCTAAGTTTCTCCAACTTGACAAACAAATTCATTTATGCTGGCAAACTTAAAACGAGAATAAGTATTAATTTTACTAGAACTTAAATTATTTGGGAAGTTTGATTGCATATTTGACAGTCCCGATTTCCTTCAATTCAAATATAACTTAAACAAGCTTTGAATTATTACTGAGAAGTTGCGGAATAACACTCAATAATATTAGAAAGATCAAAGATAAATATTTAGAATAATAAATAACGAAACACAAATATTAAATCAAAGCCTCAATCTTATTAATATGAATAAGACGAATACACTTTTGTATTAGGGTTTACACCTTGAAGCTGCGCTATTCTATTCACTAATTTTCGTATATCGATCTAGGTTCTAAGGATCTCTATTTATAACACATAGAGTCCTGTACAATCTCCTATTATTATGGAATTAGATAACTTCCATAACAAACTCATTCTTATCACAAAGTCATAAACAGTGTTAACTACCACATTCAAACATTCAGTGGAAACAAACTTCCATCAGTGGTAACTGCTTCATTTGTGAAGGTCCGTATAAACATCTAACAGTGTTAACCACTTATATACACTAACAGTCTTAATTACATAAACAGTGGAAACTACTTACAAAATCAACTAACAGTTGTAATCTCCGACCAGTGTTAATCTTCAACAATCAGTGGTAACCATGTTAGTCTTCAGTGGTAATTCTTCACTATCAGTGGTAATCTTTTGATCTCTTCAGACTTAAGAGTGGTAATCCAAACCCAAATCAGTTTATCCCAACAATCTCCCCCTAAACTTAATTTGTCATCTACAGCATTAAGTTTCTTCAAATTCTCCATTTTAGCTTCTTTGAAGATGCTTTCAAAACCAAATCTTGGATTTCTTCCCCAACTGTTCTTTTCTGTGAATCTGGTTCAAAATCATGTATACTAATCTCTGAGCAACCTCATTACATACAGAAGAATGTAATTTGGCTAACTTCAGGCTCCTTAATAAACTCAGATTCATGTCATACTCTCTGTCTGTGAGCATGTACAAGATCTCACCATCTTCTAAGATAACCTGATGTACTCCAGGCACCTCAAAATATATCCACATCTTTACCACCTTGAATGTACCAAATCGAAAGGAAAACTTTTCTGGCTCATACATCATTTGAATCCAGTCCCATGTGACTTTCTCAATGATATTATCAATTCTCTGTCCATCCAATTTCCTCTTCCCAATCTCATACATTTTATCCATATCAGCTCTACTCACCCTTCTCAAAATATCCCTGAATGACCTCCAGAAAGATTCACTACCATCAGCTCTAATAATTCTTATTTTCTCCTCCTTCTTAGGTATAAGCAACTTGACTACCATCCAGTCAACAATCTCAGGCAAGTCCTGATTTATTGGCTCTGCTTCAACTAGATGTATAATCATCAAATCATTCAATTGCCCTTCATCTCTTTCCAAATCATTGACCACCTCTTCCACTGATTCTTTCTGTTCATTCTCCTCTTTTACTTCCCGTTCTTTCTTTTTCTTCAACTCCTCTTCCTTCCTCTGATTTTCTTGATAAGGCACAAATATATCTCTTTCATATGCCCTGGCCATCTCTTGATATGTCATTTTCTTTAACACCCCAGCAGGGATTGTGCACTTCAACATGTTATATAAGTCTCTTCTTTTCTGTGCAATGGTCATTGGCTTGCTTGCTTTCTTCATTCTTGCTTGCTCAGCCTTCTTCTTCTTAACTTGACCCACCAAATACTCAACGGATTCTTCTTTCTCCTTTCTTAACATCCACTCATCAAACCTATTCACTTCCTCCTTTGTCATCATAACAAACCTACCGGGCTCAACCTCAACTCTTATCAAACTAGCATCCATCTCAGCATTTAATTCAGCTTGTAGCCTCTGTGCATATTCTTCATCATTTGCAGTAGCATCAGCAGGCACTTGCTTTGATTTCTTCTTCTGTTTTGGCTCTTCCACTAGCTTTCCCTTACCTTTATCATTTGGGTCAATCTTAGGTAAATCTGCTCTTTGAAATGTAGGTGCTGTAGCAGGTTATCGGATTGTGAAACCAGGCAAGGATGGTTCACTTTTCTTCCTGCTAAACTTCTGAGCAAACCTGTCTGCAGCAACCTCTTTAGTCTTTTCAATTTCAGGGCTCTCCACCTCTTCTTCTTCATCTTCTGCCACCCTTATTTCTTCTGTTTCATCATCCAAGTTTACCCCAGCAGGTTGTTCACTTAAATTGGCACTGGCACTCTTGGATGCCTCCTCTATTATCTTATCAACCTCTGCTTCACTCTCCATCATTATCTCCTCATCTACCTCTTCAGACCTATCATCTCCACCCTGTTCATTCTCCCCCTTTTTGAATGCATCTTCTGAGGGTTCAGGGGAAGAGAGAACAACTCTGGCTTGTTGCACAGGGACAGATCTTTTGTATTTGTCATCAATTATGTAGTACTTCTGACCCTGCTTCAAGCACTTCAGCACAATTATTTTCAAGGCATCTATCTCAGCTTGTTGCTTCTTGATGATCCTTTTCTGCCTCACCACCTCAGCCCACATAAAGTCCAGCATATCCGTCAATTTTTCATAGTTCAAGCTAGCCTTATCACCTTTAGGATGTGACTCCTTTGGTGAATCATTGACAGAATTTCCATCTGATTCATGCCTAGCATGAGCATCAGATGGCCCTCTTTTCTTGGTACTGGGTCCACCAAAATCACCTTCTTGCAAAGGATCATGTTCTGGTGTTGCCTCTGTTTGAGTCTTATTTATGTTACTTCTGTCCTGCTCTGCCATTTGGCCAGAAGCAGTAGAAGCAGCCCTCCCAGAATGGTCATCCCACTCCTTATAGACCACATGCTGTGTTGATTCATTGGACTGAGACATCTGAGCAGCAAGAGCCTCAGATGTCTGTGTTTTAGCCCTTTTGGCTTTAGCAGTGGTTGGCTTGTGGGTCCCTTGTTTTCTTTTGATACCCCCAACTGCTGTGGGTTGAGAGATGATGGGTGTGTCATCTCTCTCAGCAGATGGTTCAGCTGTAGTGGGTGGAACTGCAGCTGTGGTGGAGGGTGCAGGAAGCATTGTTGGAAACAATGTTGTAACCCTCCCAGAAAATTTGGAGTCCCTCTTCATATTTGAAAAAACCTTAGGTTTATGAGAGAGAACACCAATAACAGTATCCTGGTCAGGCAGATTTTGGATTTTGTGCATTTAAAATTAACTGCACAAACCTAGGATACATCAAAAATTTTAATTTTGGTTGCTCAATGTTTCTGAGCATACCAGAAAATATCAGATTTGAAAAATTAAACCTTTGTCCAGTGGCAAGACAAACAGTTGCATATGCAATGTTGCTGCCAAACTGTTCAAAGGCTGATCTTTTGGATGAGAGACAGTGTAAAAGAGTATGTATTAAAAACCTCCATTGATGGGAGAAAAGAGTCTTTTGAAACGTAAAAGTATCTAAAGGACCTTCATAACCCATCAATCGAAAATTTTCATACAATGTTTGAGTAGATAAAGAAGTAATACCTGTCTCATCATCAAGTTGTAAAGAAGCACGAACAGAGGCTTCAGTGATAACTACCCTGGTGTTGGCCACCATGGAGACTATGCTCTTAGTCCCCTGTTCGTCTTCGATGGTTGCATTTACCCAGAAGTCATTAATGTGATCTTTGGAGACTCTGGGTGATACTGTAAGAGCATGATAGATGTGAGAGGCACGAAGGAAATCAATAATTTGGATGAAGTCCTGTGCCTCTTTGGGTTTCATCAGATAGGCGATCATGTTATGATTCTGCCCTATTGCTAGTGTTGTGGAAGAGGAAGTGGAAACCATTGATGTACAATCAAGTGGAATTTGAGGTTTAGATGGTGATTGAATGGTTAATCGCAAGAGTGTAGGTAGGAATTGAGAGCGTATTGAAGAACGACAAGTGTTTGGGTTTATATACTGTTCAATTTAGGTCAGTGGAAAAATTCCCAATTTTAACGCTAACAGTGTTAACAGGTGAAGTAGGACAAACAGTGGAAACGGAGAAATTGCACTAACAGTGATAACTGTCCAAACACGGGTTTTATGCGCTTGCCCATCTTACTTATCTACGCTAACAGTGCTAACTTGTATAAGCAGTACTAACCAACCAAGGCAGTCACAACTCAATACAAGCAGTACTAATAGTCGCGCTATAAAGTAAAGAAAGCAGTATTTTTTTTTTTTTACCGACAGTTGTAACGCCAACGCAAGCAGTGGTAACACTCTTTAAGCAGTACTAAGTCTCCAAACCGTGGAAATTAAACCTGCGCAGTGTTAACTAAAAACAAGCAAACAAAAAAATAATACAAGTATACAAACAGTACTAATTACCAAAGGCAGTGGTAACTTGTTTCAGTATTAACACTGGCAGTGTTAAAAGTAACTAACAGTACTAAAACTACTTAGCAGTGTTAAAATACGCCAGTAGTGTTAACACGAACAGTGATAATTAGGATATCAGCATCAATCCCAAGTTTAAGCAAAAAAAAAAAATTATTAGGTCAAAAATAGTGAGAAAAGTTAAGACAGATTCATCAATCCAATGCTGGTAACCAAAAATGTAAATCTGCCCACATCAAAAGCTTTGGTAAACAGATCTGCATATTGATTATCAGTATGAACTTTAAAAATTTGTATAAGCCTTTTCTCATTACAATCTCTAATAAAATGATATCGTATTTCTATGTGCTTAGTTTTTGAATGTTTAACAGGATTGTTTATGATACTGATAGCAGAGTTATTGTCAATAAATATAGGAGTTTTAAGAAAAGTCAAACCATAGTCTAACATCGGATTCTGAATCCATAGCACTTGAGCACAGCAGCTAGCAGCAGCAACATACTCAGCCTCTGCTGTTGATGTAGACACAGTGGATTGCTTCTTGCATTGCCAGGAGACTAACCTTTCTCCTAAAAATTGACAACCCCCTGAAGTAGATTTCCTATCCAAATTTGCACCTCCATAGTCACTATCTGTGTAAGCAAGCAGATCAAAAGAACTGTTCTTTGGGTACCAAAGGCCTAGTTTTGGCTGGCCTTTTAAATACCTAAAGATTCTTTTCACTGCATGCAGATGTGACATCTTTGGATTGGATTGGAATCTTGCACACACACACACAGCAAACATGATGTCTGGTCTTGATGATGTCAGATACATGAGGGAGCCAATCATTGATCTATAAAGATGAACATCAACATCTTCCCCCTCAAGATCTGCATGTAATGCTTTGTGTGTCTCCACTGGTGTGCTTGCCACCTTGGCATCCTTGTAGCTAAACCTCTCCAGAATGTCATTCACGTACTTACTTTGATGAATGAAAATCCCATCCTTCTGCTGTTTCACTTGTAATCCCAGAAAGAAGGTTAATTCTCCCATTGAGCTCATCTTGAACTTGTCATGCATCAAAACTTCAAAATGCTTGCACAGACTGTCCCTTGTAGAGCCAAAAATGATATCATCTACATAGATTTGTACTAGTAGGATATCATTCTTAATTCTTTTGGTGAACAAGGTCTTGTCTATTGCACCCCTTGTGAAGCCATTCTTCAGTAGATATTCTGATAAAGTGTCATACCAGGCTCTTGGTGCTTGATGTAAGCCATAAAGAGCTTTATCCAGTCTGAGCACTTTATCAGGATACTTTGAATCCTCAAAGCCTGGAGGCTGGCATACGTAAACTTCCTCTTGAATAGTGCCATACAGAAAGGCACTCTTCACATCCATTTGATAGACCTTGAATCCTTTGAAAGAGGCATATGCCAGGAACAGTCTGATAGCTTCAATCCTAGCCACAGGAGCAAACACCTCATCATAGTCAATCCCTTCTTCCTGTGAATACCCCTGGGCTACTAATCTAGCCTTGTTCCTGATCACTATTCCCCTTTCATCTTTCTTGTTCCTGAACACCCATTTTGTGCCAATTGCTCTTTTGCCTTTGGGTAGATCCATCAAGGTCCATACTTCCTGTACTTTGAATTGAAGTAGCTCCTCTTGCATAGCTTCAATCCAGCTTGGATCCTTTAGAGCCTCTGTTACCTTCTTTGGCTCCATCTGAGATATAAAACAGGCATATAAAGAAGTGTGGAGTCCTTCTTCTGATATTCTGAGTTGCTGCCTTGTTTGTACAGGTGTGCCAATATCACCAATCACATTTTCTAGAGGATGGTCTCTATGAACATGATAGTGTGATGTTGGTGATACTGACATCTCATATTCCAAGTTTGTTATATTCACATCCAGATCTTGTAGTTGTGTATCTGATGTGATACTTTCCCTAATCTGCCTTGAGGGAGTGAAAATGTTATCCATGATTCTCTGTTCTACAGCTGATAGATCAGTTGAATCTGCAGCTGTCTTATCCACATTTTCATTCTCACTTTCTTCTCCATCTTTTTCTAAAGCTGGCATATTAGGATCATCAGGCAAGTCTGGTGATGTTTCTGAACTCTGTGTGGACTGCTGTGAAGTGGAGTCAAATACTGCTGGTGGATCAGGTGACCAAATAGGAAATACAATATATTCATGTGGTTTGTTTTGCTGTGCAGATGGTATATCTGTTGATGAAGTACTTGTACCTGCATGTATACCTGCACTTGATCGCACATTTGTATATCTGAAAGCATGGGTTAGTGCATCAATATCAAACAAAGTTTTTGGTCCTTTTCCTACAGTATTTTCAGTATATTCATTAAATGTGACATCCATTGACTCCTCTATGATTCTGGTCTTTTGGTTGAAGACTCTATAAGCCTTACTTTGAATAGAGTAACCAACAAAGAGACCTTCATCAGCCTTACTTTCAAACTTTCCTAAATGACTTTTGGTATTTAAGATGGTACAAGGACACCCAAATGGTTTTAAGAAACTAACCAATGGTTTTCTCTTAAAAAACAGTTCATATGGTGTCTTGTTGTGAGGCTTGACAACTAATACCCTGTTTTGGACATAACAAGCAGTGCTAACTGCTTCTGCCCAAAAAGACATAGGTAATTTAGACTCAGCTAACATAGTTCTTGCAGCCTCAATTAGTGTCCTATTTCTCCTCTCAGCTACCCCATTTTGTTGTGGAGTCCTAGGTGCACTAAATTCTCTCTTAATACCTTTGTTTTCACAGAATTTATTCATCTCATAATTTTTAAATTCTGTACCATTATCACTCCTAATGATTTTTACTTTGAGATTCATTTGGTTTTCAATCTTAGTTATAAATGATCTAAGTGTTTCACCTGTTTCATCTTTTGTCCTAAGGAAGAATACCCAGCTAAATCTAGTAAAATCATCAATTACTACCAAACAGTATAATTTCTTCCCTATACTGCTTATGTGTGTTGGTCCAAATAAGTCCATATGTAGTAAGTGTAATGGTGAAAAGTTTGTGTTCACAATTTTGGACTTAAAAGAAGACTTGTGTTGCTTGCCTTTTTGGCAGGCAACACAATGATCATCACATGAATATACCTTTTCAGGTAAACCTCTAACAAGTTTGCTTTTGACAAGCTTATTAATGGTCTTATAATTCATGTGACACATCCTTCTATGCCATAGTTCAGATTCATTTATAGTTGCTTTGCTTATAAGACAGTTTAGTTCAGGTTGAGGTTCCATATTTGTCAAGTCACACTTATATACATTATGCTTTCTAGGAATTCTCATTAAAATCATATTTTCAGGTATTTTAAATTCCTTGGAAAGTATAAGGCATTCAGTGTCAGTAAAATGAACTGGGTTCTTTTTATCTGTGATTTGACTCACACTTAGCAAATTGTACCTCAGTTGTTCAACAAAATACACATCCTCAAAACTTATCTTATTGCTGTGCACTATTCCTTTGCCTGTGATTTTTCCTCCTTTGGGATTGCTTCCAAAAGCTACATATCCTCCATTAAATGATTTGAAGTCCTGCAGCATTTTCCTATCCCCTGTCATGTGCCTAGAGCAGCCACTATCCATGTGCCATAAGTTTGCTGGCTTGCCCTGCACATCAAATTGAAACTATAATTAGTTTCTCTTGGGAACCCAAACCAATTTGGCTTTGGGTTTCCCATGTGCATTCACAAAGTCAACTTTCTTGAAGATTATTGATTGTGATGCACAGTTGGTATTTGGACCTTTTGATTTATCAGTTTTAATTGGTGTCCAAATCCAACTTATTTTAGGCTTAACAGTGGAAATTGATCTAACAGTGTTAACTGTTTTATCAATCTTACTAACAGTGTTAATATTGTTAACACTGACAGTTTTAGTTTTTACCACTGTTTTTGCCTTGTTACTATTGGCTAATTTTCTAGTTAATACTGATGTAGTAGAAATAGCTGTAGCAGTCAACTTAATAGCCTTGACAATTTTCTTCTTGGCAGTAGTAATGCGATCAATTTTTGATTTAAAATTTTGCTTATTGATCATATCAGTTCCTGTCCATTGTTGTTTTCTAATCCTTTGAAGATTCTTAGGATTATAATAACAATCATGTTGAAGATGATTGTTTCTGCCACATGTAAAGCAAGATTTCTCCTTTACCACTGTAAAATTCTTTCCCAACTTTTGTGAAACCATTTGGTTCCAATTTCTTTGATTTCCTCTGGGTTTTAATTTGTGAGAAAGTGGTAATTGAGAAATTTTGGTTTTACATTTATAGTCAGCACATTCAATATTTATAGATTTTACATTATTAGATTTATTAACTGTTTTAACTGAATTACTAATGTATCCTAGACCAGCTCTAGATTTATTAGCAGTGGCTTTCATGTTTTCCAAATTATTCTTTTTCTTTTCCTGAAACATTTTCTTACCCTCTTCTAGTTTATCACTGTTGAGTTCTAAAACTAGACCAGTATCTGATTTCTTGATATTCTCACATGATTTTTCAGAATTTAAGCTATCAGTTGTTTCAGAATTAGAATTGTTATTATTTTCAGATGAATAATCGAGTTCATCTTCCTCACTCCATTCTCTAATTTCAACCTTATCAAAGTCAATTTTATTATCCAAGTTAATAAATGGATCAACCTTTGTAACATCAACTGTTATTCCTGCCTTTAACTTATTTAAATTTAAATCAGTTTTAGGAGGAAAATAGTTGTTATTATAAGGTGGGGAAACAGAATTATATCCTAACCCAGTTTTTATCTTGTCATGAATTTGAGATTTGATAATTTGATTTACACTTTTAGAAGCATGTTCAAGATCACTTACTGTTAATTTTATATTATCTCTTTCACATGTGACCTCTACTAATTTCTGATTTATTGCTTCTAACTTATCTTTTAACACATCTCTCTCCCATCTGGCATACTTAAGATCATATTCATATTGGGTTACATTCTTTTCATATGCCTTTATTTGATTTTCCAAGTTTTCTATTGCAGCTGTAGTATGTCTACTTTTAATCTCACATTGCTTAAGTTCTTCACAAAATTTCATATTATAATCTCTATAATGTTTAACAGTTTGTTTGCATACAGGAGAACATAATTTGATTTGTACCTCATAAGGAACCTCTGATGGCTTGTTTTCTTCAGCAATGGCCATTAAGGCTTGATTCTTCACTTCATGTTCTGCTTGATCACTCCAATCAAATTCAAGCCCATCTTGAGAAATTAAAGCATTTGATGTACTCTCCTGCACTGGTATGTTCCTTCTCTGAATTCCATTGCTTCCTGCTCTCTGCCCAGTCTGCTCTTGCCTCTGACTTCTACATTCTCTTGCAAAGTGCCCCATTTTATGACAATTGAAGCACTCTACCTTGCTTTTGTCAAACCAAGCAGCATCATTCATTTGGTTTGAAAAGTTATTTCTTCCTGTCCTTTGCATAAACCTTTTGGCTCTTTGAGTAATCAAAGCAATTTGCCACTTGATATCCATCTCCTCCAGATCATCAGAATTTATCTGCTCCAAATCTTCATTAGTAAGTGAAGAGTTCACATTACTAGCAAAGAAGGATTCTAATATTTGATCATTTGAGTTGTTTTGAGATGTTCCAACTCCTGCAGCAATATAAGCAGATCCTTGTTGATTTGAATCAACTTGAGATCCACTTACTGACATAAAAGCAGCATTATGATTGTTTCCTACAGCCTGCTTTTTGCTTTCAACTTCTGGCTCAAAGTTTCTCAGATCATTATAAATATCTTCAAGCTCCTTCATCTCCAAATCTGCACTCTGTCTTAAACCTACAGTGTAGATTGTCCATTCTTCACTTAATGATCTCAGAAACTTCCTGTTCAGATCATCTTTATCAATTTTTACCTTGTGATTTTCCAGGTCTCCAACAAGTTTTGAAAACCTATCAAAGGTTTGAGTTAGAGTTTCAGTTTTTGCAGAATTAAAGTTCTCATATTGTTGCTTTAATAGAGATCTTTTGTTCTTCTTGGTGCTGTCATTACCACCAAATCTCTTCTCAATAGCCTACATGAGTATTTTAGCATCATCACATGCTTCAAATCTTCTTTGGTACTCATTAGGCATTGACAGCAACAATGTGTTGAGGGCTTTAAATTCTATAGATCTGACTTTTCTTTCTGCATCAGTAGTTGGTGGTGGTCTCTGTTGCTTGACACCATTACCATCTACTGTAACTGGAGGACCATTTACCACAACTTCCCACATCTGATAATCTGTGAGAAGCATATATTGTTTGATTCTGATTTTCCACAGATCAAACTCATCAGGCCTGAGCATAGGGATTTTAGTGACCTGGATTCCTTCATTGTTTTCTGTTGCCATTAAATTCAATACTTAATCACAAACTACACCTTAAAAATCAAGTTAATCTAAAATTCCAGATCTTTCTGTATTCAAAGCTTTCCAAGCTCTGATACCACTTGACAGTCCCGATTTCCTTCAATTCAAATATAACTTAAACAAGCTTTGAATTATTACTGAGAAGTTGCGGAATAACACTCAATAATATTAGAAAGATCAAAGATAAATATTTAGAATAATAAATAACGAAACACAAATATTAAATCAAAGCCTCAATCTTATTAATATGAATAAGACGAATACACTTTTGTATTAGGGTTTACACCTTGAAGCTGCGCTATTCTATTCACTAATTTTCGTATATCGATCTAGGTTCTAAGGATCTCTATTTATAACACATAGAGTCCTGTACAATCTCCTATTATTATGGAATTAGATAACTTCCATAACAAACTCATTCTTATCACAAAGTCATAAACAGTGTTAACTACCACATTCAAACATTCAGTGGAAACAAACTTCCATCAGTGGTAACTGCTTCATTTGTGAAGGTCCGTATAAACATCTAACAGTGTTAACCACTTATATACACTAACAGTCTTAATTACATAAACAGTAGAAACTACTTACAAAATCAACTAACAGTTGTAATCTTCGACCAGTGTTAATCTTCAACAATCAGTGGTAACCATGTTAGTCTTCAGTGGTAATTCTTCACTATCAGTGGTAATCTTTTGATCTCTTCAGACTTAACAGTGGTAATCCAAACCCAAATCAGTTTATCCCAACAATATTCATCAACATTTGAGACATAGCTTTCATCGCATAGTATCCACATTCCCAACCTTGTCGTTGTTGGGGATAGTTCTGTTGGATATAGTGTCCAAGTGCATAACTAATTGGTAAGTGTATCATTAAAAGTAGAGTCCTTTTTGAGTCGCCCTCAGTCGAACAGTTAAAGAGAAATAAATGAGAGATAATATTAATTGGAATTAATACTATAGTTAATTATTTATTTTATTAATTATCAAAGTTGATGAATTAATTAGAAACTAAAAGAAATTCTGGAAGTCTGATCCAACCGCCGGTTGGATAGTCCAGCCGGCGGCTGGAGTCAAATTAAAGTGAGTCGGTGGAACGCGCAAGTCCAACCGGCGGCTGGATATTCCAACCGGCGGTTGGAACCCGAAATCAGTATACCCCACATCGGCTGACATATTAAACCTATGGGGTATTCACCCTATATAAATAGGGGGTTACACCTTGGCTTCAAGTGTTCAGTTCAATTCAATTCTCTCTTTCTCATTCCTCTCCTTGTAAGAGTTTACTCGATTTAATCGGGACCTTAGGAGTTGAAATTTTCTCTTTGGTTCGTGGGTGTGAACCATTAGAGGTGCTCTGGTTTGAGTACTCGCCTCCAAGCTAGGAAGCTTTACTAAGGTGGTATGCGTGTGAGAAATCCGATTTTCTCAAAGGTTAGTATTTTCTTATTTATTTTGTTTTGTTGCGTATTATTATTAAGTTAAGATCCTTTAGGGTTTAGTTTCCTTCATGCCCTAGATTAATTGTTATTTCCGCATTATATGTTATTCTCTTAAGGGAATAAAAAACCCATCAGTGGTATCAGAGCATTAGCTTAATAATATAGGCACTTAACGATGGAGTTACTACTTAGTTAATAGTTAATTGTAAATAGTAATCCGTAGATAAATTTGTATGATCATTAAATGTTAATATGGATCTAGAATAAATACTAATATTTAAATTATTAAATGATACCCCTAAATTTTAAAATGTTTAAAATAGAATCGTGAACTTTAAAAGCTTAAAGAGACCTATATATATATTATGATAAATATATATGTATCATTTAAAGTTTAAATACGTTGTCAGTCAATTGATAAATCGGTTACCCATAGTGAACAAACTATAAGAGAGGTATAAGGCGGGACGCTATGCTTCCCTAAAGAAGTGGGTTTTTAATAAGCTTCGCGCTGACCTACTTCTCCGCTTCTTTGTGCGTTCAATGGAGCTACCGAGGACTTTTGATAGGATGATGTCAAGATCAAAAAGTATTGAATTAAAATAC
Source organism: Gnaphalium uliginosum (assembly GCA_963930675.1). NCBI lineage: Eukaryota > Viridiplantae > Streptophyta > Magnoliopsida > Asterales > Asteraceae > Gnaphalium > Gnaphalium uliginosum. The sequence continues at coordinate 19,124,527 of OZ005681.1, forward strand.
TAAAACAAAATCCCGTTTAAGTATAACAAATGTGAATTGCATGCTATCCCATGAAAACCGCAAATCTCTCATATGGATTGTTAATGGAGCGTGTGTGGTTCACCGGCACATTAATGAGAGGACATAAGTGAGAGGTTATGTGAGACTCGCGATTCTCGAGCGTACTCGGGCCGGGGACCACGCGGATTTTACATGGTTAAGTTCACTATCTTATTCATGATCTTCGGCATACCAGTCATGAATGGTAGATAACAATATCCGAGATTAACATGCCATTGATTGGATCAATGAATCTCAAAAGAACTAGGAATTTCATAGAGATTGAAATTGACAAAAGCATTGTCTACCTAAAATAAATTCGTGATATGATTACGGCATACCTCTTCATAAAACGAATTGAAAATATGGATCCTAGCCTTAATTAAGATTGGGTAATTAAATAATTAAGGAATATTCATACTAACTAAAACCGTTTATATTATAGATGTCTACCGAACATGGTACAAATCCACCCGTTCCCAGTTCCGCGAATAACTCGAACTTCTCACTACTCTCAAATCTTGGGAGGGAAAGACTTACCGGTCCAAACTATATGGACTGGATGCGAAACTTTAGGTTTACCCTAAGGTACGAGAACAAAGAGTATGTTCTCGATGAGCAGATTCCCACTATTGATGATGATTCAACCCAAGAGGAGATTGAAGCTCACCGTAAACATTATGATGATGCGAACAAAGTGTCTTGTATCATGGTATCTTCCATGAGCCCAGAGTTTCAAAAGACTTTTGAGAACACTTGGGCTTATGAAATGAACCAACAGCTGAAAGAAATGTTTCAGGCAAAGGCAAGCAAAGAACGCCTTGATGTGGTTAAATCCCTCATGGCTTGCAAACCCAAACCTGGAGCATCTATCTGTGTTTTCGTCATGGAGATGAAAGGGTACTTTTATAGGTTGGAATCTTTGAACATGATGTTTGATACTGAGCTTTCGATAAACATAATTCTTTCTCACCTACTAGCTGTCTACAACCAGTTTATAATCTCATATCAAATGAGTTTGAATGAGAAAGAAATCTCAATAATGGAACTCCATAACTTGCTGCAAACCGCTGAGCAAGGGATCAAAAAGGTTGATGTGCCCTCTACCTCAGCAGCTCCTGTGCTGGCTATTGGTCACGATGCAAAGAAAAGAAAAACTTGGAAAGGAAATACTGGAAAGTCCAGACGTGGTTCGAAGAGAAAACTTGAATCTGAGATTGCATTTACAAATGATCCAAAGGAAGCAGTGTGATTTTACTGCAACACAAAGGGGCATTGGAAGCGTAGCTGCCCAAAATATCTGAATGATCTCAAAGACGGAAAGGTCGAAAAGAGTAGTCACTCAGGTAAGTTTATGATCGAACTCCACAATACTACAACTTCTGATTCGTGGGTCCTGGATACAGGGTGTGGTACTCACATTTGCACTGTATCTCAGGGGCTAAAGGAAAGTAGAAGTTTGAAGCATGGAGAGCTCAACTTAATCATGGAAAACAGGAAAATCACGCCCGTGACCATGATTGGAAGATTTGAGCTGATGCTGAAGTCTGGAGTTAGGATAGATTTAAATAATTGTTGTTATTCATCAGAAATGACAAAAAACATAATTTCATTTTATAAATTGTTTAAGGATGGTTATCAATTTTCATTTGATAATGAAAATGAAGATATTTTGGTTTATTTAAATAATAGTTTTATTTTTAAAGCTTCTCATTGCAAAGGCATATATGAAAATGTTGAATGTGTTAGCAATATGATTTTAAATGTTGATTCGTATAATGAGCTTGATAAATCCAAATTGTGGCATTATCGTCTTGGGCACATAAACAGGAAACGCATTGCCCAACTCCAAAAGGGTGGAGTGTTGGAATCATTCGACATCAAGTCGGATGATGTATGCGAATCTTGCTTACTGGGCAAGATGACTAAATCTCCATTCACTGGATCATGTGAAAGAGGAGAAGGATTATTGGACTTGGTACACACAGATGTATGTGGACCATTCCGATGCGCCATAAAAGATGGAAATCGCTACTACGTTACGTTTACTGATGACTTCAGTAGATTTGAATATGTTTATCTGATTAAACATAAGTCCGATACTTTTGAAATGTTCAAAAGATATCAAAACGAAGTAGAGAATCAACTGGGCCAAAAGATAAAGGTACTCCGATCCGATAGGGGAGGAGAATACCTTAGTATCGAGTTTCTCGATCATCTTAGAAACTGTGGAATAGTTTCACAGTTGACTCCTCCAAGAACACCACAACTTAATGGAGTTGCGGAGAGGAGAAATAGAACCCTGTTAGACATGGTTCGATCTATGATAAGTCGGGCAACACTTCCAATAAGCTTATGGGGTTACGCATTAGAGACAGCCGCACATCTCTTAAATCAAATACCCACTAAGAAGGTTTCAAAGACACCTTATGAGATGTGGAAGGGAAAACGTCCTTCCCTTGGTCACATCAAGATCTGGGGTTGCGAGGTTTTCGTTAGACGAGAACTCATGACAAGCTAGAGTCCAGATCTGAAAAGTGTCTTTTCGTCGGTTTTCCATAAGAGTCGTTTGGATATCTATTTTACAGACCTAAAGAAAATGTGGTGTTTGTAGCTCGAAGAGGAGTGTTCCTTGAGAGAGAAATGATATCTAAAGAGGACAATGGGAGTAAAATAGATCTTGAAGAAATTCAAGAATCGATCAATGAAGAACCTATAGTAAACACTGACACTCAACAAGAGGTGGTGACACCTGTTGAATCTGAAGACATATCCTTACCCGTTCGCAGAACAAGTAGAGTTAGCAATCCTCCTCAGTTCTATTATGGTTTCCATATTGAAGAAGAGGACAAGGTTAGTGATAGTACACTAGCTGATTTGAACGAACCTGCTAACTACAAGCAAGCGATGGCAGGCCCTGAGACTGCCAAGTGGAAGGAAGCTAAGAAAAGCGAGATTCAGTCTATGCATGACAACCAAGTCTGGAATTTGGTTGACACTACACCCGGTCTTAAGACGGTGGGTTGTAAGTGGATCTTCAAAAAGAAGACAGACATGGATGGGAAGGTACACACTTATAAAGCTAGGTTGGTAGCGAAGGGCTATACTCAAACCCTTGGGATTGATTATGAGGAAACCTTCTCACCAGTAGCTAAGATAAAGTCAATTAGGATAATGCTTGCGATAGCTGCATTTCATGATTATGAAATATGGCAGATGAATGTCAAAACCGCTTTCCTTAACGGAAAACTTACAGAGGATGTGTTTATGGCACAACCAGAGGGTTTTGAATGTGCAGAGTATCCTAAGAGAGTGTGCAAGCTTGAAAAGGCCATTTATGGACTTCAACGGGCTTCTCGTAGTTGGAATCTTTTCTTCCATGAGAAAGTCATACAGTTTGGATTTTCTAGAAGCGAAGATGAGTCCTGTATATATGTCAAAGTCAGTGGGAGTGTTGTCATCTTACTAGTATTATATGTGGATGATATACTACTCATAGGAAATAATATCCCAACAATACAAAGTGTAAAGGATTGGTTGGGAAAATGTTTCGCTATGAAAGATTTGGGAGATGCAGCATATATTCTTGGTATAAAGATTTACAGAGATAGGTCGAAACGTCTCATAGGACTCAGCCAGGACACGTACTTAGATAAAATTTTGAAAAGATTCAAAATGGAAAATTTTAAGAAATGGAATCTACCCCTACATCATGGCATAAAGATTAGTAAAGATCTATGTCCGAGATCTAAGGAAGAACTGGACAGAATGAGTCGAGTCCCATATGCTTCGGCTATAGGATCGATCATGTATGCCATGACGTGTACAAGGCCTGATGTCTCATTTGCTTTGAGCATGGTGAGTCGACATCAGCAGAATCCTGGTGAAGGTCATTGGACAGCTGTAAAGAATATTCTCAAGCTAAAGACAGGTTCTTAGTTTATGGTGGAGAGGAAGAACTCAGAGTAACGGGTTATAGTGACGCAAATTTCCAAACAGATAGAGATGATAGTAGGTCACAATCTGGTTGGGTATTCTTACTGAATGGGGGAGCGGTGACATGAAAAAGTTCCAAGCAAGATACAGTAGCAGACTCCACATACGAGTCTGAGTATATTGCAGCTTGCGAAGCTTCAAAGGAAGCCATATGGATGAGAAATTTCATTGGAGATCTTGGAGTTGTTCCAACAGTACAAGGTCCTATCGATATATTCTGCGACAATGAAAGCGCTGTTGCTTTGACCAAGGAACCCAAGGATCATGGGAAGTCAAAGCACATAGAAAGAAAATACCATTTTGTTCGAAGAAAGGTAGAAGAAGGACACGTGGTTGTGAAGCATGTATGATCAGAGAATAATCCAGCTGATCCGTTCACAAAGGCACTGGCAAGGTCCAAACATGATGAACATGCTAGGAGCATAGGTTTAAGAGATAATATAAAGTTTTAGTTCTTAGTTTGAATCTGAAACATTATAGCAATGATAGAAATGTAATAGATTTGGTGATTAAATAATGGAGAGTTATTTATATGAAAGAGTTCTACCATTTACTATTGTTTGTCATTGTGTTTCATTTTTGCATGTTTAGAATCCACTTCCCGAGTAATTAGTTTTACTCAAACCTCCTCGGTCGTTCATACTACAGGAAGTTAGTGTTGATTTAAGACTGTCATGGAGTGTTAGTAGATTGTCTATGGATATTAGACATAGCATGGAGAATGCTGCAACACTCATGAGTACTTAATGGAGATTTAAGTATAGGAGAGACCCGTACTTAAAGAGATCACTTCATGGATTAAATCACAAGTGATTTTAAGATGATAATATCCTCTATTCTTAAAATGGAGATACATTGAGTTTCTAGTTTTTCAAATCTGTTATACTTTAGTTTATTCAAACGTTGCGCGTAAATGCAAGTTATAAAGGGTATGCTAGGTATAACATGATTAGTTGACTAGTACTATGTAGTCGAAATTTATTTGTTCCTTTTGCAAAATGTTAAAGCGATCTCATGGGCTCTCTGATGATTAAAAGTTGACTCTAAAGTGCTAGGCCTAGCGGAGACTAAGTTGATGTGCACAAATCAGTAATCTTATATAGTCAAAATAATCGGAGATCGGGAAACATAATCTTGAATCTTGAGATTGATTAAAATCCATGTCTCAGTTCATACGATATTAGTAGAACAAAGGAATATTTGATCACTTATCTAAGGGCTGTCTCTAGATATGATTCAGAGTTCGGCAGTTGCATTGGATGACACTCTCTGCTTAATTAATGGGATAGACTTAGACCAACAATAGTTGATGACTTGTCCAAGTGGGAGACTGTTGGATATAGTGTCCAAGTGCATAACTAATTGGTAAGTGTATCATTAAAAGTAGAGTCCTTTTTGGGTCGCCCTCAGTCGAACAGTTAAAGAGAAATAAATGAGAGATAATATTAATTGGAATTAATATTATATTTAATTATTTAGTTTATTAATTATCAAAGTTGATGAATTAATTAGAAACTAAAAGAAATTTTGGAAGCCTGATCCAACCGCCGGTTGAAAAGTCCAGCCGGCGGCTGGAGTCAAATTAAAGTGAGTCGGTGGAACGCATAAGTCCAACCGGTGGCTGGGTATTCCAACCGGCGGTTGGAACCCGAAATCAGTATACCCCACATCGGCTGACATATTAAACCTATAGGGTATTCTCCCTATATAAATAGGGGGTTACACCTTGGCTTCAAGTGTTCAGTTCAATTCAATTCTCTCTTTCTCATTCCTCTCCTTGTAAGAGTTTACTCGATTTAATCGGGACCTTAGGAGTTGGAATTTTCTCTTTGGTTCATGGGTGTGAACCATTAGAGGTACTCTAGTTTGAGTACTCGCCTCCAAGCTAGGAAGCTTTACTAAGGTGGTCTGCGTGTGAGAAATCCGATTTTCTCAAAGGTTAGTATTTTCTTATTTATTTTGTTTTGTTGCGTATTATTATTAAGTTAAGATCCTTTAAGGTTTAGTTTCATTCATGCCCTAGATTAATTGTTATTTCCGCATTGTATGTTAATCTAGTAAGGGAATAGAAAACCCATCAAGTTCACCATATGCCACCTCCAATCCCCGAAGCTAAGACTAAAGAATCACAATATTTAAATTAACAAGTTTTATAATACTAAGAAACGTACTTACTTAAAGATTCTTAGTCTGTCACCCGAGAAGTAAATGCATACATGTCCGGCATTTTTGAGGCATTTACGGATCTTCTGATACAAACATTGAATCTAATATGTAGACGGTTAAGGTAACATTATCAAGAATATAAATGACCCAATGTTCACTAAACAAAAGTTTAGATATTATTATTATTATGATTATTATTATTATTAATGCACTTATAACTAAAACCATAAAACAACATATATTTACTAAAGAAAATAGGGAGCAACGAAGAAGTGTTTGACACTGTGATAATCGAACGACATCAAGAAGTGACAGACAATAGTGTGTGATAATCGAACGACATCAAGAAGTGACAGGCAATAGTGTGGTGGTGATCCTGATTTTCGGCAGAAAGTGATTGAATTAATCCTTGACGTAGGAACGCAGATCGATTTGGAGTTGATGGTTTCTCACGAGTGGAACACAAGATCCTAAATTAAAATGATGATTAAGTAATGGTAATAAATAAGAATATAATTTATAAATATATTATAAAAACATTAACGAACTTACATCGTCTAATAAGACAAAATGGTGACATCGAGCCAGTCGTTTATTAAACAAGTTAGCACTTCATCGTATTCGATACATACTCAATCTTAACTTGACCATACATACAGGGTGATGGCATAAGATGAATTGGATCATTATGTTCGAAGTAGTTTGTGGCACCCAACTGTTGAATTCTCTCTACTCTTTTCTTCACCTGTTGAAATGATAAATTTTTGCTTTTCTCTAACTCTCTACAAAAAAACACTTGCTTAAAACAAATGGTTTGATTATAAGCAAATTGTTGCTTTTCTCTAAGATCACTCCCAACTGTTAATGTTAACTGATGCTTCAGTTAACATCAGTTGGCGTCACATCAATGTCACGTAAGCACTTCTCAAAACTGACTATCAGCTGACTGAACATTGTCAACAATGGCACATCAGTTAGTTTTTCTGGACCGCATACATTTTTTTACATTATATTTTTAAAACACAATATTAAATAAAACTAATTCATTAAAATTAAAAATATGAAATTAAAATTAAAAATATTACATTAATTAAAACTAAAACATTACAATAATTAAAACTAAAACATTACAATAATTAAATAAACAATAAAGTTAAAATAGTAGTCTATTCCGAATCGTCAAATTCGTCTTCGCCTTCATCTTGTTCTAAATAGTCAGTTTGTGGGTATGTAGTGAAATTTGTGGGTTTGTGTTGTGGATAAAATGGTTGATTTTGTGAAGAAGAGTTGTGCATATTGTGAATATCGTCCAAAACCAAGATTCGGATTGTAATTGTGGTAGTGTGAAGGTTGTAGTTGTTGGAATTGGTATTGTGAAGGTTGTGGTTGTGAAGAGAATTGCGCAAACCCGATTTGATTAGAAGGTGATCGGTAGTGAGGCAGATGTTTGTGTTTTTTTTTTTTTTTTTTTTTTTTGCTATTGTTGTTGTTGTTGTTTTTAGGCAATTTTGAAATAGAAGTATAAATTGTAGTTGTTATGAATTGTAGTAGTCAAAATGTGGTTGTTTGAAGTGTAATAGTATGAATTGTAGTGTAGTATTGTAAAGTGAGTGTATATATATATATAGAATTGATATTGATTTTTAGGTTTAAAAAATAAATAAAATAAAAAAGGGTAAACGTTTAATTTTTAAACTGTTGGGTTCAAACGGTCAACTTTGAAAAAAATTGTTTTATTCTAATATTTTTTATTCAATTTTCGGATTAAAATAAAAATCTTTTTTTTTACGTGCGTCCCACCTCCTAGCTGAACTCGAACTTCGGTTGGATGATGTTTGGCTGACAAAAGGCAACCGAAGTTGCCATGCCATCCTTGTCAGTTCAGCCGAAGCTGCCCGAAGCTAACTGATATTTTGCGTTAGGAGTGGTCTAACTCTCTACAAAAACACTTGCCTAAAACAAAATGGTTGGTAGTCTTTTACGAGAGTAAATGCATAAATAAATGTTTACAATTAATACGAATGAGAAAAGATGATATCTACGGACAAACATTCTCTTTATAGCTAGAGAATGTTGGTAAGTTTTCTTCAAATTTTTAACATGTCGAATTCTGATTGGAAAGTACATGCTTACTTAAATGCCACATACTTAACTTTAAACCAAAGGACAAAGTACGAACATTGAAAGTTATTGTTCATGATTTTGCAGATGTCCTTTTGTACTTTGTTGCATAAAACATTTTGTCGCATTTTTGCTTTCATAAAAGTGTAGCCTAAATTCAACTTAGATGTTCAAATATCTAGTGAATGTCGTCCATAGAGAAGCTATGGATTACCAACACATTTGTCGGATGTTTTTGCTCCTGTGTTGTTTCACCAATCGATTAGCAAGATGTATATTTAAGGTTGTTTTCGACTAACTCAAAGCACTCGACTATATTGGACCAGTGGCAACATCCAACAAGTATATTCGCTGATTATGATTGTTCTCAAACAACAAATGACTAATACTTAGAGGAAAGAACATTTTTATGAACCTCTACTCGCTGTTGTAACACAGATTAACAAACATCGATTTTACACTTGGATAAATTGTAAACAAACCAACAAAACTTATTTTAAAAAGTTAATTATGTACAAAATAAAAGAGATGTAGAAGATAAATATATGCTCCCTATTTCTTAGAGTTAGTTTCCCTTAAATTTTACTGTCACGTACAAATTAAATAATGGAAAATCATCTGTAATGCTAATATTACGCAGATTAGTGTGTAGGATGGATTATATATTTGCATTTAAAAAAGTTAGTCTAAAAGCGTAAATACTTTGTTATTTTAATACTTCTAATTATAATTATTAACGTTAACATTATCAAAGTCGGATATTATTAACTCGGATGTTATCCTCGTAAAAAATATATAAAAAATATAAATATAATAAATATAAATAAACTAGAAACATCCATGTGAGTAGCATCTTCTTCTTCTTTTTTTGTTTTTTTTAAGCTCACTCTAGTCAAAGTAAAGATAAAGAGTTTAAAGAAAGCAAAAGAGCAGCATGCCGTAAAAGAAATTATTTTAATAATATTAATTAATAATTAATTTTATATATAAATTTGAAAAGAATAAAATATATTTTAATTCAATCTATAGAATAATACTAAAGAACCAAATTATAGTTGGCTGAACAATATAAAAATATATCTTTGAGTTTTGACAACTACGCTATTTTTGTTTTTGTAACATTAAAGTATGTATTTTTTTAATACCATTGCAAGTCTGGATAGATCATAAATAAAATAAAATAAAATAAAAGTTTATAATAGAGTATCACGTATAACAAATACATATAAAAATTTCAATCAAAGAAGACTTCTACTCTACTATCACTATGGGCCAAACTAGAACCCTTTTATATTATTTTAAAGGTTTTCAATTTGAACCCAACTTATAGCTACTTGTCCATTTATTGATTTTAAAATAGGAAAAATATAAGCCCAACAAAATCAGGGACGGATCCACAAGGAAGAAAGAGGGGTTGCCGCCTCAGGTAGTTTCAAATTACGTAAAAATATAATTATTTTAAAGATATTATTGACATTTAAAAGATGAAAATTATTTATATATAAAATATAATATACTAATGTTGCTATCGTATTACGGAGTATCATTTAACACTCTAATCATCATTATTGGCACCACATTACACCGGTGTAAAGCTAGCTTAACAATATATGCAATTAGTCTAAGTATCAAACAAAATGTTTACATGTAAAATTAAGGTTGCTTTAAAACTTAAATACCAATAGGAAATAAACAATTCTACGTGCTAATTATGATTTAATGGTGTTAGTTTTTTATTATTTTTTACGTTTAAACAATTTTGAAGAGATTGGTAAGTTTATTTCTTCATGTTTTTAAGCTTTTCAGCTCGAGTTTATAAATTTCAACACTTCATGACATCATAAGTCATTAAAAAACCAGTCCAAAAATAAGTCCATTTAACAAGAATAATTGTTATTGTACAGTAATATAACACGATGGTGTTATAGAAAAAATGTGCATGTAATCAACTCAGGTCAGACGGTGTTGGTGATGGTTATGGGTTATTGGGTTTTCTCAATGATAGTCAAACGGATTTTTTTAAAAACGTTTGAACATAGCATAAATAATTACTGGTATTACAGTATTTTAGAATTGGTTATGGTATAAATAGAAATATATTAAACACGTCTTAATGCCGTAATAATCATTATCATTTTCAAAACTTTATATAGACTTACTAGATTTCAAACCCGTGTATTCACATGGAGCCGCTGAATGTGTATTTAATTTTTTTTAAGTATTAAAAAATGGTATATATAATAAAGTAGAGTTCTAACATTCTATATTAGTCGAATAATAAACATGAAGTTTAAGATATTTATAGTAGTATGTGTACTAATTATCAATCTACCTAATTTGATAGCTATTCTTTACAATGCAGAGGACTAAAACAATCTTTATCTATGGAGGGTTTTTTTTCTAATTTTATTTTAAGATTGTTAGGGGTTGTTTGGTATAAGAATTCATAGCACACAAATAGTTTCAAATTTTTTACAACCCGTAGTATTGTTATTTATATTTTATTATTAAATTTGAGATATTTTAAAAGTTTTATTGATAAATTAAGTACAAATGAATTACTAAATTAATTTATTAAAAATTAAATAATTAATAACATCGTAAAGGTATTTGTTATATTATATTTATATATTTTGGAAGATTTAAAATATAGTATAGAAATAGTCTAAATCACCATTCGCACCCTTTAAATATACGTCAAAGTTGCAACCTTGAACCTACAACCAAAATTACTACTACAGTTTTACAGAGCCAATTACAGTCAATCCAAAAAAAACGGAAAAAGAAAAAGAAAAAAAAAAATACAACAAAAAGTTAAATTAAAGAACGCAAAAAGAAAACAACAATATTATCACTAAAATCCCTAAAACAATTTTTATAACAAGCAAGCCCCAACCGGAGCAGTAACCGCTGCTTTCACTTTCGGCGGCCGTCCTCTTCCCCTCCGTTCACCACTCGCCGTCGCCGGCAGCACAGTCTTTTTAACAGATCCCCCTTCCTTCGGCGGTCGCCCACGTTTCCGACCGCTTACAGCTGGCGTTACCGTCCTCGAAACACTAGGGTCCATCGGTTTCGGTGGCCGGCCTCTGGGTCTTGGCGGAGAAACGACGATGTCTTTCTTCGGAGCAACAGAATCCTTAAATTTCGGCGGCCGGCCACGTCCACGGCGGGGAGGAGCGTTTGGGTCAGGTTTAACGTAGTTGTTTTTTACGAAGTTGAGTTGGCCGGTAGCTTTCAATTTGTTGAGGTGGTGTGACAGGAGTGTTGTGTGCGCCGCCGGCAGGTTGCCGTACGTTTGTTCGATGTATTTTGAAATCGCCGTTTTGTTTGCTCCATTTTTTTCGTCAATACTTTCAATCGCAGCAAAAATTAACTGAAATAAACAAAACGTTACATTAGGTAGGTCAAAATAAGTTTTATAAGCTTAAAAGTTATCAATACTATTTCTGAAAAAAAATAAATAAATAAATAAATAAATGAAAAAATAAAATGGAGCAGAAGTTGTAGTAATTATTTAACCTCAGAGTAGTTTGGAAGATTGGTAAGTTGTTGAGTAGCCATTGGGATTTTGTTGGGAGAGGAAAATGATGTGGGTAGAGAGGTATGTAATTGATGATGAACAATAGAAATACAATAGTGGGAGGGCATTCAAGTATTTAACAAATAGTACTAATAATTATATTTAAGTGAAAAAAATAGATATATAATAAATTTGTAACATAATATTTTAACTTATAAAGTAGGAGTATCTTATTGATATGATTAGTTAAGAATATTTTACAATTTTTTTTTTAGAACATTTTTTTTTTTTAAATTCAACGAGTTCGAACTCAACTCGTTTTTCATCTTAGAGTATAAAGTTGGAGCTCACCTCATCTAATATTGTACAAGTTAGAGCTCGACTCGGACTTTCAACTCATTTGTTACATAATATTATTACTTTTTATTTTTTATATACAATATTAATTTACTTTTTTGTGTAATTTTTTAGTGATATATAATAAAATTTACTATCATTATTTTAAGTGTAATATATGTAATAACTCTTAGTATGTAGTTATATATTATATAATATAATCGTATAAAAGCTAGTTAATCTATATAAATTAAAGGCCTGTTTAGACTCACGAGTTTTGTTCGAGCTCAATATAAAAAGCTCGAGCTTGAACTCGTTTATTAAACGAACTCTATAAGTTCAAACTCAAGCTCGGGTTCAAATAGAGCTTTTAACAAGTTGAGCTCAAGTAGATCACGAATAATTTAACTTATTTATACCACTAACCATCTATAAATTAGATATCCACAAAATCAAGTGGTAACCGATTAAAAGTTAAGTATATGCTACACAAGGTATTTGATAATTAAGAAAAATGATGTTAAGTTTACCATAGGCTTTCTTAGTCCATCACTACTCTAGTACGTTTAATTGTTTCTAGTAAGAAATAAAGGTTACTAAGTAAAATGTGATATTACATATTTCAAATCCAAAAAGGTTAAAGTATGAAAGCCTAAATTGTGCTCCAAATAAGCTTACACTATTTCCATTATTGAACGAGCTATAAAAGGCATTAATTAATTATTTAATCGTCTATACTCTACGTTTAAAGTTTCAATTGATATATCAGGCATTTATAACATCACCTTCGACTTATTATATATTGATGTTTTTATTATTTGTTTTTTTATTTCAAGAGATAACATTTTGCAAGGATAATTGAAGATGGGACATACAAATATATCACAAATACAAGTGAAAATGTGACAACCGGCACTTAAGTGTATTAATTACCTTAAGCTTGATTATCACTACCTGTATTTAGTTTTGATATAGAGCTAAGTATAGTGACATTTTGGTATATTTATATATATACACACGTACGTAATTAAATATTAATTACGCGATTTCAATCGGATGGAATCCGACACTATAAATACGGACATTGGTGAAAATCATTTTCTTAAATAACGTAACCATATTAAATAATCGTTATTTAACTTATATTACTACGATAATTTATTAAACGTTCTACGTTTTGTGTAAAACGTACAGTACGCGACGAAAACGCGCGAATCGCGCCCGACAACCGAAAGAAACTCGAATTATAATTTAATAACTTAAAACGAAGTATTTTAAATAAAACTTCAATCAAAAGTCACGCGATTAAATCGTTAACGAAAAACATAAATAATAAACGTTTAACGTTTAAACAAACGACGAAACGAACGGTTAAACGAGCACCACACGTAAACGTAAACTTGGGGAACAAAATATAAACAACTCACACCCCTTGTGGGCCCCCCTAAACCGGCCCCATGCCCATGACCCCTCCCCATTCCTTAAACCCCATACTTTCTTTCTCACTTTCACACACAACCATTTCTACACTCAATTTCACACCCTCCTTTCCTCTCAATCTCTCCCACTCTTTCTCTCCCCTCTCTCTGAGATTCTAGCAGCCCAAACCCCCACCACAAACCCCCCAAGACCACCACAATCACCACCACAAACGACCATAACACCGCCACTTCGTATTGCAAGAAAACGCGAGATAACTAGCTCACAACTTCCATTTCTTCTTCTTCTCATCATCTCCATTGTAAGAAACTTCACCTCTCTTGTATTTTACTTGGAAAATGTTTATTTTGATGTTATAATATCCACTTAACAAGATCTTGTCCAAAAACAAAGTCGAAAAACGTTTTGAAAACACATAAGTAACAACAGTTTTCTGGGCAGAAACTTAGTCCGTCTTCAAGGAGATATTTCGTACTCAAAACTTAACAAAAAGTGACGAATCAAAAGTCAAAACTTAAGTTTAAGAAGTTATCTTTCATTTCCAAGTAGCTTCGTAATTTTTCGACACCGTTTGATACCCGAAAATGATTTTACAAAAACATGTCGCCAATCTGTCTCGGATGGCAGATTATTGTACTAACTTCTCGAGCCCATAACTCGAGCTACACAACTCCAAACGACATGAGGATTTTTCCTGAAGGTCACAAATCTTGTTAACTTTAAAAGTTGTATGATTACATTTTGTGAGGTTTTGTAGAACTCGTACAGTAATTAGATCTTTGAATGTGTATCCGGATTCGTCATTTTTGGACGTCAGGGAATTTGCCTATTTATTTGACCGACTTAACGACAACTAAAAATTATGGAAAAATTATTTTAAGTAGCTAAGACATGGGGGAATGTCTAGAAATTTTCTCGGATTTTATCTCGACATTTTGACTAGTCAAAACGAGCCACGAAAAACGTATAATTTTGAAGAAACGAACCCCAGGGACTGTTTTGGTATTAAATTAGAAACGACACTTTCGGGTTAACCACAAAATGTAAAACTTACTTTTTATAAGTCCTAAAACATATTTAAGAGTCGTGTAAAAGTTTCAGGTCAAACCGAGCACGTTTGACCAAGTCAACAAAAACGAGCCTCGAACGATAAAACGCGAACCATTTTATAAAACGCAAGGATTTATGCTCAAAATGAGTTTTGGTAACTTTATTAAATAAACTTAGACAAAAACAACTCGTATAAACTAAACCCGAACGAAAACGACACCCGAACACACTTAGACGAAAAACGACTTTGATCAGACCCTTAGTGTCGCACCAGGCTTGGGCCGGGTGCGACACTAACCCTTGTGTCGCTAAACAAATCGAATGTCTCAACTTGAGACACTAAACCTAGTGTTGCTTTAATCCCAACTTTCGAAATAATTGCGACACTAACCTAGTGTTGCAATCCATCCTAGTGTCGCACCTAGTGTCGCATAAAACAGTCTGATTTAAAACAAGTTTTCACTAAGTAATAAATTCGCGTAACAACAAATGAGAAACACATGACATTTATACTTATGCAAAGTATACACCGAAACGAAACGTGATAATAATGTCGTTAAGAATTATTATTACAAAACTTCACCAACGGGCCGTACACGTTTTCTAAACACAAACGAAAAACAAACTTTGGACATAACTAGTTCAGTGGACAACTAGCATGGATGGTCTTCTGAGACATCTACTTACATACAACCTTATGCGTTTAGGACGTTATTGTTGGATATAGTGTCCAAGTGCATAACTAATTGGTAAATGTATCATTAAAAGTAGAGTCTTTTTTGGGTCGCCCTCAGTCGAACAGTTAAAGAGAAATAAATGAAAGATAATATTAATTGGAATTAATATTATAGTTAGTTATTTAGTTTATTAATTATCAAAGTTGATGAATTAAAATGGAAAATTCTAAGAAAGGGAATCTACCCTTACATCATGGCATAAAGATTAGTAAAGATCTATGTCCGAAATCTGAGGAAGAATCGGACAGAATGAGTCGAGTCCCATATGCTTCGGCTATAGGATCGATCATGTATGCCATGACGTGTACAAGACCTAATGTCTCATTTGCTTTGAGCATGGTGAGTCGACATCAGCAGAATCCTGGTGAAGGTCATTGGATAGCTGTAAAGAATATTCTCAAGTATTTGAGAAATACTAAAGACAGGTTCTTAGTTTATGGTGGAGAGGAAGAACTCAGAGTAACGGGTTATAGTGACTCAAGTTTCCAAACAGATAGAGATGATAGTCGATCACAGTCTGGTTGGGTATTCTTACTGAATGGGGGAGCGGTAACATGGAAAAGTTCAAAGGAAGATACAGTAGCAGACTCCACATGCGAGTCTGAGTATATCGCAGCTTGCAAAGCTTCGAAGGAAGCCACATGGATGAGGAATTTCATTGGAGATCTTGGAGTTGTTCCAACAGTTCAAGACCCCATTGATATATTCTGCGACAATGAAAGTGCTGTCGCTTTGACCAAGGAACCCAAGGATCATGGGAAGTCAAAGCACATAGAAAGAAAATACCATTTTGTTAGAAGAAGGGTAGAAGAAGGACACGTGGTTGTGAAGCATGTACGATCAGAGGATAATCCAGCTGATTCGTTCACAAAGGCACTGGCAAGGTCCAAACATGATGAACATGCTAGGAGCATAGGTTTAAGAGATAATATAAAGTTTTAGTTGTTAGTTTGAATCTGAAACATTATAGCAATGATAGAAATGTAATAGATTTGGTGATTAAATAATGGAGGAGTTCTACCATTTACTATTGTTTGTCATTGTGTTTCATTTTTGCATGTTTAGAATCCACTTCCCGAGTAATTAGTTTTACTCAAAGCTCCTCAGTCGTTCATACTACAGGAAGTTAGTGTTGATTTAAGACTGTCATGGAGTGTTAGTAGATTGTCTACGGAGATTAGACATAGCATGGAGAATGCTGCAACACTCATGAGTACTTAATGGAGATTTAAGTATAGGAGAGACCCGTACTTAAAGAGATCACTTCATGGATTAAATCACAAGTGATTTTAAGATGATAATATCCTCTATTCTTAAAATGGAGATACATTGAGTGTCTAGTTTTTCGAATCTGTTATACTTTAGTTTATTCAAACGCTGCGCGTAAATGCAAGTTATAAAGGGTATGCTAGGTATAATATGATTAGTTGACTAGTACTATGTAGTCGAAATTTATTTGTTCCTGTTGCAAAATGTAAAAGCGATACTATGGGCCCTCTGATGATTAAAAGTTGACCCTAAAGTGCTAGGCCTAGCCGAGACTAAGTTGATGTGCACAAATCAGTAGTCTTATATAGTCAAAATAATCGGAGATCAGAAAACATAATCTTGAATCTTGAGATTGATTAAAATCCATGTCTCGGTTTCATACGATATCAGTAGAACAAAGGAATATTTGATCACTTATCTAAGGGCTGTCTCTAGATATGATTCAGAGTTCGGCAGTTGCGTTGGATGGCACTCTCTTCTTAGTTAATGGGATAGACTTAGACCAACAATAGTTGATGACTTGTCCAAGTGGGAGACTGTTGGATATAGTGTCCAAGTGCATAACTAATTGGTAAATGTATCATTAAAAGTAGAGTCCTTTTTGGGTTGCCCTCAGTCGAACAGTTAAAGAGAAATAAATGAGAGATAATATTAATTGGAATTAATATTATAGTTAATTATTTAGTTTATTAATTATCAAAGTTGATGAATTAATTAGAAACTAAAAGAAATTCTGGAAGCCTGATCCAACCGCCGGTTGGAAAGTCCAGCCGGCGACTGGAGTCAAATTAAAGTGAGTCGGTGGAACGCACAAGTCCAACCAGCGGCTGGATATTCCAACCGGCGGTTGGAACCCGAAATCAGTATACCCCACATCGGCTGACATATTAAACTTATGGGGTATTCTCCCTATATAAATAGGGGTTTACACCTTGGCTTCAAGTGTTCAGTTCAATTCTCTCTTTCTCATTCCTCTCCTTGTAAGAGTTTACACGATTTAATCGGGACCTTAGGAGTTGGAATTATCTCTTTGGTTCGTGGGTGTGAACCATTAGAGGTGCTCTGGTTTGATTACTCACCCCCAAGCTAGGAAGCTTTACTAAGGTGGTCTGCGTGTGAGAAATCCGATTTTCTCAAAGGTTAGTATTTTCTTATTTATTTTGTTTTGTTGCGTATTATTATTAAGTTAAGATCCTTTAGGGTTTAGTTTCCTTCATGCCCTAGATTAATTGTTATATCCGCATTGTATGTTAACCTAGTAAGGGAATAGAAAACCCATCAGCTATAAGGTTACACTTGGGAAACACATATTTGTTAATTGCAAACGCTTGCTTACAAGACTCAGGTGAGTCTCATAGCCCCACTTTTACTGTTTTTACTTTGGGGTGAGAATACATTGCTTTGTTTTACATGAACGCAAGTACCGATAATCACTTATACTAACTCCATGAGTAACTTATAATCCACTGAAGGCCTCTCATATTATAGCTTCATTAGTTATCGACTTAAGCGCGAATATTAGTAAATGGATCCATTTGGGACTAACAATCCCCGTCCGGGGTAGTAACGCTACCACGAACTGTTACGTAAAAACGGACGTATTAGTATTCGTATCTAACGGTGTTCTGGATTAGGCACTCGCGGGGGCACATTACTTACTGTTAAGCATCGACTATGAGCTCATGGAAACTGTATAACTTTTACTTATTTCAGCTTTGCTTTACAAACGAATATGGAAATCTTGCGGTTCATACTTCTATTTCTAACTGTTAAACCTATGAACTCACCAACATTATTGTTGACCGTTTAACATGTATTCTCAGGTTCACAGACGCAGTAGGATTTCCCCTGGATGTTATAGCTAGAGTCGCATGATTTTCAAAATTGCATTAGAGGAGATTCAGTCGCATTACTTTTTGTATCTTGGTTATGCAATAGAATCTCCCGTTATATATATGAGGACTCTAGGTATTGTACTTTTGAGGATTGTAAACAATTTACTTCCAAACAGTTTATTTATGAAAATGGCTTTATTTCAAAAACGACTCTTGTAGAGGTCGTTCGTTGTAACTTTGGGTATTGATTTCTGATTAGTCGCGCCCCGACTCGACTTCCGCTGCATACGAAATTTGGGGGTGCGACAGAAAAAAGGCTAAAGAAAATGACGAATCTCATAATTCAAAAGAAATGAACTTTATTTATAGAAAGACAAATACTTTTACATCCCTTGTTATCACATTACATATTATCTACACATTTTCTTTAATTTTAACCGTTTCCCGGTTTTCTCTATCCAGCTAGACGACCATAATGGGCAGATGTAGGGGTGTTCACAATAATCCGAAACTGAAAAATCGAACCGCAAACTGGGTGAACCGTACCGAATTTTAGGTTAACCGAACCGATTTTTTTGTTTTCCGGTTTCGGTTAACCGAACCAGCATTTTTTTCAGTTTTTTGTTTCGGTTTCCGTTCACACTTTGGGGATAACCGGTTAACCGAAAAATTGAAAATTTTAAATAATTATTTTTAATATGTATATTTCTAAATATAAATATATATTTAATTATATGACATGGATGTTGGTAAAACTATAAAAGACTAGTATATATATTTATATAGACTTATTATAAATCAACATTATTAACTAAATTTGTAAAAAGGAGAATATATCTTTGTAAAAAGTGGCGGATCAAGATTGAATATTTTTGTGAAGTGGCTAATACTTTTTGGTGAAAAACTTTAACTTAGATAATTATATATTAGTTTGCAAGTTACGGATATGTATCTTTTGTAATTTGGTGGCATATTTAACTATAAATATTCGCCAATGGATGTTGAAATGTATTTGGATATATGTTAAAAGTTAACAAATATATTTCGATGAATGTGTATTTGTGTGCTATTCTTATTTTTAATATGATTAGTAGATAAGAGCCGGTTAGTTGGTTAACCGCATAACCAAAACATAAAAGTCGATTAACGATTAATCGAACTTTTCGGTTTAAGTTTAGGTTCAAGAAATTGGTGAACTAGATTTTCGGTTAACCGTCCGTGAACACCCTAGGCAGATGCGAGTCATATTTATGGGTCAAAGAAACAAATTAAAAATTGTAATTTTCAGTACATACATTACAGATTCTCGTAATTATTGATTAGTTAGCATTTTAATGATTATATTTTTGTAATTGTCTATCAACTCAACAACAATTACAATAACAATAACAACTTATTAAGTAAAGAAAAACTATAATTCAAGCGATAACAAAGTGTTTACGCTAAACCAAACCTGCTTAATTATAACTATAATAATAATACTAGTATCTAACACCCTTATAAAAGGTTTATACCTTTTCTTCACAAAACTTAAATTTTAAAGATGCAAAATGCCTATTATACCTTTTTTATTAACTTATAAAATATTACTAACCATTAATTACATAATTAACAAATTGAAAAACCTTTTTATATTAGAATTATGGAAAGTATATGAATCCTAAATAGTTTGATTCATCTACTATCTCACATTAACTATTACCGAATTCTTTTACTATCACAAAAATCGTTAGATGAGCATACTATAATCAACAAAATACCAACATCATTTATAATAACATTCAAATTCCGCCGCTTAGCGCAAGTTCTTCTAGTATAAATTACCTTTTCGTGACCAATTGCCAAACATGCTTGACCCGTTATATTTGCCGAAAGGTTTACCAACTTTATTAAAACCAAACTCTAGAAATAATTAGAATAAAAACTATCTGAAATCAACATTTTACATTCTGCTACATATATATCATGGTATTTTTTAGTATACCTAGCTAGAATATCAAAATATTGATCGATATAAGCAATTCCTGAAGTTTGAAGACTTATTGAAGACTTGAAGTTGGTCTTGATGAAGAATAATAATTTGCATTTATGTACTTGAATTCTTGAATGATTGGTTATCGATCATGTTTCGGTAAATTTGAGGTATAATGTGATGGTACACTATATCCTTGTCTTTGGGATCTTATAAGCATTTGGTAGTAAGTATTCTTTTATAAAATTCTTAATGTGGTGCATTGCAATTTCGGACAAAACTAGTTTTAAACATGTTGACCCGTTGACTTGAAGCCAACCCGGCATTAACTTTTTAGTGGTAATAAGTCATTTCCTACCAAATTGGGTGTAATTGATCAAGTTACCTATTTTCTTCTCGATACTTATACCTGAAACCAGCTAATGTTTATATTTATGGGTTGACTTCATATTAACGGGTCGATCCTTCAACTATAAAAGATTAAAAAGTTCTTTATTATTCCAACCCACCAACTTGAAACTAACACATTAAATTTGAACCCAAACCAACTCGTCAACACGAAAACAACTCGCCTAATTTGATCCATTTGACCTGAAAACTAACCTGCCAGTCAATCAACTGATTTGACCCGTTTACTCGACGGGTAACACATATAGTATCCAAGTCGGGTACTTTTGACTAACTAACGTGTTTATCAGTTTAGGTCGGGTTCGAATTGGAGACTTTCGACCTATCAATTAACCTGAGCAGAATTGTCGCACTTACTCATAATGAGTAGTTGTACAAAAATCAAGCAACATCAATGACAAATGTAATACTAAGAATTGCTCATTGCATTTTTAGTGCGCGTTAAGTTATGGAAAACTTCTTCATTTTCTTAGAAATTTTTTAAGAAAACTGAAGAATTATAAAACGTGTTCAAGTTGTGATTTTGTGAAAAAGTTTTCTAATCCCATGGAATCTATTGTTTATGGGTTTCTACATTCCTATTATTAAAAATGAAAACTCATTCTTTATATTTGAACACGTTTTATGTTTTCAATTAATTTACAAAAGACGCGTAACTTTAGAGAATGGAAAAAAAAATGAAAATAGTTTCGTAAGTAAACGCACCATTAGTATTTCTTTTTCCATTTCATTTCCCACTTAGTACCAAGCGCACCGTTAATCTTTTCCATATTGAGCAATTTATACAATTAATAACACAAATTAACCAAATAAAACAGAGCTAAAACATGATTGAATCTTGTATTATAACTACATGTACTGGTCAAACCTACAAAATAAAATTGTGCATTTTGTGCTCTTTATTAGTAATGTTTTTGACGGTCTAGGATGTAACAAAAATTAATAATTTGTATCTGTATCACATCTCCCTTCTTCCTCTACACTATAATCCACTTTGTACAAAACCAAAATTCAAACAATATCCTAATCTCTAGCAATAAATTCAATCTTTACCCTTCAATGGGTCGCTTGCCATAAGGATCTGATACTGAACTCCCAAAACTTGAAACACGATGATTATGATGAGCATTTGAAGTTGAACCACCAAAAGCCCATGTGCTAGCGGAACCACCAGCCGTGGTGGTGGTCGTGGTTGTAGACTTGGAAGAACGAGAATTTGTCTTACTAGACGTCCCTCCTGAAGTCGACGAACTAGAGGGTCTATGTGGTCTTCTTTTTGTGTCTTGATATCCAGGCTTGGTTGGTTCATTTAGTGAACCTGACTTCTTGGAGAGCATTACCACCACCTGGCGCATGGTGGGCCTTAGCTTTGGGTCAGATTGGGTGCATAGTAACCCAATTTGTGTACAAGTTGCCACCTGATCAAGCTCAGCCGATGTGGCTAGCGTTGAATCCATAATTTCGACCCCTTTTCCCTTCTCATATAGCTTAAACGCCTGCAGACATTGTGATGGTTTAAGCTACAAATGAAAATTTTGCTGTATTTGCTTTGAAAGTCAAATGGTAATCAATTTGACTTAGAAATTGACACGATTAGTACAACTACTGCACAATATGTACGTACTATTTCGGTAGGTATTCAAGCAGATACCATCAATAGACACTTTTTTTTCTTCTTTTCTTGAAAGGATCTATGTATGGTTGTGTTTGTTAAGTATTACATATGACTTTAAAAGTCAAACTACAGATGATCCCTATTAGCTTTTAATACGTAAAAAAGAAGACGAAATATTACCCAATCAAGTAGACTTTCACACTCTGGATCGAGGTTGAATGTAGAATTCTTCTGACCACTAATGAGCTCTAAAACCACTACACCGTAACTATATACATCCGCCTTCACCGATAAATTCCCATGCAAGAGATACTCTGGAGCCATATATCCACTATATTTACCCAAAAAAAGGACCAACGAAACCATCAGAAACTTAGGATTCATATTCTGTAGAATTTGGAAAAAAAAAATCACAAAAATCATGATAGATGTTGCATGCTCTTGAAATTGCTAAAGTACTTTTTTCGATAACTCACAAGTGACCTTTATTGGTATAGGTTATTAAGATCATGCTTTGAAGCAAGAATTTCCTAAAAGGCATTAACTTATTTTGAGTTCATGGATTCATGGAAATCAAAATTCGAGTTGTGTGAAAACATACTTGGTACCAGCTACACGGGTGTTAACATGAGTTTTATCTTCAGGGTACAGTCTAGCCATGCCAAAATCAGCAATTTTAGGTCTCCATTTTCTGTCTAATAAGATATTGCTAGCTTTTATATCTCTGTGAATGATGCGCTCCTGTGAGTCTTCATGAAGATAAAGCAACCCTTGTGCAACACCAACGATTATGGAATATCTCTTCTTCCAGTCCAGTACTTCCCGTTTTGCAGATTCTAAAACCATAAAAAAAAAAAAAAAAAAAAAAAAAAAAAAAAAAAAAAAATCCATCATTGGTATAGCTTAAAAAATGTTTACACTTTCATGGGACATCCTGAAATGGACTTTATTTGCAATTTTCATGTCATGATGTAGGTTCTTATATAATTAAAGGCTTAATAAGGGCTTGTTCGATTGCATTGTACGGAGTTTGTAAGTCGAGTTTCATTCTTTTGAATCACAAATGAATATAAACTAGCAACAAGCTAAAACTAGGTTTGAGCTCTTATTCCTTAAGTCGGCCAAAAATCCATACAGAAAAAGTAAACTCGGCCTAAAAGCCTAACAAATGAACCTCCTTTTTATATACTTGATGAATCATTCCATAAGTTGCTTTCAGAACTGGACTAAATTCGCTGATATTTTGAACCAGATGATAAAAAATAGAGTAGAACTTAATTTAGAACGATATAGTAACAAAAACATTGGGGTTAGAGAACATACTGAAAAGAAGCTTGTCCAGGCTCTCGTTATCTACATATTCGTACACCAAAACCTTCTCAGGGAATGCACAGTAACCCAACAGGCTCACAACGTTACGATGTTGTATGCACGCCAATAGCTTGGCCTCATTTGTGAATTCCCTTTTTCCTTGCTTTGAGGTCTGTGAAAGCTTCTTAACAGCAATCTCCCTGCCATCATCCAACTTTCCCTACAAGTACAATGTGCCCATTTCATATCATATCAATACTCAAATATTGATCATACTGAAATCTTGATTCTGTAAGTTATGCAAGTCAAATTTGAAACTGGTTGAATAAGAAACCTCCGATTGAGTACAATAATTGAAGATATCATCATTATGAAAGTCTCAACCCACAAACAAAAATAATATTTTCAATAACTGAAGTTGAATTTAAAATTGGTTCACTGAGACCCCCACCCAAACACACACACTCACGCACACAATTAATTCACTACAATAATCATAGATTTATCAGTATAAAACATGTAGCAATAATCACAAAAATACAATAAATAATAAAAAATAGTAATCAAACCTTGAAAACAGGGCCAAAACCTCCTTGACCAAGCTTATTTTCAAAGTTGTTTGTAGCATAAACTATGGATTCAAATGTAAAAATCTTCTGTTCTTGAGGAACAACAACCTTTGGTAAATCTTCTTCTTTACCTGCTGATGATCAATTGCAAAACCCATAACAATTAGCACATAAAAACACAATTTGCTCAAAAACAGATAAAAATGTGAACTTTGATGCTGTTTTCAAATGGGTATCAAAGACTATTACCTGTGCAATTAGAGCTGCAGGGTTTGATGAGCTCACCAAAGAAGTTCTTGACTTTGATCATGCTGTGTATTAACTAACTAGAACAAGACTCCATGAATTAACAAAAAAATTGAAAAAAATGAAAGGGTGTGATTGTTTTGATCTTTAAAGAAGATGAAATTTGATGGTTGACTAACAAACAGGGCAAAGCCAGCTCTTTTTAGAAGTTAGAAAGTTGAGATTTGACAATTAAATATGATCGAACAAGACCCTTTGACCTACATGACTTTTTCAATATTTGTTTACACCACTTGCATTTATTAATTATATTTTCTTGAGATATCAGATATGTATTGAAGCAGTAACTTTAAGAAAAATCAATCGTTATACTGATTAGTTTAATTTTCAGAAAACCTATCTCGCATACTATATACACATGTAACTTTACACGTTTAAAACTTGTTTTATCGGTCTATACAGATGTAAATTACAGTAAATGAATATATGTATTTCATAATCATGTTCAACTAATAAAATGAATTTTCAAACTTGTTAGACATCTATTACTGATTAAAATTCAAATGTAACATTCTAATCCTAATTTGCGGCGGTATTTTAGTTATTCAAAAATTATATGCTTGATAGTATATTTAAATATGTGCAGCAGTTCATCTAAGAATGCATGAGATATATGACAAATAAATAAACGGAAAATATTTGTTGCCCCAAGCCACCAAGATGTACTAAAACAATAATAAATTGTGAGTTATTTAATGCAGTTAAAAATACAAACCAGGGGCACTTTGTATTATAGTGTTTGTCTGATAGCCAACGAATACCAGGTCCTGTTTTTTTCGATCTTTTCTGTTCTGACTTCAATTAAGAGTACCGCGTCATATTTTCTTAAATATAGACACTATAACACGGGTACAAGAGAAATGCAGTGCAGCCACATATTTTTCATTACATACATTCAATAAAATTAAAAAAAATAGTTACAATTATTACGTAACGATAGGTTTCAATGCCACGTGTGATGTGTATCGGAATGATTATAAAGGTACATGCATCAAAACAATCATCAACAACACTTCACAAGTCCACTCCGTTGTGTCAAGGTGTCCTCCCAAAGTCCAAGTTCTTTTCGACAGTTGTCTTATAAGTTGTGACATTATATGACAAAAGGTAGAAAGTTAAGGGACTAGAAGTGTAAGTATGCTAATTGAGTTTGTTAAGTTAGTTAATAATTACTTTGGGTTGTTGACAATAGTTATGTACAACTTAAACAATGTATTTATTTTGCAACAAATTTAGCTAATTCAATATATCATATTTTTCTGTCAAAATGTTGCTTGTTCATCACTGATTTTATGATATGGTAGAGCACATGAAGAATTCATGATTCTTCAACAAATCTGCTCGCATGGTTGATCGCATCACTGAATTGAATCAAGCTCAAATCAATTTCACTCATCTGTTCGTTCGTTCAATTTGATCGAACAATTTTTCCGCAACAATAAGGTCAAATTGAATCGATTGATTACTGAATCTCACATGGCTCTTACTGACTACAGATCATCCACTAAAACAGAATACATAGCTTTTCCCCAACAATTTTTCCGCAACAGTGGTCTTCAGATCATCCACTGAAACAGAATAAATAGCTTTTATTGACTGCACATGTGAACTTTCATGGATTAAATGTCTTCTTTCTTATCTCAAGGTGATTATTCCTCCTCCCATTATAGTCAAGTGTGACAATTCCTCCAACATAGCTCTGGTATCCAACCCAGTTCAACATGCTAGAACAAAGCATATTGAAATTTACTGCCACTTTGTTAGCGACAAAGTCAAATCCGGTGAAATTCAACTTATTCATGTTCTACTTCACAATTCTCACTAAAGCACTCACAAGATATCTTCATTACAACTATCTTAAAAAGCTGAGCAATTGTCATCATTACAAAATGTCAACCTGTGTGTGTGTGACTTGTTGACAATAGTTATGTACAACTTTAGTGTATATAAACAATGTGTCTATTTTGTAAATGATTTAGCTAATTCAATATACTATATTTTTCTTTTAAAATGTTGTTTGTTCATCACTGATTTTGTTATAGATTATTTATACCCTTCAATGTTTTATTCATACATCATTAAACATATATTATAATGTTTAGATTACAATATTATTGTAAAAGCATACTGAACGGTGCACGAATTTAAAAAAAATAATGGTATATAAATCAATTCCCATAGTATTGTTAATTTTTTTTTTCTGGTTATCTCCATGTAAAAGATTACTCTCTTATTGTCTTAATTACTTACACACTCTTATTCGATGCAAATCATTTTCTTATGTGATAGCATTTTGTAATTTTAATTATAGTTAACAAGTTTGCTAGCTTAGTATTCTATGATAAATCGACGTAACATGTTCAAACAAAGGTTGTAATGTTTATTTCTCTAAATAACGGAGACATGTGTGCGATTCGAGGGCCACAACCCACAAAATAATAAGAAGGAATTACATCTATATCCTTGGAAACTATATAAATTACTTCAGTATCCTTTAAAAATCTAAAATCACACCAATGTCCTTTGAAACTTTCAAAATACTCATCTATATCCAAATAAACATTTTAATTGTAATTAAATGATTTTAATAAATAAAGCTCTTCTTAAAATATAAACTAATAGTTAATTGACATATCTACCCTTCTTTTTCTAGATTAAACTAACTTCCTGTAAATCTAATTCTACCCCTCTCAACACTCTTACGAAATTATGAACATCAAGTACAATCCTATAACTAAAATCGATTTAATATTTTTTTAAAAAAGCGACAATATTATCAACGAAATTAAAAGTACACAACATCTTTTGTACACAATCATTTCAGCTGCCATGTTAACTTTATAAATGCCCTTCTGTCCTAATCTACATAATTACTCCACTACCACTTCACAACGAGTGTATGTACTAAATCGATTTAATAACTATCATAGATTTCTAGTACAATGTGCAGGAAGATATACAAACCTAAAAACGGACACAAAGAAGATCATTTTTTCACAAAGTAATATTTACAAATCATCGAACAACATATGAATGAGAATTGAAAATATCAGTACATATCATCGGTTCTTCAAGGAAAAACATTCAAAATACAAAAAATCTTAAAACTTAGGTAGAGTTAGGTTTACAATGAAACTGAGTTTAATCTAGAAGAAGAAGAGTACATATGTCAATTAGCTAATTAGAACATAATATATAGGAGTTTTATTTCTTTTAATCATATATTTTAATTAAAATTCATATTTTTGGATATAGACCAGTATTTTGTAAGTTTTAAAGGATATTAATGTAATTGTAAAATTTTGAAGGATATTGATGTAATTTAGATAGTTTCCAAGGATATAAATGTAATTGCCCCAAATAATAATAACACGTGTTTGATATGTCCTAATCAAATAAAATAATTAATTAATGCTAAACATCCTATTTGAAGTTGTTAATTTATGTTTCCAAGGATATTAATTTATGCTAAACATCCTATTAATTTATGCTAAACATCCACATGCATTAGAGTTTATTACTTAAAACTTAAATGAGTAAAACTCTACTACCATTGCTTTATAATTATATTATAAAACTATAATTAAAATAGAATATAATTAAATGTAATCATATTATCGAATTAATCGTTAAAATTTTTAGTTTGGATAGAGTTTTCTGTATCATCAAATCTAATACTAGATGTCTGTGTATTCACTACAACAGAAAGGAGCTACTGCGACAGACATATCAGTCACAATTCCGTCGCAATACGTCTATTGAGACAGATTTGCGACATAAAATGGCCGTCGCTAAAAAACGCATTGCAATTGCTTTTTGCCACAACAGTTGCTAATTTTGCGACAGAAAAAAGTCATCACAACACAGTCATAAAATCGATTTTCATCGCTTCATAAAGTTAAAGTGTAGCGATTGTATTGCAACGGTAATTCGTGACCGATTTTCGAGGCAATTAATGGCGACCGATCTTTTTGGAAAAACATAACGACGGAATTGCGACAAGTATTGCGACAGACTTTGTAAGAAACTTGCGACGAATTTGAACTAAAATTTTTGCAACTGATTTGAACTAAAATTGCGACTGATTTGATAAAAATATTGCGACCAAAATGCGTCGCTATTCCGTCGCAAACGATGCACGTTTTTTAAATGCAAGTTTCAAACGTTGTTGTTTTCCAGTTTTCCTGCATTTTATCTACCAAATCCCAAATATAAAAAAACTTAAATCAAACCCAAAATATATAAACCATTAAAGGTCATCTACTTTCAAAACCATAAATATCAATTAGACCGATGCGGCAATTTAGCATCCAAGCAACATTTACCGATACGGTAGGCTGTAACCTAACGTATTACAAAAGTTAGACTAATGCGGCAATTTAACATCCAAACAATGTTTACCGATACGCTAGTTTGTAACCTAACATATTACAAAAGATTACGAGTTAGGAGAACCTGATACAAATTACAAATGTCTAAGAGTCAAGAGACTCGGGAGGACTTGGAGGATCACGAGGCAATCTTGCAAACAAGCGGGCCAACCTCTCGTTCGTTTCTCTTTGGAAATCGGTCAATTCTTGGGCTAGTCTTTCTCTCTCTAGCCTTTCTCTATCCCTTCCGAGTGTGATTTCATCCACCGTCTTTGTTAATTTTATAACCTATAAAATAATAAATACGTATCCAATCAACAAACAAATATATGGTTCTTATTTGGGTTAGTTTAGCAATAATAAAATACTTACAAACATAATTAATTGAAGCAGCTGGTCCAAACTAGCAAGTCTGCCAACTTAGAACTAAGAATTTTTGTACAATATTTTATTTGGACAAAGCATACATGTATATAATTGAACAACCATAAAAAAAAATAGATATAAATATAAAGGCTAAAAGGCAGAATAATATAAGCATTAGCCGTCCATCTGCAATGTGTAGCAACAAACTACTACTAAAAAAACTAAATGCTATGGAAACTTAACTAGGAACTTTAAATCTAAAGCCATATAAACTTAGAAGTATACCAACTGGAACATAGTGTTAATAATCACAACAAACTGACTATAGCATGAATAATTAAATTATAAACCTATAATTAAATTATAAGGTTCACCTACTAATCTATTATCATACGTGATCAAGGAAAACTAAAACAAAACTGTTTATACATATTACTATATGGGTCGATAAAAAGTTAAAAAAAAAGTGAATAAATGTGCATATCTATATATAAGTATGTGTGTATATCAATTTCGACCGTATAAGAAGTATATATCTATCTAATAGTAGTTTATACATACATACCAACAAACATATTAACATGCATAAAAATTGTGTCTTTGACAAGTCACACTAATATAAAGACATAGTTGATGCTCTGATGCGGAAATAACCATGAGCTATCAATAATTAATTGAAGATCTTTAATTAGTTTGGAAAACAAATTAATCTATGTTATTTCAACTATTAATTCATACTTTGAGTGGGATATTTCTAGAACCAAATAACATTACATGCATTTTTTTTATCATTATGGTAATTAGTATCATAATTGTTTTTCTTAATGTTTTCTTTAATTGTTTTTTTAAGTGTTCATTAGTGCTAGACTTTTGATTTTCATTGAGTTAAAGTTTTGTTTATTTTGCCATTATAAGGCTTCTAAGTTGCAATAGAATGGAGTTTTTTAGTTTTGAATTTTAGAAAGTTGAATATTCTCTCAACACATGTTAAACCTTAACCCTAACCCTAACCGCAAATCAAATGTACAACTAATCCCTAACACATGTGTTACTAATTTGTAAAACCCACCAAAAAATGAAAAAAAAAAAACTCGTCGAAAGTATAGCTTGTGAGATCTTAAATCGAAGAGGAGAAAACGCTGAATTTTATGATGCAATTTTCATAATTTTTCGAATTGTCGTTTGTGAGATATTTAGTTTTTAAAAATATGAAAAAAGTGAATTTTGTGACACGTGGCGCATTTCTATTGGTTGAACTATTCTCGATAATTGAAAAAGCTCACACTTGATATGTATAGTTGTATATCTATCAAGCATTCAAAGGTATTTATATTTTTGACATACAGAATGTTTCACTTTAGTCCTTCACCTTTAAACACTTCAGAAATGACCCTTAATGTATTTTCTGTATTTACATTGGCACCACTAAACTTCCGTCTTTTGCATTTTTAATCTGACGATTATAAAACATAGCAACACAAACAAATACGACAGGTACAATTATCACTCCAATTATAATTGAAACCTATATGGCAGTTTAACTAAAATAAATGTTTCAAGTGAATGTTTTTATTTTTATTTTTTAAAAGTCATTGACTTTAGTTTCAACCATAAATTTTAGACCCCAGCTACCAGCTATATAGCTTTCGCTTCGACTAAATTATTGTTAAACATATTATAAAAATGACTTATTTAAAATTAAAATGAAACATTTGTCACAAGGAAAGTGTTATCAAATGATGTAATAGTTTTACAAAATGAATAATGATATTTTACATAAAGATGATTTATAACATCAAAAACACTAAACTATATGATTATGTCAACAATCATCTATTATCTATTATACCATCTATCATGCATGTACATTATTGAGTCTTAATTTTTGAAAAAGCTATTCAAAATTATTAATTTACCCTCAATTTCACATTACCTATTTATGTCCTAATCAATGATATAAAGTTTACAATGATCTATCTTCAAAATTAAGATTAATTTTTTACTTTTATAATTCAATTTTTATTATGCATGTTCTTAAACCTATATGTTTATATACATAATCCACTAATGTAATTTTTTTTTTGTTAAAGCAAAAATATTAATATTAGATCACAGTACATCAACGCAATTTATATACATTCATCTTTGACCACTTTATCCACTACTATTCCACACTTTTGATACCCGAATTATACTACACTATCAATCATATATACAAGACATCATTTAACTTATACTATGTATATATTCACTTCTTTCCATTGTTGTAATTAGACCATAGTAAGCCAACACATCTCAGCATCACAAATATCAGAATGAGTAGACTACTACAACTACTATATTCCTTTTCCTAAATTACTCAATTCCATTTCTACATAACAGACTTGAATAACAATCTTTTAGATCACACAACCATTGGTGCCAACTAATACTCTCTTTTTTATTCTCTTATAAACCCAATCAAAACTCCTCACTTTTATCTCATTAAGCAGAACCGTTACACACCACCCACTTCCTTCCAAAAACTTTTTGGTTCCTGCTTTTCCAAATCAAGTATCCACACACCCACAAAACTGTTTGTCATATCTCATGACCCATCTTTGTTCTCACAATACAATTATTTTCACAGAATCATTCTTCTATATTTAAACTAACCATATTTTCATTTTCTCACCATTCATATACTTTCTTCCATATCTCCATAGAATGTTTACAAAAAATTAAAGCATGTGCTACGAATTCAATATCATCATCACACATAGGACATCCAACCGAATATAATTTGTGAATGTTTACTATCAAAAGCGATTGTGACATATAAAAAAAATTGTGATTAACGGATGAAACTCAATTTATCATACTTGTATAACGAGACTAAATGGATCAAGTACTCCCACTGCTTTGCGCGGAGTACTATGCTAGTTTAATGAATGTAAATCGATCTTCAAACTTATCAACTTACATGACTTATAGATCGATCTTAACTTATTTATTAAACACAGACGCTTAAGTTTGTTAATGTAAAGTACCATAATCTTTTAAACAATAACTCGATCAGCGCAATATGTTATTAATTATTAATTAAATAAAACTCGTGCCTGCTAAGAATGTTGACTTCTCATTCAATAATTGGAAGTATATATTTACATTTTTTTCCATAAAGATTATATAAACATAAATTTACTTTCATGAAGATAATCTACGTCAATCCATTCCAATTTTTGACTTTTGGCCTTTAAAATGCGTTCAGCCCACTTTCAAAGCGTCGATATCACCATTATTCCATTTTAATTAACCCACCCACAACCAATAATATGCTTAATTATTATTTTATTTTAATAAATAAAATCCCGACAAAACCATCACAATCATATATAACACCTGAAGTTCGTGTTTGACCAAGACTGGGCAAAAATAAACAGCTTTGACTTTGTGCATATCATCAACTATAGTAACTAAAAGACGTAACCAACAATATTCTCTAATACAGAGTAACAAGTACTCCGTAATATATATTATTTATTTATCTTTCATGACTAATAAAAGTTCTTTACAATGGGTTATTTGTATTTTGTATATAATTAAAAACTAATCACATCTATTTATTAATATGATTTCTGAACTAAAGTAAACTTTTTTGTAATCCCTAAGCAATTGTTTATCCCTCCGTCCCAATTTAATTGTTCGTTACAAACTTACAGACAGTTTTAGAAAAGTAAAATAATTACACTTTTGACCAATAAGATTTTAGTATTTTTCACTTAAACTTTTTTTATCGGTTAAAACTAAAATGAGACAATTATTTTGAAACAATTTAAAAGAAACACATGGACGATCTCTTAACTTCAGTTAACAAATTATTTAATTAATATTATATTATTATTTAATTATTTTATAATAAGTAATAAATAATAAATATAAATGCTACATATATTATAATAATATGAAAAAATGAGTTACATACGAAAACAAAGTCCTATAAATTATTTAATTAATATTATTTTATAAAATATGTACTATAATTATCATTTAATCACATAATATCTAAAACAATTATTAATTAATAACTTCAGTTAACAAATTATTAATTAACAAGTAATAAATAATAAATATAAATGCTACATATATTATAAATATGGAAAGAGGAGTCACATACGAAAACAAAGTCCTATAAATTGTTTAATTAATATTATTTTATAAAATATGTACTACAATTATCATTTAATCACATAATATCTAAAATAATTGTAATAAATTACCGTGCATTGCACGAGTCTTCCACCTAGTACAAACTATATAGGCGTATAGATAATTCCTTCATATTTTGACACTTAGACAACAATGCCACATGTCAATCTCTCACAATTCTTAAAATAATAAAATAAATTTAGATTTTAATAATAGTTTAGAATTTAGATCACTGTATATAAATACAAAATAATTAAAATTTAAAAGTTCCTAAGATGACTTGGTTATCGTTAATCAAAAGTTAGTGTTAGAATTGTATTTGGAAAAGGATAATATATATTTTTGTTAAATATAAATTATTTATTTATTTATTATTTATTATGAAGTATCTTTTGTATAGTGAAGGGATCGGGTGAGATAAACAATTGGAGAGAATCGTGAGAACTAGATGTGAAATATAAAATACATCAAATAATCTCTATTAATTTTATTTAAGATTATATACATTTTGTATTTATATCTAGTTCTCGTTCAAATGAAAAAAAAAAAAAAAAAAATCGGGACATAAGAGTATTCATATAAGAAAATTTACAGAGTGGGCCAACTGGCCAAGTGGCCCAGTACGTATATTCGTTTCAGATATTGAATAAGCCCATGTCAAAAAAACTGAGCCACAATGAGCATCATGAATTCAAGATGGTAACTACTTGATCAATTTGGTATTGGAAACATTACAATATCATAAAAAGCTTTTGGATGATTTGGGATCAAAGGGTTATGATCCTTAGAGAGGGCGGCAGGAGGGCAAGAGAATTCAGATCATCTATTCCCTTCGTCAATGGTCCAGGTCAAGCCATGTCATGCGAGGTCTATTTTGTAAATATTTTAAACGGAGAGACTATTTTGCAATTTACGTAAAAAAAAATGAGGGAGTAAAATTATGGCACATATTTGGGCAGCTCACTTTTTGAATCTCTCTCTCTCTCTCTCTCTCTCTCTCTCTCTCCCTCCACAAAACACACACATAGGTACACTCTCTAACTCCCTCTCTCTCTCTCTTCACAAAACACACACATACACTCTCTAACTCCCTCTCTCTCTCTCTTCACAAAACACACATAAACACACACAAACTCTCTAATTTTCACACACAAACATTCACACACTAACATACCACCACCACCGTCCATCACCTCCGCACCGTTCACCACTGTCGCTCAATCGCCACCACCGTCGCTCCACCGTCACCGGAGAAAATAGGCGGAGAAACGACGGCGGATTTGTAACCGGAGAGTTAGATGCGAACCACCACCGTTGGTGAACGCCTCCACCGTACGTAACCAACCGTGATCGTTTCTCCATCTTCTCCCGCATTTCCACCGTCACCACCACTTACGTCATCATCTTTACTACCACCACCACTATATAGATCCAGATCTGGAAACTCGTAGATCTAGATCTAAAAAGTAGATCTGAAAATTAAATCTACTTTTTACATCTAGATCTACTTTTTAGATCTTAAAAAAAATCAACTGCATCGTACATTTTTCTACTGCATCGTACATTTTTTTCTACTGCATTTTACATTAGTACATTTTAAATGTAATTAATGTATATTTGTGCTAGTACTTGTTTACTGCATCTTATATATCGTTACTGCATTTTATATTTTTTAGCATTTTTTATGTGTTTCTACAGCTTGATTTTATTTTTCAAATCGGAAAATTACTAGTACTTGGTTACTGCATCTTTTATATTCTTCCTGCATCTTATGTTTTTTTAGCATTTTATGTGTTGAAATAAAAAAAACTACCAGCACTTATTTACTGCATCTTTTTGCATATTGTTACTTCATCGTATGCTTCTTTTTAACATTTTTACGTGTTTGTAAATTTTGGTTTTATTCTGGAATTAAAAAACTACTATTACTTGTTTACTGCATCTTACGTTTTTTTTTTTACTATTTTTGACTGAATCTTACATATTAAAAAGTTTTCTGATTGAATAATTTTTGAACAATTTTTAAATATTTTTTTCAGACAATTTTTCAAACAGTTCACAACTTTATCAAAATTATAAAAAGGTTCCTCCCTTCATCGTGTCCCTTTAAACCATTCCTTTTGGAGATAACTTAAGCTTAATTAAAGTTCTATGTCCCAATTACATTTCTTTATAATTTATGAAATCATACTAAAAAAATACCTGATAAATAAGAAATCATTACACACATAAACAATTTAATAACTCTAAACAAATACCCATTTTACATACTTACAAATTACACATGAAGTGGTCAAGAATAGGGCCCCTCCCTTTCTTACTACTTCAAAACAAATTCAAAAAAACTAGGAAAATATAACATGAAATAATCCCTACACCTAACTTCCTATAAAGATATAAACACATGAATTCATCATCCACCTTTTCCCCTCAAAAGGTTGAGATGAAATTGCACCTAACCCACAAGGAAAAATTGGGTTTTTTTTCTCTTGAAATATACCTTCTTCTTTTTCTTTTTTTTGTTAACAGAATGATTAAATACATAATAATAATGCTTTAATACCAAAATAATGAAAAGGAAAAAACTTCAAACCAAGAAAAGAACAAAAGTTTGGTAGCTTAGCCTTCCAAATATGATCACGTCCTTCGATTGATGGATACTCTCAATTTCTTTAAGCCAAGAACTCAGTTTTCACCTATAAATTTGCCAAAAATGAAAAGAATTCAGAAGAATGGACCCAAAAGACATACTGTAATAGTTTTACCCAGGAATCGCGAATTCTCATCATACAGTAAATTGTCTCGTTATACAGTATAACTATACAATATATGTAAATGAGATGAAAATTCTGATTCCTATGGATTTGGCTAGTAAAGAAAATGCTCAATCATGTTACGATTGTTACCATTAATAGTCTCGCGGAAGATCATAGTGTACCATCAGTGAAGTTCTTTGCTCGAAGATCCACATCTCTAAGATCGCGTAGATGTTGCAAGATTTCTTGAAGAAGTTCCATTCCTTTGTCGCCTTTCTTTAAGGATCCAATGCAATGTTTTAGGAACTCTCTATCGGCTTCTAGTGCTTGTAACCTTACATATAGTTGATCCACTTCCTCTTCAATGTCGATTCTCTTCTTTTGTAACTCAAATAATGTGATAGCGGTGTTTTCCATCTTATTGGAATGGAATCCATTTTCATGTCCATTTGACATGATCACTACATCGCCACTCTCGGTATCCAGTGCTTCGAAAAGAGGAAGAAGTCTTTTCCCCGTTGAACCAATGGCTCGTCGATCTTGATAATGTGCCTCGTATGCTTCCTTAGGGAATCCGTTTGTGATACCATTGACTTCTTGACTATCATAATTATAATTCCCATTTAGATGTTTTCCATTCTCTTCAAAGTAATCTTCTATTTGCCTTAGCTCACTAAAGTGTCGATCTTCTTCGTCGCTCAAAGTGAAAAGCTTCTCTTCTAAAACCTTAAGTTGTTCGAGAATTGACAACCTCTCATCCTCAAAGTCCACAAACGATGAGTCAAGACTTATTACACTATCAACAGGGGTATTCTGATTCCTGTTGTCTTGATTCCCATTAAACGTTTCATCTTCTTTAGACTCATGATTCACATCAACCCACATTCCATCCCCATCCTCTGAATGGCTACACGAAGCCGAACAGGTCCCACTCTTGACACTACTTGCTAAAAACCGCATCCTCTCCTTTGTCTCATATTCCAACACTTTCTTTCGATACATTTCCAATTCCTTTTCCTTCTTTATCATAAGATCATTCAAAAGTTGCAAAGCTTCTTGATCATATTCCGATTGTTCTTCCATCATTCGTTGGTAATGCAAGGCTTCCATTTGCATTGTGGCTTTCTCTTCTTGTAGCCGGTTAATCATAGCCATTGTTTCACTAGCAGCCACTGCAGAAGCACTTCTCTCTTCCTCTAATTCGATATACAACGCTTGTAATGATTTCCTTTCAGCTCTTAAAGCCGACTTAAGCTTCTCATTTGTGTTAATTGGATCTCCTCCCTCCATTTCACTTCCATCAATAGACTCGTCTACCATTGATTCTTTTCTTTCAATCATCAACATTGTGTTATCTATTTGATTAAAATTTGTTACTTCCCCGGTTTTTTCATCTTGTCGAGCTTCTTCTTTGAAACCTAGTACAGTAGTACAAGAAAAAAGACAACAATATGGTCTCATTTTAGTTGGAAAGTTTTAACATGTATGGATAACATTTATGGATAGCAAACACAACAACATTAAACAAATTTAAATAATACCATATTCAAGACTGAAATCCAAATCATGAGAACGTGTTGAAGGTTCTTCATGTGATAAAGAATACAAAGTGAAGTTATCTTGAGCTTTCATCTCATCACATGAATCCAAAACTGGTATCTCTGTTCCAATTGAAACCTCTGCTTCTTCATGGTCTGTATAATTTAATTCAGTCTAAAAAAACTGAGCTTCAGAAATTATAAATAATAAGTAAAATATTAAAGTAAAAGTTAATATCTTGCCTGAATCATTCTCCTCTGTTTCTTGAAGTTCTTCGATAGCCGACATAGTTCGATTTGGTTCAGCAGTTCCAGGAATTTCATCAGTGATACCACTTAAATTTGCATGAAAAACTAGAGAATTCTCAGTTTCTTCAAGTTTCATTGAATCAAGCCCTGCAAATTTTGCTGATTCCTCTGTTTTTTCGATTACAGAAAGCAATTCACCTGCATTCCGAAGAACAGAAAGCGTTTCGTTGCTCTGCTTTACCATTTCTTCAGAAACTGTTTCGACTTTTGATTCTGACATAACTTGAGCTTTCTGAAAATCCCCGAATTCTTGATCTTCATTTTCGATTGGGTCGAATGATTCGATTGGTACCAATTGATTCCCACTGTAATCCAAGAAAAATTCAAGATCTTGTTGAGGTGTTTCTGAATTTAAATGTGAGTCATCCTTTTTTTCAAATTGAATTAAATCCTCCTTAACTTCTTCAACTTCTGTTACCTCTGTTTTTTTCCTCTGTATTTGAAGTTCCTGTTTTTCACCATAATTGTCATTCTCCAAATCCGATCCGATTAAATCTACAATCGAATTACCATTTCTCGAAAACCCCAAAAAATCCCATGAAGGATTAATAACAAAGTATGAAGAATCATCAAAACTTTTCTTTTCAAACTCAACACCACAACAAGAACACTTCACACAGACCTCATATTCTCCATCACTTTCAACAAAATCAATCTTTTTCACCTTTGAAAACACTAAAGTTTTCGACTTTTCACCGAACCCAGATGAGCAATCCTCACACATATCATGGGATTCTGCTAACTTTCTATGTTTCAAACAAAATCCCAATTCAGAAACTTCTTTAGAATGAAGCTCACAAAGAAGATCTCTATGTGAATTCTTGAATTCAGGCTCAAAAAAACGATCAATACGAACACACCAGAGACAAGGGGGTTTTAGACCGAAAAATCGAGCAAATTTTATAATGAAATATGAAAAGATTGAGTTGAGAAGAAGAAGAATTATGAGTGTCCATTCAAGAACAGCATAAATAAGAACAAGGGTGAACCTGTTTGTATTTTTATGTACCATTGTTGCAAATTTGTTTGCAGCCATATTGTTTGAGGCTCTGTTTTTGGTGTGTGCATTTACAAAGAGAGAAAACAGAATGTTTTTTTGACTGAGGTTCTAAGCAAGCTTATGAATGGCAAAGACTGTTTTCTATAAAATTGATTTAATTTGTTAAAGATAATATTAGGTTAACAAATCAACGTGAATTTCTAGTTTCTAGATTATCGTTAATTAAATGCGGAAATTAAATATATATGGCTTTTATTAAAATTTTGGTTGTTATTGCTTTTCTTCTACTTGTCGTTTTTTTTTTAATCGAAACAAAGCCAAATTTGTTTACATATTTTGTTTTTAACGGAAATTAGATTAGATTGCATTATTTAATAAAGACAAATTGGGATTCGGTACTAAATTAATATTATCAAAAATAAATTATTGAAATGATTTAAGTTTATTCAATGCAATTATTTTAAAAGTGAATTTTATTTTCTTTTTAATTTAGAATTAGCAACTACTAAATATTTTGTTTGGTAAATAAATGGGACATTGCTATAACTTTGGATTCTATGTGTTGCTATTATAATTGTGATATATCACTTCCTCTCCAAGGAAAAAAGAATATAAACTTCTATTTTTGAATATTTATTAAGTAAAACAAAGGTAATTTGGAGAGTACTCATCACCCTCGTATCATATTTCAATGGTACGTGTCTGCCCAACTTGTAAGGAGCATCAACGTCGGACAAATCACATGTCCTCAAATCACCCACATATGTTGAAATACGGATTCGAATTCCTGACTTATCGATTACACATGTAAAAGTTGGAAATATACGATGATTATACCACTTGGTCAATGCTCAATTGATATTTACTAAGGGAGTATATATTAATACAGTATTAAAGGTGTCTTATGAATTTGTGGCCAACAATATTTATAGGCCTAACACGATTGTCAATTTTATATCAAGATATTAAAGATAGTTTGGTTAATTAATTTTTTAATAGTGTCAAAGAACTCAATTGGGCCAATAAACTTAACTTTTATATCAAGAAACATGGTTGTTTTAGTTTCCGGACGACCTGTACAAAAACTGATTAAATGATAAAATATGCTCTATATCTAATTATAATTTTTTTTTTATTCTTTTATTGTGAGTCAATCAACTATGAAACAATTAGAAATTATTTTTTCTTTTATTGCAATTAACAATCAAACTATATTATATGTGTATATACACAAAGACACATTTTAAGGTCACTTTAATTCGGAAGGCTTGAACAATCGATTATCTTACTTACTTTACGGCTCTGTTAAGAAATCATTTACTAAAAAGGTTTAGTTTTAGTTTATGGAACTAGAAAGCAATTTGAAACTTAACATTTTACCGGAAATAATATTGCAACTAAAACTCTACCATCAAATTTGTATGTTGAACTATAATCGGTTCGTCAAAAAGATTGTGCAAATCCAATTTTTTTTCTTTTTCTTTAAAAACTAAAGCAATATTGACAACTATATATATATAACTAATAGAGGATACTCTCTTTTTTATTTGTCACATTTATTCTTTTGACAACTAAGCAAAAATCATATTTGTCATTATCACAGCTTCCTAAAAAGTCTCACGTGTCATTCAAATTGAAAAAATATTTAAATCTACTTATTTTTTAGCTACTAAATTTTTTAATTTCAAGATTATTGACTATCAATCACAAATTTGTTACTACATACATTACAAACTCTATTTTCACTTCACACCATCCTATTCATTGTTTGGTCCAAAATAAGTTATCAATAGTTAACTATTTATTTTGTGAATTTGATCTAAAATAATTAATCAATAGTTAACTATTTATTTTGTGGTTTATATAAGATGAGAAAGATCAGTTATTGAGAAAATGATATGGTGCAATCATACGTTGTTTCTCAATTTTAACAGGTTTTGGTATAATCGTTTTACATGTATACTAGAACCATATAATATTTAGATTATGTTATCATTAAATTTCTTAAGCATTCATAAATACAAAATAAATATGTATTTAAAAAGGTATGTACCTATACTTCACTCAAAAACAATATAAATCGATAGTAATTTCTTTTTTGGTAATACTCTACTAAAAAAAACTACGTTTTCCTTTAAGTTATCACCGTGCATCACCTGGGTGGTGGGTTGTTATTTCAGGTTGTTCCACTATAAGTGTCTACTTTGATTTTTAATCAATAAAAAATAAACTTTACTGTATATAGATGATATATGATTTGTGAAAAGTAAAGTGTACATTTTAACTGAGACACTACATTTACATCTTAATAAGAAAAAACTTTAGTTAACTTTTGATATATCCATTGACAAAAATAATAATCTTGACTACATCGTTTCATATATCATCTAAAACACTAATATATATAAAAACATTTAGCCGTTCATCGGACGGATATATAAACTAATATATATATATAAGTAAGTTTCATTAAACATTTAATACAAGTTTGCCTTATCAAGATATAAGTTAAGTACTCTTAGAGTTTTAGTAATAATATACATGTTTATTGTTAATTAAACCCCAACTAAACCTTATAGTTTGAGTTAATTAATTTCTTAGTTATTTTGTTAATGGGCATCAAATGGAGGGACCGAGAAGAACATAACATAAGTAGGTGGACCACATACAAAGTAAGGTACGGGCTCCACCATGGATGGCATATGTTGGACCTAATCATACTTGTCCATCTTTTTCCTTTTCTTATTTTTGGTCAATAATCACTATAGTGTGCCAATACTTTTTTTCTTATTTTTATTCTAAAATTACCTTTCTACCCTTCTCATTTTATCATTGCTTCTTAATTTTTTTTTTTTCATACAATAAAAACATTTTAATGGAATAACTGGGATTCTTGAAGCATAAGAGTATAATAACATAACCTAACATAAAGCTAAACTAAATACTTTGAAACCATGTTGATAATATAATGTTTCCAACAAATTTATTTCAGTTTTAAGTGAAAGCATTTGCACATAATAATTATGATATCTAAATGCAAAGCTTTGAACATGTTCTTGTGGCATGATTATGATTCACAATGAGTTGTTATTATTTAATTCATTCACACATGAATAAGCATATTGAAAATATTTGAAATAAATGTTATATTGAAACCTTACAGCACAATACAAATACAAATTTACAAGTGGGTCATTAATTACAAATTTTTAAATCATCCCTTTAATATTCTTAATTTTTAAATTATAATTTAATCCTGTTTATAAAAATTTCAAATAAGTGTGTGAAGATTTTCATGGTCGGTTTGAAAAACGTAAGTGTCAAACTTTGTGGGCACTCTTGTAAAACAAACTCAAGAAGATGAATAATATTTGGTTAATCAAATGTTATTTTTTATTCAAAGAGTTAAAAATAATAATAACCAACCTAAGAATCTTACATCTTCATATACATACTCTATATAATTTTTAATTGCCTAAAAACATTTTAATATTTCTCATTTACATTAAGAATAAATTAAGAATAAAAAGTAAACATAAGGGATACTGGTTCAGCTTACTCGAGGAAAATTGAGCTTTTTTAACTCAGATATACACGACCTAATGGTATTTACGTTACTGTTTCGAAACCTTCATAGCACCTTATCACTAAGCTATATTAGAGAAATATAGTTCATTCATTAACAATAAAAATGTGTGAAGAAACAAAGATTTATGAGATCCGAGAGCCTCATCAAAGTATT
Source organism: Gnaphalium uliginosum (assembly GCA_963930675.1). Taxonomy (NCBI): domain Eukaryota; kingdom Viridiplantae; phylum Streptophyta; class Magnoliopsida; order Asterales; family Asteraceae; genus Gnaphalium; species Gnaphalium uliginosum. The sequence goes on from OZ005681.1 coordinate 19,167,486, forward strand.
CAAAAAGTACCATTACAGCTTATTAGATCCACTTTATTTTTGCTTTTTCTTAAATTTTTCAATATATCCTTTCAACTTTATTTCATTTAATTTATTTAGGAAAAGGACCACAAAATGAAGGCACACAATATACATTGGTAAAGACTAAAGAGGATCCTAACAATATAATTGAATTTTAACAAGTAGGCACATCTACTTCACACCAAAACATTATGTTATATCATTTTCTTAAATATGTTATCATAAATAATATTTTTTATTCTTTTTTCAACTGTAAATAATAATATTTAAAAATAAAAACCCGAAAATGACCATATTTACAAAATACACATACGCTATATTTACAAACAAACTTCACCTATTATATATTGTTTTGTTGCTCACAATAGCGTGCTTAATATGCTTATGTGCATATCGTTTATTTTTACAAGACACAAGTAAAAATAAACACTTTTAAAAAATTATTTATCTACTTATATATTAACAAATAATCACTTAAAAATAAGTATATGAACACCTACTTATATTTTAAACATAACTGCAAATAAACAATATCAAACACCCTTCGGTATATTGTATATCTTATCACAATATCTTGCATCCGTGCTTAAAATATGCTTAATAACCCGTACTTGATGAAGGAAATTAAATTTGTTACATTATTTACAAAAAGTCTAGTTCACATCGTATTTATTTCATTTTAAATTCGTAAAAAATATTGAAGGTGTTATGATTTGATTTTATGTTATATGCATATTCAACCCCACATCCTACTTTTGAATAGACAAATTTCAAAAATGACACCTTACCACCCACTAAAGTTAAATATAATAGTATAAGATGGATATATCATCATTGAATGGTCTTGGCTTACAATTAAACAATTTAGTACTTGATATTACAACTAATTATTTGTTTATAACAATATAAAAAAAAGACCCACAATATATAAGAAAGAGCAAAAACCTTGTATTAGGGTATAAATAATTAAAATAAACGACTAAAATTATGAGACAAAAAAGAAGTAACACAAGAAAAAAGTGATGAATCTTTTATTGTTCATGCCATCTCATGATTCATGATCAATGCGTATGTTTAAGATTACAAAATTCCAAGCAATATTTTGTCGTAAAATATATTATTATTATTATATTATTATTAGTTATTAATTATTATTATTATATTATTATTTATATTTCTATATTAAACCAGATGAGTCCGTCATTGGTATCTTTATCGTATTTGCGTGGGTACAGAGATACCATCCATGAAGGCTATTAGTATAGATAATACCACAATATATTCTTTTTAATAAGTTATTACAAATTGACAATGATTGAAATGGATACAAACAGTTGTTAAATATGTGATGTCGTGTGATTTCAAATTCTTAGAAAAATGGATATATAGGCCCACACTCACAAGCGTTGATTAATGGGTGTCGAATGAATTAAGTATATTAACATAATATCCGTTATATACAGTAAAATAATATATATATATATATATATATATATATATATATATATATATATATATATATATATATAGAGAGAGAGAGAGAGAGAGAGAGAGAGAGAGAGAGAGACTCGAGGATAATTTATACTTGTTTGTTCCTCAATGGTGAATTTCCCATGATATTGAGTAGATAACGGTAGCTTTGGGTGTGAAGATTGAACGAGAAAAAAGAAGGAAAAAATGAAATTTCTGAAGACATTGGGGGGTTGACTTGTATCCAGTTGGGATAATTAGGAAAAACGTGATCAGAGGTTTTCATCTAGGGGAGATGAATATTTATCGCGGGGATAATATGATTGGCCAGAAAAGTTAATTTTTCTTACTGTGCAAGTTTTGCTCACCCTATATAATGTAACTCTTATTCTTTGTAAACCCCAACCTACAAATTTAATAAAGATTTCTCTCTAGTTGGTCGTTGATTAAACCAATTCAAGTTGATTGGACATAACCACGTTATATTCACGTGTTCGTTTACTTTTCTCGTTATCATAATTGTTTAGTTTCTTGTGTTTGATCCGTTTGTTGTTTGTGGGTTATAATCTTGTGATTGTACGTTCTTGGTTGAGTCCTAAATACCTAACAGCTTGCTCGTATGTCGAGTTGGTGATTCATGAGATAATGGTTAGAAGTGAAAACAATATAAAATTGATAGATGATAAAGTTTATAAAACGGAAATTACACAAGTTAAACATAAACATATCGAGTCTTAATCTTAAATTTTCTAAATATAAATACCAAAGTGGTTTGTGGATAGTATAGATATAGATACTACTCGTAGCGTTTTTAAAGATGAGAAATTGCTTCAGTATTATACCTTCTTCTTCTTGGCAGTTAAACAAGTGAATGGAGTTTTGCTTTCCAAGGACAGATTTCTTATCAAAGAAAATAACAATAAATCAAATGTTTTCAAATAATAAACATGGGAAAGAATTCGAATAGAAATACAGATTTCATTTCATTCTGCTATCCATAGGTCTGTGAGAAAAGATAAAGACGAAAGCAAACAAGAGGGCGGTAGGCATAAACGGTCTTTGTTGCCTGATCACGACATCGTTGACGGCGATTATGTTGCTTAGATATCGTGACAAAATTTAAAAAAGTCACAGTTAGGTAGCTCACAACACTTGACATACTCAAGAATATCGATTATGTGACAAAATGCCACTCATATGGGTGTAGCACAAGTTGAAATGGATAATTTGAAGTATGAGCTAAAAGATGTCAAGTTGGTTGGTATTTTCAACGAAGATTTTATTGTCACGTTTAGCAGAAAACATAACCAGAGTTTCACCTGTTTTGGTATGAATGTGTTAAAGCTGTCGCACATAATTGACAAACTAAGTTAAAGAGCCAATTGGTCGTAATGACTCAAATGCTGACGACACAAACTTCCCACTAAATATATAAATATAAATGTATATATATATATATATATATATATATATATATATATATATATATATATATATATATTATTACCGCAGAGAAGAAACACTATACATCATTGTGTTTTGCCAGATTCCTACTTTGATCTATAAAACCAAAAGTTCAACAATATCAGCATCCTATGATTCAACCTGGGAAAGTAATGTGAAGTAAGAAAAAGAAAAGAAACAAATAAATAAATATGCTCTCTTCTAATATTATTTTGGTTGTACTTTCTAACTACTTGGAAAAACAGACATGTAATTTGACAACAGAAGAAACAGTAGCATGCTTACAAGCAAATCACATAATCATATTTATCAACCATGAGTCACCGATTACAGCTACTTACGACTCGCACAAACCTTATGCCTAACAAGAATATCGTATCTATTTCTGGATCAAATTCATAACCACGACAAATACCTCATCATCTTCAAATATATACTACCAAAGTTGCTTTTCTTCCCTTGACTTTTTGTAATGCAGATCACAATTGTTGTCTCATAATAAGGTTGTTCCAAAAGGATTGTTGGCTTGCGGATGAGCACCATTGTTGACTGGAAACGCACCAAACCCTGAATCGACAAAAGGGTTTGGTGGGGTCATCATCAGATTGGGTTGTGGCTGCGGGGCCATCATCAGATTGGGTTGTGGCTGTGGAGGTCCATAGGGGGTGGCAGGTTGATACGCACCAAAGGGGTTAGCTTGATACGGTGTCATTTGATTTTGAACTGATGGACCTGACATACCGAATGGGTCGGCTGCTTCAAATGGGTTGGGAGCTGGAGATCCATACACGGGCTGCTGGGAAGCTCTATATGCTCCTTCATCATACAAACTGTTGAGGGTGAGCGAGTCCAATCCACCAGCCTACCAATAAAAATATATATAATTACAAATGAATGAAATACTCAATTTATTTATTTATGCAAACTTCTCCTGAAGGGAACGGTTCGAACGGGTCAAATGATTCAAAACGTATATAAATCCCTTTTTTAGGGTAAAAAAACATATGATAAAAAAGCATTTTTTGGTGTTGTGATGCTATAAAAGATAAAAACGTAATGGTAAAAAAAGTTAAATACTTAAAATTGATATTGATATAAAGAGAAAAAAGACAAACAAAAAATAAACAAGTTTAGTACCCAAAATGAGAAATTTGATAAACTTGATTACCTTTTAGTGCATTTACCCATCAGAAATTTCAGATTATCGTTTTGATCATAAAGTTCTTATAATCATATTTAACGCATTAATTAGTTATAACTTCTTTTAATACATGGCAGAGGAAGCCTTGAAGGGTCAACCCCACGACCTGTTATAACCAAACTATAAGCTTATCTGTTGACCCGAACCCAATCTGACCCGCTACCCAACCAGTCCACCCCGCCCATGTTGCCACTTCCATCCCAAATCATCAGAGCAATATGTACCAGTTGCCTGTCCTGGACCGAAGAGATATTGGTGCTAGGTGTGGTAACCAATGCAAGTTCCCAACCGGTTGGATCAAGCTCTTTTGCTTGAAAACCAGAGCCGGTAGACGTAGTATCTAACAGAGAAATAATAAGAAAATAATTATTTATAAAGAACATAAAAGATAACTTGCAATTGTATCATAGAAGTCACTTGATAAATAGCCAAATTATTTTTTTTACCAGACGGAACAATGGCAAGAGCCAGTGCGTTGCTATCCTCAATAGCTGATCCGGTAGGCGCATCAAAATTTAATCCCTAAACCAGATATTTTGGTAAAACAATACATTTAAGATTACAAGTATTTATTAATAAACAAAATCTAATTACCAATAAATCATCAGGGTCCCTGCTGTTAAAAGTTGGTGGAGGAGCCGATTGGGTAGGCTCGGGAACATCATCTGCAGCAATTAAGTCATCCATAGTCTGCAATTTAGGTTCATCTATGGGTGAATCTGTATCTTCTTCGTGAGGTGAGTTGTCTTCTTCTGGTTTATATGTCAACATAAGCCTTTCTGGATATTCCTGAACATAAATCGCCAAAATATATTAGTATAGTCGCAAAGTACATTGTGAAGATTTATTGGTCATTAATGTTTAATTAAGAGTATTATATAAACACTCACTAATGGCTGTGGACCAGCAACCAACCGTGGTGCCTCTCTTATGTATTCTTCCATAGTCGCAAGAAAAGATTGTGGAGGCTGGAACACGTAAACGAAACAGTGTTACGCATATAAAAAATAGATAACTACAATATACTCCTCTTGAATTTTTAACTGCAATCTCAAAAAACTGGTGTTAAGATAAGAATAATACCTCTCTCAGAACAGGAAACTGGAAATTTCTAGCAAGCTCCAATCCTTTGCAAACTTCATAAAAATCAGAAAGGCTCCCAGCCTGCAAAAAATCCAGTTAACGATGCACACTTACACACTGCAAATATCAAACTGCTTCAAATTATGTAGGTGTGGCAAGATGGATGTGACGAATAATGGGTCAAAATGAGTAACTTTCGTATGGGTCGGGTTGACCAAGAACACTGGTCCAAATTCAAGAAAAAGTAGATATATAAATAGTGTGTCTAATATGCTTACAGTACTAACAATTTCAGTAATAATCAAAACTTTTTTAATAAACTGATTTGGGCAACTATCAACCTATTGGACCACTTTCCGTTTTAGCTGATTTTTCTTTTTTTACAGGACTAATCCGGTAAAGATAAAACATAATCTGACCAGCCCATACATAAGTAAATGGGTCAAAATTGCCACTTCTACTTCAAACATATCCAAGGCTCTTATGTATATTACAGTTACCTGCTGACCGGCTTTTTTGTATATATCCAAGGCTTTAATAGCTTCATGTCTTGGCATCTCAAAAAACTAAATCCAGAAAATGGTTATACTAAATAAGGATAATAGAAGTATAACAATTTTAAAAATAGTAATAACTTTACCTTATCAATAAGATTGATAATTCCATCATTCACAGCACAATATATCTTAAAACTCTCTTTAAGTACCAAAGCAAGGGCGTATTGTATCAAATAATTGCCAACAGCCGCACCCTCAGGCTGCAGAAGACAGAAACAGACAACTTTAATTTATTGAAGTGAAATTGAAACTAAATACAGCCAATAATTTATAAAAGATAACTTGCCCTGCATCCCATAAGACGATACAGTAGCTGCTGTAAGGAAGGCAGTTGTTCCAACAATTCTTCACTTTCTAGATCCCTTGTTTTGCTATAACCCTGCATTTGTAAGTGATATTACTTAATAATAAATTTTATATAAACCTGATATTATACGAATGGCACATTTTTGCTACTTACTGAAAAGTAAGTATATCAGTATATGAATGTAGAAACTTTATTGTATATTGTTTCAAGCCGTATAGCTTTAATAACTAAGCAGTGATAAAATGCAAGTTCATTCGAGTGCATACCTTATTCTCTTGACCTTGAGCCGGTCTCGGGATTCGCTCAGCTTCAATATCATACTTCAAAATTCTAAAGCACTCAAGTCGTTCCTCTAAGAAAAGTCCATAAGTACGCACCCAAGCAGAACAATCCCAAGCTGGTAAACAAAATTACAGAAATCCGTAAGTTTTCGAACATCTTAAGAGTTCCATGTATAAGTTCAAAACGAATTAATGGAAATACAATGAGCATAAAACTCTTTTCATATTTTGTGTGATGTCACTAACCAATGGGACTTGAATCATCCTTGAAATTAGCTAGTTGAAGAACACGCCCTCTTTGTTGAAAATTTAGAAGTTCTTCCCGGAAAGTAGGATCACCCTCCCTTAGTGTCCTATGGATAACTATCAGAGTCTTCAATGCCACCTGTTGGGAATCCAAAGAGTTAAGAAACAGATGAGAAAGAGGTACATAACCATCTACATGAGAAAATGGCAGGCAACTTTTTTCAAAAAAAGCGCAGGTACAAGGAGAGGCTTTGAGGTGCAATCCGGGTAGTGTTTGTTTGATAATCGGTCAAACAAGTAAAATATATGTTAAATGAAGTAACTAACGATGAAACAGGATCATAGGCTTCAACAGGTCAATAGTTGTCTGACGTGTATTCAAATGCATATTAGCCATATTTAATACATTCATTAATTACAAAACCTAATGAGATGGAGAAGAAACTCTGGTGAGACAGCCCAATCTGCCCTGGCCCATTTTGAGGTGAACATAGAAACTAGCAGTTTTAACTAGAATCCCTTTTGACCCGTCAACAACCATTTAGCAAATCAACAGTGGTGAACTTTTGTTTACACTTGCAGAAACCACAGGTCAGGCAGCGAGAGAACCCTAATCCTAATTTGAGTGAACAAACGAAACCCACCACTTAACTTTTTCTGAAACTAAATTGCCATTTGCCAATTCAAAGCCAAAACCTTTTTTTTTTATAACATGACCATCTTAATGCATAGGGTAGAAGAACAAACCTGTTTGGTCATTCTATCTAGAATCATCAACTACAAAAAGCTTCAATCTTTCTGATTATTATAATTCTAATTCTAAGTGACCCACAACTTCAAGAACAGGAAAAAATTAAAAAGTTGCAGTCTTCTTTAGTGTACCTCAACTTTCCCTAGTTAATTGTGACCAGATATAAAATGTACATTGAACTAATTGAAAAAACAGGGAAACTAATAAAAATCTTTACAGAGAGAATATACTAGGAGATAGAATTCTCATACTAAACCAAATTTAAAGTGAATGCAGCATGTACAACTCATGGAGAAAACAGACTATACACACAAATTCTTGAAGGTAGAGCCATTCATTCACCCAAAAAAGTTCTGGGTCACTCACAATTGTTGCACCATCCACTCACCCATATATGAGTTGTCAATTAGTGGAGTAACACATATCACAATACATTAAACTTCTGGACATGAGAGAAAGGCAAATGATTTATTTTAGAGGCCAAGTGTCGACTCGTACAACAAAGTAGCCAGACTATGCATCATAAAATGTTTACAGACGTAAGCATCAACAAGTGAATCATTAAAATCAACCTAGTTAGAAGCGTCAGACTGGCTTTTGCAAAGTCCTAAACCTAGATTTTTAGAAATGACCAGGAATACCTTTCTTAGTGATGGGGTCCAACCGGTCAAACACGAGGCACTAATACACATAGTAAATTCACATTATTAACAGTAAATAAACAACAATACTAAAAGCAGAGCATAAAAGGATGTTGTAAACAGTCTACTGAACACACTTAAAGTAAGTCAATACGTATAATTCAGTTAATTCACCAAAACCGTAACTTCAAAATATAAAAACAACGAAAAAACAGTACCGTCCAATTACGAGTCTTAGCCAATCTCCTTGCTAAAGCATGTAAGCAATACTGCACATCCGCTCGAGGCCTAATCGCAGACGTATAGGCCAATATCTCTACAAAACCAAAACACCCACACATTACATCATTTCCCCCCAATTAAATCAAAAACTTAAGAAACAAATCAGCATACTTCTGATGTGTCTTTCTTTGGGTGGACACTCAACATGATTAGTAGCCTTAACAATTGCAACATCAACATCCTAAAATCACACAACAACAAAAACAAAAACCCTAAGTATGTATAATTAGGAATAGAGTCAAAAATAGATGAAGTTAAGAGAGAATTAAAGACCTTGAAATCACTATTGACGTGTGCTAAACCGACAGTGGTTTGATCTTTGAGAGCGCCGTAGGCTTTCCGCCATGTTTGCATACTACCCATAACTTCAATCTGTATATATCTATATGTATATATGTATATGTGCGGATTTTGAATGGAAGGATGTACGCGATTAGATCGGCGAGTATATAGATCGATGATGATTATGAATGAATTGTGTTTCTTCTTGTGACAACGAATCCAAAGAAAGACAACTACACAGCAATTTTAGGCTGTTACTACCTTTTTATTTTTATTCTTTTTAATTTATTTATTCTGTGATTGAAATGAAATAAAGTGGGTTTTTGTTCTAGAATATTTTTGTTTGAGTATTTTATTTCTATAATTGGGGGAATATGGTCAACTTCGTTGGCTAAACTGGCCACCGTCGTCACAATGTCATCCATTCTCTCTTTTTTGACATTTTTTAAAGTTTAATTTTTATTTTTATTTAATATTTATATTTAAATTTTAAATTTTAATTTTATTAATCACAGCCTTCAAACGGTAAACGATTGTTCACATGTGATATAACTGAACGTTGGTTAAAAAGTTGATATTCACTAATTAACTACTACATAATTAATTGATGATTTAATGACGGTTGTTAGTTCTTAATAGAGGTTAGCAATTCTTTTTACGTTGGTTACTTTTCTAACATAGCCAACAAAATCCTTTATTTTAGGGAAATATGTAATTATCCATATTTTCAGGATTGTAATTTTTTTGTTATAGTTTGATCTTTCAAGGATTGTATTTTAAAACATATGACGCAGATACAAATGCAAATGGTACCAAAGAGTCGGTTAATTGAGAGAAACAATATTAAAAAATTTATGTTTTGTTTTGTATATTTTGGCTTAACATAAAAACTTATGAATCTTCTAATAACTTAAAGATCAATAAGTATGAATGTTTTAAGAGTTAAAAAACAGAGAGGCAACTAATTGATACTTGAATTGACATACGAACCAAAATGATGCTAACATGGCTTGTATCATCACACGTGTTAACGGAGACGGTTTTTCTTGTTCAGATTATCAGGTGAAAGCGAGTATAGATGTACGCGGGGATATCTCGTGACCGTTTCTGACCCTATCCTTGGTCACCTCAAAATGTTACAACTAGTATGGTTTGACCCTGAAACTTCTTGCGAGGATATCAGAACATCAACTACAAGGCCATTGGTGATGGTTTAACATTCCCTTTTGTATCCCGTTGGTTGTATTATGATTGAATAGGTATAAGTTTTGAATAACATACCTTTCCTTTCTTGATACTTAACCGGTCAAGATATTGTTAGTCACATGTATTTGAAGCAACCAAAATGTCAAATTACTTTTACAACTAAAGAAAGTAAATCCTTAATTGTTACATTATAAAGTTTTCATCTTTGTAACTTCAAACAACCAAAAGATAAAATTCAGAAATCTTAACAATGACTTTGATTAAGTTCAAAGACTAGTATTAGACGTCTTTAATCTTTATATTTCCTTTTGTTTTAATTATGTGTAGAAGCATTTTATGAAAAACATTCAACATTCATCTTCATCAACAAGATTACTAGATTAGCATTGGTTTAATTAGTCACTATACATAAATACACTGTCTATAACAACTCAAAAACAAAACAAAACAAAACAGAAAGATGATAACAAAAAACAAGATTTTAGTTTTAATTCTTAAAAAATTTATATAACATTTTATCAATGTTGCTGTTTCTTACATTTTTGTTTCTGCTAAAGATAAAGAAAGGTGCAACTTAAAATTTGTATTGTATTACAATTTGATTATGAACCCAGTTGTAACGATTCTACCTTAACAAAAGAGAACAAACTTAGTCCAAAGATGGACCAAAATTATGAATATGTGACTTCAAATGAAAATTAGTCTAAAGTACATTCACTTTACCTTACAAGTTGAAGGAATAGAACTCCCAAGTAAATAATCACCTAAAAAGTATATATATTGCTGAACATATGGATTCTCATGAATTGGATAATGGGTCAAAGAGATCACTCAAACTACGGCGACCCATCCGACCATTAGTTTCATCAAATTAGATAACGAGCTAACGAGTTAAATGAACAAAAATTTAAAATGAACCATTGAACTGTAATAAGTGAACAGATAAAAGCGTAGTAATATAATGATGCATTTGACATATACCAATAATGTTCATTGAAGTCTATCAAGTTTTTTCGCCTAAAATGTAAGAGTGAGTTTTCCTAAAGTCATTACAACCCAAAGCGCTGAACATTTTAATGAGTTATTTTGTTTAGTATTGTGCAGGTTACTTCATTTGTTTGTTGTCTGTGTTGTGAACTTTGAATGATAATCATGTCTACTTAGTAGACAACTAGACGTAAACTTGTATGCCATCTGATCTCAGTTTTTGAAAGATTATACATGATCCTGTAGTTTCCCATAAACAAAACAGGCTAAACAAGTTTACAATTATGTGTATGTGTAATTGTACAACTAGCTGCAAAAGGGAGTACAATTTTTTACCTGAAATGCCCTTTTCAGCCCAAGATAAACGTTGTGTATCGAGTGATATTGTGAAATTATTCCAGAGGGTAAGTTGTTGATTCACATGATCAGGTCGTCTATAAATGGGGAGACGAATGGTAACTTAATGATCCCAGATGCCACAAGAAACGATATGATCCACACGGGCAGAATCCATAAGAACATTGCCTTTAGTATACCCTTCCCTGAAAATTAGTAACAATACGAGCTACTTATAACACTAGTTAATAAAAATCCAAGCTTTAAGAGAATAATCACGAATAAAGATGCAAGTAAACATACATATGGGAAACATTTATGTCAACAAACATAAGTTAACTAAATACTGAAAACATTGAAAAACGATCATGGGTTACCAGTAGAGCGAGACGAGCCTTCAGTTTGATCTAGAATCCATTCACCGGTTTCTCGAAGCTTCTTTTCCACATCCCCTTCCGTTCTCCCAATTGAATTTGACAAAATTGAATCAAACAAAGTTTTTTCCTGCTCAGACTCCCTGCTAGTTGGAGTTCACAGCACCACACACAAAATTCAAAAACTCAAAACTCGTAATGTAACAAAACGCAATAATCAGATGATTAGTTATGCGAGTGTTTGACTATTCTAATTATTAAACAACTTCCTGAAGTAAAATAATCAGAATCAGATAATCAGTTTAAATTACCAACTCTCTAACTGATAGTTGAAAGTTAATAGTTTGGCCGCCCGATAACCAGTAAATTTTATACGATTACATAATTGAACTTGCCTGTTGATGTCACGGTCTTTGAATATACCTGCACCGATAGCTCTTTCAATTTCTGCAACTGAGGGCGTCTTCTCTTTTAGTTGTTTTACTGACTGTGGTTGTAGTGGGGTACCAGCGATGAGAATTTTGGGTTTAGTACTAGGATTAGTTTTATTATCTGAAAGACAGAAGAGAATTGGTGATTTGTTATTGTTAATGGAGACGCAACTTAACCTTAACAACATATCTGTTTGTCTCTTTTGTTCTGTTTGTAACAACCAGGTGAAGAAGAAACATAACTGTGATGTATGGAGCGAAAGATGTTACTCATTATGTTATCTTCAGAAAAGTACAAGCAAGTCCAATTCTTTAAACTAATGACCAATTAGTCCTTGTATTTTTGCAGTTTTGCGGCCTATGCCGCTATGATAAATATATTGAACTTAATTTTAAACATAGTTCTTTTATAGGTGTTAATTCGGTTAGATGGGACCAAAATAGGTGAAACCAATCGGTTTTTGATTTTTAAAAAATTGGAACGGAACTGCCCAAACTAAATCAAAAATCAAACCAAACCATATTTCTATTTGGTGGGTTCGATTCTACAACTGTTTTTATCCTCCACAAGATATTGGTCTTTTCAAAGAAAGAAAAGGGAAACCTTCATTTCATTATTTCAAATTTAGCTTTTTTTTTTACATATACGAGAACCTGATCGCAATCTCTGCTACAAAACAAAAAATGGGACAACATCAGCAATCCAATGCATCCTTTTCTTGCAAGTATATTATTATTATCAAATATACAACCATGATAACACTTTAAAGTCTCACTCTTTCAAGTAGGCAAGCTTCTAAGTAGCCGCAGAGCACGAACCCACTGTGGTCTATCCGAAAGCACAATCCTCCTCAGTGTTGGCACCACACCGGCTGCTAACATGGCAGGGTGGTTCTCAGAATCCATACTTAAATTATAAAGTATAGCCAAACCGGCTTCTACCACCCTATCGTTTCCTTCTTCAATTAACTTTGCTAATGGAAAGATGCCACCTTGACGGGCCACAGCCCGAGTAGAATCCACTACCCCTTCAGAGATTATCCTATTGAGTTCCAAAATCGCAATTTCCCGGGCTTCAAGAGAGTAAGAATCTTTTATTTGTTCTATTAGTCTTGGGATTGTTTCATAGAGAATAACCTCAGTATTTATCGGATTTTCTGGCCGGAGTTTGGCCGGGCCGGATAACGAGCCAAGTTTGACAAGGCATGCGGCGACCCAATCTTTGTTTTGAAGTGGGATTTTCGAGATGAGGATCTTACGGAGGGCGTCGGTGAGTCGGGATGAGTTTACAGTTTTTTGGAAATGCTCAGAGTCGAGCAGCCGGGTGAGTAGCCTCGAAGCTGCAGATACAGCAAGCCTAGCTTCTTCAACTTCTAAGGTTTGTAGTTCTAGTTCCTGAAAGTCAATTTCGACATCTGTATCTTCTTCACCTAAGAAAGGTCAAAACTTTAGTACAAATACCAGCCTAATTGTATAAAAAGGTAGCAACATTGGTCCAACTTTTGGTTCATGTAAGTATGTACCCATGATTTTCATCCCGCAGAAAATCAGTTAACCATCAGAAATTTCGATTTAAGATAACCCCTACACCTTACCATGTCAAATGAATTATGTGACAGCTGATGTGTTAGTAACTAGTAGCTTACACCATGGGAAAAGAATAGTTGGTTACCAATTTAACCTTCATTAAGCTGTGGTAATTTATTAAAATTGTATGATTAAGCCTGATTTATACACTATGCTGATAAAACAATTACAGTACCATTGAAGAACTTGTGTCGGAAAAGGGAGTCTAAAGCGGATTCAATATCAAGTGAGATGATCTTCTCTCTGCATGTGTCAAATGCTGTCAAGAACTCAAGGACGGAAGCTGCTTTTGTTTGTAAAACCGGAGAAGAAGTCTTCAAGATTTCAACTAGGTGAGAAAGAAACTTCGAATCCGAGAGCTCCCCCTCGTCAATAGATTGCGAACTGGAATATGGGAAACCAACATTCATGAAACTCATTAAAATATATAATTTGGGATTGTTTAGGTGTGCCATTTGGAAAGGGATAATTTGATGCTGAATATTCATAATCAGATAGAAAATGGTGATTGGACGTTCTTATGTTTGTTCAACTTTATAACAAGAGTAAATGGCGCAAAAAAGTATCCAACTTTATAAATTTCTCATTTCAGGTACTCAAATTTTTTTTTATAAACTTACGGTATATATTTTTTATACGCCAAAAAGAGGTGTTTTTGGGGGAAGAGAGGCTTTTGGACGTTTGTGGGAATTAATTTTTTTTTTTATCATCAAAGATGATTTTTTTTTTTTTCACCTTTTGAAGCATCACAGGACCCACAAAAAATCCATATTTTAAGATAAAAAGAAAAAAAAGAAATGCCCTAAAATTAATCAAAGCAATTCTTTATTATTTAAAAAAAAAATTTAATCAAAGCAAAGTTAAGTACCCGAAATGAGAAATCTACCTTCGTATGCCATTTACCCTTATAACAACTGTATAATATGATGTTAGTGTTTGACAAGTTCTGAATACTCAAGAATTTATTAGATAAAATGACCAAGGTGAATAAAAATTTAATTCTCTAATTTAGGTCAAAATTCAAAAGAAAGGGTAAACAAACAATTCTATTTAACATGTAGATAATCAGCTTTGTTTCAGCTGGGATACAACTGATTATTCCTATAACCAGTCGTAAAACGAAAATCCAAACACCCATTCCATAAAAGACGCTGACTTCTTAGGTCAACAAACGAACCTGAAATTCAAATTTGAGGTGGAAGATCGTGCTCCAATCCATCCCTTTTTAGATCCATTGACTGGTCCATCATAAAACTGGTTGAACAGACAAGCAAGATATAAATGATCAAGAAACTAATAAACACTAAATGAGATTCTGACTTTTTTTATTGACCAGAAGATACTGACCTTCGATTTCATTTCTTTGCTAGGATCTAAAATCCGAGCAAGAATGTTCAGGATCTGCATTAACTCATAGTATCATCCAGCTGGCACACCAGAAAGAATGCATATACAAGTAAAATACAATAGTTTCTATACCATTTGAGTTGAATTTCCAAAAGCATCTGAATTATTCAGTGATCTTATTAGAGGACTCAAAACACCCTCAGCTTCAATTCTCTGGCAAACATCATTACTGCATTCATACAAAATCAAATTGAAACAATTTACTAAAGTTCAGATGTTGTACTCCCATGATCCCATCATCCCAGAGAAAACAGATGCACTCTCAACTTTTGAGGCTTAACCCAAAGGTAAATATGTTTGGAATAACTTTGTTTCGAGCTTATAACCGGATATTTCATGTTTGTAGCATTTGTACGAGGTTCGGGGCTGTTGCATGCGTGTTAGAGTGATTATGTGATCAAGGTTGTAAAAATCGCTAGGGCGGGACTAATTGGCCGAGACCTTGTAGGGACTAATCGGCCAAGTCGGGGACTAATCGGATTGGACTTTTACATTTAAATAATAAATTTTAAAATTATATGTGTAATTATAAACATAAACATAAACATAAATATAATTGTCTAGAAACATAAACATACACATAATTATCTAGAAACATAAACATAATCGTTCAACTGTTCAAATACTTCAAGTTGACCAAGTTTAAAATGTTGACCAAGTTTGACTTTGACCATTTTTGACCGAATAATCCCGCCTTGGACCCGTTGACCACTGTTGACCGACTTTTAAGTCGGATTACGGCTAGTCGATTCGGAGTAGCCGTAAATCCCGACTAACCGGGGATTAGTCGGGACTTTTACAACATTGTATGTGATATTGAATAATCTGTGGATTAGATGCATGAATATCACTTAAATATGAGTAGAAGAATCTTATATGTATCGTTGCATTGTAAGTTATTTGATCAGAAGCAAGATATGAGTATCCAAAGGGCAAAGGCAACAAGAAAGAGATTTTGCCTGACTGAAAGCCTCTCTAAAGCACGGATGACACCTAATCTGACATATTCACTTTGATGATCAATAAGTCGGACAAGATTCTTTACAGCACCCGCTTCCTTATACGACGTTCTCATATGTTCACTGATAGATGCATCCGCAATAGCCTCTGCAGCTTTAGCAATAGCTGATTCATCTTCTAACTCAAGAATCAGAACCATACGGGCTACACCATCCACCCATGGCAAGATCGTAAATTTCTGATTTCTCGTTTTGCTGCTCTCGTCTTCTGGTTCTATAGCTCCAATACGAGCAAGAAACTGTTGCTGTGTTCGACCAACTATTGCATTCTTCTTTGCTTCTTCTAACTTTGTATTCTTATCATCTTCAACGTGTAATCCTAAAAGCAGTTCTGATGCACCAAACCTTGATGGGCCCTTTGTATTTTGTTTCACGTTTAGCTCTGAACCGTCGGGCAAAGAAGGCCATGAATGCAAGGATGGTCGGAATGATTTGTAAGCGGCTGCACCAACTAACGGAACTACTACTAGGCCTTCTTCTATTAGAAGAATTTTGTAATAGTCATCTTTTGCAAGCTCCAATAATGCACTTTGAGCTTCTTTTCTGATGACTTTTGATCCTTCGGAGTCACTCCTCAAAAATTTTGCCTGTATTGCTTATAGTTAGACTTAAAAGGTTGGCTTAAGAGGTAACAAATCAAACAGACCAAATGGTTTAAGACTTGAGAGTAGTCCAAGTGCATATTTAATGCATCAAACCTCATAAATTATGTCATTCCTATAAAATTAGATTATTTTAAAATACTATAACTGTTTTAGTCGGCACTCTAACTGTTTATTTGAACTATATGGACAAGAAGTGTTTCAAGTTAACCCAGACTGTTTCGCGCCTTCCAAAAAGTATACATTTTCAACTGTTACCTAACCCGCCCGACCTGCTCATCTTTCCACTTACGCTTGTCAAAAGACATGTGTTTATGGTATGTTGGGCACAGGGAAGTCAATAACAATGCAACATTATAAAACCAAGAAACCAATATTATTGAAAATCCCATAAGGAAGATGATTCCCCAACTCAAAGATTAAATCTTTAAATAGAATAAGTAGTCTCACCAATGGGGGGATAACACCTGCTTCAACCATAATTTTGTGATTAGTAATGGTCAGCGCTAAATTGGCCAAAACCCCACCAGCTGCCTCTTTAACTTTCATTTCTTCATCGTCCAGGAACTTAATAAGTAATGGCAGGAGTTCTGAGTTTGCAATCTGAACTCGAAGCTTCTCATCGACTGACAAGTTTGACAGCACACATAGACTTTGCTCCTTTACCTAGCCAATATCAAGTTAAAGTTACTGAAGTTAAAATCAATGTCAAGTAAAGACTATTATACTGAATAGATGTGGCAATTTGGACCCATTTGCTTATGAATGAGTGTAGTCAGGGTTATATTATATCTACCACGGGTCAAACAGGTGACATCAAAAGATACAAAAGGAAATGTTTCAAATGGGTCGAAAGTTGACAAACGTATAATTTTAATGCATAAAACGTAGTAAATCGTTGT
Source organism: Gnaphalium uliginosum (assembly GCA_963930675.1). Taxonomy (NCBI): domain Eukaryota; kingdom Viridiplantae; phylum Streptophyta; class Magnoliopsida; order Asterales; family Asteraceae; genus Gnaphalium; species Gnaphalium uliginosum. The sequence goes on from OZ005681.1 coordinate 19,184,923, forward strand.
ATCCAAAAGATTAGATCATTAGTTACTTTTGGACAAAATGTACTTCTACGTCAACTAAATTCAACCCTTTCTGACCCATACCTACAAAATTGTTTGTACAAATCAATTTGATACCTCAGAAGTCAACGAGGTTCGTCTGAGAAGGCCAGTGATCTCTTGTATAGCTCCACTTTCTGCTACTAAATCTCTATAGCTGTTAACTGACGATATCATTCTCAAGAGGCCTGCAGCTGCTTCACACGCAACACTAGACTCCGAGTTCAATAGATTCGCAGTAAGGAAAACAGAGCCACGAGATTTCATGATTTCATCAATACACTTCTTTCCACCCAAAGAGTATTTCCATAATGCATCAACAGCTTGCTCTCTATCTAAAGGTTCATTGTCTAACCCAAGCATCCTGATAAACAACCCTACATACTCATCACCAGAATTCAGTGACCTCCTCGCCTCAAATTCCTGTCAATTATAATCGTGCTCAAAACATTATTGATCAATATCCAGAAGCATAAATAAAAAAATATGAGTGAATGGCACAAAAAGGTACCCGACTGTATCAATTTCTCATTCATGATTCAAAAGAAGAGGAAGAAACTTTTTTGATGGTAAAAAAATCTTTGATATTTTAAACCAAAAAATAAAAAGGTTGGCGTGAGAAATCTTTGAAAAGTTGTATACCTTTTCATGCCATTTGCCTTTCTCTCCTGGTAACCAGGATATCCTACTCAAGGCAAACGGGGGCTCCACGAATACTCACAAACCCGTGGAACCGGGAAAACCACCAGCCTTCCATGATTTTGGATTATTACGGAGGGCAGGTGGCACTAAGGAGTTGCCTCTTACAGCATTCGAACTTAAGGAATCCATAACTAGAAAAACCATAAAGCAATCAGATTTTTGAAGAATTTATCAATAGTGACTAGATGTTAACAACTGCAATGACAGTTACAACTAGTGATGATTGTTAAATATACCACAGCGACATTTTTACAAACACCTTGTGAGCAATACTTGAACCTGAATCAAATAAAACAACTTACTGAAACTTTTGGTGATGTAGAATCATCAAATGTGCCACTGCTGTCACTACTGCTGCTAACCCTTGTGATGACTGGACGTGTAAAGCTCAGTTTAAGGTTTGATGAATTAAATGAATAAAAATGATATTGATTTTGAATTCTTGTTTTAGAATTTTGAAAGATGATTGAAGAAGATGGTTTAACATATGATTGAATTGAAGATGAAAAGCTGAATTTGAAATGGGGAGGTGAGGTTATTATAGACATACTAATTGATATATGTATGAATAATTTCTGTGAGGTTTAGACAGGGTTTTGGAGTTGTGATTTGTGAAAATTTGGATTTTGGGTTTTGATGGTGTTTTGTTTTGTGGTTTTACTTTAGAATATGGTAGTGGGCAGTTCACAGTTGAAGTTTAGGGATAAATTGACAATGTTCTGTTTGGCCCTTAAAGATTCATGTGATCTACTTTTTAGTCCCAACAGAATAAAAGAATAAAGTTCAGACACACTTAAATCGTAGGAACATAGAATCATACTAACCAGGTATTTAATTTTATACTCAACTAAAAAGTTAACAATGTATGAGTTAATTGTTACATCAAGTTATGCTTTTCTTATAGATAATTATTATTTAGTATGCGTACCACAAAAAAGATAATAATGTGAAAAAGAAATTTCTACGCTTTTGAATAAGCATCTATTTCGAAAAATCGGTAAAATAAGAAAGGTTTTCTAAAGATAAAATTAGGTCAATTATTTTGATAATTTATATAGATTTTTGATACTTGTATCTTATTTACATAATTGTGAGCATTCAATGTTTGGTACTCATCTCCTAAAATAAGTTGTAGCTCCTTAAAAAAAACTATTAACCAATTGAGATGTTCATCCTTGGTCAATAGGGAGTACTTTTTTGTCTGACCCTTCTATAACATCGAATTTTGCAACTTTTATGAGGTAAAGACATCCAAGTAATGAGGATAACAAGAGAGTATATATTGTTACAACAATACACACAGATGGTCACAAACAAAATGAGCTCCTCCATGAGCTTTAATATTCCAAAGGCTTTACCTTCTCTTCCTCAATGCAAATTTCACCCTCTCTCCACTCCATTCAATCAAAAACAATCAAATATTTTCAAGCCAAACAAGTCTACAGTAAGTCATGTTATCCTTTTGGCCCGTTATTTATTGCGGTTGTCATACGGTTATTTCAATCATGTCACAAAACTTAGCTAAATGTTTCTTTTGACTTGCTGCAGAAACTCGTGATAGTCAGTTTGAAGAAGAACGATGATGGGATCGCTTTGAACAAATCTAGTTTGGCAATACAAGTGGGAGCGCTTTTGAGTGCTGTAAGTTCTCAATTTCATAATAAGACGACGTGATAATCAAATAACTAGATGTTTGATTGTGATTATTTGGTGTGAAATAATAATGATAGGTTGTTAGTGAACCAGCTTTGGCGGTGACCGGCGTAAACAATGAAGAGGATTTGGTGTGGCAATTGATACAGTTAGCCATATGTGCCTTCTTCTATTTCCTAGTGGCACCAGTGAGTGAAAGAAACTTGTTTTTGATCAATATGAAAAATAAAAATTTTGTGGTGTTTATTTAGATAAGTGGTTTGAAACTTTGAATGGCTGATATGAACTTGCAGCCATTTATCATGAACTGGTTGAGGATAAGATGGTACAAGAGAAATCTTTTGGAGATGTATGTGCAGTTTATGTTTGTCTTCTTGTTCTTCCCAGGGTTAGTTCAGATTCTCCCTTTCAATTCTGTTATTATCTTGATTGCTTATAGGAATTGCAAATTAACGCAGTCCTTAATTAATGATTAAACATGAGATTAGTACATTATAATACCCGATTTATACATGGTTTGAGTATATATTTGATCATAACGGTTATGGAACTTTTTATTCGGTTATTAGGACTTGAAACTAAAATGTCTAGTTTTTAATGCTTGAGTAAACCGATTATGGAATATGAAACATAGTGCGTACGTGTTTAACTTTTTCACAACCTAATTCAAGACAAATAGCTAATTATTTGATCATAACAACCTCAAACACTTTGGAAACAAACATCCAGAAACATCCTATGTTTCCAGGGCCAAACTTAAGGAGTAGTTTTGGTGGCTCACGAATCTGGAACACGTGCCATGCGCTATTCATGAGAAAAATGATGTTTAGAATCTATAAAGACGAGATGGGTCTTAAGTTATTCATGACATCAAAGTTAATGATATTTCTAGGTTACAAAATTAACAAACAAATGTTTGGCAATGGCAGTGTACTGCTTTGGGCTCCATTTTTGAACTTCAGGAAGTTCCCAAGAGATCCAGACATGAAGTACCCTTGGTCTGTCCCTGAAGACCCTTCCAAGATCCGCAACTCGTACAGGAAATTCCCATGGGCTACCATCGATGATTATGAAGTCTAAAAACTTTCTTTTGTATCATAATTACAAGTAAATCTCTACCCTTTTTTTCATGTATAAGTTTCAGTTACTAAGCATATACGTGTAATTCACACAATCGTGACATATTGGAACTTGGATTAGATTTGCTCTTATGGCTTCAGCAAGCCAAACCATGAGAGAACACAATACGCAAGCATCATACGATACAGCTTAAAAGGCAATAAAGTAAATGAAAGAACGATAGATGAGTAAGGTAATGATCCACTGAAAATATATCAAGTAGAGGAGGCAAAATTGACCCATGGTGTCAATTGGGTAACATGTCAAAACATGCTCCGTTGAGGCTATTTTGTTACATAAGAAACAAAATCTATATTATTACATTAATAATATTTTTATTGTGGATGAAGCAATTTTGTATGTTGTACCATTGTATGTGCAATAACAAGGCAGGCAGCTTTCGCCCTGTCGCAGTTCACATTTTTTAATTTTCCCATTAGAGATGAAAATATAACCCCACTGACCCATCAGCAAGTAAGGTGAAAATAGCCACCTCTAATATTAAGCCATGATGAATACATATAATTGACATGTACTATATTAAATGACATAAAACTTCTGGGAGTTCAAGATATTAGAGCTGAACAATTTGATATATGAAAGATAAACCTTTAAGTTAACATCCACCTCAACCCAAAAGAAACAAAAACGATCCGAAAATGAACATAAAACAAAAACAAGAAACAAAATCTCTTAAACCGGTTTCATCTGCATCTATTTTTAGTTGAACACCGTTCTATAAGAGGGGAAACTTAAATTAAAGTACCTCATTCTCTTTCTTTTAACTTCGACCTGTGTGTGCCGGTCAACTAGCTGCTGCATGTTAGACTCAGACCGCTGTATTCTTATGAGGAGTGCTAATTGTTGAACATTTCGGTTAATTTGGTCAAATCTATAGAGTCCAAGGCAGTTGAAGGAGCGAGAGTGAGTCCCACACCAATGATAATCAGAGCTATGCCCAAACCTTTGACACATCCCCACCCACGTGTTAGTCTTCCCAGCAACACCTTACAATGTTTGTCTGCTTCTTTGTAGAGTGATTGCTGACTGGCGGATATTTCTCCCTCTGTCAATGCTTTCTCATTCTGTATACATATGTAAAAAAGAGCAAATAAGCACTCCTTGTTTTAACTAATGTTGACATTTGGTATTTTATAGTCTAATGATGCATGCATAGAGCTACAAGCCTGTTATGTTACAGATATTGGGGGAGGCATAACTTTCTGTTACATTAGCACTCACGCAAATATAAACTTTGAAGTGATAAAGACGTTGTTTTATTAAATATGAGGTTGCATTAAAAAGGTATCCAACTTTAAAATATAAAGGTTGAAGCAACAAACTTTCACTCTTCCATTTTGGGTAACTGGTCAAGTGTAAACTTGATGCAAGTAACTACTAAATGTGATGCAAATGTGGATATGACCATTTTTGGCAACACTCCACCAACCAGAATAGAAAAAACTGAATGGTCATTGTCTTTAACTAGAAAGAACTGGAACTTCATTACCCAAATTTTATTAGGAAAGATGACCATAAACTTTGTTACTTCAAATAGAACTTTTTGACAGATTAGTCCTCTTTCTTGGCAAAAAAAATTGTTATCCGATATAGAAATTGAACCAAAGTTGGTATTTTTAATGCTAACGGAGTAATTCCTATTTAGGGTGATAATAACTTCCTTGATGGTTTCTAAGGCATTAATCAGTGATAAGGATGTGTAGGAAACAACTGCCATATCGTTTCCCAATAATCGAGGTAGGAATTTCATGCTGTTTACTGCTGAATGGGTTTATTTGGCTTATGTTTTCTCAATAACAGGTCAAACTGGTAATATAAACTAAATTTTGTCACAAGAAAAAAGGGTCAAGCGTCACCCAAAGTAAGCTTTCGATGCGTACAACCTCCTACATCGTTTTCCTCCAAAATCAAATGGGAATTCTCGTTCTGAGACAGAGGAAGCATAGTAGTAAAAAAGAGAAACGGGTAGAGGGGTAATACCTTGTTCTTGAAAGTCCCGAGAGTTTCACCTAGAATGTCAAGAGAAGACTGTTTTGCAGATAGTTCCTTCCACTGTTCAGCAATCCTTTTCAGAATCACAATGCTGGCTTCTAGATTATCCTCATATACCTTCACCTGCATATGGTAAATTTGGAATTATACTCAAACTCCTCTAAAAAGAAAACAAACAAATCAAAGACATGTATATATAATGGTATTCAGCTATTCATGTAATATAAGATGATCAACAGAACTCACCCATTGCCTATAAGATTCGGGATTTTGAGTTAAGCACCAGATAAAGATACCAGATGCTTCACGGGATAGCTCAGGAACTCCTGCCAAAGAAGCAAACATCAAGGAAATTGAGTCTTTAAATCACTTCTTCACGTTGAACTTTCTTATTAACAAAAGTGGCAATTTCGACCCATGTACGTATGAATGAGTTGATTCAGGTTAAATTTTATCTCTAACGGTTAACATGGGTATATAAAACAAAAAACGAAAACGTGTTGAAATTTGCCATGGTGTAGTTATGCATGAAACCCCCCTCCGAAATCAATATAATCAAAAGTTAGATTGTGAAAGAAATAATATTATCTTGCAATCATATTTGACACAACAATTATTTTATAGAACTTTTTAACACAAGTGTTTAAGCCTTTCAGGTAACCCAATCAGATCTGTTTTGACCCTTAACCAAAACTGTCCATTTTGTCACATCTATTAACTTGTAGAAAGTTACCTTCTCCAGAAGCTTTCAAAGAAATGGTCAAGATTTGTTGAGAAACTTGTTTCATGGCTTTGCTTCCAGGAGAGCCAGCAAGAGCCACCTCCTTGAGTGTAGGATATACAGCTTCAAACCTTTCTGTTGCCTGCATCATAACATAATCGGACAATTGAGTATACTTGTATAACCGTCTCTTACAGTAACAAAGTAGCAAGTGTCCCTACTAGGATCCCACCTTAACTCGAGCTGAAGATGAAGGGAAGGTCACTCGCAAAAGAAGGTCAAGTGCTGATGGTGGCATCAAACGCTCTCCCTTCCGGACAGCGCCATTTACTAAAATAGTGCGAGCCTTGGGAGCAGACAGAATTCTAAGAAGAAAATAAACTTATTATAACTTTGTAAGGATAAGAACCGTAAGAAAAGAGCAACGAAAAAAGTCGACTTAAACCTTTCCACTAATTGCAGAATTAGGTCTCTGGTCTGAGGGTTAGAGCCCGATTTGCCCCCAACTATGGGTAATACTAAATGAGACCAAGAGTACAAACCAACAGCCAGATCCCCATGTGATGCCTACATATAATGGATTTAGTATTAGCACATAATGCTTCTTTTTGGAAAGATATTCATTGCTGGAATTACCTGTGCTACCATCCACACAATAACTGGAAGCTTATCTTGTCCCTGATACTTTGAAGTTTCCCTCAGAGTTGACAACACACTAATCAATGCATCAGGTTTCCTTCGCAATACCATTGCTAATGCAACGAAAATACCAACCTGCCAAGAGCAAAACGACTTGAAAATAAATGTTCTATCGTACACTATTTTGATGTAGTGATGCATTGTGTATCAATAATCAAATAAACTGATTCTTCAGAGTTGAAATGCACTAGTTTGAAACTTATATAGATCAACATCTACAACGAAATAGGTTTTGTATCGTAAATTATCAGTGGCTACATGGTTTTTTTTCATAAAATTGTAATCCATGAGTTCACGTGTTAGTAGTTGTGTGTGAAGGGTATCAGAATGCATTTTTCTGACATTTGGTGAACTAATATCTTCCTACATGCCTTATGTATTTGGAAAGCCAGTTGGTCTTTCTGTTTTGCCCCAGAAATAAACATATAAAAAGGTTGGTGCATCTAAAAAAAATGCTAGGAGAATCCATCGTCTTACCTGAGATTTTGAAGATGTTTTTTGGGCAGCTTTCTTGGATCCCTTTGCACCACCTTGTTGGCTTGCAAAGTCAGCAAGAATATTATCCAACGACCAGAGGACAAAAGATCCAAGGGCTTCCAAAGATCGATTACAGATCCAGTCAACTGATGTCTTGTAAACAGCTTCAGGGATATGTGACACTGGATTCTGCAAAACAGGGGAAAGAAGAATTAGGAACGGACGAATTATACAAAGTTTGACTATGACCAAGAACCATAAATTTCTGTAAATTATAAATTCTGTTTAGGGCTTTATGCTCATGATAATCAGTTAGCGTGAAAAATGATGCTTGCATTTACTTCTATGTGAACATAGCTTTAATATAGAATGCTTCAAGAATCAATGATTTACATTCAAAATTCTGAAATGCATAAGATAAACATTATTCAATTAGGTTAATTGCATGTAACGAACCCTGAGATGTAATATCAAGGCAGCAATATAAGACATTCTAAAATATTTTGCATCAAAGTAAGAAACTAAGGCTGAAAAGAGTACATCAATGACCAAACAGTGAGATACGATCACTCTACTTGGCTAGTCACAAAGAGAACGTCCAAAAGAAGGTATTGAAACTCTTATACAGATTTAAGATGCAAAGACCATGTGATAGAAAACTCTATGGACTATAAAATCCTGCCGAGGAAATACAGTTTGTACCACAGCTATCAGTTTGTGACATGATTCTACAACAAGTTCAGCTTCTTTTACATACAACACTCAATTTGCATCACAATTCTCTGCAAACTACACAATAAGTAACAAACAAATGAGCATTACAATTTACAGTAAGTTATACTGTACAACATAAAGAGTCGTGAAATAACTTACATCTGCAACCTTTGCAACAGCAGATTCTCTTAATAACTTCACCCAAGGAAACTGTGAAGCACTGACACTCGAAAACGCTCGTCCAAAGTAATCCGCAAACCTCATCAATTGTATATCCTGTTGCGTCTCAAATGAAGCCTACATGCATTAACAAGTCCACATTATCAACATTTTCCCCAAACAAATAACCAAAACTAATGTGCGTAAAATCAGAAAACTTCCACATCAATTTCATGTACCAAATCCGCAAATCAGTTTAAATCTCACTATAATTTATTCAATTCTAAACAACAATCAAATCACACAGATAATATCAAATCAGTGTCAATTCCGAAAGTAGATCTGGATGAAATCACTAACAGTCACATCGGAGAGAAAACTAGCTAAATCATCAGCATCGATCTTCGCCGCAGCTTCCGGAACCGAAATTTTAGGTTTTTTCACCTTCTTAGGCTTCGTTTTCTTCTCTTCAACGACGCCGTTTCCAACCGCACCATTAGCAACGACCTCAGCATCATCTTCACTATCATCATAATCAGAGTAATTATTCTTCTTCTTAGATGATCTAACAGGTACCGGATCATAAAACGCTGAATTCGCTAATCGTTCAGCTTCAATTAGCTTCCTACGTTCTTCAGATTTCTTTTCAATTGATGTAAATACATTATCAACTGTTGAGATTGAAGATCCGTTAGCGAATGACTTCGCCGGTTGTTGTTTCGCCGGAGCTTTGCGCTGTTTCTTAGCGTAAGTGACTTTTTGCCATCCGTGATTGTTGTTGTTGTTGATATCTTCGTTGATTGGTTCGAATTCCATTTGGATTTTGAAAAGCGTGAGAGAGAGATTTGAGATCGGGAATTTTGACGGGAAAAACGATGGAGATGCGAAAGGGGATTGAGTTTCGTGGTCGAATTGTAGACTTTTAAGTTGACTATTTAGATATACGGGAAGAGTATGTGCGATTGGCCCTCTTTCGCTTTTAATGTTGTACCTTATCAAGCTCTAGTTGTAAGTTGTACTTATCGGTAGTTAAGTAAGGCTAATTCTTTACGCACCCTTTTAATTCTTAAAAAAACCCTTTGTCTTTTTATTTTATTTTTTTTGGTTTTTTTCTTTATCAGCTTTTATTTTATATATTTATTTTAATAAGTAATATATTATAATAATAATAACAAAAGCAATAATAAATATTGACAAACATAAAAAAGAAATTTTTAGATTATAACGTTTTAGAGACAAACAAAAGCAATAATAAATATTGACAAACATATATTATAATACATACGAATGTTACCTACTTTATAATTATACTCTATTCAAGTATAATGTTTCTCATGTAGTAGCACAATCACGTTTATACCTGCGCCATGACGGATGAATTCGAGGCAATGAGTAATTTCCTTCTAAATGAACTTTAACAAAATGGTTACCGTGCACAAGTCCAATTACCCATGTAACATTTTGTGGGTTCTCGGACGGACTAGACCAAAGCGGTAGCCATGTTACATCTTTTTCACTAATAAAATGAACAATCACATTGTAACATGAAGCAATAATTGCACCTGTATCCGACATAATCATCCATTTGGTGTACGGTGCATTGCACGATTCAAAGAAATCGATGGACCGTTGCAAAACATCAAGCGGTCCAGATCCAAAAATATTGTCATAATCAGCCTTATGTTCTTTAATTTCATTTAACAAATCTCTCCGAATATATGGCCAACAACTTTCGTCCAAACCAAGCCAATCGGCTACTACTCGAAATTCGCAGTTTCCATCACCCATTACATTATGTACATGCCTAACGTAAGGTTGATAGTTTCTTGAAATTGCTTTTATTAGTGGATCTGGAATACTTGGTGGTTCTGGTTCCATATACGAATTGTACATTGGTGGTTCTTGACATGTATACGAATTGTACATTGGTGGTTCCGGACCCTATACGAATAGTACGTTCGTGGTTCCGGATCCACGTAAGAACTGTATTGTTCCGAATTCACATATGAACTATGCCTTGATGGTTCCGGATCCACGTAAGAACTATACCTTGAAGGTGAATGGTTCAAGTCAAATTTGTAATCGTTGGAATAACTATACCTATGTGGTTGTGGTTGTGGTTGTGGTTGTGGTTGTGGTTGTGGTTGTGGCGGTGGTTGTTGTGGTTGTGGCTGTGGTTGTTGGGTTTGGGAGACGAATTTTGAGGGTTTAGCAGGATTTGTTTTATGTTGTTTATCTGTATTTTTTGGGCGTCCCCGGATATTCTTTTGAACAGCTGGTTCAGCAACAAAATTTGCTGTTGCATCAAATAGTCCCCTTATTTTTCTTAAGAACCTACTTTTTTCGAACTTTGACTGTTTTTGAAAACTCTGTTTTAACTGCTCCAGTTCCGCATCACAAGTAAGATTATCATCTTGCATAGATGTGGATGACAATAAATCAAGTTTTCTCCAAAATATGTCAATTGATTCGAGTGGGATATACCGACCTGTGTTGATATATAATATCATTTGGTATAAGTAATATATAAATATTCATTTTTAATTAATAGTCGAAAAATTACTAACCTGAGTAAAGTGTGGCAAGTTCGCAAGCACATGATAACCCGCAACTTGTACGCAATGTACAACCACAATTTTGAAAAGTTATCTCGAGAGCATTTGAACGCTTAAGTTCTTTATAGATCAACCATATTGCATCTTTCGAAACAAAACCCAATAAGTGTTGGAACATATATGTGTTGTGTTTCGGGTTTATAAAAATTCGACTTCTTTCCAAGCTTGCTTTGATCTCAGACAACTGTCCCTGCACGATTTGATCAATATAGTATACAAATGTGTCTAAATTAGAGTGTGATGACCCTAAGTGCAACTTCAATAGAGAATGTTGACTTTCAACTCTATTGGTGGTATGATTTCCAAAGTTAAGAACTTTGTCTGTCCAGTATGATACAAACAATTGTTTATATTTGTGTAACTACACTTCATTCAAATATTTCAAAACACCTGAAAAGAAATGGTACATATATAAGTATATAAAGTAAATTATTAAAGTAAAAAATTAGTTAGACAATATATATAGTACCTTGATGTTCAATTAGTAAAGCTTCAAGTTCTGCATAACAACTTAAGTACGTATCCCAAGTAGAACATTCACATAATGAGTCCCATTTTGCATTGAAATACTTCCACTCGTCCAACAACTTAAAACTGGGTCTGCATTTCCTTAGTATTCTTGAGATATGTGCCATCTACAGAGCAATTGTTTGGCCTCCGGAAATATTCTTTTACACGCATTCATCAAAGCCAACTCTCTATCCGTGAGGATAACCCGAGGGTAAACGCTCTCGTCCATGTTAAACCTTAGACACTGTAATGCCCATGTATAGTTGCATTCTTTTTCTCTAAGCATGAAAACATATGCAATAGAAAATGACATTTTTGTAGAAGTTACCCCAATAATCTGCAGAAAAGGCAGATTATATTTATTTGTCTTGTACGTTGCGTCCATGAATAACACATGGGAAAAAGCACGCCATATTTCCAATGATGTCGGATGAATAAAAAACAACTCTTCCAACTCATGAGAAACTTCATTTTTCAGAAACTCAAATGTATAGCCTTGACCCTGCAAAGTATGAAAAAGATTTTGCATTGGAGTTCTACCTTCCGCCATTTTCATCCGAACTTTTGCAACTTGATTATATATAATTTTTATTGTGGATTTGTTATCTTTGTTTTGTTTCTTTACTATTGAATATATGTCACATGGTTTGACATTCTTCATCGTCAAGTCGGCTGCCAAACTAACTTCATCGTTATTTAGTCTCTTTGCAGATGAGTGACCCTCCATATAAAGTGTCGGGTCGTGATTATGTTTATCACATTTCACCTCTAACGTCCAAAAATTATTGATTTGCGAATAAGTCCCTGCCAATTCAAAAGGACAGTTAATTTTTTTTGAGTTAATTTCTGTATGCGTGTTGGTTTGTTTACTTAGCGACTTGAATACACCACCACGATTACACATAAGTATGAATTTATACATAACACCACTCGACGTTGTTTTGGATCTCTTAGTCACTATAACGTAACCGTGTTTGCGACCAACGTCTTGCACCCAATTCATTAAATCTTCACGAGATTTAAATGCCTATAATCAAATATTGAGAACACATTTAGGAATTAGCAACATTTATTTGTAAACATAAAAGGATATAAACTGTATAAAGAAAGAATATATATATGTTATACCTGACTGGTAGAAAATGCCGATGTAGCATTTGCATTATCACTTGACATTTGTTATTTCTCAAACTGGAAGTGTTATGATGTAGTGAAAAGAAGAGTCGAAAGATTTGTGATTTCAAATGAGTTTTCGAAGTGTTTATATAGAAAAAATATACGAATACTAATTTCAAACAATACACTGCTTTAGTCACGTCAAATAATTTATACTATGACTTTAGTCACGTCAAATAATTTTTACTTTTGATTTAGTCACGTCAAATAATTTTTACTTTTACTTTAATTGCGTCAAATAATTCATTCGAATATTTATAAAAGATCCAAAACATAAGTTTTATTAAAAGACTTTGTAACTTGAATTAAATTTTATAAAAAGTAACCTATAAAGCAAAATTTAGTAACCTATAAAAAGATTATCTAAGATGTTTTTTTTATTAAAATGTTCTTTATAATTTTTTTTAATAAAAACGAGTTATTTAAATATTTTTTATAAAATTTTATATATAATAAAAAGAATTATATAAGATGGGGTTTTTTTATGGTAAAAAGAAAAAGATGAAGTGATGTGACAAATAGAATAAAAAGGTGGGGTTTTTTTTGGGAATTTTGGGGTGGGGGAAATAGGCCCCTTAAATAACCCATTGCGTTCAGACTCGAGAAGGCCATGTCAATACGAGGTTAGGTGTATTGTACTCTAATTACGATCCTAAAATTAAGTCAAACTAATAAAGATCGTGTTTTTTCACAAAAAAAAAAATAAAAATTATTTCGACGAGTAATCTTAAACTCTTCATTTGCATCTGATGCGACTTCCTCATGGCCACACTTCACATACTGTTTGTTTCATGTGAAATCACAGGGAGTTAAGATTGAACTCATGACTTGTTTCTCAAAAGTCCTCTTTTTCACGACTCACGAGGACATTTATGCTGAGAAATGATCTCATTGGACTAAAGCCGCAATGGTAATATAGATTAGGTTTTTGAGTTTGTATTATGTTCTTTTATTAAGAAAACATGTATGTTTGTACTCAATTATTTTTGGTCATGAAAATGATATAGTGGTATGTTAGATGAACCCTAATAGAGCTTGTCAATTAATAAGCTTTGTCAAATACTAGTCTTTCCTTGAGTATGACAACTTATAGTCTAGACTTAACAGGCTCACATCCGAAAGAAACTAACAACATATTACAAACCGTACAAAAAAAAAAGCAACCATCGCGTATGGTTGACCCAGTATAAATGAGCAATTCTCCTCGAACAAGAATGAAGTGTCAAACTTCGTGGAGTACATTATGTACCTAGAGGCATAAAATACCTTTAGGGAAGCCATTGAACTATCATTCACTTTTAAGTGTTCTATGTTAAACCTCGGGCCGAAATATTTAAACTATCAGCCGACAAAGTCTGCATAAAATGCAGATATGTGTGGGACCATGTAATGGACAAAATATCTTTTCTCCTCTTTATTAGCTCTTGCATTCTCGCTGGTCCAAAAGGAATATTTTATTGGTCCATCTTCCATTTTTGCTCTCAAATTACCTCCACGCAATTATTGTACCTGATTCTCACGCTGGATGTGGTTTATAGGGACAACTCATGTATTCCACTTAACATATCGTATTACTGTTTTGCAGGTGACGTCGCGCAGATGATCTGAACGACCCTTTACAACATTTGATCCGATGAGGATCAATCAGTACTCAATTATTAGTTTGCTCGTGAAACTGATATAATTGTATATCACATGAACCCTGTTAGAGCTCGCCAATCAATAAGTTTGACAAATCAATAGATAAGTCAAATACTTAGCTTTCCTTCAGTATAACAACTTATATTATAGACATAACAGGCTCACGTTTGACATAAACTAACAACATATTACAAACCGTACAAAAAAGTAACCACCACGTATGGTTGGCCCACTACCTTTGTCCCCTATGTTATATTTGTTTACGAAGACGCGGTGGTCATACATTTTAGGTAATATGATATCCTGATAACTCTAAATCTCATTTGTCTATGCGTCAGTACCATGTGCTCTCCAAATCTTAGAAGAGTGAGCATCCTCATTCTTACTCTCACACAACAGTTATCAACATTCATAAAAACCCTACATTCAATTTAATACAACATATCTCAACTCTTACCACCGTTTACCGCGATTCTAATTGAATTTTAGAGGTTATTCACGTCAACTGGAGTGTAACGAGTTGATCCACTCCAATTTGCACTCAAGTGTGGATATATAATTGATCAAATACCAAATACAATATGAACACTGAACACAAACAGATGACCCTATAAATTAATGAATAAACATAAAATTAGAGTGAAAATTGGAATTTATAACCCACTTAATAAATAAATATTGAATTAGAAAGATACAAGATCAATATCAATAAGCACATAGGGGTTCAACTGGTAATCAACTAGCCATTTGGTAAGTTACCAATTGTACATTTGAATTCTAGTTGAAAACATAAAAAAAACCTTGATATCGAACAATTATATCAAACCATCAAAATAAATTAAAATACATTATAAAATGTTTTGCTTCACGTACAATTATAAAGTTTAATACAATATATATATATATATATATATATATATATATATAGGCTTAGTGTCTGTGAATGCAACTAACTAAGGTCCAATATCTATTGTGTGTACCCAACTTAGATTTGCTATTTTTAATTAATCAAATTTTCAAAAAAGTGTGTTTTAGTGTATTTTGGTAAAGTTTTGATGATGTGTCAAACTCTCCGGATGCCACGTGGCACCTTAAACAAGCGACACATCAACAAAATACATTAAAACACCTTTTTTGAAAATTTGATTCATTAAAAATAGCAAATCTAAGTTTGATACACACAATAGATATCCGACACAAGTTAGTTGCATTCCAAGGCACTAAGCCCTATATATATATATGGGTAGCGATCAAGAGGAAAATAATTTTTTGAGGGAACTAGGGAAGCTAACCATTCATTCGCGATGAATGATAATCAAACGTAAAATAACATATTTTTATCAAAAAATATTAATCAAAACCGATATTATACCTACTTGAAACGTCCCAAAAAAATTTCTTTTTTTTATTTTTTTATTTTTTATCTTATATCAATAAATACTTCATATATTATATTCAACAAAACGATCAACATTGTTTAATAAATCATATATATTGTTTACACAAACTGTTTAGCTTTCTCAAAAGCTTTACTTTTTCAGAGCATGATCTATGAGATAATTTAACTCACTATACAAATATAGTATGTTCCATCACTAGCAATCCTCGGGTCGCTTGCCCGTACTCCCACCTTTAATCCCTTTGGATGTACCTATCAACACAACACACAACATACGTAAGCTCAACACTTAGTAAGTAAAGGAAATGTAAATTAATTCAACATCATTTCCTGTTATCACATCTCAGTGATTCCACATGGCTCTTCATGCCTAACTCTTTTGAGTTTATTATATTCTCAAGGGCTACTCAAGCCAGACATCTCAAGCCTTAACAAGTAAGTGCTCAATCATTCACTCAGTAGATTGGCACACACAACAATTATTATACACTCAGTGGCACAATTGTTCACTCAGCAATTGACATATTCATTTATACTCATTAGCACAATTGTTACTCAGACAATCGGCATACTCATTTAGATACTCATTTATTACTCAAGATAACAATTACTTAACCACACACATGATCTAAGTAATTGTCACTTTAAGGAAATCACGTAACGCAATCATATTGTTTTAAATTAAATAATTAAACTCTTTACTTTTCCTGTTACTTACCTCGAGAATGACGTTCAGATATTTATGAATTGCTACCCGAAATACCTGTCGAGGCGACCGTATGTAATTAACTCTGTTTATAAATATTATTAAAATATTAATTCAACCCCTGCGACACTACCCCCGAGTGTCGCTACTCATCATGACGACACTAATATAGTGTCGCAATTATTGCGACACAACCTGCGACATTAATTCTTTGTGTCGCTAAAGCAACCGTTTTAATTCGCGACACCCCCACTGCGACACTAGTTTAGTGTCGCAATGTCGAGCAGGACAGCAGTATGTCTTGAATAATTACAAGTTTCTAGGTACTTCTTTGAACCTCTAATTCACCCCAAGACTTTGTTTATGATTCTAACATATGTTTTACTCAATATTTCGTCCAATTTTACTTCTTAAAAACACACCCCTTTTTACTCACAACTTTAACATTTCAATACTCATCATTTCAACCTAATAACACCTTCAAAGATAAAAAGAAACTCAAATTCTTACCTGAGATGCCTAGAATTTCAAGAGAGCACTTTTAATAATCAATTTCCTTAGCAAAACTTAACCTTTCTTTTGCTTTCTCTCTCTAAAACATCAAGAACTCACGCACACACAATATCTCTATTTTCTCTATATTTTCTAGAAGGTTTTTGGAACAGGGAGTGGGGTTTAACCCCATTTTGTTGCCTCAAATTTCACATTTAATCCTTTTAAACCGTCATTACCCAGCTTACTGCGACACTAGCCTTGTGTCGCACTGGGCTCTGTGTCGCTACCTGCGACACTAACCTAGTGTCGCATAACAGAAATCAATTAAATAAACTTTAAAATTTTTGAGATTTCGGATGTTACAACTCTCCCCCACTTATTTAGGATTGTGTCCTCACAATCCACTTTTGATACAAAGATGGATAATATCGAATAACCTCACTCTCTGGTTCCCACGTGAATTCAGATCCCTTACGATGCTTCCACTGAACTTTAAACATTCGAATCTCTTTATTTCTCAATCTCTTTATCTTTTCATCTAATATCTCAATCGGCTCTTCGATATAATTCAATTTCTCATTCACCTCGATTTCATATATCGGAACATAAGTCGGTTCATCAGCCAAACATTTTCTCAGATACGACACATGAAAAGTGTTATGAATATTTTCCAACTCCTTTGGTAACTCTAGGCGATACGCGACTTCACCCACTCTTGCCAGAATTTTAAATGGTCCGATAAAATGATGGACTCAACTTTCCACGCTTTCTAAATCGGATGACGCCTTTTCAAGGGGACACCTTGAGCATAACATAGTCTCCTTCACTAAATTCTATTGGACGTCTTCTCTTATCCGCATATGATTTTTGTCTATCTTGCGCAGCTTTCAAACGAGCTCTGATTTGATCAATATACTCTGTAGTTTTTATTACTACCTCAGTACTTGCCAATTCACGTTGCCCAATTCACCCCAGCAGATGGGAGTTCTACATCTCCTCCCATAAAGCATTTCGTATGGTGGCATTCCAATACTTGAGTGGTAACTATTGTTATAAGAAAATTCAGTCAACGGCAAATACACATCCCAACTTCCACCAAAATCAATAACACACGCTCTCAACATATCTTCCAGTGTCTGAATCGTTCGTTCACTCTAACCATCTATTTGAGGGTGATACGCAGTACTCAGATTAAGACGTGTACCCATCTCCTCTAGAAACCTTGCCCAAAATCTAGATGTGAATCTACTATCCCTGTCAGAGACAATAGACACCGGCACACCGTGTCTAGTAACCACTTCTTTCACATACAAATAAGCTAACACTTCTGAAGACGAAACTTCTCTTATCGGCAAAAACAAAGCGCTCTTGGTCAAACGATCTACCATCACCCAGATTGCATCATGATGCTTAGATGTTTTCGGCAACTTTGTTATAAGATCCATTGTGATGTGCTCCCATTTCCAAACCGGAATATCTAACGGTCTCATCTTTCCATATGGTTTCTGATGTTCAGCCTTGACTTGCGAACAAGTTAAACATTTCTCCACATATTGGACAATTTCTCCTTTTCATACCTAACCACCAATAATCTTTCTTCAAATCATGATACATTTTAGTGGCACCTGGATGGATTGAATATTTTGACTTATGGGCTTCATCGAGTAATAATTTTCTCACTTCTCCTGAACTTGGTACCCAAATTCTACCGTAACGGGTCTTGAATCCCCGAGAATCATTATTAAAATCTCGTTCTTGACCTTTTATTCGCTCTGGTCGTAGGTCATTACTTTGCAACACCTGCTGTTGTGCCTCTTTCACTTGCTCAATTAAATCAATAATTATAATCATTCGAAGAGATTTCACTTTTAACACGTAATCAACCGCCTTTCTACTGAGAGCATCTGCCACCACATTTGCCTTTCCAGGATGATATAAGATTTCGCAGTCATAATCCTTTACCAAATCGAGCTAACGTCTCTGTCTCATATTAAGAACTCGCTGACCAAAGAAATACTTCAGACTCTTATGATCTGTATAAATGGTGCATTTTACCCCATAAAGATAATGTCTCCAGATCTTTAATGCAAACATCACTGCTGCCAATTCTAAATCATGAGTGGGATATCTTTTCTCGTGTGTTTTCAATTGTCTCGAAGCATATGCTATCACTTTTCCTCGTTGCATAAGCACACAACCTAATCCCACATTTGAAGCATCACAATACACAACTATATCTTCATTTCCTTCTGGAAGTACCAATATAGGTGATTGACTAAGTTTCTCTTTCAAAATATTAAAAGTTCGATCATGCTCAGCATTCCATTCAAACTTGGCATTCTTACACGTAAGCTTTATAAGTGGAATCGCAATCTTTGAAAAATCTTGAATAAATCTCCGATAATATCCTACCAATCAAAGAAAACTTCGAATCTCTGTTGGATTTTTAGGAGGTTTCCACATCATTACTGCCTCCACCTTGTCTGGATCCACTTTAATTCCTTCTTGATTTATCACATGCCCTAAAAAATAAACCTCTCGTAACCAAAATTCACATTTTGAAAATTTTTCATATAGCTTTTCATTTCACAATACTTGCAACATTTGCCTCAAATGTACCTCATGTTCTCTCTCGGTTTTTGAATATATCAAGATATCATCAATAAACATAATCACAAATTTATCAAGGAACGATCGACACACTCTATTCATTAAATCCATAAATGCAGCCGGGGCATTCGTCAACCCAAATGGCATTACCACAAACTCATAATGACCATATCGCGTTCTAAAAGCAGTTTTAGGAACATCATCTTCTTTCACTTTTAACTGATGATATCCCGATCGCAAATCAATTTTTGAAAAATAGGTAGCACCTTGGAGCTGCTCAAACAGATCATCGATTCTCGGCAATGGGTAGCGATTCTTAACAGTTACCTTATTCAGCTCTCTATAATCAATACACATACGCATGCTCCCATCCTTCTTTTTAACAAACAACACAGGTGCTCCCCACGGGGAACTACTTGGGCGAATGAACCCTTTTCCAACAATTCCTGTATCTGTTTCATCATTTCTTGCATTTCTGAAGGTTCAAGTCTATAAGGGGTCTTAGCAACAGGAGTAGCTCCTGGCACTAACTCAATTTGAAACTCTACTTGTCGCTCAGGCGGAACGCCTGGTAACTCCTCAGGAAATACATCAGAAAATTCTTTCACAACCGGAATATTCTCAATATTAGGTTCACCCATCCGTGTATCAATAACATGGGCTAAAAATACCTGGCATCCATGAGACAAATGCCTTCTGGTACGGGCATATGTACAGATTGATAAAGAGGATTCTAGGCTTGTCTCCGTATATATCTACCACTCCCCTACTGGTTGCAATAATTCGAATAATTTTCTTCTCACATCGAATAACAGCATCATGGTTTACTTAACCAATCCATACCCACTACCGCATCAAACTCACCCATCCTCATGGGTATAAGATTAATCATAAATATTTCATTATTAATCTCTAATCGACACCCTCTAAAAACATTAGTCACAAAAATGACACGATCATCTGCAATCTCAACATCTAAGGGGGCATCTAACTCACTTAACAACATTTGGAAACTTTTACTAAAATTTTCAGACACAAAAGATCTAGAAGCTCCAGAATCAAATAACAAATAAGCGGGTAATGAGTTAATAAGGAAGGTACCCGTAAGAACATCCGGAGCATTCTTGTCTTCATCCGCAGTCAATTGGAAAGATCGACTTTTGACTCTTAACTGATCTGAAGCTCTCTTTTCATCATTTCGCTTTACCCCACTAGAACCTGTCGACCTCTTTAATCTCGGACATTCACTCTTCATATGCCCAGGTTCATAACAATTAAAACATACTCGCATTGGCTTAGTGCAATCACGGCTAATGTGGCCCTCTTGTCCACATTGATAACACGTCCTTTTCTCACTTACACAATTTTCGAAATGCTTCTTGTGACATTTCTTACACATAGGCACTTCTCGTCGTTCGTCTCTTTTAAAACTCCCACTAGTTTTGATTCTCTTAAAAGATCCTCCAGCTTGCTCAATCTTTCTTTTAGAGGATTCATCATCCTCACGATTAATCTCAATCTCTCTTCTCCGTGCCTCATTAACAAATTCCTCAAATTTGTTCCAACGGCTTGGGTCAACAAACTGTCGAATTTCTTTCTTCAGCACCTCATGGCAATGATACATCAGTCTCTTTGGATCCTCAGCGTATTCAGGGCAAAATCGAGCCCTATCAAGGAATACACCTGTCAACTCATTCACGGTCTCTATAGTTTGTTTCATAAACAAAAATTCTCGACGAAGCTTAGTCAACTCAGCTTCTGGAGAGTAGGCTATTACAAACATATCTTTAAACTCTTTCCAGGACACGTTATTAACACGTTCCTCTCCCATGGCTTGACGTTGAACGTCCCACCACTCTTTTGCTCGTGCCTTCAACAAGCTGGCACCATACACTACCTTCAATTTATCAGGACACTCAGAAATGGCAAACGCTGCCTCAATATCAGAAATCCACCGATAGCATTTTATCGGATCCGTCTCTCCTTCAAACTCTGGAGATTTACATGCCACAAAGTCTTTATAACTCACTTTCCTTTTTTTCTTCTTTCATCTGGTCACTCTTTCCAGATCCCTCTGTATCTCTCTTTTGTAACTCTTCTGCCAGAACAACTCTGACAGTTTCAGTAATTTTCTCCAATAATTACGGAAGAGACCTCTCTTGTGCCAACGCAATCTCTTCTGTTATAAACTCTTTCATCTCGTCCGCAGTCAGGGATGACAAATTTATCACATGCTCTTGTCTAGAGCTTCCTGTATTATGCTCATTGAAATTTCTTTCACCCATTTCGCACTGAAAAAAGGTTTATCATCAAATCAATTAGATAAGACTAAGATTCTCAATATATCATAGTCTATCTCTCAATATTCTCTTTACATTTCAACTCAATCTCTGTAACAGTCATGGTTCCGTATGAGTTCATGTATTAGTTATTTACGTTGGCCAGACGTAACCATTATTAAATAACATTCATACATTACCAAGACAATTACGCACTAAGCAAATCTCATAATTTGTAATATTTTCTCAATTATCAACTCATGATACTCAATATATTTTTATCATGCTCATTAGACTCATCTTTTGGTCTAAGTTCAAGTACCCCTAATAATGGATACCCGAATCTCTTACACAAATGCTCTGATACCAACTTGAAACGTCCCAATTTTTTATTTTTTATCTTATATCAATAAACACTTCATATATTATATTCAACAAAACGATCAACATTGTTTAACAAATCATATATATATTGTTTACACAAACTGTTTAGCTTTCTCAAAAGCTTTACTTTTCCAGAGCATGATCCATGAGATAATTTAACTCACTATACACATATAGTAAGTTCCATCACTAGCAGTCCTCGGGTCGCTTGCCCGTACTCTCACCTTTAATCCCTTTGGATGTATCTATCAACACAACACACAACATACGTAAGCTCAACACTTAGTAAGTAACGGAAATGTAAATTAATTCAACATCATTTCCTGTTACCAAGCTTCGTGCGACACTAGCCTTGTGTCGCACTGGGCTCTGTGTCGCTACCTGCGACACTAACCAAGTGTCGCATAACAGAAATCAATTAAATAAACTTTAAATTTTTTGAGATTTCGGATTTTACACTACTAAAATTCATAGATAAACTACTTTTTATAACTAGTATATAATATCATATGAAGAATATTAAGAAATTTTTTTAACATTCATCATTAATGAATGTTAACTGAAATGCATATTATCAATTTCTTTGAAAAAATATTCGTTAATATTCGTCCACGATGAATGATAATCAAAACGTATATATACATATTTTTACCAATTGTGACACCCGGCAAATTAGGCCGTCATTTGTACCTAAGCTAGGTCATTATTACGTGTATTTAGTTGAAATAGGACTAAGTACAGTAACATTATGTATATTTTTATATATACACGTACGTAATTAATTCTAATTACGCGATTTCAATCGGATGGAATCCGACACGATAAATACGGACGTTGGTGAAAAACATTTTCTTAAATAACGTAACTACATCAAATAATCGTTATTTAACTTATATTATTTCGATAATATATTAAACGTTCCACGTTTTGTGTAAAACGTACTGTACGCAACGAAAACGCGTGAATCGCGCCCGACAAACGAACAAAGCTCGAATTATATTTCAATAACTTAAAACGAAGTATTTTAAATAAAACTTCAATCAAATCTTACGCGAATAAATCATTAATGAAAAACATAATTAATAAACGTTTAACGTTTAAACGAACGACGAAACGAACGGTTAAACGAGCACCGCACATAACGTAAACTCGGGGAACAAAATTTAAACACCACACCTCCATGTGGGGCCCACTAGAGCCGGCCCACAACCCCCCGCCCCATGCCAAGACGTCCCCCATTTTCCCCCATACTCACCATACTCATCATAACCCTCCATACTTCTTCACTTCCACACTCAACACACCTCACTCTTTCCTTTCATCTCTCTCCCTCTCTCTCCCTCCTTCTCTCCCTCCTTCTCTCCCTGCTATTTCCAGCCCCAAACATCACCACCACATCTCCACCATCAACCACCATCATCACCGTTGTGTAAAAGTCCTAAAAACGTAACTCTAATTTTCCGGGTTAACCATAAAACGTAATTCTAATTTTTATAAGTCCTAAAAACATATTTAATGGCGTGTAAAAGTTTCGGGTCAAACCGAACACGTTTGACCAAGTTCCCGAACCCGAAAACGCAATAGACCCTTAGTGTCGCACCAAGCCCAAATCGGGTGCGACACTAACCCTGTGTTGCTATTTTAAAACCCACAGTATTAATTTGTCGCAACCTGCGACACAAAGCCTAGTGTCGCTAGCCAGCAGTATTAACCTGCGACACTACCCTTGTGTCGCAACATTTATAACTGGCAGTACTAACATGCGACACTACCCCTGTATCGCACACCTATTTGAAATCACTACTTGCGAAACTAAGCCAGTGTCGCAACCATTGCAAGTGTTGCAGTAACCTGCGACATTAACCCTCTGTCTCGCTTAAAACAGATTGATCAAGTCTATGTTTTTACAAAATATTAAACACGCGTAATCGCAAATAACAACGAGTATTTAAATATGACGTTACACACAATACATATACCATTATAAGTATAGAATGAAACAAACACTATGATAATGTCTTCGGGAATTATGATTACAAAACGTCACCAACGGGCCGTACATGTTTTTCTAAACGCAAACGATAAACAAACGTTTGGACATAACTAGTTGAGTGGACAACTAGCATGAATGATCTTTTGAGACATTCACTTAAACATAACCTTATGCGTTTAGGGCGCTAGTAGGTTACATTTCGAATATACATTTATTGATATAAACGCTTGCTTACAAGACTCAGGTGAGTCTCATAGCCCCACTTTTACTGTTTTATACTATGGGGTGAGATTACATACACTGTTTTATAATCACAAGTAACTGAAACAACTTTTATACAGATTGCATGAGACCTTAATCCACTAAAAGTCCTCACTTTATCATAGTTCGTTAATTTTATAAGCGCGAGTATTATTGGATAGATCTATCGGGGATTGACATCTCCGTCCGGGCTAGTCGCTCTAGCCGACCCACGGACGCATTAATATTTGATTGTTACGGGTGTACTGGATTATACACCTGCCCGAGGCACAAACCAGGTTAAGCGTCGAACTGTGAGACTCATGGCAATAGTATATGCTTATTTTTGCATTCGTGCAACACTGATAAATCTTGTGATTATTACCAACATTTGATAACTGTTTAAACCTATGAACTCACCAACAATATGTTGACCGTTTTAGTATGTAATCTCAGGTTCGCAGACACAGTAGGATGGCCTACAGGGAACTCTAGCTCGAGTCGCATGCTTTACAAACAAACAGAGAGATTTTCCTGCATTACTATTTTTGTAGCGGTAGTTATGTACTAAGATCTCTAGGCTTTCGTACGAACTCGTGGATAGAACAAAAATGTATTTTTGTGAACAACATATTTTATGAAATGTAATTTAAAACGTCTCATTTAGAGGTCGTTTGTTATAACTTGTGTAATGATCCATGATTAGTCGCGCTCGGACCCGACTTCCGCTGCACACAAAATTTGAGGGTGCGACACCAATAAATATTAATTAAAACCGTTGTTAGAACTGCTAATATTCATCAATAAAGTATTTTTTATAACCTATAATATCATGTGATGAATATTAAGGGAATTCGTTAATATTAATCGTTGATGAATGTGTAGCTTCCCTAGAAAATAGTGCTTCCCTCTGGATTGGACCATATATATATAATAATAATTAAATATAAACGAACATGAGAAAACAGTTACTAAACATAAATTAATTCACTTCCAGTTGAAAGTTCTGATAATTGTTTATTACACGCTCAATTCATTTACATCTATAGTTGTATTAATAAGAGAAAAAGTAGTACTTGCATTTTGATCGTTGGTATCACCTAAAATATACATATTTTAGGTGTTGATATTTCATTAGTTTTAGTGAGTTTGTGTAATGAATGGTGCATATGTTATACTTCATGCTCATATATTTGTTATTCATTTTAAAAATCAAAAGCGGAAGAGATTAGAGTTGAAAACGGGGCTAAATCGAAGCAAAAATGAAAAACAATCTGAATATCATGGTTCACACCCCCGTCGCATCCTGATCGTAGCCATGTAATAGTTTGCACCCAATCGATCATATGCCATACCCCTGCAATGGGTGCCCAAATTTGGGCAAAAGGTTTGGAATGAATTCAAGTTTTGGTTGCAACCTTGTCACAGCCCTATCGCACCCTGGTTGTAGCCCTTTAATCGCACCCCCTTTGCACCCTGATCACACCATTACGATCCCAATCAGACCTACACTATAATACTCGAAAACTGGGATTTTTAGGTATCTTTTTCACACCAAATCAAAAGGGCAGCTAAAGAGACTTCCAAGCCAACTTG
Organism: Gnaphalium uliginosum; assembly: GCA_963930675.1. NCBI lineage: Eukaryota > Viridiplantae > Streptophyta > Magnoliopsida > Asterales > Asteraceae > Gnaphalium > Gnaphalium uliginosum. Next base: position 19,210,860 of record OZ005681.1, read on the forward strand.
TTGAGCGATTTTGGGATAGAAAGATCAAGAGATTCAAAACTTTTACATGCTTTAATTCAACACAAATCGGGTATTATTGTTCCTTACTTTAAGTTCAAAAACATGATATTTTGTTTCAATTACGTGATGTTATATTTGTATGCGAGAGTTATGGAGTAACCTTTTTGTATTTTCTCAGACATGATGATTTTATTTTGATATGATGAAGTTTTAACTTGATTTGGTTTTGTTGTTGTTTATGATGTTTAAGTATTTTGACTTTTAAAAGTTTGACTTTTCTTCCGAGCTAATTTTGACCAAAGAACTTTTTTAACATTAAAAGTGGAATCAGTAAGTTTTATGAGGTTTGTAAATGACTATTTGGTGACAAGTAATTATTGCAAGAGTATAGAACTAGAAATTGTAGTTGGAATTTGTTGGGAAAACAATTGATCGATTCTATTTTATGAATCTGATGAGTCAAAATGTCTAAGTCTGGTATAAATGCTAAGTATAGAATTACAGTCTGAAATGCAGATTTCGCGACTGAATTTGAAACATCAGATTATGGTAACTGAGTCTGAACCTTTAGACTCTGACACATGTTTCAGACTCTGACAAGCTTCATGGGATTTCAGACTATGACGATTACAGACTTGGAGTTTTAGGTCTAGAAGATTTAGAAGATCATATCTACAGCTGGCATATGAAGGATTCGAAGATAAACACAAAGATTTAAAAGATATTTGTATTTAAAGTTTTTATCTTGTATCCAAAGTTATCGGTTAGTTAGTTGTAAACTGATAAGTTAGAGATTGAGGGAGATTATGTTTCCTATCTCTAATAGTAGTATAAATAGGGGTTTATAGGTTCAGAGAAATCTAACGATTAAAGTGACTTACTGCTCCAATGCTACATTGGGTGGCCCTTAGCCAAGCTAATCTTTTAGCTGCAGAGGCACTAGAAAACCTAGCTGTCCAACCTCAGTCTGATAACAGCACAAACTCTGCAACTAAAGTGTTGTAATTTGAAATTGTGGAGGCTGAGCAAGTAATGGTAGAGGAAGTACATCATGGTGCAGAGCATGAGGGCATTACAGATGATGTTGAGTATGGAAACTCACATGTACTGACCTTTGGAAGATCAACTCCCCATAGAGTCCAATATATGACAACTTCTAACTCTGAAGGCATGAATATGGTATTCCCAACCTATTCTAACCCATCTTCACCTACCGACACTAAGATCCTTGATCTATCTGACACCAACCCAATTGAATCACAAGTCAATTTGGAGAACACTCTCATATCCACCCCTATATATGAAGCATTTACAGATACAAACATATATATCTCTGCAAAGGCTAATGTCCTAGAGGCACCCTCAAATGTTATAGATGACACTGTTTCTTCTCTGCTAGAGTCTGATACAGATGTCACTACCAATGAAACCTATCCTAAAACATCTAGAGTAGGTAGCTTGGATCACCACATTGCTGCTACTGTACAATCACATACAATATGCATTGAAGAAGATGCTCCCCTGTACGTGATCGTATACTGAGGTGCACCCCGTCGGTTGTTGAAACGACGCGAGCCGGGCCAGGTCTCGATTCAGAAAGATGAAGGGCCCAAAAGTCTAAATAGGGAGTTATAAATTCCCCATCTCATTGGGGGCGGAAAACGAATCAACATCTCGATGGGATATAGCCTTTTCTATTTTAGTTTACACTACCACAAAAACGCTTACACTCATCTTTACCACCAGTGAAAAACTGGTTCACATTCCTCACCCACCAATCTTCTCACACAATTTTGCACATACTGCCGTTGTGTCATCCAGATCACAGTATGACATGCAGGCCTCAAACCCTTATGTTCTTGAAGATCTCTTTCCTTAGCACCAGGAAAGATGTAATGGAACAACATCAACACATTCTACTTCAGGCATTCCACCTCAGTCTAAGGCACATGTTACTCTGTTGAGCATTCATGATGCTATGATACAGATGAACAACAAGCTTGATGACAAGCTTGGTGGTATGCAGGCTGAGTTAACAAACTTAGAGAATAATATGGCAACTAGGAATGATATGGTGGAGGTAAGGGGGTTGCTGACTACACTGCTAGGAGAAATAAGTAGTAACAGAATTTTCCAGACTCAGGATGCTTTCAGATCAAATGTTCAATTGAAGAGTCTGGAAGATAGATTAGCATGTGCAGAGGTTGGGATGGAAAGGGTTGATGATCTACAATCATGTATCAATGGCCTGCAGACGGAATTTTATATGGTTAAAATCTGGCAAGAGGCAATCTTTGATGAGTTGAAGTTTGTGGCTCCCCTCACTGAGACTGATGATGTCAAAAAGGGGGAGAAAAAAGGAAGAGAGAGTCAGAAGAGGGGAAAGAGGATAAGAAGAAGAAGAAATCGGAATACTTTATCGATGAGTCTGAACCCAAGGATGATCATCAGACTCAGGGGGAGCAAAATGTAACACCCCAAAAATTTGAGATATTATTTTAATAGGTTTAAAATACTTATTATAAATTGTTGTATGAAATATCAGTAGTTGTAAAGTATTTAAAGTTGTCTAAATATTTATAAGTTGGGAATAGCTAGTTAAGTGTTGTACTATAAGAAAATAAGACTTGAGGGGTTAGAATTATAGATGCTTAATTATGCTAGGGACTAAAATATCAAATTCACATGTACATACATATACATATCGATACATACATACACATACGTTTCCAAAATATTCCAGAAATAAAAGAGAGGGTACGGGAGAAAGAAGGAGAGGAAGAAAATCAGTTGGAAACTATCAATTTAAAAATCAAAGAGTTTAATTCAACCCTAAATCATCATCTCTAACCTAAGGTTTGTATGTATTCTTGTTAAATTGCCCTAGATATTGAATGATATAGGGGTTTAAGGTTGGGGTTATGAGTTGAATGAAATTAAGTGTGAAATATGTTTGATTGATGTTAGTTGAGCTTACAAATTGCTATTGTTAACATCAATTCAAACTAATAGTTGAGAAATTGATTTGTGTTCATAGTGTTTATGATGGGTTACGTTGAAATTATGTTAATTAGTGATAACTCACCCTAATTACTAGTTAAACAAGTCATTGTGGTGCTACTAGTGATGATTAAAGTAGTTCTACAATTAATTAAGCTATAAGAATGGTTATGATTTAGGATTGATGAAGTTGTCTTTAGTTTGACCATAAGTCAAACCGACCAACTTAGAAGGGAGGTAAGTTGATGAAGAAATGAATTGAATATGATGTTGTTAAGTATATATGTATTATTAAATTGTTATGTAATGTATGATAGGTGACAACGAAATAGAAGGTTCATTGTTTTGCTTAAATCGCAAAAGTGAGTGATATGGGGGTTAATTGGGTAATGAGTCGTGTGAATTCCAGATTGCATACGTGCAAGAGGTTTCACATGATCAAGTGGAGTTGTTTGTTACGTATTTATACTTGATTGTTATTGTTGTTCATGCATTGTAGAGATTTGCTAACTTTACGTTAGCCGCCTAAGTTGTTGCACATTGTGCAAGTTGTAAGTTGATTGCGGATCCGTCTAAGTGGTTTAAAATCTCTACATTGCCCAAGTTGTTATTTGTTAATTGTTTGTTGTGTGATGCTCAAATTAATTGCATATATGCTTACTAAGCTTATTGCTTATTCTTTAGGTTGTTTAATGTTGTAGGTGCAAGTGGGTCGAAAGACCAAGGTGGGCATAGGGAGGGCAAGGCAATTGCAAGGAGTTAGCGTAGATTGTAATTTGCTAAATGTAGGTTTGGCAAGCTTACCTTTCCTTTGAATTGTCGTTATGATAGTCATATGTGTAAATCACCCTGTTTGTCTTTTGATAAAAACATGATGTAATTGTTATGGGCTAATTTTTATGTCTAGAATGCTGGATCCCGAGTCAGGATTTGATTATATTTTATAGGTGTTCAAGATCTTGCATGCTCGAGATCCCGGATCTTCAGTATCTCGGGATCATATGCTTTTAACTTGTGTTTGCTTATTTATTTTGACCAGGTCATCAAACAGAACTTACTTTCTCCGCAATATGTGTTCAAACGTGTGAAAGAACAAGTCTTTGTGGAATCTCGGCGGATCCCGGATATTTCGGGATAGTCAGCTGAGTCTCTGTGAAAGATCCCGGATATTTCGAAATTTCTGTTATATTGTACCTAGTATATAAATGAGGCTTATGATCGTAGGAACACATTGAATCCCGACTCTATCACCACACTAACACTACTTTTCTGCAGATTTACTCACTTACTTCACTAATTCATCACTTTCTTCATCATAAACACTCTAGATCGATCATATTGCGCTCTTAGTTTGTATTATCCCGATTTTAGATAATAAAAACAACAAAGGCAAGGAACGATTGTTCCTTCCCGAGGTTTTATGCCGGGAATCTATCAAGATTAAGGGCTTTCCTCGTATATCCTTGTGTCATTTACATTTGCTTTACGTTTTTGTTATCATTTCATATCGACTTTTTATCATTTTTAAACTTGATTATCTTGAAAATCACTTAAGCACTCTACCTCACATAACTAATTTGATCACGAAATTATTCTTGTTAATTTTTGGTCAAAACAATTTGGTGCCCACCATAAGGCAAGTGGTGCTTTTTGTCATCTAGTTTTTGTTAAAATCGTTGTTTAATCACGTTTTCGAAAATTCTTAATGAAAATGTCTACTTTGAGAAAATCTACTTCTTCTTCTATGACAATTTCAAACCAAGGAAACAAATTCGGCGGGATTCGTATTTTCAGGATCAAGGTTAGTGGATCATGATCCCATTATTATCTCTAATCAGGTTATTGTTTCTTTGTTTTCTCAGGTGAAAGAACAGTTGACAAGAGTCGAGAAGCAATCAAAATGCCGAAAAAGGACAGGGATAACCTAAATATGAAGATCAAAGAGCCTACAACAATTCAAACAACCACTCCTTTACAGACTGGGATCTTGAATTTCGAGACTCCATCTCCAGAAAATTATCAAGGAGATTTCATTTTCATGCGACTAGAATTTAGAGTACAAAGTCCGACTTACACAATCGGGATCATGACATCTTGGGATCCTGGACAGAACGCAGGATCCTCCTTCAGGATACCCGATTTCGGTAACGTATTCCATAGCCACTCTTTTGGTACTAACAATGTGCAGGTACCCGGAATCAGTCCGATCATGGCTGAGGAATTACAAAAATTGAAGGACGTAATCTCCAGTTATCCTGGTGTGGTACAACCTATCCCTGAAGCTGCTCCACCAACTCATAGGATCTCTAGATTTGCTCCTCCAATCTCTGATGCCAAGATCCCAAAAAGTTTCCAGACTCCAAGCGTGAAGTTGTGTTATGTGACCACGGATCCTGAAGAACATGTGGCTCAGTATAGGGAGAGGATAGAAATCATCCCTATCCCGATTGATATGAAAGAAGCTTTCTTATGCAAAAGTTTTGGATCCACTCTGACAAGATCCACATTGAAATGGTTTCTAAATGTTACTTCTTATTCTATAACTTCATTTGCTCACATGGTTAATTTGTTTAATAACCAGTTTTCATGTAGCATGACATTTGAGAGGTTGACTAACGATTTATACAGGGTCAACGCCGTCGAAGAGGATGATGAAGATTATCCCAAAATTACTGATTATTGTTTTTCTGTTGATACAACAGGTCTTATGTATACTATGCAGGATCTTGGAAATAGGGCAAGGTGGCCCAGAAAGAATAAGAATAATCCTGGATGGAAAGACAAATCCAAATGGTGTGCTTTCTATGAAGATTTTGGTCATACAACGGAGGATTGTATAGCCTTAAAAAAGGAAATAATACTTGTTAAGCAAATGGTACCTAAGAGAACTTTTTACCAGAAAGAAGGATCACTCTCGGGATCCAGAAGGAACTCAATATAACACCACGAAATTCGTTAAATTTAAAAGTTGTGTTCTGTATTGCGACACAAGGGTTAGTGTCGCAGGTAGCGACACAGAGCCCAGTGCGACACAAGGCTTGTGTCGCAGCGTCGGGTTGAAAGGCGGTCAGCAAGGGTTAAAAGTGTAAAAACAGAGGGGTTAAACCCCACTTTTCATTCCAAAACTTTCCAGAAACAAGAACTCGCTTCTAGAGCAAATTGTGTGTGCATTTTGAGATTTTAGAGAGAGAAAGGAAAAAGGAAAATCAAGATTTAATCCTTGAAAGTGTTCCTTTGTGTTTGAAATCATTTCCAGGTAAGAATTTGAGTTTATTATGTGCTTTATCATCTTCAGAAACTTAATTGGGTTAAAAAGTGTGAATTTTACCCGGAAACTTGTTAATTTCGGAAGCTGATGCTGTTCTGTTCGTCATTGCGACACAAGGGTAGTGTCGCAGCTTGTGTCGCAGTGACGGTGTCGCAAATTAGTACTGTTGCTTTAGCGATACAAAGAGTTAGTGTCGCAGCTTGTGTCGCTAGTTTCCACTGCTAGTTAATACTGTTGCCATAGCGACACTAAGAGCTAGTGTCGCAGGTTGTGTCGCAATATTGTGTTGAGCGACACTAATTTAGTGTCGCAGGAAGGTGTAGCGACACTAGGGGGTAGTGTCGCAGGATTAATTGATATTTCAAATAATATTAATTATTATCAGAGTTAATTGAATGCGGTCGCCTCGACAGGTATTTCGGGTAGCAATTCATAAATATCCGATCGTCGTCCTCGAGGTAAGTAGTAGGAATGTAAAGAATATAATTGACTGATTTTGTTAATACTAAGTGTGTTACAAAGTTGCATTAAATAACTGAGTGCATCATTGAGTTGAGAGGCCAATTGCTGAGTGAACAATTGAGCCTATGAGATTGAGTTGAGAGGCCAATTGCTGAGTGAACAATTGAGCCTATGAGATTGAGTTGAGAGGCCAATTGCTGAGTGAACAATTGAGCTTATGAGATTGAGTTGAGAGGCCAATTGCTGAGTGAACAATTGAGCCTATGAGATTGTTGAGAGGCCAATTGCTGAGTGAACAATTGTGTCTATGAGATTAAGCTGAAAGGGCAATTGCTGAGTGAACAATTGTGCCTATGTATATGTGACTTAAGTGATCAATTGCCGAGTGATCAATTGTGTTTAGCTGTATGAATTAATGTATGATTGAAGGGTAACGACATGAGATGTCCGGTTTATTGTATTACTGTAAGCGTCCTATTCCTTTACTTACTAAGCGATGTGCTTATGTATTGTTGAATGTTGTGTTGATAGGTACGCCTAAAGGGATGATGGGCAGGGATCCGGGCAAACGACCCGAGAGCTGCTAGTGATGGACTTACTATAGCAAGATAGTAAGGAGACGGACTCATAAATCATGCTCTATATTAACACATGATGTTTTGTAAAAATGATATAATTCGTGTTAAACCATGTTGTTATTACTTTATAATATATAAAGTGTTTTTGAGAATTTAAATTGAGTATATATATATAAAAAAAAAATGGGACGTTTCACTCAAGATCCTCATAATGCTCAGGATACTGTCAAAATCCCACAGAGAACAGGATCACCACCCCCAGACACCAAGGTAATTAATTTTATATATGGAGATTCTGACATTTGTGGTACTTCTTATTGTGCAGTTAAAAGGCATGTAAACTAAGCAAAATCTGAAAAAGAACTCAAGCCTACTAGGATGTCAACCTTTACTGAAGAAAAAGTGATCTCTTTTAGTGAAGATAACAGAGAGAATGTCCAGGATCCTCATCACGACGGTTTGGTTATTACTTTATATGTAGTTAACGATTTTATTCGCAGGATCCTGATTGACGGAAGATCCTTTGTCAACATCATTCGCTTAGAAACTCTAAAAAGAATGAACATACCGAAACTGAGATCATGACATAGTCCACTGTAGGACTCCAATGGAGAAGTAAAAAATACCGTTGTGGAGATAAAGCTACCAGTATACATTGAAAGGAGTAATGAATATCGATAGCGACCAACATGAAGCTAAGGATTGTTATACAACTTCAATGAAGCCTGTAGCTAAAGCGACGCAAGCATAGCAACTAAAGAAGCAAGTTTGAGACGTCCTGGAGACTGCAGAACAGGATGTTAAAGAATATATCTTTGACTCACAGGATCCTGAGAAGAAAGTGCTTATATGATCCAGGATCCCTGAAGATCTTGAAAAATAAAATAAAGACTTCTACATGGAGACCTGAAGATATGACAGGTATATCTAAAGATAATATTATACATAAATTTGGACTTGATAATAGTTTCAGGCTTGTACAACAAGAAAGAAGGAAATTTGCACGGGAATGAAATGCCATCACCTAAAAGAATGTTACAAGGCCACTAAAAGTTGGGATGATAAGAGAAGTAAAATTTCCAAAATGGTTAGCAAATGTGGTAGTGGTCCAAAAGAAGAATGGGAAATGGAGAGTATATGTGGATTATACTGATTTCAACAAAGCATGTCCTGAAGATCCTTTCCCTCTACCACACATCAATTCCATGATAGATGCAACAACTGGTCATGAAATGCTGACTTTCATGGATGCATCTTCAGAATTTCAACAAATCCAGATGGAACCATCTGATCAAGAAGATACTGCTTTCATGACTCCCACAGGTATATATTGTTATATTGCAATGCCTTTTGGTTTAAAAACTGCATGTGCAACATATCAAAGACTGGTCAATATGATGTTCAAAGACCAACTGGGGGACACCATGGAAGTATATATTGACGATATGGTGGTCATGTCGAAGAAAGCATAAGATCATCCTCGAGATCTCAAGGTGGCATTCGATATCCTGGATCGGTTCAACATGAAGCTGAATCCTGCCAAATGTCACTTCAGTGTGGGGGCAGGAAAATTCCTGGGATACATGGTTACTAAAAGAGGGATAGAAGCGAGTCTAGAACAAATAAGAGCCATCCTGGATCTGAAATCCCTATCAATCCCAAAAGATGTACAAAGATTAACCGGGAGATTAACTACGCTAAACATGTTCATTTCAAGATCATCGAACAAATGAAAGGAGTTCTATGATATCTTGAAGAAAAACAAGAAATTTGAATGGGGGTGAAAAGCAAGAACATACATTTCAAGAATTGAAGACATATCTTTCGTCAACACCACTGTTGATGAAACCAGAAAATGGAGAACCCCTATTCCTATATCTAGCAGTATCCCGGAATGTTGTAAGTGCTGTACTTGTCAAGGATTTCGAAGGTCAACAACATCCCCTATACTATGTAAGTAAGAGTTTATTAGACGAAGAAACCAGGTATTCCCATCTCGAAAAACTTATGTTAGCATTAGTAATGGCTTCTACCAAACTTAAACATTATTTTGAAACACACCCTATCCATATTAAAACTAACTATCTTGTAAAATGTGTATTAAGAAAACCAGATATGTCAGCTAGAATGGAAAAATGGTCAATAAAATTAAGTGTCTATAACTTAGTATACGAACCTAGAAGTGCTATAAATCCCAAGCCCTAGCAGACTTTGTGGCAGATTTTAGTAGTGATCTTCAAAATGAATAGACTTAGAAGTTCAACAGTTAATAGAGATAAGTGAAAAATGGACGATGTATACTGATGGTGCCTCTAACATAAAAGGAACAGGATTAGGGATCATACTAAAGTCACCACAGGGGGACATAATATCCCAATCTATAAGTTGTGAATTCCAAGCAACAAATAATGAGGCCGAATACGAAGCTTTAATTGCAGTATTACACTTGGCTAGGGATATAGGAATTAAAAATCTTCAAGTGCATGTCGATTCCTTGTTAATTACTAATCATTTAAACGGTTCCTATATTGTAAAGGGTGAAAGGTTAGTATTGTACTTGGATATAATGAAAAAACTTGCAGGTAGTTTCGAAATATTTAACATTGAACAGGTATCGAGAGAAGATAATGTTGAGGCTAATGCCTTGGCTAATCTTGCATCAGCACTCAAGATCCCTCCAAATGATATTAGAGACAACTCAGGATCTTGGACTCGCCCGATAATAAAATACCTACAAGATGAAGTGATCCCGAAGGATGAAAAAAATCCTAGGGCAATCCGAATGAAGAGAATCCCGAGACACAAGAAGTCCTTAAAGATATTCATAATGAAAATTTTGATAATCATACTGGGGCAGAGCACTCTTTTCCAAGATCTTGAGGACAGGATATTACTGGCCGACTATGAGGAAAGATGCTACGAAATATGCCCGGAAGTGTGATGCTTGACAGGGTACCTAATCGATTCAGATGCTGGAAAGGGAGCATATTGGTTAGCAACAATGGAAGGAGAATTACTGCCAAGATCTTGGAATGCAATTCATCTAAAGCTTTATCATATGTAAGTTAAAGTCATATTTTCATATGATGAGGTACGTTTACTATCCTTAGTATTTCTGTTACTCATTGTTTGTTATCTCTGTTTCATATCGTTGTTTATCCTATTGTTTCTACTATTTTCGTTATTATCTTTACTATTTGTCAACATACTGACTTAAGCATTAGAGGGGTGTTAGCCAAAGCTAACACCCACCATCACCCAATTTCTATTTTGTAGGGGGATCATTTGAAGACTAGAGGCTGGCCACCTCTCTACGTTTAAGGGATTTTCTTTTGAAAATCTCTTCTAAGGTTTAAAGGTTTCCGAACGGATAAACACCTTTCTAAGTCTTGGGTTTAAACACCCCGCCTGGAGCGCACGACGTTCAATTATAGAATCAGGAGATTGGAATCGGTGTCGCCTCTGGTGCCCGGCAACTTCATGATCATTGATCTATAGATTGAACTCTTACGAATTGTTAACACCGAGTGCACTAAGGTGTTAACCCAAATGAATAATGATGTTCAATACATCATTCAAAAGCTAGTAACATGTTTGTGTCACTTTAAAACTTTTGACATATTCATGTCATAATGAGTTTTACCTAAGTATCCTGGATCCCGGATCAGGATAATCACAAATCGGGAATTTCCCCAGTATTTTGAAGATGTAATAAATATTCTGAATTACTATTTAAACATACTATCCCGAGATCTGTATATCCCGGGAATAAAAGTTTTCAAAATATCCAAAGTTAAAACTAAGTGGCCAACATAAACCACTTAGAAACACCACCATGGTCAATCACACCCGATTGACCTCACCCCCAAATTAAATTGTTTTACATCACAACCCTTAGTAAATGAATTTCAAATATCCAAAAAATCTGGGCTCAGGCCTAGTCAATATTACCTTCTTCCATCGCCAAATTCTTCATCACATCAGATACATGATCCCTTTCATCAGTCGCCACCACTTTTCCATCTCCAACCACACCTTTTCCTTTGGTTACCTTGGGTGTCTTGCCTCCCGCATCATCAGAGATCATTCTCGCATTAGGATCCTCACCTTTTAAACTCAACAACTTCTCCCTCTAAGTTTGAACATTCCAAATTGAGGCGTCAAAACCTTTGGAGACTGCTTCTGAGGCCATTAGGATCCTGGCTTCGAGAACGGCGATGGTGGCGTCCCTCTTGATTTCAACTAACAACAATTTCTTCTCCTGCAGGATCTTAGCATCAACCTCGGCAAATTTTTTGCTGACGTTGGATTTGAGGTTCTTGTTTTCCTTTCTGAGTTTGACAAGTTCAATAGCATCCTTTTCAGCAGCAGCTATCCTAGCATCGGCTAACCTCTGCATGCTCTCAATTATCTCCAATTTTTCATGGTGACACTTGGACAGTTGTTCAATGGCCTATGAAAGATAAATATATTCAGGATATAGAACTAATGCATTGCTTATTTCAGGATCAGAGATCCCGAAATAAATCGATGTATTAAACTGTAAGATCTTAACTTGAATTTTGCAGGAACATAAGAATCGTAAGAAGTGATACCTTGTCAAAATCAGAAGAGGAGTCACTCAAATCGATTACGTCTTCAGTCTTCTTCCTTTTAGCGGCTGACTTGGAGTGCAGGTTGGGGACATGTAGCTTGGAATATTCTTTCTTGATGAGTGGAGTCTCGCCGTCGATGTCGGAAAGAGAAAAGTGGGCTGTAAATTCAGAAGATATTGAGGAAATTAAATAAAGCATCGTATATTGAGGCTATAGAAGTTTGTTTACCTGACGTAGTTGCTTCAGATTCTCTGGATCCTGTGCTTTCAGTCTGTTGGAGATGCTTAAATGTCCTCTCACTGCTCGGGATCTCCAAAAATTTCTTGATGTTGCTTTCGGTATTCTGAAGAGGGTGAGCCAACTGTTCAAAGTTCGCTGCAAGATAAAGTTTACAGGTAAGTAAAGGTAAATGTATATTAAAACCCTAGAAATTTCTATATCCTATCCTTGAGAATCCAGGAGGAAGGGATTTGGTTGCCGTTCGACAAGGAATTCCGATCAACAAAGAAGAATCTTTCTTTCCACTTAGGATCGTTTTGAGTAGCGCGCAGAACAAGATGTTGACGATTATGCTTGACTTGGAATAGAAAATAGTGGGAACCGTGGCTTCTGAGATTATAAGTCTGAGCCAACTCGGGGACACTGAAATCTAGGTCATGAAAATCGGTGACAGTTTGTATGACGGAAAGTATGCGCCAAACCATTGGCATGGTTTGCGAATAGCACAATTTGGTAATAGAGAAAAATTCATTGAATAGAGGGGGAAATGGAAACCTGATGCCTAGAGTAAATGGAAACTCAGGAAAACATATCCACTTATCTGAACGGAAATCAGCATGGGTGGACGGATCATAAGGTTTAAAGATCGTACCCGGTGGAAAAGCTTCCTTTGACTTTAAGTGATCGATATCAACATCAGTAAAGTTGCAGGGTTCCGGTATGGAGATCAAGTGTTGGTCAATTAAGTTGTTTTGCCTATCGCAAGAGTTGGAAATGGTATAACCGACGAGAGACATTGTTTGAAGATTCAAGTAGAAACACTAAAGAAAGAAGAAGAGAAAAGAGTTATACCTGCCAAGGGAGTTCGAAAATATGGAAGTTTATGAAAGGTGACGGGAGGTAAGTATTTATCATAAATCCGATAATTGCTCATGCTCACTTATCAAGATGCGTAAGTATCTCACCTAACTTCATTTGTGATAATTATCCATAGAAGTTGTAACGCTATCAGGACTCTGATTACGGTACAACTTGAGGGCAATTGTTATGGGCTAATTTTTATGTCTAGAATGCAGGATCCCGAGTCAGGATATGATTATATTTTACAGGTGTTCAAGATCTTGCATGCTCGAGATCCCAGATCTTCAGTATCTCGGGATCATATGCTTTTAACTTGTGTTTGCTTATTTATTTTGACCAGGTCATCAAACAGAACTTACTTGCTCCGCAATATGTGTTCAAACGTGTGAAAGAACAAGTCTTTGTGGAATCTCGGCGGATCCCGGATATTTCGGGATAGTCAGCTGAGTCTCTGTGAAAGATCCCGGATATTTCGGAATTTCTGTTATATTGTACCTAGTATATAAATGAGGCTTATGATCGTAGGAACACATTGAATCCCAACTCTATCACCACACTAACACTACTTTTCTGCAGATTTACTCACTTACTTCACTAATTCATCACTTTCTTCATCATAAACACTCTAGATCGATCATATTGCGCTCTTAGTTTGTATTATCCCGATTTTAGATAATAAAAACAACAAAGGCAAGGAACGATTGTTCTTTCCCAAGGTTTTATGCCGGCAATCTATCAAGATTAAGGGCTTTCCTCGTATATCCTTGTGTCGTTTACATTTGCTTTAAGTTTTTGTTATCAAACTTATTTCATATCGACTTTTTATCATTTTTAAACTTGATTATCTAGAAAATCACTTAAGCACTCTACCTCACATAACTAATTTGATCACGAAATTATTCTTGTTAATTTTTGGTCAAAACAGTAATGATAGCGTCAAAATGGGTAATGAAATTCATGTAAGAAACTTGTCAAAGTTGTGTCGATACAAGATGTTGTACATAATGATGTTGAAAGTTGCATGTGTGACTTGGAAATGTCTAAGTAGTGAGGGAATGAAACTTGTTGTTTTAATATTGTAGTAAGTAGTTAAAATTGTCATTTTTGTCTTAAATCCGAAAATGTTATTTGTTATAAGTTTGGAAATTTGACAAATGAGTTGTGTTCATAATGTTGCTTGAATGGAGTTTTTAAAGTTTGGTCAATTGAATGTTAGTAATCTAAAAGTTTGTCAAGTGAGTTTGGTTCAGATATTGAGTTGCTGCATTTTTCAGGATTTCAGCATAGGTATGCGATCGCATAGCATCACCGGGATCGCGTACTATGTTCTAAAATTTGATCATAAATCTTCCACGTTGTAGGTACGCGATCGCGCACCCTCACCGGAATCGCATACCTTGTACTAAAATTTAAACATCGAATTTCCATGTAATGAGTACGCGATCGCGTACCATTTGGTAGGATCGCTTATTCCCTTCTTGTGTCTACTACGTGATCGCGTACTTCCTTGCCAGGATCGCGTACTATATAAAAAAAATTAGCCATGGCTCAAGAAAAACAGAAAAATAAGTAGTTGACACAAGAACTTGCACAGACTGATGTGATGAATGATCGTGTATTTCAATATGCTGTTGATAGGCAAGCTGCAGAGTTGGGTATATCTACAGAAGAGTATATAGCCATGGCTCAAGAAAAGAAGAAAATACTAGAGCAAGACAGGAAGTTGGATGAAAGAACAAATAGACATTACATTCTATCTTATAAACTGAAAGATAGATATGTAAATAAAAGATTACCTTCAATTATTGTTAGCAGTGCAACATACATAGACCAAACTGGTAGAGTCATCTTTGATCTGAAGTTATCATCTAGAAGCAGATCTAGCATTGAATTGGAAAGATTGTACATGTTTGGGTTTGACGAGTGGAAGGTGATTGCCACATATATAAAATATTATGAGGATAAAGTGTTTAAGGTAGATTGTTGGGAAAAAATAAATGATCAATCCTATTTTATGAATCTGATGAATCAAAATGTCTAAGTCTGGTAAAAATGCTAAGTATAGAATTACAGTCTGAAATGCAGATTTCGCGACTGAGTCTGAAACATCAGACTATGGTAACTGAGTCTGAAACATCAGACTATGGTAACTGAGTCTGAACCTTCAGACTCTGACACATGTTTCAGACTCTAACAAGCTTCATGGGATTTCAGACTATGACGATTACGGACTTGGAGTTTCAGCTCCAGAAGATTTAGAAGATCATATCTACAGCTGGCATCTGATGGATTCGAAAATAAACACAAAGATTTAGAAGATATTTGTATTTAGACTTTTATCTTGTTTCCAAAGTTATCAGTTAGTTAGTTGTAAACCGATAAGTTAGAGATTGAGGAAGATTGTATTTCATATCTCTAATAGTAGTATAAATAGGGGTTTATAGGTTAAGAGAAACCTAACGATTGAAGTGAGCGCTTAACTGTAAAACCCTATGCAAATTATATATCAATACGAACGAAGTTATTGATTGATTATTCTTGTTGATTTAATTCCGCACTTCAACAAATACTTATTTATTGTTAATTTAGTATTAAAAGTCTAAATCAATATGTTCGTAATCGATATCTAAATTGGTTAAACACGTAACGTGACCTAACAGAATTATTTGGTGGTTTGGGCAAACAATTAAACTATCCACTTAGTGGAAAACTCCCATGTGTGGTTAAAAAATAAATATTTTCAAGTTAAAATGTTAACTCTAGGAACATTGGAGACCTCCATACTAGAGTTGCAACAATATAAAGATTTCACAAGTTAAAATCACATTTGGAATTGATAAACAACCATTAATGGGCAACTTAATGTAATTCGAAACACTATAGAACTCTATACTAGTTCCTTTAAGTTTGTAAGATTACTTAATCGCAACCAAGTCAACAATCATGTTTATTTTGAGTGTGTAGTTGTAAGTAATTGGACTACTGGAGAACTCCATACCAATCTTGCAATTCACACGAGGTTTGTAATACGATTTCATCATAAGAAGTGGGAAATCTAGTCTAAGCAGATATGTTTGTTATCATTGCACATTTAGTTTACAATCTCACATATTTGCTAGTTTAAATACTTGCTTACTAGAATATAATTTACTTTTATTTGTTAATTTGAAATTCAAAACAAACCAAATTTATTTTAAATTAGCATTAATGAAATTCTAAGTAACGAAGCTCAATTCTGGCTCTCTGAGTTCGACAACCAGGTTTTGCCTAAGTTATACTACCATGCGATTGATACATTTGCCAATTCCGTGTGTTAACTAGCATCTAGGTTACACCAAAACATTTAAAACCTAGTGTCTTGTTTGTTAGTAACTTAGTACACCAGTCGTACATAAAAATGACGTGTGCAAGTTGTATGACTATGATGAATCCTTTTGTTTATGGTTTGATGATCTACAAAACAAACGAAAACACTACCATAAAAGTGAATCACGTGAATAACCTTGTGATTTACTTTCGGCGTGAAACTCATATATTTCGACATAGAGTATTGAGAGTGCTTATGGTATAATGAACGTATCTTAAACAAGTGAATGAGCAATCTATCTATAGATGAATCAATCTTCTAGATAATTTCTTACCGGCCAATAAGGTGCACTAGGAAAATATTTCATTTCAACCAATGAGATGGTTTTGGGTCTTTACCTGATCAACTAAGGTGCAGGAGCCCATGTGGGGGACATAACCGTATCTCCGCATAGCGGTCCCCACAAACATATATTCTTTCAGAGTTTGTCTAGGAGACTATGTGATAACTTCGTGTAGAATTGTTGACGCGAGTAGATGATTATTCGATATAAAATTATATTTGGTCGACCTTTAAGGGATTATTGTAATTTAGTGGTGATTGCCCTTGAATAACATACACCTAATTGGTTGTATGTTTTACACCACATGATCATTGAAATGGTCTTCCTTCGTACGGAAGGCGAATACAACTTTTGAGCATATTGGGTCAGAAGCGTTTTTACATTATTTCGTTTAAAATATGTGTGTAAATATTTAATTTATTCAATGATTACAAAATTTCAATTTTATTAGTTGTGTCTCTCTCGCTTAGTATTAATCTCTGATTTTGATACTTGCATTTCAAACACAAATATCTTTACTTTATACGATATTATTATAAGATATTTATTATGTACGTATATTATTATTATTATTATAAGTGATATTTATATTTATATCAATGATCGTAAGGATCTTTAGAAATTACATGGAACAACGCAAGTGTTTTAGCAGACTTGATCCTAACCTTCAAATTAATATGAGGTGACAACAAGTGAGACTTTTGATATGGGATGTTAGGTGAAAGAGTCTAGGTTTCTTGAAAAGGTTATGGAAATTTGGCACCATTAGAGTTACATGGGTTGAAGTATCGATGTGATTCAAGTAACATGAAGACATTAGGTAAAATAAAGATTCATGGCTTCAATACAAATATATTTTGGCTAGAGGGAAAACTAGGAAGTAGAAGCATGGGCCATGGGTTACATGGCTAGTTGTATTTAATCTAATTGGAGACACGTTCACGTGTTTTTTACACCATCTATACTGTGTGTGGTAAACAATGCAAAACCAAAAAAATAATAAAAATATACTGTATATATATATATATATATAATCTAATAATAATAATAACTATAATTATTATTATTATTATAATATAATAATAATATAATTAGAAACAAAATATAAATAGTAACTGATAAACTATCGTGAGTTGTAGACACAATTTAAACCCAACTATCAAATGTGATACCAACAATTATCACACGTTATATCAATGAGTATCACATGTGTTACCGAAAACTATCACATGTGATACCAACGAGTATCACATGTGATACTAATATCGTACAATTTGTAAAACTTATAAAAAAAGTCGTTGAAAGTATATCGTGTGAGATGTCTAATCGAAACGAAAAAAATGGTGATATTTTATGGTGCAATTTTTATAATTTTTCAATGAGTCATTCTTGAGATATTTAATTTTTAAAAACGTAGAGATAAATGAGTTTTGTGACACGTATTGATTCCTTCATTCTCACCAAAATTCTTATCTCATTTGAACCTCACACATCTATCTATATATACATATATATAGATATACACTCATGATTATGCTAAAAGAGTTTATTTGATATATTTATATTTGAACGTGTACAATGAATTAATAAATATGCAATGTATTTGGGCACGAGGCGCTGTCTGCGAGTCGGGTTGTTTGGGAATGCAGCCCCATGAATTGGATTTCTCGTTCATGATCTGGAATACTCGGCTTACAACAAAGTTTGAGGAGCAACACAACAAACTTGGCTTACAACACCATGCACCCCTCTCTATATTATACATATTGCACAAAAAGCAAAGTGACAAGAAGAGATATTAATTTTCTAATCACTCATAATTTTTCAAATAAGCTCGTTCAGAAAATTATGTTAGACGGTAAATGATTAATCAAATTAACCGTTCTATATTTTTATTTTAACCAAGATAACCAAATTGTTAACCAAACCGATCGGTTAAGAAATGTTGATTAATCAAAGTTTTTGTTATAGGGGCGGAGTAAGGCCATAACCACCCTTAACACTCTGTTCTCAAGTTTAAAATTGAGTGGAATAGAAGAGAAGGTAAGTAAGAAGAATAGAAAAGAAAGAAAAATGAAGGAAGTTAAATGACGTATTTGTGTTCTTAAGTTGAAAGGAAATGAAAAGAAGAAAATAATTCATTCATTATCATCGAAAATATGAGAAGAAAGTGTTGAGATAAAAGTACACTTTATCTTTTCCTTCTCTTCCTTTCCTTTCCTTTCATAAAAAAAAACTTAAAAACACACTTTAATATTTTTATACTTCCACTTCCTTTCTATTTCACCCTAATAATAAAGTCAAGAACGGAGTCTAAATTACTGCCATTAATAACAAAATAGAATAACATAATTGATGAACAAGAATAAGATGGACTGTTTGTAAAGAGCTAGTTGGATTGTTAATTGGGCTAAATGGGCCTAATGGATTATTTCAGCCAATTTCACCCAAAACTCCCCGTAGTCCCGTACACATGAAAAAAGTTTCTGTCAATAAATTCTTCACAGTCACTGCCTACCGTTGTCGGTAATCCCAACCGGCCGTCGTCTTCGTGCTTGCTTCGCCGCCGACCGCCGCCGCCACCGCCACCATTGAATTCTCCCCTCTCGTTGACTCATCCACCATCCGATTTTGCAGGCAACTTTTCTATTTAATTAAATACTTGATTTCACTGGAATATTTGTTTAATTAGCTCCGTAGTTAGGTAAAAAATCAGAAAGTGATAAATGAAAACTCGGGTTGGCTCCACTGTTTGGGTAAATTACTATAGTGCTTGGGTCAATGGGTCAGGAGTGAAACGAAAGCTTGTTCGGTGTTTTGGTTTCTAGCAATGGGTATCATCAATCCTAAAACTAATTAATCTTTTAAGCCCAGGAAGGAGGTTTGGAATTTTCATTCACCACTTCCAATTTCATCTCCAAAAGCAAAATCTCTATTTTCTCCGTTCTTCTCTTGCACATATCTTAGGTTATATTACTGCACTAAAATGCATACAACTTTAGATGTATGCGTATATATTTATGTCATTGTATTATAATCTTCAATCTTTGTGCAATTGCTTAGGTCACCTGTACTATCATAATGCCACGAAAACCAACGAGAAGAGGCTCTTTACAGAAGCCGCAACCTGGTTTGTCTCGTTTAGCCCGTTTGACGGCCTTAGTTACCTCTGCTCGCAAGGGCAAACAGCAGAATGACAAATCAACACAACACGAAAAAGTTCCCCACAAACCTACATGTACGAATGCTTGCTCAATTTTGTAACGTTTCCAATGATATTTTAATTTCAATTATCTGATTCATGCTTGTAGGTAGCAAAAAGGAGAAACGTGCTATGAAAGAAGTGAAAAAAGAAGAGTCTCCGTCGTCTTCTGACAATGACGATTCCTCTTCCTTCGATGTAATTACTCAGACTGTGTATTAACTTGAAACATTTTATATGTGTTCAGCAAAAGAGTGTATTTTGTTTAATTTGTTTCGTGCTTTGAAGGGAGTTGTTCAAGCAGATTTTGCTTTCTTTGACCCAAAGCCCGATGATTTCCATGGAGTGAAGGTCTTATTGCAGACCTACCTTGATGATAAAGAATGGGATCTGAGCAGCTTTGTAGACTTGATATTGCAGCAAACAACTGTGGGAACTGTTATTAAGATTGAAGACGATGAAGATAATAGTGTTTATGGCTTTGTTTCCGCTCTTAATTTGCAAAGATATAAGGTGAACATCCATTTGCAACATCCAACTGCTGGTTGGGTAATGGGTCCAACCGGGGTTGGGCTGAAACGGGTCTTTTTCGTATGGGTCGGAATGTCCTGGTTAGGGACTGCAAACACTTATTTGTAATTTGTTTAATAAACTTGTAAAAAATGATTGCGTTAGTTATGATGACAAAATTATTATTATGAACACTCTAAATCTTCAAATTAAAAGATTTAGAAGGCTTTACGCATTTAAAATATACTTTCGCTGTCTTCCAACCTGTTTGACCCATTTTAAATAAAACACAACCGAAATCATCCCACATGTCAGTAGATCAGTGGAAATCACTACCTACAGCTATAGCATACCCCAAATCACTTCATTTTTTTCCTAGGATTGTAAATGCATGATGGAAGTGGAAGTGTTCCTACTAACAATGTGTCCAGACAATGAAATAAAAGATAAATTGAAATCATATTTTGGAGAGGAAGCTGCAGATGTGGGTCTTCTGATCTCGCAACATGTCGTAAATCTGCCACCCCAGCTTCTACCGCCCATGTATGATGGTCTCTTTGATGAAATCTCCTGGGCTACAGAAGATGAGGTTAGATGAGAAAAAGATTCTAGTGGGTGTTTGGATATTAATTTTGGAAGTGATTATCGATATTGAAAATTTAGTATCAGAGAATCAGCTATAGCAAAATGAGCTGTGGAATCAGTTCCAGAACGCATATCTAAATACCCCAACAGCAATGAATGTTCTTAATTGATGCTTTGAATTATTTACCTTATCGTTCCCCATGAATTGAAAAGCTTCATTTCATATTCTTTTGAAACTCATGTATATTAGTGTTATTATTTTTGACAGCCAACAAAGGAGCTTAGGAAGTCGTTCTGCTTTAAATATTATCTATTGGTCAGCAAAATATATAAGGTAGTGTAACCTCGCTTTTATGATTATACCTAACCTTTTTTTTACCAATTACATATTAACTACAATCAACCTTTTTTTTTCATTGTGGACCTTTAGCGTAAGAACGGAGACCATAAAAAGAAGGGTAGCAGCTCTAGTGAAGAAGCTATTATTTACTTGAAGGCGGAAGATGAAATATTTCATAATGTAACCCTCTCCCTCTAACTGTGTTTAGAATGAATTATTTCTTTTAACTTGGAAATCTGATTGTTTGTCATATGGTTTCAGCTCAGTGCATGGTCCTTCAGCTTTCCTTTGCGCGCTCAGCAGGTCACCACCAATGAGGCAAGTCTGATTTTGGTTCATTATACTTACTGTTGAGAATAAACTCAGTTTAACTTGCTGGTTCATCGTCTATCTTCATTTCCGTGTACTTTGCACTTATGACATTACGAGGTGGCAATTCAACCAATTATTATTCATGAATGGTTCAGTCCATGTTCTGTTTGTGTGCTTAATGCTTTCATCTCTAAGAGGGTGGTAAAACAGGTGAATAAAAAAAGTACCTTATAAGGAAATGATTCTGAAAGTATTCCAAAGGGTGTAATTTTAATGTAATCTTCTAAATCATTTTATTTAAATATCAGACCTTTATTGGTAGAATATGGAATTTGTAACCATACTTGACACATTAATTACAGATAAAAAAGAAAATCAAAATATCTGGATAATAAGTGTTCTGATTGTTGATTATACAAGTCCTACATGTTATGACAAATGATACATCAAGACTGTCATGGGATTTGCTGCCAATTTGTATTTGTATCTTTTGGGTACCAATTTTTCTCATTTACATATGAATGGGTCGACTTGAGGTTGCATTTTTATTTTAACAGGTCAAATAAATAAACTTAGCTAAAAGCAAAACAAGTGAAAGTGGCAAGTCTTTTTAATGCATACAACCTCCTATATTTTTTAATTCTTAGGTTATCATTGTTTTTGTTGAATCACAATTAATGCGATCACATATTAGTTAATTTGGTCAACCCTACCCGACTCATACTATAGTTTTAATCCGAACCCATTTTGACATGTTAGCCAACCCGCCCATCTTGCCACCTCTAGTTATATGTATAGCATGATGTTATACTCATCTGATAGCATAAATTCTTCTCTTTCAGCTAAAAGGGTATCGAGCAATGGGTTTAGTTATGGCTGTTGAAGCGACCAGTGTCTCAAATTTCCGACAGCAGTTGCATTCATTCATAGAAGGTTGATATAGCGATTTAAGAACTTTTTCTATTGATATTCATCCTTGAAGTTTCTGACATATTTTCATTTGTTTTGATGGTTTCTCAGATTAGACTCGGTGGGTTTCCTATAAATGTCACAGAAATCTGATAATGGTTATTTTACCTGGTTTAATCGCATGAGTAAGTCATTGGAGCAGATAGTATAAGGCAGCATGCCTGAAATTTTGTTTGGACCTGAATGCGCACTTATGATTTATACTTTCAATTAGAGGTTGACATTCTAAATCGGTTTTTAAAAGTCCCGGCATTAACTTACATGAATAGGCTAATCGATCTTCCTAACACGGAAACCCTATTTGTTCTTAAAACAACAACATAGCTATTGATATCTCTTGGACTAGAGGTGGCAAATTGAGGTAGGTCCGCCCGGTGGGTAGGATAACAGGTTGAAATGGGCAGTATTGTAGTATGGGTTGAAACAGGCTTGGGTTGACCCGAAGCGCCTTTAAGTCCGTTGTTAAATTAGTTACTGCATTTAGTAGAGTACCTAAATTATGATGATTTACATTTTTAAGAATAAAGTGATTTAGGCAAACTTACCCAGGTTATTGGCATGTCAAGATAACATAGGTCTAATACATGTTGCATGTCAATCACTCTACAAATTTCACAACAATGTGATGCTTGAATACTATTACTTATTTAGTTACATTCTTTTGCCAAAATATGCATATGATGCACATGACCATTGTCATAAGGGGTGGTCTGTTCAGTATGTTGTCTTATAAGTTTACGGTATAAAACATTTGAGCATCTACAACAAATATGGAGTATAGGACCCAGGCAGTCTGGTCCGGTCTGGTCTGATCCTGGTGGTGTGAGTTACGCACCCAGTCAATTTGATGGTCAATTAGGGCTGGGTTAGAGGGTGCGTGGGTTGGGGACCATATGTTTGTTTCTTTTTTTTCAAGATTCTGCTATATAATCAGACTTCAATAATTGATACAAAGCTTCATTGGGATGCAATTACAGTTGGGGAACATAAGCATAAAGTTGACAACTAATAAAGAGATTATTGTCTAAAATGTAATTGAATATTTATCTAATTGCCAGTTTAAGACATGGACACCCAAATTATGAAATGCGGACGTTAAATCTGTTTAAAGTAAAGTTTATAATAAAATTATATGGTATGGATGTAGAAAAGCAAATTGCACGGTAACGCAACTTTTCTTACATCATAAGAAAAATGTTATGTGAACAGATTAATACGCTTTCTCATTTGTTTAATTAATAACGTTATAAGCTAAGAAAATAGTACAATAGTGGAAAGAGTACAATATTGATTTCATTTATATATTGCATGCAAGGAATTTATGTATTTGTTTTTAGTTTTAGTTTTATTTTTTAAGAGTATACACAATCATATATAATGTGGGTTTGCTCAAAGGTTATAGAGACTTTATCAAAAAAATAAAATCAATAATACGTAACTCAGTTGGTAATTGGTGGTGGCATTTTTGTCACAAATAACACAAGATCTCAGATTCAAATGCGAACACCCTCGGTCCTTCATAGCTACGATCACATCAATGAAAACCGACTAAATCTTTGGTACGTAGAATAAATAAATAAAAGTACATAACAAAAATAAAATGAAAATAAAAAAATTGAAATGAGTGGGGGAATTGGAGTTGATGTGTTTTCAATGATTTGTGTTTTTTCTTTTCGTGGTGAAACCCCTGAAAAGCGTAGGCCAATCTCTTTATTTGATTATTCCATTTTCAACCAGAGCCATTAAAGTGCGTTGTCCAATCAAAAAAGACTATTATCTTTGATCCATTCATATCGCACATGTTATCATAATAATTCTATTAACAATCAACAAAAATTAAGTTACATGTTCAATATATTATTTTAGAATTTTATCAAATTATAGTGATAAGAGGTATAGTTAATTTATAAGTGGTTATTAAATTATTATTATCATCAATATAATTATATATAACTAATTAATCTGTTAAAGTTCACTATTAACATTAACTATAACTATATATAGTTGACGGTTTTCTGAAATTGAGGGTATTCTCTATATTTATTGACGGATTTTTATTTCCGTTACACTTTTTTTAAAAGCTTTGTTAAACAAAATTATCTTTGTTGATGACATGTATCAACAAATCCATATAGTTACTAAAAAGTAGAGTTATTTTCAAATATGTTCAATTAATTATTTGGTTTAGTGAGTAAGGTTCAAACGAGTACCGTAATTTTCTGTTTAGAATAGAGTAACCAATAGGAACGCGCCACGTGTCATAAAACTCACTTTTTCCCACGTTTTTAAAAATTAAATATCTCCCAAACGGTAAGTCGAAAAATATAGAGATCTCACAAGGTATACTTTCGACAATTTTTTTTTGTTTTCGTTGGATTTTGTAAACAACTATCACATGTGTTACCAGCAGGTAACACATGTGTTACCAACGAGTACCACATATGTTACTAATATTGTACAATCATTAAAAAAAAAAGTCGTCGGAAGCATACCTTGTGAGATGTCTAATCGAAGAGAAAAAAATGTTGATTTTTATGATGCAATTTTTATAATTTTTCAATGAGCCATTCTTGAGATATTTAATTTTTAAAAACGTTGGGGAAAATGAGTTTTGTGACACGTGGCGCATTCCTATTGGTTCCTCCATTCTCACAAAAATGTTCATTCTCATATGAACCTCACCCATGGTTTAGTTTTTAAATTGTTTAGAGCGCGTTTAGTTACAAAAAAATATCTTCATTTTTTTTTAGAGTTTTGTATCCTTTTAAAATTAAAGGAAATTCAAAAATGCGTTCATATGTAAGTGATAGAGTTTAAAATATAGGAAATTATAAATCATAGATTTCATTTTTTTAGAAATTTTTTTCGAAAAATCATAACTTAGACCACTTCGAATGGTTTCGTCACTTAGTAACACAATTGGCACCGTTTCATCCCTTGGTATCCGACAGTTTGGCGACGAAAGGGAAGAAAAAGTGGGCAAACATTATTTTAATGTATTTTTCATTTTTGTTTAGTGCATGTAAATGTAGGTAATTGGTAAATGTGGGGCTCAAATATTGAAGTAACGAAAGGACCGTTGATAGAGTTGTGTCTGTTTTTTGTCAGTTTTGGGTGTGCTGACGTGACACTGAGCTGATACAACTGACGAAAAAAGTGACGAAACCACATTGGGAGTAGTCTTAAAAACATTTTCTAGTTTTTCTGTTTTCTTAAAAAATTTCAAGAAAGCAAAATAGTTTTAAATTAAATATATATACACACACATCCACCGATATATGTATAACAATTTCGTTAAATTTAACAGTTTGCAAGCAAGATTAAGGCAAGTTTTAGTAGATTATAGTTATATTGTTGGATATTATTAACGCGATTGGTCGGCATATTATTTAATTAAGTTGTTAAACAATAAAGTTTAGAACATTTCTTAAAGTTGATTTCATCATCGAAAATAATAATAACAAATAATTTATATTATATATAATGTTTACAAAACGGTCGTGCTCATGATCGGCAAAATTATTCTTGGAGTCCAAAATAAATTGAATATTTAAAAGCCTTTACGATGTGACGAATGTGTCAATAATTCATTCACTAATAATTTAATAATTCTCCAAACAAACTTAATTAAAGTGGCATGTTCCGTTATTAATCATAGGATACTAAATTACTAAGCCGGCATTTATCCTCAAATTAATAACTTAAATTATTCATTATTCTTCTATTAAGTTCTCAAAATATTTTTACATATCTATTTTTTAATTTTTTATAATGCTTTTACCAAATACTTGCTTCGAGGTTATGAAATTGAAAGTTATGTACTAATTTGGAACAAAATTGTAAGTGAAGGGGTGTGTATAGGATAAACACAAGTTCAATTCTTCGAAAAGTATTTTGTATCCATTTATAAATGCTAAACTAAATAATACCATATCTTTTCGGGGTAATATTCTAGGAGAAAGTGTTATTTTAGGGAAAGGAAAGGTAGACATTTTTATTGTATTTTAAAACAAAATTGTATGGATTAAAATAACAAAAATCTATAATGCAGTTGTCATAAATTACAAAAAAAATATTCTAAAATGCAGTAAAAAATGTCTCATCATCATTCCCATCAAGTGAGATCTTCCTCTCGAATCATCCACTTTTTTCCGGTAAAAACATATTTGTATCATTTTTATCAAGATGAAATTGTTGTCCCCTCCTTTTTTCTCAAGGAAATGCAATTTTTATGCAACTCTTTCATATGTGTGTAGAAACATAACATTACAACTTTTTTTTTAACAAGAAATCAATCGGAAGCAACTCTTGATCAAAATTACTTTGGCTAATCTAATTAAGGAGACCTTCGAGTTGAAATTGAACAATAAATTAATTTTTTGTGAATCCTTTTAAGATTTTGTCGATCCGAAGTTGAAGGTATGTTTGGCAAAATGAGCTGTAGGCTGTAACTGTAGCTGTAGCTGTAAGTTGTAGTTGTGAGCTGTAGATATATATTTCTAAATGTGTTTGGTAAAGTAGCTGTAGCTGTAATTGAAGTACGTAAAATGACAATAAATGACAATGATAAAAAAAATTAAATTAAATAGTATATATATTTAACATAAAAATTCATAATATAAATAACTAAATTATTCATATTTTTGGTTAACATATTCATTTTCTTATAATTAGGGTAACATTATAAAAAATATGTATAGTTAATAGTTATAATATGAAACTACTATATTAGTATAATATGAAATAATATGTATAGTATATGTGTATATGTATTATATTATAAATCAAAAGTTAAATAGAAGACAAACTAAATCAAATAAATTCCGAACTCTAGTGGCTAGACTTGTGTTCTTTAGTTTCTTGATTAAAGCATAATATATAAATTGATTAAAAAGAAATTAAATAACTTTAGAGAGTACTAGTAGTTTATCGTTTTGTTGGAGGGTATATAAGTAACTTAGAAAACAAAAGCTTATAACATTTTCTAAAAGCTACTCTTGGAAGCTTTTCAAATTGAAACTTTTCATTTAAATTAAAAGTTACAGGTACTATACAACAAACAAGACTTTTTTATTATTTTTTGAGCTTTTGTTTTTAAAATTAAAAACTAAAGCTTCTAAAAGCTTTTAAAAGCTCCTCATCAAACAGAACCGAAAGCTGAAAAACATCGACACATTTAAAGAAAACAAATCTTAAATATACTATAGGAAGAGGATTTATGACATCTAATTTCAAAATTGAAATTCAATTAACCAATCAGAATTCAGTATTTATCCAATTTAATAAAAAGTAAATAAAGAATTATAATCAGGTTTCGACTAGCTAAAATTATGTACTTATCTTTATTCAATGTTTGATATTAAAATTACTAAACTATTCTCCATGTGATATGTAAAGATTAAGCTGCTATATATCTAGACTCGATCTATAGTTTTTAGGTATATTATTAATCTAATAAAACCATATCCATATTTATCTTATCAGATGATGTCGTCAATTAAATAAATTTTCAATTGATTAATTGAATCCTTTAATATAACTTAAATTTAAAATAACACTCATCAAATTTCTTAATTTTAAATAAAAAATAATTTACAACATAATAATAAACGAATTCTAAGATGCATGATTCGAATAAGTTGAGTATATAGTTTGAGATAAGTTTAAATTTAATATTTTATTATTTGAGTAATTGATAACTCTTTACTATTAGAACATTTTTATATCTAATTTAAATATTAATAAAAGAAAGCCTTTCTTATATAAATTTTTGTTAAAATTTAATTAATTTAATAACTTGACAACGTAGATAAAACATGATTTAAATTGCAAATTGGTAATAATAATTTATAAACACTCTAGCATCCTAAATAGATTAAATAAAATTTAAATTAAGTTTACAATTTTCATATGAGAAGGTATATATGTACCAAATCTTCCAAAACTACAATTTACTTTCACGCATAGTATTTTTGTGTTAGACGCATAATCATAACTCATATTCTTTAGCTTTGGTCTTATATAAGATCTTTACAATAAAACTATAAACTTTAGAAGTGAAAAATAAATAAAGAGTCAAAACAAGTTATCACTAAATATTAACCATTATATCACTTAGGGGTGTTCAATATTTAGTTAGAAACCGTTTAATCCGAAAATCGAACGGAATTAAAACAAAAAAAAAAAGAACCGATTTTGAATTTAGTTTTTGGTTCGGTTTACAATTTTGAATTCGATTTTCGGTTCGGTTTTTAGTTTTGAATTTGAATTCGGTTAAACCGAAAACCGAATTCAAATAAATAATATATTAAATTATTTAATCTATGTAGTATATATGTTATATTTAAATTTTCTAAATAAGTATATCACATTTCAACCATAAATTAATTTCACGTCTTTCACTTTTCACAATAGTAAAACCCTAACACACGAACAATTACAAACCGAAACTGATTTTTATGGTTTTTAGGCTAAATTTTGATTTTTTCAATTTTTCAATTTTAACCGAAACCGAATCGAATTTAAATTCAGTTTTCGGTTCGGTTTCCAAATGTGAACTCGGTTTTCGGTTTTGCTCTCAAAAGTTTCAAAACCGAACAACCCGAACCTAATAAATCAAGAAAACCGAAAATTGAACCGATGAACAACCCTAACATCAGTAACTCATCTTTTATTAATTTATATTCCTGAAAATAATTTTCTAAATAATTTAATTTCTACATTTAAAAATAGCTTGATACTTATATCACAGCTTATTGATAGCTTGATACTTTAAAAATAGCTTGATACTTAAAAATAGCTTGATATTTTCAAACAAATGTACCACTAAAAATTATGTGGTATTTCTTTTGACGGGTTTTAGATTTAGAAAATACAAAACGAAAGTGATTATTTATGTTTGTTTTATATTAACGGATTTGTGTAAATCCATTCAACGTGTCTTTCATAAAACCCTTTTTTATGTTTTAAACTCTTTTTAACATATTCACTTTTTATATCTTTCCCCCTCACAAACTACTACCTTATCACAAGGATATTATGCGAGATACATACAATAAAATACTAAAAAGTATGATTTGCAATAGAAAATGAAATTAAAACTAAGATAAAATATTAGAATTTAATCGTACACATTTTTTTATACTTCTAAATGTTAAATAAAATTTTAACGGCCCGTGTATATACACGAGTTTTAAAGCTAGTATAGAGATATAATGATCATTATATATCTAATTTTATTTAGTAAGAACACAAAATTATGAATTGAAATTGTTTTTTTTTGTTTACAAGAATCATTATTCTTTTCACGTAATTGTAGTTTGTAGAATATCAAAGAACAAAAGATTTTACATGTTATTAATTGTGGTTTGTAGAATATCAAATAAACATGTATTGACACATAGGCGTGAACAAAAAAACCAAACTCGATACCAAACTCAGTCAAAACCGGTTTTGTAAAAACCGGTTTAGTTTTTGTACAAACCGCCGGGTTGGAACCGGTTTCAAACTATTCGTTGGACAGCCGGTTTCTAACCGGTTTTACCCGAACCGGTTTGAAACCGGTTTTTGGAGCTGTTCGAATATATCCGTTTTTTTGCCCTTTTTTGACCGTTTGGAGCGGATTTTTTTGTTGTTTCTTTTACCATTTTGCCATCCTAAAATTAGTATAAATAGATACCTTGGGTATGTTTTAATCACAATACTCAAACTTGCTCATTCTACTCTGAAAATACTCAAAACGCTTACTATTCGCTTACAAAAACTCTCAAAATGCTCTCTAACCCTCTCAAAATGGCAACTCAATCTTCTTCATTTTCCGCCGATGTTGATTCTTCAAATGCACCAACTATTGTTCAAATTTTGGTAACCAAACGAATTTCGGAAATTTGGTGTAATTACGACAAAGTGTTGTTGTCGGATGGTACGACTAAGGCACATTGTAAACGTTGCGGGAAATTTTTGAAAGTCGACTCCAACACAACGTTGAAATCACATGCAACACGGTATTGTGATGGAGTCAAAACTAATTCGGAGTCGGGTCAAGCAACCATGTCACGGGATGGGGGTATTTTTGCATACGAAGCGGAGCGGTGTCGACAAGCATTTGCGGGCTTTGTGATTCAAGAAAGTTTGTCGTTCAATCACTTCGACAACTCTCGGCTTACTAGGGTGATTCAAAATACTCTTCAACGGCGATATAATCAGGTAAGTCGTGTTACTCTTAAACGTGATGCGCTTAAATTGTGGCAAAAAGCTAAGATCCAACTAAAAACTGGTTTTGAAAACTTAAATACAAGTGTATCATTAACAACCGATGTTTGGTCGGCTCCTCATGGTTTGTCCGGTTCGTACCTTTGTGTTACCGCACATTGGGTTGATCCCGTAACTTGGTAAATGATGAAATGTACCATTGCTTTTGAAGATTTTGAGTATCCTCACACGGGTCAAAATTTATTTTACATGTTACGAAATGTAATGAAAGCGTTTAAATTACAACAAAAGGTTTTTCAATCTCGTTTGATAACGCGAGTAATAATACAAACGCCGTTTAAAGATTAATACTAAAATACGGACCACCTTTGAATGACACTTTTTATCACAGTCGATGTGTTGCACACATCATTAACTTGGTTGTGCAAGACGGACTAGCGGTTGGAGAAATAACCATAGTAAAAGAAGCGTATAAAATTATGATACAAGATATATTTTGTAGGGGTAAGGCTAGATACAAACATTATATGAGATTGTGTAAGGAAACGAATTCCATTTTTTTAACCCCTAATTGGGACATGTCGTAAGATGCAATTCGACTTACAATATGGTTGTATGTGGTTTACGTCAACGCGACACTTTATACGTTTTTCATGAGCAACTTGTTCAAAAAGGTCTTGCAACACCATTTCCCTCCGAATATTGGGAGGTTATTCAAAAGATAACTGAATTGCTCAAAGTTTTTAAAACCGCAACTACTTTGTTACCGGGTGTTTATTATCCCACGATTCATTTGATACTTAATCAAAATTTTATAATGACTTCAAAATTAAGCGAATACGAATTTTGTGGTGATGTATACGCGAGAAAGTTGGCTCCCATGAAAGCAAAACTAAAAAAATATTTTCAAGAAATGCCACCGGTAATGTCGCACCCCCAAGACACGTGGCAGCGGAAGGTAGGGTGTTGCGTTGGGGGTGCCGACCAAATCAAATATCACAACACAAGAATTACAACAAACAACCTCTATATGAGACGTTTCAAAAATCATTACATTTCGTAGTTACAATGTTTACATATGTTTTGCCAAAAGTAGAGTACGCATCTAGTACAAGATTACAACATATCATAATGCAAGCTAATCTCTGTTGTTTGTGAAAAATATGCGACTCGAGCTATCTCCTTCCAAAGCAAACCTACTGCGGTTGGTCTCCTGAGAAATACATACTAAAAGGTCAACATAAAGTTGGTGAGTTCATAGGTTTGTAAACAGTTGATATAACATCGTATGGAATACAAGATCTCCGTTTGTATCATTCAACAATGATAGGTAATGTATTACAAAAATGTAAAAATAGTGTATATTTTTGCCATGAGCTCATAGTTCGAGCTTAACTGTGGTGTCGGGTCACAATCAAGTGCCACGATCGGGGTGCCTCCCAGCGAGTGCCTAATCCAACACTCGTAAGAACAAATGATAATGCGTCCGTTTGACCAGTTAGAGCGACTAACCCGGACGGGGGGAGTCAATCCCAAATAGTACTATTCATTAGCATTCACGCTATAACGATACTAACAAAGTATGATGTGGGGGACTTTCAGGATTAGTAAAATAACTCATGCAACCAATATATCGAGTTTAGTACTTGTGTTCACATAAAAATAGCGGTATGAAAGCGGTTGTATGTATTCTCACCCCAGTTAGAAAACAGTAAAAAGGGGGCTATGAAACTCACCTGAGATTAGTAGCAAGCAATAATCAAATAGCAAGCAATGTGTTCCAAGTTGCAACCTTCTAACGTCCTAAACGTATAAGGTTGTGTAAGTAGATGTCTCAAAAGACCATCTATAGTGATTGTATAAGTGGGGGTTAATGTCCACGTAAGCCAATCATGAAGGTGGAGGGTTAATGTCCACCTAAGCCAATCATGTAGGTGGAGGGTTAATGTCCACCTAAGTTAATCGTGTAGGTGGAGGGTTAATATCCACCTAAATAAGTTCACACAATTAGAAATGTCCAATTGTTCAGTTATCGTTTATGCTTAGAAAAACATGTACGGGCCGTTGGTGATATTTTGTGAAAACACAGATTTGATTAATTATGTTATGCATACTTGTACTTTCCAGTTATGGTAATTGATCAGTGTGGCAAGGAGGCGAAGCCCATGAATAACGGGGGTCCGGGGGCAGCGCCCCTGGTAGCGGGGTCCAAGGGGTGGCAACCCCTGGCGGGGTCCAAGGGGCAGAGCCCCTGGCTGGGGTCGAGCTGTGTTTTTATTTATGCTTATATTGCTTTAACCAAAAACGTATAGATTTCTGTGTTTTTAGCGACATTGGGTTAGTGTCGCTATATACGACACTAAGGTATTATGCGACACTAAGGCTTGTGTCGCTAATGTGAAGATTCGGGTGCTATGGCGACACAGAGGCTTGTGTCGCTAATGTGAAGATTCGGGTGCTATGGCGACACAGAGGCTTGTGTCGCTAATGTGACGATTCGGGTGTATCGCGACACAGAGGCTTGTGTCGCTAATGTGAAGATTCGGGTGCTATGGCGACACAGAGGCTTGTGTCGCTAATGTGAAGATTCGGGTGCTATGGCGACACAGAGGCTTGTGTCGCTAATGTGACGATTCGGGTGTATAGCGACACAGAGGCTTGTGTCGCTAATGTGACGATTCGGGTGTATAGCGACACAGAGGCTTGTGTCGCTAATGTGACGATTCGGGTGTATAGCGACACACGGGCTTGTGTCGCTAATGTGACGATTCGAGTGTATAGCGACACAAAAGCTTGTGTCGCTAATGTGACGATTCGGGTGCTATAGCGACACAAAATCTTGTGTCGCTAATGTGACGATTCGGGTGCTATAGCGACACAAAGGCTTGTGTCGCAGACTACTGGGCTTCTGCGACATAGAGGCCTGAAACAGGTCGGTTTTGTGAATTTTATTTCGGGTTCCAAATGTTCAAATAAAAATTCAAGAAAAATATATGTTGTTCCTTAGTATGTTAGCTCTATAAATTAATTTTTTCAGAATTTTTGGGTATTCCTAAATATTTTTAAAAATTCCGTTTGTTCTCTAAGGTCAGAAAGTGACCAATCCGGACAAAAGCAACAAGATCGGATTTCTGGGCAAAATCTACACATTTCCAGAAAAAGTTATACAAACGACATTTGTACCTAACAAATTTTGTGAACTTTTGGCGGTGGTTTCAGGTCATTTGGAGGTGTATATCTCGAGTTATGATTAAAATAAGAGAGGTGAAATTTCTGTCTTTTTCGACAGCCCGGACACATGTTTTGGTAAAAATCATTTCGGGTATCAAACGGGCTCCAAAAATTATGAAACCACTTGGAAATGAAAGCTAACTTCTTAAATTTAATTTTTGCCTTTTGAATCGTCCGTTTTGGTCAAGTTTTGAGGGAGAAACAGCCTCTCAAAGTCGGGTTGTTTTTCTGCCCAGAAATGCATGTGATGTTCTTGAACATTTTAAGCCATGAAAAACGTTTTTATGTTATATTTTGGACATTTCTTTGTTATGTGAACCTTTTAACATGTTTTTAAGGATATTTGGATAGAGAATAATTTTTCTTACAATTAGATTGGTGATTTTTGAAGAGAAGTTGTTGAAAGAGCTTGAATCTTGAGTCTTTAGCTTGATTTTCTTCTTGGAGATGTGATGAACACTATGGTGGTGATGGTGGCCGATTTTGGTGGTGGTGGTGGTGTTCTTGGGCAGGTTTTTGGGAGAGAGGAGGAGGGGAGGAGAGCTTGAGAGAAAAAGTGTGATTTTTGTGTGTGTAAAATGAGGAATGGGGGAGAAGATACATATAAATACAATGGGCCAAATAGTGGCATGTTTGAGCCGGTTCTTGAGCTGGGTTGGGCCGAAGGTGGGCCTGGCCCAATGTGGTTTTTGGGCTCGTGACTTGTTCCTCGATTTCGTGTTATTTTACTTGTTCGGTTAGACGTTAATCGCGTGTGTAAAAATTAAATCGTTAACGTTTCATGTTTGTATTTTATTTTTGATACGAAGTCACTATTTTAATTTGACCAATATACTTTAAAATACTTTATTGAACCTTCTTAAAATATTTGTCGGTTTCGTTCGGGTGTCGGGCGCGATTCGCGCATTTTCGTTGCGTTTGTTACGTTTTAAGCAAAACGTCTTGGTTTTTCGTATATTATTATTTAATAACAATAATATAGGGTAAATAATTACTATTTAATTTATAAAATAGGTTTACATTATTTATGAAATATTATCACCAACGCCGTATAGATCGTCGGACCTCGTCCGGTTGCTTCGCGTAATTACAGATAAACACATAATCACGTAAGTGTATATTCAAATATACAAGTAATTACAGATATTTAGCCTAATACCAACTAAATACAAGTAATTAGGGTTTCTAGCTAGGTTTAACAATTAACCTAAAGTGTCGGGTGTCACAGGTAATTACTTGTTCCGCCGCATTGAACGCGTGTTTGAACGTTTCCGGGGTAGAGTTGCTTATCGATAACATTTGTAACGATTTGGATTTGAATGACAATGACCCATTTATTTCACATAATATAAAAGAAAATTTTAACAAATGTTTTAAATATTTATTTGGTCATTATTTTCAAAAATATACTTCAACAACAAATGTTTCTTCTAGTTCACTTTCCACAATGTTTGCTTCATCTTCTTCTCAAGATCCGATGATTAACTTATATAATAGTTTAAGACAAGAAAACCATAAACGGGCAAGGGGTGATGGTGACCAAAGGGCCACCACTAGCGAATATGAGAGATATACCGGAACAGATTTTTTGTCCACTATTCTACCAAAATGAATTCGCAAAATTTGATATTTTGGCTTGGTGGAAAGAGAGGGAATCTCAATTTCCCGTTCTAACCATCATGGCCCGAGATTTACTAAGCGTCCAAGCTTCTACGGTAGCTTCGGAATCCACATTTTTTCTTAGTGGCAGGGTATTATCTATACGAAGAACAAGACTCACACCGGCCTCACTAGAGATGTGTATTTGCTTGAAGGATCACTTAGACGTCGTGGAACGTATACAACACGTTTCAAGTCTTGAAGGTGAAATGGAATACGAAAGAGATATACACGATGTCGAGGTGGAAGCGGGTAAGGTAATATCACTTTCCGATGTGGAAATTGCTCTCAATGAAGCTTCGCGCGAGGCTACCTTCGAAGAAGATTTCGACTTTTGAAGATGTTAAAAGATTTGAAGATTAATAAAAGTTGAAGATTTTGAAGATTATGAAGACTTATTGGTTTCGATAATAATTTTATGAAGATTTAAAAGACTTTGTTTTAAGTTATTGTTATGTTATGTTTCCATTCGTAATGTACTAATATTCTATCGGAAAAAATTTGAAGAATACGTTGTTTTTCCCTAAAACGTTCAACGCTCGAAAAAAAGATAATTATATAGACTTATTGGTTTCAATAATATTTTTATGAAGATTTAGAAGACTTTGTTTAAGTTATTGCTAAGTTATGTTTTCATACCTAATGTACTAACATTCTATCGAATTTTTTTTAAGAATATGTTGTTTTTCCCTAAAACGCTCAACGATAAAAAAAAACATAATTATATAGAAAAACCGGTTCCAAACTGATTTTTGTAACCGAACCGGTTCCAAACCGGATAGATTCAGGTTGGGTTTTTTACCATCCAAAACCGGTTTGGTTCCAAACCGGTTTTGTCAAAAACCGGTTCTTGACCGTTGATCAAAAATCGGTTCTTGACCGTTGACCAAAAATCGGTCTAATTTTTCAACCCGAACCGATTTTTCTGAAAACCGGGTTTTGTGCACCCCTGTTGACACATAGAAAAATAAAATAAAAATTACGTTTAAAAGGACTGAAATTAGGTTTATGGCTGATTTAGTTGCTATTTCAATTACAAGAAAATGAGAGGATTGAAAAGGAAATTAAGAGTGGGTCCCAATGTAAGACGATGGGGTCTTTTGACACGTGTCGAAATCACATGGTGGCACTATCTTGGGGGTTTGATTATGCGTCAGATCAGTTGGGGCCGTTCTCTCTTTCAGTCTTCTTATGATGGACCTGCAGTCGTCACATGTAGCTTATCTTTAATGGAGTATTACTGTAGCGGAAGGTACAACTCATATTTGCATGGCTGATATACAAAGTGTTACTCATTTGATTATTAAAATTTACTGTAAATTAAAAGGTTAATAAGTTGATGGTTATTTGAAAATCACAAGTCGTATAACATAATATTGATTTTTCGTACTTTATTAACTTGATAAGGAGATAAAACAAGTTAAGTCAAACACAGTAGTTTTTTTTCCCTAGCATATTAATTTAACAATGAATAAATATTATTCATCCGTATTTTAGCAAATTTTTTTGTTTTTTTATTTTTACAACAAAAAGGTTAGCAAACAAGATAAGTATTACAAAAATAGCAACTAATAGTGGTAGTACTACTATAGAAATTAACACCGTGGATTATACATACGAGTATTCTAACATATTTAATGTATTTTGATTTTTAATCTCTTTGACCTTCATTACTTATTTAGCAAACAAGATAAGTATTTTGATATAATAAAAGTAGGAGTAAATTATTTAAGTTCGTCCTGATTTAAAAAGCTTGTA
This sequence comes from Gnaphalium uliginosum, assembly GCA_963930675.1. NCBI lineage: Eukaryota > Viridiplantae > Streptophyta > Magnoliopsida > Asterales > Asteraceae > Gnaphalium > Gnaphalium uliginosum. Next base: position 19,248,270 of record OZ005681.1, read on the forward strand.
TTTGTGAAAAAGTGGTTGTACAATATGTTTAGAGAAAAACCATGTTTAGAGTAGTGATATTCATGGTAAAAGTAGTAACTTTTTCTTTCAATTACTTGCTTCAAGGGAAATACCGTCTTTAGAATATGACAAAAGACAGAAAACCAGATTATGTAATTTTAAAATTTGTTTCACATTTGTTATTAACACTATATTCATGTTAGTTATATAATTCAAATAATCAATGCTATAGTTAGTTAACTATTGATAACAAGTTAACAACTACATATATATATAAAGGATAATTTGTTCAATATGCTATAAAAATTGAAGGTCTTAAGTAGCAAGTTTTGTTAGAATATATTTTATAAACTAGTTTTAACGTTTTATTTCAGTTATTATATAATAAGTGCATTGTAAATATTTGGTGTGGTAACTAATATTATCATATTTGGTGCGAAATGAGTCGTAGTGTCAGAGGAGCAACCCCTATATGCGTAGTAGACGGAACAGAATTAATCTCAACCCTTGATTTTTTTGATCAATGGTTCAGATTCACTCTATTTAATGCAGATTCACTGCATTTAAATTCATTGCATTTTACGTTTAATATGCAGTAAATTTAAAATGCGTTGATCTGAATCGTTGAACGAAAAAGTCAACGGCTAAGTGGAGAATTGGCTGCCTTTCCTACCCCTATGAACCTTACCTGTGAATGATGTTATAAATGGGTGTGGCAATAAATTTGTACACTGTAAGTGTGTTGGTTAGAAAATGATTATATATGTTTTTTTTTTTTTAATATTGTACCATTTTAGTACAATTATATAATCGATTCACACTGATTGAAGTCCTAGTTAAAATACTTTAGTGATCAAAACTCTTCGTAGAAGCACTCCAATAATTAAAGTCCACACATATACATTGTTACGTGAAACAATATAAAACATTGCAATTTCGATAACGTCAATTGACAGTATGACTTAGGGCTCAATATAATTTGACAAGTGTATTCAATTAAGAATGAAAAATAACTAAGAAACGAAACAACAACTAAGAAACGAAAGAACCAGTAAAAAAGTTACATTGCTAACTTAGTTTCGTTAAAAGTCATTTAACAAGAAATATGTATTTCAAATTACCCTCTCTAATTTTATACCTTGAAAACTCACTCATTTTTCTTCTTCATATTAATAAATAATAACTATTCGACACTGGCACTCTATGCAATTACGGAAATAAAACTTCAAATATCAATTACTGTTGCTTGAAAACAAATTATACATGTTTATCACCACTAAGATTTTAGTTCAATGATATCTTTTTTCAGCACAAATGTTTGTTAGGAGTTATGAAAGTACGAAACTGATAATTTTTGAAAAATTAGTCTAGATTTAATATCAACTCCTTACTTTTTTTTTTCTTTCTTTATTAAAAAGAAAGAGCTGAACATTGTCTAAGTTATAATCCTTGAGATTACATATGTATATGAATTTTTAGTAAATATATGGTGTTATCTGTTTGATAATACAAGTTGAAATTAGGACTAAAACTTATGATTAAAACTGAGACTGTCTTATATTTAAAAAACTACTTCAATAAACTTTTATTTTAAGGACTTTAAAAGATTATTTTTTCAAGAACTCTCAATTTTATGATGTTAACAAACAAAATTTATAGATTACATCTTAGAAGTTCAAACCTCACAAAATTTAGATTGTGTTTGATTCGTTCAACAAAATACGATAGAATTAAAATTTTAATTTCATTTTTATAAGTGTTTGTTTAAAAAAAAATTGATTTAAAAATCATCAAATTAATTCGATTAAAAAAATTCACATTCCCTAAAAATTTAATTCCTTTAATAAATTCAATTCAATTGCATCAAAAACATTATCTATTTTATTCATTTCTATGCTAAAAATAATATCTCGAATCCAAGATTTAGAGAGGTGGTGATATTGTGTTGTGTTGTCCGTCTGTTAATCCATCGAGTATTGCGCCCACCATTCTCTCTCTTTCTCCCATCTCCACACCACACCACACCACTTTCATTCGCTGGTCCATTTTCATACTTCCACCTATCAATTATCTCAATAATCATAACCCCACTTCCCCCAATCACTATTTCTCTTCTCAAACAACCCCTTTCCAATATCTACAGCAAAAAACCCAACTAAAATTGATTTCATTTCATTTCATAGAAAGAAAAGAGAAAAGATGAAACGAGATTACCCACCATCACAAGACTACTCCTACTTTGATAACGGTATTGGCGGCTCTAGTTCCGCCGCCGGAAAATCAAAGATGTGGGATGAAGTTAACCAACAAGACGCCGGCGTTGACGAGCTGTTAGCTGTTTTAGGTTATAAAGTTAAACCATCCGATATGGCTGATGTCGCGCAAAAGATCGAACACTTGGAAGGCGTTTTTCAAAACGACGACGGTTTATCTCAATTAGCTTCAGATTCCGTTCATTATAACCCTTCTGATCTATCTTCATGGCTCGAATCCATGATTGAACTTAACCCTCCAATCGAACAAACCCCAATCATCGATTCACCCAACAGCTCAATCGTTATCAACGACGATCTACAATCAATTCCAGGTAACGCAATTTACCCACCACCAACAAAAAAACAAAAACCAATTTCTTCTTCCTCAACAACCTCGTACAATCCGACCCCAATCGTTCTCGTCGATTCACAAGAAAACGGAATCCGTTTAGTTCACACTTTAATGGCTTGTGCGGAAGCCGTACAACAAGGCGATATGAAATTAGCTGAAACCCTAGTTAAACAGACTGGCATGTTAGCCGTATCTCAAGCCGGCGCGATGAGAAAAGTGGCTACGTATTTCGCGGAGGCTTTAGCGCGTCGTATATACGGACTTTATCCAAAACCACAACACGATTCACCGGCGTTTCAAGATTTACTTCAGATGCATTTCTACGAAACGTGTCCGTATTTAAAGTTTGCTCATTTTACTGCGAATCAAGCGATATTAGAAGCGTTTGCTGGTTGTAAAAAAGTGCACGTTATTGATTTTAGTTTGAAGCAAGGTATGCAGTGGCCGGCTTTGATGCAAGCTTTAGCCCTTAGACCGGGCGGTCCACCTAGTTTTAGATTGACCGGGATTGGACCGCCGTCAGGTGATGATACGGATCATTTGCAAGAAGTTGGTTGGAAGCTGGCTCAATTAGCGGAAACGATTCATGTTGAGTTTGGATTTCGTGGGTTTTTAGCTGAAAGTTTAGCGGATATTGAACCGGGGATGTTGGATTTACGCGAAGGTGAAGTTGTGGCGGTTAATTCGGTTTTTGAGCTGCATCAGTTGTTGGCTAGACCCGGGGCGGTCGAGAAGATTTTGGGATCAATTAAAGAAATGAAACCAGAGATTTTGACGGTGGTTGAGCAGGAAGCGAATCATAACGGGCCGGTTTTTTTGGAACGGTTTACTGAGAGTTTGCATTATTACTCGACGCTTTTTGACTCGCTTGAGAGTAGCGGTTTAGGTGAACCGGTGGAAGATGGTGGTATGACGGCGGCGAGTAATCAGGATAAGATTATGTCGGAGGTTTATTTGGGAAAACAGATCTGTAACGTGGTGGCGTGTGAAGGAACGGACCGGGTTGAGCGGCATCAGACGTTGAGCCAATGGAAAACCCGGTTTGAATCGGGTGGATTTGAACCGGTTCATTTGGGTTCAAATGCATATAAGCAAGCTAGTATGTTACTGGCTTTATTTGCTGGTGGTGATGGGTATAGAGTGGAGGAAAACAACGGTTGCTTGATGCTGGGTTGGCATACTCGGCCGTTGATTGCGACGTCAGCTTGGAAACTCCGGTGAGTTTGAGTGAGTCAACTCGGTCAATGAAAGTCAAAGGAGTTGGGATGATGGGATCGGGATCAGGGTCAACTCAGTGCCAGCTAGGAATGGAAAGAAAAAAGAAATTGCAAGTTGCTGGTGTTGGAGTTGGAAAACTATGACTGAATAGGTGGGGCCACTTGCTGCCAACCTATGGGGTTTTTTTGTTTTTGTTTTTTTGATTTAATTACTGAAGTAATTTTTTATGTTTTGTTTTTTTTAATTGGTAGTTGGGGGTTAAAAATTTGAAGTAGATTAAAGCTGTAAGATGAATGGAATCTTGTAATTTTCTCAAGGGTTTGATTGAAAACATGGTCAATGTGAATTTTATAATAGATAACTATGTTTCCAAAAAGTCAAAGCTTGCAACTTTAGTTTGATCTGAAGTTCTTGAACTTTGTAAACACATATTTTAATATTTTTACTAATTTTTATTAACAACCTAGCGAATGTTTATAAATCATTTTGTTTTGAGAACATATTCGATGATAATTATAAGTCCGGATTAAATTAGTGATTGAATTATAATAATTGTTAATTTGTGTTAAAATAAAGGATATGGCAGTGTGATAGCAAATATCAATGCAAGACGATATTCACAAGAATAACTCGAAAGAATGCAGGCAGATAAATAAATAGTATATTATTATCATGAGAATAATAATAATAATAACTCGAAAGAAGAGTAAGCATAACCAAACTAGCAGGAATAAAGTTGCAACAACAGGCTGTTCACATGAGTTGGTTCAATGATTTTTTTTGTGTTTTCAGTTACCTTTTAGAATATTAGTCTTTTTTATGTCAATTTTATATGTTCGTTGATTATTTTCATCGTTTGATACATATCAGATATGACGTTAATCCTCTTTGTAATTGTAGCGAAAAACATGCTAAAGATTTTGTGTAACGATACGTTAAAACATGAGGTCGAGTTTTTTTGTCGAAGACACAAAAGTGACCAACTGTAGAGATGTCAACTAGCGAAAAGAACCATTTATCCGCGTCGCCGGTGGGTAAACTCATAAAAGGAAGCTTATTAATTAAAACCCTTAAAATAGAAGCTAGTTCAAGTATTAACGAATTTTTCGACTCCAGTTTCCACTAGGTTCATCTTCGATCACAAGCTCAAAACAATCATACCCTTAATTATTTACCTTTATATCACCCCGTTACCATTGAAAATATAGGAGGTTTGATGGAATAATTTTGCTTTGCTGTCCGAAAGAAAATATCCATTTTTCAATTTTTTTTACATAGTTTAATATATTCATTTAATGATAAAATACCTAAAAACTTAGAAGTATGATAAAGCTGAAATGGTTATCTAGCATAATCAATCTTAGTGGTACCTAATAATGTTACTTAGTTTAATTCAAAATCGCTAAAATGACACTATTGATGTCATCACAAATCATAAATATGTATCCTTTTTTAAATATATGTACCTATACCTAATTATTTTTATATGTTTTATGCGAATTATATTGCATTTCAAAAAGAAAGAAAAAAAAAGAGTTGACGTATTTTCTAATCACAAGGTCCCTATCCTACGCATTATATGATTTGTTAATAAAGTCATTGAGGAATAAAGCTAGTTCCAATCCAACCTTCTTTCAATATTGTAATTTAAGATTTTTAAATAAAATATTATGAATTCTTTTATGTGAAAATGACTCGATTATATTTTATAAGCATCATCAACATAATTATTGACGGGTCTTTATAAACATTAATAAGGTCCCTATCAACTTTCCATGGATATACTTTTTTCAATTCTTGTACAATTTAATTCATATAAAATTCAAATAATTGTGGTAACATGCCGTACGTCGGTTTTTTTGTGATTTATACAAGGTGTAAGTTTAAACTTTAGACCATAACATAAGTAATTTTTTTTTGGTTGTTGTTAAAAAAAGCAAGTTAGAATAGTATTTTCATGATTTTGAGTTTGAGTATGTGTTTAAATATGCTCTATCGATTTTGAATTATTTATTTACTGAAATGAAATAAACTCAATTTTGAACCCTTTTAGATAAATATTTTCGTTCTAGTCATTAAAAGAGTCGGAAGGGTCACATGACACCTCCGTTAGACGTGCGCATCCGAGTAAAAATAGATCATAAAAATAGATCATGTATACATCTGTGGATAATATACATAACACAAAAAGTCTCATCTCTTTACTTAGAGATATGTGATATGTCTAAGTTAAACTAGATTAATAAGGATTCATTTACTTTGCTTTGTGTGACATGGAGTATTGTGATCCAATTTGGGTCATAAATTTTGTGTATTAACTAAGAATGATCGATTTGATACATGGTTCGAGTCCAAATCGATCAATTCATTTCCTAAGTTTTAGGAACAAACATTAATATCTCTATTTGATTGGATATTTATAAATTTCAAAATTGTGTTTTCTAATAATTTCCTTTAAAATTAAAAGACTATATGGATCTTTATTATACAACGTCTCAATTAATATATACATGTATTTTTTCCTTCTTGTAATTAAATCCTCAAGGTATCTTAAAGTACGTGAAAAGATGCTTTGTTTATGTACTTTCACACCTTTTTTTCTAAACCATCAAGAATATATATATTTAATTATAATTATAATAATAATATATATGAGACCAAAAGATTCTTTATTTTTCTAGTATTAATCTACACTCATCTTTAATATCCTTTATTGTTTATCACATTAAATTTCCATTTGCGTAATGAAACATCTTTTACGTTCTATGGTAACCGTACAAGAACGTAAATTCCTTGTTATATTAATAAATGCATATATCAAAATGTTATTTGTCTAGCGATATCATGCTAACCTTTTAATGCATATATTCGTGAGACGGGTGTGTGAGTATATATCTTTCTAATTTTTCAGTATTAATAGAAACTTTAGTGCATTAAAGAAGATTAACATATGTTCTTAAGGTCTATATATATGTCATGTATATAAAAACACGTGCACGTGACTAAAACTTGCAAAACTAAATCTCATGGGTAGAATATTTTAGTTTTACGTACATTGAGTTTATTAATTCTGCAACTATATAATACAAGTACGTGCACGGTACAAAAAAATAATAAAATAATATTATTTGTTAATTAAATAATCCCTGGTATGTAATATGTATCTTTGAATTCAATTTTGATGTACCTTTTGCCCATATGAATTGTTAATTATTTTTTCCTTTTTAAGTAATTACGTTTCCATATAGTACTCAAGTTTAATTAATATATTGCTGATAAATGGAGTAATAATTTTAGTCAAGCACTAGCTGCTCTTAGGGTTTGGTATTCGCTATTTGCCTATTTGTGGCTCGTTACTTTATTACTCGGCTCGGTTGTGGTTCAACATATCTCGTCATTGTCATTTTGATTTGAGATCTTTTGTGGGTTTCGATTGGCATTTTCATAACCGATATATGGCTACGAATTTTTATTATTTCATGTATTAAGTTGTATTGTATCCGTTTGTGTATAAGATATTTTTGAGAAAAAAGTACAGGGAAAGATACTATACTTTTCACCTATTTCGATTTAAGGTATTTAAATTTTTCTATTTAAAGTATCGAACTTTCAATTTGCAATAAAGTTAGAGATTTTTCTACTTGAAATTTCACAAATGACGAGTTGTCATCGAATTTCTTCTTTTTAAGTAACATATCTATTTAATCAATTCGTATCCCTCGATCAATTTAAAAAAATATTAAGCGAGAAGAGAGAAATTAAAAAAACTCAGCACCATTTTCAAATTTAGTTTCAAAACTTCATGATTTATAATTGCACCAAATTTATGTAAAGTGTCAGCAATTATTATCCAATGCTATTAGTTGAGCCAACTTCCTTCATTTTAACATAACTCTAACACTACTAGTGTTAGACACCAAACAAGTAATCACTTTAAGTATTTAAAAAACCCAAATCCCACTTTCTATATAATTTGCAACAGCCAAAGAATGAAAGGCAAAATGGAAGGATGATTAGTTATGTATGTAGTATCACACCATCACACATCAATTGGACCCGTAATTAATTAAAAAAAGTTAATCATGTAAAGCTTCTTCAATTATTGTAGTTTAATTTAGATCTATTATCGATCGTTATCACACAATATATAGTATATGTAACTATCATTGAGGTGACCTAATCCTGAGGCGTTTCAATGTTCTCACAAAAGGTTTTTAAGTTCGAACTTCTTTATGTAAACATCTTAGGGTGACCACATAAATGGTCAGAAACGGTTCGATGAGTTACTCCAGTTAAGTCGTGCACATCTTAGTTAAAGAAAAAGACTAATTGTTCCTGACATGAAATAGGAAAACCCATCCGTTTTGATGGTACTAGTATCTATTTCTTACAGAAACTAAAATATGTAATTTAATTTTCTAAATATTGCAAATGAAACTTGTTCTAAAGTTAAGGAAAAAAGTTATATTTTGTTAACCTATATATGAAATTCGATGATTTCTTGGAAGATAATTAAAACTAGACGAATTAAGTAAAATAATTATTTAATTTATGTCGTTCAAACGATGAAAAATAATGTTAAAATTCCTTATTACAATGAAAAATACATTTATTACTAATCACTGTTTTTTTAGTTATGGTAAGAAAGACCGTAAGAAACCATCACCAAGATGGTCTAGTAGTAAGACGTCTTGATTCCTCATAAGAGGTTTTAGGTTTGAACCTCACTAACATCACATTTTGGGGTGGCTAAGGAAATGGTCGGAAACGATCACGGGAATACTCGAATTAAGCCACGTACATCTGAGTCAAAAGACTCGTCGTTCCGATAACCTGAACAGAAAAAACTTTCTACATTTACATTTAAGAAAGATTGTAAGAGTAATTCTTAATAAATCACAAAAATATTAAGATCAAAATCAAATATAAACACGTTTAACCCTGCCCCACACTCCCACAGGCGACCTTCCCATTTCGTATAAATAATCAAAGAATGAAGAAGCCATTTATGACCAAAAGATATAATCACAAATTACTTTATTTTATCAATTATTATATAAATTAATCGGAAAATCTTGATAAAAAAAATAATAATATAGAATTATGGTATGGTTGCTTTGAAGTTGGGTTAACTACATGAAAATACAATTAATTAAAATTTGACATTTGTAGTGTGTATTAAATTACTCGGATGTACGTTGTTCGTAAGTAACTTGTTACTCCCTCCGTCCCATGACAAGTGTCATGTTTTGACTTAATAAAGTCTTTTTTTTTTCAACTTTGACCTTAAATATTTTTGTTTGTATTATATAATACCGATGAAAATTATACCAATGAAAAGACATTTAAAACTCAATCCATTCATATATTTTGCATCAAGTATTATTTAACACAAATAAAAATATTTAAGGTCAAAATTAAAAAAAGAAAGACTTTATTAAGTCAAAACAGGACACTTGTAATGGGACGGAGGGAGTATTTATCATCATTATATGTATTTTGGTGATGTGTCGATGTTACGTGACGTCTAATATAGATGAGGTGCGGCAAAAATACCGTAAATTACATAATATAGTAACAAATAATAAAGTTTTTACACACAATGTACGCCCGAATAGTTTGGTACACACTACGAATGTCACATCTTACTTAATGTATTTTAGCGCAATTAACTTCAACTCAAACTTTCACTTTTTGATTATTTTCTCATTTATTTTTCAAGTGGCCTCTTTAAAACGGTCACACATCACGCACATTGGGTTTGAAACCAAAAAAGAAAGCGGTATTTTCACTCGAGACATTAACGCATGGGCCTGGTCTATGATCAACGGGTCGACTTCAGGCTTAAAGCCCACTTAAAGCAACCACATTGAAATTGAAATAAAAGAATAAAATAAAAATAAAAATAGAAAACCTTTGGTCGTTTCGTTCTTGGTCCAATTATTCGGTTGCATCTTTGGATTTTCATCATTCTTAATTCGATGTTGATAATGAGTAATTCTCAACATTACTTTAACTTGGATCAAATTGTTTTCATTTTCTAAAGAAAACATGTGAACAGTTCTAAAGAAAAAAAATAGTCAGCGAAAAACAAGTTAAACTGATCGCACTTGTTCAAGCAATAGTGTTTCCACCAGTGTCACATTTGAGACTTAAATTCATAATAACCACTTGATTGACATACATAATCTGAAATACGACCGACTTGGGCTAATAACCTGTACCTTGCTACAAAAAAAACTAAGCCAGCAAGCAGTCAAGAAAAAGAAATTCTGGAACATGAATAATACAAGTAGGTGTAGTTCCTGGCAGATATAAAGGAGTCATTTAGTCATGCAAGAAGCATGAAAAGTACATTTGCAGTTAAGCATGAAGAATGTGTGCTTGACCTAATCAATCTTAACCGAGTACTATACTTACTAGTAACATAACATTAATATAACATAGCAATATTCAACCTCAATTATTTCAAGAATTAGCAAAAAACACATACCAATGGCGAATTATGTCAAAATATTTGCTTTTGCGCATATCATGGCATTCCTGATATCGTCAATGGTTTACGCCGTCCCTAATAATACACGAAACAATGACGTTGATGCAGCCATTGAAGAAATGGAGAGAGCCAATTACTTCACTTTTGTTATGCTTATAAACATGGTTCCATCAAATCTGTTTCAAGGAAACGTCACCTTCCTAATTCCAAGTGATAAATCACTCTCAAGAATTACGATACCTCCAAACAATGTCACAGATCTTTTGCTTCGCCATTCTATTCCATCTCCTTTACTTTTTGATCACTTTCTTCATTTGCCCACAAATAGCATGCTTCCTACATCGAACCCTGAGTTGATGGTAAAGGTTAATAATAGTGGTAGAAGGGGTTTGTTCCTTTCGAACGTTAGAATCGTTAGTCCTAATATATGCACACATGGGGACTCAGTGCGGTGCCATGGTATAGATGGCGTGCTTAGTGTTGAAGATGAACAACCTGGACTTACTTCATCGGTTAGTTGCCCGAGAATTGTCTCCCCAATTCCATTACCAATTCCAAATCCGGCACCATCGCCATCGTTGGCACCTCCTAGCCTGGCTCCTACGTCCGATCCACCCCAATCTGAAACATCAGGCGGTGGAAGACCATATATGGAGTTAACATTGGCGTTTAGGTCGTTTCTGTGGGTATTATTTAGTATATCCGTGAGCTTGGTTTAGCTACTATATATGTTACATTGTACCTATAGCTGTAAGTAGCTAGCGGTCTTGTGTTCTTTTCTCTTTGCCTGCCAGGTCAACGAAGTTGGCTCGGGAGGGATTCTCCTAGATACACGAAAAAAGTATACGATGCAAGCCCTTTTTACGTTTAAAGAATAAAAAAGCCATTTGTGAACAAGAAATTAGACTTCAAATTAGCTATTCAAATGAATAATTGAAGAATGTTGAAAAAAATGATATGGTTAAGGTTTCATCTCAAACTGTACCGTCTAATGTGTTTTTATAGATCAATATACGAGTCTAATTTCTCATCGTGCGTTGAACATTAGCTACAACTAATGTATCATGTATGTACGTGATCATCAGCTTTGAAGCGTTGAATGACTGGACACTGAATTTAGCCTTGTAACCTTTTCGGGTTTTATCAAATTATCATCCATTTAAACTACGTTCATGAATTAATAACATAAGCAAATTTAGCAAGTTATCATCAAACAAGTCTATCAAAACGGATATACGGATGAAGTTTTTCCTGTTCAGGTTATCCAGAGAGGGCGAATATTTTTACTCAAATGTATATGGTCTAACCGGGTTATTCCGTGACCCTTTCCGACCCTTTCCTTGGACATCAAGATGTGCTGCTAGTGAGGTTTGAACCTGAGATCTCTTTTGAGGATACGAGGACCCAACCACTAGGCCATCTTGTGATGGTTACAAAAAAAATCATACTTATTTCCGTTTGGTTGTATACTTCATAATAGAGAATTTCACATGATGTGACACAGGTATTATTTAGTACACACAGAAGCACTCATCATCCACTTTACGACACATATTTATACATCTAGTAAATCTATCAAACACACTTCATATTTCTAACTTGATAAAAACCAACCGAATTACACTATTCCTTCGTTTTGTTATCAAGCAAACTAGGGGGATGAGACCCTGTCCGCATTAGCACAGGGAAGGCGATTGTCAACACTTTCAACTTGTATAGAGTTGTCTTTCATATCATTGGGTTTGATTAAACCCCGGTCTGACTTGAGTCAATAGCTTTTAGTTTTTAGCATCTTTGGTAAAGAGTGGCTCAATGGTGAAACAATTAAAGCTGGGGGGTCAATTGCCTATTCTATAAGTCCCAAATTATAGCATAGCATGTAGTACATATATGATAACGACGAAGCCATACCCAATCATGAATACATACCAACCTTTGCCATACAAACAAATTTTCGTTACCCTTTTTGGTTCACTTTATGTGGTGCACACTGCACAAGCAATCCCCATATCAATGCCGCACCAAACTCCAAACTGAAGAACATGGTACACATGATCAAAAGTACAAATGTCACAAATGCACATGGTTGTGCTTGGTGTCGAAAATTTGCATTCTTTTAACAAGTACATGACAAACGATACCCATAAAACTGTATAAATTTAATGCAACGTACCACTTGCAATGCACAAAATAGAAACCATTATGATACCATGGTGCTATTAGAAACTCATTAATAACAAAGAAATTAAACTCAGTTTGGTAAACACAAAATATCTTTATTTCATTAGATATTCATCACAGGAAAAAACCAATCAAGAAATCTAATGCTTTTATTCAATCCGGGAATCAAATTCAAGTTCCCAAAACAGAAAAAAACCCGAAGCAAATCAATTTCTGAGAAATAGTAATAAAGAGAAGACAACTTCCCTAAAGCACATCAAACAAACACTCAGTGTGAAGAAACTTTAAGATTGATTGATTTATTAAACCACGATTTCCAGCTGCCGGTATTCTTCCTTGTTACTCCCACCGCCGCCGACTTCCCATCTTCTCCAACCTCAACGAGTGCCTGAGGCTTCTTGCACAGCATGAAGTTTCTAACCCCAAATGATCCGATTGCCTCCAAAGGACCCAAAGCTACAACCCAGATTCACAAATATTTCAATTAATCTGATTATTTAAGTAATCAAATTAACATAATATCAGAAAGTTAACTGTAACAAAATATGCTCATATTGTATCACAACGCTATAAACAGATGCTATAAACAGACGCTATAAACATCTAGTTCAGTTGGAAATGTTTTTTTCACTAATATTTGAATGACCAAATTAACAGAATATTAGATAGTTAACTGTATCCAAATTTGCTCATATTGTAGCACAACTCTATAATCAGATACTAAAAGTATTCAGTTGACGAGCATTCGACAATTCTGACTATTTAATTAGTCAAAGTAGAATGATCAGTTTCTGAAGTTATATGTTGTAGCAAAACACAATGATACACTTACAAAACTAACAATACTTACAAAGTTTGAACATAGGAATTATACCTTCAGTGCCAGCAATTGGACAATAGAGAACGAATTCATTGATATTCGATCCGAGAACCGGAAGTCGGCCTTCGCGAGCATACGATTTAAGAGCTGTATCCATAACAGAAGCTACAAGCTCCTCTTCATTAACAACAAACCGGATCGGACCGGCGCTACCAATGACAGTGATACTAATCAGAAGCCGGTTTCCGGCAGCCTGATTCTTCTTTTGCTTATACATCAACATATTTTGATTTTTATTTATTTCAAATTAAAATAATAAACGAAACAATTAAGCAAAATTGAATATATAATTATAAGAAAAAATAACAAAACGATTACACGGAGATTGTGTATGATTGTGAACTCAGGGATCAAGGCCAACGCAGCGGTGGTACCAGGCTTCTTTGCAGGACCCGAAACAGAAGACGGTGGAAATTGAAAAGATCCCCCTTGAAGAACAAAGAGGGGAGAACATTAACCGATTACAGAGGATTTCTACCATTCACAATTCAGATTTCAATTTCGATTTGAGAGAGAAGAAATTTGTAGGAAATTTTAGGGTTAGGGTTTGTGAATTTTGGGGATTATGAAATTTGTAGAGGTCTGTTTGTGAATAAAAAAAGGGGGAAATTTGTAACGGGTGATAGCCGCCGACCCTTTTCGAATACACGTTTGCCAAATCTTAATTAACTTTATTTTTTATTTTTTTCGGTTTATTATTGCGTATATCTTTGTAGGTTTGGGGTGGGGTATTTTTGTCATCGCATTTAGTAACTCGTGTCAGGTGTCAGCATGATAATTGCTACACGTGTGAAATATTTTTTGCTTTTCCGATTGCCCTTTGCAAGGATGATATGACATTGTTCTTACATTTTTATCGTATAATAAGTCTATAAGATAAGAATTACATGAATGTAATTCATGAATATATTATAAGTCTATTAATAATTCATGAATATAGAATAAAAATCAAACAACGTTATTTACTAACTAATACCCCTTTTCTCATTAAAATTAAAGTCCATCAACACATCCTCGTTAGTATGTCGCTCCTAAGATCGTTACTTGTAGCATTTATACGTGCATTTAAAACATGGAGTAAATTTCATAAATGCTCCACGTGCTTTACATGATTTTATGAGTTCAAAAAAACCATTTTAGTCTTATACATGGTCAGACTCGTCTCTTGAAATTACTAAAATACCCCTGAGCTCTTTATTATTTTTGTTTTAAAAAACAATGAATAAAAATTGATAAGAGTACTTTTAGTCATTTCAAATGATGGATGAACTATTTACGAGATAAAAATGAAATTTTGAACTGAATGTGCGAAAAAGGTTTGAGAGATAATTTTCATGATACCATCTATAAGCTACGGGAACCATTATTGAAGTTTATAACACATCAATCACTTTTAAATATTTGGAGATATGTAATCAATTTTAAAACGATTTTATAAACCAACCTTGTAATTTGTAAAACTCTTAACGATCAATTGTGTAATTAATTCAGGTAGGTAACGCATAATATTCATGCAAAAGACTTGATATCTACCTTCATCTAATTTCATATACATTTTACGGTAGAACGAACGAGTCTTGTAGATCGCGTCAGAATAACACTTGTACCTAATTATTATTTTCAAAATTTGCTTCTATAATATTAATCAAGGTGATTATAAACTTTGTTAATGGGATTTAACCAAACCAAAGCACCTACATTTAAAATTTAAATAAAAAAGGAAGAAAGAAAACACACGTATATGTAAGTAGTGAAAAGTTATTTATCGTTTTAAAATGCTCAATCGATTGCGAATGACAAGCCTACTCCTATTGTGGTAGTTCAACCACTAAATAGTACGAGTACGTATTGTTAATGTGTCACCGAGTATGTGATGGATGAGTATTCATAGTTTCTAGAAGAATCTAAAGATTTGTGATGACTTTGTATCAATAGCGCCTACTTTGTTCATGTTAAAATTCATGAATACTGCGAGAAGAGTGGTTGTATATTTGAAAAGGTTTAAACAGGACGTAGCCACCTTCGAGCATGGGCATGGCCCACCCATAAACTATATCTGTACCATCTCAACTTCCTCTTGTTCTACTTAAAGCACAAAGTGATTTGGTGTCAAACTCGTTATTATTAAATCAAATATTGAGTTCAATACTTGATTACATTTTTATGAAAATTGGTTCAGTATAACCACAAAACACATTGTAAAGGAACTTACAATTTTAAGGTTAAGTTTTGATCAACGAATTGAAGGAATTGTTCTTCTTTTGAGCAGGACTCACTTTACCGTGATCAATCATGTTTTAATACCACTTGTTGAGATCGATCATCACAACAAGAAATCATACAATCATTAATCCAATAATAAAACACGAAATAGAAAAAGCAATAGCACACATAATCACACTCATTTTTTCGCGTGAAAAACCTCTCAAGGGAAAGTAATAAACCATGGAACCGTTAGGCCGCTTAAATCCACTATTAGAACAATATTGCAAGAATGAACGTTCCTCTTAACATTCTAGGAATACGTTCAAAAACTTTCTCAACACATCTCTCAATGGTAGATTACAATAACGGAGCCACCATCAATGTTTTTGAATTACTTAAGACTCACTGTACGGAACGAGGGAGACTCTCGTACACTCTCATTTTCACAACCTCTTCACACAAATCCGTAACACATAACTCCTATAGTTAGGCAACTCTCAACTTGTCCATCAAATTATTTGTTAACCAAAATAACTTAATTTACAATTCTCACTAATTTAAGAAATAAAGTCATATTCCAACAAAGAAGGAATTGACTTCAACTTGGTAGGGACTGGAAAGTAAGTTTTCAATGTTGAATAAGTTTACACGCTGAAAATCTTCCCATCCCCATGCTCTTATTTGTTTTGAAAATATTAACTATTCTGGCTTTCCATACACTTATTATTAAATGTTTAAATTAGTTTTATGGTGAAGCTTATCAGAATTTGAAAAGGTTTATATCATTTGTTGTCTTATCATGGGTAAGGTGTAGATGGTCAACTCTCCATTTTGGTTCTTAATTTTTTCGATCAATGGTCCAGATCACTCATTTTAAATTCACTGCATTTTAAATGTAAAATGTAGTGAATTTAAAATGCAGTAAATCAAGACTGTTGATCAAAAAAATCAAGAATTGAGATTAATTTTGTCATTGCTGCCTCTCATATAGGGGCAGCACCTCTGATCACACATCGCTTATTATATAGGTATACTGTAAAACCACTCCCAACAGTGAATACAAACTGACGTGTTAGTTTGTGCTAAATCAACGTCACGTCTGCACTTTTTAAAACTGACATTACACTGCTAACAGTAACGTCATTTCAGTTTTTTCTGGACCCCACACATTATTTACTTTAATTATTTTCACAACAAAATTAAATAAGACACTTTCATTGAAATTAAAAACATTACAATAACTAAAAAGATAAGTGCATTTATTGAAAAATAAAATACAACTAGTCGTCTACTTCGAATCGTCCGAATCTTCAGCTTCGTCTTCGTCCTCGTGTTCCTCCTCGTCCGAATCAATGTCTTGAACCGAAACCGAACCCGAAGCGTGACCAAAAATCGTTTGGTAATCCGACTCATACTTACTGACCACGGTGTTTCGCACCTCTTGAGGCATTTTTTTCTCTTTTTTTTAAGATCATTCGGTATTTTTTATAAGGCATTTTCTACGTTTTGAGAATGGTCTTTTTTCCGAATTTGAGTCGATCGTAGACATTGGTTTTTGTTGTGCTTCCGCGGATTTGATACTAGCCAAACGTTTTTTTTTCTTTCAAACTTCTTGAAGAAGTAGCTGCATCACTCGAACCCGAACTCTTTTGACTTTTTCTTGAAATTCCACAACCGGGCGGACGACGAATCTGGTCGTCTTGGAACAACCTTTCCATGTTAGTGGTAAGAGGTTGGTGTGTACGTCGGTTGGCCATGACCCTCTCGTCTGAATAGAACTTCGGATATACTTTTAGAACATCCCAACATTTCTCGTATATGAATTTGTGTTTTTGTTGGGACTTAAAGAGTTTATAACGTGCGTCAATAATGTCTTTTTCATTTGCTCCGCTTGGCCTTGGGTTGGTTGCATGGTTGTAGATTGCGATGAAAGCTTTGACGTCTTTGCGAATTTTATTCCACTTTCCTTGTATTTGACTCACCGTACGTTTTTTGGGTGCCACCTTATTATAGTCGTTTACTACTCTTTGACAAAAAGTATCATAACTTTGTGAATTGCCTTCACGACTTTTTTCAGATATGTGGAGCCATCGTTCGGACAATATAACCGCCTCCTCGCCCGACCATTTAACTTGTACCCTTTTTCCTTTCTTTTTTTCGGGTTCGGGGTTCGGTTATTCTTCGGGGGGTGGATTAATGTTTTCGAATTGTGGATAATTAATTGGGGTTGGTGGATATGGAGAGAAAGCCGAGGGTGCGTGTTGTTGTTGATAAAATGGTTGGTTTTCAAAAGTCGAGGGGTTTCGGAGGAGTGGATGATATGGTGAGTAAGGTTGGTAATTTTGATAATTTAGGTAATGTTGGTATGGTGGGTGTTTTGAGTATGATGCAAACCCGAGTGGTTGACTAGGTGAAGAGTTGCTCGATTGAGCGGAAGACGAACCCGTTGATGAAAAAGGTGGATTCGGTTGAACATTCGGTATGAGATTATTCAAAAGATGGTTCCACGTATCGCTTTCTTTTGATGTTGGTGATGGTGTATTTTTGTGTTGATTTCATGACATTTTTGTAGTTGTGTATTAGTGATGTATTTGTGTATGGAAGATGTAATTGTTTATAAAAGAAAGTAAATAAGTTGTAATGAAAAAAAATGTGTATGAAAGGGGTATTATATACATAGGCGGATCTTAATAAAGGCAGGGAGGGGTCTTGGCCCCCTCAAACTTTTGAGTAAGTAGTGTTATACTTTCAACGATTTTAGCGTAAATTATATATTTTGAAGAAGAAAGCCATTGTTAGTGTTTTATGCATAACAGAGATGTTTTTTGTTCAAAAAAGAGAGAGAGGTTGAAGAAGATGAAAAGGATATTTGGGACTTTTTCACTTAGCTAGCTCGAAAGGTGTGAAAGCAAAACAGGAAGTTTGCTTTATGACTGCTACTGTACTTTTTTCAATTTCACCTTTTTTATTTTTCTATTTTGATTTTTTTTTTCCTGCTATTCTACGAATTAAAATACATAATAACTCCCATAAACTTGTTCTACATGTCTATTATATTAGTATATAATATAATTCTATCATAATATCCTTTTAAAATTATGACATTTACCAGTCGCATTACGAGTTAAGAATTTATGTCACCAGTCAATTTTACGACTTGATAACTAGGAATGATAGTAATATGCTTGTTGATAAATACTCATTTACATCATAAAGATTATAAAGTTGATTGTATACGTGTTTAGGATTATCAAATGAATATTCTATGTTCAAAGATGTTTTACGCATTAAATGATTTTGGTCCCCTCAACAAAAGTGTTCAAGATCCGCCACTGTATATATAGTGTGGAAATATTATTTTTTGAGTTTGAAAAAAAAGTTATATTTTTTCAACCGTCGACAAACAAACGGATACTTTTTTATTTTTTTGATTATTTAAATTCAAAAAAGTAATAAAACAAAATAAAAAGTTGCATGTGGGGCCCACTCCTATTCCGTTCGTCGGCATCGAAAAAATTTAAGGCAAAAACTGACGTGGGGAACCGACGGTGCCGTACCAATGGCATCGATTCCGTCGGTCAAAACTGACGTCACGAACCGACGTCCGTTGGCACCGTCTAATACTGTATATATTACATAAGTTAATTTCCTTTTTTTTTTCTTTTTTTTTTCAATTAAACTAATATATTAAATTTGAACAAGAGAATGCTAACCAAAAGCAATATATTGACATTAATTTTTTTGAGGGGTACCATATGACTTAAGAAATTTTCAAGAAACTCGTACTCAAATGTTATTCTTATATGCGAATTAGATGCTTTCAATTTTGAGGTCCAAATCATTCATACATATACAAAAAACTGAGACATTTGTGGGGTGGTGGCGAAGTTTGACAAGGTCCCTCTTTTTGGTCAACAACAAACCTGTCTTTCTCTCCGGCTCCAGTTTGAACAAAAAAGAAACTAAATTCAGGTTCTAACATCTAAATTTGTAATCAAAGTATTTCGATCGGTCAAGAAGCTAACTAGCTAAGTGAATAGATTGGAATGGAAGGAGTGATCGGTTTATTGAAGATACGAGTTAAAATGGGCATCAACCTTGCGGTTCGTGACACCAAAACCAGCGATCCTTATCTCGTTGCATCTTTGGATAACCAGGTCTTTCTTTGCTTCTATTCCATTAAATTTTCTTATACCATAGGAATTGCTAGCTAGATATATTTATTTATATGTATCGTTTGCTGATACATGATCTTTATCGTCAAATTTGTTTCGTTCGATACAACTTAGATGTCCTTATTGAATTTTATTAGAAAAATCCTATGATATCATATATTGAAACACCATTAGAGACACATCCTCATTTGACAATCAATAGCGTTGAAAATTATATTTTGGTTCCATACTTCCTCATCATGCTATCATCTCAATAGGGTTCATAATTTTCTGATACAAAATTTATTAACACATTAACTCAATCTTGTTCCACTTTCAGTTATTATTATTATGGGACATCACAGAATAAGACTTTCGGACAAAATTTGCGTTGCAGGATTCATTTGACCGAGTCACGGTTTACATTTGAAAATCCCATAGAATGGCCGACTCAGCCTTTCCATCGACACCCTTGGGTGTCACAATTTTGTATTTAAAATGTTGGTTTTATTTAATACATTACAAGTATATTTCTTTATGTCTTTGGATTACATAAACTTGACGAATAAAGATTAATAGGTTCATTTAGAAGATGAAACATGACAACTATAACATAATTATGAAAACCAAATCAAACACAGAAAACCATTAGCTTCCAATTCGGCTCTCATATGAAGAACTTGTGCTCTAATGCAGAAAACAAAGACTCAGGTTATCAAGGGGAACTGCAATCCTGTATGGAATGATGAATTGACTCTAACCATGAGGGATCCCAAAGTACCTATACATATTGTAAGTAACCACATTCTGAAAGCCAGAATCCCAATTACTTATTATATAGCAACTTTAATTTATACAGAGGAGCAAAATTTTAAAAAGATAACAAAATTTCCCATTTGAGATGACCAACTATGTCACCTCTTTATGCATTTTGCCTTATACAGAATGAAAATTTGATAATATTTTCTCTTCGATACGATCAATCTTATTCATGGTATTTCAGGCAGTGTACGACAAAGACAGGTTCAGTAATGATGACAACATGGGAGTCGCAGAGATAGACGTAAAACCATACATAGAATGCCTTAAATTGGGTTTAAATCTCAACAACCTCCCGAATGGTACAAAACTTGACCGTGTTCATCCCAAAAAGCACAACTACTTAGCTGACGAAAGCTGCATCATTTGGCAGGATGGTAAAATCATTCAAGACATGATTCTTCGATTGAGAGACGTTGAATGCGGTGAAGTTGTAGTCCAAATAGAGTTAGTTCCTCTTCCTGGTCGTAGATTACACATTTAGACGGTATAATTCGCCTTCATTTGGTGCTAATTGTGTGTACAATATACCGACTAGAATTTATCGAAACTAGCTTATAGTGTGATATGATTTAGTGTAGTAAGTTTGAGTGATATTATATCTCGTCAATGAAATCTTGTTGGTGTTGCACGTTGGTTCGAGTTATAGGATTACAATTGGGAAAATAAGAAGAGTGTATATAGTAAGTTGGTGGTGATAAACCATGTAGTATACATATGCGTTTATGGATGTGTTTGGTTGTTATTTGTCTTATTTGGAATAATTCAATAACAATGGATGACCTAACAAACTTTTGGCCTTGTGGTATGTAGGTGAGCCGTTATCCAACATATCGTGTGTTCAAAGTCTCAATGATAACATATATCATATCATCATGCATCACACTATGCATGTATATAATAGTTGTGTTGTGGGTAAGTATTTACCTTATTCAAAATATATGTCATGGGCTCATCAACTGCTCTTTCTCTCATTCAGTCTGGGCTAAGATTTTCAAATGGTGGACTTTGGGCCCATTATTGGGCCTTAGGGTTTATTGATTCTGTGTGGTTTCGATTCTTGCTAAATATAAGTCATGGTTCTCTATTCATCATGTTCAATCTTCAAATGTAGGTTTCCATTTGTAGAGATCATTCAGAGATACAGATTACATGTAAACGATTTTTCATTACAAACTATAGGAAAACCAACCGGAAATCTTTCGTAAATATCACAATCGAAATATTAACCAAGTACATGATGTGTTCACAAGCAGCTATATCTGTCACCTTTTTATTTTTGAAGTACTTAATGGTAAACACGCGTATAGAATACATACATGTTCCCTCATCGGCTTAATAGAAGTTGGAGATCTAGTTACTACTCGCGTGGTTGTCCATGTCTTTGAGAAGATCACAGAGATAGTCCACCAAAAAAGTTGGATAAGGTGAACTTGTATTCGGCTTTTCAAACTCCATTGTCCAAATGCCCATTTGTTTACCATCTATTGTTTCACAATGAAATGTTACTTTGAGGGCCTTATCTATCTTCTCCACAACCTCTCCTCCAATTACCTTCAAAACGATTTTGTGGTTGGTGTCATCAATTTCTTCAATTATCTCTGTTGCAGTTTGCTTCTTACCATCTTTAATTTTATCCGTGCACAAAAATAATAATTTAGAGAGTAAGAACCCTCTAAATCGCTAATTCTCACCGGATATTATGAAGGAAAAATGGATGCAAAAGGAACCATAATTTGTGTAATAACATACCATGGGTAAAGTGCCAGGTAATGGTAGATCCAACAGCACCTCTGCTACCACTTAACAGATCACAAGCATGAACCTTATCGGGGGAAATAGAAGATATGTCGTTCAGTTTGTGCCTCAAGAGATCATGCAACACCTTCCCACCTGAACGTATCTCTACATAACCAATTACTTTTCCTGTTAGCGCATTCAATCTCTAAGGTGTAGTATTCAAACAAAATGACTTGCTTTTTTTTAAAGAGTTACATGAGCCTTTTTATACTCCAGTAGTGATACTATGAAAAGTAACTGTTTTTAGTAATGTGAATCATATTTAATTCACAGAAAGATAACATGAGGAGCATCCAAATTTTGAATTTTTAGACTACGTTTCTCTATTTCTATATTAACAAATGCATAGTAAGTGAATGCATAACACATGCTTAAATGATTCCTTAATAAAATTTGAAATAGCACAAATTTGTAAAATCTAGCATAAGATTTTGTCAACATTTGGACAACTGGAAAGAAGGTTAATTAGGAAATACATCGTAAGATTTGTTTAGGGCGTGGGGTCTGATGATCAAACTGAGTGTGATGTCTGTATCACCCGTGTTGGAAAGAACCTCTGACACACAAAGCAAACACGAATTGACAATAATAACAAGAACTAAATCAACACACAAGAACACACACGTGATATACCTTCAAACGCCTACATCTTTTATTAATCAAAGATTCACGAATAAGTAAAAAGAAGAATCTCTTAACTAGCATCCCATCACCTCATTTTATAGAAATAAAGGGGTATAAATCTTTGTCATAGTCTAACAAGCCTAGACTTTGGTTGCTTTACACTTCAAGCAAACCTAATCCTAGTTCTAATCTAATCCAAACAATTAAGTTACATATTACTACTCTAAAGTATTGTTAATATTCTTAACAATCTCCACCTTATTAGTAATACCTTAATTAACTCGACATTAAACATTTTCACCAATGCTTAGCCCTTGGACTAGACACCTTTTCTGCACCAGCAACATTATATTCAACACCCTCTTGATCAGGCACCGCATTTACTGTAATGTTTACCCCACCTCAATACCAAGATGTAACCTTCTACATACAAGTTCAGATTTTCTTGATTGTACCCCGTAATGACTCCTTCAAGTCTCCATATAAGAACGTCTTATTATCCTTGAACTTCCATTTACATCCAACCAATTTATCACAAGTTTGATTATCCATAGCATTCATCCACTTATCTTTCTCTACAGAAGTCACCACCTCGTGAGTATCTTCTTCTTCTACACAATCTAAAGTATAAGCTGCTACATCAACACTTGTTCTGAATCGTGCACGCCGCACCACTTGCCTCCTTTTCCCAGCAAGTTGATAACTCCTCAAATCCCGAGGATAACCTTGAGGTTCTTCATCCCTACCTTCTTGATCACCCATTTCTTCATGATCAATCACTGGTAGCTCCACCTCAAGCGAAACACCCTTCTTACCATGTACCTCATGAAATCCTGTTTCATTTCCATGACCAACTTTCTTATACCCAATTTGTGCAGGATTTTCATTCCCTTGTACACCAGAATTATTCACCATTCTTCCTCCTCTTGTTTTCCCTTGTCAGTTGAATACCTCCTTTAGAAACCCTAAAGAATCAACCTTTCTGACAAGCCTTAACAAGCCGTGTGTTCTCCTTTGCTACCTTGCTAAAAATCTAATTAAACCCTTCTAAAACCCTAGTAGATCGATTTTCTATCAAGCCTTGAAACCTTGCACTACAAGTAAACAATTTCTTCGAATCTAAGAAATCTACACTTTACTTGATCTACAAGCAACCACCAAGACTTGAACCACAAGAAATCACAAAAACCCTTGATGTCGACTTTCCTTGCACCTCAAGTAATCAGCTTTTACCTTGAAAGCCAAGAAACCAAACTAACTTGAAAGTCTTGAAATCGATATAACCCAAGAATCTTGAATCGATTTACCCAAGAATTTTGAATCGATTTACTCAAGAATCTTGAATCGATTACCCAAGAATCTTGAATCGATTTACCCAAGAACCCTTGAATCGATTTACCCAAGAAAACCCTTGAATCGATTTAACACAAGAAAAACCATTGTGAAACCCCTTAAAGTCGAAACTTTGCTTCACCGCCTTGTAATCCACACAACACAATACCCGAATCAAAAATTAACAAGAAATCCCAAATTCGAGCAGCATCTCCGACAAGCTGTATCTACCTAATCGAATCTCCGATCAAAGATCCCTCTAGTCAGATCTTAGATTTATGTGTCAAGAACCTACATTTTAAATTTCACGACGATCCAACAGTTAACGAACCCGCAACGTCACTTCCCACGACTACACTGAAACTGATGGACCAAAAACTGTTTTGTCAATTCTATTCTATTGACTTCCTCCTCGTTGTATAATTCCTTCTTTTCGAACAAGGCTCTAATACCAATTGTCATGACCTTTTTTTCAACCCAACTTGTTCAAAACTCATGTATATAAGCCCAGATGAGGTTCTACTCTAAAACTAATTTGTGACAGAGGGAGTAGCCCATGAACTTATATATATGTTTTAGTTCTTTTATTTTTTCGATATGGGATATGAGTTTCTACCCAATAACCTGATCAAGACTTGTATTATTAATTTCTCGTGCTAGCTAATATATGATTAAAATATTTTATTAGTGTATCTTGTTTGTTGGATGGATCTCATTTTCTAGAAGAAATGTGAAAATGGAAAACAAAATGGCCACTTATTTGGTTCCAAATTAAAAAGTGGTTGTGTATTCATGTCAATCAAATTTGACCCGAATTGGTTTAAAAATGCATATAAATTATATGATCATAAGGTGAAAGTTACGTAACCTGATGCTTGATATTTCTGTATGGTTTATACAACATTGGATAACCTAAATTTGAAGTCATATATGATTATATATGAGGCTAATGGTCATTGAATCATCAGATTTGTATAAACTAGTTTACACAGTATTACAGTATTAATGAAATTCAATACAAAACAGAATGGACCTCTTTAATTTAGCCACTTACCGGATCACAACCATGAATCTTTTCATGCCACATTGCTGGTACCTTAAAATTAATAATATTTTGTTGGAGAGCATTTCATATATAAACGTGTACATTACATCTTTACCCATCTTACAAACTAGAAACCTGTCACTAAATTCTTCATCAGATTGGTCTTTATTAAAGATTCAAACATTAGTGTAGGCTATGCACTTTCGTGCATGTTTTGTTGTAAATTTTCCAGATTCAAATTTCAGGACTATATTGTTGGAAATCAAAGAGCATAAAAATTAAAAGAAACTAGCTACTATACGTTGATAGCAATAGCATATAAATGGAGAATAGTTTGGAGCAATTTTCTGTCAACTTTTATTCACCCATTAAAAACAAATGCAAAGCACAACCTACAAATAGCAATAGCAGCCTACATTTCAGGAGCTAACCACCCACTCTCTTCCTACTTCTACTCAAACGTTCACATAATGGCCAACATGGCCTTTTGACCCATTCACCATGCAACAAGATTAAATTAAAATACCTATCATGCAAAAATAAAAATAAAGACAGTAACATAACATAAGGAAATACGTGACATATATTTCTTTGCCTTCAAACTTATAGATTAAGCCCAAAATATACCGATTAACCCAACATATATTGAGCTTGAATTCCAAAATTAATGATGGATGAGATCAAATGTATGATATTCATGCACTTTTGTTTTTAATAAATGCAAGTACATACTGAGTACTTTAATACAGTTTGCAGTTGCCTGAAGTTTGCCACACAAATATGTACACAATTATACACGTTACGATACATGATTACTTTTAAAATGATTATATAGATAAACAAAACAGAACTTCATATTGCATAAAGAGGTATGCTACAGCCATACAAACAGAAGGAATCAACCCAAATTACTACACAAATGTTACATTCACCAAAGATTGATGCAGAACAAGTGACAAATACAACATATATCTTCACAAGCAGCCACCTTTTTATTTGTGAAGTACTTTTGCGGTTTTATTTGCTAGATAAACACACGTAAGTAATTAACAGCCCGGTTCCTTCATTTCCATATTTAAATCTTGAAGATTTATTTGCAGCTCAAATGAGCATCCAACTCTTGAAAAAGACCGCAAAGATAGTCCATCATAGAAGTTGGATATGGCACACTTGTATTTTCCCTCTCGAATTCAAAGGTCCACGCCACTAGTTGTTTACCATCTTTTGGTTCAGTGTGAAATGTTATTGTGAAGGCCTTGTATATCTCCACTAGTTCTCCTCCAATACACTTGTACACGGTCGTGTGGTTCGTGTTATCGAGTGATTCAATTATTTGCTTACAAAATTTCTTCTTTCCCTCTTTTTTTTTCCATGCAGAAGAAAAGTAGAAACAGATAGTGAATGAGAATTAACAATTAATGATGTTTTTGTATAATTAATATAACATACCATGAGTGTAGTCCCAGGAAATGATGGATCCAGCAACACCTCTTTGACCACTAATGAGCTCACAACCATGAACCTTATCTGGGCAGATGGAAGATATATCATGTGCTTTATGAATCCAGAGACCATGAAACGCTTTTATATCTGAACTGATTTCGACATACCCAATTAGTTTTCCTTTTAGAGCCATCTCTAATTTGTTATATTTTCGATGAAATTAATTGGTGTAGGTCTGTGAAAATTGTGTGTGAAAATATAGTGATGCTATCAGCCTTTTATAGTAAGTACCAAGGCTATAAAACGTGACATTTTTTTTTTTATTCACACGACTGTTAGAATAATGCATGTTAGATAATTCATGGATACATAATTAACATGAAGAGGCTGCAAGTTATCGTTTTTTAATTGCAACATCAACAACATGATACATGCCTGGCCGGACATCGAAACTTACAAAGGTGCATGTGAGGTACGTTAGCATCATAGATATCGTTGTGTATTCTTCGATCTGTTGGTTACCATGACTGAAGAAATGATGAGTATATTTTTAAATCCTATATACCATACTCCAGTATGTTTAAAAAATAATAATATTATGATTCGATTCTAATTAATATGGATAACGTCTAGTTAAAATAAAACTAAGGAGTACTTGCAGTGTCAAAATCTAGCGATCAACCATAACTTTGAACCGATTCTTGTAATGTTTGTTCAAATGAAGATTAGAAATAAAGTAGAATATGAATAAGGTATCTTAATATGTTTTCAAAGGCATAGAAATGTAAACAAGATAGAGATATATATGCTACACTTAAAATTAAAATTACTAAATTTTGTCTACAAAGTGATTTAATTACTGTCATTTTTAATGACAATTTTGGCATAATTAAGTTTTTTCTATCATTTATAATCTAACCTAATTTTCCAATAATGCAAAGTTGTGATGACAAATTTAGCATAAGATTTGGTCGACCGTTTTCTGGATTTAATAAACACCAAAGAAGGTAACAAATTTTAGCATAAGATATGGCGAAAGGATGGGGTCGATGAAGGTGACTGTGACATCTACGACCAGCGTACTTAACTAAAAAGTTAGAAGGACGTTAAGTGAAAATAGCCAAATTACAGTGACTAGAATTTACTTAATTGATTAACCTTTGAAATAGGCGGGGGTTTATGAGTCACTTGAAAGTTGAAGCCAATATCTCGCAACACGAAACGGAAGCCACATCGAACGACAGAGGTACGATTACTTTTTACTCACTATTTTTCTGAATATTTTAGCAGTTCTAGGGTCCTTATCTGTCAATTCAAGGTGTTAGATTTATGCTTATGAAAGTTTGCAAAATGTTGACAGTTAATTTCATATTCTTGGGTTAATTTTTAAGGAAAATGTGCTGTTTAACCTTTAGTGCTGTTAAGACTGAAAGTGTAAATTTTAAAAAGTTTAAGGGTAAAAAATGTAAAATAAAAATATTTATGATACACATCTTACAATACAATAAATGTGCGATCAATAACACATTTTGTTGTTATTATTATATGTCATGTAGTCCATTGTTTAAATTGGTCATGTTAAACTAGTGTACCCAAAGCCTAAAGGGCGTTGTTACTAAATGTGCCTTTGTTGTGGGACATAAGTGATATTTAATTAACTGAAGAAGAGAACACCTAAAAGATATGACCAAGAGGCATCAACCCATTTACTCTTGCACATACCTCACTCTTTTTCATTATATTATATATCTTGTAGAACCATCAGCATATAAATATACACTTAATTCCATTGTACTATGAGATAGTTGTATCCATTTGTGTTTCCATCAAGTTAAGGGCATCTCATCTTCAGGTTCTGATTAAGTTGTTAACCTTCATTTTGATTATGTTAAAGAAAGTGATCATAATGTCATACATGTAACATAATCTGTAAATGCATGTTTGTTAAAGTGATGTTGTCATCCACGTCAGATGTAATGGCGAATATACTCCAAAGAATTGGCGTCATTGAAATACTTGAGAATGCCCAGAAAGTGTGCACTACTTGGCGTGAAATCTGCAAGGACTCTGCTATTTGGAGGATCATTTATATGGACCGTCCTTTTTATCCAGGTTTTAGACATATACGTGAGGAGACGTGTAAGCATGTTGTGGATCGAAGCCAAGGCCAATTGGTTGATCTCATCATTGTGGATTCTGATGATTGGGATATTCTTACATATGTTACTGATAGGTATGATCGAGATCTTATTTCAATAGCCACTAGATAGTCTCCAACTGATTTGTGTATAAGTTATAAAGGATTATGCACACTTAGGGTGTGTTTGGCAACATAGCTTATGGTAGCTTAAGCTTATTTTTTCTATAAGCTCAAGCTACTAGTATTGTTTGGTCAATAAAACTTTAAAAGCTTAATGAAAAAATAAGCTCTAGTAGCTTTGGGAAGTAGCTTTAGCTTGAGGATTATAAAATTACCTAAATACCCCTTATTTCATTACTAATCATATTTTTCCCCTTTCTTTTATGTATTACATGCTTAAGCTCTAGCTTTTGCTACTTTGTCTAACACTTGTGAAAAAAAATACGAGCTCCAATTTCTAGCTCCAAGTATAAGTTCCACCTACGAGCTCCAGCTATAAATTTCACCAAACATTAATTGAAATATGTAATAACTTAACTTTTTACGGTTACATTCTAAACAAATTATTATCGTTGTGATATCTTTTCATCACTAATAATTTTTTTTAAGTTTTTAAATTAAAACCGATCAAGTCACTTGAGACGTCTTCAACTTGCTAATTGTTATGGTCGTTAGTATGAAAGCTGGAGCCCAGTTGTCAAAAAAATTTCATTTTGGTGGAACTCAGTCGGGTTTTTTGCCGAAAAATGAATCAATAGTTTCCGTTTTTGCATTTTGGGGTATCAAGTAATTTTGTTGGGACCGGCTACCGTTTTAAACAGTTACTTATACCGAAAAATGTTCGATTTTAAATGAGTGGTTCATTTTAAAAAAACAAAATTAGTTGATACCCGAAAATTCGAAAAAGAGAACTATTGATTCATTTTTCGACGAAAACCCAACTCAGCCTTTACAATACAGTTATATCTGAAAGAGCTATTGAAAAAGCTGCCCGAAAATTGGCCCCCTGCTTAGAATACTGAAAGTGAATAAAAAACCGGATGCATATCGGGATGAAGAGTACATTGAGGATGGGATAGCTGTTGCTATTGGGGAAAGCTTACCTGAATTAACACAACTTGAACTCATTGGAAACAACATGTTGAATTATGGGCTGACGACGATTCTTGATGGTTGTTCTCACCTTGAATTACTTGACTTGCGTGCGTGCTATTACATTAGTCTCACGGGAACCATAAGGAAAAGATGTTTACAGATTTAATGTCTTAAACTACCCAGAGATTCTCTTGAAGACTGTCCATATATCTATGAACGTTACAGAGACTCTAACTGGCGATTCTAGTTATTATCTACCACTTTGATTAAGCGCTTGAACGAGAAAGGTATGTCAATGTATTGATGTTACCATGTAAATGTTGCATTTTGAATCGACAGGCTGATGCTTTTGTCCTTTTTCAGGAATGACATTTTGGGTCTTTCTGTACAACTCCAAACGGTTGTGGTCTATTTACCTTTTGTGCTCAAATTTATATGGTAGGACTTAATTAAGGTGTTGCTTTGCATATTTTCATATCCTTTTGGGTACGTGTTCATATCCTTCACTATTGTTATATATGTATCAAATCAAATTTGTCTAAAACAACATGTGTGAACCTTATGCGAAATTATTATGCCAAGACTTTATCATTGTGGTCCTTAATCTTCATCATGGTTGATGAAGTGAATGAGTTTTTTCATCTTTTCTTATGCTTCTACTGTGGAGCATGATTGGTAATATTGGTTCTATTAGTAGTAGCCATGGGTTTACCCACTCTTATATTAGTTGCACGTCACAACTATCATTGTCGGCTTTTACATAACCAAGCATTCTGAATTCTCACCAGTCAGAATGTTTATTGTGGTTGAATTGTTCTTCTTAGCAGGGTCCTACTATTTAAGACTATTTGTTGTTTCTGGTTACTGTACACCATCACCCACATTGAGAAGTCTAACTGATGCAATTAATATGAGCAAAGTCGGAAAATAAAGCAGGTACCTCATGTTCATGTTTGTCAGTTAACGGCACAGATGTTTTTACTTTTTAGTACATTTTTTTACTGAATATGAGCAAGTATAGCACTCGTGCTTTTTTCTAACATATACTGTAAGATAAAACGGATGGTATAATGCTAGTCAAAATAGGAAAATAAATGGGCCATGATATGTGTTGTATTGGATATACTAATTGTATGTCTTTATGTTTTACTCGAATAATATTCTTGTAATGTGACGGTACAACTTAGAAGTAACGTTAGTAGTTGACGGTGGTGGTGATAATGCTAGTAAAAACTTAAATTGTTGTATGTGTTTTGTATAAAATATTTGAAAAAATTACATATATATATCCCTATAAACTCTTAATATTATTTTGTTTATATATATATATGGTAAAGATCAAGAAGGAAACAATTTTTAGAAGGAACTTGGAAGCTAACCAATTATTCACGATGAATGATAATCAAACGTAAAATAATATTACCAGGAAATATTAATCAAAACCGATGTTATACCTACCAATATTCATAAAAAAACTACTTTTTATAACTTATAATATCATATGATAAATATTAAGAGAATTTTTTAACATTCATCAATATTATTAGTTTCTTTGAAAAATTATTCATTAACATTCGTCCACGATGAATGCTAATTAAAATGTATAAAAATAAATTTTTACTAATAAATATTAATCAAACCCGTTGTTATAACTACTAATATTCATCAATAAACTATTTTTTATAACATGTAATATTATATGATGAATATTAAGGGAATTCGCAAACATCATAATTGATGAATGTGTAGCTTCCCTGCTTCCTCGGAAAATAGTGTTCCCCTCCGGATCCAGATTATATATATATATATATATATATATATATATATATATATATATATATATAATGAGATCCTGTGAAAACAAGAGGATAAAATAAAAACGGTGAAAACGGATCCCAACCCTTGGATCAAAATAATAATAAAATATAAGAGTTCACAGTAAAAAACGTATGTGAAGCGAAAAAACCTAAAATTCACAACTAAAAAAAATTGTGAATACAAATTGAGATCGTTTTCATCGTTTTTATTTTAACTCATTGTTTTCACCGGAACTCAACCATATATATATATATAAGTTAATTTTAGTATAACAAAGTTAAATTGTATTAATGGATATATAGTTAGAGATTAAAGATTAGAAATATCTATACTAATAGATAGATTATTAATAAGGAATAGTTTTTTATTAATGAAAATATAATAAATTAGTTAAAGGTAATTTTAGACATTTTCTTGCGTTGAAACTAATTTTAAGATAATAGTGGACATACATTATATGTATTTAGACCACTCTCAACAAGGGTTTCGTCACTTTTTTCGTCAATTGTACCAGCTCAGCGCCACATCAGCATTCCCAAAAATGACACACACAACTAATACACCCTACCAATAGTCATTCCATCACTTGAATTTTTGAGACCTACACATTATTAATTTAATTTTTAAAATACAAATTTAAATAAAACTATTTCATTAAATTAAAAAACATTACATTAATTAAGAAAAACATTACAATGATTAAAAAAAATATTACGATAATGAAAATAACATTATAAAATTGAAATACGAATCTAGACACTGTCGGAGAACTCACTTTGTCGCGAATTTGTACTGAACATCGTAGCAAACTTTTTCAATTTTTTTTTGAAAAAAACGAATATATATCCATTGAAAAACATTTATATATATTTATTATAACTAACGGCTATATTTAAACAAAAAAATTAATATGAAGGTGGGTCCCACCTCAATCCCAAACCTTTTCGTCGTCAAACTGACGTCGGCCAATCGACGAGGCCATGTCAACGGTGTCTGTTGGCCGATGCTCGTTGATGCCAAAACGACGCAAACCGTTGAGGGTGGTCTTACATAATTAAAGATTCGAGGTAAGTAATAGAAGGATCAAGTCCTTAAAGTATAGAATGAGAAGTCAGGTGGATGTAGTTGTTAACATGTGAGTCATTTTCTTAGTATGAGTCAATTGGACATGGACTAATATATAAAGTCCCCAAAGTTGTTAATACAATTTTATCTTTCAATCGGTTCAAACTTGCACACGCTTGCACACGCTTCTTCTCTTTCAATGGGTTCAAACCCTAATTCATCAATTTTATCTTTGTACAAACTCGTAGGCAATTCACCATCAGTTTAGCTTACCTATTTATATAGTTTACACTTTACATCGATCATTGATTCTCCCGTCTCGGTTGATTAAACCACATCATTTGTATCTGAGCGGTACAGTCTTTGGTAAAAAATCATTACGATTACTCGATTAATGGCGCACAAGCAATTAAGGAAATGGATCTGAAACGTAAAAACCAGAGCAATCCACATCCGTTAATGATCGAACAAAATTTCATACCATCATTTCACCATCAATAACAATTCAGAACATCATTTCACCAACCATTCCAACCACAATAATTTCATCAAGAACAAATGCGTACACCACCAACACCATCATAAGCACCAAAATAAATACACACAAAAAAACTAAACGAGACATTATTATTTACTTTTGCCGCAAGCCCGCAATCTTGGGTTGACGTGTCCGAGGATGCTTACACTAGAACTGATCAAACACTTGAGTCGTTTTGAAAACGAGTCCACAAAGATTGTAACTCAATTGCGACGGTCACACGCACTATGCCACTATGGACCAACTAACTTCCAAAGGGCGAGATATGAATGCGTGTGTCATTAAATTTAACAGATGTCATATCACCCATAAACTGTTGAGATGAAGAACGTATAAACGATAAAATGAAAAAGCTGAAGGATTGGACTTCGCTATGCTATGAGATTTCTTCGCAGCGCCAAGTCATGTGGTATTTTGGTCAGAGGGCAGATCGCTTTGCGATGAAATTGTATGGCTGTGTGAAGTCATAGATGGCCGTAGAGATGAGCATGGACTGGTTAAAACCAGTTTTCAATTCAGTTCAAAACAGTTCAGTTTCTTTTTTGAAAATAAAAAACCGGTCCTAAGAAAGACTGGACTGGTTTTAGACCATTTTTTCTTTAAATTTGCTAGTTTTTTTAGGACTGACAGTCCAGTTTCAAACCAGTTTCAGTTAAGTCAAGTCCTTTTCCTTTTCTGATCTACTCTATTGTCAAAAGTTTAAAATTCAAATCACATTAGTATTAACATTGATATTATAATTTTAATTTTTATATACCTACTTTAAATTGAACATGTAAACTATATTTTACAATATAATACATGAAGTGTTTTAGTGCTTATTTGTAAATATGAAGACAATGATGATAAAAATATATGAATGGTTTTGAGTCAAATATATAAAGCTCGAACTCGACTCGTTTGATATTTACAAGCTCGACTTGAGTTCGGCTCGTTTATAATAATATAGTTTATTTTTTTATTATTATTTTAGTTATATAATATATATATATATATATATATATATATATATATATATATATATATAATAAGTATATATAATAGATCATAGTATTATTATTTTACATACTATAAATAAACATTTTTATAATGTAATATATTACATTATTACAGTATATAAAAGAATATTAATTTATATACACGATAGAATCGATTAGGCTTGCGAGCCTGTTCAAGTTCGATATAAGAAGCTCGAGCTCAAACTCATTTAACTCAGCTCAACTTGAGTTTTTAACGAGTCGAACTTGAGTTTTTAACGAGTCGAACTCGAGTAGCTCACGACGAGCTAAACTTATTTACAACTCTAGAAATACAAATGAGTGAACAATATATAAGCCTAATTAGGTACACCTAAAAATAGGCATAACTCCCATATTGGTGGAATATTTTCTCTTTGAATTTCTAATTGGTGGAGTACGAAACAAGTCATATCCTTTCTATTAGGTCCATTAAAGGCTTGTTTAATTAGGCCTATTTATCATTTTTCAATACATAAATGCATAGAATTAATTATATTGGAAAACTTTTAAAAAAATTACAAAATTATTTAGGATTGTTTTCGGCCTTTTACCAGTTTTGGACTGATTTCAGTCTTTTTAAGACCGGTTTCAGTCTTTAACCGGTTTAAAACTGGTTTCAGTCCTGTTCAAGACCAGTTTCAGTCCTTAACAGGTTTTGGACTGAAACCGGTTTCGGTCCGGACTGATTTCAGTCCAGTTTTTAACCGGTCTTTCGCATGAAAGTAGGACTGAATTAGGACCGGTGGGCAATCCTAGGACTGGACCGGTCTTTTTTCAGTCCAGTTTTTTTAGGACCGGTTTCAGTCCAGTTCAAGACCGATTTCAGTTTTTAGACTGTTTTGCTCATCTCTAGATGGCAGCACGACCAGATTTCTTCGCGGCGTGAATTCTGGTCGGCAAGCTGACTTGTTTTCAAAGTTGTTTCCTTTTATTCATATGTCTATATATTTGAACCCTCATTGATGTAAACCCTAACCTACGAAAATCAATAAGATTTCTCTCTAGTTGGCCACCAATCGAATAGATTGGATATATCCACGTTATATTCGTGTGTTCGTTTACATTCTCACATTATTATTTATTGTTTTGCTTTGTTTGATCCGTTTATTGTCGTGAAGTATAGTTTAGTGATTGTACGTGTTCTGGGTCCATAAATTCCTAGCATAAACCTTCTTACAAACCTTGCAATACTTATGATGGATTGGTCCTTCAAATTTCTATTAAAAGTGAAAGTTTAAAAATGACACATTGGTCATTCACAATTTTAGATATAAGATGTTGACTGAACAGAACGAAAGACTACCGATGTTACAATTTGCATCTTAAAGTATGTAAACGAGAACTTTTGAAGAGAAAGGACAAAAACTGTAATTTTCCTTAAACCTCAAGGGCGGTCGGTTATTTAAAGTTTAAACCCTTGAAATTAACCTTTTCAGTTGCAGCAAACACTAAATAACCGCTACTACAGTTTCTCCCGATCGATGTATACAAAGTGAGTTTTGTTGTTTCTATGGTTTTTAAAAGTCAACTCCTTCGATCTTCTCTGTATTTTGTAATTAAGCTTATGTTTATCAATTTTCACCTATAAACTCGCTCGATTTCAGTTGTTATATACATCGATTCTATATTTGCATCACGTATCATTTCAAGTTCATGTTGACCATTACTCTGTGTTGGTATGTTAATTAAAATTGTATATTTTGGCTATTGCTAGATTACGAATATAACCTGCAACTGTGTTGCCTGCAAATGTCATCTCATTTTTTATGAAAAAGCCTTTTAGGTTTATCTGATACACACACATAGGAGGATGAATGAGAAGCTATTATGATATTTGTTTTTTCTCGAAAATCATTTTTATTGTGATCATGATCTCACGTATATGCAAAATCGTGAATCAAAATTACAAATTTATTTCACAAGTTTTAAATCTGTTAAAAATGTAAAATCGTGAATCAGAGCTATAATTTTAGTGAATCAATTTGTTCTCACTCATTCTCACACAAACTTGGCTTCTTTGATTCTATATATGTGTGTGTATGTATATTTGACAAAGTATATTATTATTTATCAATGGCTAAAAAAGTGACTCTATATGTAAATGTGCTGGTGTAATATTTCATTTGCTTTGTTCATGCTATAGCTAGTAACAATGCTATTTGCGTCAAAATCTAAACGACGACAAGCCAAGAAGTTGAAACAACCAACAAGGAATTGGTTGGATCTCCCATCATATATATATATATATATATATATATATATATATATATATATATATATATATATATATATATATATAAATAGTGCACATCAAGAGCGAAGTAAAAAAAGGTAAAAAGGGGAGTTATTCTTAGCCATACGTTCTGATCAACTCAAAAGTCAACGCGGTGACAAAATTGTAAATAACTCAAAAAAATTTCAGAATATTAATATTCATTTGAAAATAATGTTAATCAAAATTACAACTTAATATTTTTAAACATTCTTTTACGATGAATGTTAACTCATATACATTATTATACACTGATTAATGTTAAGTTATCTCGTTCAACAATGTATAAAAACATATATAAGTTAATATTCATCATAAAATATTGTTTATAAATATTAATTGTAATTTTGATCAATATTCATTCCAAATGAATGTTAACGTTTTAATTTTTGTTGTAAAATTCGATGGTTAATGACGACTATAGTTAAATTAATTACTTGTTTATAAGTTTTGTATGTTGAAATTCGTTTAATTTTATTATATTCATTGGTGAATCAAAAATTTCAAAAAAAACCCAAAAGTTATACCCAAAATTCTTAATATTTGATGAATATAAATTATGACGAATTGAAGATATGTATGAATGACTTTGATGAATTTGAAATTTATAATCTTTTGATTGATTTTCATGCTTTAATTTTGAATTTTAAACAAAAATTGATGAAATGAGTATTGTATATGAGTTGAAGAAGATACAAGAAAATGTGTAGTTGAGGTTTGCTTCTCTCATTTCCTCAAATTTAGAACTTCCCTCTTAATCCTTCCCCTATATATATATATATATATATATATATATATATATATATATATATATATATATATATATATATGGTGGGGATCTAGAAGTAAAAAAATGGGGGAATGAGGGAAGCTATTCCTAGTCATACATTCTCGTCAACTCAAAAGTCAACGCGGTGGCAAAATTGTAAATAACTTAAAAATTTTCAGAGTATTAATATTCATTTGGAAAGAATGTTAATCAAAATTACAACTTAATATTTTTAAACATTCTTTTACGATGAATGTTAACTCATATACATTATTATACACTGATGAATGTTAAGTTATCTCGTTGAACAATGTATAAAAACATATATAAGTTAATATTCATTATAAATGATTGTTTATGAATATTAATTGTAATTTTGATCAACATTCATTCCAAATGAATGTTAATGTTCTAATTTTTTTTTTGTGAAATTCAATGGTTAATAACGACTATAATTAAATTAATTACTTGTTTATATGTTTTGTATGCTGAAATTCGTTTAATATTATTGTATTCATTGGTGAATCAAAATTTTCACAAAAACCCAAAAGTTATATCCAAAATTCTTAATATTTGATGAATATGAATTATGACGAATTGAAGATTTGTATAAATGTCTTTAATGAATTTAAAATTTATAATGTTTTGATTGATTTACATGCTTTAATTTTGAATTTTAAACAAAAATTGATGAAATGGGTATTGTATATGAATTGGGGAAGATACAAGGAAATGTGTGGTTGAGATTTACTTCCCTTCTTCCCTCAAATTTAGAGCTTTTCTCTTGATCGTTCTATATATCTTACGAATATATGAACAAATAAGCCGCAGCGAAGTGCGAGTCCACATTCTTGTTATTATTATTATTATTATATAATTATATATTAATATATTAACTTTAATAAAACAACAAACAGCCAAAGTGACACTTGATTTGCTCGACACAAGTGGTTGTACAATAGACGTCTATATATGTGATTGCAATAGCATATAACTTTATACTAGTTTATACTCCACTATTAATATTATTATAATATTAATATTAATAATATTAATTTAATTAATTTGGTTTGTATTTTTTGAATCAATTTTGTTGGGAGTCCATTAAAGGGTTGTTGGGCCTGGGCCTGGGCCTGTGCAATATAAGGTAAGGTAAGCCTGAGCGCGGGTCCCTAGAGTTGCCGATTGATATGAAATGAAACTATGAAGGGTTCTAGTTTTGGTTTAAATTTCAAATTGACGACATACGACGGTTTTCGTGCGTACTTTTTGGGGATGAAATGATGAATTATAATAGTCGTAACTGGGATGATGACGATGATGAAGAATTGCGTGAAACAATTAGGATCGGAAAACTTATTGGCGTCCAATTCGAACCAGTTCACGAACATAATCTCAGAGAAACGATGAAAGCTGACAAAGGTAATTTTAATTATAACTATAAAGCCATTTTTTTTTTCATTCAGTTCTGTTTATATATTTACTGAATTTTACTGATGATTATTGAAATGTTAATAGTAGACGCTTTCGAAGCTCATTAGTTCTGTCCAGGGTTTTTTTTTTTTTTTTTCAAAATGTGATTTTGATATATACTGATAATTGAAAATGTTATTTTGTGTAGTCTAGTAATAATCCCATAATTCGTCTACATAAGCCTACTCATACACACTCATACGTCTTTGAATATACACTTAACTTGTTTTATTTTATTTTGCAAAATGTTAAATCACATCAAGGAACAAGGAGAGTAATCTGTGGTTTAAACATGGTTCTTCAAAAAAAAAAAAAAAAAAATTATACTTTATGCTAGTTTAAACATTTTTGTGTTAGCTTGTTTGAGCAGTTTGTTAGTTAATTATGTACTTAGATAAAATGAAGAAGTTTTTTTTTCCCTAGTTTTTTAAACGCATTATGTAATGTTTTGTTTGTATTTATGTTTTTTATTATGCAGCTAAAGTGACAAAGCCATCTAATGTGACAAAGGCATCCACATCAAAATCAAATCGACGAAAAGGAAAGAAATCCAAGTTTGTTCCGAAACCGAAACAGCGATGGCAGGTGAAGAAGCCAACTGCAAACTGGTTGGAGCTCCCAGCAGATTTAACGGCCAATATATTCCAAAGAATCGGTGTGTTTGACATACTTCAGAATGCCCAAAAAGTGTGTACTGCGTGGCGAAAAATCTGCAAAGACCCTGCAATGTGGAGGGTTATTTCTATGGACAATCCTTCAGATCCAAGTGGAAGGCCCTTATGTCAGGAGATATGTAAGTATGCTGTCGATAGAAGCCAAGGCCAATTGGTTGATCTTTCTATCACCGATTTTTGCACAGATGAGCTTCTTCTGTATATTTCTGATAGGTATGCAAGCTTATTGTAATCTTTTTTGTGTTCATTTTGTGCGCATGATAACACTTTAAGATGCTCTGCAATCTTTGTTACTTATTTATCCATCACATCGTGTTAATTTGATATGTTTTATGTCAGATGCCTTTTTCTATTTTTTTGGATAACTACAACTTAAATCTTCAATAAGTTTTAAAAACTGTCTTATGTTTGATTAATTTTAGTAAAATTTGAAAAGGAAGTTTTTTAAAAGCTCAAGGGCTACTGTATGTGATGTATCAATGGTAACTTTCTTTTTCACTCTTACTTTTCTTTTCTAGCTAAATGTCTTTGTACTCATATTATGACTTAACTTAAGTTTCTGTTAGGCTGATTTTTATTTATTAATGCTTATTGACTTCTTACTTAATTTGTTAGTTATTTGAAAGTAGTGTTGCTAATGTGATAATGCTAAATGAAGGCTTGAGTTAGCTAATGGATGGTTGTTTAGGTATTATAACTTAACTAGGCTATAATTCACACTGCAGTTCATGTTCTTTCTTTTCTTGATTTTCCGATAATTGGATTTGACCCACAACCTTATTTGATAACCGCTTATCAAATAATAATTCTTGACCCCAAAGCATAATTATGCATTTGAAACTGGTAGTCATGGAACGGATTATGTTTGGTGGTATTTCAAAAAGCGTTCTGAATGATATGTAAAATACTGGATTGGATCTGATATTTATTTTTTCTGGGTAAACGAGGATGTGCTTTTTACACGATACCACTGATGTAAACACCAATAAAAGTAGACATGTGTAATAGACATACAGTTGTTTGCAGCAGCAATCCAAATCGACCAGATGCACTGCCGCAGCTCGGGAATAAACATAACTTAAGCAAATACAATTCAACCCATCAGCTGCTATTATAATACTCTAAAAAATATTGTTTTTGTTTGACAGATCAAGTCAGCTTAAACGTCTAGAAGTCATATATTGTTTTGGTGAAATGTATGGAGAGTGGGGTGAATATCTGAAGAAATTATCGTTGTTGGAGGAACTCAGCCTTGAGACAACCGAGATTGGGCCAGAAGATATTGAAGCTGCTGGACGTTATTGTCCCATGCTAAAAACACTCAAAGTGATTCGAAAATTCTATAGATTCTCTCATGATGATAATGACGAGGAGTCTGTGCATATGCGGAATGAGACGGCCATTGCAATTGGGAAAAGTTTACATGAGTTAAGGCACCTTGAACTCATTGGTGACAGCATGTCGAATATTGGGTTGCAGGTGATTCTGGATG
The DNA here is from genome assembly GCA_963930675.1 of Gnaphalium uliginosum. NCBI lineage: Eukaryota > Viridiplantae > Streptophyta > Magnoliopsida > Asterales > Asteraceae > Gnaphalium > Gnaphalium uliginosum. The sequence continues at coordinate 19,289,429 of OZ005681.1, forward strand.
GTTGTCCTCACCTCGAATCACTTGACATCCGTCAGTGCATGTATATTGATCTAAAAAAAGACGACATTGGGAAAAGATGTTCAGAACGGATTAAAGATCTAAAACTTCCTAATGATTCTCTTGAAGGCTATTCACATCTTATTGATAATGATAATGAGCCATATGATGTTTCTTCCGAGTCTGGGTTCTTTTTAGGTGATTCTGATGATGATTATTACGGATACGTTGACTCTGACGGTTATGAGTATGATGATTACACAGCCTTTGATAAAGATGGCAATTTCAACGACTTTGAGGACTTGAATGACATGATGGCTTTCTTTGCTATGTTTGAATAATCTTCTTCTTCGCAGTAAAAGGTGAGAGGTTACCATTGATTTAGCTTACCGAAAACAAATGTAAATGTTTCATGGTTAATGTGGTAATCAATATTCTGCCGATGTTTTTGTTGGATCCTGAGAATTTCATTTCGGCTATCTTTTCGAATCTCCAAACAGGTGTGGGTCGTACCCATTTTTGAGCTTCAATTTGTGTAAAGACTAAAGATGGTGCCTTGGCATTTATCTTGTGTTCTTGGAATTGAAATGCGTATCCCTTATGGTTGTGAAACTTTTTAACTTTGATCCATTACAACGTATTCGAGCCTTTTGCTATGTTTTTGGATAAAAAGGCTTCACTTCATTCCATGATAATTGCTGGCTTCAATTCCATATTTCCCCCCCTGTTTTAACATGAATGTCGAACTTTTTGTCTAAAATGGGCTTAAAAAGCCGGATTAACTAAAAGTGGTTGTCGTTTTTTCAACATCAGGGGTTTTTCAAAGTTTAATCATGCACAGTTGCACACATATCTTTGTAAGTGACACTATGACCTATATCTTTTTGTTTGATGTGTCATTTTGATTTGATACCATTGTGCCAAAGACTTCGGTAAAATGATTTCTAGAAGCAAGGCCTACAAATTATTTTAGTAAAGAAAATATATCATATTTGATGAATCATCAATTGTTGCACTGATCGTCTTTTGATTTGGTGAAACGTAAACGTTATAAAACAACTTTCTTTTCGTATTTACTGGTACTTGGTATTATATGTATATAAATTTGTAGATAAATTGCAAAATTTCCAGTACTTTTGGTTCCATATTTCACTCATCCAATGATGTTAACGCCTTTAAAACATCTACCACAAATCTTGTAGAGTTGTAAAAAACACCTACAAAGATTTCTAAAAAAAAATTGTGATGTACTCCCTCCCACTTATATTCTTCACCGGCGAATTTGGCTCCATTTAAAATCAATTAAATTGAATAACAAATTAGGATTAGGATATGTTAGTCATTTCGGTTGAAACAGAACCAAAAGTGCAACAACTTTCGAGTTTTTGTAATATCGATTCAAAATATGAAGTATATGGATTGAAGGTTCGAATGTGTATAAATCACGTGTACCAATAATACAATTAACTCATTATTACATGTGCCTAATTAAATAGACTTAAAGATAAGACTAACAATACATCATTTGACACACTAAGTCACTAATCATATTTTAGACATGTTTCCTCAACTATATCAATTTATATATACCAATCATATGTTTAAGTATGTTTTTAGATCTACGTAATTAGGTAATTAGACACGTATATCATTATTATTAAGAAAATGTCACTTATCCCCTGTATTCAATGCATGTTTGTATCAAGATATTTAGGAATTCAAATTCAAATATTGAGAGCAATTTTCAGGTTTATGTTGTGGATAAATATGGTTGTCCATATCTATTAGCTATAGATTAGATGAGTTAGAGTCCTACTAGTTTACTATTGCTTGGAGAGCACTCCAATGTACTCTATATATATACTATGGTTTCATATGAATAATACATCTCTTCCTTATTCTCTTTAATTTACAACACGTTATCAGCACGAGTCTCTCCTTTGAGTTTAGGGTATAGCTTTGGCAGTTCTTTTTCTTTGAGGTACGACACTAAATTTTTTTTTTCCGTTCACTCAATATGCTTTCTTTTATATTTTGTTTTGAATAGCATGTTATATTATATAAGATATATGAGTTATGATCTGCATGCATATTATATGTCTTGATACATGTTCAATGAAAACAAAAGAATCTGAGATCATATGTAGGCCATATATTTAACGATGCATTGCTTATTTTATTTGATAATTTCATGGTATTAAAATCATCTATGATTAAAATAAAATAATAATAGTAATAATAAAAAAACACCATGTGATTAATTTGTCAGTAATATACTTTTATGGTACGTGAGATTAATTAATACGATTATTAGACTTTGTAATCAATAGTTATCGATATTGAACTTGTATGATTTTGATCAAACCTATATATGAATTATTGTTTATTTAGTTAATATAGTTAATATATATAATGATACATTTGTACCACGAATCGTATAAGTGTCCCATACGTGTCACTTATTAGAAACATAAAATTCACATGGAATTGACACATACATATGAAGAATTAAACATCTTTAATTGTGTATGATTTATTTGATCCTTGTACAATATTAATATTAAGGCCTATTTGACTGTTATTAATAGATAGATTATCATTGATCTATGATTATGTGATAGCAATATAAATTATAACAGTTTTATATTTTATTTATATCCTCTATGCTTTCACGTCTGAATGGTAATTAATATAAAATCTTGGCAGTTGTTTTCTGTATATTTGATTAATTTTATACTAAATAGAGTAATGTAAATTTATCATTCTATACATATAAACAATTAATTAAGAATCATTTTGATTTGTGAATTACGTTCAAATATTGTTATTAGTTGAGAGTTTGACAATAATATTAACAATATATATGGCAATAGGAAATTAAAAAATATATATATATATTTAAAAAAAAAGTAATAATAATAATAAATAAATAAATAATTGACTTAGCTCTCGAGTTCAACACATCATCTTGATAAATTATACATTTTGACCTACTTATGTGATCATAATTTACCGTAACACTTTGTCTATGTGATTATCTGATATCTGATAAATTATTTATATTATATGCTATTTGCCTATGTGTCACTTTACGTTATAATATAATATCATAAATAATCATATATATCATTCTTTATAGTAATTCGTACTTTAATGATAGTATTAAATTTATGTTTTGGTAGTTTGATTGATTTAAACTGAACACAGAGATTTTTTTCTTTTCTTTTTGTTCCTGTTAGTTGTTATACCATTGTGCTTTTGAGTAGTTTTAGGGATAAAAAAATAAAAAATAAAATAATGAATGACATATAGTTTCTTAATACGTTACTATAGCTCTTAATATTTATTCTGTTCTTATGCGTACTTGAATCTGAAACTAATTGCATTTGTTACTGTTAATTTGTGAGCGTTTCAAAACTTATTTGTCTACATAAACTTAATCTTTGTATGATTGATTTATAATATAGTTCATCATGACAAGTCTTTCAAAACTTGAGTTCTTGGCATTGGACATTTCGGGAAAAAACTAGTTGTCTTGGATACTAGATGCTGAAATGCACTTGGATGCTAATGGTTTGGGTAATACGATTAAAGTTGAAAACCAAACAACTCCCAAGAAAAAGCAAAAGCAATGATCTTCTTACAACACCACCTACATGAAACTCTGAAAACTGAATACCTCACTATCAAAGATCCACTTATTCTGTGGACAAATTTGAAAGACCGGTATGACCACCAAAGGACTGTGATTTTGCCACGCGCTCGTTATGATTGGCATTACTTGAGGTTGCGAGATTTCAAGCCCGTGAATGATTACAACTCGGCTATGTTTCGAATCACCTCACAGTTGACATTATGTGGGGAGAAAATTACTGATGCGGATATGTTAGAGAAAACATTTTTCCACTTTTCATGCATCCAACATTCTGTTGCAACAACAATATTGTGAAAGAGGTTTTAAGATGTATTTTGATTTGATTTCAGTTTTGCTAGTAGCTGAGCAAAATAACGAGTTCCTCATGAAAAATCATGACACACGTCCAACTGGTACAGCTCCCATCTCGGAAGCGAATGTGGCAACATACAATGACCAAAGTAACACTCGCGGTCATGGCGGTGACCGTGGCCGAAGTCGTGGTCGTGGACGTGGCCGTGGTCGTGGTCGTGGTTATGGTCGTGGCCGCGGAGGAGGCCGTGGTCAAGGACGTAATCAGGGAGTTTATCATGGTGTTCAATTTAAGAACACGTATAACCAAAGGGGAAAAAACAATAAGTATGAAATAGGTGGAAAAGCTAAAGGTGGTGTGTCTAATGCATGTCATCGTTGTGAAAGTGAAGATCATTGGGTACGTGCTTGTCGTACCGTCAAGCATCTAGTTGAGCTCTACTAGCAATCCCAAAAGAACAAAGGGAAAGGGGTAGAAGCAAATTACACTATTGAGGATGACAAAATTAATAGTCCCCGTGGAAGTCAAGAACATACAGAAGCAACTCATTTGGAGGCTGGGGACTTCCTTATGAATGACTGATGATTAAAATTATTTTAATTATTTTTATGTGCCATGCATTTATTTGTTAGCTTTAGCTTATTTTTAGATTATTTTGAACTTTGTTGCATGTCATGCCTTTTGATTTTAGTTACTTTGATTGGTTTTGAACTTATTTTTTAATGAAGTATTTTTTGGTTTTAATTATTTAGTTATTTATACTTTTAATTTGTAGCAATATACTTTTCTTTTGAAGCAATATGAATCATAGTGTTGAATTGTCTACTGAGGATGAAGATATGTGTTTATTGGATAGTGCTACTACACATAAAATTCTAAAGAAGAGAAAATATATCTCTAATTTCATTATTCAAGAAGCAAATGTTAGCACAATATCTCGTAGTGCAAAATTAATAGAAGGCTCGGGAAGGGCCGATATAGTATTACCGAGAGGAACACAATTTAAAATTGATAATGCATTATTTTCCCCCAAGTGTAAACGAAATTTATTAAGTTTCAAAGATATTCGTAAAAATGGATATCATATTGAGACTACAAATGAAAACCATGTTGAACTTCTTCTTATTACAAATACCATTTCGGGTAAAAAGCATGTGTTTGAGAAATTATCTACATTTTCCTCCGGTTTATATTACACTATTATTAATGCAATTGAATCAAATGCGGTCATTAATCATAAGTTTATGGACCGAGATAACTTTATCCTATGGCATGACCGGTTAGGCCATCCCTGTTCTACGATGATGCGGAGAATTATTGAACAATCATGTGGGCATAATTTAAAGAATCAAAGAGTTCTTGAATCTAAAAATATAACATGTGTTGCTTGCTCGCAAGGAAAGTTACTTACTCGTCCATCACCTGCAAAGATAAGGAATGAATCCCTTAATTTTCTGGAAATGATACAAGGAGATATATGTGGACCTATACATTCTTCTTGTGGACCATTTAGGTATTTTATGATTTTAATTGATGCATCTACTAGATGGTCACACGTGTGCTTATTGTCAAGTCACAATCTGGCGTTTGCGCGATTACTTGCCCAACTAATAAGATTAAGAGCACATTTTCCAGATTATCCTATTAAGACAATTCGTCTAGACAATGCTGGTGAGTTTACGTCCCAAACATTCAATGACTATTGTATGTCGATTGGGATAAGTGTTGAACATCCGGTCGCCCATGTTCATACACAAAATGGGCTTGCTGAATCTTTTATCAAGCGACTTCAAATGATTACGAGGCCAATGATAATGAAAACAAAACTACCAGTTTTTGCTTGGGGCAATGCAATTCTACATGCAGCAACACTAATACGCATTAGGCCAACAAGTTATCACACTTCCTCCCCGATACAATTGGTTTTTGGTTAGGAACCAAATATTTCCCATATACGAATCTTTGGTTGTGCAGTATATGTCCCAATTGCTCCACCAGAACGAACAAAGATGGGACCTCAGAGAAGGTTGGGAATATATGATGGGTATGAATCATCATCTATTATCAAATACTTAGAACCATCAACGGGGGATTTATTTACAGCTAGGTTTGCTGATTGCCATTTTGATGAGACAGTATTCTCGACATTAGGGGGAGAGGATAAACAGCTGGTAAGTGAAATAAATTGGAAAGAATTATCATTTCTTGATCCTCGAACTAAACAATGTGACTTAGAAGTTCAGAAGATAATTCATTTACAAGGATTAACATATCAGTTACTAGACGCGTTCACTGACCCAAAGAAAGTGACTAAGTCACATATACCAGTTGTTAATACTCCGATTAGAATTAATGTCTTGGATGGACATCACATTGGTAATGAGTCTAATGCACGTATGAAGCGTGGTAGACCGATCGGTTCCAAAGATAAAGTTCCTCGAAAGAAAAAAGGAGCAACTAATCAAGATGGTTAAATCGAGGCAAAAGATACGCCAGAAGGCACTCTTGCAGAGGCTTTAGACATGATGGTTCAAGAAAAACCTCAGGTACCTGAAAATGAAGAGATCTCAGTAAATTATACTATGTCTAGAAAAATATGGAATCGAAATGCAATCGACGTCGATGATACATTTGCATATAATGTAGCGCTAGAAGTAATGGAAAATGATGAGGATCAAGAACCAAGATCTGTTAAGGAATGCAGACAAAGAAATGATTGGCCAAAATGGAAAGACGCAATTGAGGCAGAATTAAATTCTCTTGCAAAACGAAAAGTTTTTGGACCGGTAGTTCATATACCTAAAGGTGTAAAACCTGTGGGGTATAGGTGGGTCTTTGTGAGAAAGAGAAATGAGAAAAATGAAATTGTAAGATATAAAGCTCGATTGGTTGCACAAGGGTTCTCACAAAGACCTGGAATTGATTATGAGGAGACATATTCTCCACTGGTGGATGCAACAACTTTTCGATATCTTATTAGTCTGGTAGTACAAGAAGGAATTGATTTGCGTCTAATGGATGTCGTGACTGCCTATTTGTATGGCTCACTTGATACAGAAATTTACGTGAAACTACCTGAAGGGTTTAATCTGCCCGAGTCATGTAAAGGAAGTTCTCGAGAATAGTATTCGATCAAATTAAACAAACCTTTATATGGACTAAAGCAATCCGGACGTATGTGGTACAATCGTCTTAGTGAGTATCTATTAAATGAAAGATATAAAAATGATCCTATTTGCCCATGCATCTTTACTAAAAGATCCGGATCTGAGTATGTTATAATTGCTGTCTATATGGATGATTTGAATATCATAGGAACTCCAAGAGAGCTTCCTAAAGCAGTTGAGTACTTAAAAAGTGGATTTGAGATGAAAGACCTTGGAAAAACAAAATTTTGTCTTGGGTTACAAATTGAACATTTTAAGGATGGAATTCTTGTGCACCAAGAAACTTACATAGGAAAAGTGTTGAAAAGATTTTATGTGGACAAATCACATCCACTAAGCACTCTAATGGTGGTAAGGTCACTAGATGTTGAAAAGGACCCCTTTCGACCTCCGAAGGATGATGAAGAAATTCTTGCTCCAGAGATACCTTACTTAAGTGCAATTGGAGCATTAATGTTTCTCGCTGGTCATACACGACCTAATATATCATTTTCTTTAAATCTTTTAGCGAGATACAGCTCGTGTCCTAGAAGGAGACATTGGAGTGGAATAAAGCAAATATTTTGCTACCTTCAAGGTACGAAAAATATGGGTTTATATTTTACTAACCAATGCAAAACTAGTTTAGTTGGTTTTGCAGATGCAGGATACATGTCCGACCCCTATACTAGTCGATCTCAAACTGGTTATGTTTTCACAAGTGGAGGTACTGCAATTTCTTGGCGTTCGGTGAAGCAAATAATCACAGCCACTTCATCAAATCATGCGGAGATTCTAGCAATTCATGAAGCAAGTCGAGAGTGCGTTTGGCTACGAAATGTGATACATCAAATCCGTGATTCATGTGGTATATCTTCTGGAAATGAGGCACCTACAATATTACATGAAGACAATACAACATGCATTGCTCAACTTAATGAAGGATACATCAAGGGTGATCGAACCAAGCATATTGCGCCAAAGTTCTTCTTCACTCATGACTTACAGAAATGTGGAGATATCAAGATACAACAAGTTCGTTCAAGCGAGAATCTAGCAGATCTGTTTACCAAGGCACTTCCTAATTCAACATTTCAGAAGCTTGTTCGTGACATTGGGTTGCGTCGACTCGATGAACTCACCTGATGCACTCATCAGGGGGAGGAAATACGCGCTGCTTTCTTTTTCCCTTAGTTATGGTTTTATCCCACAGGGTTTTCCTAACAAGGTTTTTAACGAGGCAACATCCCCACGCGTATTAAAAGATTATGTACTCTTTTTCCTTCACTAGGATTTTGTCGCATTGGATTTTACCTAGTAAGGTTTTAACGAGACATAACTCTTAATGTAATGGACATCCAAGGGGGAGTGTTGTGGATAAATATGGTTGTCCATATCTATTAGCTATAGATTAGATGAGTTAGAGTCCTACTAGTTTACTATTGCTTGGAGAGCACTCCGATGTACTCTATATATATACTATGATTTCATATGAATAATACATCTCTTCCTTATTCTCTTTAATTTAGAACAGTTTAGATTTATTTATTTATTTTTGTCACCAAAAGGTTAATACTATACTACTATTAACAATAAAAATGAAAAGGAAATACTACCAAATTGACTTGTTTCTGTTGAGAAATATTCATATTTGTATAATTAACAAATTTAAAGTTTTAGGCTATGTTTGAAAAATTAGCTTATTGGAGCTTATGGAACTTTAAATTTATCTTTTTCAGAAACTCAAGCTAGTAACATTGTTTGGTAAAAAAAATACACAAGACTATTATAAGAGCTTATTGAAAAAATAAGCTCCTAATAAGTTCTTAAAAAATAAGCTACTCCAATCAGCCTTTAAAAAATTGTAGAGCTTACGAAAGATATAATTACATAAATACCCCTAACTAAATATTTTTATCTTATTTATGTTTTACTTTTTTTGTCATTTCATGTCAATTTACACTTTAAGTTTCAGCTCCAACTACTTTGTCAAACATTTCTATAAAAAAAATATAAGCTCCAAATTTCAGCTCAAAATAAACTTTACACTTTAAGTTTCAGCTCCAGCTATTTTTGTCAAACACACCCTTAGTATTATTCTTAGTTTTGCCACACACCCTTAATATTATCTATCTATCAGTATACTAATATGGTTTATTATATCATATCAAGTGTCCAACAATTAGGGGTGTTCATTAAACGGTTTAACCCGAATAATCACCCGATCCAAATGTATTTGGGTTTGGTTTATTTGGGTATGCTTTGGGTATTTGGTTAAAATCGAATTCAATTCGTTTTTTGGTTTGGTTTTGTTATTCACCTTAGACTTTGGGACCTAATCGAATACCCGATTACTTATTAGGCATGTTATATTTTAGTAAATGTAGTTAGATATTAAATAAGAAATAATTAGAAAGGCCAGGTTAACTCAAACAAGAATCTGGAATGACTCCATGTATTACTTAAAAGTGGATCAATGACCTAATGTATTATTGTGTCTAATCATCTAATAACTTTGTATAGTAATAATTGCACCAAATAACTCGATGCATCCCATAATCATTCATAATCATTTATAGATTAAGATCAAACAATTACGCATAGTAATAGTTGAAACAAATGGAAACAAATCAAATTGTATATATCTCAACACCTCGTGTTTGTATATAGCTAATTTAAAGGTGTTACATATTCTAACTATCGATAAACTTCAGATAGTGTGTTTGTTGATAGATACGAGGAGGATTCGGTTTTCAAACCATTTCTTCCATCAAGATTTCGAATTACTCATACATTTTGGTTTTATGGGCCATAAACCGATTAACCCCATGGTTAATTGGTTGGTTTGATTTGGTTTTGCCTACCTTTGGTTTGGGTATTGAACGATTCTAACATATTCTCAAAACCAATTAACCCAAATCCAATAAATCAAATAAACCGATAACCGACCGATTGAAAACTCCTACCAATAATTGCACAAGATACAATTAACAAAAGTTTCAGGTGATATACAAAATGATGTCACCGTCACTTTCGTCTAGCTACCTGTCGCTATCACAAAAAAACCTAAATGGAAAAAAAAGGATACAACTATGTCGTATTATGATATGTATGGCAATGGGTATCGATAGAAAATAAATGTTTTACTATTATGTATTCAAATTAAAATTTAAAATAATTTCTTATTTTATATATTCAAGATTTCTATAACAAATGACATAGAATAGTTATATTAACTGATCGAGAATTTTATAAAAGCTCACCCTACCATAAAACAATTCGTAGTGGGCAACCAAAAGACATGCCAGATGCCACCTATATTTGACCACATCAGAAGGATCCAAAATGGCAAAATCCTATTTACTCATTATTGATTGGCTAATATAGAAACTGTAACCTAATGTAAACTTTGGTAATAATACATGAGTCATAAATCTACAAAACTTGTTAATTACGTATTAAAAAATATGAATTTCACCACTAAGCTACCATCACACAGACATATATATATGAATTACTATTCACTAATTAACTAATTAATCCAATCATTTCAAAGTTATGAGTTTGTCTTTAAGCTTCTAGGGTCAATGAAAGTGACACTGACTTTAAATATCTAATACGTGATTCATGCATTATTTGTTTAATAGCAATTCTACTTCTAGTAATGGTATACGAGCTACCCTTCTATAAAATATTATAGAGTAAATTCTGTAAATGGTCCTTATGATTTACATTGATTCACGAAATTCGTTCGTATATTTTATTTTTCATTTTTTAGTCAAATAAGTTTATATTTTATTCAAAAATGATACATTCTCCACCTAAAATTACTAAAGTACCCTTACTCTTGTCATTTTCAGATAGTAAGAATCTAGATGGTCAAAGGGTATTTTAGTCATTTTAAGTGGATGATTGACTGTTTTCGAGTAAAACGTAAACTTATTGTACTAAAAGAAGTGAAAAATAAAGTATATGAATGATTTTTGTAAATCGGTATAAATCATATAGACCATTTATAGAATTTACTAAAAAAAAATATTACAGTGGTCATGATCAGACGTGTTTTAATTTTCAACAAAAAGAAATAAAAAATGGACAAGGAATTCAATTATTAAAAATGGTCGTATCAAAGAATCTTCGTCTAATGAGACCCACATATTTATACTGTTTGTTTTAAATATTTGTATTTACAAACAATGATCTACAACGTGCGTTTCTCGTTCTATGAGAAAAAAAATAAAAATAAAAATTTGACGGCACTACATATATCTTGATTGCTTGATTGCAAATAGTGGTGTACAATCTCAGTTTTTTTTCGAAAACCGGTTCGGGTACAATATTCAAATCGGTTATTGGTCAAAGGTCAACAAGTGACTTTTGTTAAAAATCGATTACGAACAAAACCGATTTTGAAAAAACAAAACCTGAAGTGGTTATAACCGGTTATGAACCGGTTCAGTTATTAAAACCGGTTATGAACCGGTTCGGTTATTTAAAACCGGTTATAACCGGTTTTTTTTATAAAATTCTAAAAAGAAAAAAAGTTTGAGCATAACAAGAATAAACAACGTAAACTTCAACTTTTATTCAATAAACTCATCATACATTATTCGAACATTTGGAATGGAAACATAAACTTAATAAACTCATCATAAACTTCAACTTTTATTAATATACGAACATAAAACTTAATTCGTATTTTCGTAGAGAGCGACATCTAATTCGGAGCTAGCCTAGCGCGAAGCATCATCGAGAGCGATTTCTTCATCGGAAAGTGAGAATGCCATACCCGTTTCCACCTCAACATCGTGTAAATCTTCTTGGTATTGTAGTTCACCTTCAAAACTTGAAATGTGTTGTATACGCTCTGATGCGTCTAAGTGATCCTTCAAGCAAATACACATCTCTAATGATGCCGGTGTGAGTCTTGTTCTTCGTATGAATATACACTGCCACTAATAGAAAAAACGGATTCCAAACCTACCGTAGAAGTTTGGACGGTTAGTAAATCTCGAGTCATGGCGGTTAGAACGGGAAATTGAGATTCCCATCATTTCCACCAAGCCAAAATATCAAATTGTGCGAATTCATTGAGTCCCATAGTGGATATAAAATCGGTTCCAGTATATCTCCCAAATTCGGTTATCCCAAGTTGGTCACCATCACTCCTAGCCCGTTTAAAGTTTTCTTGTCTTAAACTATTATATAAATTAATTATCGGATCCCTAGATGTAGATGTACTACACGATGCCAAAATAGAAGTTGAAGAAACATTTGTTGAACCATATTTTTGAAAATAAACATTAAATAAATCTTTAAAACATTTGTTAATATAAGTTTTTGCATTTGTTGCAAACCGTGGGTCCTCGTCACTCAACTCTAAATCCTTACAAATTGAATCGATAAGTAGTTCCACCCCGTTAATGTTCAAATATGGATTCAATGCGGCGGCACAAGTAATTACTGGTGGCATTTCTTTGAAATATATTTTTAGTTTTTCTTTCATGGGTTTTACCATTATTGGATATACATCACAATTAATTCGTATTTGCTTAATTTTTCACACATTAAATAAATTTGATTAAGTACCAAATGTATGGTGGGATAATAAGTACCCCGATAATAAAGTAGTTGTGGTTTTAAAAACTTTGAGCAATTCGGTTATTTTTATAATAATATCCTAATAATGGTTTGAAAATGGTATAGTTTTACCCTTATTGGCAAGGTCATTATGAAAACTTTGTAAAGTTGGGCGTTGGCGTAAACCACATAAAAACATTTTATAAGTCGAATTCCATCTTGTAGAAACGTCCTAATTAGGGGTTAAAAAAATGAAATCCGTATCCTTACACAATTTCATATAATGTTTATATCTAGCTTTACCCAAACAAAATATATCTTGTAACATAGTTTTAAAAGCGTCTTTTATGAAACTTATTTGTTCAACCGCTAGTCTGTCTTGCACAACCAAGTTTATGATGTGTGCAACACATCGACTATGAAAAAAAACGCCCTTCAAAGGTGGTTGGTATTTTAGTGTTAGTCTTCCTACGACGTTTGTATTATTACTCGCGTTATCAAATGAGATTAAAAAAACCTTTTTTCTAATTTAAGTTCTTTTATTACATCTTGTAATATATAAAATAAATTTTTACCCGTGTGATGTACTCAAAGTTTTCAAAAGCAATCGTACGCTTCATCATTTGTCACGTTACGGGATCAACCCAATGCGCGGTAACACAAAGGTATGAACCGGGCAAACCATGAGGAGCTGACCAAACATCGGTTGTTAGGTTTTCAATAATTTAATACAATAATGTCTAAGAGTAGCATGACTTACTTGATTATATTGTGATTGAAGAGTACTTTGAATCACCTTAGTAAGCAGAGGGTTGTCGAAGTGGTTGAACGTCAAACCTCATATGTTCTCGACAACGCTCCACCTCATATGTAAATATACCCCCATCTCGTGCCATAGATGTTGGCTCCTCTTCCGGAATAGGTTTGAGTGCACCGCAAAAAATTTCTTTATGTTGCTTCAACGTTGAGTTGGACTCGGGTTTCAAAAACTTTCTGCAATGTTTACAGTGAGCTTTAATCGAGCCATCTGACAACAATACTTTGTTGAAATTACACCACACCTCTTAGTTTCGTTTTATTTCTAAAATTTGAACAATCTTTGGTGCATTTGAAGAACCAACACTGGTGGAAGTTGAACCGGATTGAATTGCCATTTGAGAAATGAGAATTTTGTATGCGTTTTTGTATGCGTTTTGAGTGTTTCAAGAGTGTTTGAGTGTTGTGACTAAACCAAACTCAACATATCTATTTATACTAATTTTGGATGGCAAAATAGTAAAAAAAAAAAAAAAATTAAAAACGGCTATATCACATTTTTCCGTTGAGTTAACGACTAAGTAAAAAAACCGGTTATAAAAACCGGTTTGGAAAAACCCGAACCGAGCCGGTTCCTAACGGTCATATTCCAAACCGGTTAAGAACCGGCGGTTTGGGTCAAACCCAAACCGGTTTGTCAATAACCGATTTTGACCGGTTACGGTTTCAGTTTTCTTTTTCTGTTTCGGTTTCGGTTTCGATTTTTTTGAACACGACTATTTGCAAATAACAAGTGGTGTTCCATGGTTCGGTTCAAATGGTTCTTGATAAAAATCAAAATGTAAATGAATATTTCACATTTTTTCAATAATCACAAGTATGCGGTTTTGGTTTTGCTATTTTTCGGTTCCAGTTCGATATTTTCAGTTTTTATAACCGAATTTTATGTTATGACTAAATTATAATTGTTGAGCTTTTATTTGATCAGAATTTTTGGCTATAATATAAACAACGGATGCTTTATTAGGTTGTAAATAAATATAACATGCAATTAATAATATGTAGATTTTTGATACCATATAAATGAAGAAAAATGATTCGTAAATTTAAACTTGTAAACTTAAATATATGTCTCAAATTTTGATTGGTAGATTTGAAAAATTGATTGAATGAGATTAAAAGAGAGAAAAAATTCAACTAATAAGAGAAGTATGCATACTTTTAGGTTTATGTAATTAGACATGTATAATATTACTCTGATTTCAGAATTTAACAACACAATGGTCAATTATTATGTAACAACAGTTCAAAATTTTACATAAAAAAAGAAGTTAAATACACAATTTTACATAAAAAAAGAAGTTAAATACACAATTTTACTGCGAAAATAGTAGATCGTATTTATTTCAATATTTTTTAATAATTTGTATAGTAAATATGAAATAAAAATATCTAATTAATTAGTAATTAAATATCGATTTGGTGTTTAAGTATAACCCAAATCGCACCAAAATATTTTGATCGTTGCATCATCAAAAGTCAATAAAGCTGTAGTCTTTGTGCACCTGGCAACAACCTCCCATCCACCACCGTAAGCCGAGACACTTGCATTTATCACGTGATTCCAGGCCAAAAGGATCGGTTTCGAGGAACAGTGCAACATTGATATATTAATTAATATTGGCAGGAAAACATTACATCAGAGATATTAAATGTAAGCGAAATAAATAGGTTACTTTACTTTGTAAAAATGTTCAATTAAGTTATTAAACTATTAATTTGTTCGATTGAATTACTAAAATTAATAAAACATGATATGTAAGTTACTTAACTTATAAATATTAACACTAAAATCATTTTACTTAACGTTTGAATTCAAGTAAGTTACTTAACTTATAAATATTACAATTCACAAAATTCTAATTTAGATATGAAAATAGTTTAGTAATCCAATTGATCAAATTAATAATACATTAACCTACTTGAACATTTTGACAAAGTACGGTAAAATATTTATCTATTAACCCTAAAATATATAGATATTTTACTTAAACATATACGTTTAATTCATACATACATTTTATTAATAGTTTCCACACCTACTTTATTTATTTATTTTTGATTTGAGTAATATTAAATGTGTCAAAAAATATTGCTAAATCTTAGATATAGTTTGTACTAATATGTACTAATTTTCAATCACATATTTACGCCTATATTTTAGATATACTTTGAATTATAATTATAATTTAGACATTTAAAGTTAAATGTTGAAAAAGAAAGATAGTGAAGTGATCGAGATCTTGATGCGGGTCCAAGTGTTGAAGATTGGGCCTTGATGTTTATGGAGGCCCAAGATCGAATGAAGAAACGAGCTTCACGAAAACAGCCATAACTTGGGCTACGGGCCCATCTCCTGGTAAACCGCCGTAGGCGGTTTACTCAACTTCCAGGTCCAAAAATGACTCCGAAAAGAAGTTATGGGCCATTTTATGTTTTTATTTTTATTTTGGGCTTCTGTTTTGGGCTTTTATGTTTGGCCCGTTTTGTTTTTAGGCCCAATTCGAAATTCTGATTTGTTATTTAGGGTTCGTGTTGAGCCAGAAATATTTAGTTTTTGAATTTTATGAAATCGAATTTTCTCTCAATTTTCGTTCTACGATTTGAGTTGAATAATACCTAACCGCGACATTCTTTGTAAATCAACGTGTTTAGAAGAGATTTTCCTGGTATTCATAGGAATCAACAGGTTTAATCTAGTTATCTTATTTGCAATCTACATCAGATCTTGATTCAATTGATACTTGCAATTGACCGATCTAAACTCAAACTGAAAACATTAAATGTAAATGTAGATGCAAACGTACCTGATGATAACGAAAGGGTTAATAATTTTATACCTTAGCATTCATTCAGTTTTCAGTTTAATTCTCTAAGTGTAATTTTTCCCTCTATTTCATTACTAATTATATTATATTAACTTTGTGTTATCTAAATGTTGAAGTGACGCCCTTTACTTTTATTAATTAACTCGACTCGATCGGTGTTATAATTTCTAAATGTTTATCGCAGTGGTTTGATACTCACAAGCTTTCACGTTGAAGTTTGACATTGTTTTCAGAAAGAAAAAAAAACACCATTTTCACGTTACTTCTTTTGGAAAGGAAATCATACCAGTTAAATTAAATCAACATATATAATGTTGTTGAAAATCTGAGTATATACTTTCTTTGTCGACTAATTCAAACTGTTGCGAAAAAAATATATATGTATTACAAAATAAAATATAATTCAAACTGTTGCGAAAAAAAGTTAAGTCATAGCTT
The DNA here is from genome assembly GCA_963930675.1 of Gnaphalium uliginosum. Classification (NCBI taxonomy): domain Eukaryota; kingdom Viridiplantae; phylum Streptophyta; class Magnoliopsida; order Asterales; family Asteraceae; genus Gnaphalium; species Gnaphalium uliginosum. The sequence goes on from OZ005681.1 coordinate 19,306,181, forward strand.
AGATAATACAATACCACCTAATACACATTTATTTTATCAATTATACATTATACATTACTACATTCAATATGTAAAGCTTATTCGATATACTTAGCATAAACGACACGGAATGTAAATTAAAACATAATTTATATTGTGAAACAAACACAAACAATCCAACGATGCTTACTCTTGGCATAGGAGATCGATTTAGATGGGATCATTTTTGATGTGATGGGTCTCGATATCTTTAGTGACACTCAGAACGAAATCCATCAAACTATCTGGATCTGGAATACTCTCGTTGAGCTTCTCGTAATGAAAAGTCCAAGTAACGATGTTCTCTTCTCCATTTGTATCAACATGAACCGTGATCAAAAAGGTCTTGTAAGCCTCCAATATATCGCCCCCGATTACCTTGAAGCACACCGACTTTTTCTCCTCATCGATTGCTTCAATTTCTTCTTTTGCCACTTTTGGCTTCCCATCTATATACCATATGATAAAAGTATATATATCACAATTAGTTAAATTATAAAACAACAAGGTCCGTCTCTAAGTTTCTTAAAGATGTCCCTGGAAACAACTAAATGTTATGTTCGTTATAGAATAATATTAATCATGCAATTAATAAAATGAAAGTTGTTACCATGAAAAAAGTTCCAAGTGATGATTGATCCAACAGTACCCCATTCATGACCATCGTGCAGATCAACACCTTTTATGTACTCAGGGCTCATATCGGCTATGTGGTGTGGCCGATATCGAAATATTTCATGGAACACATCTCCATCTGACTTGATGGTTATTTGCTTTGTTTGGATTCCACTTAGAGCCATCGATATGATCTCTTTTGTTTTATGAAATAAGCAAATTGAAGAAGAAGTCAACTATGAAAATGGTTTCAGCTCTTTGGCTTTATATAATAAATTGGGTTCTGCATGCTCAATTATTTCTAGTTTAATTGCTCCTCACTCCATGTAAAATAATTAATAAATAATAAAATATTAAAATAATTTCATATTCATAGTTAAACAGATAACGTTCATTGTACAGCTCGCCATCCCTAAATGTGTGGAAGTGTAATAGTAATATATGGGAAAATAATTTGTGGGGAAGATACTCAGGTTTCAACCGTTTTAAAAAATGATGTATATATACATATAAATATATACATTTATATATATATATATATATATATATATATATATATATATATATATATAAAAGGTAGAGTTCTAATGAGAATACTTTTAAAATAAGAACGACTAAGAACACCTCAAATGCACACATATATAAAATAAAATCATTAGATTCACACTCATATATATATATATATATATATATATATATATATATATATATATATATTAAGAAAATGTAATTTAATTATACACCTAAAACCTTTCATACTACTAAAATATAGTAGAATGTTTAAAGTTAACCTTTAACAAAAGATCATCAAAGTAATTTGAAGATTAAATTGAAATTTAAATTCACAAAATATATATATAAATATAATCCTTAAAATAAGTCGAATGACTATTGTACGAAGTGTTATATATAAATTGAAATACAATTACAACATAATTTCGTTGTTTCAATAGTTGGTTAACGTATGCTTTATTCGAAAAGTCTAAAGTTCGATTCTCATTAACTTCGTTTTGTAAATATATTATATTATATATTTTGAAGTTTTAAAACTCAATTGAAGAGTTGTCCCATGTCGGGTTTTGACCGAACCGTCGGCTCTTGACCGGCTCATATACAAGTGATTGAACCGCTCAATTAAAATCGGTAACGCAACTGATTCGTTGGACCAGTAAGACCGGGCGGTCCGGTTTCACAACCTTGATAATAACACGCAACCTTATATGTTGTTCGAGTTTAAAATGAGGATGAATATTGTGTGTCATTTATGATATTTTTATTGGTGTTTTTATGTAGTGGCATCTTTACAAATTGTCATTTTACCAAAATACATATATTGTCAATCAATAGCATATTTTTTACACACAAAAAAAAACTCGATCGAGTAGTTGTGTATAGACACTATAAATATCTGAATTTAGTTAGTTGAATTTTCATACACTAAACTCTAGACGTTACCAACATACTTTATTTACCAAGTTGAGACCATATATTGTATATTACATTTAGATGCTTGGTCATTTTTATATCCATGCAAAGGATGTTAGGAAATTAGGTTTATTATTTTAAATTGTATTATATTTTAGAGAAAATTATATAAATCGTCATTTAAGTTTAATTTAAATTTTATTGGCAGTTCTTTACAAATTTTAATTACACAAATCATCATTTCTTTTGAAACTTGTTGCGCCGATAGTCCTTTAGACTAACGATTGTTAGCTCTCCGTTAAAAAGGACTATGTGTGATATTTTTTTATTCTTTTGATTTTTTGAGTAAAATATAAATTATAAAATCTAAAATATGTATAAATACATTATTAGCTACACAAACAATCATTTTTAGTTTCCTCACCTAAATATCAAATTTTATAGTCCACCACTCAAATCCACCATCTTTCACCACCCTTATACATTTGTGGCTTAAAGATTTCACATATTTGATTACCAGTTTTCAACACGATTCTATTTTAAAGCTAGAATTTTTATTTGAAATATTTTTCGAGTAAGGAATGGATGCAAAATAGAAGATGGGATGGCTACCAAAGTTGCGATGAGATAAGATGAATGGGTGACGGAGGGTCCCCAGGTGGTGAAAGATGGTGGTGGACTATAAAATCTGATGTTTCAATACAGAAGAGGACTGAATTTGATGATGAAATTGTTAAGTGAAATGAGGAAGATGAAAGTGATTGCTAAATAAAATGGAAAAGATGAAAATGATGTTGTGTGCACCTAATAATGTATATGGGTATTTGGACCACCCACTGGAGTCGCTCCATGTTTCATGGAGCACGACCGAACTCCCCACAAGGTCGAACATCACCGGACAAATTACCTCCATCATATATACCACAATGTCCGAGCGAGAACTCGCGCGGATTAAGCCTTAACATTGTGGGCTATGCACTTCATTGGTGGTAGGTACATTTATGATAAATAATACCAATGAGAAATTTCGAACCCGTGACCTGAAGGAAGTTACGGTTTACCCTTACTGCTAGGCTATTTAGTTATTGGTTGTGCACCTAATAATGTATCTACACATATTTTGATTTTATAATTTACATTTTACTTAAAAAATTAAATGAATAAAAAATATATCACACATGGTCCTTTTTAACGGAGAGTTAACGATCGTTAATCTAAAGAATTATTATCGTAACATGTTTCAAAAGAAAGAATGATATGTGTAATTAAAGTTTGTAAAGGACTGCCAATGAAACTTAATGTAAATTTAAATAATGATTTGTGTAATTTTCTCTATATTTTACCTCTTTTACTATTGTATTAAGTGTACTTTTAAAACTTATATTACATGTATTGAACCTGTCAATTCTATCTATTGTGTTTATATTTTTATTTTTTGTCCTTCTATTGTATGTTACCCTATAACATACACATTTTCGTTTTTGCCCTTTTATTGAATCCCTATAACATACAATAGAAAGACATAAAACGAAAATATACATACAATAGACGGAATTAACAGATTCAATACATACAAGACAAAACGAAAGTACGTCTTATACAATATAGAGTAAAAGAGATAAAATAACATCCACGAACATCCCAGCAGATCATCGTTTTAATTTCTTATTCGATTCGATTAGTAAATGCTATTTGATAAGTAAATGTTTCTTTTTAATTTTCAATTGATATCCCCCAAATCACATATCCAACATGTAAATCCAAATTTCAAAGAACGATTATTTGATGTAAATTCAGACGATCAAATAATACAATTTCATAAAGGATTATGAAATAATACAAGTAGGTTAGTTTCCATAAAGGTTTTCAACCGTAAAAGGTGATCACTAAATTCAGACGATCTTTTTTCATACTACAAAGTGCGACTAAATTCTTCACCCTTCAAAAGATGGCACGATTTTACAAAATATATATTCAACATTATACGGCTAAAAGTGTGGTAGCCTTTTATATTTTTGTCAATCTTTTACTTATCCCCATATTTCATGCTTAAAATTGTGACAAAAAATTTTGGTTTTTAACATTATATAAGTGTTTAGTTTCCTCATAATATAAAAGAATAATAACAAAACTGCACATATGATTCGGTACTGTTACCTTTAAATGAGGATCCGTTTGTGTAATAATTACATGTGTTTTTCTTTTAACTTTTTTATACTTTCTCACATTTATATATAACGTACCATAAACATGATTTTACACACGTGCAGTTAATAATTTTACTGTAGTGATCGACTAGTGACCTTAATAAAGTCATTCGAATAAGTACTAAGATAAATAACGTATGTTTTGTCTACTTAAAATTGATAACATGCATGTTCTATACTAGAAGGATTAAAGACAACAAACACCTACATATATTCATGGGCAAATGGCCCGAAAAGGTAGCTAACCTGTCAAAATTTAACAATAAAGAAAATATCACTTTTACATATGCTCAAAAAGGACCCACATTTGAACATAGCATAAACAAGTTTAAGTTATTAAAAAAGTTCAATTAAAGGTGTAATTACGATTTCATTTTTTCTCTTTCAATTTTTGATCGGTTTTAACTGATGTGGGACTTAAATCTCAAATATTCAATTAATACCTGACATTTTTGACCTAGAAAACATACGATATAAACACTAATTTTACTTTTTGAGTGTTTAAACCCGAATTTTATTTTTAGTGTTTAATTCTTTTTTGACACGATTTCAAAATGTTTAATCCTTTTATAACACGATTTCAAAATACTAAATTCTTTTATGACACGTTTTTGAAAATGAAACAATAATTTACCCTTAATTGAACTTTTCTGACAACTTAAATCCTTTTATGACATTATTTTAAAATGTAAGTTCTTTTTGGGCATTGACAAAATTCACATTCCCGTTATTGTCAAGTTTAGACAAGTTGGTTACCTTTTTGAACTATTTGCCCTTCATTCATTCATTTATTAAATCATAGAAAAGTAATTGATTTAATAAAAATAAAATAGTTGAATACCCTTAAACATGTTGTCGGGGCAACCCGATTACACATACACTAGCCCAAATCCGACCTGGAAAATAAACAGTTTGGCTTGTTGATGGGTTGAAAATCAACCCTAACCCATTTATTTTCGTATCAAGGTTTCGAGTCGTTTCAAGAATTTCCATCTGTATACAGACATACATAGAAATTGGCACCAGGGTGAACCAAGATCTCACTGACATTTTCACCTGGTCAGATAAAAACTCCCATCCCTATCCTAAAGCCATGTGGTCTAAATCGAATATTAAGTTGAACAAAACATATTGGAGTCTCTGTTCTATTTTAGTTGGATATGAACATATATGATTAATATTGATATGACTATATGAGCTACAGCATACATGTACTTCGTATAAGGAAATGTGGTCTCCAGATTCAAGATTGTTGGAGAAAAATTGTGGATCCTAATGGGATTGCTGCCCGCATAGGATCGTGGTCATGGTTTGGGATCGGCCATAAGATCATCGGTCCAATTTTGCTTCACTTGAATTTTTAAACTACAAATAGACTAATTTTGTCTATCAAGGAATGAAAACAAATGGCTAACTAGCTAAAAGTAAATTTCATGAAGTCTTCGACTTATAAAACCTAATTTAGTGATCTGAATCTCCATGAGTTCTATTTCACTATCATGTAGGAACCTTGAACCTTTGATGGTATATTAGTTGGATCTTGTGATCCGATCTTGTGAAGATGAAAATGAGACTGACAACCTTGGTTAGATGTATGTAATAACACTTGGTCTAGAATTACTTCTTTAAAAGATCCGAGACGTCTTTTCTGGAGCTGACTGGAACTGGAGAAGCAGAAAACTCCTTTTTCCTATTTGAAACAAGCGTAGTATCTTCCGTCTTACTAGAATCGTCACTTCCTACAGATGTACTGGGAGATGACGCCCCAACTATCTGCACAGTTAAACTTCCACCTGCAGGAATCATGCCCCAGTTTTTGATTTTATATGTGCAAGTAGGAACAGTTTGCAAATTGCAAGTTAGTGGACATTCCAAAATTATTATCATTATCATGCTACTACAAAACACAAAATGTCAATTTCTAATTTCCAAATTCTAGTGTTTGTTTTGTTATTATTTCACCTAAAAGGCTAAATGTGACTATATCTGTACAAGTTAAAACTTAAAACTACACTAAAGAAACTATGATATCAAATTTAGTTAAGAATGAGCTAAAAGAAAATGCTGACCTAGAACAAGAGCAGCCCCAAACCATCCAGAGACACCCCACCTTTCACCAAGGAGAAACCATGCAAAACCAGCACCCCATACTGGCTCCAATCCATAAATTATTGCAGTTTCTGTGGCTGATACATCACGCATTGCTGCCATCTGTTTCAAATGTACGTATTATATTAGCTCAAGATGTTAAAATAAAGAAAGAACATAAACTATGAAGCTTGGTAATATTTCCCAGAAAGTAGGGAACAACAAATTTTGATTGAGGGCGGCAAAATGGGCGGGTCAGTGGCGGTGGGTAACGGCCCAAAACGGGCTATTCTTTTATTTGGGTTAGGTTGGGTTCGATCTGAAACACATTTGTCCAAAAATATATGTAACATATGACTAGAAAAAAGTAAATCATTTCAATTATCATCCAAATATATTGAATATAACGATCTAAAAGGTTATACACATTAAAGAAACACTTTGGAAGATTTTTTACCCTATTACCCATTTTCGTTTTGCCGTTTTAATTTTATGCGTTCGACCCAACAGAGTTTAAACATGACCTGTTAATATGTATATGTGTTAAAGTTACCACGTCTAGGTTCAGAACAGGTCATCTCTGATAAGGTGTGATAAAATTTATGATTTGATACAAGGAATATAACAGAGGTTAACAATTACAAAAAACTTACCTTAAATGTTTATGCAAAAGCATTTCTTCTCAACTTAATTCTTTTTATCAAGAATAACAAATGAAAACTTAAATATCTTACCTCTATCCACAAGCATAGGCCAGTCGTGAACACACCAGTGTATAAAGCCGGTATCCAAGGGAAATTCACAATCCACTTCAAGAACATTGCCCATGTCCAAGACAATGGATGATACTCAAGGGTACCGTCTATCGTCCCTCCAATCAAATACCATATAACAGATGAGAAAGCAACAACACACACCTACGAATTAGAAGGTTGAAAAAGCGTTTAAAAGTATCCATAAACAAAAACGTAACTGTCAGAAAAACATGTTTCCCCAGCACAAGAGTATATAAATTATAAGGTCAAAATTATGTGATTAAAAGAAACACTAACTAAATAAAATTTAAAAGGGTGACCCTTAAAAGATACTTCAAATTGTGGAAGCACGGGCAGGCGTATCAACAATAATATTAACTGACCTCGTATCCAAGGACTGCTAAGAAGTCCTCTTTGTCTGTTTTCCTTGATATATGTTCAGTTCTTAGCATGTGTATACCAAAGAATAACGCGCTTAAAAAGCTCAAAAAATCTCCAACCTGACAGATTTAGTGAAAACTTCATTCGAACCTGGTCATAAAAGTTATGTGCTTGAACGGGCTTCATCTATACATTAGTAATTCATATGTGATTGCAATTAGGTGACCAGAGGTGTAACAAAAAAAAAAAAAATCTTTAGATAATGCTTACACATGGAGGTGAGCCACTAGATTCCAGCATGCCAACCCCAATAATGGACATAAGGGCTCCAAACCAAGTACGGGCCGGAATCACTGCTCCTAGCATACCATCAATCAACGGAACCACAATTACCTGGTTTGGTCATGCTTATAATATCAATAAATACGTACACATTTACAGAAACAACAACAGTTCAATTTAAAAATCATATCATGAGTGTCTTACAGTAAACATGGCAATAAAGGATGCACGCCCAGCATCAGAAGTCAGCAGTGCGAGAGCTTGCATGAGATAGCCTAAACTAGCCCATAAGCCCAACTCAACTCCTGAATTGAAAGTTTGCATGTCACCACGAGCTCTCCAAACAGATGGGAGAAATGGAATGGCTGCAACAGCAAATCTCACCACGGTGAAAGCTGCAGGGTCAACGATGGCCTCAACCTTTTTCAGCACTGGTATGTTACTAGCTACAACATTTAAAACAAACAATTTTATAAGGCTTCAAGTTTTTTAATTAAAAGTGTCTTCAAATTAACAAAAAATGAAGCAGATAGATAGTTAAACATAGGCAACTATAAAGAAACTGAACAATGGTCAAGAGTTCTAGACCAATTCGCTAAGTTCGTCAAAAGTATATAAATATATGAACACGAACTCAGTTCTAGCTAACCTCTAAAAATGACGAACAGAAGTTACTCGGAGTTTGTGCTAAATGTATTTCCTCTTTTGATTAGTTAATGTAGTTGACCAGAAATCGGAAATTAAAATGTACAAGGACCAAAATGTATTTCCTCTTTTGATTGTGCTAAATACATTCCAAGTGAATCATATCAGCACAGTGACCAAAATGTGGATAATTTATGATAATTTTCAACATGAAAACTAAATCTATCTAAATTTCCTAATAAATCCTGACACAGTAAACTAACTATTAGGCAGATAGGGTAACTAAACTAGCATATAAAAATTGGGGAGAATTACATATATCCCATCCTTAAACACCCTAAATATCATATTTCGATACAATCCAAACAGTATCTGGCCATTAACATTCAAATATCAACTAAACTAATCAATAACGAATTTGCAAAAATGGAATATAACTGAAATTATTAATTAATTTATATAAAAAATAGAGTAATATAGATATACCGTAAAGTAAAGTAATAAGGTTCATGAAAATGATGCCCCGAACTTTCTTCGATACAAAGAAACTCCTTGGCCTTCTAAATAACGATTTGTAGTTGAGATTCAACAACTTATTCGGTGATTGCTCTGTTTTAGTTACCGAAACGTCGTCGCTTACTGAAACTTTTACAATCGTGAGTTGTTTATCAGATTTAGTTACAGCATTATTAGGTCTGAATGTACAACACGACGTCGTGTAGGAGGTGAAATAAGAACGTTTTCTGTGAGTGTAGATGATTGAATGAACGGATATGTGTAATGATGACTTTTTTGATGATGATGAGTTCTGCCATTGCCATTGCAATCTCCATGGTGATTGGGCAGCCATGAAGGAGTTCTTCGAGCTTACTGGATGAGTATGAGGGGAAATGACAGTATTGCCCTTGTGGTCAACTGATAACTTTCAGGGTTGGTAGTGTTTGACTGTTATCTTTTCTGTTTCTGTATCACATATTCATATTACATTTTTACTATTATTTTATTGTAAAAAATATCCAATCCAATACATCCAATTTTTTAATGTAGTTTATATTATAATAGTAAAAATTAAATAAAGTAATGGAGAACATTTAAATATTATTTTATCATATTTTAAAATGAATATACAGGTAAGATCGACTGTATTTTACAAATGTTTTATTAACTAAATGAAAATACTATGAATGCTATTACTATGCAAACATAAATCTTTAACTAATATTGTTTATATATATATAAAAACAATATTAGTTAAAGATTTATGTTTGCACAGTAAACAATATTGTTTATGTTTGCACAAACAATATATATATATATATATATATATATATATATATATATATGAGTCCGTTTCTGAGAGAAGAAAATTTAGAAATAGAAGAGAGAGAAGCAATTTGATTCAGTATTTTAGTACTATGATTCAAATTGTTATTACCTATAACTTTTAAATCATAGAAACAAATGACTGAATCTTATTAATAAATTATTGAACCAACGCAATAAAATGTAGAATTATAATAATAAAAGTTTGAATCATAGTTATAAAATATCGAATCATATTGCTACTCCCACTTCTCTCCCTAAATTTTCTTTTTTTTTATCCTCCTACTATATATATATATATATATATATATATATATATATATATATATATATATATATATATATTAGTCCTAAAACACCCGTGTATACACATGGTCCAATGAATTTTTATTTAATTTTTATAATACGAATTGAATCCTTATATAATTAAATTATAACGTTCTTATTAGTTAAGAAATATGCAATATTATTTGAAATTAAAATATGAGATCGGAGTAAATAGTAAATTTTTAACGTTATCCATTTAATATAAGTCAAAATATATTGAACTGTAAAGGTTTATCTAATTATACATAAGCAAATGAAAAGTTTGAAGAAATAATAAAATGTTGCGATTATGAACGATTAAGTTGAAATACGGAGCATAAACTACATTCTTTGTAACACCTCTTTGAACACTTCATTTGTCATTTTATTTATATAGGATATCGTTAGTTATATTGATTTTTGAATGTCATGTGTTTAAATGCAGGGCGAATATAATGAATGGCATATTATTTGATGTTTTTGGTAAACCAATTATGAGTATATGTAGATCGTCCCGGTGTTGATGAACGACATATTGTTATACTGATTCGATTTGTTAAAGTTTTGTTATGTGACAGTTGTTAATAACAATCCGATTCGTTGACTTGGATAAATTTTTGTTGTTTAGGTACTCCATTCTTTACCAATTGTTCATTGACTACTAACATGTTTGATGTAACGTAAAAAATTATGTTTTTACGTACTTTATTCCTCACTAGTTGAGCTAATATTTGGTGAAAACATCTTAAAACAATGTTTATTTACTAAAATTCACCAAACTAGTTCAAATATAGGGGTTGCAGCAAAAATCACTAGAAAAGTCCAAATAACATGCAAAACAAGGCAAATGACTCTAACCCGATTCCTCCACCTTTTATTTACCCTATGAGATACACCTCTTGACTAATCTTATATGATTCCATAGGTGATTACTAGGTCGGGGAATCAAGAATCAAGCAAAACGGATAAGAACAGAGGAGATACGGCATCTAAAGATCAACCGAATGTATTCCAAGCACGTATAAGCTACAGATATACAAAATACGTGAAATTGGTATCATTAGAAGTGTAACGGAATTACGAGATCGTAGACAAAAGAATGAAGTCAAACGGATAAGTAACGAAGAAGATACGACCCAAACAAGCAACGAACGAATAATCGGACAACGGGCAAAAACCAAACGGCACCCCTAGGTGCCGTATATACGGCCCCTATAGGTGTCGTATACGGCATCAAAATCCTCCGGTGATGCCATTTTTCAGTCCCCATTTGGTTTAGTGCTGATTTGTGCTTGTATTGTGTGCTTTGGGGATTGTACATGAGGTTTGAGACTTTGCCTATAAATAGAGGTCTCCCCATTCATCATTCAACACATCCCACCACTCTCACACCTGAAAACAATTTATATGATTACTATCACCGATTAAATGATTAGGTTTTCATAGATGACTTAAATTTATTAAATAAAGTTTAACATGTATGCAATAGTTATGATGATTTATATGAATAATGATGAGCAATTCAGCTGACTGCTAGTCAGACTGTCTCAACTTATTCCGCAGGATAATTCATGTTCATGTTATTGTTTACTCAAAAATTCATGCCATGATATAGATATCTCAGATGTCTGAAATTGGGGAATAAGATTCGAGAATAGTTGTCAGTTGAATTAGTCAGTACATTTAGGAGAATTTTCGATATATATGCCACTCTATATCTATTATCCTCGTGACATACTATCTATCAAATTGCGGACAACTCTACGTTAGATATTTAATAGGATAGGAGTTATAGCTCATTAGGAAATATAGGAATAATCCAGGAGAGTAATATGGAACCTCAAAATGATACAACGGAAACACTGTAAAACGGCTGAGTACTCGGTATAGCACTAGAAACACCGACGGATTTAGTACAAACGCGTGGAAGCTGAGAAAAGGCCATAAGTTCAATACTTTTTATTATTCAAGTTTTCGAGATACTCGATCTCACTGGATTAGTCATCATATATAGAGGTGTCGCACCCCCAAATTTGTACAGCGGAAGCAATTCGGGTCGGGGCGCGACTAATCAAGTACTCATTGCACAAAGATATAGCAAACGACCTCTAAATGAGACGTTTGAAAAGTAGTTACCATATATATATATAGTAGAGTTTGGAAACACAACATAGCGTTTACATCACAAAATGTAGTTCCCTAGAGTCCGTGTATAGAACGGGAGATTCTATTACATAACAAGTTTACAAAAAGTAATGCTAAAGAATCTCCGTAAAAATGCAGTGTAGAAATCATACGACTCTAGCTAAAGTAGCCAGGAGTAAACCTACTCCGTTTGTGTACATGAGAATACATGCTAAAAAGGGTCAACATGAATGTTGGTGAATCTCACAGGGTTGTAAGTAAGCAGTTTGAACACAAGAGTTTATCAGCGTTTGCAATCAATCAAAAGTAAGTATGTATGTATATACCGTTGCCATGAGCTCATAGTCGAAGCTTAACCCGTAAATAAGTAAAGTACAACCAAGTACAATATGTTGCCCCCGCGAGTGCCTAATCCAAACACTCGTACGAAACAAATATATGTCGCTCGTTTATACATAACGGTTCATGGTAGCGCTACTACCCCGGGCGGGGAGGGTCAGTCCCTAATGGATACATTAACTAATATTCGCGCTTAAGTCCTTAACTAATGAAACTATGATGGAGGGACTTCAGTGGATTAGTAAGTAAACTCATGCAAGCCCGTATAAAAAGTAAGTAATTTAGCATTTGTGTTCATGTAAAAGCAGTTAAGCATTGTATCTCACTCCATAGTAGAAAAACAGTAAATGACTCACTTGAGTCTTTGCAAGTAAGCGTTTAAATTGATAACGTGTATCCGGAAGTAATAATCAACCAGTAGGTTCTCCGAACCCGCAATCTTCTAATGCCCTAAGCACATAAGGTTGTATGTAAGTGGGTGTCTCAAAAGATCACCCATGCTAGTTGTCCACTCAACTAGTTATGTCCAAGAAGTTTATCGTTTGTTTAATTAAAAACGTGTGCGGCCCGTTGGTGACGTTTTGTAATAATAATTCTCAAAGATATTATTATTATATTTCGTTTATTTGTATACTTATAAAAGCATATATGTTGTATGTATGAGTAACTTCGTATGGTCGTTCGGAAGTGTCGTTTTTAACAAAGTTATAAAAAAAAACAGTCCTTGTGGTCGTGTTGACAGATTTTAAAGTCGTTTCGAGGCTCGTCTTCACTAAGTAAACGTCCGAAATAAATTCCTAGAAAAATTATAGTTATTCTTCTATGTCTTAACTATTTTACCAAATTTTTCCATTATTTTTAAGCAAAGTCTACTTGGTCAAATAAATTGGCAATTCCCATGATGTCCAAAAATGACGAGTCCGAACACAGTGGTACAAAATAAATCATAGAAAAATATCTACGTATTTTCATGAGGTGTAATTATACTACTTAGAAAGCTAACACAATTTCTGAGATTTAGGCGAAAATATCATGTATTTTCGATATGTGTAGCTCGAGATATAGCCTCGAGAAGTAGACGTAAGAATCTGTCAATTTTTAAGTAAACTGTGATTAGCGACGGAAGGGTTGTGTCGCAAAGGAGTTGCGACAGAAAAAGGGGTTTTAGCGACACAAATCTTGTGTCGCTAAGCTGGGTTGCGACAAAATCAAGGTTTGGCGACACAAGTCTTGCGTCGCTAAGCTGGTTGCGACACAAGGCTGATTTCATGTTCAGTTTCATCAGATTTTTAGTCGTTTTCATGGCTTGATTTAACTAGGTAAAAGTCCGAAATAAAATCCAAGAAAAATTCACGGTATTCCCCTATGTCTTACCTTTATAAAAAATATTTCTACATAATTTTTGGTCAAGTGTAGATCATACATTTATTTGAAAAACCGAACAGATGTCTAGTAACTCGGCTTCCTGACCTATACTCACTGTTTGGACTATATCTCAAGTTTTACAAATCTTCAGGAAACGTGCAACTACAACTTTTAATGTTGACAGAATTTGTGAACTTTTTCAAGTAGTTTCAACTGATTTTGGTTTGTAGATCTCAAGATATGCCTTCTCAAATTTGGCCAAATTTTCTGATCAAAAGGACAGTCCGGACACTTACTTTTGTAAATTCATTTTCCTATACCAAACGACCACAAAAAAATACAAAACTATATAGGTTCGAAAGCTAACATCCTAAACTTGATTTTAGGCTCAAGAATCACTCGATTTGGTTGAGAAATGAGTTAGATATCATAGATCAAAGTCGGGTCAAGTTTTTGTACAGCAGTTAATCGTTTTGTCCTATGGTTTTTCGTATTATCCAATAGTTTCCGGTTTAGATCTTGGACATAATCAGTGAAAATGAACTTCTAACATGTATATGAACATTATCCAAGGAAAATAGATGAAGGAGAGTGATTCCTTACAACGAGAAAGTCGATCTAGAGCCGAAAACGCATGAAAGGTGTTGTTGTAACTCGGTTCGTGTTCTTTTGCTTGTTCTTCTTCTTCGTATGATGTAGATGATGATGGTGGTGACTAGAGATCTTGGAGAGGGCTGAGAATGGTGGTTAAGGGTTTTTCTTGGTAATGGAAATGAGAGAGTGTAGAGATTTGATAGAGAAATAAGAGAGGAGTGTGTGAATTTAGGTGGTAAAAATGAGAGGTTAAAGAAAGGAAGGGTTTTAAGGGTGGGGGTTTCGGCTATGATTTGGGCTGGTTTTTCTGGGCCTTGGCTGGGCTGAATTGGGCCTGGCCCATCGTGGTCTTGGGCTCGCGACTCGCTCCTCGATTTCGTGTTACGTTACTCGGCCGGTTAAACGTAAATCGCGCGTTTTAGAGTTTAATCGTTAACGTTCACTTTTCGCGTTTTGTTTTCGATACTCAATTGCTATTTTAAATTGACCAAATATTTATAAATACATTATTGAACCTTTTCCAAAATATTATCGGGTCTCGTTCGGGTATCGGGTGCGAATCGCGCGTTTTAGACGCGTATGGTACGTTTTATACAAAACGTGAAACGTTTAATATATTTTTGTAAGATTATGTATTAAATAATGATTATTTAATATAGTCGCGCTATTTAAGAAAATGTTTTCCACCAACGTCAGTATTTATTGTGTCGGATTCCATCCGATCGAATTTGCGTAATTAAAATTAATTACGTACGTGTGTATATAACAATATACATAATGTTACTGTACTTAGTCCTATTTCACACTAAATACAAGTAATAACAAACAAGCTTAGGGTAAATTAATACGCTTAAGTACGGGTTGTCACAAGAGGCTTTTCCCAATAATAACTACCCACCACTAGCATTTGCCGAAGTCATAGTAAACGTTCGCGTTATCCTAATTCTCTCTGTCTCCCTACACCTGCTTTATCTTTATTTACTTTTTATTTTATTTTAATTAATTACAAAACAAAACCCTTTCAAAATTTTAAAATCCCCGCTAGATTACAACAGATAGTTAATCCTCCTAACATCTCATTCCCGTTGTAGTTTAAAGAACGACACATGAGTAATACGTACCATAGACTACCCTAATAAACCTTAGGATTATAAGTAGTACTTAACAGTTAGGCTTTCCAGCAATATAAATATAAAATTCTCACACCAGACGTACCGTCCGACGATCGCGGTTCCCTTACGACAAGAATCGATAACCGACCATCGGGTGGCATCACGTCATTGCTCATAAATTCAGATGTTCCCGAACTGACAACATTTAAAAATTGAAGAAATATTTATTAAGAGAATGAATCTAATATAATAGATCCCATATATGATTTAGATATCCAAAGTAATCCATATATTACATTCATACTTTTAACAATTGTAATCGATTTGGTCATTATATTTATTTTAGTTTATTTTTCTAATTTATTGTGAATAATCTTTTGAAGATCAGTACATCAGCAATTTTAAGCGTGTTTATTCTTTGATTAATAATAATAGTTTGTGAAATCTAAATTGAGCATCATTTTCCAATCGGATGATGTCGTTGTTTTCTTTTACTTCAAAATTTGAAATCGTGTATATTCCACATTCTTGTTGTAGATATTCAGATTTTGGGACAAATACATTATTTATTGTTCGAATAAATATTTATGAAGAGAACGAATCAAATTGTTATACTACTACATTAATCCCAGAGACGATTTAGATATCCAAAGTAATTCATATATTACATTCATACTTTTAACAAATGTAGTCAGTTTGGTTGGTATATTTATTTTACTTTATTCTTTTTAATTTATTGATAATATTTTGTGAAACTTAAATGGAGCGTGATTTGCTAATCGGATGAGTCGTGGTTTCCTTTTACTTCAAAATTTGAAATCGTATATATTCAATCTTCTTGAAGCAGTTATTCAAATTTTGGGACCGGTACATTCTTTATCGTAACGTTAATTATTTTACCCTAAACAGATTAAGAATAGTTCTTATGTTTATGGAAAATTAAAACTTATACAATTTTAATTATAATTATAAGATAAGATGATTAAGTTACCTTTTTATCCATCAAAATCGTATAAAGGCTTGGTACTTTAGTCGGTTGTTGCTATATTATTATTCCTAAAGAAGCAGAACTTTAACTTTGATTTTTCATGCATTGCGACTCTTTACCTTTTCCAGGTATTTAATCGTTGCAGAATCCATCATATAGAAACTGATTAGTTTAGTGATTATTATTATTTTACTATAAAATTGCTAAAGTTTCCTTGTAT
The DNA here is from genome assembly GCA_963930675.1 of Gnaphalium uliginosum. Lineage (NCBI taxonomy): Eukaryota > Viridiplantae > Streptophyta > Magnoliopsida > Asterales > Asteraceae > Gnaphalium > Gnaphalium uliginosum. The sequence continues at coordinate 19,322,989 of OZ005681.1, forward strand.
AAAATAAATTAAATAATGAAAACATAAGATCATAAGAGTACGTAAATTGTTGTTGTTTTATTATATTAAATTAAAATTAAAAAAGTTTCCTAGACAGGTTCAAACCATGTTTCAATACAAGTTCTTATTCTTATTAATAATACACATCATACAATAAAACAGAAGTTATAGGACGGTTAAGTATCAATTTATTTAGAATTTATATCAGTTAATTTAAATAAAATAATAAGAGTCCTAAGAGTTTCGTTTTATTAAATTAAAATTACTTAAAAAAATACTAATAAATTAAATACTGAATTCTGATTGGTTAATTGAATTTCAATTTTGAAATTGAAAGGTATAAGCCCGCATCCTATAGTATATTATATATATATATATATATATATATATATATATATATATATATATATATATATATATATATATAATTGAATTTCAATTTTGAAATTGAAAGGTATAAGCCCGCATCCTATAGTATATTATATATATATATATATATATATATATATATATATATATATATATATATATATTAGATGCAAACCCGTTAGATGCACGAAAATTTATATTATGTCTCGCACAATAGTTTATATTAGGCGATTATGATAAAAACATCCATAATTATATTTGGGTACCAATTATTATTGTAAACAAAGAATGTTCCTAGTTTAAAAATAATTCAAGATAATTTGATTTCATCTACAACTCTTAATTGTTATATTTAATTTAATACACTTTTCTGACAAATAAACTAATACATAATTCAAGGTAATTTGATTTCATCTACAACTCTAATTATTATATTTAATTTAATAGTTATTTTAAAAGCTAAATTATATTATTAAATGAAAGTTATAAGAGATCGCCACATGACACTTAATCTTACGTGGCAAATTCTGGAGCAACTTTCTATACTCCTTTAGTATATATATAGATTTATAGGAGAGTGATCAAGAGGGGAGTACTTTTTTGGAGGAAGTGGGAAGCGTTATTATTCATCATGAAGTATTTTACAATTACCAATCAAAACGTCAACACAAAATTATTTTTTATCAGTAGATAATAATCAAAATCGATGCTATAAAGAATATATTAACGACCGAATTTCATTTTTAAGTCATAATATTAGTTGATGAATATTTATTTAATAAATTGTTAACATTCACCGTGATGAATGTTAACCAACATTTATTACGATGAATGTTAAAATATCACATTATCACAGAATATTTTTAATTTTAATATTCATCACCATGAATATTAACTAACATTCACCGCGATGAATATTAACGATTTTGGATATAATATTCATCAATCGGTGTTATAACCTGCAGAAAGAACTTATCAAGGATGCTTAACATTCATAACGTCAATTCTGTTTACATTTTTTAAATTTCATTACGTTTTTTTGTGAAATTTGTATGTGCAAAGATAATATGTTTCTTGATGAATAATAACGGTTCCCCCTTCTAAAAAAAACACTTCGCCCTGGATTATCATACTCATATATATATATATATATATATATATATATATATATATATATACGAGTAGGATATAAGGAGAAGGAATTTTGAAGGGAGAAAGGAGATAAATGATTTTGACCATCCAAATTTTTAATCAATGATTCAAAATTAATTGGAAAATAATATAATATTAATTGTACTAGGTTTAATACCCGTGTATATACGGAAATAATAAGATGATTTAATATTTTCAGCTGCTAATATAGAGTCATTAGATATGTATGCGTAATTGCAATATCTTTTTATAAAATATATAGGCATGTATTCTTATTAAAAATACTTACATGTAAGATATAGAGTAATAATAAATTATTTGAAAGTGTGAGAGTTTCAATATAATAGTCTTGAAATTTGATTGTAAGACATTATATTTTCTATAGAACCTCTTTGTATACTATTTAAATTAAACTTGAATACATAAGGTTCTCGAATAATTTGAATTAAACTTGAATACAATAATTTACCAACAAGCCAAATTAATTTGAATTAAACTTGAATACATAAGGTTCTCAAATAAACGTAAGTTGTTCAACATAAACTCTAAAGATGAACACCCCTAATCACTAGTTTACATCATCAAAGTGAGCATAAACGAGATTAGCTCGTGATTAAACTAGAAAGAATCAAATAAATAATAAAAATTAGATTAAACATTGTTTCGGTTGAAAAGAATGTAGACCTAATGATTACGATGCGATTATGATTGATCCGTGTAACCGTATGCTTGGAGTAGTAGAAAGATCTTCGAAAGTTCTTGAAAACGCTCCCAAGAAACCCCAAAATCGCCCTTGAGTCGCAGGTGGTGAAAGATCCCCAGTTTAGGGTTTTATTTTCGTATTTATAGCCAAAGGTTAAGTTTTCCCGTTTGACACCCTCACCCGGCGGGTACTTAGTAAAATTACCCGGACCATCATTTTGCTATCCGGTGTGTTCTTGTGCGTACTTGGGAGGTACCCGACGGGTACTATGCTACCTGGTGGGTAGGTCAGTTTAGCCCAATCTCTGTTCAAAATCACTGCAAGCTACCCGAATCAAATAAAGAGCATACCCGACGGGTACTCAAAACGAGTAAGGCCATTTTCCACTTAAAACTTGATCTTTTCTCAATCTTACTCTAAATCTTACTCTAAATCTTTACCAAATGCGATTCGTTCACTATTTCTTCAATAATTACCCTAAAAGTCAATTCTAACCAAATAAGTATCGCAAGTTAATAGAATTTACCACAAAATATATAAAAAAACAGATATAAACATTTTAAAGTGAGGAATATCAGAGGGGCACTTTAGTAAAAAGGAATTGTCCTTTAATCAATGATTCAAACGTGGTCAAGGTAGTTTTAAATAGGAATTCATATTAATTTTCAATTTCTTTATCTTTAACTGTCGTTTCTTAATAACCACTTTTTTTTTTTTAAATTAGAATTTATATTAGGAAATTTTGAATCATCAATTTTTCATTATCTAATTGGAAAAAACTAACACAATGTGGAAGACGACTTTAACCATACGATTCAACATATCCGAATTTGTAAAATTCAAATGTGGCCATGTTTGGATATAAAATGGGAATTCAAACTATTTTTAGTTCCTTTAATTTTGAATTTTTGATAGTTCGTTCTTTGACATTTTTTTAAAAACAAGCCCTCATTTTTTCACTACATACCTTTGTTAATCTAACATTACGTAGAAACTTAAATACTTTAATTTGGTAACTGAATCATAATAGTAAACAAACCCTTATGTTTTCACCATGTAGTAAACAAACTTTAATTATTTCACTAATCAAACATTTACAAACATAGTATAATAACAATGATTCACTAATTTACAAAGTTTAATTTGTGAATCATAGTTATATACTTTTGAGAGTGAGGTTAAAATGAGTATTTCAGCTTTCTCTGAGAATGGAGAAACCAATAAGAACACGTCATGTGTCACTAAACTCACTTTTCTCACGTTTTTAAAAATTAAATATCTCCCAAACGGTAAGTCGAAAAATCATTAAAATTACACCATAAAAATCAGCGTTTTTTTTCTCTTCGATTAGAGATCTCACAAGGTATATCTTGGACGAACTTTTTTTTTTCGTTTTTTAGTGGGTTTTGAAAACAACTACCACATGTGTTACCAACGAGTAACACATGTGCTACTAGTAATGTACAATCATAAAAAAAAAGTCGGAAGCATACCTTGTGAGATATCTAATCGAAAAGAAAAAATGCTGATTTTATGGTGCAATTTTTATAATTTTTCAATAAGCCATTATTAAGATATTTAATTTTTAAAAACCTTCATTCTCACAAAAATTTTCATTCTCATTTGAACCTTACCCATATTTTTAAATCATAATTATAAATTAGTGAATCAAGCCATGTTTGATAAATTAGTGAATCAATATTATACCGTGTTATTCACGAATGAAAATTTATATTGTAATTACTAGTAATAAAATTATATGTTATTGATTCAAAGTTTACACAAATCAAACACTAGTTTATTTATTCTCGATGAATCACTCGAAGATAATGATAATTTTCCATTACCGACAGTACATGATTTAATTTCTAGATCATGCCATTGCTTCATATAGAGGAAACTAATTTTAATTAAAATATGTATTTGAGCTTGAATAAACAAAAATACGTAAACGATATATGTACCTGTAAAATATTTGGTCGCCCTCTAATTACTTACAATTTGATCTGACATAATTATTTGGACCAATTAATTAGTATTTTAAACTAAAAAAAAATGACCATCCAAAAAATGAAGGGAATGAAATTAATAACCGACAACTTAGATAATATTAGTATTAGTTAGTGTCGAGTAAAATACCAATCATGCCCTTTCACCTTATTTTTAGTTAGTGGTTTAAAATGGTTCTCTCCCTAAATTCTCTTATTTTTTTAACCCTATATATATATATATATATATATATAATGAGCGTTCAAGAGGAAATTATTTTTTTAGAGAAGGTGTAAGCGTTAATATTCATTACGAACAATATTACATTTTACAGTCAAAATATAAATAAAAAAAATATTTTTACCAACAAATAGTAATCAAAATCGATGCTATAAAAAATATATTAACGGAAGAATTTCATTTTTAAGTCATAACATTAGTTGATGAATATTTATTTAATAAATTGTTAACATTCACCGTGATGAATGTTAAAATATCTCATATTACGGAAGAATTTCATTTTTAAGTCATAACATTAGTTGACAAATATTTATTTAATAAATTGTTAACATTCACTGTGATGAATGTTGAAATATCACATTATTTGAAGAAATTTTTTAACTTTAACATTGATCACCATAAATGTTAACTAGCATTCACTGCGATGAATATTAACAATTTTGGATCTAATATTCATAAAGTTATGTTATAACCCACAAAAAGAATTTATCAAGGAAACTTAACATTCATAGCATCGATTCTAATTAACATTTACCAAATTTCAATTCGTTTTTTGTGAGATTTGTATTTTTGAAGTTTAAATGTTCCGTAATGAATAATAATGTTTCCTCCTTTTCTCAAAAAAATGATTCCCCATGTATCATCCCACTATATATATATATATATATATATATATATATATATATATATATATATATATATATATATGGTAGGGATCAAGAGGGAAGTAATTTTTTAAGAGAATTAGAGAAGCTAATCATTCATTTACGATGAATGATAAGCAAACGTAAAAACACATATTTTTACAAGAATTATTAATCAAAATCGACGTTATACCTACTAATATTCATAAATAAACTACTTTTTATAACTTATAATATCATATGATGAATATTAAAAGAATTTTCCAATGTTCATCATTAGTAAATGTTAACCGTAGTGGATATTATCAGTTTTTTTGAAAATTATTCGTTAACATTCGTCCATGATGAATGATAATCAAAACGTATACAAACATATTTTTACCAATAAATATTAATTAAAATCACTGTTATAACCACTAATATTCATCAATAAACTATTTTTTATAACTTATTATATCATATAATGAATATTAAGGGAATTCACTAATATTCATCGTTGATGAATATGTAGCTTCCCTCTTCCCAAAAAATAGTTCTTCCATCTGACTCCAGTCCCTATATATATATATATATATATATATATATATATATATATATATATATATGTAACTAATAAACTTTTCTTTTTAGTCATGCAATCAGAAGAAGTGAACAGAAAAAGATATAATGATACATTTATATATATTTTTTTGCTAAGATACATTTACATGTTACATGTTACAAGTTACATTACCTATTTACCTCCACTTGCTCTTGCTGGCCCAAACTCTCAAAGTGAAGACAGGGAGAGACATTTATTTACATATATATTCTAGTGAGCACATTACCTAATTTCTGTATATTAGCTAAGCTACTATCTTTTCTTAAAAAGCATTTATGTACTATGTTATGTACTTCTAGGCTATACTGTGGGCTCGAACTACTTCTTTAGTAAATCGGAGACGTCTTTTCTGGAGCTGACTGGAACTGGAGAAGCAGAGAACCCAGTTTTCCTATCCGAATGAAGAATGATATCCTCTTTGTTATTAGAACCATCACGTTTTCCAGATGAACTGGGAGATGATGCACCAATTATCTGCACCATTAAACTTCCACCTGCAGAAAGATCAAGCCCGATTTTTTAATTTTGTATTATTTCACATAAAAATGACTATACCTTATGTGTTAAGAATGAGCAACAACGAGACGAGCAAATTATGCTGACCTAGAACAAGAGCAGCACCAAACCATCCAGAGACACCCCACCTTTCACCAAGTAGAAACCATGCAAAACCAGCACCCCAAACTGGCTCTAAACCATAAATAATTGCAGTTTCTGTTGCTGATATATCTCGCATTGCTGTCATCTGTTTTAGTTAGATTATAGATATATTAGCTCAACATGAAAAAGGGACCAACAAATTTTGCACAAAAAATGTGGTTTTGGTCAACGTTCGAGAAGTCACCCAGCTTTCCAATACGACTACCCAAATAAAAGAAATATTTTGGTTCCAACTCTCTATCAAAAACTTCGCTAGCTATTTGATAATAAAATAGTAGACTCACACAGAGAAGCATAAAAAGACTACTGATAAATTATTGATTACAGTTCCCCTGCAAGAATACATAAATTAATACAAATACACGTTAACTTATATATTTATATTACCTCTAACCACAAGCATATGCCAGTTGAAAACAACCCAGTATATAAAGCCGGTATCCAAGGAAATTCTACAATCCACTTCAAAAACATTGCCCATGTCCAAGACGAAGGATGATATTCTAGGCTACCGTCAATCATGCCTCCAAGCAAATACCATATAATTGATGCAAAAGCAACAACACACACCTATGACATACAAGGCTGAATGATCAGAAACGTTATTATCAGAAAACTTCCGTCATTGTGAAACAGATCAACTTACCTCATATCCAAGGACTGGCAAGAAATTATGTTTATCCGTTTTCCTTGATATATGTTCAGTTCTTAGCATGTGTATCCCAAAGAATAACGCGCTTAAAAAGTTAAACAAATCACCAATCTGAAATAGTTAACAAAAATTAACCTTCATTTACCAGTCATAGAAGTTACGCGCTTAAAGTGGAACTTCATCTATCTATTAGTAGTTTTTATTTTTTAAATGCTTACACAAGGAGGTGAGCCACTACATTCCAGCATTCCAACCCCAATAATCGACATTAGAGCTCCAAACCAAGTACGAGCAGGAATCACTGATCCTAGCATACCATCAATCAACGGAACCACAATCACCTGGTTTAGTCATATTGATCATATCAATAAATACGTACACATTTACAATTAAACAAATGTTTATTTTATAATTCACATCATGAGTGTCTTACAGTAAACATTGAAATAAAGGATGCACGACAGGCATCAGAAGTCAGCAGTCCAAGAGCCTGCATGATGTAGCCTAAACTGACCCACAATCCTAACTCAATTCCCGAATTGCGAGTTTGAATGTCACTCCAAGATCTCCAAGCGAATGGAAGAAAGGGAATGGCTGAAACAACAAATCTCACAACAGTAAAGGTTGCAGGATCCATCACTGCCTCAACTTCTTTCAACACCGGTATGTCACTAGCTACAACAATTAAAAAAGATACTTCAGGATAGTCTGCTGAAACACAAGAAGTATATGTATTGTCATATAGATGCTTGTACATAAACGACTGTAAATCAAATGTGTATTAGTTTAGACCATTATTATTGTTCCCTAAACATATTTTCAAATTCTCATTTTAATAATAACACGATAAATGTATATATTCGTGGTAGTGGTGTATGTGAGCACTTGCATTAGCTACTTATAAAAGGCCGGCCACGTGTCCAGGATATCATCTCACCAACACGCCTAATGATTTAATCATGGAAACAAATATGGTGCAGCATTCCACATCTAACCAAAACAACAGAGATAACATAATCACAACTATTAAGAGTAATGATCTGAATGCCTAAACCTAAAAGTCTTAAAAGATGTCTATTCATTGGATGTGTAACACATAAAACTAGCATTTTACTAATCAAAACCTTACATAAATCTAAGGGCAAATATTCTTATACCAACACTTTTGGACTAAAATTTAGGTAAAAACGCACCAGTAGTCAGAATTCCGAATTTCAGCAAGTATAGAAGTGAAAAATTGGTAATTACAGTTCACAAAGATGCAATCTAACTATTTATCTCTCCTAATACTATCAATTATCAACAAATCAAAAAACTTAGCTGAATAATAATAATATCAGAAATTGATATATAAAATCAGATTTATTTACCATAAACTAAAGTAATAACGTTAAGCAAAATTATGCTCCTGACTTTTTTCGAAGCAAAAAAAATCCTTCGCCATAACGCACGCCTTCCAAACAACGATTTATAACTCAGATTCAGTGATCGATCGTTTTTAGTAACTGCAACGACGTCGTTGACTGAAACTTGACCGAAAGTAAATTGCGCATCGGAATTTTTCGATTTTCTTTTCGCATTGTTAGGTCTGGAACTGGAACTACAACAGGACGTTGGTGAATATTGATTGGACGAGAAGGTGAATGAAGAACGTTGTTTGTGTCCGAAGATAATGAATGGATGTGCGGAAATTGAAGGAGATGATGATCCGGTTATGAATGATTTAATTGGTGATGATGAGTTGTAATATGGCCATCGGGAAGCCATTAACGCATTAACGAGTTCAAGTTCGAGCTTGATGAACTGAATTATGAGTTCTATCTGTTTTATATGAGTGTGAAAGGACGAAATTGTCCTTGTCCAAAGATTGATTTTTCTGGCGGGTCGGTCGTTGTTTCTCTCACGCACGTTTATTTTGCTTTAGGAACACCAAACAGGAGGTCAAAAGTTGGAACTTGGAAGGGAAAAAAGTCAATTTGATTTTGTAATACTCCAGCTTTCTAAACAGGACGTAACATCAATCCGAGGAGTTTGTTCCGGCTAATCGGGAGAAGCGATTACTTTTTTACTAAAATATATGCGCCTAGAGGGAATGTTCTCGTGACTATTTTCGACCTCTTTCTGACCACCGATATTTAATTAATGAGGTTCAAACCTGAAATCTCGCATGAGATCCTCTGTACGTCTAACCACTAAATCAACTTAGGTGAATCTTATATTCAAAGTGAACATATTCTTCTGCTACACGTCTTGACGCCAAATCTCATAAGAACTCTGTAGGACTCAGATAGGTTAAAGGCTAATAGTTCTCGTGTGGTCGTCAAGAGAAAGTCGTACACCAATATTTTAAGAAAACCGGTTCAACCAGTCCGGTCCGACTGGATTTTTCAAACATTCCAGCTCAAAATAAACTGATTTTTTCCATAGTTTGACTAGTCAACGGGCCCCTTGGGCTGGCCGGTCGGACCGGGTTAGACCGGGAACCAGGCCGGCGTATTGAACCGGTTCAAGATTTTTTTTTATTTTTTTTTAAACTAATTAAATTGCTTTCTAAACTTAAAGAAGCCTTTAGGCCCCCTTAAATTGGATCATAGGTTGAATTGTAGACTTTGTTAGCATTATATAGAAGGTGATTCTTATGTAGAGATTGTATTCTCACCTATGTGGGACAAATTAAAATTAAAGTTAAAGTTTTAAACAAATAGAAAATAAAATAAAATTGTTGGTTACAAGATTTGAACTCATGACCACATTCATGAATAGCGGCTTGTTAACCAACTAATCTAACATTTAACTTGTTATAATTATTTACTCTAAATATATTTATTACATATATCGCAACACTCATGATATATATTATATTCGAAAATTAAAGGTGTATTATCAAATTATAGTTTGTTGATATTATTTATAAGGCGATATGTATTATTTGATGACGTATTACAATATAAAATGCGTTATTAAAAGTTAATTTATAGATATACAATGCGTTATTAATTGTTACTGAGTAGTATAAAATATAATTGTAAAATTCTATCGTTAAGAATGTTGTTTACTTGTTGTTAATTGTTGTTAGATTGTATGTCTCTGAACAAAGTTTACTTGTTGGATTGTTAAATTATTTGTTGGACATGATTTTGTATGTCTTTTACTTCATGTATATATTCTGTTTTTCAGATTTTAACAACTCTGATTGGACCTTTCAGCCCAACCGGTCCGACCAGAAATTGACACTTGTCTTGTTCGACTAAAAAACCGGATTTTAAAACATTTTCGTACACCTATGACCTATCAGTTAAGAAACATCCTTATGTCAATAAGATAGTCGGACAATATTATGATCGTGGTATCACGTGACATACTGACATTACACGATGAAAAAAATATCTTTACATTATGAATGGTTTAAACTGTATGTGATTGCATAATCTTTTTTAAATGGTGATGAGAGTTGTCTTTTTTTTCTTTTTTTTTTGTACAAGGATAAATAAATTTCAGGCAAAAAAGAAAAATAGTTTGATTGTCAATTATATCTCTTTTATTTAATTTTTGTGTTTAAACCTATGTGTGACCACACGCTTTTGAACCATGCACATAACTGATAGTTCAAATACAACCAAGTTATGTCATTTTTCCTCAAGATGAACGTGTCATGTTATAAATTGGCTTGTCCCCTCTAATTATCATTCACTATTAAATAAACTTACATTTATTTTTGCCCACTCAAGTTTAAATCTTACTAAGTTATGAAACGTGCTGCGCGTATTATACTTTCTGTTGTCGAGAGGAAGGACCCAAATGCCCCATCAATAAAGTAACACGGTCCACTATAAAATACTCTTAAAATATAATATATGTAATGAATTTATCAATCAATTTGTTCATAAAATTTGATCAAGTCTCTATGTATGTTCCCACAATTTCTTTAACAACTATCTTTGTAGTTGATTTGTATGTGATAAAGTTAAGTAATAATAGTAACATAATGCACCCTTGCGTTATGTTAGTTTAGTTAGTGTAAATGATGGGTCGATTAATTATGTGCATGTGATAAAGTTAGTGTTTAAACTATAGATACTTTTACTTCTTTTAGCCTTAACATTGCTTAATTTATGTAATGTTACGTTATCTTCATATAATATAATAACGATGTCGGAAAATGATATAGATTATGAATGATAAAATACTATTAAATTTAGTACACATGACATCTCATAAAAGGATGTTGTGTTTTTCTAAGAAATTAGAATTGTTTTATGTAATAGTTAAGATAGAGATTAAGATGAAATAAAAGATGAAAAAAGTGTTTGAGATATTCATTTTTAAGGTTATAAAAAATAATACATATTGTTGTTAATCTTAAGTTTAAGATATATAAAAAAGATTGAGAATCAAACTTTTGAAAGATTAAGATACATAACTAAAGATATATAGTGAAAGGATTATGTATCAATCTAATATTTTGTTTATAAATATGATAGTTATTATATTGTAGGAGTTAGGATTGAAGTTTATATTAGTATTAATTGATCTTATGTTTAAGGGATAAAAATGAATAAATTATGAGATTAAGTATATATAATGAAGGACAAATGACATCTTAATAAATGATAGGTGTGTCCTTTTAATAGTGAAAGATGTTTGCTTTATTATATACGGATAGTAATAGTAATAACTATTAAGATATAATGTTTTTTAATAGTGAAACATGGCAATAACAACTCAACAAAATTTAAGATGTTACATGAAAGTGCAGAAATATATTGTTAAAATATAGGGTGATGATATTTTCATTACGACTTTTTATAGGTCCATCAACAATGTATATTATAAGGTTGTACAGTATAAATAAGTAATGTGCATTGATAGTGGATCTATAAAAAATGATGGTGAATTTATCATCACTCATACTTATATGCTCAGTCATCACGATGGTAGCCTAGTGATTATTTAATTAGCATAATAGTGGAAGTCACGGGTTCAATTCCCGTTCCCGTGATCATTTAACTGCGGCCGGGTTACGTGATTAATTTAATTACCTTCCTCATATTAACCGTGTGACAGTCGATAAGGGTGTCAGAGGGTCGGTTTACCATTTTTTATACTTATATGCTCATTACCATCGTCCAAAATAAGTAATCACATATATTATGCTCATGAGTACAATTGTCCAAAATAAATCCGTTATCTTTATTTGAATTATATCGCTAAAAGACATAATACTATTGTCGCCCATAAAAGCTATATTTTTACTTATTGCAAATGAAAGAAATGGTCCATCCACCATTACTTATGCATTCAGGTCCTTGATATACTTTCTTATGATACTATGCATATTTGTTAAAACAAGTCCATTACATCTCAAAAAACATTCTTCAAAGGGGCACCATATCAAATCTTTCTTCCAAAGGCAAAAGAACCCAAATCAAAAGTTTCAAAATCAACCTCTCTATCAATAAATGTTAGCCTTTATAAACCTCAACTACCTTCTTGTGTATAAATAGTATATACATGTCATCAATATTCAAAAAGGCATGTGAAATTATGGCCTTTAAGCATTAGTATAACTATGGAGTATTAATATGGTCATGTTTATGGTTGTGGTTGTTGATTTTCAAATGCAAGGTTGTCATATCTTGTGGGTACGTATCTTTTTATTCAGACGAACGCAAAGAGTACTATCGTTAATCTCTTTTACTAAAATTATCATAATCATGTACATTCTTTCTTTTTAATGAAATTCGTAGTTAACTGATAAGTTAAGTTCGTTGGTTTTTGTAAAGTTCACATCCTATCATATATGGAAGAACAGACGTACGTATTAGTATGAAAGTGTACGTACTAGAGAATACTTCAACATTATTATTTTTTTCTTTTAGAACGGGCAAATAATATTGTAAAACTAGCTAGAGCAGGAACCAAATTTCAAAGGGGCGAAAATTGTTGAACTTAGGTCACAAGTCCAAACAATCTAAGGTACATACAACAAGTTCTTTAGATTGCTAATGGAATTGTACACACAACATGACGAAGTTATATATTAAGTAATTAACGCACTGGTTTATGATAAGTTTAGTGTAGTGAGTTTAGACACGTAAGAAAAATAAAAGCCACATACGCATTTTTAAAAAATAAAAAAGTCAAATAATATATATTACCGGTTAATCAGGTAACTTGTTAGCATCTTGCTCACATCAGTATAAATTCATCCCATTAGTTGCATACATGGAATATTTTGTGGCAATACATAGCTTATTTTTGTCATTTATCCAAAATTAAATTCAATTGGATCAAATGAATTTGTAATCCAAGCTCGACTTGCTTTTATAAAATTAATTGTAACTGCTTTTTTCGCCTCTAGCTACTTGGAAGAGTATGTGCACGTTTAATATAATTTCTTCCATCGCCGTTCCAAAAAAAAACATATATATTCAAGAAATAATAAAAAATATTAAGCCCTTAGAAAATGTGACATGGAATATGATCTTTTAATAGTTTTAGAAAACTTACAAGATGACTTGTAATCTGATTAGATATTCACATGGCTAAAGAAAATAGACAAAGATTGGCATTAATGACATTAACGGATAAGACCAAATAAATCAATGCATCATCATCAGTTCATCATCATGATTTTAATATAATTGTGCTATTTGATATTTGATTTGATTAATTTATGATAGAGACAAGTGACGGAGAGAGGGAGAAATAGATCGAGGGGGTAGTTGCAGTATCATAAACAACCTATTTTTCAACTAGTCCTACACAATATATATAGCCAAACATTCATTACTTTGAAAAAACCACATTCTTTCATGCACAAAATTAAAAGTTCAATTCCTTGCTTCAATATATATATATATACCTTGGTTATTAATTTGTACATTAATTGATTGGTATTTTCGTTCAAAAAAACAATGAATTTAATGGTGCTACTAGCTAGTTATTTATAAATAGTAATTAAAATAATGAAGTGTAAGTAGATATATAGTTTAGAATCCAAACCTTTGTTCGATCAAGAATCTTTTGAACCTTGCAATTACTAATTGGTTCAAGAAATTGTTTTTCCCAATTTTTCTAATCTTAAAAAATGGGGTTATTGGCATGTGGTTGTCGAAAAGAAGATAATTAATTCCAAAAGAAGATAATTAATTCCAAGGAAGTTTCTATAGCATATATTGTTTCTAAGATCTTGATCGATCAATAACTTTTAATTAACTAAAACAAATAATTATGGTACATTTTATAAATATTTTAAAGACAAAGTGCATGTACATGCATGCATGCATGAATATATACAAAGTAAAGTTAGAGCAGAAACAAGTTGTCCCCTCTAATATATAGCAGGGTCATTTATTTTTGTACCAATTGACTAGTAAAAATACTAATTAATTTGTTAATCAGGCTTTTTGTCATTTTGTGGGTGACTATTTTATCTTAATTATTTTGTGTGGGTGAAAGCCTTGAGAAAGTGTGCAAATTAATTAGGGAGACAGGCATCCCCTTTGAGAAAGGTCCAAAGCATTCAAGTCGAGGCAAAAGAAGAAAAAATTAGAGAGAATTGGATATTTCTAGGAATAAATAAATAGACAAAGATTACAATAAAATTATTATGCATATTCAAATTATAAGACACGTAATTTTCGTATGCGTACAAGTATCTCTAAATTACTTACCGTTTAACTTACGATCTATATATATATATACATATTTTCCTCTCTCAATTTTTACCCACACTATATAGACTATCATTTTATCATGCGTATAGATATCACATCTTTAACCGTATTGGTAAACATGATTAAATATATGCATAACATTTTTCGAGTTGTATTATTTAGCTCAACTTAAAATGAGAGACATTCGATTCCAAAATTAGCTCTATCCCACCTCCGATGAGATGTTTTAAGCATATGGGTTAGTGGCAGTTGAATGAAACTCGAAAAAGTGACAGTTAGATCCTTAAAAGGAAAGGACTATTCATCTTGATTTCTTTAATCAACGAGGTTATAAATTTAATCAAGCATAAGTTGAAATTTCGGGCATAATACATAGTAAAAGAATTTTTGAAACAATAAAATTGATTAATGGATATTTAATCATATCAAGGTTTTCAAAAACTGATTAACAATTCAACATACATATTTCTTTTTTTCTTTTTTAATTTCTTGGTAGAAAAAACAATATGCAACATGAACACACATATATATCATTATGGTATGTTTCACACTCATAATCAATATATAAACTCAATTATCATATAAAATCCAATAAGTTTGATTAAGTTGAATGTTTGTGAAGTTGAAACATAAATGAACCCCTATAAACAGCAGTTTAATCTTTATTTGATTAGTGCTTTAGGATTTGCTATATTTGACTTCAATCCATGTTCCCTTTTTAGGCCTAAAAAGCACCTGCTGAATTAAATGGCAGTGTAGAGATTCGAGAGTGAGTTGGTTTTAGCAACCAAAAAGTGTTCTTTCCCTTTGACAGTAGCCAAAAGTGTAACAAAACCCTAAGAGTAAAAAAGCAACAAACTTGTCCTTAAAATTACATATTTGCCCTTATATAGGTCACAACATCAACCAATTAATGGTACAATGTAAAGGATTATAGTGTCATTACACACACTTATATCAAGTCAATGCTATATTTGGCTAAAAAGACTGAGCCACATAAAGTGAGGCTGTAAATGAGAGGCAATTTAACAACATAAAATTTAATGCACAACACAATAAATTCTTTGCCAGAAGGTTATTTTCAGAGGGAACAACAAGTTAATAAAAATGTAAATACTTCTAATCACTTGTACACTATGCATTACAAGTTGCACTTAGATTTTGACATTTCAACCCTAGAAAAGAAACAACAATAGTAAATTCCCTCTCTGTCCCTCTTCACCATTTCTAGACTGTAAGCTCATTGCTGAAAAAGCTAAAAGCTTTGCTACCATTAATTCTAATTCAGAATCACAAAAATACAAAACTATAGAAAAAAACAAATTAAAAAAACAAATGAGATAGAATCAACATTAGCAAAGCTCTTTTGATCAGCTGGGACTAACTTAACTTAATTTAAATTAAATCTAACAACTTGATCATTTAATTATGAAGAGGGTTTGGACCTGTGTGAATTATTCTTTTATCTTCATCAAACACATTACCATCTTCTCCAATTGGTGGTTCACTTGGTACTACTGATGACGTCACATCTGCATGGAGCTCATGTAGGTGTTGTACTGTCTTGAAAAACATAGTTTTCCGGCTAGAAGCTACCGAACTCCGGTGATGGTGATGGTGGTGGTGTGCTGATGAAGGTTGCAAATGGGTGAGAATTAAAATGACCCAGATGAAAAAAAGATGAAATCTTGAATAAAAATCACTACTTTTTCTTCTTCTTCTTGTCGATGATGATGATGTTTTCTTTGAAGAAAGTTGAGCCATTTGAAAATGGTTGAAGAATTGAAAGTCCAACCGGAAAACAAAGAGTAAGTGAGATCTTTGACTTGCACAAAGTAAGGGGAATTGGGTGTCTTATTATTAAGTTAAAAGACAAATTAAAACGCTTTTGAGAGAGTGAGAGTTGGGGGTTGAGTGTAAAAATGTAAACTAAAAGTTTTGGTATTTTTTAGTTGATGTTATTTTCTTTTCAATTCCTTATCTTATGGGTCCAAGTCACATGATCATGACCCTTGATTCCTGGAACCTTCTTATATTATTTCTGGTTCTGAATCTTTGGGCTTTGGACCTTTTTTATTTGACTTGGGTTAATAAATACACTTACCTAAACTACTACACAACAATATGTTTTGGCATCTTTAACTACAATTCAATGCATGTCACTAAAATAATTTAAGTGTATAAATTTGGTTAGGAGTCTTTCAAATCAAATGATGTAATGACCATGTAAACATGCATTTTTCCTTATTTAGAAAGCTATATTTTGATAACACTATATCCTACTGTTTTTCTCAGTGCAAAATTAGGAAAAAGCATATAGATCGACTTCTCATTATTTCAGCACATACAACTATAGCTTTGTTTTAGCATGGTATATTTTATACGGAGTAATAACTTATATGGTTATATATGAAAACGACATTTATATAAATGTTAGGACTTAATTAGTGATAATATTATTATTGTTTACTTTTTAATTAAATAATGGAAGATATAATCATATAAAAATGAACTTTGCGTTAGAGATAATTAACTTCTAAAGAGTTTTTCGTTGAATTTTTATAAGTATGAGGGATCGCGTTACTCGTGTAGAAAATGAAATAAAGGATAATATAAAATCAATATTCATAGAATTTAATAGATGTTTTCTAAAAAATACAAAAAAAAAAAAAGATACTCTGTATTACATTGTAAAAACGTACTGTGTAAATATCAGCAATTCAGCGTGTACATGGAAAAAAACAAATAATTTGAAAGGTACCTTTGATCTCCATACCATATTTCAATGGTACGCGTCCGTCTTACTCGCAATAAGAATGAATGTCAGACAAATCACCTAAGGCATGAATTCGAACCTTTAACATGACGGTCAGACATTTGAATCTGAACATTTACGGTGACGGTATCACTTGATTAATGTTCGATCAGTGAGAGTGGAATTTTGTGTGTGTACTATAATATTTGTTTCGAGAGAGTGGAACTGTGCAACATGAATAGCTCCGGTCCCCATGGAATATTAGAAAACATGTAAAAATATATATTACTCGTACTATGGTCAGGTTTTGGTTATTTTCATGTGAAGTTTCTAAATCATATTATATTACGCAATATTTTATATCACTAACGATATGATATAGATCAGTTATTTATTATTATTATTAAATTAAATTACTGTGTTTTTTATATTGGATATATATTACCAGGTTTAATCTAAAGGTATTTACTAGTTAATGACTAGGATGATTAGGCACCGACTATAACTTGTTGAGCAGCGAATGCATGTACTGGAGTTCACGTGAAAAACATCTTCAACTGATGAATTTTGTTGACCCATCTGAGCCGACAAGTCGATAGTTTTAACACGAATGACGTGGTTTTCAAACTTTTCATCATCTGCAATCTCAGTAATCCAAATCGGAACTGACTGTCCGTTTGAAATATTAGCAAACTCGTATTATTGAATCGGCTTAGGATAGACAATTTAACGAATCTGTCTTGCTCTAGTCAACTTTTGTTGATTTAGAGTTTTTTTTATATTAGTTATGTTTTTCGGAAGAAAAAAAAAGATTGGTGACTTTGGTAATCCAAGTTACATACATTTAGATTATGACATGTCTATAAAGAGATTATTTTCGTCAAACTTAACAATTAAATTCTTGTTGTCATCCATGAAATTACGTTGACTAAACGTATTCATAAATAGTCAACAAGTTTGTCTATAGATACGTGCTTGTCATTGACAGCTGTTTTTATCAAAATTACTCCAGTAACAAAAAGTTATATATTTTTGATCGGATGCATTTTTCACTTTCCAAGCTCTGTTTACAATAGATACCTTTTCTTATGTCAAATTTGAAAATTACCAGTTGCCACCAAATTCAATATTTATAGACTACAGTAACTACGTATGACTTTAATTAATTATGCGGAACATTGTTAATTAATAACTAACCTATGTTTATTTATTTTTTATTGGCAAGAATAGATAATTTAGACATGACCATTAGTTGGTTCTATTCATAAACATCTTTAGGAAACGTACCACTTTACGAGTATTTATTCATCTCACGGTGGCTCTTTTTTCCCATTGTCAGGTGCCAAGAGTGTGGACCCTACGAGTAACACCCCTAGCTAGCTGCCGACATACAGATAGATACTACAACTGTCCATACAAAGCGATAGTCAAAACTCAAACACTGACTCGCCGGCTTGATTTTTCCAGAACACAAAAGTATTCACTATTCACATGTAAATAAAATAACAATATATGAAACACGGTACAATATAATTACACCTATCGGTTTTAAATGAATGAGAAAAACATACGAACCTATCAATCAACTACTTCTATATTGCGTTCTATCAAGATTAATCTGAACCATTTTAAGGTAGAATTCAATAACGTAGCTAGAAGAAGTTCTTCTCGTGTGATATATGCACTAAGGAGGTGTCTAGTATAGCCAAAGTGTTTGTCTCTCAGCGGTATAAGAGCACTTCCTATGAGATTTTAAGAATTTGTTGCTACATCAGCGTCATGTCACCATAATTTATTAAAAATTTGCTAGAAACATGACATTGCATGTAAATACTCGGGGTATTTGACATTTATGGGTCTCACCACTTATTTATATTCACATTTAATGGTGTGACATTTAGTAAGTCTGTGAAAAAAAAATCATGGTTTTATGGTCGTTGAGTTAAGAGTTGTTTGGATGTTGAGACATTTTGTGTTTGATGTATGTTGCTTGTGTTTGATAGAGGTTGTGTATTGATAATTGATGAATTTGTTTTAGAAAGAAGTAGAGATATATAGAATGATGTGTTGATTTGAATTGATGTATTAGTATGTATTTACAGTGTGTTTGGAATTGAATAGAATAATAATTTAATTTTCATGCAAAAAATGTGTTATAGCCTTTTTTTAATTCTGTTACATTTTTTTTTGTTTGATGTTACAATTGGGTAGTAAAGAAAAGAAAAACATTAGACTTTAGTGGGGCCCACCTTTCAGTCGTATGAAATTGAAGAAAACAAATAGAAGATCCCATTCTCAAATGTGAAAACGCGCAAGAACGTGCCTCATGGGCACTGCTCTAAGGATGAACAATCAATCAACATGTTGGGGTTCAGCTTCCGTTTACATAGAATAAATGTTTATATTTATATGATGTGTATAGTTACATAATATGTGTCGTTTTATTTATATAAGTTTGTCAAATATCATTCTTTAATTATTTGCGACTTATTAAAATCCCCAAAATGTAAACCCAAACTAAGTTGTTTGCTCTCTTTTTTTTCTTTTTTTAAATATAATCAATAATCAACTACATGATACATTATATGATAAGATTCTTAGCAAACAATTGACTAAATGCTAAAGAAAATTTTAAGAAACCTATAGTGTTTACCTAGCTATAACTTTAAACTTCATATTCATGTAATGTTTCAAATGTCTAGTTTTGCAAGGTCCATAAAACGATTAAGTTATTTATAACATAAAATGTTAAATGTGCTACAAGACTTGTTAATAGAGTGAACAAAACCGGTTTTTGGGCCAAACTGGTTCGGGTTGGAAAACCGAACCGGTTTTTGGTCAATGGTCAAGAATCGGTTTTTTCAAAAACCGGGTTGGAACCGAACCAGTTTTGGAGGGTGAAAAACCCAAACCGAGTCTACCCGGTTTGGGCCGGTTTGGAACCGGTTCGGGTTCAAAAACCGGTTTCAAACTGGTTTTTTCTATATAATTGTTTTTTTTTCGATCGTTGAGCGTTTTAGGGAAAAATAACGTATTCTTCAAAAAAAATTTGATAGAATATTAGTACATTAGGTATGGAAACATAACTTAACAATAACTTAAAACAAAGTCTTCTAAATCTTCCTAAAAATATTATTGAAACCAATAATTCTATATAATTCAATCTTCTTCGAGCGTTAAGCGTTTTAGGGAAAATCAACGTATTTTTCAAATTTTTTTCGATAGAATGGTAGTACATTAGGTATGGAAACATAACTTAACAGTAATTTAGCAAGATTGAGTGTTGTGACTAAATCAAACCCAAGGTATCTATTTATACTAATTTTAGGATGGCTAAATGGTAAAAAAAAAAACCCCAAAAAAGGTCAAAAACTCAAAAAAACGGCCAGTACTCAAAAACCGGTTTCAAACCGGTTTTCCAAAGCGGTTCGAGTAAAACCGGTTCCAACCCGGTTCGCCAACGGATATATCCCAAATTGGTTCCCAAACCGCCGGTTTTTACAAAAATCGAACCGGTTTTGATCAAAACCGATTTTGACCGGTTTCGGGTTTCGGTTTTTTCCGGTTTCGGGTTCCGATCCGGGTTTTTTCGTCACGGCTACTTGTTAATGAACCAATTAACGAACCCATGCATGGGCTACCAAAATACTACTAAAAAGCCCAGTTACATAACAGCACCAAAATGCTAGTAACGAAGCCCATTTGTAAAAATAACATTTAACTGAATCAATTATTATTTTGTTGGTGGGCCAAATGGTCGATGAAAAAGACAAGTATTAACTGCCCTACTGGAAATCTGGCCAAATCAGCTAGTAGAGTTGATGAAGAATATGCTTTTATTAAATTCCTCCCAGTTTCTTATTGGAAGATTCGTGTTTTAATTCGCATCTGTTGTCTTACAACTCTCACAATTTCTCGATTTATATTTATACCCACACGAAATCATCTCCCTCCAACAACCAATTTCAGGTACAATATATATAATATAAATGTGTTTGTTTATAGTTTTTATTGGTAGTGCAGAACATGGAAGTAAAGCTCGTTAAAAACCCTCAATTGATTCATAATGTTGTTTTTGTTACTTTATTTATTGAACTTAGATTGGGATCTATGTTAAATTAGGGTTTAGTTGCAATATTATTCATTTAGGAACTTGGGGGTTTAGTTAAATTTTTGGCGTGTTTTAAATCCATTTTCAAACGAAAGTTACAATTTTTCTAATGGGGTTTAGCAATTAGGGAGTGTAATTAGTTAGAGTTGTGATCTTTTATGTGATTAAGCTCACATTTGATAGCTGTAATTTAATCTTTTAAGTCAGGTTTTAAGTTAAAGTGGTGCTTTTTTGTGAAGTTAAGCTTACATTTGATAACTGAAATTTAATCTTTTAAATCAAATTTCATGCTAAAGCTAGAACTTTGTTAATGTGATTTAGCAATTAGGGAGTGTATTTAGTTAAAGTTGTGACTTTTTCAAAAAAACGAGGTTACAGTTGATAATTTATTATTTTCTTGTAGCAGGCTGATTGTGAGGTAGTCATTTATTGGCAATCAGTCAGTCTGAGTGTTGACTGATTGCCAATCGAGTCATGATGTGCCCAGAAAACACAGGGAGAACCCTAGAACATGTGCATGGAGTTCATGTGGTTCAACATTCTCCGTTTGAGTTAGAAGAGATTTCTCATAAGGGAAACTTTCAAGAATCAAAACATGAACGGCTGACCTTAGGAGTTAATCAGCTCTTGAGAGTTCACACTGTGCAGTGAGTTAAATATGTTTCAATCTAATTTTACTACTACGTAGTATTATTGATGACTGTATCTATCTTCACATTTTTTAATCTTTTCTGGTGATCATAGGAGAGTGTGGCAACAAAGACCGTCCTGTCTGAGACCCATCCATGGTTGTTTACATGGTACAAACAATTTATTAAAATTGTGCGTATTCAACCACTTGCCATTTTGCCAATAGACTATATATTCTAACATATTTCCGTAAAATTATGGTAGGTGATAGACATCTTGGTGAGAGAATTGCAAACGTGCTTACTTCAATTCCTTTTATTGCTGTTGGTATCCAAGCTCCAAGGCATGTTCTCTCTGGCTGCATTTCCTTAATGATGATTAGTATGCTGGATATGGTACAGGTGGTGGATGGGTTGGGTAATGGGTCAATAGGGGTTCCAGTCAAGATGGATATGTTCCACATGCTTTATTGTGTTGAACAGGGATGCTATATTTGAGTAATCTTCCATATACAACTCTATTCAAAAATTAAAGAAAAATAAGAATCCTAGCAATGACCAGGGATGTAAGCAAATTGTTTAACAATGTGATGACTGACTGTTGGTATGCCCAATTTTCAGAAAGAACCTGAACTCTAAGTTGTATGCTAATTCGTTAATCGGAGTAGGAATTGCTTCAACTTTATACCATTCTTCTAAAGGGAGATGGAGAAAGTATTTGAGATGGGCCGACTACACAATGATAGCTACAGCTACTGTGGTTAGTTGATAACATGCTTCTTGTATCTATATATGCATATTGTTCATTACATATTTCATCACGTATTTGAATATCTATTGTATATTTTCAGTGCTTATCAAGAGCTCTTAGGGAAGAGAACCCAAAACTTCTGATGGCTGCATCTGCCTTGTGTCTCCCTATTCAGCCGCTCATGGTTTCAGCTGTTCATACTGGAATGATGGAGGTATACATTTGTATCTTCAAAAATATACGGTGTCTATCAATTACATGGAAAAATTAGGTGGTCAGGATGGTTGGGTAAGGTCAATATGAGTTCACTTAAAAAAAATTGTTTAATCTTTTATTATTACATTTTTTTTTTTAAATTTATTGTAATCCCGCCTGGTAGATATAAACCATAATCTGAAATAATAATGTATAAATAAAAATGTCAAAATTGTCACCTCTACCAAGTATTCTTGATGAATAGTTGTGAGAAAGATTCAATAGTTTTATTTTGTCGCCACTTGTTCGTCCAGGTTGCATTTGCAAGAAGAGCGGTCAAAGATCCTGAGCTTAAACTTGTGCACAATGTTCACAAGATGTCTGCACTTCTAGGTGGAGCGTTCTTCGTGGCTGATGATCTGTTTCCCGAGATACCATATCTTCATGCCGGTTGGCATTTAGCTGCTGCTATAGGTGTTGGCGCTTGTAACAAGCTTCTAGAGTAGCATAATCCAAATTTGTCGAAATAGCCTGTTCTTTTTCACCAATCGGTGGATTGTAGAACCCGTCATAGAGTAAAGATTGAGTATAGACAAGACCCTCTTGACTCTTATTGGTTTGGTACTTTGGCTTCGTTATCATTATGTATGTAAGTGTAGGTTTGTAAGTGTAATTATGTTGTTAAATGACAATGCATTACAATTTGGATGGTTAATTTGTTATACCAGCCATTTTGTTACAGAAGTGCATGATTTCCTGAAGATGTTCACTTGTAGGAACCCAGATGGGTGAAATTGGAAAATGAGCAGGTTGTGTAATTTATCATTAGTCATTACGGGCCATTTTACCATATGTTTATGGAGTATTCTAGGCTTTTAAATATCAAAAACACTTTAGATAAATTCTGACTACTTTTGATCCATTTCACAAGTTTCCTTTTTAGATAATCTTATTTTTACTCGCCTATTTGACCCATGAGGAAATGAGGAATAAAGCATTACTGTAATCAACACACTTCAAAGTAATGGTTAAATTTGGCATCTTCAAGAACCAGCCTCGTCCAATAAAGAAAACCTTTCTGTAACAAAATCTATCACAGGGTTGAACATACAGAGACTCTATGAAATCTGTGAAACGAACCAAATCTGTTTACAAATACATGTTCCTATGATCTCAAATGCGACCGAACCAAGTCGGCTGTAATATACAAACTACAGACTATTGGAAATCAGCTTCACTGCAACTTGTTAAATACAGAAGCTGCAAGAAGATGACATTGTATATAACTCCATCAAAACAATCACCTTTCTCTTCGAATCATGTACAAATCGATGGTTGTTCTGGAAAGAATACTTCAATCTGTTTTAACTTCAAAATTCCAAATGCCAATCATGTAAAGCCCTCTTTCTCAGTGATAGAGGAGGCAAAAACGAAATAATTTTGAATCAAAAAAAGGAGTTAGCCCCCAAATGTGCTTTAATGTGGTTAACTAGAAAATCATGGTGCGGATGTTTTTGAATCTTCTGTTCTATTTGCACGGCACATACAGTTTGGACAAGGAAACGAATATATTGAGTCGTTTGGCCGTTTCAATTCAATTCCTTTTGAATCACTATGAGATCGCATACCTAACATGTGCCTTTTGAACGTTCTCCAACTGAAAAATCACAAATAAACAAAATCAAAAAACACACTTGTGATGCAATAATAAAATCAAAAATTCAAACCAAACATATATACCCGATATTAGGATTGTCAAAATACAATGCTAACTTGCGCTTATCAGGTCTAATTGTCTTGGCATGTCCATTGAACAGATATCTTCTATGACCAAGTAGAAAATGTGGGAAGTTTCCACCCTGAGTTGTCACAAATACTTCACTATGGAGACACACAGTGTAGTCTATAGCAGCCATCCTGGAAGAATAATTCTAGAAAAAGTGAACCAAGTCAGCCTCAAATAAGACGAACCCAAAGTTAAAAAGTCAGATGTGGCAAAGTGGATGGGCCAAGTTGGGTTGGCTACGAAACAGGTTAGTTCAGGTGGGGCCAACCGGCCAGCCGCAAGTGCATTTAATGATCGCCAAAATTATATTGTTATAATCTAACCTTTTTCAATGAAGTATTTTGGGATGCTTTTATGCAGTTGAATACACTTTGGATGACCTTCATAACCCGTTTGAACCATTTGACCTATTCCCTTTTTAGTTAAATCATTTACCGAAACCCATTTGACCTATTAACCCAAATCGACCCATTTAAAATTCAATCGGTTGAAATTGACACCTCTACTGGAAGTTAAAAAGAGGCAAGTAACGAACTAAAACCTTGTATGGTGCAAGTTCTTCAGCAGATGCCAGCATCTCCTTGGTTTGTAAAAGAGGAAACATTTCTAGCAGTGGAGCCATATATCTCTCAGAATTGTATATTTGTCCAGATGCTAGAAAGATAGACGTACTTCTGTCAAATCCCATCCCTCTGAGCATCAAGCCAACCTGAGTAAGTTCCAAACGAATGAGAGAGAGAGTAAAGGGGTGATTGGATGTGTGTTTTGAAAGTAATAATGTGATATTGAAAAATCAGAATCTGATAATTAGTTGTGATAAAGAGCTTTCTGATATCAAATACTATCAGACTATTTTTAAGAATCTACAGATAAAACGACCAACAGTGGCAATTTTGTGGAAAAAAGTAGACAAATATGAAAATAGACTTCCATAAGTAATTTATTTTGCAGATCTAACTTCAACATTAGCATAAATTTTGTATTCAAACATTAAAAGCTAATTGTGATAAAAAGATAGCCTGTTCCAAACCGCAATTACAAACATGGACTAAGGGTAAAGGATTATAAGTGGGCATATAGTTAAACTGACAGAATAAAAATATAAGGTCATCTGACAATTCTCTCAATACAAACATATTTAAACTTAAGCCTCTAAATGAGTGTTAATCAAAGAAAATCTGGCCACATTTGAAACATAATTAGATTAGCAAAACCCATATCCGGTTGCACTTTTGAGTTGAAGTTGTTCATGATTGACAATAACTTTAAAAAGATATATTACCTCTAAAGGTGTGAGGGGACATTTGCCATTGACCCTATTGACTCCAGGCTGAAGGACTCTACCAGGTTTTGTAAATTTTCCTTTCCAACCTCTTTCTCTTGCAGCTATCATATCTTCAATCTCTCTTCTTCCACCATCATATACACAGCAAGAGAAAGCAACCATGTCCTGGACAACCAAGTTAAACAATAAGTGCCTCCACATTTTGGAACCTCTGACTTTGCATATGCAAACTATACTATAGCATAGCCCGATCTTATTGACCAAGGGGGTGCTTGGATTATAAGTGGTTACTGGAGTTGGAATAATAAGAACTAGGTAATCAGCTGTAACAGCACTGAACGTAGAAGATAGGGTTCACACTTTCTTTTAACATTTGAAGGCTTAATAATCAGTTGTTTGAGTGTTTAAAAGGTTCTAAAGGTCAAAAAATTTGAAACATAAAATAACCAAAAATGCTAATCTTGTGAAACTAAAAAAGATATGCCTTGTGAAATGGGGGTAAAAAACATTTCAAAAATTTTGTTAAAAGAGGGAAAACTAAGTAATATTATTTTACACTACGATAATCAGTTCCGTTGCAGTTGGCATAAAACTAATTATCTGATATTGATTATTGGCCCCTAAATAATGAGACAATCAAAAGCAGTTTAGCACCTACATACTCAGATGATCGGAAATTGATGTTGTCAACAAAATACTGAAATATAGATACTACAACTACAAGTGGAAATCATTTGACAAATTTTAAAGTATAAATCCAAACACACTCTAAGAAAGGAAATAAAACATTTTATCAAGTAGAACAGACCTCTTCAAACCTTAGATGCACAGAAATGTACTTGCCACCATTATTTGCACTTCGCTCTTTCATTCTAGCAACTAATCTCTCACCCATGGTTAATATAGGCCTTGAAAACCGTAAAGCTTCATAATTTGTCAAGCAACGAAGCCGTTGAACGGCAGGTGGTGCATCAAACGATAATCGATTTGCAAACGGAGAAATCCTTATGACCCTGAAGACGAATTAATTATTGCAAATACATAAAATCATGTACTAAATAGAAAAGGTTTAACTCACTTTTCTTCGAGTAGTCTTGGAAGAACTGTATCCTTGTAGTACCGAATAGGTGCCCATGCTTTTATTTTAAAGTTGAATACATTAGACATATTGCGGTCAAACCGATCCATTAAATATCCGGGTATAGTGTTGACCACCCGTACATCATTTTCCAATGTTTTAACGAAAAAATCTTCATCATATATGTCACTGAATTTACTGCAACAGCAAAGCATGTTCGTTAATTTCAGCTAGTTTGGATAATATAGAAAGTAATAACTCAATGAAAATATTTCTGGATTCTATCGATAAAAGAGTAAAATGTTCACAAACCTAGGATCTCTCCAGACACTATGAAAGTGAAAATTAGGAATCACCAGGGTAGCGTTAAGATATCCCGCCACAGCAACTGCATTACATATCTAAAAATAGAAAACACAATAACACCATTATACTAATAAGTATTCATCATATTAAATATAAGAAATAAAAAATACAGCATTTCAATTTACCGATGTCCTCTGCTGATTTAAGCCACCATTTGCTTCAACATATATGTACCCATTAGACTCCGGTAAGCCTACAACAAAGGTAATAAACGAATTCATACAATGAAACCGTCATAAACAAACTAAAAAGATATCTAAACATTTGTAACAGGATACATGATTTAAGGTGCAGTCTTTATACCTCCTGAGGACTTATCTATACAAGGCTTCCAATCTGCACCTTTAGCTCGTTTCCATACGGTGGACATCTACATTATATTTAATATTACAAACCAATAAAACTAATTAACTTACAATAGATTGGATTCACTGATTAAGCAACAGGTATATATAAAACCTAAACCATTAATGAGTAATTAACTAAGACATTGTCTGAAATCATAACACTTCCAAATTAGTGCCAAGTGTTTGAAAATGTATCAAACTGTGCACAAAATACTATTCAGTTTTAAAATTCAAAAATTGTATGTATCTGACCACTTATTTGAAGTTTGATAATTGAAGTACCAACATACACACAATATAAATAATTGAAAGTTGATAAATACAGTATAAACTTTTAGAACTGAAAATATACAACAGAGTTTTGAGTATAATTTGATACATTTTCATACAATTGACTGTAAAACTTATAACAAAATCATATAAAAAGAGGAATTAACAATTACATTAGGTCAAACTTGACAAATAACTAACCGCATCAGCAGTGAAATTATCAACATCCATATCATGCCGGAGCTTAGCATACAGCTCAGGACTCCGGTAAACTGATCCAATCGCCATTGAACGTCTAATTCCACCGGAAACGACACCGAATTGAATAGTATCAGTGTAATAATAGAACATACTAATAAAGTAAAGCAGTGGTACTAATAGTAACACGCCTTGACGGCGAACGAGAACGGAGATAATGATCCAAGCAAAACGCTGGGGGAATGAACGGTGAGTGAATCGGCCGGAGGTTTTAAAGGCACTACGGCTGTGACGGTTACGTGGAGAACGGAGAGGAGATGCCGGCGGTGAAGGGCTGTTGGTTCCGGTGGCTGGGATACGGATTTTGGCGTGCATTATTTGGCGGATTTATTACATGTTAGGGTTGGGGAATTTAAATTAACGGCGTTCCCCTTCGCCCTAATTCGCCGGAGATTATACTTGATATATATTTACGTTTATATTTATTATATTATTTATAAATGTTTAATTATTATATTACATGTATGTATGTATATGTATAGTGAGGTAACGTATGAGAGTGTTGTTTTAATTAATTTGTGAAATTGGTGGTGGAAGAAGGAAGACAGAGAGTGTGTTGGTGGAAATCACGTGCGGGAGAAGGAAGACGATGACGATGACGATGACGATGATGATAGCGATGCGTGCGAAGGTGGGTGGAAAGACCGCCGGATGTGGACTGGGGCTCCGTTTGGATCGGATCTTAAACGGATCGGATAACTATAAATACTTTCGTGCAAAGATCAATGTGAGATCACCTATTCTTGTTTATTCGTTACATTCACGTTGCAGTAAAATTAATGTCTGTAAATTTAAATCGTTGATAAAAAATCGCATAAAATTACATAAGATTTTACGTAACTTAAACCTTGCTTAGTGTTAACATCATGAATCATTTTTCTAACTTTTTATTAATTCTCCATGCACTTTGTTTTAAATAGAATCAAGTGAAATCAATTGGTCTTTGATTTATAGATTTATAAATAAATCCAAATTACACTTCACTTAGTTCGATTTGACAATTAAATTTTCCCACCAATAATTGTTAGACACATTTGATTGAAAACATAAAAACATTAATAACTAGTTTAATCCATCTTTATATTTGGCGTTAAGGAAGTTTGTGAAATTGCCTACCTATATCTCAAAGTTGTGTAGGTAACGAACGCAAGAATAACTAAGAAATGATGATTCATCAACGGGTTTATAGTTTGAAAGTGTATCGAACTTCACACCTTTTAATATTGTTTGTATTAACTTCAGAATTTCATATTGTATTTATACAAATTTTCAACCCAATATATTGTGTACTTTTTACTACATAAATTGATATTTTTTGAATTTTTTGCATATAATAGTAAATTCTATATATATAATTGTAAGTTAAATACATACGATAAATGATTTAAAACTTGAATACATGTAATAGTATTTTTCGAATTTAAATGCATACAAAAGTAAAATATGTAAAATTCGATACACTCCAAAACTATAAACCCTACGACAACAAATTTGACCAATAATAAGTCATTAGATATGTTTTACAACTTCTCACTTATTATTATTATTATTATTATTATTATTATTATTATTGTTATTATTATCGTCGTCGTCGTCGTCATGCCATGTCTTACATCATTATATTTTAATTGATTGGATTTTAGGTCACTTTGATTAATCATGTCAATCATTTCTCTTAGACCACTCGTCACTTCTTTCGACACATCATCACTTCTTTCGACACATCAGAACATTTAAAACACAAAACAGATGAAAGACAGATGCATCTTGGCCAACATTCCTTTCGACACTTGAATTTTTAGAACTCAATGATTATTAATTTAATTTTTAAAACACAGATTTAATAAAAACTATTTCATTAAAATTTAAAAACATTACATTAATTAAAAAAACATTACAACAATTTAAAAAGGAATTAAAATAATTAAAAAAAAAAACATTACATTTATTGATAACAAATACGATACAAGAAACTAAGCATGGTTTTGGCGGAAGCCATGTGGGAGGTACAAAATGTGTTCGATAAGAGCATTGCGAAGTTGATGATGAACCATTTGGTCGCGTAGAAGTGTGTGTGAATTGAAGTTCAGTTGTGTGTTTCTTTATAGTGTGTTTGAGGTATGATAAAAGGGTTAAAAAATTAATAAATATATATCTTTTTTTACAAAAACGGTTATATTACCATATGATTTTTTTATTTTTTTTTAATTTGTCAACAAAAACACATTAAATAATGTCAGCGGGACCCACAACAACTTCTCCCTTTCCTGGACGATGGGCAACCGACGAAACTCAAGAACGAAACCGTTCCAACCGCGTTGTTATTAGATTACATCTCAACAAGTATTTATATTTAATTTGAACTCTTGCAAATTAACTTCTGATAGAACATGATATATGCAATGTCATTATCATTTGGAATTGTAGGCGTAAGAAATTAGTGTTTTAAGATGTCATTATAAGTTATGTCACAACTATAGACCTACACTTAGAAGATTTATTATGTCGACGACTAGGGGTGTTCAATATTTGGTTTAAAACCATTTAATCCGAATACCGAACCGAATTTGAATTCGGTTTCGGTTCAGTTTTCGATTTTTTATTTTTCGAATTCGGTTAAACCGAATTCGATTTAATAAATATTATATATATATATATATATATATATATATATATATTAGGTGGAAGACCCGTGCAATGCACGATAATATATTAGAATTATTTTAGATATTACGTGATTAAATGATAATTCTTGTACATATTTTAAAATAATTTATAAAATAATTAAATAAAATAATTTATAGAACTTTATTTTCATATGTGACTCCTTTTTCCATATTATTATTATAATATATGTAGCGTTTATATTTATTATTTATTAATTATTATAAAATAATAATATAATATTAATTAAATAATTTGTTAACTGAAGTTAAGAAATTGACACGTGACATTCATGCTTACGTGGTAAATTCTGGAGCTTTCTTTTATACTCATTTAGTATATATATATATATATATATATATATATATATATATATATATATATATATATATATATATATAGATATACTAAAGGAGTATAAAAGAAAGTTCCATAACTTAGCACTTAACATAAAATATTACGTGGCAATTTCTTATAATTTTCAAATTAATAAATTAATTATATTTTAAATAGTTTAGGATAACCATAAGTTATTATCACAAGTGTCAAATTATTATTAAACAAGAATATGTTTAGAATAATTAATTTATTAATAATTATCTATTAATTATTATTGTCGTGTGTAGTTTTATTATGTTTAGAATATATTTTAATAATTGTATTGGTGCATTTTCTTGATTATTTATGTTTGTATTATGTATTTACATTATTCAATTGATAATACAGTTGATATCTAAATTTATTTACTTTTCTAAAAAAGTTCGATATATATGATCTTCTTTTGATGTACCATAAAATTAAATATTGTAAATTTGAGATTGCCGTACATCGTACGGGTCTGCATCTAGTGCGTATATATATATATATATATATATATATGTGTGTGTGTGTGTGTGTGTGTGTGTGTGTGTGTGTGTGTGTGTGTGATTTTTCGAATTCTATTGAAGACTTGAAGAATTTAACATTTTAAAAACATAATTTTTTTAACTACCATGTGTTTGTGAAAAATAAATATTTTATTTGGATATTAAAATTCACATACTTTGGCAGTTTTATACTTTATAAACTCGAATTTGGCTAACACATAACAATTAGTATTAGTTAGATTTATATAATTTATATCGTATAATCGTGCATACTTCTTAGTTTTGTATGTTGAAAGGTATTTTTAAAAAAATGTTAAGTTTTTCGGTTTTAACCGAACCGAATTCGAATTCAGTTTTCAGTTCGGTTTTCAATTTGAATTCGATTTTCAATTTTGTTAAAAAAAATTCAAAATCGAACAACCCGAACCGATTAAACTGAAAAAACCATAAATCGAACCGATTAACACCCCTGTCAGACAAAGAAGTTGTTGTTCATGACCTACACTTGCAAGATTTATTATGGCGATCATATTAACTTTGTATAATTAATAGCATGACCCAATTTTAATTTTATTTGTATCACCATATTTTTTTTAACTAAACGACTCTTCATAGAGTTATAATTTTTTAACAAGTTTCCACTGCGATTGAACTCTCTGAATTAGACAAATCCTGACACAATAACCCTACACCAGCAAATAATCACAATCTCAAAAGAAACAAGTTTTCAGTAAATGTTACTGCATTTCATACCAGCATTTATGAACTTGAAACATACTATCATTTGGTAATAAATCATTTAAACACATCAATCAGTCTAAATATCTCAAAGATAACATTAGAATAGCCAAACTGGATCCCATCAACACACGAGTTCAGTTTCTAAGCGATTAGTCATGCAAAGTTCCCAAAATGTCCTCATCCCTAAATAGATGATACCTGCAGCAAACAAGGAAGTAGTGACTCAATGAGTAGATGTTTTCAAGGTGTAGAACTTCAAAAATACTTGCATAAATTGAGTAATCAATACTAATACACCAGCATGTAGTAATAGAGTATGGTTAGTTGAGTATTTGCATTCAAGATAGTCTTTAATAATAATCTTAAGCATCAATAGAACTTTGATCAAATAACATGTGGGAAAGACAAATGTAATGGCGTTTGGAGGCGGGAATGTGAATAATGATTTGAATCTGAGATCGAATGAAAAGCAGAACAAAAGAGTTCCAGCTTTTAAACTAATCAAGATTCAAAAAAGCACGAAACCCGTACTATGATGCCATCATTTACATTCGCTTCACAGAAGTTAATAAAACAATCTGTGAAACAAAATATAAATTTTATGTGAAGGGCAAATGGATGAAAGGGCACCCTACAGAAAACCTGTAAGCATTTCAGAGCCATTGATATATAACTCTCCCCTGTTTTTTGACATTCATGCCCATTATATACTATATTAAAAAAAATGCAAGAATGGAGTTAATTGTTTTTCTGTTTTAGTAAAGATATAACATGACGTACAAACGCAAAAGAAGCACTATATTGTTTCAGTTAAAAGAACAAATGCTACTGTATGATCCGTAAATAACTAAAAGCCATAAGAAAATTCTAAACACTATGAACGCTTTGATCTGCCAACCAATCAAAGAGAATACATGAGCTTAGAACCATGAATATTGTGTATCAATAATTGACAAGTATACATACGAATGTGGATTGAAAACTTTCACAGATGGTTATTTTGTAACAACAGCAGATGCTTGAACTAATTGAGATTAAATATGTAGTAAAACCTAAACAATAATAACTCTTTATAAAACGTGGAACACGAAGCTAAAGATCACAGGATATGTACCCAATATGCTTTTGGTTTTTGATCGGTTTCTATGCTAACACATAATCTCAGATTCTCAGACATATTACCACAAAATTATGATAGTTTCTGTACTAACTACTAACCATCAAGGATTCAACAACTAATCTCAATATGCACTCACCTCTGCTTCAAACAAATACTATAATCTTTTCAAAACTTATCCAAAAAACGCAAGTGTCCAATACTGGCAATACACTAATGTCACTTGATAAAAATTACTACAATTATTATTATTACTAATAATATAATATAAATGCTACTGTAATTCTCAGTTAAATACTAACTGAAATTGTTTTATATGTCAAACAATTAAATTTCATATAATTAGTAATTCCATGAAATAAAGTTAATAATATAGCTAGTCCAACGAAATAAATCAGATACAGCTGAGATGATTAAATTAATTGAAAAAATTAAGAGAGAAAAGAAAACGTACTGTTTTTCACCAAGCTTAACTTCAGTACCACCATATTCCGGCAACAAAACTGTATCACCTTCCTTAACACCAACCGGAATCGTATTCCCTGATTTATCACGAGTTCCCGGTCCCACAGCAACAACTTTACCAGAATTCAACTGCAAATCCATACAATCAATCAATATATAGTATACAGATACACATAACCAAATACAGATCCAAACAAAGTGAATTACTAAAAAAATATAGAAGTTACCTTGGATGATTTCTCAGGTAGAAGAATACCGGCGGTGGTTTTAGACGGAGGGACGATTTTCTCCACCAATACTCTGTTGAGACACGGAATTAAACGTTTCGCCATTAATGATCTCGAAGATAGATCTATAGGTTGAACTGACGGGTTGATGAAATGTGAGATGGATTGGGGTTTTCAGGAGATTTAAACACGGTTGAACACGGTGGTAGAAGGTTCTAGGGCTTTTAGTTTTTAATTTTTAGGGTTTTAGGGGTTTTCTGTTTCCGGCAGCCGCACACATTGGTGGACCAGCCTGCTAGTCTTTTACACTACTGGGCCTCTAAGAGTTGAGCCCATTAAAAAGGACTCCATTATGCACCTGTGATATTTAATAGAAATAGAAATAATGTTTACAAATTAAAATTCAGTGTCTTTTTTTTTTTTTATATCAAAAAAAGGTTCACGCATTCTTTTAAGATGTAAGAAAATGTCATAATGTGTTTTTTGTTCATTTTAATAAAGAAATTTAAACACTCTTTTAAATATTGTTCGGTGATTAAATATATTTCATTTTAGTGTGTGTTTAGGGTGTGATCGATATTTACACCACAATATGTGTGCAACCCGTTACTAAGAGATAAATCTCAAATGAAAGAAATTGATATAGGGAAAGTAATTCCAAGTTTTATGAGGTAAATGCATCTACATCATTAGTAGTGAAAACTGACGTCTATGTCAATCAATTAGGTTGTTCACTTGTTATTAAGTGATATTGGTAACACCCTAAAAATTAAAAGTTTTCAATTAAAATAAAAGTGTGTATATAATTATAAGTGTATAAAATATGATAAATACAAAATGTAATAAGTTGGGTTGAATTTATATGCAAGAAAAAAATTAAGGGGTTGGATGTGTCAACTGAGATTATTTAGGGGTGAAGAAGTAAAATATACTAAATAATACTCCCTCCTTCACTTATTTTCTGGAACAAAACTTGTGTGTGTGTGTTTTGGCGACCAAGAAGGAGAGGCAAAGAAGAAAGATAATTCATTTGAGCTAGGGTTGTTAATTTGAAGCTCCTAACACTCTAATTATTCATTCTCAGGGTAGGAACAATCTCTTTAACCTCTCAATTTAGTGATTTGATGAATTGAGCATAAACCCTAAGTTTTTGGAAATTAGGGAAAAAGGTGATTTGTTGAATACTTGTTATTGAGTAACAAATAATCATACTTTGATGGTTTTGGTGTAAAAAGAGTCATGTTGATGGAATTGTGGATATTTTTTTATATATATGTAGAGATTTATTATAAGGAGGTTGTAGGGTATTGTTGTTAAAAGAAAACTAACTAATTAAAAGAGTATAAGTGGTTGATTGGGGGATTGGTGGCAAGAACATTTGATTTCGATTTAGAAAGAATAAATGAGTAATAAGAGTTAAAGTTGAGATTTAATTGTATTGTGTGTAAGATATGTGTATGTATTGATGTGAATAGGTGATCAAAAGTTGAAAGCATTGCTAGTGAGCTTAATAAACAATTTCAAGGTAAGTAATGGATCGGTTAGAATAAGATAACAATGTTGGATTATATGTGTATATTAATACGTATTAGCATAAAGGGGGTTGAGTCGAGTAGTGTCATTGAGATACAAGAATATTCAATGTGCACTAGCTTGATGAATGAAAGTTGAGTTGTTGAAATTAGTCAAGTAGTGTCATTGAGATACAAGAGTATTCAATGTGCATTACCTTGATGAATAAAAGTTGAGTTATGAAAATTAGCCAAGTAGTGCCATTGAGATACAAGAGTATTCAATGTGCACTACCTTGATGAATAAAAGTTGAGTTATGAAAATTAGCCAAGTAGTGCCATTGAGATACAAGAGTATTCAATGTGCACTAGCTTGATGAATAAAGGTTGAGTAGTGGAAATTAGCCAAGTAGTGTCATTGAGATACAAAAGTATTCAATGTGTACTAGCTTGATGAGTAAAAGTTGATATTTAATAGTTGTTATTAAAGTTGTTGTCGTTGATAAAGAGGTTGTTGATATAGTTGGTATTGTCGTTATTAAAGTTGTTGATATTGATAAAATTGTTGTTGTAATTGTTGTTGTCGTTGATATAATTAATGTGGTCGTTGTTAGAGTGGTTATTGTCGTAATAGTTGTTATGGTTGTAGTAGTTGTCTTCATGATTGATATAGTGGGTGTTGTTGAAATAGTTGTTAATGTTAATGTTGTTTATCTTCGTTACGTACTAAGCAATTTGCTTACGATATTATATGGTTGAATGTGTAGGTGAGCAAAGCGGGTCAAGGGGTAATTTAGGCTAGAGACCCAAGGGAAGCTAGTGGTGGACTTGCTACGTTGGTAGTAAGTAATCTCTTCAAATCATGCTCTAGTCGTATTGAAAGCCCCTTTTTAAAGAGGAACATTGATATTTTGGTTGTTGACATATTTATGAGTCAAGTTGTATTTTGGGTCAAAATGGTTGTAAGCGTCTTAGTTGGAAATGTTGGGGATTAGTTGTTGTATGTAAACTTTGTTAAAAGTAGTTGTTGTTGGTCTTTTGAGCATGTTGGGTGAAATTGACAAGTTGCTCTAAATGGTTATTTATATATAACTGTGGTTGTGATTTTGGGTTTGGAGTAATCGATAAAAGAGGTGTGTCGAATGTGTAGTTGAGTTGAAATGGTGTCTAATGAGTTTTGAATTAATTGCGAATTTGGTTGATTTGGAAGTGGATATAAACATGTCCAAAAAACTGAGCAAGAATGGTCTTTTGAATTTGGTGGGTGTTATTATCGGGAATGATTTTGTGTAAAAAATTAAATTTTTGGTGGATTTGAGTAAGTACCCGGCGGGTACCAGTGTCCAAACCGGGTACGCCCTAGTGGGTACTCTGATGGGTACTCCATTAGCTATTGGAAAATTTATTTTTAAAGTTAAAAACGATCGTTTGAGTTATGTAAACATGTTATAACTGTTTGAGTTATGTAAATACGTTATAACTATTTTATTGAGTCGAGGGACATCATATGAGTATAAATAATATTGTTATATTGCTTGGTTGCATGACTCAACATGTTTTTGTTGACCAATACGATGAGGAGGAAAAGATAGTAGGGACATCGTATTATGATATTCCCTTTTGTACTACGTTCAGTAATTGTCAGGATGATCTGCAAGACGTGTGTAGCAAATTATCCCTTGAAATATCGATGTGGCTGAGTTGAAGCTCTACCACAATTTGCATGTTATGCATGCCATCACGCCTTTCATATTACAAGTCATAGTTGTAGACTTGGACACAACTCTTTAAGGGTGGTTACACAACTACTTATCTACTTCTTTTTAAACATTTAAAGTGTATATATATATATATATATATATATATATATATATATATATATATATCAAGAGGAAAGTAATTTTTTTAGGGAAGTATGGAAGCTAATCATTCATTCGCGATAAATGATAAGCAAAACGTAAAAACACATATTTTTACCAAGAAATATTAATCAAAATCGATTTTATACCTACTAATATTCATTGATAAACTACTTTTTATAACTTATAATATCATATGATGAATATTAAGAGAATTTTCTAACGTTCATCATTAGTGAATGTTAACCTAAGTGGATATTATCATTTTTTTTGAAAATTATTCGTTAACGTTCGTCCACGATGAATGATAATCAAAACGTATAAAAACATATTTTTACCAATAAATATTAATTAAAATTATTGTTATAACTAATAATAATCATCAATAAACTAATAATATCATATGATGAATATTAAGTGAATTCGTTAATATTCATCGTTGATGAATGTGTAGCTTTTCTCTTCGCCAAAAAAGAATATTTCTCTCTGAATTCGGTCCATATATATATATAATATACGTGTTGAAATAAGTAATTCCATCAGCCCCTAGGTCATATCTCTTCAAGCTCAGTAGACTACATATGAAACTCAATGTTGAAATAAGTAATTCCATCAGCCCCTAGGTCATATCTCTTCAAGCTCAATAGGCTACATATGAAACTCAATGATAGACACTCTTTTAAACACCAATATCGTTCACATAATTTGAAGCGCAACTTTTTTTGAAGTTGGACAAAAGCATTTGTGTTTTTATAAAATTGTCATAATAAAACCAATTGAGTAACAAAAAGCTGAGTAAATTGCATGAATGGTACATGTGGTTTACACACATTCTCACCGTTAATCTTTGTATTTTGTTTGTTGCATGAACTGTTTAAAAACTCAGAAGTCGTTATACGCTCAGTCCTCCTTCTACCTAAAATGACTACCCGAGCAAAATAGATATGCTGAGTGCGCATCACCAATGATACATTTCGTCATTTTAAATAGATGATGGACTAAACGTGCAACACCTTTTGAATTTTTGTACTGCCCATGCAAAAAACAAAGCAAATGGACTAACGGTGAGAATGTTTGTAAATTACAGGACCATTCATGCAATTTACTCTAAAAAGTTAAATGTCAATAATGTTCATCGATCGAAAAGACGAGAGACAACACCAAAATAATGAATAGACGAGAACTTACTAATATCATTTCTTTTGGACACAACCCAACTCCTTATATAGTTGCAAACATGAACAAAACTTTTAGTTTTTAATAAAAGAACTTGTTTATACTAGATATCTGTTTCCGTATTACGAGTATATATTATCACTCACTCACAACAAGAACCATCGGCGATCATGTTACTTGACTCATCTCGTTACTTGACACGATCTCTATAACTCTATTCTCGCATTATAATGTACCTAACTTCTGTGACATTATTTTAAAACTATAAAAACAGTGGTCCCAAACTAATAATGTTATCAAAACTTCTGTGGCCGTTTTCAGAAATTCAAAAACTTCGATAAAATAGGGGAAACACCATCAATTTACTGGAGACGCGAACGGCTCCGGAGTTCGATCGCCGGCGACCACCACCGTCAACATACACACCGGAGAACACTACAACCCCTACTCGCTGGTAAATTTATTATCTTTATACTAGGCTTCATTGAATTTACAGATGGCTCGTGTTTAGCGAAGTTTAGTTTAGTTACATGTAAACCCTAATCGTCTTAAATTCAAGCGAATCCATCATAATTGCGTGACAGTATGTATAAGGAACGCTTTATTTAAATTTTTAGCTTTATGTCTCTTAGTGGTGTAAAAAATGTATGATCTGTATCTATACTGCACACCAAACGTTTGATGAAATGCCTCAATGGTTTTGCCTTAATTTTACAGGTGGTTTTTAAATATCTTCATTTTATGATCAATCATTAAAGATGAGTAGACTTTATGATGGGTGGAATGAAATTTTAAAGATTCAGAAGTTCCGAAGAGCTGTTGGAAAAACAATATTCTTTTCATTTTCGGCCCTCATTAGCTACGCATACAACTCCAATACGTACGTATAAAGTTACTGTTATCGACTGCACATACAACATCAAGTTAGTTTCAGAAGTGTTATCTTTTCACATTGATTAGTTAGACTCTTACGACAAATGACACCTAATGTATTATTAATTCACATAAGTCAATTGCCTTTTAACTTCTGAATCAATGAGATGTCTTATGTATACTAAATTAATTGAGTTCTTGCAGGACGAGAGCTGGGTTCTCAAGAGGAGATCAGTTTTATGCATCATATCCTGCAGGGAGTGAGCTATTGACTGATACAACTAAGGTGAGTTGTATGCTATTTTTCTGGAAAAGGTTAAATGTTTATTTGTCCGACTTTTGAAGAAAGGACTGAGATTTTGGTTTTTTGTGGTTAGTTATATAAATCTGCACTTGGTAATTGCTTTGAAGTGGAAGATTGGGGGCCGATTGAATGGTCCATAATGGCTAAGCATTTTGAGCGTCAAGGGAAATCACCATACGCGTATCATGCTGTAAGTTACCTGAATTGCTATTACCTCAACGGCCTCATCATGAATAAATCACCTACCGCAACATCCTTTAAAGTTGATGTATGGAACGAATGAGTTTTTGGTAAAAACATAAATTATTAGTACTAGTAATCACATATTTGCACAATAATAGTTGGGAAATTAAACATTAACGAATAGTATTTACATGGTCTGGCAATTTATCTACGAGTACAATTGTTGCTAGCATGCTTATTGTTTCTTGTGAGTTTCAGTAGTACTATCATAGAAGGTAAGTTGTGCCCGGCTGCCCTATTATAAGAAGAAAACTGCATGATAAATGGATAAGAGTGGGACTAATTGTCATAACTATTTTTTATACAAATCTTGGCCCCAATAAATCGTAGTTTGTAATCCATAGCAGCTTGTGATCTGTTTCTTATTTGATTGGTTTCCAGTGGAAGGACATATAACATGTTTATGTTCCAAGGCTTGGACTATGCTGAATTTTTTTAGTACTTTGTTGTGTTTTTGTAGCAATACCAAGCTCACATTGCATCTAACGGAAATCTCGATGGAAGTGGCTAATGGAAGGATTTATAAATCCGGAATCCAGCATGAGTAGGACACACATGCAATGGCGAATCCAGGAAACATTTCAGTAGGGGGCACATGTCAGTTATTTTATGGTATGTGTCAAAACGGTCAGGTTGTGTTAACCCCACAAATGATGTTATCTATTCTAAAACTCTTCATAAATACTCGTAACTGATTTGTGTATTATATCTAAATCTATGTTTTTGTTGTTTCGTACTCTACGCTACACATTGATAGTCCTAAATTAAAGATGCTGCAAACGTCTAAAAAGTTAGCATCATATAAAACCCATTTAATTGGTTTGTTATTATTAAACTAAATCAATCTATCGTTCAATGTTAGTTTAGAAAGAGCTTGTTGGTAGATGCGTTTAATTCAACATGGGTGAGACTGGCTAAAAACAATAAACCTTGTTACAAATCAATATATATAAACTTGAGGATGTTATGATATCCAAGTCCAGTCTTTTGTTGTTCTTAAACTTGAGGATGTTATGATTACATCTGTCTCGTTGCAGTTTGTTGTTCTTAAGCCAGAACTTTCGGTCAATATGATGTTGTGTTGATGGCTCTATGAAAAGTATGGACTGTTCTTTATCTAATCTGTTGAACTAAAAATATTACAAAGCATTATCACTAGCACACTTAACAACGATCATAGCTAGGCCGTGTTCTTATAGGATTAAGGATGACAATGAATCGGATATGGATTGGATGATGCCATATCACATAAAAATTTCATCCATATTCATATCCATTTAATTTCAGTTCATCCGTTCATATTCATATTTATCCGTTGGATTAAGCGAATAGATATACATTGAATATTCAAAAAAAATGTTAAAATATTCTCTAATATGAAATGAGAACAAAAGAATATTTGTTACAAAAAATAGATTTAACATAACATATGGAAATTCTATCACAAGAACGTGTAACTATTCTCGTCAATAGAGCATAATTTGTTACATTTACAATTAAACATATGTTTTAACAAATGTAAATGTGTATTCTTTATGTTTATTGGTTTATCAAACATGTTTTGATTGTAATCTATTGTCGATTGTAAATTCACTGTATGGTTGGAAGCAAATTTGGTTCGACCCGATGAATGTGTACATTTCAATCCATTTATAAATTGGTAATACAAAATAACCCTTCAAATGAGTATATTAGATATCTAATATATGTGAATTTATAAATATATCCACGTAATTATATCTTATACAACTCTTATCCTCGATTACACTTTAATAGTTTATTGTACATGTGTAAGTGAATATGTAAAAGTATATTTATATATGTATATATTTATGTATGTATATATTAATAAATCTATAGATGATAAATCAATATATAGTATTTATCCCTTTCGATCGTTCATATCTATCATTAAGTGGCCACTGAATCGGAGGACCATTATCATCCCCTGTGCAGAAGTGCTAGTGTTATTGCTAGTGTTATTGCATTTATTGCCAATGTATTCTTGACATATGTATTCACCATTATTCATTGGAGCTCATATCAATTACTCGTACTATTTTGAAAGTCAAACTATTATTATCTTGAAACAATTTGAATTAATCTATTTGAATAAACTAATCAATCAATAAAAGGTAAGGGGTCTTTTGATTTTTCATATTAAGCCCTTATTGGACTAAATTGTATGATTCGGTAAGATATTACATCATTAGGAGTGTTTGATTTTATTTTCAATGTAAGACTTATAACCGCTTAAAACTTCTAAATATTGTCTTACTCGTCAAGTTATATTTTTAAGCTGAAAACTTCTTAAACCAACTCACCAGGACAAAAGTAAAAGAAAAAATCATGCTGGTGAATAAACAAAAACGAAGGATAAATTTTGCTTTGGACTTCTAAGAAAATTTAATAATAAAATAAAGTTTTAGACTAATGAGACTTCTTAGTTTCTGAAATTTATCTTGCTATATTTTTTTTTCTTTTCTGCCATTCTAAAAAGTTGTGCTTTAATTTTAAGATTAAATCGAACTAACATTTCAATTTCATAAATATTTGTTCCATTCAATTTCGTTATTTATTTCATGACAATATATTTTTTGATGTTATTATTACTACAAAAACTTTGTGTTAAGGGATTCTTTTTGAAAAAAATAAAGTTATTTTTAGTTGTTTATAACTCAAAAACATACATATTCGTGCAATGGGATGGTTGTGTCATGTCAAAATGTGGTGAAATATGTGTATTCAAATGTTTATAGTTTTTATTTATCAAACGATCTTAATGATTGCGTATTCAGATTTTAGATGTCATATCTTATTATTCAGAACTGGTTATCAGATTTCAAGTTTCAGTATTCAGATAAAACAAAAAAACCCTCAAAATCCACTTAACCAGCAACTTAAAACCATTTTAATACAACAAAGAAACACTTTAATTACAAAGGAAAAATTGAACTTTCAGTTAATGAAAAACGTCGACATATATTTCAAAAGAAATGATGAAGAATGTAATGGCGTTTGGAGGCGGGAATATGAAGAATGATTTGAATTTGAGATCGAATAAAAGCAGAACAAAAAAGTTGCAGCTTTTAAACAACTCCAGATTCAAAAAGCATAAAACCCGTACTATGATACCATCATTTACGTTCACTCCACAAATTAATCTAAGAAATTATCTGTGAAATGAATAATAAAATTGATGTGAAGGGCAGATGAATGTGAGGGCACCCTACAGAAAACCTGCAAGTATTTCAGAGCCATTGATACACAACTCTCCCCTGTTTCTTACATTCATGTCCGATTAACCAATTCATATATACATATATAGTAATAGTAATAAATTTGATTTTGAAACCATGAAGCAGACAAAAACTGGAACTTATTGATCTTCAAGACAATAGGACCTTTATGTTATCAATAAAATTTTGGAAATATTTTATATGATTTATAGTTGGTTTCAGGCCGAACCCTAGAGACTGAATCTAGTTGGAGGTTGTCTTTGTTATTTTATGTAGGAAGACTATATAGTGGGTTGAATTTAGGTTAACTTTGGGCCTGGCTACATTTATTGTTGTGCTTTTGGGCCAAAATATATCAAAAAATTCAACATTTAATTAGTTTTAACGTCATCTTCTATCTACTTGTTTATAAAGTTAAATACTAACAACAATGTAGAGAAATTTTGTACGCTTAAATTAGTAATGTGAATTTACTTGTGACTATACAATGAGCCAACTCAAAAATTCGTATCATTTTTTATTTGTTTGTTATAGTATTGTGGGGACAAAATGTATACTAGAATACTAGATTAGTAGTGTTTCTATCTCAACTTAATAACTAGCCCAATGTACTATAAGGTGAAAAATAAAATAAAAAATACCAACACGAAAAGTTGGAGTGGCTTCTTAAATAGGTCCACCACTGCAGCCCATTTGTAAACTTGTGGATTAAGATGAGAGCAGTTTGGACTTCTGGAATACTAATCAAACAATGATGAGATAATTGGTGAACTGATGCAAACTTAAAAAGGGCAATTTTATAAAGAGAATTCCATAATGGTCCTTGTGGTTTACAACGATTTATGAAAATCGTTCTTATACTTTATTTTTTACCTTTTTAGTCCAGTAAATTTTTGTTTTGCTCGAAAATGGTTCATCTTCCACCTAAATTACTAAAGTATCATTTCTCTTGTCATTTGCAGATAATAAGGATCTAAATGGTCAAAGGATATTTTAGTCATTATAAGAGGGTGAGGGACTATTTTTGAATAAAACATAAACTTATTGGACTGAAAAAGTGAAAAATAAAGTATAAGGACGATTTTTGTAAATTGGTGTAAACCACATGGACCATTTATAAAATTTACTCTTTTATAAATTAATGAATAAAACGT
Organism: Gnaphalium uliginosum; assembly: GCA_963930675.1. NCBI lineage: Eukaryota > Viridiplantae > Streptophyta > Magnoliopsida > Asterales > Asteraceae > Gnaphalium > Gnaphalium uliginosum. The sequence goes on from OZ005681.1 coordinate 19,367,948, forward strand.
CACATGTACAAGGATGAGGAAGATCGCATATAACTTAGTCTAACGCAAACATAAAAGATTAAGAACATATATATGACAAACCATATATATATGACAACCACTCTAACAACCAAATCTAAGACCTTGAAAGCGGTTTTCAGACCCCAAACTATAATCCACTGCAATCGTATAGAACGCGCCAAAATTAATAACCCTTAATCATAAGGGACTTCTGCAACTTCCACTTTTCCATCATACTAGATGCTCGATCCGTGTGCTTGTACGGGAAAGTAAATAACCAAAGTCTGACCACTTCAAGAATCACCTCCACTACCTTCTCAATCGATCTACGACCCTTTTTGAAAAGCCGGTTATTACCCTCTTGCCAAATAAAATACGATGTTGCTCCTAGAACAAACTTGGAAACCACACTAGGTACAATCTTCCTAGTAGCAATCGGTTTCAGCTAAACAATCAGACCCTCCAAACGGTCTGAAGAAAGCGCTGAAAATTGGTTCACCTTCAGCCCCACTTGAGAAGAAAATCAACACTAAAAAAAAAAGATGATCCACAAAGGGAGCACCGAAGCAGGTTCAAGTCAGTAGTTGGACTGACATTCCATTGCGTGAATGGATCATGTGTCTTCAATTTGCCTCACAAAATCAGTCAAAGAGTAATAGAATATCGAGGATGCAAAGAGAAAACCTAACAATCGGAAACCACTCAACCATAGCAGCACGTGACCTAATGGTTTCCTAAACTTGGCTGACTTAAAATCCACCAAAGCACCTGATAAGTCTCTACAAAACAGCCTATCATCTAGATTAGTCAAAGTTGGGCCAATTCCACTTGGTATCATGAATTAAATATGCAATAGAATCCGTGCACTGAAAATCTCTAGTGATAGTCCGATTAGAAATACAGTTTGACAATACGCAAAGAAGATCCCATTTATTAAACCAAATCGATACAGTCCACCATCACCAATTTGAAACCAAAAGTGATCACGAAGAACATCACGAATCCGAAGTTGAGATATTTATGTCGGTAATGGTGGTAAAAAACTATAAGTTGATGGAAATCAGTTGTAAAACTGTAGTGGAAAGCTGCAAATTGTTATTGAATCAATGCTAATTATAAAACTCATTTTCCGTCTTCAGAATCAAGAATAAAACATCAATGAAATAACCATCTTCATGAATACTTCCTTACGAGGGAAAAATATAAAATAGTTCGTAGATAACACGTACGGTTAACAACTACGTTCCTTCTTTCAAACTAAGATGCAATGTTACAATTCTAAATTTCTAATTAATGATGAATAATTGATGATCTCCTTTTTAACTTAAGAACATATGACTGAAATTATAAGTCAATCATGATGTAAGACTCATTCAATTTGTTTATTTAATTTTATTCTATATTATATAGTTAAAATTTTGACGTGCAAGTAAAGGTGCATATTTATAGATAAAAATAGAGTAAATTACGTTCCTCGTCCATTATCTTTGTCATACATTTCACTCCTCGTCTTCGAATTGAATTTTTTACGGGTTCAGTCCATTGACCCGGATTTTCGTTTCACTCCCCGTCCTCGAAGGGTAAAAAAGTCTTAAAAGTTTTAAAGGTCTTTTAGTCAATTCATGAGGGATGAAGGACTGAGAGTGAAACGAAAACCCGGGTCAAAGGACTGAACCTTCAAAAAACTCGCTCCGAGGATGAGGAGTGAAATGTACGTATGACAAACATCGGGATGTGTTAAAATGAACATATTAAATGTGTCAATCTAATTTGGAATTATATATGTTTGTATAAGATTTATTGCAGGTTAAAAGGTTATGTGGTCAAAGTGTGAATTCAGAAAGTCACAGAAGGTGCAAAGAGCAAATTTTACATTGTGCAGGGACCTATGTGTAAATAATTTTTTGCAAGTCAAGATATAAAGCAATTGTGGTTTCTTTTAGAGTCTAAGTTTATAAAATAGTTTTTCTCTCTTTTTCTAGATATAGAGACGTATACAGACCCTAATTTTGAGATATTAGATTTAGAAGAGATTGTTCGTCCTTTTATGGATAATCTCTAGAGTGTGAGAGTATTTTGAGTCTGTAGTGAGGTTTTAGTCTTATATTTGATCATTTGACCGGTTTGGTTTATTGAAGAAGTTATTCAGTATTGAGTTGTTCTTGATGATCTGTGTTATATTCGTTAGATTGATACTTCTTTAGAGGATGAATAATGTAATTTACTCATAAAAATAAAACTATCCTACACCAGAAAAGTTTAATAATTACTCCATCGTTTGTATCAGATCAATCTCAAAGCCAAAGGAATGTTCTTCATTTTCACATGGACTTCTTTGAACTGCAACTATTAATCATTCTAATTTGGTTCCAAGTGTATTCGTTTTTAATGATGTGTAAGTAGATAAAAACATGCTTAACCATTTGAACGATGTTCGGTTAATTTGCTTGAATCAATTGTATCGAGAGGATATAGCTGAATGATCAAGTGCAGCGATAGAGCTAAAAAATACAATATTTCTTATACGTATGAACTCGGGGTAGTTAACGTCAGTGCTATAAACAAATTATAGAAAAGTTACACCAAAAAGGACTATGAACTCGGGGTATTTAACATAAGTTAAAACTCAACTTGTACATAAGTTAAAAGAGAAAGATACGGTTTAGAATAGAAGTACGTAGGTACAAATCTTTTAGGAAAACAAGAAAGCATATATTAATGCACTTATTTTGCATAATTTGTGGTCCTAATTACACAAAGTTTGTGTCTTGGACCACACTTGAAGAATGGAGTTGTGTAACCTAGGATAATGGCCAAAGATATATATATTAGTGATTAATATATAGATTTAGATTGATTGACATAAAAAAAGAAAGAAAAATATTTGGATCTTGATTGAAGCAACTGAAATCCATGAAGAAAAGTGTAAGATTAGGTAGTGATAAGTGTTTGGGGTGTGTGTATGCATGTGGAAGTGCATGGGGTTGATGATTATGCCAACAACAACTAGAGGAATTTATGTATTTAATCATATAGTTGAAATCCTCATTTCATATGATTTAATATTTATTTGTGTGGTTACTAATTCAAATTTTGACAGAAAGACGTTTTTTTCTATGATAAGAAAACAAGAAGTTTGTGAAAAGTTAGACGCAGTACAACAAATATGTTGATTTTTCACGTTAATTTTTTTTTACGCTTTTAAAAACTGTAAAAAATATAAGCAAGTTTATTACACTTATTTAATGTATACAAATTAAATACGTTGATTGTTCACATTGTTTTCTTCACACTTTAGAAACCGTGAAAAATATAATCAAGTTTTCAATGTTGACAATAATAAATATGAAAAAATGTAGATATAAATACCAATTTCTACATCTATATATATTTGTGAAAAATTGTTCACACTGCTTGTGTACAGATTTCGAAGTTGTTCACAATTATTAATGTGAAAAATACTTGTTATACTCAATTTCCTCACGCAAGAGGAAACTTGAAGAAATCGAGTGTCACAAAATAATTTATACACTTTTAGTTGTAGAAATCTTTTAACTTTGTTGACGCTTATAAGTGTAAACACATTTTTTCTACTATTGTAAGTATGAAAATTATTATGATTTCTTAAAATTTTTAACAGTTAACAATGTCAATAGTTTTTGCACAATTATAAGTCCGAACAATTTAATAAAAAAATTCATACTTTTAAAAAGTGTGAAGAAAAATGTGTGAAAAATAGACCGGTGACAATTTTGTACAAGAGGTATGAAGCTTGATGGTTGTTGTTTTTACATTCTGTATTTTTAGTTTTATAAATCTACTATTAGCAATTGTACGTATGTTTAAGTTGTAAGTTACAATGAGTTTTTGACATAATTTATAGAAGTGAAAGTTAAATTGAAATAAAAAAGGAACCATTTTGAAGATAAATCGCTCTAAATATCATAAAAAGTGTATATCAAGGTGTCTTATCACCCATCCTAAATCAATATCATCTAAATTTTTGTTGATAATTGACAAAAGGTAACAAACAATTAGCGACAAAAGTGTTATAATTGACAATTGGAACGTTGCGTTCGATACTTTCTACCAATTGATTGATTAATTGCATTTCACAAACATATCAATAGCCTAAAACCAATATACCAACTACTAGAATTTTTGATGTAGGTGTGTTTGGCAATAAGTATATGAAACTGGATATGTTTGATAGTAACTAGCTGAAGTTGAAGATTGTAGATGGAGCTTAAGTTGGAGCTGTAGATTCTTTTTCAAGCTACTTAAAAATCTTATTCAAAAAGGAGTTCCGGAGGATTCTCGAGAATTTTTTTTTCAATAACCTCTACTATAATTTTGTTGCCAAACTGGGATGAGGGGATTGAGATCGTGAAAACTAGAAGTTCAATCCCATTGAATCTCTTAAAATGTTTGTGCCAAACACACCCCTTGAGCTGGTGGTTGGAGATTGTGGATGGAGTTGAAGCTGGAAATTCTTTTCAGAATCTATTTAAAATAACTTCTACGAAAAGAGATTTTAGAGGATTTTCAGGAATTCTTTTTTTAATAATCATTATTATTTTTTTATTTTCCAAACAAAACTTGTTAACTTTTAGGAGATTGAGATTTTAAAACTAGAAACTCAATCCCTTAGAATTCCTTAATTTGCTTGTGCCAAACACACCCTAAAACCATTCTTTTTAATAAATTTATCAGCCCTTAAAGGTTACTTAATAGGATAGTGGAGTATTAATTAACGTCACTACAAATATCTTCTCATGAATATGACAAGGGAAATTGGAATACTTTTCAAGTTAATTTTTAACCTAAAAATATCAGGTAAAACTATAAAAAAAGAAAGTTTAATTGATAACCACTATGTAACACCCCAAAATCTGAAGTAATATTATAATCTACGTAAATTTCTTATTTTATACGTTGTTGTATAAATTACGTGTACTATACGTAGTCGTGGAGTATTTAAATTACCTAAATAATAAGTGGGAGTAACCAATTAAATGATGTGTTATAAAATGACTGGAACTAGAGGGACTAGGGGTGTAAATATCTAATTAAAACACTAAATAAATCAATATATTCTCCCATATGTACGTACATACACAAAAACTTCGAGAGAGATCGCGAAAGAGAAAGAAAGGAGAAGGAGACTAGCCGGAAATATCAAATTGAACCTCGTTAACTCGAATTCAAGCTTCCTAAACCATCCTAATCAAGGTATGATTATGTGTTCTTGTATAATTTAACCTAAAAATGGGTTCTTGATGGGGTTTGAGGGTATGATCATGTACAAAATGAAATTAAGGTGGATTATGATTGATTAGTAATGTATAAGCATGGAAATCATTGTGGTTAATATCAATTCAATTCAAAAGTTCATAAATCGATTTGATGTTCTTACTAGAAAATGGAGTTTAGGTGGATTCTTACAAATTGTTGTTAACTTACCATATGGTTAGTTTAATTGAGGTCACTAATGATACTTAGAGTATTAGTAAGAGTAGTTAAGCCATAAATTGAATTATGCTTAAATTGGAAATTGTGCTCGGTTTGACTTTAAAGGTCAAACTAATCATACAAAGTTAAAAATGGTAAACGAAGTAAGAAAAGTTGTAAATGATATTATTTGATCATCAGTATGTTGGTTGCAATAGGTGTAGAGGCCATATGGTAAATTCGGGTCGTTGGGTAATTTGGGCGAAACGTGAAAATAAAGTATTTTTAGCAAACTTTGAAGGGCTGTAATTTTCTGTGTATAATGTTTTAGAAAAATCTGAAAGTAGGGAATGAAAGTATGGTCGAAGACCTTTAAATTGATATAAAGTTTGCTAAAAATGGATATGTCTAGGTAGTCCAAAAATGGGTTACAAAACAGCTACTTGGTGCTGTTTGCTGAGAATTTCACCAGCATAAAATGATTTTTCGCTGTTTTCAAATGATTATAACTTGGTACATATCATGTATTCTGAAAAGGTAAAAGCCGTATAACAAAGTATGTTGGAATGCCTTCGAAACGATATAAAATATGTTTATTTTGAAGAGGTTTAGAAGGTCCAAAAGTGGTGTCCAAAATAGCTAGTTGGAGCTGTGCTAAAGTGTCCAAATTAGAGTCAAAGTTGTAATTAATCGAGAGCATGAGTATTTCCATATATGTGAATGTTTATATGATGTGTTATGACTGTTTAGGTGCTAAAGGAAGTGGTGCTTTTGTGTATCTCATGCTTTCGGATAATCGACATAAAGGTGAGTGATATGGGGGTTATTTGGGTAATGGTTGTGTGATTCCGAATTGCATACGTGCAAGAGGTTCACACAACCAAGGGAAGTTAATTGTTGCATTTCATATTTGTTGATTATTTATGATTGTTGCAAGATGTGATTATTTGTTGAAAGAAGTTGTTGATATATGTGGAATTATGTGGAATGAGCATTGTAGAGGTTCGTTGTTGACAGATTAGCTAACTTTGTTAGCATAGTGTTGTTGTTGAATATGTGCATAGCACATTATATTGTTTTAACATGCATATCGACGTGGTATGGTGCTAACTGATTATTGGCCGCCGAACCACATTGAGATTAGCTAACTTTGTTAGCATAGTGTTGTTGTTGAATATGTGCATAGCGCATTATGTTGTTTTAGCATGCATATCGACGTGATATGGTGCTAAGTGATTATTGGCCGTGGATCCGCATAATGAAAGAATAACCTCTACAACTGCTCAATAGATATTTGTCTAAGCAAATATGTGTTTTTGATATTTGCCATGTGTTGCTTAATTTGTGGATTATTCATTTAATTGCCCGTATGCTCACTAAGCTTAAAGCTTACCCGTTTAGTTGTTTAATGTTGTAGGTACCTATGGGTCAAATGCTAAATGGTGAATCTAGAGGTGGCAAGGGATTATGCTTAATGATCGTGGATTTCACTTCTAAAGAGGTTTAACAAGTGTACTTTTAAATTGCCGAGTTGCTATTAACTTGTTATAATTCGCCCAAGTTGCATTTTGATTAACGAATCAAAATGGTCCATTTTAGTGAAGTCATTGAAATGGTGGTTTTGGTTATGATTTTGGACATGGGATAGTCGATATTTTGTTGGTTTAAAAGCCTAATAGTTCAAAATGTTATTGACTTTCAAACGGGTCATTTGGTGCCAAAATGGGTCATCAACGAGTCTATATGCCCAAATAAACTATAAGAGAAATGCAATGCTTTTGTTATTGGCCTAGGAATCAAAATGGATGGTTATATTTGTGAGAAAAATTTGTAAGTCATTAGGCATGTGAATTGTAAAATGAGTTGGTCTAAAAAAAATGGTCAAAATGGTCATATTTTGGTGATACGTCCGAATCCTTCGTTATTGCGAAATTTGAAAAAGTGTAAAAAGGGAAACCTTCATTTTTATATAGTGGAGGTGTCTGCAAAATTTCAGGTCTAAACTCTAAACGAGTCAAAAGTTATGCGCGTCCGAAGTTCGAGTTTTGGGTTGTTCTGCAGGTGGTCGCCGGGCGATGGGGGGTGGTCGCCGGGCGAAATCTCTTCTGTCCAGAATTTCGCCGGGCGATGGGGGGTGGTCTCCGGGCGAAATTCATTCTGTCCAGAATTTGATTGTAGTATGTATGGGTAAATGTAATGTGATTTTCAAATAAAAAAGAAAAAAAATCGGGAGTAACACACTAAAAAGTTAAAAACTATGAAAACTACAAAATTTAATTGTTTGTTCACATTTGATAAAGTCAAACTATTAATAGAAGTTTTAATAAATGCAATAAAAGACCTTGAAAAAATTTATGATTTATAACGAATTTTAATTGATTCTAACTGATTTCTTCATAAGTTAATCGTATGAATTGTGAACAAATACACGTTTATGCGTTTTTACACATAATTAAAGGATTATGACATTTTTGTTATTTTGTTTTTCATTCGTAACTTATAAATAAGTTATTGTGTGGTAACTATCATCAGCCTTGCGATATGCGACGTTAAGTTGTAAAATTGGATAATAGGCTGATATGCGACGTTATGTTGTAAAATTGGATAATTGCACGGATGATCGAGTTGCCAACCTAAGCGTTCAAATTTTTTAACTCTATTGAATGTCTGTGTAAACCATCTTATTTATTATCTGATGATATGATTAATATTCACTTAACTTCCATATAAACTATCTTGATGCATCGTAACTTTATATGAAAATCAAAATCAATAAAATCTCTCTAATTTCAGACTTTATTTGCCCAATCACGTACTTATGTTTTGTACACTTTTTTTTTCACCAATATTTGATAAAAATATCACCACCCTTCTCAATTTGATGGAACTAGTTACTTAGGTGGTGAAATTAAAAAGGGAAGGGCATGGGGGAAGGCCAATAGGCCGACAGGGTGCACCTCTTTTGGCTAACGCGACATTGAAACCGATTTCGAACCACTGAATTTTCAACCGCTTTCACCTCTCCTCGTTATAACCCCATTTTGACCATCCAATTACATTCCATCAGAGTTATCTTTTTCATATTCGTATTTTTAATTTAATTAATTGGTGAACCCTTTTAAATTAATTTGAACAATTGAACAAATCAAGAAGAGAATGCACGTGACTTCCTTAAAAAAAATTTAAACACGTCATGCCTTCGTTAACAATCGCATATCTTCTAATACTCCCTCAAAGTCATTAGTATATTCATTACATTTTTATACATGAGTATAAAAAAACACACCTTTTAGCTTTTAGTTCCATTTTTCCTTTGTTAATAGTACTACTGAGTAATAAATATAAACTTCAAATTGTTCCAATATATATATAGTCTAAGTTATCTTCTAACCAAAAAGTTATTGATGTTTCGGTACGGAGGAGTCCATCAACTGAAAGACTACGGAGGAGTCCATCAATTGAAAGACTGTATGTTCAAGCTTCGTAAAAACATGTATGTATACATATGATTTATATATCATGTATTCATGTGGATGTGGATTACGTTTATTTGTAGGTTTACTCTTCTTCTCTAAAATATAAATAAAAAACGAGTTATCTCCGAAAAAAATTATAAAGAATACGGAACGGTAATTTAATATGAGTTGCACGAATGCACCTAGATAAGACCCACTTGAACATAAACAACGGATCCGAACAAACAACAAAAGTCCACAAAACTTAACATGTGTAATAGTGACTCTGTCTCCGTTATGTTCAACAAATTGTTTGCTTTACGCCGTTTAGTCGTTTTCCTCTGTAATTACAAACATATATGGCCCCTTTATCCTCATTAACTATTAAATTATGAAGTTGCATTGCTTCTAAAATCAAATTTGTTGAATAACTTTTGTCTCATTGTTTTTTGGGTGTAAAGAAAAAATATATATATAAATTGAGAACAATCCTCCATCCAGTTGAGAGCTAAAATTGTTAAAATTATTGAAAATTGATAAAAAAAAAAAAAAAAAAATCTGACTCGATCATCCACTCTAAAGACATGCCACAATTGAACTTGCGAACACCAAGACTTAATTAGCCCACTTTGAGTGAATGTTAAATTTCGAAATTAGCCGCAACAATTAATAAAGGGAAGTGAAATATCCATCACACTTTTTGACAGATTCACTAAAATTGTACGGTATTTATTTGTACAGTACAAGCTCTTAATGCATAATCATTGTAGATTTATCAAAAAATATGATGGATTTCTCATCACTCGTAAATAAAGATGGACATAGAAGTATGGAATAGATCAAGATGAAGTTATTGTAGTACAAGTTTGAAAAGTAAATTTAATATATGAACGGTCCCTGTGGTTTATAAAGATTTACAAAAATTGTGTATAAACCTTTTTTTCTTTGCAAGCCATCAATATAAAAAATTTACTTTTATCTCACATATGTTACTTCATCCACCTAAATGGACAAAAATGCCCTCAACCATAACTTTTATCCGTAAATAAATGAGAGGATAAGGTATTTTAGTCAATTTAGGTAGACGATGTACCATTTACGAGATGAAAATAAACATTTTAGATTGATAGCTTGAAAAATAAAAGCTTATAGACGATTTTCGTAGATCAATGTATAACACAAGTCCATTCATGGAATGTACTCTTTTTTAGATGTTAACCCACATTGTAATTCACATTTGATCTCTCTGATATAAAGGCTAATGACTTAATTACCTTTGTATGACTAACTTAATTTGTTTGTAACAACTTTTTTATTTAAATCTAAAAATCATATGTAAAATTTGTTCAATAAAAAGGTAAGGAGTATTGTTTAATAAATAATAAACACATAATGACTTCTAGTACAATACTCCGTATGATATTAGAAAATGATAGATAACCCTAATTAAAATCGACTTTAAATTGATCCAATAAGGAAAGTAATGACTGTTTGGTTGACATGAAAAGAAATCAAAATGTGATCGGCTAGAGAATGGAACATGTCATATGCACAGTAAATGCATTAATGCGTTTGTACGATGAAAAGGCTTGCATAATCATTAGAGCATAAGTTTTTTTTTCAAATTGTATTTTTTTTTTCGTCTGACTTATTTTTAATGTATACATGAGAAGTTGTGCATTAATAAGTTGTATTATCTAGCATCAATCAAAATGTGTATTGTATTTATTAGTACCCACATGTTTAAGCATTTCTTTTTAGCGTGGCCCTTCACACTTGTCCTGTTATAAAATTACATAGTAATAGAGACATACAGGGCTCTCATTTTCGAATGCTTAAATCCATACGCTACTAGAAAACTGCCCATTACCAATAGATATTTCTCACGGAACTAATATGTGGGTAATTTTCCACACATTTCCCACAAATTTTTCACGCATTTGATCGTGGGCGGTCGACAGTTTTCTTGTAGTGATAATATCTGCAATATATGTTCGTTATCTTGATCATGTTATTGAATCCTCCTTCTTCTTTTTCTTTTAATGTATTTATTCAAAATAATTCGTAACCGGATAAACAAGAACGACAATTAGAAAACCTCCAAAGCCATAACGAATGGAACCAAATAATGTCCACTCATACCACATGTTATGGCACAAGCTACCATGAAGCTAGATAGATTTAACTTCCCGTTTGCCTTTTAATTTGGCATTTGGCAACCTAGCGATATTATCATCCATTTTTATATCTTAAATATTTTTATCTATATAGAATGGGAGTATGGGACTACAGTGTTTTCCCTTGTGGTATGGGAATACAATGCAAATTGGTCCAGAAACTTTAAATCTTGTTCTTCAATAAACCTCATCTAGCTAGCTAAAGCTAAGTACGCTGAATAATAACGTTATCACATCACCTACTAATCATATTTAGGTACTCCATAATCGTTTTCATCGTGGTCCATGTTTGTGTACCTTGTGAAGTTCGTGTACCATGATGTCGATCTTTATACCGTAGTCCATATATAGTCGATACGAACAAAAGTAGCTGATATATATACATCCAGATCATTTCGAATTGAATAAAAGAACAAAAAGCTATGGTGATGATGTTTGTTTGAAATAATTAATTATAAAGTTTGGTAGTTTTGTTAGGACTTGTGAGTAGTATACTTCAAAGGCATCTCTTTATTTAATTGTGATATTATGTGATTATACAAGAGTAGAAAATACGAGTCAATCATGCATGCCAAAAGACATTGATATTTTAGGTACTTGAATGTGACACGGGTTAGTATATCTAGCTTATTATATTTATGCGACTAATATTTTATCTGTAATGTTACTCCTAACACTTGCATTTTATTAAATAATAGGAGTATAATACTAGAAATAAAATAAATATAAGTAACCACTCCGCATGGACCCATGTCCCGTCTAACTGTTCAAGTGGTACACGAGGCCCTGGGTCAACAACGAAAAGGATGTAGGTACGTTGATCGGGTTTGATTAAAAAGAAAAAAAACCGTAATATAAATGCATGAAATTTTTTATTTTTTATTTATTTAAGTTACAATACTCCACTATTAACCATTTAGAGAAACCGTAAACCAAGTATATACTGTATTTTCTTATAAGCTGTTTCGTAAACATAGAAATGTAACACGTGATTTGTGCAACGGTGTTTTTAGTGATTATGATGTTTTGAAGAATTAGCTAGTACGTGTTTATCATACTTATCGTACGTGTTAGTATTTCATTAAAGTTGTGTCATTTCCCATTAGTTTCTATATAGTGATTTTGTAAAAACTAATTCCTTCTTATTTTCTCAACTTGTTTATTTCGATTGCAACTGATCAATAAAAAACTCGATATTTAACCCCTGAACTTGATTCACACTAGGCAGCCTTAAGTTCAGAGCCCAAAGTCCTAGGGTCCGACTATACAAGAACTTGCATCCAAGTACGATGTTTTGTTATGATAGGGAGTGAAATTGAAATTTTAAATCCTCAATAAATTCATGTGTTGTGAGGCTAAGTAGACACCTAAAAGGTTAAAATTTAAATTTTGAGTGTCACTATAAGACCACTTGCAACGCAAAACGTAGTCGACTGAAAATGACCATCATAAAACTACAACGCCCGCAGTGAGGGTCGTGGTGGCGGGGATTGTGCTACCACAACGTTTATTATAACATACCCTCCACAACCATTCACAACCTTTTTTACCATTGCAAAGGTTGTGGGGACATTACACCCACAATTCTTAATACCAAGTGGTCTAACTACTCTAACTTTCTACTTTTATTTCAAGTTTTTAGTTATTTCATAGAGATAAAATTGAGGGGTGTGAGTGTAAATCCATTTAGAAAAATGCTAGGATTACGAAATAGTTTACAAAAAAAAACTAATAAAATGAGGTGTACCAATGAAGTAACGATTCATAAACGTCATGAATAATAAAAGACAAACCTACTATTTATAAGGTTACATTCCTTGAAGAGGAAGAAACATTTTTATTCCTAAATACTTAGAATCCTAACTTGATTAGGAAACACAATCTAATCTTTATTCAAAATTAAAAACTAATTAAATAAATTCGAGCAACACCGAATGAATTATGGTTTAATCGGTGTTGAGAAAGTCTTTAATCGGTGCTGAGAAAGCCTGATATAAATTGTCAGCCACAACACCGAATAGATCAGTTTTTAATCGGTGCTGCTCTTCTTATGCATCGCATTCATTTTGCTCGTGTTTCTTCATATGTTTCCCACGCTCCCATTGATCCAAAAAGTTATCCGCCAACTCGTTTATCGTGTCCTCATCATTCCCCCTCACTGGAAAGAACTCGACCCCGAGTTCTCATGGACAATTGTTGTGCCCGTGGGGTTGAACTTAGACTTGTATATGTTTTATTTTGATCCGTTTTCCACATTCCCAACGATCCACCAATAAATTTAATTGTTCATTTATTAATTGCCCTTTATCAGAAAGTGAAAAACAACAATAATTTGATTGGTTCATGTTCCATGACTATACACATTATTTTGTGAATGTTTTTTTTTTTTTGTAAAACTACTGTGGATGTAGTATGGCTAGGCTTGTAAATGAACCGAACGAACACGAACGAAGTTTGTTCATGTTCGTTCATGTTCGTTCATTAAGGTTTTATCGAACAAACGAACGAATATGAACGGATAAGCGAACATATTTTGTTGTTCATTTTCGTTCACTAAGAAAATTTGTTTGTTTACAAACGTACACGAACGAAAACGAACAAATATATAATTTAATGCATTCATTCGTTAATGCGTTCAACGAACTTAAAGAGCACAAACGAACCTAGAAACACAAACAAACAAACACACACACATATATATACACATACACAACGCATATATTATATTATATATTTTAATTAAGTGTGAAAGACTGATGTAAGATTAATATGTTTTAACTGATGTTTTGAAAATACCTAAATTTTTAATATTGTTATACTTATAATTTAGATGAGATTCAAATAAGATAAGATATACAAGTATATACTAATTTAATTAAACTATTAGTAGTAAACAAACGAACGTTAACGAACATTTTATCGAACGTTCACGAATGTAAATGTACGAACGAGATCTATATTCATGTTTGTTCGTAAAATTAAACGAACGTATATTTTTGTTCATGTTCGTTCATATAACGAAACGAACGAACATAAACGAACTTTCCGCCGAACGATTCGCGAATTATTCGTGGAACATTCGGTTCATTTACGGGCTAACCATGGCTCATCCATTTAAAACACGGCCGTAGTATTTGAAACTGACTTTCGGGGGTTGCTAGTCAAAGCCTCCACTCTGTCTCGCTTGTTAGTGAATTTTTTGACTATACATTTTGGTGATTAAATTAAAATAAAGAAAAAACAAACCACCAAAATTTTAATTGCATTAATCAATATCAATATTAGTTATATTTGGCAATACTCTGTTGGATGGCAACTCTAGAACAACAAGGTTCGTTTAATACTAACTGTGTTTAGTTAGGTAATTATAACTTAAAATACTTGAATTTAAGTTGCTACTACAATTATTATTGCTCCTTATTATTATATGACTACGTAATACATTGAAAACCATGGTCCTTTATGGGGGTATATATCCGACCGGCATGATATCACGAGACATGAGATTCCCAATCAACAGAAGTTATATTTTTTAGTGCTAAAAAACATAAGTATTGTATGAATAATATCATAAAAATTGATTTAATTTCATAATATAGTGATACTTGTAATTAATTTTCAAATTCAAACTACTGAACTTAGCAACTTTATCTGCTTTTTAATGCTGAATGTTAACCAACTTAATTTTATTAAAATAAGTTGGTACTTTACACAGTTGTTTAGTTGATTTAGATTGAGATAGTTACCAACAAATAGAAATGATATTAAATGTTGATTGATTTTTGATTCAACGATGAATATAATGGCGTTGAATCGGATCAAAATAGGGACAAGAGTACATCGTCTTGATCCTTTGTTAGTTAGGTGTTTACCCTCATAAACAGATTGAAATTGAAAGAAAATCAATAAAAATCTACATGATTTAAAGCAATTATTTTAATACTTTTGTATCTCAAAGATAAGCAATAAAAATGATGAAGAGTTGAAGACCTATGACATCATTTGTTTGACCGGTTATATTTGATACGGTTTAATGATCGATGAATTGCTTTATCCAATCTGTTACAGTATTTAACATTATGGGTAATTTTGTTACTCATGGGGTACTGAATTGTGTATAAATTACTACGATAAAAGTTTGATAACCATTTTTATGTTTTCATTGACTTCTTGATTTTTACATACTTAAATTGACACTTTCTTTGTTGTATATTTCCAATTTTACGTAAACAACCACCCATGTTGTTTATGTTGGCTAAAGCCTAATCTAAACTTACTAAGAAATTTTAAGGATTTTTATAGTTTGCATGTTGTAACGGTAGTAATGGATAAAAATGAGTTTTTGAATTAAGATATATACTTCAAAAACAATACTCGTACAAAAATCAACATGATAGATATAGCTTTTTATGAATCTTAAGAACCTGTTAATTCAAATAACAATCACGTATTGTAGTGTTGTATCATAAAAGTATAGATATAACTTATTACAATTATCATGCAACACAAAATTACGAAAATAGTAGAAACAAGAAATTAAGAAGAAGAAAGATTGTTAATTAAAAAGATTAGCTTTTATACCAATCACATTGCAAACTATATATAAGCATCTCATTTCTTGATTAATATGAATATTTTACAATGATTATTTTCTTTTTAATAAACCAAACCATAACTAAACTTAACTATTTTTTTAAAAAAAAACAAAAAAAAACACGAAGTTAAAATATTGATTGATTCATAGAGAGTAACCAAATTATTTAAAAGAATCAAAATATAATCTCACTCCTTAATTTCCACTCTTCCCTATATATACACTTCAGCCGTCCCCCACTCTCTTTCTAATTTCACGCCCTCACTTTTTCTTGGTACTTATTTCTCTGTCACCGGTTGAATCAGCCGTAAATCGCCCACACTTTCAGTAACAAAATCTGTCTGTCAGTAATTAAGATAACGGATTTTCACTTTCCCATTTTACCCTTTCCTTTTCATTTCTCCTTTATTTAACCTCATCTTCATCACCATCAATTTATCTTCACCTCCACTTGCAACAATGATCACCGGCCATGACTTCTACACCGTCATGTCCGCCATGGTCCCTTTATACGTCGCCATGATTCTCGCTTACGGCAGCGTTCGCTGGTGGAAAATATTCACCCCCGACCAATGCTCCGGCATCAACCGTTTCGTCGCCATTTTCGCCGTTCCTTTACTTTCTTTCCATTTCATCTCCATGAATGACCCTTATAACATGAACTTCCGTTTCATCGCCGCCGATACTCTTCAAAAAATCATCATGCTCGTTGTTCTCGGCTTGTGGGCCAACTTCACTAAAAACGGTAAGTTTTTTTAACTAACTACTTAATTTGCACTAATAGCATGTTAATATAACTGACTGACTTTTTTCTTTTTAGGGAGTTTGGAATGGATGATAACGATTTTTTCGTTATCAACGTTACCGAACACACTAGTAATGGGGATTCCGTTACTAATTGCGATGTACGGTGAATATTCCGGATCTTTAATGGTTCAAGTAGTGGTGTTACAGTGTATCATATGGTACACTTTACTACTATTCTTATTCGAGTACCGTGGTGCAAAAATGCTAATAATGGAACAGTTCCCCGAAACAGCTGCTTCAATTGTATCATTCAAAGTTGAATCCGACGTCGTTTCACTCGACGGACACGATTTCTTAGAAACCGATGCTGAAATCGGCACCGATGGGAAGTTGCACGTCACTGTAAGAAAATCAAACGCTTCTCGGAGATCGTTAGGGCTCGGTTCGGTCTCTGGAATGACACCGCGCCCTTCGAATCTCACCGGAGCTGAGATTTATAGTTTGAGCTCTTCAAGGAATCCAACACCACGAGGATCTAATTTCAACCACTCGGATTTTTACTCCATGATGGGGTTTCCGGGTGGTCGGTTATCGAATTTCGGACCCGCTGATAACACTTATTCGGTTCAATCGTCCCGTGGTCCGACTCCACGGCCGTCCAATTTTGAAGAGAGTACGGCACCGGGACCGTTAAATATGAATTCTCCGAGGTTTGGATTTTATCCTGCGCCTCAGACAGTTCCCGCGAGTTATCCGGCGCCAAATCCGGAAATTGCTTCAACGGTTACGAAAAATAATAAAAGTCAACAGTCAACGCAGCAGCAGCAACAAAATGGTTTGCAGAATAATAAAGGGAACCATGATGCTAAAGAGCTTCACATGTTTGTGTGGAGTTCTAGTGCTTCACCGGTGTCTGAAGGCGGTTGTGGGCTCCACGTGTTTGGCAGTAATGAAATCGGAGCGACAAATGAGCAAACGGGTCGACCCGAACAACAAAGTGCTAAAGAAATTAGGATGATGGTGTCCTCGGACCAAAATGGTGAAACCAAAGGTTAACCAAGTTAAATTAATTCGTTAATACTAGATTAATTATACATCTGTGGAAAATAAATAGTTAAATTAATTAATTTTTGGTGTAGATACGAGAGAAGACTTTAGTTTCGGTGGAGATGAAGAGAATGACAAAGAGGGACAAATTGGGTTGAATAAACTGGGATCTAGCTCAACGGCGGAGCTCCACCCTAAAGGTGGTCCGATTGACGACGGTGTGACCGGAAAACAGATGCCGCCGGCTAGTGTGATGACTAGACTGATATTGATTATGGTTTGGAGGAAATTGATTAGGAACCCAAACACTTATTCAAGTCTTATTGGTTTAATTTGGTCTCTCGTGGCGTTCAGGTAATCCAGCATGTCAGTTAAAATTATATTAATTAATTTTAAATATATGTTTCTATTTATATATAGTTGCATTAATTTCTTATGTTACATTTATTCAAAGTCCAGTTAATATTTTAATGCGTTTTGTATTTCCAGAATAGAAACAGGATAAGATTATCAAGAAAATAAAAAAAACTAATTTATTTTGTTATGACAGGTGGCATTTGGCTATGCCAATAATAATTTCGAAGTCTATCTCGATACTTTCGGATGCTGGTCTTGGAATGGCTATGTTTAGCTTGGGTAAGCTCTATTAAAATTTTGTTTTATTATGTCCGATAAAATTAACAAAATGTTAGATATATGTTGTGTGTTACTCCTATTTTTTAATGATTATTATGATTTAACGTAGATAGATAGTTAATGACGTAATGTGATTAATTTTTGTATAATGAAGGTTTGTTTATGGCGCTTCAACCTAAGATAATTGCATGTGGGAATCAAGTAGCTTCATTTGCAATGGCGGTAAGGTTTCTAACTGGACCGGCAGTGATGGCAGCAGCTTCAATAGCCGTCGGTCTTCGTGGTACCCTCCTTCATATCGCAATCGTACAGGTAATAACATATGTTTTTGTCACCAACCCCTTACCTACATTTCGCTTTCTAGCTATTATGAAGTGTTATTTTATTTTTTGAAGCTACTTACTTCCACCAAATTTTAGAATTTTTAAATATGTGTCGTGACATAATCTTCTTAGTTAGTAATTAAATGTGTTACATCGTTAAACATTATTTTATACATTTTGTTAATTAATTGACAGGCGGCATTGCCCCAAGGGATCGTACCTTTTGTTTTTGCAAAAGAATACAACGTTCATCCTGCAATTCTTAGCACTGGGTAAGTATTTACTATTATCATATTCATAAAATGAAGAATTTATGGTTATTACTTGAAGTTATGTGGAAGTTCAGTCTTTCTACATCAATTAGTGGACAAACATTCCTCAAAATTTCATATTACAAGTTAGAGTTGGATATTTTGCTTTCCACAAGAGAATTTACAAAATGTATGTCTTCAACGACATAAATGTGATGTTTACGTGTTAAAAGTATTGTAAAAGTCGACTAAAAGGTCGGATTTAGTCAAGGATTAGTCCGTTAAAGTCGAATTTATTCAGTCAAAGTTGGTCAAAATTGGTCAAAGTCAAAATCTAAATTAGGTTTTTAGACAATTATGTTAAAGCTTATGTTTGTTTATGTTTATGGTTCTTTTCTATACTTCTACATATAATTATGAAATTTATTATTTAAATGCTTAAAAAGTCTAATCTGGCTAGTCCTCGATTAGTCCCCAACTTGGCTGATTAGTCCCCAACTTGGCTGATTAGTCCCTACAAGGTCTCGACCGACTAGTCCCGACTAGCGACTTTTACAACTCTGCGTGTTAATATTTAAAATGTAAAGCATATCATGCAAAATACTGTAAATTAGAAAGTCTATTTTGATAACGAAACCGATTAGGATGTCTAGGATGTCGCAATCTACTTTAAATTAGTACCTCTCAATAGGTGACTAAAGACTTGGGATCTAACGAATATAAGAAATATTAATATCCTTTGTACCAACTTTTCAGGGTTATTTTCGGGATGTTGATTGCGTTACCGATAACCTTAGTCTACTACATAATTTTGGGGTTGTGATCATGGTGAAGAACAAGAAATGTTTTGAAGAGAAAATCAAAGTCCAAGACAATTGGAATATGGGAATTTTTGAGTCCTCTTCCTTGATGTGAGGATCATGCTCCTTCCATCTACCAATGTTTGTTTGTATCTTTTAATATGTAGATTTTCAAGAAATGAGGAAAGCAAGGAAGAAGGAGATTATTATTATAGATTCAGAAAAAGGGGAGCAAACAAGAGGAAAACAAGGAAAAATTATTAATTTTTTTCTCCTTTGAAAAAGAAAAAAAAAATCCTAGTGATATATTAGCAAAAGAATTTAGCATCCATGAAGGGGAATTATGTTTTCTAATCGATTTCGGTGGTTGTTTTTGTTGGCTAGTGTTGTTTGTTTGTCGTATGTGCATTGATCTCTTTAATTTGGTGTAATTATTTAAGGGTTTTAATTAAATATGATGTAAAAAGATTTCATCATTAATTGTCCTATTATAAGTGTGAATATAATATAATATAATAATGAATGGATTCTTATTTGTAAGCAAGTTAAGATAAACAAAAATAGTTACTTTATGATATAAAAGCTAACTTATCATGTTTTTTCTTCAAAAATATTGAATAGTACATAACATTAGACATTGTAATAGTAATTCTCTTAGTAAAAAAATTGGTTTCTAAAAACGTATGATAAAGTATGTGAGGTGATTTGTGCTAAATTTCAACAATACACCATTAATGTGCATTATTATTATTATGTTGTATTGTATAACATTTTAAAGTATAATTAGTGGTGTATAATTAAATTGTTGTGTTGTACAAATTATTTTAAACAATTTCCCATCTAGTCCCCAATTTGATTAAGACGCATTCTGAGTTTACCTGGGACGTATCGTGCATGTTCGGCAGGAACAATAGGCACACATCCCAGCAACACGCTAAGCTAAGATTACCACTTGGAGAACTCGGAGCCTTTCTTATCAGTAACTTTGAAGATTACCACTTGGAGAACTCGGAGCCTTTCTTATCAGTAACTTTGGATACGATTGGTTATAATTTTAACGTGATATGATTTATATTTATAACATTAATAAAGTAAAGATTTGCTATTTTGTTTTTAAGGGAGGTGGTGAATTGAGGTGGCCTTTGATAGGACAATAGGTTTACTTTTGTGAGATCGATAATTAAAAAAGGTTCTTTTTGAAAGCAAGGGTGTAAATATGAGCAAAAGGAGATTACTTTCTAGTGGTGGGATTCAAACATTTAGTCCCTTTTTATGCGAAAAAAGGGTAGCGTTCCACCACCTCAACCTCAAGTGAATTATTATAACTTCTAAGAAAGGTATCTTTGTATAATAATATGATAAAAGCACAAAATCAATCAAAAGTTGTTTAAGGCGTGGGGGAATTGAATCATGTGTTAGCCACATCATTCAACAATGGAATCTTTTGGAGATTACGCTTTCATTTCAACAAAAGTGAAGCTATTTTTAGATTTGAAATTAGTTACCAAGTTTTTCATAATAGCACTTGTATCGGCATGTAGTAGGGCGACGGACCATCAACACTATCAATGACACGTTGTGGTGGCCCGTCGTGGTGTGGGGGTCGATTAGAATGGAAGAGATTTGGATTACGGTCGATTATAACCGCAAGCACTTTTGATGTTACAATAATCGTAGTCAGTCATACTGATGTGATAGTTATTTTGTTACTACTGCAAGTGTTTTAAAAAAATTTATCTGTCAACAAGTTATTCAAAACAACAAAGAAGATTAGTCCATAACTTAGATGGTTTAAATTCTACGTGCATTAAAATATGCAAGCAATGTTTATTTCGTCTTTCTATGTCGTTAAAATAGTATAACGTTTTATTGTTTATTTCATTCTCAAACAATTCCATTTGTCATAATTCTACGTTTAATCAAATGTAATATTTATGTTTGAGATATCTATATAAAATGTGACTATAGTCGTGCTCGTTTTACACACTTTTATTATTTTCTTATATATAATATCATTGTTAATAATTTTAAAACTTTTAATATGACTTTATGTACCGAATACCCATTCAAAACCTACCTTTGATGCTCAATAAATGTGAGACATGAGACATAGAAGTCTTATTCCCACTAGTGTTGTTTCAAAGAAGATGAAAAGAATGGGTTGTAAATAAAAGGGTATTAAAGTTGGGACAAATCCATCTCAATCCAGAAGGGTTAGGTCTAAGTTGCAGAACACTAACTTTTTCATAATTATGGTAATTACTTTTTAAATTTAATTAGGCTCACAAGATTCAAGTTTATCACTACAAAATTTGAGTTAGACAATTTTCTTAGCTTTAAAATTTTTATAGCACACATTTTTTGCTTGACGAAACTACATATATTTAGACCCAACAAGATGTTAAGCAAAATCCTCGACGTAAATACGTAACATGATGTATAAGTAATCGAAGAACAACAAAACAATAGACCTTAAAGACACAATTTTATTTCTGAAAAAGGTTTTTTGCATACAGAAAACTTTGAGAAACATCGTATTTACGACGTTCCCAATTTATACCAACATCGTTTCACCATCATGAAGATGTGTCGTGGTGAAGTTTGTGTTAAGAAACAACATTTAATGACAGTTCTGGTATCACCAAGGATCTCAAATTAAATGAACAGTGTTGTTTTTTAAAAATAACTTTAATTAATATGGTACTTCCTTTGTTATTGAAAATTTAAAATAATAATAAGTAGTAGTAATTACATAATACAGATCCATTAGGCTCATTACCTAATCACTCTTTGGGCTCAGGCTTTAACAATCCCATTATCATTAATGCCACACGTGATTGAAATGTTGTGAGCTGACTCAAGGTAGTGCACCAGCGGTTAGGGGTTGAGATTTGGTCAAAGTATATCTCAAGTTCGAATTCTGTAAACTGTGATTATCAAGGGCACTCGTCTAGGCCTATAACAAATCCAACGCTCAGTGAATAATTTATGAACTGATTCTACAGGAATCGAAGTTCATTTGCATTATGATGCGGGAAATATTTTTGGGCCTCTAGGTCCTCTACTTTTGTCGTTGTTTCTTCGGTTAACATGTGAAGTTAGATGTTTATAATGATTTGAGAAAAGTGAAGGGTCAATGACAATTTATAATTGTCATATGCTCTCTCTTTATTTAGTATATTAATCTTGTTTTAATTAGTAGTGGCTTTTATTCTTTCTTTTTCTTTTAATTCAGATAAGACTAAATATTATAGAATATTCTATCCTTCAAGTTGTATATAATATGTATGCTCATATGTGTTCACTTGTGTTCGTTAGGACATGTTCTTGAACGAAGATAAACGAACACGAACAACTAATTTCTCGTAATGAACGACAAGTAACAGCTTGTGAACGAACATATACAAGGCTCGTTCATGATCGTTCGATTCGTTTATCGGTCTACATTCGTCCCATCAAATAATGTAGAATCGTGAAGAGCAGTTGGTATGTGAGATAAGTAGAAAGTGGTACCTATTTTTGTATGATATATGACAAGTTAATATGAAAAAACGACACACATACTAAATAGCGAAGCTACTTATGATGATCACATTTTTTTTAGTTTCCAACCATACAATTGCTCAATACTTTTGGACGAATAGAATAAACAAAAAAACAGATGTAAGAGTTTTGGTTTTCTTTTACGGTCTCCATCTCCATCTTCAATAAGTTATTTGAGACAAATAGAATCAAACAAACGAAGAACAAACAAAAACACATGCTAAGTTCTTTCCTTATCTTCTTATTTTATGTCAATATTGTATGGTTTTTAGTGAAATCATGAAAAATTAGATTATCATTTAGGGACTTGATGCAAATCTTACTTAAGATTTGTGCAAATTTTGGATTTGTTATGTTGTTGTGTGCCCTAAAGCTACAACTATACAGATGATCCACACCACCGTTATGGTCTTTTACTAGACAAAGGAATTTGACTTCTAGCAATTGTAATGTTCCTATTGTCACCAAATATAATAATCTAGTTACATTGTGTGTGGTTTATATTAAAAAGAGTCTTGTTATATAACGACAAATATTTGAAATGTAAATTCAACCAAATAATTAGCACATTAATTCATCAGAATGGTTGTGATACACCCGTAGTGTAATTACTTTAAGATCACTTATCGTGACGGAAATAACTTAATAATTGAACTGCGGCTCAACGTTGAGTCCACAAAGCAATTGACCAAGAAACTGAACATTGCATATAAAGAATGAAGAAATGAATTTTTCACTCCACATTTACCAATAATTAGGCCGACCCCACCACCATCTCCGTCTTTCAACTTCTATCGCGTGACAGATTCCGCAAAAAGATGGAAGACGCTAAGGCTGTGACTATGGCGTCTTCACGACTCTCTTCGGATGACAGAGTCAAAGACGAACGATAGGAAACGCATTGGTCTTTAATTAGTGAGTTCATTAATAACGCAAACGTAAGATTACAACTTGAACCATATTTGTAACATATGGATTTGAAAGTGTCATTGCGCAAACAAAGTTTGTGTTCAATCGTCTAAATTTATCAAATAACATGTACAATATATAATTTACCTTTATGGTTACAAACTTTACGGAGGTTCTATTTTATTTTTAACTATCTATGAGAACATGAATATAGTTTTAAATGATTGTTAGAAGAATTATGTGATGAAATCAAAGTAGAAGCGAACTTAATTTACGATACATGTTATTTCAATTATAATTTTATCTTGATAAATAAACTATCTTTAATTGACCTAATTGACATAATGACAATGATAATGACTTAAAACCTACCGTTGAACTTATACGGGTGGATATTGCTAAAAGAAAACATAATACTACCATATATTCAACCAACTTAAACTGTTTTGATACAATATGATTGAGTTGTGAATGATGAAAATATTATTTTTTATTATTATGGATTGTAATTCAATCACAACAAAACAAATCTTCTTATAATTTTTATTTTTAGTTGAGTTTAAAATAAACGTGTTTGCATAGAGGTTAAAACATGGCTAGTGATAAATACAACAAATACTTTGATCCATACGTCAACTTTTACACTTCTTGATGCACACTGTACAACACTGTAATGCATATGTTTGGTGTATGAACCAAAAGATTTGTTGTAAATATCAACACCCTTAAAACACCCATTATCTTTTAGAAATGCAATGTTAGATTGTTTTTGAAGTGTTATAATTGAGTTAATAATGGTTTAAATGTTTCAAATTTCAACTTTTAAATGTTTTAATCATCTAACTTTTTTTCTATTGAGTTAATCTTTCAAGTTTGCGTTAACTTATTAGTTTAACTCTTTAAAGGGTTAAATAAAAAAACTTTAAAAGTTATTTGATTAAACTGGATAAACTTAGAAGGATAAAATCATCATAAAAGATAAACTAAAAAGATTAAATCATAAAATTTTTGAAGTATAAACTGTAGATATCTCCGTAAAGGGTTAAATCACTAAAATTTTAAACTTAAATGATTAAATTATGAGAAGAAAAACTTAAATGGTTAAAATGAAAAACTAAAATGAAACTTCGAGATTTAAATCATTATTAACTCTCCATGTCCTACTTTTCCATAATGCAATATATATATATATATATATATATATATATATATATATATATATATATATATATATATATATCTGTGTGTGTGTGTGTATTTTTCTTAAAATGAAAACTTAAGGGCGCGTTTAGTTACAAAAATTTTTCCATTTTTCTGAAAAACTTCTCTATGAAAATTGAAAAAATAAGATAACGTGTTCAAGTTCGAGTTTTCTAAAAAACTTTAAGTTGAAAACTACTTTTTATGCTTCTTTAATTTTTTATCTTCGCTGTTTCTTGGAAAAGTTTTTAATTTTTCATCTTCGCTGTTTCTTGAAAAAGTTTTTAAATTTTTATTGTTTTCCTAGAGAAGTAAAGTCCCTCTTCATCCTCTAGAAAGATATATATAAAATAAATGTACATTTTTTCGTAATTAAACGCTATCGAGAAGTTTTAAGCTAAAGATAACAAGGGGAAATGTAAAACAAGAAAACCTATCACATTCTCACTTATTGAATAGAGGCCCCATGCTCCACACTTGACACTACCCATGCTATGGCCATGTGGTTTTGTATTATTGGACATCTCTGTCATGAAACTTTTAAGCTTGCTCAATTCACTCTTCAACCAAAAATGGAAGTTGCATGCATATACACTAACAACCCATAATCACCATCAAATTACAAATTAAAAAATTAAGTTAAATATTATTAAGTAAATCAAGTCAATGATCACTAATGATTAATATTAGATCTTCTTTTTATTTGCAATTCTATCTATTGACATGCTAAATATACTACGTGGGACAGTTGAATATGCCGCTAAAAGAAAAGTTTTGTACAATATTTTTAATTTACTTTAAATATTTATTTTATTTTATGATTTTTATTTTATCTCGTTTCTTGAGAGACTAGATGTTTGAATCATTCAAATTTAGTGTTATCAAAAGTAAATACAAGTAAGGTATATTTAAAAATAGTTAACAAGATATATAATTAAATTTACGGTACCTTTTATGTGCTTTAATAACTCTTCGCATAAGTTATATGTGTACTTATGACAACACATATGTTATTTCTTACTTCTGATCCTGGGTCGGTTTTTTTTTTTTTTTCTTCTTCTTCTCTAAATTGGTATCATTTTGAATTTTTGAGCAAATAAAAATTAAAATGGTTAACAATCTAGAAATTAAAGAGACGTTAGAATCATATTTATTATTATTATTATTATTATTATTATTATTATTATTATTATTATTATTATTATTATTATTATTATTATTATATTTTAAATTTTAATAACTCGAAAGCTTAACATAGTCATTATGTTCGTTCTTCTTTTCCTTTTCTATTTGAAACACATATTTTCCTCCATGTTATATGTGGTTTACATGTGGTTGACAGAAGCCATCAATACAACAAAAATCTCTATTCTTCACGCATTATTTTCGCACTTTTAAAAATTGTGAACTTTTTTATTAAGTTACTTACACTTATAAATGTACAAAAAATATTCACAATATTAAATGTGAATAAATTTAAAAAGTAAAAAAAAAAATCACGCTTATAATAGTTGAAAAAATGTGTTTACACTTATAATAAGCATTATAATAAGCATTAACAATGGTAAGAATTTTTCACACTTAAAAGCATAAGATTATTTCGTGATAGTCAATTTCTTCACGCTTTTTCTTGCTATAGAAAATTAGGTGTAACAAATGATTTTCACATTTAGAAAGTGAACAAGTTTTGAATTTGTACACGTTTTGAAGTGTGAACATTATTTTTTCACAATTTTATATAAATGTTAAATTTGGTAGTAATATTTATATAGTGGGAGGTTCAAATGAGAACCACATAAAATTAAGAACTTGTGAGAACTACTAGATAACGTATTTGTTTACATGTGATTCGCTCCATTCATATGTGAACATTGATATATTATAGATTTGGAAAAAAAAAATGTTAAAAACTATAAAAATCACGTCGTAAAACACATTTGAACCGATTTGTTCACACGATCGTTCACATGTGTACACATATTTGTATTTTTGTGTTTTTCGATATAATGTTAGGATTTTTTTTACTTTTTTATTTATCAATTAAACGTATATCAATGCTCACATATGAATGAAGTTAATCACATGTGAACAAATACGTAAACTAGTAGTTCTCACAAGTTTTCAACTTTTTAATTGATTCTCACTTGAACTTTCCCCTATTTATATATTTACATACTTAATATTGTGAGCATTTTATACACATTTGTGAAAAACTTAATTATAGTTTTCACACTTTCTAATAGTTTGAAGAAAATAGTGTGAGCAATCAACATATTTGTCGTAGTATGCAACTAATGAGTCCCACAACGGTTGCAACTTGACGTGGCATTATATACATTTTTAGAATTCTTGTCCTCAAATTGTCCAAAATTCAGACACTAAAAATAGACATGTTGCATGTTCCTTTTACTTCATTTTCTTCCCATTATTCGTACATTTTTAATGTACGACGACTTTCATAAATAAAAGTTATTATAACACTATATCAAACATTTAATTTAATCTCTCTGACCTATATATATAAGACGTTTAATTTGTCAAACGTGCACATGATCACATTTAAGGGTTAAACGAGTCGGGTTTTGAGTATGGTCGGGTCATGAAATGGTTCAAATCTTAGCGAGAAACGGGTCGTTTTCGATGTTGGGCGAACCAGGAACATGATGGCATGGGGTGGATGGGGACCATTGTCGTGTTGGATGAGAAAGACAGCTCCTAGCAAGAAACCATTTTGTGCCATCATTTTTTCTTTTTAGTTCTCAAGAAGAAAATAAAAAAATAAAATGTTATGAAAAGTGTGTGACTCTAAACTTTTATATCCGATTTGCAAGTGATTGAACTTGAAATCCGACCCCACGAAATATATTTCTACTTCTTTTAAAAAAGATATATTAAAATAAAATAAATGTTTCACATCATCATACGTAACCTGAATACGTGATACGTATACATGTATATACAAATGTATTGTCAAAACGACATTAATTTTATACTATCTCGTAGATAGGTTGTACGCACACGACGTCTTTTCTTATTTGTGTAAACTCAAAAATATACTAAAAGCACGTGTTTTATATGACTCGTTTGTTCGGATGTGATCAACGTTACGATGATGTATAACAACAAGTTTATTTTTCCATCTCACCATCACCGTTTCTTTTTCCAATATAGGCTAGCTACTCGCTGTTACTCATTCTATTTTCAAATTCTAATATGTGTGACATTTGTTTTATTTTCGTGATTAAAAATCACATTCTCATAATGAAGGTTCGTTAAAGAAACCGATCTATTTTACGATAAGGAAAATCACCGAGTATACCCTATTTCAACTTATATATCTTGTAGAAACTCGTCAACATACTCACAAACACCTTCGCCAAAATAAAGTCATTAGTTTTTTTAAAAGTGACATATTGTTAACTAAGTCATTTCGCAACTAACACAAATCGTATAACATGTAATATATTAGAGTTAACTTTTACAATCTAATTAATATGTAATTAAACTTAATTTTAAATTTATACTTTAAATTATATTTATTTCACAAGCTAATTAATTTTTAATATTTTTAATATTTTATAATTTATTTAAATCAAGATTATATAATTTATTTAAATTAATATTATATAACTTATTTGTAAATAAGTATAATTTTAATTAAAATAATATAGATAAACAGCTTTTAGCAACGACACTGTCGTTGCTAAAAGTGACCCGAGAATTATTTGCCAAAACAAAAAGGTCAAAAATAGAAATGAAACATTTAGCAACGACACTGTCGTCGCAAAAAGTAGCCCGGGAAATATTTTTCATCTTGAAGCCAAAACAAAAAAGTCAAAAATAAAAAATAAAACTTTTAGCAACGACACTGTCGTCTCAAAAAGTAGCACGGGAAACATTTTCTTTTTGGAGCCAAACAAAAAATCAAAAAGAAAATAAAAATATCTTTAGGGACGACATATGTCATTCCTAAAAGTAAAGTCAACAAAATTTTCGAGTCAACGTCTAAAACAATTAAAATTTTGCCGTTTAGCGACTTTCAGGGGTAACATTTTGTCGTTGCGAAAAGGTTTCGTTGTAATTGACCTTTTTTCTTGTAGTGTGTGTACGTGATGCACAAAACATTTAACTTAACAAAGGAAAAAAGCAAAAAGGTAACTAAAATGATCCTAGCTAGTTCATTTTCAACTAGATTCAGTTAAAATGAATTAGGGATTTTAATTAGTATGCATATATGATATGATGTTGTTGGATCATATATATATATAAATTACACTTGATTGTATAGCACACACATCGTACCACATTGGGCTAGTTACGTACATAATTAGAATTCGGACCACCATGTGAATATATCTTTCAACTATACCTCACATTCACAGGTTTATATATATCGTCGTTTATATACAAGATTCTATTCTATATATGCTTTTATAACTATATGAATGAATGTCTTATTTGTGGATATATTCTATTCGAAACTCATAACTAAGTCATATCAACTTGTAATATTCTTTTCATTCATTACTTGTTAGCTACAACCAAATTGATTCTGTTGATTTACCGGTTATTTTCAACTATAAAAACTTGTAAAAAAAGTTCCAAGGTATAAGTTTTATATTAAAAAATAAATATATTCTTGTCAAATTTATATATGTTTTTTAAATTTAATTTGAAGCCATGAGATAAAAGTAAGATGGAAAAAGCATATGTTTTGTTATCCAGAAAGATAATGGAGCACAAAAACACACCTACACCCGAAATTATCCGATGAGAATTGTGTGCTAACATATTTTCTTATTAAGTGGTACCCTCTCTTCTATTAATTATTACACGATGAAGAAGAAAAAAAAAATTAACAACATTCTCATCGTAGTTGTTGAACTCTTACAATTCACGAGTTGAGTCAAAAATCTAAAAAATGAGGCGACTCGACCCCCGACTCTTAAATTACCTTGACTCTTACGAGTCGTTTGTCACTCTTCCGATTCTTATGCGACTTTTTCGAGTTAGAAAATCAGATAAACTTTTAATGTAATGTAATACAAAAAATAAAATGACAAAATAGAAAAGGAAATGACTATAATTTATTATAAATTAAGCATTTATGTTGACTGCCGGTGAACGACTTAATTATCGACTTTCACCATATTTTACTTTACTTAAAAATAAAAATCTTAATCAATAATATATATAGATATATATAAAAATAAATATATATTGTAAACTAGTGACTCTTACGAGTCAAGTCGAGTCGAGTCACGAGTTAAAAATTGAGATTTCGAGTCACGAGTTAAAATCCTAATAAAGGTAACAAAGTTATGTGTTAAATAGTTTGGGTGAATGATCAAAACTTGTTAAGGTTAAGACAACCAATTTTTTCATGCCTATTTAAAGGGTTTGGGGTCGAGGTTACTTGTTAGAGGCTTAATGCTTATTTAATTTATAAACAATTGATTTGATTAATAATAGGCCTGTACAATACAATAATTAAACAGGTCTATGTTGTTATGCTTTATCGAATTGACAGTAAATAAACCTATGATTATATTTGTTTTGTAAATATTTGATCGAAAATGGATCTTTTTGGAAGAGCTAGTATGATCAATGGTGTTGGAAGAAGACATGAAGTAGAATCAAAGTGCTGAAGAAAAGGTTCTTGCCAAAAAGTAGAGAAAAAGAAAACATGTATGGTTGTGAATATATAAGGGCCCAAATGGCCCAATTCAAGAATGGGCTTTGCAAGTTTTTCACAAAACACCTTAGAGTCGTAGAAAATAAAGCATAGGCCTTGAGTCCTTGACCGATTTCTAAAAAGGCAAGGTCCACAATGTATATCCCAGAGAAATTTGTTGAAACAAGAAATAGGAGGAACACGTATCAAAAACTTTTGTAAAAGTTACATGCTAAAGACTAAAGAGATGTTGATAGTTTATATATATTGTTACGATCCCACGTCGATCAAGTATGAGATTGATTGACGATTTATAAATTTAAGTGTCTCCTCCTCTTACAAGCTAGCTTTGGGAGTGAGTTATACACTTGGTCTTATGGCTTGATATGAGTTTAGTATATATTAATGGGCCTATTATGGGATATGTTTGTATCAATTGGTATCAGAGTCATCTCCATCTTTCGAGGTTCCAACACCTCGGAGTGGTGGTTTGGACCAAAAAAGAAGGGTGTCAATCGTGACCAACATAGCCACGACGAACTAGCTAGCTTAAGCTTTTGCTATAAGCCAATATATAGCGATGAACTCGTTACTGTCCTTAATTTTTTTTTGATAAATTTTAACATTACTTAAGTTCGTAGACGTTTCGGCCCACCCATATGTAAAACTCCAGCTACGCCACTGCTTAAATGGCACTCTTGCGACGTCTTACGTTCACACCAAGAAGCAACTCGCAGATATACTTACTAAAGCACTTGGGAAGTAACAGTTTGACTACTTTGTTTGCAAGTTGGGCATTCTCAATCCACATGCTCTAACTTGAGGGGGGTATTACGTGATATATGATTTTGTGTATATGTCTATATGTTTAGATGATTTATTTTATACTTGGTGTATCTCTTATTTAGGTAGTTGATTGTATTTATTTAGGAAACTTTGGTTCTCATCGATTCATCTACATGTATATATAGGCCTTTTGCCATTGTAATAAAACACAGACAAGTATTTTGGTCACTGACTTTTCACTTTAACTCCATTTCTTTAATTTCTACCAAATTGATAGATAAGATAATGCTAAATCAAAGAAATGTCGAAATGGTTTATGGGCTAGCAGCATCGGGATAATCCAACGAGTAAAATGGTATCGCTTGAAATGTTAATGTAATTACACGTGCTTACTATTATTATTATTATTATTATTATTATTATAATATAATGAAAATGATAATGATAATGCCGTCAAAAGATTGTAATCGATATAGTTCGAATTGTATTAAGATTTAAGACCACAAAAACAAGTTTCAAGACAATAGACTTTTTACATGGCCGACTCTGTGACACGCTCATACTCATTCAACAGTTTGCCTTGTGGGTCACTTTTAATTGTATTTTCAATAATAGTTAATAACTATAACTATAAAAAAAAGCTAAGGAATTAAACATTGTTCACATCATGAATTAACAAAAAAATTAGTTACGAACTAACTCATATAAAGATTATAATATCTCGAACTTTTCCATAAGTTTTGTATGATTAGCCAAATCAACTATTTCCCTTTTTACCCCTAAAAAGTCAAAAACCACATATTTTGATTGGTTACGAATTACTACAATTCACATTATTCAATCTCTTGAACATGTGACGTACGTTTAATTATTAGGTATGGAACGGGATAAGGTTTATAGAGACCGTTGCTCTTATACCATTTATAATGTAGACCCCACGTATCTTAAATCCTATGACATGCAATTTTCACTACAAATGGATCATCTTATGATTAAATGACATATCATATGTCATTCATGACACACCATACATCTCCCCCCCTCCAAACTTGATGATCGAGATCTTGTAATCTAACCGATGCCCCACTGCACGTGTGTTACTTCCTTGCTTTTTAGTTCTTCATTTGTACGTACTATATTGTTTGGATGTCGACGTTACAACGTACAATCGCATAAATGCATGTGGTCATACCGCCCTACTTCAATATCCTTTCTATACCACTTGTAGTTACCTTTATACTGTTTTGTAATAGTAAGTCATCCAAATTAAAGATGTACAAAAAGGTTGGGGCAGCTACACTTTAAAAAATATTAAATCAAAAATAAAAAAATTATTAGTACCTCAATTAAATTTTCTTAGCTCAGTCTGTCTTTGAACTCGATCACTCCTTATGGAGCTTTTTAGCTTTCGTCTTAGAACTTCTCCAAAAAGACACCATAAGCATCATCACTTATTTCACTCCGTCTTTCTTGCTTCCGTCTTGCAAGAGGTGAAGAGAGATGGTGAGCGATGGGATCAATTTTTTTTTTTTTATTTTAACTATTCTTTTTTAGTATATAATAAAGTTATTATTGGTAAATCTGAGCTAAGAAAAGTTCAGTCTTCAATTCATAATAGGTATTGATGTTGAATAGACAATTTAATTTCTTCAGTCTTTCATGTGATCGTAAAGAGTGGTCGTAAGATGCATGTCTTTAGAACTTATTGAACATAATCAAGTAAAAATCCTTTGTAATTCATCTTAACTATTCATGTACACTACTATATATACGTATGTATACGTAGTATATATATAAGAAATCTCTCATATACTCTAGGTAATGTATGAGACGGTTTTATATTAACATTCCATAAGGCAAATCTTCTATAGAACGTATTATTGTAATTATCACGCTACAAGCATATATTTACGTACAATATACTTAATCATATATAAAGGTCTAAGAAAGTTCTTAACTAGAAACATGCTAGTTATTCTATTATGGTATCTTCCAAATGAGAACTATACATATAGAATTATTTTGTATTTTGATATTCTAACGTTATAAAATAGATTAATCAGCTATTACACTTCATGATAAATAAGGTTCTACTAATTCATTATAGTATTTTTGGTTCCCACGTGACATTGTTAGGTGGCCAGTTCTAATCGATGGAAGTTTGAAACTAATTAACACACATTTGATGTTATTAAGATCCAAGATACATCGGGTCATCAACTTTATAGCATTACGTATCATTTCCCCTATCATGTTTTTGTCTGCTCGGCGTTATTAAGACATGACTTCATAGTGTCGACTTACCCTTAGGTTTGTGTGTCGAGAATTAAAATTGAAGTGTCAACTCTAATGACATACGGAGTATGATATGAGTCTAAAGTATTCTCTATCTGATTGAGTTAGTGAAATCAGTGATAAAATTATTAAATATTGAAGTAAAATTTGTAGTAGTAATAAAGTAAATAAATTGGAGTTTCTAAATTGGGCCAGAAACTTTAATGGGGTTGTGGGCTTCAGGATGGTCCCGGATATCTGGATGTTGGCCTCACAGGTAGATTTGAACAAAAAACCCGGTTTCCGACCCGAAACCTGAAAAAAAAACCGGAAACCGAAACCGGTCAAAACCGGTTTTGACCAAAACCGGTTCGGTTTTTGTAAAAACCGGCGGTTTGGGAACCGGTTTGGAGTTTACCGTTGGGGAACCGGTTTGTAACCGGTTTTACCCGAACCGGTTTGGAAAACCGGTTTGGAACCGGTTTTTGTGGATTTCGAAAACTAGCCGTTTTGTATCCGTTTTGAAGCGGTTTTTTGTGTTTTTTTTACCATTTTGCCATCCTAAAACTAGTATAAATAGATACCTTGGGTTTGGTTTAGTCACAACACTCAATCTTGCTAATTCTAGTCTTTAAACACTCAAAACGCTTACGATTTACGTACGAAACTCTCAAAAAATTCTCTACTCCTCTCAAAACGCTCTCGAAACGCTATCAAAATGGCCACTCAATCTTCTTCAACTTCCGCCGGTGTTGGTTCTTCAAATGCACCAACTATTGTTCAAGTTTTGGTAACCAAACGAAATCCCGAGATTTGGTGTAATTACGACAAAGTGTTATTGTCGGATGGTTCCACTAAGGCATTTTGTAAACGTTGCGGGAAATTTTTGAAAGCCGACTCCAACTCTACTTTGAAATCACATGCTACAAAGTATTGTGATGGAGTCAAAAGTAATCCCGAGTCGAGTCAAGCAACAATGTCACGGGATGGGGTATTTTTACATACGAAGCGGAGCGGTGTCGAGAAGCATTTGCCGGCTTTGTGATTTAAGAAGCTTTGTCGTTCAACCACTTCGACAACCCTCGGCTTATTAGGGTCATTCAAAATACTCTTCAACTGCGATATAATCATGTAAGTCGTCTTACTTTTAGACGTGATGCTCTTAAATTGTGGAAAAATGCTAAAAGTCAACTAATAATCGGTTTTGAAAACTTAAATACAAGTGTATAATTAACAACCGATGTTTGGTCGGCTCCTCATGGTTTGCCCGGTTCGTACCTTTGTGTTACCGCACATTGGGTTGATCCCGCAACTTGGCAAATGATGAAACGTACCATTGCTTTTGAAAACTTTGACTATCCTCACACGGGTAAAAACTTATTTTACATGTTACGAGATGTAATGAAAATGTTTAAAATAGAACAAAAGGTTTTTTCAATCTCGTTTGATAACGCGACTAATAATACAAACGCCGTTCAAAGGATAATACTAAAATACGAACCACCTTTGAAAGGCATTTTCTACCATAGTAGATGTGTTGCACACATCATTAACTTGGTTGTGCAAGACGGATTAGCGGTTGAAGAAATAAGCGTAGTAAAAAACGCGTATAAAATTATGTTACAAGATATATTTTGTTCGGGTAAGGCTAGATACAAACATTATATGAGATTATGTAAGGAAACGGATTCCATCTTTTTAACCCCTAATTGGGACATGCCCGTAAGATGGAATTCGACTTACAACATGTTTATGTGTGGTTTACGGCAACGCGACACTTTATACGTTTTTCATGATCAACTTGTTCAAAAAGGTCTTGCAACATCATTTTCCTCCGACTATTGGGAGGTTATTCAAAAGATAACCGAATTGCTCAAAGTTTTTAAAACCGCAACTACTTTATTATCGGGTGTTTATTATCCCACAAGTCATTTGGTACTTAATCAAATATTTTTAATGAGTTCAAAACTAAGCGAATACGAATTTTGTGGTAATGTATATGCAATAATGGTGGCTCCCATGAAAGCAAAACTAAGAAAATATTTTAAAGAAATGCCACCGGTAATTAGTTGTGCCGCCGCGTTAAACCCATGTTTGAACATTTCCGAGGTGGAATTACTTATCGATAACATTTGTAACGATTTGGATTTGAATGATGAGGACCCATTTTTTGCACAAAATACAAAAGACTATTTTAACAAATCTTTTAAAGATTTATTTGGTCATTATTTTCAAAAATATAGTTCAACAACAATGGTTTCTTCTAGTTCGGCTTCCACAATGTTTGCTTCATCATCTTCTTCCCGAGATCCAATGATTAATTTATATAATAGTTTAAGACAAGAAAACCATAAACGGGCAAGGGTGATGGTGACCAAAGGGCCACTAGCGAATTTGGGAGATATACCGGAACGGATTTTTTAGCCTCAATGGGACCCGAAGAATTCGCACATTTTGACATTTTGGCTTGGTGGAGAGGGAGGGAATCTCAATTTCCCATCCTAACCATCATGGCCCGAGATTTACTAACCGTCCAAGCTTCTATGGTAGCTTCGGAATCCGCCTTTTCTCTTAGTGGCAGGGTACTATCTATACGAAGAAAACTCACACCGGCCTCATTAGAGATGTGTATATGCTTGAAGGATCACTTAGACGCCGCGGAACGTATACAAAACGTTTCAAGTCTAGAAGGTGAATTGGAATACGAAGGAGATATACACGATATCGAGGTGGAAGCGGGTATGGCAATATCACTTTCCGATGAAGAAATTGCTCTCGATCAAGCTTCGCGAGAGGCTTCCTCCGAAGAAGATTTCGACTTTTGAAGACTACCCAAATTGAAGATGTTAGAAGAATTGAAGATTAATAAAAGTTGAAGATTTTTGAAGATTATGAACAATTATGAAGAATTATTGGTTTCAATAATATTTTTATGAAGATTTAGAAGACTTTGTTTTAAGTTATTGTTAGGTTATGTTTCCATACCTAATGTAATAGCATTCTATCGGAAAAAATTTGAAGAATACGTCGATTTTCCCTAAAACGCTCAACGCTCGAAAAAAAACCGAATTATATAGGAAAACCGGTTTTGAAACCTGTTTTTGAACCCGAACCGGTTCCAACCCGGTCCAAACCGGTTACAACCGGTTAGGGATTTTCTCCCCCTCAAACCGGTTCGGTTCCAACCCGATTTTTGTAAAAACCGGTTTTTGACTTTCGAAAAAAAATCGGTCCGGTTTTTCAACCCGAACCGAATTTCCGAGAAACCGGGTTTTGTTCATCCCTAATCTTAATACACACAAATTAGGGGTCCCAAAGTAATATAATGACTTTCTGTAATAATTAATGCCCTTTTAAATATTCCTATCATTAACATCTTAATCTGCACCTAATCTTGTTTTGTACCCGGTCACGTTTTGCACATGATCTCGTTGCACCTTATAGCGTATTGTACCCGATCTCGTTTTGCACCTTATACCTTTTTGCACCTGATAGCGTTTTGCATCTGTCAATCTGATTGTATGGGATTAACTTGCATTGTTCGATTCTTCACACAATCAATCGATGTATTGGGAAACATCATGTTTATTGAATTGAAAGTATCCAAAATAATTTAAAATAAAAAACTCTAATTCCTCTTTCTAAACTTACGGAAATTTAAATCGTCAAATTGTCTTTGATCAATCACGCCTCTGTTCCCCAAATTGAAGACCACATGGAAGCTTGAATTAACATCTGATTTTTTAATTTAAAGCATCTAGAGCGTGAAAAAAATGAAATAAAACATCGAGAGTTGGAAACTCGAATCGCAAACACTTTGAAGCGTATTTGTAAATGACGTAAGTGCTTAGTCGTAGAAATGATAATAAATCTAAAATTAAAAGTATTGGTGCCTCCAAAATTTGACTTATATAATCATATGTGATTTATGAGTAAATATAACATTAGTAGATGACTATTCATCAATGGTGAATGTTAACTTACACATTATTACAACTTATTATTCATTCACATAAACAAATATAAATAAAATTTAAAAAATTGCATTCGTTTACGGGCAAAATCACATCTGATTATTGATTTGAGGTTTAATAACATTTGTTTTATAAATGAAATATGTAATAATAACTGATATTTCACATATAATTTCACCTTTATATTTATTTACATGTATAATTATAGAAAATTAGTGAAATCCGTATTTATTTACACATTAATCACATGTGATTATTAAATTTAATGATTAATCACATGTGATTACTACTAATTTTTTCTTCGTAAGTTTTTTAAATTATCAAATAAATTATTATTATGTGATTTCAAACTTATCATTTGTAAGTTTGATTATTCACATGTGATTATAGCTAGTGATTTAAATTGTATAATTTGATTGTAAATATAATCACATGTGAGTGTTAAATCACATGTGATTTAACATAGAAATTTTAAATATCCATTACAAAATGGAAAAAAAAAAGTTTGTCGAAAATATGTCACGTAAGATCTCTAATTAAAGATTAAAAAAAACGTTGATTTCAAGGGTGTAATTTTTATAATTTATAGATATACGGTTTGTGAGATATTAAATTTTTTTTTTAAAAGGTAGAAATGGGTAATTGAAATGGAGCGTTCGAGTTGGTTCCCCCATTCTTTATTTCTTTTATCATTCTTAATTGAACTTTTGACTTCTTGAATATATATATATATATATATATATATATATATATATATATATATATATATATATATATATATATATATATATATATTTCTAGCTACATCTATCATTCAAAATGGTAAAAGTAAGTGCAAATTCATACTCCGAACAAACCGGTACAACGTTATTGATTAGCATTGATATTCTCATTGAAGAGTCAATTTATTACGTGTTTATTGCATGAGAGGTCAATTATTTTTTAATTTAATGCGTAATAACACAATAATATAGTTAATTTGGGAGAGTTTTTTTTTTATGTAATGAGTAAATCTACGTATGTATGAGTATTATAATTTTGTACGAGTATAAACCAACATGTTTTTAGCTTATGTACCATATATAGTAGATAAGTTGTGTATTGAATAAATTGAAAATAAAAGTTTCATTTTCATTACTTAGATTTTTGAAATAACATGATTGGTCCATGGATCTCTTTTTCACATTACCAATCATTTCTACTGTTGTCAGAGTATCAATAGTATTCCGATCTTTTTATTTGACAAATCAAATCTTTTCATTTGAGAGTATTCCGATCTTTTTTATTTGACAAATCAAATCTTTTCATTTGAGACAAACTCTGATCATTAAGACCCTGATCAATCAACTTCAGATCAAACAGGTAATTCAACTCAAATCAAACAGACCAGTCATCTTCAGACCAAACATATAAGTTGACTTGTGCATACTTGACTACACTTAAGCCGTGTTTCGTTGTTGTTTTGGGATGCTACCCTAAACCCCGCAAGGGCGTTGCTTTTGACTGGCCCTAGAATATAGTAGCTTAGCTAGGTTTGCTCGGATCACTTAAGTAGCTTGCCCACTAATTCACTATTATACCAAAATATACAAGATAATATATCATAAATTTTGACTAAAATTGGTAGGTAAAAGTACACTAATACCTCTAATGTTAGCTGAGTTCTTATATTTAATTTATCGTTCCATAAAACATGTTAATTTCTCATTACACATTACTACGAGACACATAAATAAATTAAGGTGTGACTAACATGTGCCCTGAGGGCACATATTAAGCTTCAATTAATGCACTAAAAATTTCTATAAATATTCAAAAATACATTTATTTAGTACTATATTTTCTTTTTAAATATGTATATTAATTGCATTTGATCTTATTCTTAAAAACTTTTAAGTTAGAAAATTCCAATAAATTAAAAATGAAGATTTAACAAGTGTATTTAAGAAGAGTTTGTCGGTTAAAAATTAGAGGACACGAGGCTTAAAAACAGCGGCAACAAAAAGAGGAATGGTAATGAGGGTTACCTTTTCAGCGTTCACCGGGTACTCTTTATTTCACGTTTCGGTGTTCATAAAAATTTAGTGATAATAAATACAACAGCGCTTCAATTGTTAATTAACACACACTGAGTCGCATCTTCAAAGCAAAGAACCGAATCGGATCAAAAATACTTGTCTTCAGTCGTTTTCTTACTTCCATTTCAATTCATCTCTCTTTTTTATTCCCTAACGTAATTCTCTCTCTTGTCTCTGTGTTGTTTACTCATCACTTTAAAAATTTGTTTTAATAATGTTGTTTCCCCTATTTTATTGCTTGATTATTTAATGGAGTGATAATTAATTGCAGCGTTGTGGCTCTAGTGATGATTTGAATAATGGCTGGTGAAATTCAAGAGCCGTTACGCTTTAATTTTCAGGTAATTCTGTTGCTACTAGATATGATTTATTATCCTAATTATGATTTCAATTATGCTTTTCCGTTACTGCAATTTCAATTTATTTGTTGGTTTCTGTTCTATTCTAGTACGGAGTAATAAACGCCAAATCTCATTGTTACGGAGTAGGAGTATTTGTACTACATGCTATTATTTTTGATGATTTGATTTTTTTGTGCTATTGAGGCTATCATATTATTATTGCTATAAACAGTATTGCAAAAAACGCATATTTCTTTAATAATGTCGTAGTAATTTATAAAAATAGTAAACATATTGTGAGTTGAATGTATTAAAAGAATCATAAATATAAAAATTTAGTTGTTAAGCTTTTTGTGATCAGTTTATAGTTGAAGGGGTGTAATAGGAAATCAAGTGATTATGGAAATTTAGCCGGTAAAAATTGAGTAATTTTTTAAAAAAAGTTAATTTAGCCATTTAGGTAACTGTTAGTTACAATAAATCATAATTTAATTTTGTACCAGAATTAGATACAGTCAATACTCACATGTTACATGTATATGTTTGATGCTAATGATATGAACAATTAAGACGCAAGCGGTTTCACGCTCTATTCGTGTCTTAATATTTGGATATCACTTCTACTGGACAGGCAGACCTCTTGCAGTCTGGTTCGATCTCATTTGGAAGATTCGAATCTGAATCATTATCATGGGAAAAAAGATCATCCTTTTCGCACAATCGGTATCTTGAAGAGGTCGAGAAATTCTCAAAACCAGGTTCAGTTACTGAAAAGAAGGCTTATTTTGAGGCTCATTTTAGAAGGAAAGCCCTTTTGAAGCAAAGTTCTTCCGAAAGCCAAACAGTTGATAGTGATGACCCACAAGATTTAGAGAATGACAACGATGTTAAGCATTATACTTGCTTTGATCATAGTCCTCGTAGTTCTGGTCATTTAAATAATGATGAAGAAACCGATATTCAGGAATGTTTAAAAGAAAATGTTGAAACTTTATGTTTTGAGGATGGGAATGCAAGCAACCATATTACTAGTACAAATTTTGATGAAAGCCTGTGTGATTTAAGTTATGAAGGGGGTGAAGTAATAGAACATGAAAGAGAAGAGTTAGAAGTATTTTCTGCTGGACCTAACGATGAGTCTATGTTGACGACTGTTGATCATATGGCGGGCCCTCAGAGTGGAACTGAGAATGTCGTTTTAGTCAAAAGTGAAGGAAATATTGACAGTGAAAGCGTTGACTCTCGATTTCAACGAAAGCTTCCTTCCAAGGTGAGTCTTTCTTGAATCTTGATTACACTTTAGCTATGTATATTTCTATGTTTGGGTATAACTTTATATCTCTGTTCTGTAAACCGTTTTATTCAATTGGATTTAGGTAAGGCCTGCATCAGACGCAAAACAACCAAAGACAAAATCGAAGGCTCAAACCAGTTTTTCTTGCGTTCAGAGAATCGTTCCTGGGGAAACACCCAATCCCTCTGCTAAATCCAAAACAAGGGAAAGCAAAGGTTTGCTTATAAAAGAAAAAGAAAAGAAATCATCTCGACCCGCTACTCCCGTTGCACATTCTGTGAGAAAAACTCCAAAACCAGAAGTGAGTGTTAAACAATTTGTCATAAACTATACTAATTAATTTTTCACATATTAAATTCAGTTTTATTGATATCAATTATGATATCATTGCATAGTGCTAAGTTTATTTGTTCAACACACACGTACAAACTTAAACACTGATATTGCCTTACCATCTAAGTTAACACATTTATTTCTTCTTTT
Source organism: Gnaphalium uliginosum (assembly GCA_963930675.1). Lineage (NCBI taxonomy): Eukaryota > Viridiplantae > Streptophyta > Magnoliopsida > Asterales > Asteraceae > Gnaphalium > Gnaphalium uliginosum. The sequence goes on from OZ005681.1 coordinate 19,409,985, forward strand.
AGGAATCAAGTATGAGTTCTCCAAAGGTGAAAATACTTCCTCCAAGTAAAAGGTATCCAGTTTTAGTGATATACTGTCTATAATTGTTTATACAAGTTGCATCATTTTCAGGGTGTTGCACTTTTTGCAGCATTGTAAAAGAATATAGATCAGAAAAGACAATGGAAACAACATCACCAGTAACAGAGAAGTCTCTTCGTGGAGCACGTCAAACTGTCAACAGGTTTGTAGCCGTACAAAATTTTATTTTTGTGAAAATATTTATGTTAACTACTTTCGCTTTCAGATCTCTTTCATATCGTTATTCACATTTTTTCTTCTACCTTACAGAAGTACACATCCTGTTATTACTCCAAGTAAACCACACGTCAATCAGAGTGCTGCAGGTTTTACTTTTAGGAGTAATCAACAGACAGATAAAAGGAAAGAGGTTAGAAGAATTTATTACAAGTATTTCTAAAGAGTCTTTACTTCATCATGGGAGTAGAACTAAGTATAGAAATATCACATATATATGTTACAGTTTCATGTGAGATTCGAGGGTAATAGTACATACTACTGTAGTTGTATACAGTATGATTTTGTGTACTTAATGGATTCTTTTGTAACTTATTGAGAATGAGAATTTGGGGTCGTGAAAACAAAAGCTAAATCATATACTTGGCTTGTAGCAAGTGTCTAATATGCTCCTTACTTCCTTTTGCTCGAGGTATTATATATAATCAATTATTTGATTAGCATGAGATATGTAGCATCGTTTTAATTCCAGGATAAAAGGGTTGCTGAGATCACACGATCCCAGAAACGTCTCAACTTTAAAGCAACACCAATGCCTTCTTTCTACAAAGAATCTACTCGTTCCTCAGATCAAAATAAGGTATATTGATGACAATTAGTGATTTACTAAATCGTTTCTAAGTTACATAATTTGTGATATATGTATGGATTGCAAATTTCAGGTTATATCAACTAACAAAACGCCAAGTAGACCACGAACCACTACTATGACCCCACACACCAACATACATTTATCAAATTCTACCACCTCATCAACCCCTAGACCGAGCTCTTCAACTTCTTTCACCAATAGAAACCGTCCGACAGAACCTTCCAGAAGAGTACAAGAAAAGAAAAAGGACTCGAGTTTACATGAACAAAATGAGCCTGAAGCAACAAAAGGACCACGAGCAAGAGACACGTTAAGGAGAACTAGTCCAAGACTGGGCTACTTGGCGGTCAGTGTGGCAACTTGACCGTGTTAGATCATGTTGTCGTCATGTTGGTTGTAGTAGTTGGTTCTTGAGAAATAAACATGTGAGCATGTACCAAGAAAGATGTACCTAAAAATCTCTCATGGTAGATTAAATTACTAAAATACCCCTTTATATGGGAATATATTACTGTAATATTAATACAAGTGAATGACATTAGTTGACTAGTTAAAATGTATGGATTCTAGTATTTAGTTCCATGATGTATAATAACGTTCACAAGTTTCTACGAGGGTGGGCTAGATTGCCATGTAATGCGGATGATAGGTGCACAATTGACTGGGTGTAGGCTCATGAAAAGTATCGCTATCTGCTTGGAGAAAGGGACCGATATGATCCTAGCTGTTCAAGCTGTTTTTTGTTTACTACAAATAATTATAACGAACATATACATTTGCTTAAAATAGGACCTCAATCAACGACATAGACTTTGTAAGAGTCAACTTGATATTGCTAGATCGATGACCATTTAGTTCCAATAATCCTAATTATAGATTTTCTTTTAATTATGTAGGTGCTAGTAACATACAAGCATCTAAAGTTGGGGAATATATCCGGCCTAACGGGCTAGAGACATTGCCCATATCACAGCTAACTGGGTTAACTTTCAGGCTCTTAATCGGGCCCTGGACCAGGCTTTTCTACCTGTCTCAGTTTGTGGCCCGTTTGTCCACTTCAAGTAAACATGTGTGTAGGCTGTAGCTGTGCAATAACGACCAGCAATCATACATCAAATGACCAAGTACAAGTACAACCGTAAAAATGGGCTACTTCTCAATTAGTACTCATCCATAAATACAACGATGTTATCAAAAGTTTCAACTTTTTTAATTTTTAAATTCTTATCTTGGAGAATCTTAATTGCATCAATTATTACTGTTTAGTAATACCTTTGACTAAATACAGAGTATTGATGTAATAAACTTTCTTTAGACAATTATAACGAAAAAAGGGATCATTTAGATCGTCAGGGATTACTCCTGTACACAAAAGAAACTATAAAGTAGAAATTTTTTAATTTCTGAAAAGGTAAAGTAAAGCCACTTAAAAAAACCATCGACTTTTGAATCCATAGTATTCAAATTCAAATACTCGGTTAAAAAAAATAAAATTAAAAATATAAGCGTGATAGCTATTTTTAAATTTTTGTACTTGATCAACTTTTGACTATAAACAAAAGGCTTTGAATATGTTTTGGTACTGAGAAAGAAAAAAAAGATCACCTAAAAACGCACCGTTATCTAAAATTGCAGTATTCTTGTACCTTATTTTATTCATAACCAATTATATTGTTAGCTTGCTCTCTCGAAAATCCAAAACCATAATCATAAAAAGTTGTAAAATAATAAAAAAATCAATGACTACAGATTCCAAGAACCAACTAGTAATGTGCATCAATGATTATAAACAATAATAAAAAAAGAAAAAAAAAAAAATCACTGTCCGGATAACATTATGACCAACAAGACTAAAATAAAGAAAAAGTTGTCAACATTCTTTTAACACTAGACATTAACATCGTGGTCCTTCTATGATCATATCTTCACCACATTCCCTGTCTCTACTTTTCTTCATATGATCTAAGTTTGCAAATTAAGAAACAGCAAAATTCAAGAATTTCATGCATGGTAGAGTGATATGTCGCCAACTTGATAAACAAGTTACAAGAATGAGAAAACAAGAAGATGGATCAAGAAGATCGTTATTGTTGATTGCATTCGACTTCTGGTTGATGAAGCTTGATCAGTTTTATGAGGCGGTTTCTTATAGTAATAAGGGAACCATGGAACTATAGCGTCTGGCGGTGGTGGTCCACCGCCGTAGTAGTTAGGGTCGGGAGGGTTATATGGGAATATAGAGGAAGGTGGAGGAAAATTCCCACTTTGGGAAGGTGGCGGGAAAATGGTTGTTGGTGACGTGTTTCCGGTACTCCCACCACCACTAGTACCACTACCACCAGTACCGCCTCCAACTGGTGGTGGGTAGCATGGATATGGACATTCCTGACCAACCACTAGAATTGGAGAATTCAGGGTTGTGTAAAGGAGGAATAAGGTGGAGAGAATTTGGTAGAGTTTAGAGGCCATTTGAAGTGAAAACATAAAGAAAATGAGAGTGTGGTATGAAGTAGATAAAAGAGAATGAGAAGAAGAAAAGGCCAAAGAGGGTAGGAGAGTTGTTTTGTGGAAATATACTAGTCAACAAAACAAGTGAATTTTATGAACCCTAAGAAGGAAAAATTGCAATATTTAGGGTTCGCTTTTGTTTTTGTGGTGAGGGGCCACATTTGCACATCATGCATAATGACCGAGTCATAACCAAATTTGGTTAAAGTAACTCAGATTCCGTGTCTTCACACTCTCTAACTCGGTTCAGTGAGGTTTTAGTAATTATTATTGATTAGGACCCAGTTGGCATAGACAATAATAAAGGAGAATTCACAAGCGAGGACAATTGGGGAATTTCGTTATCTTTGCTTTGTCAATGATTTATTAGCAACATGTACGTAATTTAATATGCGATGAAACTGTTTGTGTGTGTTTAGTCGGCGGGTTTATTTGAAGGTTTTGAGTTTAAAATTTGAAAATCAAACCCTCGTGAGAGTTTTTCAAACCAATGAGGAAGATGCGCTATGATACTCATTCCCATTCCACCTTACTATCAATCTCATACTTATTGTAATTCCCTTAAACAAACCAAACACACCCGAAATGTTATTTTGATTACAAAATAAAGGAATGTTCAAGAGGGGTCATATGATATTTGAGACAGAAAGAATAATTGATATTTTAATCGTGTAAAATGAATCATTTCATTTCATTATTCATTATTCATTATTATAATTAAAATATATATAAAAATTGAAGTATAGTTGTCAATTATGTCTTGATGATTTTAATAACAGAAATTGACAAATGTCATTTATATTTATATTTAAAATAAGACACGGTGCCAAGTCGAACTTTTTAACCTACATGTTGTCTTGATTGTCAATAATTGTTGTTTTGCCGTTTTGGCATTTAACTCTTCATCACATGCTTGTCTTCTTCTTTTCTTTCTCCCTTTCTTTTGTTCTCCAAAAATGTTATTTGGACGCATATCTAATTGTCCTGACACATATCTAATTGTTTCTTATATAGATTTTGATTCAACTAAAAAGATCACTAAACTAAAAAGGGGTAAAAAGTCATATTAGAATGTGTTGAGTCTAAAGATGGCTAGAGAATTTGATTGAAGATTACTACTGCTGGTTAGACTAGAACTGCTAGTTACTACTGGTGAAGAAGAGTTTCTACTGCAAGTAGAAAGGTTACTACTGCTACCGGGTTTTGTACTACCAGTAGAAACAGTTACTACTGTTAGAGAAGTTAGAGGTAGTACTGCCAGAACAAAGTTAGTGTTGACGGGTGAAGTTACTACTGTCAAGTGAGTTACTACTGTTTATAACTTACTACTACATTGAGTTAATATTGTTCTCGGAGTTTCTACTGTTCTTCAGAAGTTTATGATGCCCGTGCAGTTTCTACTGTTTATGATTAGAGCATCTTTCTAACCATGTGGGCTAATCGAATATCGGCTCTGCAAAAGCAAAAAGCACGCAGTAAAATAGAGCATGGCTCAAGACGATAGGACGATTAGATAGAAAGGTTCTTTTCATTAATTACTGTAACGTGTAATTGGAGCTCTATAATTCTATAAATAGGGCTCCTCAGTTTTAATATAAGAAGTAAGAAAATAGTGATAAGTGTATTCAATAGATAGAAATCAATACTATAAAACAGAGATGGATACGCTTGTATAATCATCAATTGTAAGCTTCAAGGTTAATTATAACACTGATACTTAAGTGTATTCGTATTATTCAAAGAAGTAATATTGAAGCTTTTTGATATATATTGTGCTATTACTTATTGAATTATGTTTCAAACAGAGTTAATTTTACTTCTAAATTTATAGATTACTATTCCGCGGTATTTCTATAAAGTATTCATTGCTAAATTATTGACTTCGTAAGATCAATTTCGATCCTGTCAATTGGTATCAGAGCTAATTATTTAAATAGCATTGAATATACGGAAAGAGAAATTTTACTGATCTATTGAAGTTTTTTTTTTTTTTTTAAAAAATGACTTCTGAAACTAGTGATGGAGTCCAGGCCACAAGAATTCCCATGCTCAAACCAAATGAGTATGAAAAATGGAAAACCAGAATTAAGCAATACATGCTTCTTACTGATTACTCTTTATGGGAAGACATTGAATGTGGACCTAAATATGCATTAAATACTGATGGTTCTAGAATTCCTAGATCACCACCAACAAATGATGCAGAAAGAAAAATAAGATCCACAGAATTAAAATCTCTAAGTACTCTGTTGATGTCCATACCATATGAGTACCAAAGACGATTTGAAAAATGTGATGATGCCCAAGACCTTTGCAAAGCAATTGCCAAACGTTTTGGTGGCAATGAAAGCACAAAGAAAACTCAAAGATCGATTTTGAAACAAGAATTTGAAAACTTTATGGGTATAAAAACTGAAACTCTAACTCAAACTTTTGACAGATTTTCAAAACTAGTTGGAGACTTAGAAAATCATAATGTCAAAATTGACAAAGATGATTTAAACAGAAAGTTTTTAAGGTCCTTAGGAGAAGAATGGACCATGTATACTGTATCTTTGAGACAAGGTAAAAACCTTGATGAGAAGGATTTAGATGACTTATATAATGATTTAAGATCATTTGAATCAGAGGTTGAAGGAAAGAAACAAACCTCTACTTTCTCAAATAATGCTGCTTTTTTGTCCATAAATAAACAAACAACTGACAATCTAAATCAATATGGAACTACTTCTTTGAGTTATGGAACATCTTCCAATGAAAAACCAAATGACTTAGTTCTAGAAGCCTTTTATGCTAGTCATGTGAATTCTTCACTAACTAATGGGGAACTGGAACAAGTAAATCCTGATGATTTAGAAGAAATGGACTTGAAATGGCAAATGGCCATGATAACCTTAAGAGCAAAAAGATTTATGCAAAGAACTGGTAGAAACAACTTTGCATACAAAAGAGATGATGGTGCAGGTTTTGATAAAAGCAAAGTTGAATGCTTTAACTGTCATAAACTAGGTCACTTTGCTTGAGAATGCAGAAGCACAGGAAGAATAGAAGGAAACAACCAAAGAACTGGAAGTGTCGATGGAACTCAAAGCAGGAGTATCCAAATTCAAAAGTCAACTGCACTAATATCACAAGATGGACTAGGGTTTGATTGGAGTGACCATGCAGAACAAGAATTGCATAATCAAGCACTTATGGCAATCACTGAATCAGAACCTTCTTCTGAAATTCCTTATGAGGTACAAAGCAAATTATGTTCTTCTATTTGTAAGAAAACTGTTACACATTATAGAGATCATAATGTTAGAATACTTAAGGAATTAGACAAAAGTGAAATCATGAACAAAGCATACATTAACACCATTGAAAAATTTGAAAAAGAGACTAAATCATATCAAGAAAATGAAACACAGTATGATTATGATCTTAAATATGCTAGATGGGAAGGGGATTGCTTACAAGATAAGGTAGATGTGCTAAATAAAAAGTTGATAGAAGTTACTAAACTAGCAGAGGGTAAGAAAATGTTTGAAGAAAAGGCAAAAATGAATCAAAAATCTAGAAATAGATTAGGATATGGGAAAAAGGAAACAACAACAGTTAATAAAAAGCAAACTGTTAATAATGAATCTATTTTATATAATTGTGTTCATTGCAAATGTAAAGCAAGCTTCTCTTCACAAAAATTTTTAAGCCCAAAAGGAAATCAAAGAAACTGGAACCAAATGGTTTTACATAAATTGGGACAAAAATTTTCAATTATAAAAGAGAAGACCTGCTTTATATGTGGAAGATTTAATAATCTTCTACATGACTGTTTTTATAATCCTAAGAATACTCAAAGGATTATACATCCAGCATGGAAATCAACCAACAGAATCAAGAATACAAGTTTTAAAAGAAACTCTGTTAGTACTGGTAAAGGAATGAAAGAAAAAGTAGCAAACAGTAGTAAAATCAAGCAAACTGTACTAAAAACTAATAAGCATATTAATACTGCTAAACCAGTTAAAACTGTGAAAACAATTAATACTGCTAAACATATTAATACTGCTAGACATATTAACACTGCAAAGCTTTTTAATACTGTTAATCATACTACTGTTGCTTTAAAGAAAATCACTTCAAAAACCAGTTGGTGTTGGAAACCAATGTCAACAGAAATACCAAACACCAATAGTGCATCAAAATCAATGACCTTCAACAGAGTTGATTTCATTGATGCACTTCGGAAGCCCAGAACCAATCTGGTTTGGGTTCCCAAAAGAAATTAATTTTTCTTTCCTTTAAAATGTGCAGAGCAAAAGAAACTTATGGTATATTGACAGTGGATGCTCTAGACACATGACAGGAGACAAGTCCAAGCTACAGAATTTCAAATCTTTCAATGGTGGACATGTAGCATTTGGAGGAAATTCAAAAGGAGGAAAAATTACAGGAAAAGGTATGATAAAAGGTGAAAGACTGAACTTTAATTATGTTTGCTTTGTTGAGGAACTCAAATACAATTTGTTAAGTGTAAGCCAAATCACAGATAAAAGGAACCCAGTTTTTTTTACAAACACAAAATGCTTTATTCTTTCTGAAGATTTTAAACTTGATGAAAGTAAAATTTTACTCAGAACTCCCAGAAAAGATAATGTCTATTGCTGTGATTTGACAAAATTGAATCCTCAACAAAATATACACTGTCTTTTATCAAAAGCATCAGTAGATGAATCTGATCTTTGGCATAGAAGGATGTGTCACATAAATTACAAAACAATCAATAAACTTGTTAAAGGAAAACTTGTTAGGGGATTACCTGAGAAGACATATTCATGTGAAAATCATTGTATTGCATGTCAAAAGGGCAAGCAACACAAAACTTCTTTTAAGACCAAAATTTTGGACTCTAATTGTTCTCCCTTACATCTACTTCATATGGATTTATTTAGACCAACAAATATAAGGAGCATAGGACATACATTATATTGCTTAGTGATCATTGATGACTTTAGCAAATTTTGTTGGGTCTTCTTTCTTAGAACTAAAGATGAGACAGGTGAAATACTTAGATCATTTATTACTAAGATGGAAAATCAAACCAATAAAAAGGTTAAAATCATTAAAAGTGATAATGGTACAGAGTTTAAAAATCTTGAGATGGATAAATTCTGTAAATTCAAGGGAATAGAAAGACAATTTAGTGTTCCTAGAACTCCACAACAAAATGGAGTTGGAGAAAGAAGAAATAGGACACTAATTGAGGCTGCTAGAACTATGTTAGCAGATGCTAAGCTACCCATGACCTTCTGGGCAGAAGCAGTTAGTACTGCTTGTTATGTTCAGAATAGAGTGTTAGTTGTAAAGCCTCACAATACGACACCATATGGGTTATTCTTTGATAGAATACCATTGGTCAGCTTTCTTAAACCATTTGGATGTCCTGTCACTATTCTGAATACCAAAGATTATTTAGGCAAGTTTGAGAGCAAAGTAGATGAAGGAGTCTTTGTTGGATATTCTACTCAAAGTAAAGCTTACAGAGTATTCAATCATAAGACCAGAATTGTTGAAGAGACCTTAAATGTGACCTTTAATTAACAGACGGTTAATACTGTAGGAAAAGGTCCAGAATGGTTGTTTGATATTAATGCACTAACAGAATCTTTTAGATACATGTTTGAATCATCAAATGCGGGAATAACTGAACCAGCAGTTGCAGAGAAGAAAGAGAACAAAACAGAATATATTATCTTTCCTATCTGGTCTATTGATCCACCAGAAATATCTCAACCATCTCAACAGGATGATAAAGAAACAGAAGAAGTATCTGAAGCATCTGATGCTGCAGAAGATCAGGGAAGCAATACCAAAACCATATAAGAAAATGCAAGTGAAGAAATGATTTCTGAACCTATCTTACCTTTAAATGAAGCAGACAGTGAAGAAACAGGAAGTCCAGACATGAATCTCACAAATTTAGAATATGAAATTCCTGTAACTTTTCAACCATCTGCAAGGGTTCAACTCAATCATCCTCTAGAGAATGTTATTGGGGATATAGGGTCTGCAATACAAACAAGAGGGAAAGCTGTAGTTCACCAAGATTCAGAAAGTGAAAGTTTTATAAGTGAATGTTTATTTGCAGCTTTTCTTTCACAAACAGAGCCTAAAAAGGTGGTAGAGGCTCTAAAAGATCCAAGCTGGGTTGAAGCTATGCAGGAGGAGTTGCTTCAATTCAAAATACAGGAGATCTGGTCATTAATAGATCTTCCTACAGGAAAAAGACCTATTGGCACTAAATGGGTCTTTAAGAACAAAAAGGATGAGAGAGGCATAGTGATCAAAAATAAAGCCAGATTGGTGGCTCAGGGGTACACTCAAGAAGAAGGAATTGATTATGATGAAGTTTTTGCTCCTGTTGCCAGAATTGAAGCTATAAGATTATTTTTAGCTTATGCTTCTTTCAAAGATTTCAAAGTTTACCTGATGGATGTTAAAAGTGCATTTTTATATGGCACAATTGAAGAAGAAGTGTATGTTTGTCAACCTCCAGGGTTTGAAGATCCAAAATATCCAGACAAAGTTTATAGGCTTGACAAAGCTTTAAATGGTCTACATCAAGCTCCTAGAGCTTGGTATGACACTTTGTCAATTTACCTGCTGCGGAATGAATTCAATAGAGGAGCTATTGATAAAACCTTGTTTACAAAGAAAATCAATAATGATATTCTTCTTGTTCAAATCTATGTGGATGATATCATTTTTGGATCCACAAGGGATTCTCTTTGTAAAGAATTTGAAAAACTCATGCATCAAAAGTTCCAGATGAGTTCCATGGGAGAATTAACATTCTTTCTTGGACTACAAGTTAAAAAGCAGCAGGATGGTGTTGGACCCTTTGTACTGGATCTAAATCGAATCAATTTCAACAATTGAAAGCGCGGAATACAATCAATTGAACAAAACACGTTAACAATCACACGAAACTAGTCGATTAGCTTTTATATATATCAAGAATAACGAATCAACCAAATACAATCAATGCCTCACAAATAGCTTGAAAACTCTCTAGGTTCGTCAACCCTAGAACTGAACTCGTAATACTCTATTTATAGCCAAACCCTAAACTACCTGCGACACAAGCTCTGTGTCGCCAAACCGACCTATGGGACACAAGCCTTGTGTCGCTATTGCGACACAAGCTCTGTGTCGCCTAAACAGTGAAATCAATTACAAATAACGTTTTATATCACTGAACGCACTATTACAAACTACTCAGACCTAGACCAACTGACAGACATACAAACATGTATCAACAAACTCCCCCGTGTCTTCAGCTTGGTCTTCTAAATTTTTTCGTTCAGCCTTGGTCTTGTAACACTTCCAACTGGCAGGAAAGTTTCCTCCAGCGTGTACTCCTTGAGCTATACAAACATTGACAACCTTTTGAAAACGCATCGCCTCAGTCTTGAACTCTTGAAAATAATCAATCTTCTTGACATGAAGAGCTTCAAGATCTTTCTTGGTAAGGTTAATCAAGCTCAAAGGATCATACACTCTAATCCTTGATAGTTTGGCTTTCCATAGGTCTTCGGGCTCTGTATCGGAAAAATAAAGAATCTCTGCTTCGCCTGTATACCCGTCATATGTCCATAGTTGTAGTCTGCTCAAAAAATCAACTGGGAGCTTCTCTAGAGGAATAAACTTTAAGGTCTTCGGAGATTTGTATACAATCTTAATCCAGGGCTTGTTGGTAACAGGATACATCTTGTTGCGGTAAATGTACCTCGTCCCCAGATTTGGTCTCAACAGATAAAACATTTTCGTGTTGACCTCTTTCCTCAAAATTCTCTGTAATTGGTTGGCTAATTCGTTGTTGGTGGGATTTATGATATTCAATTGTGCTAAGTGCAGTATCTCACAATATGGTAAGGTACTTAACACCTTGAAGTTCACGGTGAAATACTGCATCCCATCCTTTCTTTTAATAACAATCACCTTATTCACCTCATCATACTTCCAGGAAATGATTTTCCCTTTGTAGCGCTTGCTGCTGATCTTGTAAAACTTGCAAGTTTTTGACATTTTAGGCTCAGCAGCAGTTGAAGTAGATGGTTCAGTTGTAGCCGAAGCAGGAGTTGAATTTGCAGGTTGTTCTTCCTCAATAACTTCCTCTGTATCAGAAATTTCCATCTCCTCTCCCAAATTTACTTCGTCAGCATTTACGAAGTCTTCGTGAACATTTTCTTTTTCAACATCAACCCCTTCATCATCAAAAACAGATTCTTCATTATCATTTTCTGTACTTTGCCCTTCCTCATTTATCAGACTCTGTAGATACTATAGGTTTGCTTCGGAGTAATCTACATTTAAGGGAATTGGTTGTCCTGGGATCGGTGCAGAATACGCGAAATAATCTAAAGAGATATTTTCATTGATAGAATCATTGTTTACATTATCATTGGGAGTCCTAGGTGATGTTTCTAAGGCACTAGGGCCTGACTCCCCCGTAACATTAGCTAGGGCTTCCAATTCTAACAATCTAGATTCTAAACCCGGAACCCTAGCTGTAGAGCTTTCCAACTCTGAAATTCGAGCAGCCTGCACTTCAATGACAGCAGCTTGATCAGCCAACTACTTGTTAATTTTGTCAAGAAGCGCCATAATGTGATTGAGCGTTGGAGATTGTGGCTGAAGAGTTGGTGGAACATCAGAACGAACTGGATGGACTTGAGTTCGAGGACGAGGACGGGTTTCGTAGATATCATCGTCTGAGTCCTGTACGTCCCGGGGACGTTTCCCCCGGTTAGACGGCACATGCACCCGTCCTGCCCTAATTCGGCGACAGACCCGCTCATATCGAAGAGTATTGTGGATTCGAAGGCTTTCAATGGTTTTCGGTGAAGGGACGTCACCATCCGAATCCGTGGGGGTGTCATTGGGATCCACGGAGACAGTATCATCCGAGGCCGCATCAGCAGCAGTCTATTCAACTGTTCCAAAATGTTCAATATCCACCAAGACATTGTGCAGTGACTCGGTCTCTCCTTCCTCAAAAATGGGAATGTTGACAAAAGCCTCAGCATCGGCAGTTGACGGTGGAGGAGCGACTGGATCTTCAAAATTGTCATTAGCTGGAGGGACATAACCCTCATTGACGATATGGTCGAATAGCGGCAACTCCTTTACCATAAGAGTTGCAGATAGCAAAAATCCGCAAGTTCATTGGCGTTTGGCGGAAGGTTGCATCAGGATTGACCGGAAGATCCAGTAACAAATGATTCAGCAGCAACTGAATAAACCGTGGATACATTACCCATTTGTCATTGTCAGCTTTGGCATTTTCCACCATTTCACGGAATAGATATCCGGAAAAATTGTACGGTTTATTGTAGACCAGGGCCATCATGGCAGAGACAGTACGGTGACTTGCACCATCGAAACCTGCCTACCTGGCAGACAAACACACGATTATCACGTGCATCAAAAATCTCCAAACCCTAGTGAGGTGCCCCTTGCGGTACTTAGCAGAGGGGACACCTGGATAGCCCATTCTTGCCATGCCACCAGCGATGAAGACGTTGGAGAATTGGGTGGGCATGTCCGATGTATCTTTAAATCGGAGCACTTCGCGAATTAACTGCTCTGTTATAATAACTTCATGATCAAAAACTCTGGATATAATCCGGGTATGTTCCAACTCGGTATTTACAACCGCATTCCTCCAGAAATGACCAACATGGTCTCTGTAGATAGTGGGAGCAGCTGTGATAGCGTAAAAAATCCTGGAACGCCTCAGGAACTGGATCATTTGGCGAAAAGGGATTGCTGAATCCCTGTCGTCTTCGAGAAAAGCGACCGTGTTATGACGAGGTTCGAGCAACCTCAGAAAAGCATCTTGTCCTGCCATTTTTAAAAGAAAGCACAACGAAAAACACTACTCAAGCATTAGCAATAATCAGTTAATTTAAGCAATCTGTGAAGGCGACACAAGGCTTGTGTCGCACAGTAGGTGCGACATAGACCATAGTGTCGCAAACATTAAAGTTAATTAATTAGAATCGTTTAAGCGACACAAGCTCTTGTGTCGCAACTAAAGGTGCGACAAAAAAGGATTGTGTCGCATTTGGCAATTATTTTGAAATTAATTAACTTAGGCGACAGAAGGACTTTTGTCGCCGAACAGTAGCGACACAAACCTTAGTGTCGCAACCAAACACTTGCGAGAAAATTGATTTTGATAGACAAGCGACACAAGGGATTGTGTCGCATAGAATAGCGACACACACCTTAGTGTCGCACCTAAAGGCTGGCACTAAATTGATTTGAAAATTTCTGCGACACAAAGGCTTGTGTCGCAGGTTGTGTCGCAAAGATGAACCCTAAGCCGTGCCCAGATCTCGACGGTCCAAAATTTGGGGTTTTTTGCAAAACAAGGCAACCACTAGATGCGAAGCATCATAAGGAACAATAAAGTACCCGTTTTATCCAGTTAAGTGCACACAAACACCTCAATTTAATCCCAAACCGAAACCCTTTAAACCCGTGACATTAATTGACGATTAAACGCAAAATACACAGTGAAAAAGGGACAGATATATACCACTAGATCAAGCAAGGTAAGGAGAATGAGATTGTATGGATGGATTGGAACAGAAAGCTTAGAAAATGAAGATCAAATCGAAAAATTACACGGTTTGCTTGTGTCGCAATATCGAGTGCTTGTGTCGCAGTGATTAAGCGTGATGTCGCAGGTAATTAGATATTGATATTTTATCCATCTAAACATTTGTCCTTAAGTATATGATTTCAACTCATATGAGATGAACCACTTGTGTTATTATTAGCATGCATATTATATTATATAACTCACATTAAAATATACATTTGAAATCAAAACATGTTAGTATTGTCATTATAGAAGGTGAGGGTATGAACGTATCTTTAGAACTAAGATAGCGGTGACAGGTCTGTACTTTCGTACAACAGAGTCACATAAGCAATAGTTCGGGTTGAACAAACACCAGTCTGAACAATTAAACTAGAGGGTACAGGTCTGTACTTTCGTACAACAGAGTACCATAGTTTAACACAAACCAGTACGAGGCAAACTTTTTATAACTTTTCTGCACTTTTGTACATTTTATTTTGAGAATTTGAGGAATGCCACGGGTACGTAATAGTTGTCTATAGGTTAACATAGACTACGCACCTAAGTTCTTTTGAAGAATATATTAGATGAAATCAGGTATGTATTTTCATACAACAGAGGAGACACCTAATATATTCCCCCAGATAACACCATACAAAGACCTTATATTTTTATATCATAACATGTTCATCATCCAAATATTAAGACGAAGCGTCAAAATATTTCGGACAAATCGGCCCTTATTTTAACTTAGTGTCATACATATTAATATGTCTTTATATAAAATAATATGCATATTTGAAAGTTAAGCTTCTTAGTAACTTTAGAACAAATGCCTACCAATACATCATTTGATGAAGCTAATATTTATAAAGGTATTTCAAGTATGCTAGATAAATCTACTGACACATCAAACATAAACATTAAAATTCCATTTTATGCATGTCTCCTGATGTACTATCATTTCCCCAAATGTTTACAGACACAATTCAACGTTTTTTTTTTTTTTAACAATGTTGCAACTATTGCGTTTCTTTAATACTAACAATTATAAAGAGTGGCTCTATGAGAGCATGGTGCGTGCAGCCTCTACGAGAGTCCTATTATTTCTTTCAGCGACTCCATTTTGTTGTGGAGTTCTTGCGGCACTGAATTGATGATTTATTCCTTTCTTCAAACAGTACATCTCCAAGATTGTGAGGCATTGATATATTTGTGAGGCATTCAATTGCTTGATTATAGAATGTTGTTGGACCCTTTGTACTGGATCTAAATCGAATCAATTTCAATAATTGAAATCGCGGAATACAATCAATTGAACAAAGCACGTTAACAATCACACGAAACTAGTCGATTAGCTTTTATATATATCAAGAATAACGAATCAACCAAATACAATCAATGCCTCACAAATAGCTTGAAAACTCTCTAGGTTCGTCAACCCTAGAACTGAACTCGTAATACTCTATTTATAGCCAAACCTTAAACTACCTGCGACACAAGCTCTGTGTCGCCAAACCGACCTATGCGACACAAGCCTTGTGTCGCTATTGCGACACAAGCTCTGTGTCGCCTAAACAGTGAAATCATTTACAAATAACGTTTTATATCACTGAACGCATTATTACAAACTACTCAGACCTAGACCAACTGACAGACATACAAACATGTATCAACAGATGGTATCTTTATAAGTCAAGGAAAATATGTAAATAATATTCTGGAAAAGTTTGGGTTTAATGATACAAAGGTTGCAAGCACTCTAATGGAAAAACAGAAGCCCTTACATGCAGATCTTGAGGGGGAGGATGTGGATATTCATCTGTACAGATCTATGATAGGATCTTTATTATATCTAACATCTTCAAGACCAGATATTATGTTTGCTGTATGTGTTTGTCCCAGGTTTCAATCAAATCCTAAGTTATCTCATCTACATGCAATCAAAAGAATCTTCAGATATTTAAAGGGTCAACCAAAATTGGGACTTTGGTGTCCAAAGATGTCATCTTTTGATCTTATTGCATATACAGATAGTGACTATGGAGGAGCAAATATGGACAGAAAATCAACATCTGGTGGATGTCAATTTCTAGGGAGTAGATTGGTTTCATGGCAATGTAAAAAGCAAATCACTGTCTCAACATCAACAGCAGAAGCAGAGTATGTAGCAGCATCAAGTTGCTGTGCACAGGTACTCTGGATTCAAAATCAATTGATGGATTATGGTTTGATTCTTTTAAATACTCCTATTTTTATTGACAATAACAGTGCAATCAGTATTATTAATAATCCTGTTAAAGATTCAAAAACCAAGCACATTGAAATCAGATATCATTTTATTAGAGATTGTAATGAGAAAAAGTTAATTCAAATTTTTAAAGTTCATACTGATAATCAATTTGCAGATCTATTCACTAAAGCCTTTGATGTTGGTAGATTTACATGTTTGGTTACAAGTATTGGAATGATTAATCTTACTTAAATGATTTTTCTCATAAAACTCTATGGTGCTTGTACAAGGATTAATACTGATACACTAGTTAGTGTTGCTTATAGTAATTTTAATACTATCAATATTAGTTACTACTGCTACTCATCAAGTACTGGTAGACCAATTAATACTGTTACGTATTATTACTATTGTCTTCACTAATTAGTACTCTAACCTATTTATATATATTATTTGTCTTCTAACTTTATGCAGCTTTTTGATAAAAAAAAATTGATTAGTACTGTTTATGGCATTAGTACTGCAAATTGAGTTAGTACTAGTTACACAAATTAGTATTTTTTGCTAGTACTGCTAAACCACTTAGTACTGCTTGTAATAAGTTTCTACTGCCTTGGTCGGTTAGTGCTGCTTATAACTAGTTAGTACTGTTAGCAATATTAGTACTGTTCTTTAACTCAGTGTGAGAGTTAATACTGCCAGTTGTTAATACTGCTTATACACTTACTTCTGTCAAAAATAAAACTATAAGAGTATTACTACTGTCTTCACACTTTCTACTGTTTATATATACTACTGGCATCAAGTTACTACTGGTTATCAATTAATACTGCTAGTATGTATCTTTCTACTGGTTAAAGTGTTATTAATACTGTTTTTAAACATTGTGATACTTTTACTACTGTTAGCATAGTTAATACTGCTTTCAAGTTTCTACGGATTGCAAAATTCTAGGGCTTGGCGCTACTACATATACAACAATATCAAGGTATCAAAAACACTTTCTTCAAAATTTTCTTAACAGCAGAAACCTAAACAGCAGAAACCTCAACCACCCTTTCAATCAAACAATCAGAATTCAATGGCGTCCTCTTCTTCATCATCTACATCTTTACCGATTGTAGATAACCATAATATGCTCGCATATTTGGTTAAAATACCGGATGCGACAGACTTTCATGGAATCATCGATTTCTTGAAAGAAAGTCATATCCACTATGCTTTGACTGTAAACCCAACAGTCTATTACAAGCATATAAACTCCTTCTAGAAGCACGCCAAAATCGAATCTATTGTCGACACTAAACTCATCGTGTCGAAGGTAGAGGGCAAACGGGTGGTGGTCACAGAGGCTTCTATCCGCAACCATCTCCATCTAGGAGATAACTCAGGTATTAATTGTGTTCAAGGCACTACAATTTTTGAAATTTTAAAAAATACGGGTTATGAAGGGGATTTAACAAAATTTACTTTTTACAAAGGGCTTTTCTCTCCCCAATGGAAATTCCTAATCCATAGAATCCAACAGTGCCTGTCCACTAAAAGAACATGTTGGAATGAGTTTGGGAGTGCAATTGTTTCTGCAATTGTATGCCTGGCCACAAACCAACTGTTCAATTTTTCTG
The DNA here is from genome assembly GCA_963930675.1 of Gnaphalium uliginosum. Lineage (NCBI taxonomy): Eukaryota > Viridiplantae > Streptophyta > Magnoliopsida > Asterales > Asteraceae > Gnaphalium > Gnaphalium uliginosum. Next base: position 19,427,879 of record OZ005681.1, read on the forward strand.
GAATGATTTTTAATGGAATGCTCAGAAATATTGAGCAGTCCTCTAAAATGTTTTTAATGTATCCAAGGTTTGTACAAATCTTCTTAAATGAAGAAATAAATTATTTAAATGCACACTCTAAAATTTTGAAAGTTCTGTCTCATACTCCCAAAGTTTTTTCTAATATGAGGAGACAGAACATTGGATTTTCTAACAAGGTAACAACATTATTTCCCACAATGCTTGTTGTACCTGCCACTAGGGATGAGGGGACATAAAACCTATCTGAACTCCAACCCACATCCACTAGTAAGGCTCCCAAAAGAAAACAAGGGACCTCCAAGCCTACCAAAGCTAAAAAGCAAAAACAGGCTCAACCTGAGGATCCTCACCTCAATGAGCCTCAACCAAATGTAGCAGAGGAGGTGGTCCATGAGGAGTGGGGTGACCAATCTGGAAGGGCTGACCCTACTGCTTCTAGCCCACTGGCAGAGCAGGACATGGTTAACATCAATAAGACCCAGTACCAAGAATCAAGGGGCCTCTGCTGATCAGACTAGGTCTGAAGCAGCAGGTAATACTTTCAATGATTCACCAAGGGAGTCATATCCTAAAGGCGATGAGGATAGAATGTACAAGGAATTGATGGAAATTATTGTTTTTATGTGGGAGGAGGTGAAAACCCACAGGCAGGTGGTTAAAAAGCAGAACAGGGACATCATTGAGCTTTATGAGATTGTTGATAGACAACAACAGCATATAGATGATTTGAAGACCGTCTTGCTGAAATGCCTGGATGAGAAGAAGAAGTACATCTGGGTACAAGATGAGGATGACCCTGAGCCTGTGACTAAGGAGACTGAGAAGGAGAAAGAGTTTCAGTATGAGCCTGCAGAGGCTATGGGTGAAGAGGAAGAGCCAAGGGGTGAAGAGGCAGAGCCCAAGGGGTGAAGAGGCAGAGCCCAAGGGTGCAGAGGAAGAGCCCAGAGTTTAGAAAAGGAATGAGAAAGGGGTCTTAATTTATGAACCTACAGAGAAAGTTTCTGGAGGTGAGATGCCCAAAATAGACCCTAAGGATAAGGGAAAGGGTCTATTAGTTGAAGAAGAGCCTGCTAAGAGATCTAAGGGAAAGTTTGGGAGATTCACTACCAAGGAGGAGCAGGAGGCTCATGATCATGAGGTAGCCCTCAGACTACAAGCAGAAGAGCAGGCTCAATAAAATGACGAAGAGAGGGAGCAGGCCCTGAGAGATCTGCTTGAGAAGAAGAAGATGGCAGAGGCAGAAAAGAGGGCCGCTGCCAAAAGAAGCTAGAAACCAACCAAAGCTCAGTTGAGAAAAACATATGTTGGGAGATTGAGGGGTTTGATTCCAGATGGGGAGCTTAAAAGAATGAATTTTGATAGACTGGCAGTTTTGTATAAAAAGGAGGTGGAAAGGGAAAAGTTAGAAATGAGTAATAAGAAGGGTGAGCAAGAGAAGAAAGGAGAAGAGGAAAAAGAAAATGATGAATTAGAAAGAGATGAGGCACAACTTCTTAGTCTACTGATCTTAAGGGATGATGGGGTGAAGGTAGATCCATTAGCTACCAAGCCTCCAAAGATAGTAGATTGAGATCATGTACAGCTGGTGCACAAAGGACCTGAATTGACCAAAATTACAAGAGCAGATGGAGCTACAGAGTTTTATAGGTCATTTCAGGAGATTTTGAAAAAATTGGATAGGGAGGATATTGAGAGAATGTATGAAGTTGGAAAGATGAAGTATGAGGGAAAACAGGTTGAGAAGATTTTGAACAGATTATTCTGGGAATACTTTCTTATGATGTTTGAACCTAAAAGAGTACCTGATATCTTCAATAGATTTACAATAGTTAAGTTTTGGATGTACTTTCCAAGGTCTGGTGTCCATCAAGTTGCATTAGAAAATGGAGAACTTCTGTTCATGCTTACTGAGAGAAAGTACAACTTGAATCTGGGGTTGATGAGATGTATGATTCAAGTCAAATTGATTACCCCAGAGGACTCAGAGACTGCTAGAATTCTTCTTCATATGATTCTGAACCAGATACATCAGAAGACTGAAGCTTCAAAAAGAAGAAGGTAGTATATTGGCATCCTTTGATTTATTTAAAGATTTTTGTAAAAACTTGAATCTGTAGGAGACAGATTAAGTTTAGAGGGGAAATTATTGAGTCTAAAGATGGCTAGAGAACTTGATTGAAGATTACTACTACTAGTTAGACTACAATTGCTAGTTACTACTGGTGAAGAAGAGTTTCTACTGCCAGTAGAAAGGTTACTACTGCTACCGGGTTTTGTACTACCAGTAGAAACAGTTACTACTGTTAGAGAAGTTAGAGGTAGTACTGCCAGAACAAAGTTAGTGTTGACGGGTGAAGTTTCTACTGCCAGTACTAAGTTACTACTGTCAAGTGAGTTACTACTGTTTATAACTTACTACTGCATTGAGTTAATATTGTTCTCGGAGTTTCTACTGTTCTTCAGAAGTTTATGCTGCCCGTGTAGTTTCTACTGTTTATGATTAGTGCATCTTTTTAACCATGTGGGCTAATCGAATATCGGCTTTGCAAAAGCAAAAAGCACGCAGTAAAACAGAGCATGGCTCAAGACGATAGGACGATTAGATAGAAAGGTTCTTTTCATTAATTACTGTAACGTGTAATTGGAGCTCTATAATTCTATAAATAGGGCTCCTCAGTTTTAATATAAGAAGTAAGAAAATAGTGATAAGTGTATTCAATAGATAGAAATCAATACTATAAAACAGAGATTGATACGCTTGTATAATCATCAATTGTAAGCTTCAAGGTTAATTATAACCCTGATACTTAAGTGTATTCGTATTATTCAAAGAAGTAATATTGAAGCTTTTTGATATATACTGTGCTATTACTTATTGAATTATGTTTCAAACAGAGTTAATTTTACTTCTAAATTTATAGATTACTATTCCGCGGTATTTCTATAAAGTATTCATTGCTAAATTATTGACTTCGTAAGATCAATTTCGATCCTGTCAGAATGACATATGTCTCTTCCAAATAAACAAAATCATTTACAAATAAAAGGGCATTTGAGTCATATAAACTTTGCATACATACAATTAACGATTATCAATTGTTCAAATTGTGGGCTATGTGTGACTTTCAGCAAAGGAACATGAATTATGCTCATTGTATCAAATTACTATGTATTAGTTTACTACTCTGTACTATATCTCAATGTATGTATCAATCTCGTTGTGCATCATCATGTATACAGAGAAAATCTATGTGCGTCACTATTTATGTATCATTTTTATTTTTAAGCACCTTTTTACGATAACCAAATTCTATATAAATGAGGTGATTTGTAATAGTAGTAAAATCACTTGATACTCCATAACGATTAAAGTTATATAGCAATGCTCCACAATGATACACATTAAAGCTTATGATAAAACAATACTCCAACATGTTACTCTTTATATTTAGGCTACTTCTTTTAAAAAAAGTATAGATCGTTTATTTGGGGGAAAAGGTTTATGTTGATAAGACCATGCCATGAAGTGGAAATCCAGTTCGTCCAAAGGGTAAGGTCACCAATGAGAAATGGACACGTCAGCAGATAGTTTTGTAGTACATACGTATCATCAATCATGACAGGGTCCCCACGTTCCGTTTTTGATCGATCTCTGACTCAGCTGACAACAAACTCTGATTCCTTCATATATACGAACCTTCTTTTCACTCTTCCTAAATTACTACGTACCAAATGACATTTTAATTAAGAGTTATTGGAGCTTAAGCTTCTAGCGGGAGCTTCACAAATTTTTAGAAGCTTCTATAAGCCCAAAAAATGGTGGGGTCAAACGATTTACTAGATGTCTTGTATTTGTTATTTAAATTCGTTTTACAACCATCCCAAGAAATTGAATATGAAAGATTATTTGTTTGATATTTATATATTTAGAAGCACATAACTAACTAATCACTTAATATTAGCTTCTGTTTGTTAATTAAATATTTAATTTGGCATATTTCTTTAGGATAAAAACTTTATTTAATCATTACTATAACAACATCTAAATAGGGACGGCAGTGGAGGCACAAGTAATTATTTTAAAGGGACGGTATTAATTGGGTATGATGTTGCTTTCATAGGATTTTGTATTCATCCCCCATACACAATGTCCCACCACAAAGTCAACATTTTCCATTTATTTAATAAATAATAATGTCGAAAAGTACTTCCTTCTTCACATTATATTCATGATAAACTTCGAAAATTTGATATTAAAAACTTATTTCAACATTTTAACATATAAATGTAATTGAAGATGTGAATAATCATTAAGACTATGCAAAAACATATATTAGAGAAAAGCCGAATTTAATAAGTTCTTTTAGTTTAAATGCTTAAGTCAAAATGTTAAACATAACGGTGTCCATATATAATAGGGGTGTTCAATATTTGGTTTAAAACCGTTTAATCTGAATACCGGATCGAATTTGAATTCGGTTTTTAGTTCGGTTTCGGTTTTTTATTTTTCGAATTCGGTTAAACCGAAAACCGAATTCGAATTCGGTTTTCGGTTTTGAACTTTTCAAATTCGGTTAAACCGAAAACCGAAAACCGAATTCAAAACCGAATTCGATTTAATAAATATATTATTATTTATATATTAATATATATATGTAGTTTTTCGAGTTCGATTGAAGACTTGAATAGTTTAACATTTTGAAAACTTAAATTTTTTAGCTACCATGTGTTTGTGAAAAACAAATGTTTTGTTTGGACATTAAAATTCACATACATTGACAGTTTTATATTTTAAAAACTCGAATTTGGCTAACACGTAACAATTATTAATAGTTAGATTTATATAATTTGTATCGTATAATCGTGCATATTTTAGGGTTTTTGAAAAAATGTTAAGTTTTTCGGTTTTAACCGAAACCGAACCGAGTTCGAATTCAGTTTTCAGTTGGGTTTCAGTTCGGTTTTCAATTTGAATTCGGTTTTCGGTTTTGCTAAAAAAAATTTCAAAACCGAACAATCCGAACCGAATAAACCGAATCGGTGAACACCCCTAATATATAATGTAAATTTATCAAATATTTTTCAACTATTTTACACTGGATTAAACACAAGCTATATACATTAAACAAATATAATTAGACAAGAACCGTGTAAATTTAAACTAGAACCATGTAATTGTTATCGCTCAAAAAAAATATGGAAAGAAGAATAATTAGAGGAAGTGATAACATGGATAATCAATGAAAAATGCAAATAATAAACAAATATTTTTAATATAAAGTTATATATAGAGGACACTTTAGTTAGTTTGATTTCCAAGAGTCCTAATTATTCAAAGTAAATGCCACAATAATAAGATGGTAATCGAGTAGGATTAGATATGATATATAACCCTATTCACAACAATTAACAAATAAATAGTAACAAGTTTATTTACTAACTATTTGTTATATAAAAATTAACTGTTGCATTTAACTCACAAAAAAAGCTTTCTTTTTTCTCTTGGAATCAGAATCTTCTTTCTTCTAGCAACCTTTATTAAGTCCATGTGCCCTTTATTTTTGCATTCAATTCTCAAATCCAATTACCTAAAAACAAGCATACCGATTAATCCAACGGCAACCAGAAGCGGCAGGCCCACCATGGCATGGCGGTGGGCGGATGAATGGGCGTAAAGGTCAACAGGGTAAATATTCCCGGGTGGACCATTTATGTAAATGTACGAGGGTGGTGGAGGGCAGTTAAGGCCGGGAGTTGGGGACGGTTTCTTAGGAGGTGGCATTGATGGTGGTGGTGGTGGTGGAGCAGTGTAGCATGGTTGGTTGCAAGGACAACCACCACATTTGGATTGGTCACCAATTGCTCCACCGGTGGTTGTGTCGGTGGTTGTGAGCTTCCTAGGGTTTGTTGCTTCGATGGTAGCCAAAAACGCAATAGCTAAGATGAGAACGAAGATCGGGGACGTTGTCATGGTGGTGTTATGATTGTTTTTATGTGTTTAGATAGGGAGGGAGTGGTGGCTTATGGAGAGAAAGTGAAAGAAGAAAGAATATAAGAGTGGAAAGAAGTGATTTTTTATTAAGTAAGAGGGTGCATGGAGGAAATTGGAATTAGATTTTATGGAATATTTCTTGATGTAGTTTTATTTTATAATAATTTTGTAGTTTAGGATTGTAGTTTCATGGTGAAGTTTGTGTCAAGTCAATGGTACATGTGACAATGGAAATTAGAGTACTGTTAAGTCAAATGTTAATGCTATGAAAAGTATTATATTACTAGAAAGAATGTTTACGTTTATTTTGAAATTGCAAATTGAGATATTTATTATATGGTGTAGCTAGATTTTAAATTGGTAATATGTGAGTGTACGTCGACCCTATCATTTTCAGGCTTTGTCTTTCTTTATGATTTATAGTGCTGCTTATAAAACAATAAATTTATAATTTAGAGGGATTCACTTAAATACCGTATTTACACTTGCTTGGTGGATTACACATATGTTAAAATGTTAAATTCAACGTCACCCGATATTGGGTGTGTTTGACAATAAAGTATCCAAAGTTTGAATTGGAGTTTATGACTGTAGGGATTTTTGTGGCTGAATATTCTTTTACGGCGTTCCTTCATTTCGTGAAGACATTTCTGACGACGTTTTTGAATGGCGTCCAGCCCGAGACGCTGAAAATACACTTGTTTTTTTCTTGATCAAAACATTATAAAAACTCAATATCCTCCGCTATCTCAATTCACAACTTCGATGTTCTTATATATCAGAGAAAAATGACAATTTCACAAAAGTCCCACCTTCGTAACCAAGTGAACTATCATATAATGCAACACAAGACATTCCCACAATTACCATTCATAAGCTATAAAACTTAACATAAACCAAACAAACTACTTAATTTATATAGTAATAATTCAAAATTTCAAAGAAAAAAAAATATATTTTTTTGCGGAGGCGTGTCTTAATTTGGAAGGCATCATCCGAATATCGCACGTGGGGTGGTGCACTTTCATGCCTCCTACTTTACAAATTTTTATTTTTCTAAAACTTTTACCAAGTTTTTGCAAGCTTTTTTCCCTTCTAAACGAACAGCTTCTAAAAGTAATGAGTAACTAAAAAATGCATAATCAATCGATTATATGAAAGTTTGGCCCGATAAAAGTGGTTAAACTTTTTGTTAAATTGAAGAAAAAGAAAAAAGCAGCAAGATAAGAGTGTAAAGCATGTGTCTCATATCGGCCAAGCCTAAAAGTTAGGCTTTGAAAGAGACATGATCCTTTAATCCTTCTTCAAGAATATATTTATAGTTAATTAAGTACGTAATTAAATAAGCCACATATCTTATTCTTATTCTTTTAAAGTTGAATGTTTCTTTTGATTTTGTGTAGTAACTAGTACGTAGCCTGCTAATAAATTCATGATTTGATTGATAATTTATAATTTGGATGTTAATGTGTATTTTAAAATCGATTTCCTTAGTAACCATGTTCCATGGAGTACGTCATTATTACTTGATAATGCCGAAATATTTGTCTTGAATATGATCGAGCTTATTCGCATTTCACCACTCAATATGGTTCTTGTATTCACTAACTAAGGGCATAACACCCAAAATGGTTATGAAAAAGGGAGTCTACAAAAACGTTGGGCATTAGAACATGGAATCTAATTAGTCTAATGAGTATTTGATAATTTAAATGTATTTACTCAATCAAATATGTGATGTTACAATAAGGGCACAACACTTGAGTTAGAAAATAAAAAAGTATAAAATCCGGTATCTTAGGCTCCGTAACATGTGAACTGGACTAATTTCAGCTTGAACAAAACCCCAATAATGGCCTGCACATTTTACCTAATAATACCCAATCACACAAGCCCAACACTTTGGTCATACAATCCTTTTATTATTCGCTATCGAACTTGTAATAAAAATCTTCAACTCAATATATTTTTGAATCATGGCTCAAGTACAATATACATATTTGATTTCATTCTTAACGCATTCTTGTCCTGAAGTTACATATTTCGGTAACGATTGGATCTTGGAAACCAAGTTAACTATTGGTCTCCATCATCATATATGATATGTACCTTTAACTACCTTTTGAACTTTTCTGTCAGAAATTAAAAGTGAACAAATACGTCTTCAACAAGTTTAATTGCAAATCGACATATTCTTCAAAACCTGACAGCGCATAATCTCTCATGTTTTCGCTTTAGGTTTTGTATTCACCTTATGTTCCAACAGAACAAAAGGTTTCAATGAACAAGAAACGATATATTTCGCACCTAGTTAACATTTTTCTTTGATTTTGAATACGATATAGGATGAAAGTAAAGGCTGCTAGATAATATTATAGCTCAGTAGACGTGGTGCGATGACATGATTTTGGTGTACGTATTTTGTAACAAATTTTATTGAAGATTTATTATCGTCATTATTTATAAGTTAACTAACCGTGGTCAAAATGGTTTTGTTACATTTTAATCGTGGTGTTCTTTTTTTTTCTTCTTTTTAATATATAGTCGTTTCTATAACAACAGCTGGTTAATTATATTTGTCTATAGTCCTCTAATATTGAACATTCGGGAATTCAAAAATGTTCGAAAACAAATATATTGGCACTTCTAAACTTTATGTAGGCTAAAGTATCAAAGTTATGCCAAATATATGGTGAAACTCAGGTTCGTAATTAAAGACAAAAGCTAGAAAGCTCCAAAGATAATGGTGGTTGGCGTCGATGGTGGTCATCAAGACACATAGCTACAAAGTTAATGGTGGTAAAACAGTTCCACGTTTTAATCCTCTAAGATCCAAAAATAAATAAATAAATAAATAAAATGAATATATGGTTGGCGAAAGTAGTGCTAGTATTAGCTTCTTCTTCTTTTTCCCGGTAAGTAGAGTGAAATTTATAAATGTTAATTAACATAAATGTATAGTAATAAAATTAGGGGCGTTTTTGTAATTTAATTTTCATATTAAACTTAAGCTCATTATCAAAAAGCTACTTCAACTAAGTTGATTTTTTGGAGCTTATTATGTGTTTTTACTAACCTCTTAGAATTTTATATACCAAATAATGATAGAAATTTGAACTAATGAGAAAAATAAGTTTAACCTCACGTAAACTTCATTACCAAATAAACACGTCAAGTCATATTCAAACTAAAAAAAACCTCGTAAGTATTGGTGGCGAGAGATTACGTAGCTATTAAGTGAGATTGACGTACTCTCTAATGAACAGATCGAGTAATCGAATTATTAATCAAATTAACTCTTCCGCTTGTGATAACTTGTTAGAAAAGTATATGCTCCGTGCATTCAATGGATAAATAGATAATTAACTAATTAAGCTTTCAATGAAATCTAATCTGGTGGATAAAAACTATATCAGACTTATAAGATGGATCACTTCTTCTAACAAATTTGTATTTTTCGATTCAAGATTGTTTTTGCATCTAACAATTGGACTAATTGCCGTGTGACGTTTTGCATTCCAGACTTTTGTAGCATTATTATTGATTCACCGTGTTAATTTTGTCAAGAGGATGTGCCGATTTACGAAGTACCAATTTAGTACTACGTCTTTGTCTCCTTTGTCGTGAATACGTTGTCGACTTGGTAAAGTTTTTTGCATTCACTAGAAAACATCTAGTTTGTGCAAGTTTTATTAAGTTAATTTTTTGTATTTGGTTTTGGTTGTTTGTCTGTATATGTTACAAACGTTTCGTTTAAATGCATGTGGATGTGGGGTTTGTACGATTATGTACTATTTGCAGTAAGCAATAATTTGATACAACAATTGTCGGATTTGTGTACCTATTTTAGATGGATTGCATACATGTGAGATCGAGAGGTCATATATATCAATATATTTTATGCAATCAATATTTGCTCCTTTAGATGCGTGTATACCATAGTGGCTCCCATTATTAGTTGATTATGAACGACTAATTTAGTAGTAAGTGTCTTGAGTGTTTGATTAAAAAAGGATAATTTACTATGCAAAGACGGACTTAACTTACAAGAGGATCTAAAAAAAAGATGGTAAAACAATCATTTACATTCAAATTGAGTAAATTAAAACAATCATTTATATTTTATGCAATCAATATTTGCTTCTTCACCAAATATACAATTCGTACACCACCAACACTTTTCACCAGATACACAATTTTCACAAAACCCACAAACCTCACACGTACCCCAATAATTCTCTCCATACCAATAAATTCCCATAAACCAAAATCGATATGTTTTAATTGTTACTTTATGTATATGTTTTGTTATGTTTACCATTGATCGATCGGTTTACTAACATTTCATTTTCAGTTAAATTTATTTCTCAGATATGGTGAAAGCAGAAGTATTTCTATACATACCATTGCGATTCTAAAACTTATGAGTAAATACATACAAAGGTTTACGATGCGATATATGGTTGAAGTAACTACCGTGTCTTTGAGAGATTATTGGTATTGTAAGTGTTATAAATAATTACTATAATATAATGTAAGAGTTTGTTAAATATATCATTAATTCATATTAGTATAACGACATACAGTATGATTTAATTAGTAGTCCGTAATATTTATATTCGTATAAGAAATCATGATTTGCAACTAAAATGTTAATCCAACTACATACCTTAATTGGAACTAGATGTACACTATACCTACTCCATCCATGGTTTTAAGGCACCATATAATCACATCTGTTTTGATCTCATTGTCATCAAAGATTAACTTTACAGTTAGAAATTAAGAACTAGACATTCATCAATACAATTTCCAAAAATTAAACTTTTTTGTTCATTTTCATGCAGCCAACACGTATATATGATGTTGCTTGAACTTCGACACATTCGGTCATTGGTGTCCCTTTCGATCTTCTCTACCGTTCTGTCTTCCCAAATATAAGGAAACACTAACCATCAATCGAATCCTTTTCAATTCGTCACCAATAATTGCTTTCGAGCTGAGGCCCCCTTACACGAGTGTTGGTTTCCATGCAAACTCTTGTCAAGTAACCAGTCTTTTTGCCTGTTACTACCTCACATTCGTCGTCTGTCCCACCTTAATTAATTGTCATATACTTTATTACAAAACCTTCACATTTATATATATGTCGACTGCATATATAATCGTACAGAAAAGTGGTTTTGTTGGCTTTTGTGGTTCGTGTTTAACGGCTATGTGGTTTGGTGGTAGAAGGTTCGCAAAATGGTCAAAAGATAGTGGTGGGTGACACCGAGGGTAGTGATCAAGCCACATAGGCAATGGTCTCATGAACTCGATCATTAGCTACCGTAAATTGTACATGAAATATTATACTGTATATTTGGTTTAATTCTTTATTTGTTTGTCTTTAGTCTTTTAGTGGTGTTAGGTGACAAAAGTATTTGCATTTTAGATCCATAGAAGCAACGGCTTAAAAACTCAAGATCCAAAAGTTGTGGACCCAATAGTACGTCATACACCAACTTTTCGGCAATATTCCCATTTTCTGGTTAATTTAATCTTAATTAATTAAAATGATAATGTGAATAAATAAAGATTTTCGGTACCCCAATAAACCGGTCACATTTGTTTAGTTAAACTGTGTTTTGTACATCATTAATATATATTTTTATTATTATATCATATTATAAACAAAATAATGTTATTTATAGTAAGAAGTAGTTAGGTATTTCATTTCATAATAATAATAAAAAAAATATGTACGTACACACATTAAATATGGACAAAAAAGGATGGGGCGTATATTATAGAGAAATAAGGTGGTCAGCATTAAGATTCAAGAATCCTTCTTTTTCTTTGTTTGTGTGCATGGGTAGGTGAGGATACAAAGGAACGACTTCTTTTGTTACTAAATGACTTTTTAAATTAAATGTATCTTTCGAACATAGTTTAACAAAATGCTCGCTATAATATTATATAACACCTAAAAAACTATAAAAACGAAAGAAAAATTGTAATAATTATCAAAAATCGGCAAGACTTTTTGGAAAACGAAAGAAAATTATAAAACCCGACTAACTACGTCAGCTAATTAACTAGGAAAACGAAATATTTACTTCGGAAGACTTTTTGGACAACAATGTATACCGAAATGCGGTGCTCATGGCGTCAGTGTAGTATTCAAATTGTATACATGAATAATTAACATACACATTATAAAAATTAGCACGATTCTTTATTTTTAAAGAGACGTGGGAAATCATAATAAGAAATGAGCTCTAAACCCATAATAAGAAATGGTCCCCTAAATTAAGTAATTAATTGTAATTATAATTGTAATATAAATAAATAAATATAGAATAGAATTCTTAGCTTTCCTACTTTAGGGTTACGAACTCACTATCATCTATCAATACCAGGTGAAGCATGTGTGGCCATGGGTCCTAACCTCAACAGTAATATAAACCATGCAATAACTCTAATTCAAATATCAAAATTAGATACGGTTAATTGATATGGACCCAAAAGGTTGTGTTAGGTGTAGAAAATAAACCAAAACTATAAATAAATATATATAATTAAAGTGAAGCATGTATATAACTAGGTAAATATTGTTATATACTCAAGGTCGAACAGACAACGAAAGAGAGGTGAACCGCAAAGACTGCTCACTTGACACGAATCGCATCGAAACCCCTCACCCCAATTATACGTTCATTGCATTTCTTGTATCGTCAACATCGAATAATCATCTGCAATCTGCAATAAAAATATATGTAATTTCTAGTTATTATATTGGAGAAAAAAGACAAGAATTACAGTACATAATTAAGCTAGCTATTACTCCATGAAGAGAAACAAATATTAAAACAAAAGAAAAAAGAAAGAAAATAAATTTAGGAAAAATGATGTGCCTGAAATTGGTATATATTGATGATGAAGGTACCATCTTTTGAGTTTTAAGGTGTAGAAGTGAGCTACTTTTATAGATGAAGAAATCTACCAAGCGTGTGAACAATGCAACACTTGATGTAGTAATCTGTACCTACTACAACTTCACACGTGAGCAAATAAGTTTTTAACTTACCATTTACCAACAACATTTTTTACGATCTAACTAATATAAATTAAGCCACCTCGAATCCCAAACCTAGCTAGCTCATAGACATCTTTTGAGTTTTAGCTATTAAATATGCAATGTTACCATTTACCAAACACATTTGTACATCTAACACACAATTATATCTTACATTTCTATCAACTATAATCTGTCTACTAATGTATATAATTACAAACTAATCAAACGATTAGGAGAAGTACTATTAGCCGTTCCTAATACTACTCCTATGTAATTCAATTTTTCTTTGCTCTAGCTTCTTGCTAATTGCTTAATCTTATTAGCCGTTCGAGAAAAAAGGGAACGGTACTTGTTCATCTTCGCTCGAGTTTATTGAACAAATAAACGAACACAAACGCAATCAGACACTACTAGGCGACGCACAAAAGTAGTCACAAAAGCCCCAAATGTCGTCGCAAAAGGGCATACGACGCCACGTCGAGGTTGAGTTCATTGATGATGAGATGCAATGAATACTCTCAATTGAATAGTAAGATACTTGCTTCATATAAATTACTTGATACATAGGTAATGATCGATCTACATCGAAAATTATGAATGATGGTGACGATGATTAATGCGTGCAAAGCGTCATTTTACATATAACGATGTCGTATGGTTGATTGATCGATTTTATTGATAACCCCTTACCGTAATGAGTTTGTACTACCGTTTGAACTTTATATATATGTTTGAACTAAATAGTATTCATGGTCAACTTCATTGGTGATGAGATGCAATGATTACTATCGATTGAATAGTAAGACACTTGTTGTATGGGTAATGATCGATCTACGTTGAAGATTATGAATGATGGTCACGGCGATTAATCTTTGCAAATCGTCAATTTGCATATAAAGATTTGGAAATAAGAAACGAGACAACACGATGTCGTATTATTAAATGATTGAGTCGTTTCCGACTAAGTTTAGAATTTGGGGGTTTAGAATTTAGTGTATAGTTAAATATCTAATTAAAATAAAGTTAAAAGTATATTTTATATATCAATCAAGTATGTATTATTTAATTTAAGTTTTTTTGAAACTTTTTTAAAAAGGGTCTTTAGTGACCACACCGTTGTCTCTAAATTCACCACGGAAAAATTTTACTTTTGGATCGAAACGAAAAAAAAACGAAAATGTTTTTGCGACGCCGCATCGTCTCAAAAACCTACACGGGAATTTTTTTTTATTTTGGAGCCAAAGGAAAACTAAATCAAAAATAAAAAGAAAAATGAGTTTTCGACGACATTGTCGTCGCAAAAGAAAAAGTCAAAAGCTTTTGAGGTCAAAGTAAAAAAAACATTGAATTTTTGTCGTTTTGCAACTTTTTACAACGATAAAATAGCGTTGCAAAATCCATTCATCGTATTAGCTCCTTTTTCTTGTAGCTAGAAAAATGAATACACAGATTTTCATGTTCCCATATGCAATGTTTTAACACCCGATTTTTTAGTAGAACCGGACGAATGCCAATTTCTGGTCGGACCGGTTGAGCTGGAAGGTCGAACCAGAGTTGCTAAAATCGGAAAACATAATATATACATGAAGTAAAAGATATACAAAATCATGTCCACCAAACAATTTAACAATCCAACAAGTGAACTTTATTCAAAGACATACAATCTAACAACAATTAACAACAAGGTAAACAACATTCTTAACGATAAGATTTTGCAATTATATTTTATACTACCCCTTAACAATTAATAACGCATTGTATATCTATAAATTAACTTTTAATAACACATTTATATTGTAATACATCATCAAATAATACATATCGCCTCATAAGATATATATATATATATATATATATATATATATATATATATATATATATATATATAATATCAACAAACTATAATTGTTAATACGCATTTAATTTTCGAATATAATATATATCATCAGTGCTGCGATATATGTAATATATATATATATATATATATATATATATATATATATATATATATATATATAGTAAAAAAGTTATAACAAGTTAAATATTAGATTAGTTGGTTAACAAGCCGATATTCATGAATGTGGTCGTGAGTTCGAATCTTGTAACCAACAATTTAATTTTATTTTCTATTTGTGCAGCAAACTCAGTTTTTGGACCAAACAAATACTAGACTAACTTTTGACTTACCAAATATTACAGATTTCTTTCAACCAACATATTTCAATCAACGCTTTTCCAAAACTTACAACAAATGATGATTTTAGACTTGGGACAAAAATGACAACTTTAAACTAAATGACAACTTGCGCGACTTGTAACAAGCTAATAGCAACTCGGCAATTAAAAGTACACTTGCCAAACCTTTTTGCAAGGAAAATCCACATCAACTTTAATCAACTTTAACTATTTGAACCACGTAGCAACTCGGACAACTCAACTACTTATGCAACTTAACAACTTGATCAACTAAACAACTTAAACAACTTGTGAACATAAGAATTACACACTCATTTTAACAACTTATGCACAAGAAGATTGTGCATACTACTCTATCAACTTGTGCACGCAAGGTTTGTGCACACCACTTTATCAACTTATGCGCATGGAGATTGTGCATGCAAGGATTGTGCACACCACTTTAACAACTTATGCACAAGAAAATTGTGCATACCACTTTATCAAGCAACTTGAAATTTAATGATTAACAACTTGTAATTATAATCACCATTTGGTAATGTGAAGCCTCTTACACAGATATAATCCGGAATCACATAACCATTTAATCCGTTTAACCCCCCCCCCCCCCCCCCCCCATAACACTCACCTTTCTGTCGACTACCCGAACGCATGGGATATATGAGCACCTCTTCCTTTTTGCACCAAAACAATCATAATATATCACATAAACATTCACATATATAAGAGTACTCATGCTATCGATTAATTTAAATTGATTATAATTTTAACTCCAATTTATGCATTTTACTACAGCCCCAACTAGCCATTTTAGACACCACTTTTGGACCCTCTAATCCATTTCAAAACAAACATATATTATACCATTACGAAGATATTCCAACATACTCTAATGTACAACTTTCACCTTTTTATAGAACACAATACATACCAAGTTATAGTCTTTCAAAAACAACAAAAACTCATTTCTGTTGTTGGAATTTCAGCAAACAGCATCAAGGGGCTGATTTGCAACCCACTTTTGAACTACCTAGACATATCCATTTTCAACCATACTTTCATTCTCTATTTTCAGATTTTGCCAAAACAATATACACACAAAGTTACAGCTCTCAAAGATCGCCAAAAACAGTTTACTTCAACTTTTCGTTCAAATTACCCAACGACCCAGAATTGCAATATAGTCACCACACATATTGTATCCAGAATACTAAGAATCAAATAATGTCATTTAAACTAACAATAGGGTAGGTTATCCTTAATTTGCAAGAATCAACCAAAATCCCATTTGGTCATGGATGAACAATTGACCAATTTCATCTCTAATTCAATTTTTGATCAATAACTTCTATACTCCATTAACCTCATTTGAGCGTAACCCACCCATAATTTCGTTCAATTCATTCCCAAACCAACAAATCAACATTTTCCCTTAACTCTAGGTTAAAATAATCAAGAACACTTAATTACCTTAAGTTAGGGATGAGAATTACTACTCAAATTCGACTTTCTCAAACTTAATTTGATGTTTTTCAACAGATTTCCTTCTCCTCCCTTTTTCTCCCTCTCTCTCTCTCCCTCTCTCTACAAGTCTCTAGCTTCCAATTTGTAATATGTACATACATGTGTGTGTATAGTTATTTTATTTAGTGTAATTGGGTATTTGCACCTTAGTCCTTCTAGTACCAGCCACTTTAAAATACACCAAGTTAAATAGTTACTCCCGACTTATTATTTAGACAAATTTAGATACTTCTTTAGTTGTCCCACACTTAAGTTTTACAATAGTTTTTTTATTATTATTCACATCGCAACTAATAATAATATAAGTAAATTATACGATAACTTATAAAATAACACATTTACATATATTATAACACTACCTCAAATTTCTAGGTGTTACAGTACGCCCACCCTTTTATCAACCAGTTTTACTTTTCCAATTTATATTATTGAACTTTTATTGCAAACTTTGTTTAATCTCATTTCAATTCATCATGTTCATGTCTAAATTCTCGTCATGTTCTTGTCTACTCTTTGGATGCATCTGCATCATCTCTAAATTGCCAAAATAAAAAATAGATTTCTTAGATATAAAAGTTTTTACCATTCCGATTAAGTACCAACATTGAAGATAATATATACATATAACAATTTGCAAATTATCAAAGCTAAATTTTGTACGACTTAAATTTTACTAGTATTTGTATAAAATTAAAGGGTAAATAAATCAAGATTGATATGAATTTCATTTTTCAAAAATCTTAGGCATTGATAAATTAAAGAAAATGATTCAAATAACTAAAATATTACTTACCCTTTTTCCACAAAAGTATATTATAATATTTGAATATAACAAATAAGGGTGAGGTTCAAATGAGAATGACAAAAGTGTTGTGAATAGGCTCAGTGAAAAATTAAATATCTCAAAATTATAAAATTAAATATCTCAAGAATGGCTCAATGAAAAATTATAAAAATTGCACCATGAGACTCAGCATTTTTTTCTCTTAGACATTTCACATGATATACTTTCGACGACTTTTTTTTATGATTGTACAATATTAGTAACACATGTGGTACTCGTTGGTAACACATGTGTTACTCATTTAGAAAACCTAACGAAAACGAAAAAAAAAAAAAGTTATCGAAAATATACCTTGTGAGATCTCTAATCGAAGAGAAAAAAACGCTGATTTTTATGGTGCAATTTTTATGATTTTTCGACTTACCATTTGGGAGATATTTAATTTTTAAAAACGTGAGGAAAAGTGGATTTTGTGACACGTGGCGCGTTCTTATTGGTTCCTCCATTCTCAACTTAGAGTTTTGTATTCATTTGAACCCTACTGTAACAAATAAACATAAATAAATCTAAGAAAATGTTATCAGACGCTTACTTAACGTAAATAAATGATACGTTGTGTTCATGTTCGCTTATTTTTCCAAGCGACACATATATTTACATGTTCGTTCATTTGTATGATAGATAAATGAATTTCTCATCGTTAATCTTAAATATAATATAAGATTCACCTTGATTACATTATCTTTTAAAATTAAACTTTCAATTGATCAATTAAGTTCTTTTATTTTACTTAATTTAAAAAAGAACCTTCTACTTTAAATAATTAAAATATAATTTTTACAATAATTATATTTAATCAACCGGTTGTAGTCTTGAATTTAGAAAATAAACTTCTTCTACTATACCATATTTAATACATACCAATTTATAACAGATATATATCTCTATTAAACTACAATTATAAATATTACATATTTTATTATAATAATAATTTATTTTTTAAAATAACATTCAGATAAGTAAAATGACTTCAAAATCCTGTGCATCTAATCCACATGTAAAATCTAACATTTAAATTAACAAATTATCATTTAAATATTTTATCTATTTTCTTAAGTAATATTGTAGTGTATTGTAATATTCTATATAACATTTAAAAGTATATTCCGTAACTATACACGAGTTTAAATACTAGTTGCTTATAAACTATTCTTGAATGTTTAGTTTATTTAGACCATGCGGAGCAAGACTTCACATTTTCACCACACTCGCCGTTAGTGTTTATGATCATCGTTGACCGTCAATGATGTGGGTAAATTTACTAATTTATTAATTTGTCCCTAATATTATTATTAATATTTAAAAATTCTACTTGAAATTACTAATATAACTCTACATATATATTAAATTTCTATTTATACTATTATAATTGAAATAAACATATGATATAACTTTTTAACTGTAAGTAGTTACAGGACGTGTCAATTATGAACAGAAAGATTGGAACGAGACGAACATTTAACAAACTGTCATAGACAATTTGTCCACCGCTTGTAGTTAAATTTCATCTCTAAAGCCTCAAAAATCAATTTCCCCTCATTTTAGATGTTTTTATAGTGTTGTACAAAAATAGGAAACAAACTCTTAAATGTGTTTTTTATGATATTATAAATTTATGCGTTTATTCACATTTTTAATTTTGTATTTATACTATCAATTCCTATATTCGAGAGTTTCAATTTTTTGATCAGATTTTATGATTTAATTTTTATATACTTCACATTTTACGATTTATTTTTATTTTTTTTAAAAGGGTAAAGAGGTGTTTTTTTTACTTTAAAAAATGTCATATCGTAATGTATTGTTATATAAATTTTAATTATGATGTACATACTATATATCGAATGAGCATAAATCTTAGTTTTTTTTATCCGCTGCGAACATTTTTTCTAGTTTATATACAATATAATGATGATACACCACATTCAACTTGTGAACAGACAGATTACGTTCGTTTGTTTCTTTTAGATCTAGTCTTTCTAATTTGGGGAAAAAAATATTAATTAACCTTGTGTGAAGCTAGGTGCAAAATACCAGTAGTATATAGTATATACATACATAAATTTGTACAATAGTACAGTATTTAATGCTTTATAAGCAAGCGGCTGCCCCTACCCGTGCCCGTTGTACCTCCGGCCTCCCTTAATCGTATGTGTAACATTATCTCTCCAACTTTGCTTGTGAAGTATGATAAAAAATTATGAATCACTTTAATTGTAAGTTATTTTGACATTATTGTACCCTACTTTTATGGTGTAGTTTAATTAATTAATCACATAACAAATATTGTTTCAGTATGTATTTGGAACAAATATGGTAGGTATAATTGTTACAGAGTAATTAACTAGTAGCGTATATGATTTTCAATTGGGAACTTTCTGCGTGTTACTGGTACGGATCATAAAAGTATAGAAAAGTGACAAAATCTTAGACCACTTGGAGTGAGGGAGAATGGTCACCTCACCGTTCCGGGGTGACGACGGCAAAATGCACGGAGTGGGAAGAATCGTCACTTCAAGTTTTTTGACGGAAGAGAAATATCAAAATGTGACCCCTACTTCAATATTTAATTCTTCCTTTTCGTTTTCCAATTCCTTTATTTATTTTCTTTTTTTAATAAAATAGTGGGTCAAAATTGTATGGTGACTTGTGAGTAATCGTGACATTTAGCATTGCAAGCAGTCATAGGACGATATGTAGTCGTGACTGACGTGACTTGCCAGTCGTCCTGGACTACCTGTCACGAGCGCAATTGGTTATCAGCTTGACAATATAGCAAAGTTAATTACTTTTATCTTCGGCTTTTAAACATACGATCTACCTAGTTGACTTATTTAAATGGAGAAATCTTTCATGCAATAAATTGTACGTAATTTAAAATGATTTTAATTAAATATTAAAATCATCTCTCTCTATGGTTTTCTCGTCTCTACATCACAACTTGACGGCTTGAAAAACTCTAATTTTTATGTCGTCTTCGGAGTGATTTTTTTTTTCTCTCCATCTATGATAGAGATCAATTACCGTATATGTCAGTTCTCCTCTCCTTTGTGAGTATACTTCTTTTATCTGAAAGATTCATGACTTTTCTTTCCGTCAAACCTATGAAAAAGACTAGAATTGTTCAAAGTTTAGGTACCTACTTAATTTATTTCTATTTATCTCAAGGTTCTCTTGCAACCAGATCTGGATCTTTCAAGAGAAAAGGGTTTGATCTGTGTATTATCTTCAATGGCATCTTCAAATTCCCTTTCACAATGAAGTTCAGCACTTGCACGACTCACTTATGCGAATTCCCCCCCGCGTTATTAAGGTGATATTTTGGTGCGTGCTTGTTCTTCATGTGATGTCTAGGACAATAGAGACATGTCACATTTGTGCAAGAGCCTCCTATCCTCGGATTTCTTTTGATATGATTACAACCTCTCCACGACAGTTTGAGTTATTTCTATACAGTTTGTATGTTTATCTTTTATCGTCACTTTGAAATTGTAACTACTGTTGTAATATGTGGATTGATATTCCGTTTAAAATTACCTCAAGTTTAAGTAGTGATTATCGTGATAAATAAAATTTCAGACTTTGGCATTTTGTTAAAAAAAAAAAGGTCGTACGTAATTTTAGATCCACTAACTGCATTTTTCGTGACTAAATATGAATATTTTGTATAGCAACATATGTAAAAAATAAAATTATTTTCATAATTGATGCACATGAAGCTAACAGCACACATATTTGTTAAACCCTTAATATACTATTATCATATATATATCATCATATTATTTCTAGAAAATAGGACATAACATTTTTTTAAGTCATTGACTTCGAAAAATGTTGCATGTATTTAAATTTCACGAGAACTAGCCAACATTTTTGACTGAGTAATTATGCTTAATTCATGTACTTTATGATATATTAATCCCACTTATTATCTCTCTTTTTTTTACTAATCATTCTATTAAATCCACCAATTAAAAGTTCTTGATTCATTTTCCTTTTTAGTTTATAATATCGTAGACTTGTAGTTGAAACGAGAAAATAAATGACAATAAATCCAAATGTGCAAAGTTGCATGCATTTAAGTGTCGTCATAAATTGCCACAAAAGCCGGGGGTGAGGGAATATGAATACGACACTGAGTTAAGAGTTTTTATACATTTTTTAATGCGTAAATAATGTCACGTGACGAGTAAATCAGTATACCGATAGTCGTTTAGATTTGTGCATGTTCGATCAATTCATTGTGAAAAAGTATTGTTGAGCTTTTAATCTTTTATTTTTTAATTGTGGTTAGATAAAAAAGTTTTCCTACAATTAGTATTTTTATTATTATTATTATTATTATTAATATTTAATAAATGAGTATAGGAAAAAGTAATATTATTTGTAAAAAGATATATACACCGTAGTATATACACTTGTAGTCAACGTGGGTATATGTTGAATTGGGAAAGCTACGAGTTAATTTAAGAGGGTGGAGTTGAGAAAAAGAGAAGAACCACTGTTGCTTTTTCATCACCATTAAATAATTAGAATTACTACTATTTACGTATTATACTGTATATACTACTCGTACTACTATTAAATTTAAAATATATATGATATAAACAGTATTTCCGCATAACGATGCGATCGAAGAACTTTCTTCTTTTAACCACAAGTTTATTAAATAAAGTAAATTAGATTCTCGATTCCCGTGTTATGGACGTTTCACTCTCAGTATCTGTGTCAGTTTTTAAACGTTCTTAGTCCTTCGATCCGGATTTATATTTCACTTCCGGTCCTAATTTTAACTTCAGTTAATTTTACTCGTTAACTCAGCCTATGTGCGTGAAACACGAGGGCAAAAACAACTTTTTCATCTTTTTCCAACAATATATAAGATAAAAGGGTCTAAAAGGTAGCGGGAAGGATGAAAAGTCATTTTTGTCCTCGTGTGCCAAACACGTGGGCTGACTTAAGAAGTAAAAATTAAGTGGCGTTAATATTAGGGACTGAGAGTGAAACATAAACTCGGGTCGGTAGATTGAGACCGAAAAAAAACCAAGAACTATAAGTGAAATAACGTGTATACCACAAGGACGGAGAATTAATATAATTTACTCTTACAGCAACACCTTGTGAATATTTGTGAACCATACATAATACTCCTGTTATAATCCCTAATATATATATATATATATATATATATATATATATATATAAGCATCAAAGTACAACCTAGTTATACACATCCTGTTAGGTCAAAGACATTTTTTATGTCCTCTCATACCAAGTGTGTCAATATATATTGAAACCTTTAAATGGATTGAACGAAATTCATTGTTTAGCTATACTAAATTACAGGTTGGCATGTAGAACAACGAGTGTGTAAATCTGTTTACAAACTACTAATTGACAAAACCAAAACAATTAGTTTAAAGAAATCATGTGGAAATAGTATCAAAACAGTCTAAAATATTCCTTAATTATATAACTATGATGTTGTACTCAACTATAGTAAAAAACTAATTTCTCCTTGATAATTAATACAACATTCAAATCTTCTCAACAATTGTTCTCACTAAAAAGGAAATGTCAACTTACTATCATCAAGATACTTTAATTTAAATAAAGTATAATTACATATATTATTAACTAATTGTAATAGTAACAGTTATACCTTTTGAAAATGAAATAATATACAAAATTGAAACTTAATACAAACTTAATTTTCTTCAATTTTATATTCATCCATATCAATATAGTAATCAAACGCTAACTGAATTAAACCTTCAACGAAATCAGATATGAGAAAACCTATAATTTAAAATTTCTCTCTCAATATCAACACACGGAATCTTCGCTCGTTGCTATGCGCTAGTTTGATACTAATTCTATTAAACATTCTCTTGTGGTAATGACAAATTATTGCTATTATTGTTATTATTTATTATTATATTTATATTTATATAAAAAAAAAATAGGAGTTAGGTAGCAAAGATCGTGGGGGGATGGAGTGAAGTTGGTTTGCATCCATAGAAAGCACTCTCAGTCTCACCTACACACTACACCTACGCCAACTTGACCACTAAACCTTTTTAATAAATTACTAACACTCCTACTTTCCATACTCATTCACGTGCCAAAAACCTAATTATATTTTTCATCTTATAAATTCTTCATCTTCAGATTGAAAATTAATCTCAAATACTATTAATTCAATTGACGTGGCGTCCAATACTTTCCATAAATCTGGGAAATTAAGGTCGGTGCCATCATCGGGTCGGTAACCAACAAAGGCACGGCTTCGTCGGTTGCTTCGTTGGTTTGATTTCTTCGATTTGGCGACGAGAAAAGAAGGTGGGTCAGTGGGGCCCACATACAATGTTTTATTTTTCTTAAATAAATGTAGCTGTTAAGTATATAAAAAATTAAAAAATAGAACGACAATATATCCGTTTTTTTGAAAAAAAATATATTTTTTTTAATTTTTTTAACCCTTTTATCCAACCCCAAACACACTAAAATAAACACACAACTAAACTTCAATTCACACACATTTTTATCTTTTATTATCTCAATCAAATATATTATTCCACTCAATTATTCTATACAATTCAACACATTTTATTTTATCGTTCTTTCACTTCCAATTCACAAGAAATGTCTAACCCCAACAACAATAATTTCTGTCAAAATTTACTCAACACTCTTATTTACCCCAATTCACCGGCTAACTCATCTTCGGCAACTACATCCAACAATTTACCAACCGGTTTCACCTCATATCAATCCCAAACCTAACAATGGTATCCCCAACAACCACAACCACAATATGGCTACCAACCATACCAACAACCATAATACGGGTACCAACCACTACCGCAATACGACTTCCAAGCTTACGCTCAACCACAATCCGGCCAACACTCACACTCACAACCTGAAACTCCTTTCCGAACACAGCCCAAAATGACGTAGTATCCGAAGACGAAGCCGAGCACGAGGTTAATGTCAAGGGTAAAAAAAAGAGCACCAACTAGATGGACGGACTATGAAGTCAAAACATTGGCCGACCGATGGGTCGACAATTCTCAAAACCATGTCGAAGGAAATTCGCAAGCCGATTCACAATTTTGGAACAAAATAGTCCAAGATGACAATCGGTTAGTTGATGTTAAATGCACAAAAAGTCAACTAAATGCACAAACAATCGGTAAATGAAATAAAGTAAGAACCGAAATAAAAAAATTTATCGGCATCTACAAAAAGTACAACGAGCATCGGCCAAGCAGGTACTAAGACGAGGACGTTATTAGGGTGGCAAAAGAACACTTCAAACAACAAGTGGAAAGGAGCTTTATTCACGAGTAAGCGTTCAATGTAGTCAAAGATATCCCCAAGTTCTACGTCGATCACGGTATTACGTACAATAAACGTGTGTTCCAAGAAGACGATGTACCAATAAATCTAGCTGAGGACGAAACCGACGATAATCCGAACTCCGCCGACCTTGCGACCAATATGCAATGGCTATTCCAAAACGAACAGATTCGTCGTCCACCCGGTCGTGACACAAGTCAGAAAAGTCAACGAAGTTCGGGTTCTTCGGATGCAACATCTTCAAGAAATTCGAGCGACGCGACCCGTGAGGCCATTTTGGAATCCTCAAGAATCTAACAACAAACTTTGAAAACTATACAAGAAGCGACGCAACAAAAAATGGAGTTTGAGAAGCAAAAAAAGGTATTGGAACAGTGAAAATTTATCCAAAGGCCTATACCGTCGCATTGATGACAACATGAAGTTGCAATGTTTGAAGAAACTATGAAAAATGTAATAAGAAAGTATCAAGAAGATTTCAAAACTATGTTCGGAAAGGATACGCGACAAAGTGGGTTCTCCGACAGCGACTAGATTCATAATTAATGTTATTTTAATTATCGTAATATTATTTTTTTTAATTATTGTATTGTTTTATTTTAATCATTGTAATGTTTTGATTTTAATTAATGTAATGTATTTAAGTTTAATGAAATAGTTTTTATTTAATCTGTGTTTTAAATATTAAGTTAATAGTCAATGTTTGGTTCAAGCACATTAATTTAAAGACTAAGTGTTTGAAAATGTAAAAAATTATAATAAAAATTCTATCGTGTATATGAACTTTTCAAAACCACTATCGTGTATATTCAATTTTTAATTTAATGTTATATATATATATATATATATATATATATATATATATATATATATATATATTGACATAGTGCTTTCTGTGAGTGTCATATGAGTGTTTTATATGGACGAGACACTAGCCAAATTACCTACAATTAGCAATAACTGAAAATTGGATACGAGTTTTAAAAGTTAATACACACAATAGAGTTCTTTATCATAATTTGTTACATTTTTAGGTACTTAGCTTTAAATTTATAATAATCTTAGTATAATTTTGTCATCATCATTTGATATTAGATCGTGCGAAATAAATTTCATTTGTAGGTATCATATCGACATTCAATACTTTGAATTTTTAAATGCATATAAATACATTGTATCATGTGCGCTTCTTAAAATGTTACAATTACTTGTATTAACCTTTTTGCAAGCCCTTTACATGTTATACACCTAACACATGTAACAGAAATGATTTTTTAATCATGTCATCGTTGTTGGCCCTCAAGATGGTTATGCTTTTTAATTGTCATTCATTACAGCTTCCTTGACATGAAAAAAAAAATTAAAACAAGAATTATGTACTTAATTACGGAAATTGTTCTAATAACAGTTAGTGTGAGATTTTCGAAAGGGGATCTGAGGTAAACATTTTGATTGTTTATTGTACAACCACATGAATTATATAATTTATAAATATTAATTTTGGATTGGGATAATTTGTAAACAAATGGGTGATTTTCGAAAGAATGAAAGAAAAGTGTTGAAAGAAAAATGCAAAACAACTTTCTTTTCTCTAATTCTTTTAAATCTGCTACGTAAACTTGTATGAAAACAGAACAACTCGTGTTATAACCATTTACAAGAATTACAAATAATAAACATAGCTTACTGATGTGATATATACCATTTACTGTTGTATTTAGTATCATACTAATTAATCGATGAAGACAGAGAATTTTTTTTTGTATAAATAGTCCTTACAATTTACGCAAAATTTTATTGGGAGTCGCTCATCATTTTCTTTTACAACAATCATCCTTATTTTCGAAACACGTTATGGTCCTCTATATTAACACTTGTTAGTCTCGTATGTTAAGAGAGCCCAAACACTTATCCCGCGTCTTTAACTGGTAGAAAAATTTTGAAAATGCTTATTTTTTGTAATTTTCCATTTTAAATCATACTCCATTGTACGATATTTTAGGAAGGTTTTGGCCCCCATGAGATTCAGTTTGTGTGTTAATGACAAAAATTGGAAATTACTAGGAAGATGTTATTGGCTAAACATTTTGTGTTGCTAGTGTGGGCCTACGTACTTGTGTATCAGCCTATGGCTCTTCTATACGCTTTTTGTTGTTTTATGACGAATATGTATTTTTTATTCACATGATTAAATATGTTTTGTGTCAGACACTAACAAACTAATATCGTGTTGTGTAAAAAATGTGAGAATCGACACATTTTTTAACCTCAACTATCACTTTCAAAATGAATGGTAAACGGTGGGACCGTTATAAATTGATGCATCTCTACATGAAGAAATTTATTTTAACCGATTAATATTTATAAGCTTTAGTTTATGCACTTTTAAACGTAAGTTTTGATTTTCTTTTCTCTTTTTTTTTTTAATTTTAAAAGTGCTATTTATTGTTTGAATTATTTCTTTGTTTAGTAGTCATACATTGTAAAAGACAAACGAGAAATAAAGTGTCAGAATAAGTGTTTTCATAATTCAAAATAAGTGTTGTCAAATAAGAGTTGTGGGCTAAAGTGTTTAGTTGGTGGGGGTGGATCAACAAAATGCTAATTCCGTGGAAGATTTGATAAAACATGAAGGTCTAGGAACATTTTCTAAATATAAAAGATTAACTTGGTGAGCGAGTGTGTGGTCTTCGTTGTATTTAATTTGGATTTTCAGGAATAATAAGGTGTTCAAGAATAATGCGGAGATGATTCCAGATTTATTGAAGGAGGTTCAAGTTAGAGTATACGCATCGATCACGACTAGAGACAAAAATTTGAAGATTTCATGGGTTTCCTGGAAAAATCCTCCCGTTGGTCAATTTTAATAGTTCGGTTGTTGTCAATCTATTGGATGACTGTGTACGTGGCGTGAGATGGTTCATGTTGTTGTTTACTTCTTTCTTTGTCTCATTTATATATCATTTTGTAGTGGAGTCAGAGGCAACAGTTTTGTTTGTGTCATTGTTTTTGGTGTGGTTGTATCCTCATTTTACTTCTTGTAGAATGGGGGGTCTTCTGCTAGTGGCTAGATAGTTTGGTTCATCTTTCTATATATACTTTTTATTTGTTTTTTTATTTAATGGTAGTCTGCCTTATTAAAAAAAATACATGTGGCTGGCGAACTACTAATTGACCGGGCGATTTGTTAGTTTACCGGCGAAGCTCCAATACACAATACCCTATTTTCATTGGACGTCCCTAGTTTGCCTGGTTTGCCGGGTACAACTTTTCTTGTTAAGCGAAACTTGTGACTATAAGAGTAAAAATGTTTTGACAGTGAAAATGCATCGGTTGACCGTCCATCTCAGTAATTTTTTCAATTTTGTTACTTTTATTAAAATATAAATTTAATCTGAATGTCAATAGTGTAGTTAGGTCGTAGAGCGATCACTCGAAAGTTGAAATATCAATTTATTTTCACCATCATCTGCATTGTGCCTCTGTGTGGTTAAAATTTCTGCAAATAACCTTTTTCCTGCCACACTTTATATGACAAGTCTCTCTCACAGAACTTGTAACCACTATTTTATATAGTAGCAGTACAGATATTTGTCTGTTATAAACAATAAAAGCTATATTTTTAGCATTTTATCCACATCACATACATAGTGAAGATGATGGTGGGAGCCGGCACGGGAGGTGGTGTATGAGAAAGAAAGAGACAATGAAAGTGTTGTTAGGGGAGTGAACCTTAAGTATTAACAAACCGAAAAGACAAAAGCTGGACAACTCATCGTCGGCCAGTCTTGCTTAGGCGAAATTCATAGTCGGTTGGACGTTTAGTCCACCTATAAATATAATCGCTACCGCTATGTATTGTAAACCATAAAAACTACAATATTCACATTAAAATTTCTCTAGTTGATATAAGAATGTAACGATGAATTAAAATAAAATAGAAAGTAACTAAATGATCTGTTAGTGTTGTTCGTTAACTCATAATTATTAATGATATTGGTTTGTAAGCCCAAAGTCTGTCTACAGTGATGGTCTATGTAGAATTGATATCCAGCCCAATAGCCCATGACAGTTATTGTGTGCAACCATCATAGTTTATAGTC
Source organism: Gnaphalium uliginosum (assembly GCA_963930675.1). Taxonomy (NCBI): domain Eukaryota; kingdom Viridiplantae; phylum Streptophyta; class Magnoliopsida; order Asterales; family Asteraceae; genus Gnaphalium; species Gnaphalium uliginosum. The sequence continues at coordinate 19,456,984 of OZ005681.1, forward strand.
TTTTTAGAGTCTAATACATGGACACATCGTGATCCATATCACACACCATTGTAGATGACCTTAATTATAATTTTTTTATTTTAATTTTTCACATTTTACTCGTCACTTTTTAGATTGAGACAATACGTTACAATCCAATAATCCATATGGTATTTGATATTAAGGTGTTTTCATTTTAAATTGTTAGGATTATATATCATGTATGTATGTTATTTATAAAATAAAGGCTTAAATAATAAAACATGCGCCATTCATTGAATAAATACAAAATGTTATATTTAAAATAAAAAATAAGTTGTGGCAAATAAGTGAATAACAATATCTTCCCTCTCTTAGGTGAAATTTAATAGGTATTAAACAGTGAAGGATTTAAAAAATTTAGTCGTGATAAAAACTGCCCTCTTTTCATAACAATAACTACAAAGTGTCAAAATAGCACTATCAAAAAGATTGCATAACATAGCCTAAATTAAACGTTATAAAAACCACATAAAAATCTACACAAAACTAACTAAAGTGTCAAAAATATTGCTCCAAAACAATTTGATACCAGGCAAAAACTACACTAAAATTGTAAAAAGATAATATCTAATGTAGCTAAAAATAGCACGGAATTACACCCTACTACAATTGGCTTCTACATTTTCATCTTTTGAATGCGTATGATTACCATTTGCAAAAATAACAATTGAAAGTTATTGCCTTATTTAAAAAATTTGTATTTACTAGTTAGTTTTGCCCTAACAACAAGCATAAACGATGATCAATTAGAAATAATTTGAAGATATAATTTCGCAATTCTCATTAAACTAAACAAATAACAAATAAAAAGATCATCTATCTCACGGTGGATGATTAGAGGGAAAGACTTCAAATGATGGGAGAGAGGGGCAGATCGAATTTGCTGCATTTTAGCAAAAATTTGTTTATAATCTACGCCCAGATTCATTGCATATTTCTAAAAATGCATTTTAACAATACTGCATTTTACATATTGGGGAATAAGGGTGTGTGATGATAATCTTGGATATTTCTTAGAATCGTATAAACACTTTCTCAATAAATTATTCCGACCCTATATTGCTTTGGGTTCACGAAATCAATATTGGGATAACACTAAGAACGCAATTGGAATCTAGGCAGAGAAAACAAGCAAAACATAGAAGCGGTTTTTGTATCTGTTCATGTGATTCAACATCAAAATCTGTCTCTTGAAAAACCAAATATTGTTTATATATATAGACAAAATCTTTGATGAATAGTCATAATCCTTTGTGAATACACACAATGCCCTTTCAAAGTGAAACACTGACGAATTAGTAACAATTTTTCCTGAATCGTCGCTAATAGCACACAGATCTATGTTCATTAGCCCGCTTCAACAACGATAATTATTTCTGTCATTAAAGCCAGCAGTCATGACTTTTGATTGTGACAGTTTAGTGACCACGAAATTTCGTCACTTTATAATAACAATCAAGAATCACCCCTTTGATTTCCATTCACAATCTTTACATTCATCATACGTCAGATCAAGTTAGTTTATACAAGCGTGCACCCCACACCTTCTAACTCGTATTATAACTTAACTTGAAATCCGTTTGATCTTAGGTAAATCTCAATTACACTAAAATAATTGATTTCACTAAAATCACCAACAATCCTCTCCATTTTAGTGTAATCCTTGATTTACCAAATCATTGAAACAGATCAAACTCATGCATAAATGAAAATGTCACGAATATTGAATTTTTCACCTTAGTACAATATGCATTCTATATTCGAAAATCGGGATGTCCTAACAAATTTGTCTTAAAATGCAGCAAATCCGACATACTCTTCATTTTTCTCATTTGCGGCATTCCCCTCGTAACCCTAGCCATATCTCACAACTAGAAATCATAGAACTATTAGTTGCCATATAGAGCTAATTAAGATTATAATTAGCTGTCATACTTTGGCAAGATTAAGAGAAAGAAAGAAATGTCAGTTGACCACTGTAACATAATCAAAGAAAGCATAAAGTCGGTTTTTATTTTCTATTTTGAAACAAAAAATTCAACTGGCTTTAATTCAAAGTTGTGGATTTCAATTGGGGGCTAATGAGGACGGTTTGTAATCTTAACTTTGAAAATTGAAACAAGAAATCAATTTGGGCTTTAGTTTCAGTTTGTGGATTTCAATTGGGGGCCAAATGATTTTTGGACCAGGGGTTACCTTGTATTTAAACATACTTCACTTTAAGACCACCCCACAACTCAAAGTTCATTAAAATTTGGTCTATAAGACACATATCGAGTGTCCCCTTCACTAAAGTTAGGTTAATAAATTCTTCATTGTTTAATTCACCAACGGACAAATATTTGGTCAGTTAAATGCATAAAGAGAATAAATACAAAATTTGTCAAATCCGGCATGCTTAATTTGAATGATATGGTTAAACACATGTTCTATCAGTAACAAATATTTAATTATTTTTCAAAGCACACCTACCAAATTAGAATAATGTTCATTTAGATTTCAATCCTAGCTTTGTTTAAACATTTTTCTCCTGTCAAATATAATTGTGAAGGATTAGCAAAACATTACACAATTAATAATGAAAAAAAAACTAACACAAATTCATGTAAGTAAATGATTACAATTAGTTTCTGTATATATCTGTTGTTCCAAATTACACGAAAGAGATCATACACAAAATGACGAGTTCATCATGATTCATGGGTTCATGTACATTACTAGCTTGCATGTAACTATGAATTAAATGAAAGAATAATGAGAACCGAAAGTATTTATCAAGGACAAATAATTATTTGATCTTGAGGCAAACCAAATTCGCTTTCTTTATGATAATTAGGACCAAGCATATTATGGCATGGAGATGGACCAGAAGGGGGTACAGGCCCCCTTGGTAACCGATTATTCCACAATCCATTGTTACCGAAAAACGCTTCATCTCCCTTTGGTACTCTTGTTGCACTCATTCTCGTCACTAATAACATAATTATCGTCACATAAACAAAGAAGAACACTCGACGCCATAAGCCCATTGCTAACACTTTTGGTGTTGGTGTTGAATGATATGATTTCGTGTTTATTTGTGTGGTGTTTGTATATATATAGACATAGCATGTTGGGGGTGGTTATTGAATTAGAACGCCGTAAGTATTTAACTGTTGAAAATGTTCTTTGACTTTGTGTTTAAGTGGTGTTGTTATATAATTCATTTATAATTAATTTAATTGAGTGCTCATTTTACTTGACTTTGAAATTAAGGTAAATCGTTTTACATATTTAATATGGTTTTGTTTGTGGAGTATTATTTACTGACTGTTTTGTCAAAGTAAGGAACCTGTGATGAAACTTCATACCTATGGATTAATCATGATATTGTTAGGCTTAAATTGAACGTTTTAAACACGTTTGAAAACAAGATTTGTTGATCAAAATCAATGGATCACGTGTAGACATGGTTTTATTGTTTGTTCGTATTCTCCGAGTAGTGTTTTGTTTGTAGCTAACCGGACTGTTTGATTTGAGGTTACGTTTGATTAGAAGGCGACCATTCATTTATGAGTCATCTTAAAAAGATGTAACGTTTTAATTTATTTTGAAAAGTTATTTATTCAAATTTATGTGTTTATTTTATCATTGATTTTAAGTGTTTCTTTTTTCTTTAAATGTGTGCCTCTGAAGTCTAAAATGAACAATAAATTGACAGATTGGAAAATGGTTTATGTATTTTAATTCCATTATTAAATTTAAAGTTACAATATCTCATTCCAATTATGGTGTATTTTTATTTATGTTAATATACAAAATATATATATATATATATATATATATATATATATATATATATATATATATGTATGTATTGTAACAACACTGACTATAATAAACCAAACCCATGTAAGTTGTACAGATTTCTATGGACATCTTCAAGTAAGACATAAAATGGGTCTAACTTTTAGTTCATAAAGTATCACGGAGCCCACGAGTAGATTTCAATGGGCCACATATTAAGGCAATTTGGCCCAATTGTAGGATTCAACATTCTTCGTTTTAAGCATCGATTATTCAACTTTAAGGTTCTTATTGCCAATTTGGGAGAATTATATATCTATCCAAATGAAAACCATTTCAACTCTATAAACATGCTAATGTTGACTTCCTAACTTCTGTGACGATAGTTATTTTTGACATTTTTTTTATCAAGCGGATATAAAAGACTTAGTAATTTCTTTGTTTATATTTGAATATACACTCACCCAACGTCTTGCCTAAACGCCTTTTTAATGATGTAACTAAGATAAGGTGGGCATCAACTCCATATAAATATTAAAAATGCATAGAAAATTCCAAAAATATGTTTTTCTGCTTCACCAACCAAAAATGCATTAAAAAGGTTAACGGAAATTGATCATTTTACCAATTTTTCGAACATATATAATGATTTGTCCTCCGAAAATAAAAGTTGACGATTTGCCCTACCCGGAAGCAAGTCGCAAACTTACGACATGCGATCGGGATCTTGTGACTTGCGACCCGGGCACAAACAAGATCGTGTCCGGGAATAAACGATTTGAACCAACCATGTGACTTGCGACCCTTTTCTTGTGACTTGTGACCCGGCTACAAACAAGATCGTGTCCGGGTTGCAAGTCACAAGAAAGGGGTTGCAAGTCGCAAGCTTGGTGCAAATCATTGGACACGATATTGTTTGTGCCCGGGTCGCAAGTCACAAGATCCCGGTCGCAAGTCGCAAGATTGTGATTTTCGAAGTGCAAATCATTATAGACATTTAGAATTTGTTGCAAATTGACCAATTTCTCAAAAAATAATAAGACTTGTATGTTCTTTTTGGTTATTTTTGTTTATCCAGTATCTATACGTATTTTAAACCGAGTATTTTGCATTATTAGTTGTTATAAATTTGAGTTCACCGTCATTAGTAAAGTTTTATCTAGTAACCAAAATATCAATTTGCTATTTGGTAACTACCAATTAGGTATGTTTTTCCTACCTTCACCTTTTTCTTTACAAGTACTTTTATTTAGTCGCATGTTAGATGGATTCGCATGTTGGCCAGTTTTGTCTGGTTGACAAGATCAATGACAACTTTTGAAGTACGGTAGATAAACTATACGTATATCCATTTTGAGTACAAACGGTATATGCATATCAATTTTATGTAAACGTATTAGATGAAAACAATTTTTATACGACGTTTATAAGCAAAATTAATTACGCGTGCGTCATTTAACTTTTACCACATAGAATCGTGGAGCCATATAGTATATGATATTGAACGAATTATGGTAAGCTAGGCATGCACTTCATATAATACACCCTTTGGTTTACTAACATTCATTACAATTACAATGAAAGTTAAAACATCACATTATCACAGAATATTGATAATTCTAATATTCATCACCATGAATGTTAACTAACATTCACCGCGATGAATATTAACAATTTTGGATATAATATTCATCAATCGGTGTTATAACATGCAGAAAGAATTTATCAAGGAAGTTTAACATTCATAGCATCAATTCTGATTAACATTTTCTAAATTTCACTTCGTTTTTTGTGAGATTTGTATCGGCGAATGTGATATGCTTCTTGATGAATAATAACGTTTCCCCTTACCCAAAAAAGCACTTCCTCCTGGATTATCCCAATATATATATATATAGTGGGAGGTTCAAATGAGAACCATTTACAAGTTGAGAACTTGTGAGAACCATTTAAATACATGAATGTTTATATGTGTATAATGTCAAAATAGGTATAAAAATGTTAATGACAATCGATGAAACCTTGAAAACCGAAAATTTTTGTGTTAGAACTTTTTTTAACTGACTTTAACCGATTTTTTACATATGAACTGTTCAGTTGTGAACATATGTGTTTTTATGTATTTTTATACGTAATTTTGTGATTTTTGATATGTTTTTGCTTCTCATTCGAACATATATAAATGTTCACATGTGTATAAAGTTAATCACATGTGAAAAATCACATTTTTGTGGTTCTCACAAGTTCTTAACTTTTAAGTGGTTCTCATTTGAACCTTCCCCTATATATATGTATATATATATATATATATATATATATATATATATATATATAGAGAGAGAGAGAGAGAGAGAGAGTTTGGATCAAATAAGAACACTTCAAAAATAAGAACGGTTAAGAACACCTCAAATGCACTTATATATATAAAATAAAATCGTTAGATTTACACTCATACATCTCAAATATACAAAGAAAAATTGATGCACATTTTTAAAAATGCATAAAGATAAAAAAAACGATAGATGCACATCTATAAAGATAATCGTGCATCAATCGTTTTTTTTATTTTTGTGCATTTTTAGAAATGTACATTAATTTTTCTTTGCATATTTGAGATGTATGAGTGTGAATCTAATGATTTTATTTTTATATATGTATGCATTAGAGGTGTTCTTAGCCGTTCTTATTTTAGAAGTGTTCTCATTATAACTCTACCCTATATATATATATATATATATATATATATATATATATATATATATATTATAATAATAATTTATAAATACTACTAATTAACCATAAAAATAGTACAAGTTGATCGAACCCTCATGAAACATTGAAATTTGAAACCCTAATTTTTAATTTCATGTCTCGACTGTTAAACCTTTCGAGTCGGTAATGTTGGCATATTATTTTAAGTAGTTTAAGATTCAACAACCAAGACTCTTTATAAGTAGTTAAAGATATATATAATTTATTTATAATGAGTTTTTTCAACGGTAAATAGTCATCATATATAAATTATTTAGAATATGCCTTACAAACTTTACTGCCAACAAAGGGTTTTTTTATTTTATTTATATATTTTATACTTTGTTTATACTTTTATTTTTTCCCTCTGTACATACTCGTACTATTTGCTAAAAAAATCCGTAGCACATATGTACGATTGTTTGTGTTATTCAATATATTACTATTGATTGAATTAGTTGGAAAGAAAGCTTAAACTTATACTTTATCCAATTCAATGTTTAATTTCTTGACGGAGAGTGGAGATCACGTAATATTATTAGAATTAGAATTAGAAAGTTTATAATAATAATAATAATTATAATAATATATAATTATATGTTCTAGACCATAACCCGCAAAATTTGCGGGCTTGAACATAAAAATTAATTTGATGAATTATTATTTAATTAGTTATCAAATTATAATTATATCCATAGTTGTATATCGTCAGACGTATATTTTAGGATGACGAAGTTTATAAATAAAAAATAAAATAATCTGACAAAATATTGAAATATAGGAATATTGTATACAAAATCCGATCCTCTAAATTTAATGTATATAGGGAGCGTTTAATTAAGCTGGATAACTTGAAAATTTAACCAAAACGAAAATGGTAATTCACAAAAAATGGTATACCTAATACATATTAAAAAAATCAGTATTATAGTAGAAGTGTTAAACTCTAATTGAATATTTGAATAAAAAAATTTCAATGAGATAGATGAAGACAATAAAATAAAGCTATAACTTAAAAATTAATAGATCATGTTTATTAGACTAAAGATTCATAACATCGTAAATCATTAAAACTTTAACACGGATCATATAGTTCTCCCTTCCACCATTAAGGATTATTCAACATTTAAACCCTTATCTTATTTTTTCTGAATATGTTTTGTTATGTTATTTGTGAAAAAATATGGTGTGTATAATGGTGTATATATAGTTCAGAGGATGATGAGTTAAAAATGTTGAATTGGAAAATATTCAGTTAAGTTGAAAATTTTGAATTATAAAAGCAGAAAAATTAAAATAATTGTGATAAGATCATAATCCTCAATAAATAGCATTGAAATTGAAAATATTTAACAAAATTCTCCATTTTGTATCTGATTTCATTTTATTATTATTAGCATCGAATTAAAGTAAGTTAATAACCCCCAAATTAATAATATTAAATTAGTTCATATTAATAATAGGAAAAACATCATTGTATATTTTCATTGTATGGTAATTATAATTTGTAAGTATTTGAGGAGAAAAAAATAGAGTAAGAATTTGCTTCTATGTTAAAAGTTGCAAAGAAGACTCGTCAGCTTTACTTCTTATATGATGTTAACATAACATTAAGGTCGGTCTTCTCTAGAGTATACTTAATTAAATTTCTCCTCCAATTAAATAAATTAAATTTTAGGTGATATCATTTTAACAATTAATAATTGTCAATTAATTGAATTCTCTCACAATCAGTTTATATTACTCAACTAAATTAACATAATACACCTCAAAATTTGTATCTATTTGCATTTAATTGTATTTGTATTTTGTATTTTATATAAATAAATTGATAATATTTAAATTTAAATATATATCACTGAATCCATTTTTTTAAGGGCTTACTGCCTGGGAATTCAACTAACTAAGGCCCAATATCTATTGTGTGTACTCAACTTAGGTTTGCTATTTTTAATGAATCAAAATTTCAAAAAGTGTGTTTTAGTGTATTTTGGTGATGTTTTGATGATGTGTCAAACTCTCCGGATGCCACGTGGCACCTTAAACGAGCGACACATCAGCAAAATACATTAAAACACCCCCTTTGAAAGTTTGATGCATTAAAAATAGCAAACCTAAGTTGAGTACACACAATAAATATCGAGCATAAGTTAGTTGCATTCTCAGGCATTAAGCCCATTTTTATTATATATAGAACTGAATCCTTAATTAGAGGCATTTATATTTTAATTTGAAATTTAAAAAATTTAATTTGGTTTACTAATTAATTAATAGGGGTTAATTTAGTCTTTTAAAGAGGCCTTGTTGGACATAATTGCTAAACATTCAAGGTAATTTAAATTAATGGCCTTAATTAGTTTTACTAATTCAATGAAGGGTGTGGATTATGTTAGAAGAGATAGATTTAAATTTGTTTACACATTTATACTCCTCCAATAATAGTAAAGAGAGACAAGAGAGATTCGTATTACTATATGTACATGTATCATGTAGCATATGTATATAGAGTTGAGTTCAAATGAAAATGAAATATTTGGTAAGAATGGAGAAATCAATATCAGCCATTGATTTTCATCAAAACTAATTTTCCTCCACGTTTTTATAGAATAAAAATCTCAAGAATGACTAATTGAAAAATTAAAAAGATTGCACCATAAAAGTCATCATTTATTTCTCTTCAGTTATATATCTAACGTGATATACTTTCGACGATTAAATGCAAATACTACTATTGGCCATTGATTTGTAAATTCCGATTAAATTTTGCAATCTTATTTGATTGTTTACCATCTTAAAAATAGAATATATGATGTAACACGAAAAATGACCTTACTGGTTTGATAAAATTTTCAATAAAAAATCATAATTATGAAAAGGAAGATAACAAACAATATTCCAATAAGTATTGGAGTGTTCATCACCTACAAAAATTGTTAGAACGATAACAAACAATATTCAAAAGAGATCATAAACCACAATCTGCTACTTGTGTATGCAGTTTTGAAATTGACAGATAGTTATGCAAGAATCAAAAGATCAAAATTACAAGGAAAAATATTCACACACAAGTTTTTGGTCCTACTATATCCTCATCAAGGTACTTACCCAAGCCATTACTTGGAGATCCATCAATCCAAATATAGATTCCAACTCTTTATAATTTAGGAATCTATACGATCGTGCTTGCGGCTGTGCCTGTAATTAAGGATGACCAGAACACACTACCTTTAAAAGCATTACATTTATGTAAGTGATGACAACATAAAATGTCATGTAACCATCCGAAACATCATCCTTAGCAATGACCTTTTGCTCTGTTTCATCACATGAACAACTTTGTTGCTTAAGCAAAACCCATTATATAGGTAAAATACATGTACAATTTCTTGTATCGATGTCTTAAGACTCTTGTATGGGGGAACTATATTTCCATTATATGACGCGAGAACTCTAGTCCGTGCTTCTTCGTATATGTAATAGTGTCATTAAGGTTGTCTGCAGACACTTCCGGATATACTTTTAACCCGTTCGACATGTTCCCTTGATAGCTATTCTTTTAAATATGACATGTTCCCTTGATAGCTAAAATCAAACAAGATTTTTAAAACCTTAAATTAACGCATATGAATCATTGTGGAGGAACGAGTTGTATGAATTAAGATTCAGCTCATGTTACTATGTTTGATTCTTAACTTTCCTTTGAAATTTTCATATAATACATTCAATTAACTCACAATGTAAATCCCAATCTAAATTGCGTTTTGAATTCGATATTGCGATTTTGACAATGCATATGTGAATTTTGCTTTTTGTACGTACACAAAATTTTGATTTATTCATTATCATGAGAGTTTGATTTATTTTGATTTATTGTTAACTTCTTCCTCGATCAGATTTATGTGTGGCCCCTTCTGTCGATGAATCAATTCAGTATGATTCATATTAATTTTTTGTTAATCTTTTTATTATGTGTTTCAGGATCAAAAGGTGTTTCTTTCCTAACGATTCTCGAGTTTATATAATGCCAGACTGAGTCACGATAATGCTTACAAAAATGTAACAGTGGTCAGAACATAAGGTACGATTGCTTCTTATAACTTTTTTGGTTCCAACGTACACCAGGAGCAATTCGTATGTCAACCCATCAGGTTGGTGAAGTCATACAATTGTGAGTTCACATCCCCTCTGTTCCAAAAGAAATATGTTCAACAACGCTCAATGAAATGTTATTGGATTCTAAAAATCCCCAACTCACGGTTTCTCCTTAAAAACACAGGTTGCTACCATTTGATAGATTGGATATTTTTATTTTAGTAATGTCTCTTGATAATAATTGCTTTGTATATATATATATATATATATATATATATATATATATATATATATATATATATATATATATATATATCTTGTGACTTGTGATAGACAAAAACCCAATTTACGTTTGTATCTCATAAACCGTAATCCTTTCCTTTGCTAACATATAAGATATAATAAAAATAATAGTAAATAAAGCAAATAATTCATAATCTGAAAGGTAAGAATGTTAATTTTAAAGCATCCAGATTGTAGATTCAGAGTACTTATCAAACAGTTTTTTTTCGTTCAGTGTTATAATCATTTAGAGTCTTTGAATCATTTATCAATTTGAATCATTCAGCGCTACATAATTCATTTTTATCAAACGCATCCTTAATAATGATTATCCTAAGTAAAAACGCTCGGATATACGTAAAACAGAGTTTCAAGAATTGCATATATTGAAATACATTTGCAGATGTTTATTATTATTATTATTATTACTTATTTATTATATTCAAATAAGAATTTAAACATATTAATCGCCTCTTACAGTCACAATAAGCATTTATTAGACATTTATATCAATATCAACTTACACGAATAACCTCTAAGTTTGTTACACAATTTATGATAACTTATCAATGTGTGATCCTATATTTTAACTCAATGATCTTCTTTTTACAATTTCAAAATAATTCACGTAAGTTTATTTCCTCCAATGTAATCGAAATATATACAGGATTAGCAACCTCTTATTATTGTGTAACAAACAATCCACCACACACGTTAGCAACTTCAAATTTCACAACCTTTAAATCGTGACAATGACAGCCGATCAAGGTTATTAACGGATACATAGATGACATGAAAGTCCGTGCGAAGACGTTCTTTTTGTAGAAGCAGTGCTATATGAACAACCCAACAAAAGTTGCATCCATTAAGATGATTCCTATATATTAACATGTATCTACCAAAACTCTATATGTAGTAAATAATTTTTATTATTATTAGTTGTGATCCATTATTTCAATATGATACATATGTCCTCTCAAAAAATAAATCAAAAAAACTCTAGATGCATATGTTTTTCGGTATATACAATAACTAATAATTTGATGATCCATGAAAATATCATACATGGGTGGATGTTAATTTTTCACATTTGAAACTAGAGTAAAAATACATTTTATATATTTTTCAGATAAATATCTCCAATATACCCACTAGGTTGGACAAATAAGTTAAAATGTAATCTTATATTATTTTTATTATATCACATTACATACGTTAATAATTGGTGCTTAATAATTTGTGTTTACAAAACCATTAATGATAAAGTATAACGTAGTAGTAATATTAAGTTAAATTGTCAAAACAAATGATCATACATGTATCTCATTTCAATAATTATAATGTCAAACTATTTAACTTAAAATATAGCATTAATATGTAGTAACAACTTTTTTCACTATCAAACGTGACAATAGTAATACATATCGCAATATCATCGCTTTTCCTTAAATTCTAAACAAACATTCAACGCCACTATAGTAACACACGCATTATATCGTTTCACTCAGATAATTAGATAACAATATAAACTATGGCTAAAAATATGTATTAGCCTGCAAATTTTGCGGGTTATAATAATAATAATAATAATTATTATTAGAACTAGATCATAACCCGTAAAATTTGCGGGCTAACATATTAAAAATGAATTTGATAGATTATTTTTAAATTCGTTATCAAATTTTTATTATACTCGTACATATATACGGTGAGACATATGTTTTAGGATGATGTAGTTTATAAATAAAAAACAATATAGTCTTACTATATATTCACTATTGTAAATAAAATACGATCATCCAACTTTAATGTATACACGGAGTAATTAAGTAAGCTAGATAACTTGAAAACTTCATCCATAGTTTTAAGCTGTTAATTACTGATATTAGACTTTGGAATTTGCATGGTCATTAAAATAAAAACAATGTGCGAATAAGTAATTTTTTCTCAACTCCGAAGACGTGCAATCCATAATGTGCTTAGGCCATCTCCAATGGTATCCTTCAAATCTCCAATTCTCCTTATCCAAATATACAGAAAAGCACCACGTTTTTGAAATATTATTCCTTAAAAAAAAATTTTCTCCAACCATCATACTCCAAAATCTCAACTCCAAAAAATTTTATACTAAAATAATCTAACTTTTATACAATACCTTAATTATTTGATAAGAAAAAGATAGACATTTTAATATTTTTAAAGTTTATAATTGTGCATGTGTTGTTGATTGAATAATAATAAACTTGTTTTGTAATTTGATCTGATTTATTTTAATAGGTGCATATACGTTATTAACACTGTTATTAACACTGCAGTGGTAATCAGTTCAGTGTCTCATGATTTAAATCTTGTTCTTCATATCTAATTCAAGAGAAGCACTTTCAATCTATATTCATTATCTTGTTATTATTCTATGTTTGTATATTCAATTGTTTATTTGTTATTTATTTGATTATGCATGCTTAGTTGATTAACATAAACATTATGTCAGTTCTTGAAGACAATCTCGATCAACTTACTGTACTATACTATTAATTGATAGTTCTCTTGCCTAAATGTGTTAATGATCATTATTATGTATGCCTACTAGATTGAATTTGGGTTTAACTAGACACCTAGACCATGTATTCTATTATATTAATATATAGTAGAATAGTAAATACAACACATGACCTTGCTCTTCACTTCTTTGTTACTTTTAACCAGCACAGATGCATTGAGTTTGTCTAAAATCTTCAAGTAACCAAATGTACTCAAATATCCAATTTGATACATGGTTTTCAAACTGATTCGTTTGTATACTCATTTAACATACAGACTACAACAAATTGGATATCCAAATTTCACAATTCTATACGTATCATCATGATGGACTACCCCATTACTATTCTGATCTAAAAAAGCATTCTAACCATCAAAACATTGATAATGTTGACTTTTATCTATTTGACCAGATGAAGTCAAATTTGCATTTTCTTCACCATATTGCATTCCAATCCAAGCTTTCCAAATCTGTTTAAATTTAGTAGTTTCGAACTTTTAAATCTAACTCAAATCTTAAAAGACCATAGATAATTATAAATACGCCCTTGCCTTAACAGTTGCACGAACTTGTTCAACAGTCTTCACGTGTCACACCCCCAAAATCGGTAATTTCGTTTAGCGGAAGCATTAGTGTTAAGCGGGGGTGCTGACGTAATCAATGAACATACATACATATCAGAGCATATGGTTATCGCCAAACATAGTATATTAAGATGCCAGAATAATTGTTATTACAAAAGGGTACAATTTAGAAAAGTTATAACGATAATAGTATTGTTTAAAAACAATAATACATAGTTTAAAAGTGGATTTCAGAAGTATGACTACAGTAGTTGTAGTTATACAATTGAAATCCCGTTTGTCCCAAAAGAAGTGGCATCCTAATGTTACGTGTGTAGTCCATCCTGGATGCATGCAGATCTTACCTACTCTACTAATTCACTGAAAAACAGAGTGAGTAAATATCAACAAAATTGTTGAGTGAATTCACAGGTTTATAAGTTGGTTTATTATACCCAGTTCGTTTTTAAATCTTTGACCTCCAGTCAAATAGTAATCAAATCATGATTATGTTGGATCGCAATCCAAAAGTAATAGTTGGAAAAACATTCCAGTAAGTATGTGTTAGAAAACATCTAGTGTAATCTAACAAATCGTTATCAACATTGTAGGAAAACATTCCTATATAAATCGTAGGAAACACAGGTTAATCCAATAATGGAAAAACATTTCCTATGTAAATCAGTATCGTTGGAAAGCCATATTTCCAAAATAATAGTTGTAATTTGTTGGGATAAACATAGACAGTGATCTCCCAAAGGCTAGCTAGGCCTAATGAGTAAGGTAACGACTCCTAGTGCTATAACCAATCCACGACTTGTGTTTCGATTTTGCCCTTGTAACAGTTTAAATTTACGCTCCTCGTTACGACCGTCGTCGCTGGGGTTGGTGCGACCAACAAGTTATAATAGTGGGAGGGCTGTCATGTCGATAGTACTATCCGTACATTAAGTGGCTAGAGTCACCTAGCTAATGGTTATAGGTTGCAAGCAGTGGGACTTCTGTGCACTACAACTACCTCTCGTAAACCTAGGTCCGTACCAAGATTCGTTGTCATGTTCCCAAAAGAGTTATGAAAATCACTTTATAATAAACAGTGTATAGAGCATGAAAACATTTATATAATCGTAGCAAAAGCATTTGCTATGTTTTTCACCCCAAGTTTAGAAGCAGTAAAAACAGTAAAAGAGGAGTTGTGAACTCACTTTAGGTGTGGTGACGTGAGAGCTAGCAGATCGCAGTAAATGTTGCCCAGGTAGAGTCCCTTAACGTCGTAAACGCAAGAGATGTACTAACATAAGTACTTGATGGTTTGTCAAATTATGCTAATGATTTCAATTGTTTTGAAAGATCGTTTGAGTTGAAATGTGTACGATTCGTTGGTGATAATGTTCTGAAAATAATTAGTGTTTCTCGAATTGAAAACATTTATTTTGTGATTTATAATGGTGCTCAATGTTGTACACGAGAGTTATGTAGTTGGTTGTCGCGCGTATATGTATATATATATATATATATAGGTAGATATATACATATATAAATAGTTTGTTTTGTTGTATATATACATATAATGTCGTTGTATATATATAATTAGTTCGTCGTATATATATAAGTATGTATGTATATATATATCATTCGTTTCGTTGTATATATGTATATCGTTTGTTTCATTGTATATATATATAATTGATTTCTTCGTAGATATATATATATATATATATATATATATATATATATATATATATAATTTATTTGTTGTTTAAATATATATAGTTTACGTTTTCATTTACTTATAATCGCAAAAATGTCATTTTTGGTTTCTCACATATTGCCATTATTTTTGTTCGAGTCTCATAGTAAAATATTTAAATTATTCGTTTCGAGCCAAAATCTAAAGTTTTACATTTCGTTTCACGTTTTTCGTACCGAGGCTCGTTTTCAGTTGACTTGGTCAAACGTGTTTGGTTTGACCCGAAACTTTTAGGTAAGTCTTAAATATATTATTTGAGCTCGGGAAAATTGTCGTTATGTTTTATAGTTGCCTCGAAAGTGTCGTTTTCATTTCGTACCCAAATCAGTCCACAATTTCAGTTTTTTTCCAGATTTTCGGTTCACTTTCGAGCTCGGTTTCGTGAGTCAAAACTTATCGAATAATTCCGAAATTTTTACACAACATTCCTACATATGTTAACTACTTCCAGTATATTTTTCATGATTTATAGGCATCTACAACTCCTTCAATAAAATCGTGACTAAGGGTGTTTCCAGAACCCGTTTTTCACGACCTTTAACTACAAATCAGTTAATAACACAAAATCGGTGTATTTTCAAGAGAAACTTACATGAAAGTTTTTTCTAACAAACATACGAAGGTTTTTCAAGTAGTTTCACACGTTTTTGTTACTCACACGATTTATTATGATTTTTCTAGCAACCAACCAGAATTTGTCCAGAAAGCAGTTTTGCTACAAGCTAAGTTTTCTTAGTTTCTCGTTACGTTTTCGTGTATGATCTTTCAAAGTATGAACTTATAACATGTTAATGAGTAAAAAACATACAAAATTAGTGAAGGAAGGATAATCCTTACAAATCTTTTAAAGATGGAATGAAAATGATGATGCTAGGTGCTTGTTTCCTCTTGTTTCCTTGCAAATCAAAGTAGATGATGATGGTGGTTGTGGGTGGATTATGATGGTGGTTTGCTGCTGGTTTTCTGCTGTCTTTGGGGCTGGAAAAAGCCACGAGAGAGAGTGATTGGAGTGAGTGAGGTAGAGAGTAAATGATGAATGAGTTTTAGTGTAAGAGGGGTGTTGTGTGTTCAAGTAGATAAGTGAGAAAGAGGTGTTTGGTGGCAGATTTTTATAGTCAAAAGAAGAGGTATGGTGCCTCAAAACCTTGTCCCCTCTTTACACACTGAGTATTAGATATTTTGGTGTTTAATTGGTAAATCGCGATTAGTATTTAAACGTTGTTTAGTTTAGTTTAGTTAACGATATTTAAACGTTAATCGAACGCGGAGTATTATTATAAGTCTAATACTTTGTTTTGTATTTTCATAATACTAGTTATGTTTTGTTTAGTTGTTAAGTTTGATTCGCATATTTTGATCGCATTTTTTTTTCAAATACAATGCGTATTAAAATCGTGGGCTTTGTAGATTTATCTCACAAAACAGTTTAATTTATTTTTCATAGGGAATTAGCGTAAGCTAATACATGTGTCTATTGGTAAATTTTACCGTAATTGGAGGAGTGTCACATCACGGGTGGCTGTCAAAGTACTTTATAGCTGTATGTACAACAGCTTCTTGAGTCTTCCGAGCAAATTGAGTTGGGGAGATATCCAAAGAATCAAACTCATCATTGTTTTGCAGCCTGAAAATGTAAAACACTAAACCAATTAGTCAAGTTAAGATAAGCAGGTGCTTATAGATGTGTATGGTTAGTTGCGATTATCCTGATCTAAACTCGACAATTGGATATGCTCTGGTGTTTATGTGAACATGGCAACCAAAGAGGTGATCAGATACTTGAGGATTACCTATAATAAACATACTAAATATTAAATAAAAACATACACGTATGATGCGTCACCAAAACATAAAGTATCTATTTAAATGCGATAAATGAGTCTTTAAAACGATGTTGTACTATGGTAGCGCTGAAACGAAACAAATTGATATACCTTTCATTTTATTAGTTTGTTGTGATACTAAGATCGAGATTACAAAACAAAATATATAATAATTTAAAGTAAAATAAATTAGGGACAAATCTCATGATAATATGAAATTGAAATTTACATCACACAATAAATAGGGTTAGAATTATGCATGTAGAATAATCGTTATATCAAAGTATACACAAAATTAAAGGGGGATGCGAAATTATTCATTTAGAACATATTAATTACCCGGGCATCCAAAAGGACCATTTCCATAGGGGGATGCGGAATTATGCATTTAGAACATATTAATTACCTGAGCATCCAAAAGGATCATTTCCATAGAAGCAAACTGAGTAGGATTGTGCATGTAGCTTTATTTCACAACATCAAAACTTTAACACGGATCTTCCAGTCGTCCTTGTCTCCGTTGATAAGATTCAATGGAGTGAAACCATCATTGACAACCATTGTCTTTTTTGCTGGTTATGTGATTTTGCATCGACGTAATACAAAAAATGAATGGATATATATATATATATATATATATATATATATATATATGTATTCATGCGTGGAATAGATATTTGTATTTATAGTGGTGTATGTTGAGTTTAAAATGTAAATATTGGAAGGAAACATTATAGTTGGACGATTTTAAATTTGAATTTCTTCCAAATGCAGAGAAGATCAAATCATTATCTTCTAATAACTGCACGTGAGATATTCTCTCTTTTTGAATGATTTAATTAAATTAAAATTTAGTATTTATTATTTGCTATGATAGATTAAAAGAACATGTTTAGTTGCATTAATACATTGTATAGTTAACATGTTCTTATTTTACATAACAATACACGATTAAAATTTAGCTGTAAAGAAATTAACACAATTATGAGTGCATATTTATATTAATTGATAAATATAGCTTTTAGTTGTAAAACCTACTTCCTGATCGTTGTGTGAATTTTTTAAAACCAATGTTTGAGATTTATTATTATTATATATACTATTTGACATTACATTTTTTATACACATATATGTAGTTTTATATATTTTATTTTATATATCTCAGTTACCTTGATAAGATTAATTAATTCCAAGTCTAGATATGCATTAGAATTTTAAACGGTGTGTGTATTGTGATATGTTAAGGTTAAGTGAATAAACCCCTAAAAGTAAGGCCGATTTTTATCGTTTCGAATAAAGTGGTCTTTTGAATTTGAAAAGCACGCCATAGTCTAATTTAGATGTTTTTAAATTTCAAATTTAAAAAAATTTGAACGGTTTAGTCCATCAAAAAAATAGAAGGTTAATTATGTAATTTTGCTAATTATTTAAACACATATTACATAAACAAATTTAGAAATTCAAATTAGTGGTGTAGATTATTTGTATTAATTCAATGAAGGGCTTGAATTAATTTTAAATGAATTAATTAAGAAATATTTAGGCATTTAACCTCCTCTTATAATAGTAAAAGGAGATTAGAATTAGAATTAGAAAGTTTATCATAATAATAATTATTATAATAATAATTATAATTATATGCCACGTCATTTCATTTCATTTTATCAGCATTTTGCAAGTGTAATGTTCCTTTATAAATATAATAAATAGTAGCTCACGTTCTGTAAAATTACTTACGTATACAAATTGTAGACATAACTATAACTAAATAGATAATAATAATTATTATTATTTATTAATTATGATTATAATTATAAATATATTAATACACTAGTACTAGGTTTAGCGGTGATGAACTCAAAGGATGTTTATTACACCGGATTTCAGGTTATGCTAAGTTTCGACGTCTTATAGCAAAAAAAATTCCGAAGTAATTATGTACATTACACCAAAGTTATTTCAATATTAAGCCAACTTAAATAAAAATGAACTCGATTTTAATATTATACCGCTCAATAATTTGCATCTCCCATATTCTTGGCATTTCTTATTTCTCATTGTAAAAATAAGTATAAATTATAATGTACTTCTTTGTACTTGTAGATTTTTTATGTATACTTAGATATGAGAACTATGAATAGACATTGATACCATATTAATTAAGTCTTAACAATTATGTTTTTCATTAACAATTATGTTTTCATCAATGAAGGAAGTTTAAATGTTTCATGTAATTAGAACGAGAAAAAAAAATACGAAAAATGAGTAGAAAAAAGTTAGCAATATCTAAAACAAAGAAGAAGGGAAAACGGGATAACAGTTGTGTTTTTCGAAATGATCCAAGTTTCATGTAATTGAAACAAGGGAAAAAGAAGTTGGAAATGGCTAAAAAAAAGAATGGAAAAAGTACAGAATACGGGACTCGAACACAACATGAAGACTTAGAAACAGAAGTGGTTGACCACTAGTCTAGGGCAACCATATATATAATATATATGGATTAGGGAAACTTTGGTGTGGGCAGTAGTCCACGTTGCTTACACCGTAATACCACTACTGACTAGATTCTATAGTTTAAGGATGAACATGAAATGTAGAGGAAAATGATGAAATTAAATAAATACGTCGATCAAGGGAAAGAATTAACTCGCATTATTGTTTGGGCACAAACAAACGTCAATGTACGGATAATGCTATCTTACCAAATCGAAAGCTCAATGTGATAAAGGTTGAAATATTGTGTTTGAAAAGTGAATTTAATACACGATTCAAGGTGATATATCCGGGGTTATAATCATACACCCTATTCTTGTTTTCAAACAAATACTAATTAATCACAATTTATAAATAAATACGAGTATATGATTCATATTTGTAGTAGCACACATACATCCTATTGCATTTTGGAGCGCACGCAATTGAAGCCCCAAAATTGAATGAACTCCACAATGCAAATCGTAAAAAATCTATGCATATATTATTTCCCGATATGAAGATTGGTTAGTTATAAGGTTTTGTATATTATAAAAGCATAATATTGTTTTTATTGTTGAAAATACGGTGTCCATATATAGGATGAATGATAATCAATATAGAATCTGGATATGTACTTCAGATCTCTTTGAACACTTTCAGATTGAAGTATTTCGATCATATCATACCTTGATTTAGACGAAATCATCAATCGGATAATTCAAACTAATACTCTTGATTCTAGGCACTTGAAAACATGAGAATACGGAAAGATATTTGTATTGATTTGTATTTGTAATATCAAATACTATGATTGCATGGTCAAGATACGATCATAATAAGATCAAGACATCATCAAGATTGGTCAAGAAGCGTTTTACACACTCAAAAATGATTTATATATAGACGTAAGTCACTCATAGTGGTTACCTACGTATGATGGTAGTTACACATAAAAAAAATAATCATAATGGTTTGTGAAAAGTCGCAATTGTTCAACAAAATGCACAACTTTTTGTTTATTCCCGGCACTAGCATCACCGAATGAATATTCTTTCGGTCGGTATTGGTCATGTAATTTTCCAAACTGATTATTTCATAAAGTAAGGAGTTTCGGATGATATCGCATCTATTGGATAATGCTCCTACAAATCACAAATAAGATTGACTTCCATCATGTTCAAACCGGATTCATATAAGTTTATACATATATGGGTGTATAATTTTCCAAACTGATTATTCGTATCGTCTCACACAACTTTAATTATCGTCTCACACGACTTTAGTTTTCTTTTTTTTTCTTTCGGAAATGACAATCTCAACCGTCAACTGTAGTACGTATCTGCTAGCCGAGTATGTTTCTTCTCTAGTTCTAGCAACGACTGTGTTAAATTTATAAGTAATGTCAATCTGATCCTGAAATTATTCTTGTAAATCTAACTTGGAATGTTTGTAGTTTCAGTTTTTATTATTGTTGAATCTTGAGGGACTTGCTGGTCATATTTAAGAAGTTAAAGTGAGTAATTTGTTCAAACTGATCACTCATTAACAATAACAAGAATATATGAAATCAACGAACCTTGTGATCTAAAGATTTATCCGTCATCACCAAAAAAAAATATATATATTGTAGTTGAGATCACATGAACAGTTTCCCATGTCAGATGCCCCTGATGACAACCTTGATGCATATTCTTGATTCTACAAATATTATGGTTTATTATATTTATTACTTAATTTATTTATTTATGTGAAACACCGTCCTTTTATAAACAAGCCATCTATGCATAGAATTCGGTATGATCACAAAGCTACGTCACTGGTAAAATAATTTAGTTTAGAATATATATGTGTACACAATATTATTTTTATAACTATTTTGTATGTCAGTAAGAGTAAAAAAATAATGTATGGATTAATTAAATCTGTGCAGTGTTTCTGACCAATAGCAGATACAGCGAATGGGTAGATCACAGATTTAATTAAATTAAACACAAGTTAAGCATCGTACGAACCAATAGTGTGAAGAGAAAGAAAGCCGCTGAGCAATTTTGTCCAAGTTAATCAAATAATAAATTTAATTAATCATATAAAATAAAATTATAAATGTAAGGTTTAGATCCAAGCCTTTGAGCTTTATGAAGTCCACTTTTGCCCCTCATGGTACCAAGCAAATTTCAAAACCTTTCGAACTTGAAACAACCTCAAACTAAATGTTATATTTTTTGTTTATTTTTTTTTTATATATTAGACGTTCCAAGTTATGTATATCAAATTAAATGAGTAAAGCAGTACCCATAGTTGGTAGACTACCTGTAGTTGGTAGATTCTTACGAGTCACGAGTCAACTGTTATAAAAAATTCAAAAAACAAGACGACTCGAATCCAGACTCTTAAATACTACTTTTCCGAGGCATGTCTACTCGTGATTCTTACGAGTCAGTAAATCAGCACCGTTTTTAGTTAATATCGAAAAAATTATAATAGAAAAATAATTAACTAAGAGTTTTTTTGAATTAAGCAATTGTGGTTGTCGCAAGTCAACAAGTTCACTATCGACCCTCGTACTTCTCTCTTGTCTTGAAAACAAAAACCTTATACATTGAGTGTTCCTTTGAGTGATATTTTAAAAACATTGTAGATACTATGAGAAGTCATGATTAATTAAACGATTAAGGGGTTAATTACTTATTAAGAAGTCAAGTTCTTACGATAGTATCACTCACTCGATTACAATGCTTAATCTCAAATTCCATCTTTTAAAATGTACATAATAAATATATACTATTCATATTAGTTTATTATATGATCTAATTTTTAGATTGTGTCAACATTTACTATTTTCCTTAAAGAAGTAGGATCAGTAAAATATTTTGATACTTATTGGTGTCTAATTTTATGCATGTGAGTGTGTTATGACTTTTGCGTAGGGGTGTTTGTTTGGATGGATCAGATTAAATCTTATCCATTAACATGAATCCATTTAGATGTTGGTTCTCAAAATGTGAATCTGATCCATCCAAACAAATATCGAATTCGAACTTAACCGAACCGAACCATATTACTATTTGGATGGATCGGTTTAAACCATTTGATTTTTCATTGACTGCATTAGGGTATCATTTTGACCCGTGAAAGGGCAATGTCACAACCGATATCAATGGCTACGTATTGTCATTATGCGTTGAGGGTTTATTAGGATGTGAGGTTAAGTTTTTATATCAAACTTAGGATCTTAAGTTATCAAGGATACATATTAACAATATCTATTATATAATAAGGTTATATATAAATATAAAATAATCAGACACATATTTAATATCAATTTTGATAGATAAACCAGAGTATTACATATACTGTTACTACTATTCGGTTTATTTGGACTATTTGATTCTGATAATATTAACCAAAACCAATGCAAAAATCAAAATACTAATTTGGTTTTTGTCCGATCCGATCCAAAAAACCAAATTGTCCAATCCGAACGATCTAATGCGAATAGACCATTTGGATAATGCGGTTATATCCGAATAGTGAACACCCCTTTTTATGAGTCGAGTCACGAGTTAAAAAACTATAATTTCAAGTCACGAGTCGAGTCACAAGTTGACAAGTTAACAATACCAAATAAACCTTATTTATTGGATAAAGAAAAACTAAACTGCCTAAAAAGCACATTATGTAAAAAGATAAGGGTTTAATTGTAACTATTTGAAAAGGGAAAGTGTTTACTTTAATGGGGTCTATCACATTCACATAAACCCTAATAAATGGAGTATTATGACAGCAAAATTGCAGCAAATCCTTTCAGAAAGAAAGAGAAATTATAGAGATAGAGCTACACGTGCATACTAACACACACAATCCCCAATAGAAATTGAACAAATAGATACAGTGTATGTATATTTTAAAATGTGGTTGAGTAATAAAAATGAAAGCATTGCCGGGAAATGGGGAAAGCAACAAGTGTGTATGTATGTATGTACATGTTTTTGGTAATTTTAATTTCATATGCAGATATGAGCCTTCAAAATATCCATCAATTTTAAACTAAACCCTCATTCTTACTCTATCTTTTCTCTCTTTTTATTAAACAATTTCCCCTGATCATCAAATTTGAGGTCTAACCCACCCATATTTTGATAAAAGATTTCAACTTTATTATAAGTTTGTTGGATTTACTGTTGCATTAAGTGAAATCAGGTGTTAGTTGATCTGGGTTTTACTGCTTTTTGGTGATTAAGCTTTGGATCTTGTGCATTTGATGCTATAATTGATATTGATGATTTGGGGATCAATTGGGGTACTGTTGCTGTTGCTGTTTTTTTATACAGGTTAACTAGGAGAAAAAAGAAAAATATATACTTGGTTTACCTTTTGTTGTATTGAATATATATGGTATGATATATGATCTGTTATGTACTTATGTGTCATTATAGTGAATTAGGATCTGTGTGTATATATTTATCCTTGGAGATGCTTTCTGATTCCAAAGGAGATTTTTTATTCCTTTTATGAATCTTTTCATTTTATAAAAAGAAAGACAGAAAAATATCCAAAGAACCCAACGTGTTTTTTTTAGATATTGGGTTTTATACAGTTTATAAGTTATTAGATCTTAGAAGTGTTGTTTTGGTGAAGTTACAATGGCTGATTGTGATAACATGTGTTGCCAATGTGAGATGAGAGTTTCTGAATATTGTAAGCATTGTGCTAATATTGAAATCACACAAAAATTTGGGGATGGTAAAATTCATCCTTCTGATTCACCCCGCGAAAGCCCGGAACCACCTTCTCTGAATTGTATTGGTGATAGATTTGATAGGCGGTCTCTGCAAGCAGTAACCGTTCGTCACTCCACAGCCAGGTATAAATCTTGATGGAAAAGTGTTATATTTTTGAAGCTTGTAAAGCTGTATACATACATTAGACTTTTGGATTAAGTTTGATATTTTATTTTGCACTCTTAACCCCTTATTGTAAATTTGTGAATTTATCTTGTTTTGTATTGTAGAAGTGATGAAGATGAGGCCGAGGATTCTGCAAAGAACTTCAGTCCCTATAGTCTCGATACATCGGATGTAGATTCAAGTAGTGTTAGTACTAGACATGATATTAATAGTTTTTTGTCTGTTGGTTCGAGCCCGTCAGATAGTCCTTCTAGGATTCAAATTATTACGAATAGACTTAGAAACGGTATCCATTCGGATGATCAAGGAACACCAAGATCTTCAAATGACAGTTCGTTTGATCAAGAACGCTTGGCTGTTTTAAAAAGCCACGAACAAATAATTTATGATGATTTTTCAATCTTTAATGAACGATGTGAGAAATCACCTAAGCCATTGGACTTTGAAACAAATGATCGTATTTGGTTTCCTCCACCACCTGATGATGAAAACGAGGATACAGATAGCAATTTCTTTGCTTATGCTGATGACGATGATGATGAAATGGGAGAGTCTAGTGGTGTGTTTTCTTCTAGTGCAAGTTTAATGACTAATTCGCCGAAAAAGGATAGACAGAATGAGGAACACCACGAGCCGCTGATAACTGTTGTCCAGGGGCATTTTAGGGCTCTTGTGTCGCAGTTACTACAATCTGAGTTCAATTCAATGGAAACTTGGCTTGACATAATAACATCATTAGCATGGCAAGCTGCAAACTTTGTTAAACCGGATACCAGCCGAGGTGGGAGCATGGATCCCGGTGATTATGTAAAGATTAAATGTATAGCATCAGGAAGTCCTATTGAGAGGTATATAACTAAACCCTTTAAGTTTAGTTTGTGGTCTTTGGTAAAGATATGTAGTCTGCTGTTTTTATAATAGTGTAAACTTTACTCAAAATTCTATCGTATGTATGATACTTTCGATTATGTTCAATTTTATTTATCCGACCTCTTCTAACTTGCAAACTAGTGACGTGGCACTTGTTTTGATGACGGGGTGGATGATATGGCAACTTATAGTCTTATATGGCTGTCACATCAGCATAACATACGTGTTACCTTATGAAATAGTCATTGGATACATATTAAAGCATAAATGAAAGTTTGATACGTACAATAGAAACTTATAAAACGGGTAGATACAATAGAATTTTGGGTAAAGTTTAATACTTTTTCAGATGCTTAACCCAAAAATATCTTATGTTCCTTTATGCAGTACATTTATTAAAGGTGTAGTTTGTACAAAGAATATAAAACACAAACGGATGACTTCACAATACAAGAATGCAAGATTACTTATATTAGGAGGAGCACTTGAGTACCAAAGGTCTCAAGATCAATTATCTTCTATCGAGACACTAATTCAACAGGTTTGTTATTTTATATTGTGCTAAATCCGCTTGCTAAATCCGTTAGTATTTGGTTTGTGAACTTTTTTTCCCCTTAGGAAATGGATCATTTAAAGATGATTGTTTCGAGAATAGAGGCTCATCGTCCAAACGTGTTACTGGTAGAAAAGAGTGTATCTTCATATGCGCAAGAGTATCTTTTAGCCAAGGAGATATCTTTGGTGTTAAACATCAAACGGCCGTTATTGGAACGTATATCTAGGTGCACCGGTGCTCCCATAACTCCTTCCATAGCTCATATTCCCACCACACGGTTAGGCCAATGTGAGCTTTTTAGATTGGAAAAAGTTTCAGAAGAACATGAAACTACCAATGTAAACAAGAAACCACTGAAAACTTTAATGTTTTTCGAAGGCTGTCCTAAACGTTTGGGTTGCACGGTAAGATCCCGGTTGTTTTTTGAATATCTTTAGCAAATTTTTCTCATTTGTTTTTAATCTGCGACGGGTTTTTATAGGTGTTGCTAAAAGGTTCATCTCGTGAAGAATTACTGAAGGTTAAACACGTCGTTCAATATGCAATCTTTGCAGCCTATCATTTGTCTTTGGAAACTTCATTCTTGGCTGATGAGGGTGCTAGTTTTCCTAAAATGACAGTTAAGCCGTCACTGCCCAAACCAGAAATGATAAATGCTGATAATTCTTCAGTTTCACCACCATCAGAAGTTACAGATTCGGTCATACTTATCGAAGGTCAAAGCTTTTCCCATGTGGAGGACAGAGATGTTGAAATAGTTTCTAATTCATTAGGCGATGATCTCGAAGCAAACGTAGATCAACAAGTGATACACGTTGAAAGAATTGACGTGATTGATGCCCCGGACGAATTTTATTCAGCCACCGATAATAATCAGAGTATATTAGTATCGTTTTCTAGCCACTGTGTGTTGAATGGAATTGTGTGTGAACGCTCTAGACTGTTGAGAATTAAATTTTATGGCTGCTTCGATAAACCACTAGGGAGGTACCTTCAAGATGATTTATTTGATCAAGTAAGTTCGATAACCATTCTACGATAATCTTTTCCTTCATTTTGATTTATAAAGATCGAAGCGTTACCATTGTTTTTTCATGGACTTCCTTGCATATACGTATACAATTATTCTTTCTTGCATTTGATTTATAAATATCAAATCTTGCATTTTGACGGGTTTGTTTTTTTAAATCTTTTGTTAGACATCATTGTGCCAATCTTGTAAAGAACCTGCGGAAGCACATGTGACATGCTACACTCACCAGCAGGGAAATCTAACGATTAATGTTAGACGGATTCCGTCACTAAAGTTACATGGAGAAAAAGACGGAAAAATATGGATGTGGCATCGTTGTTTGAGATGCAACCACTTAGACGGGATCCCTCCCGCTAATCACAGAGTTGTCATGTCTGATGCTGCTTGGGGACTCTCGTTAGGGAAGTTTCTGGAACTTAGTTTTTCGAATCACGCAACTGCTAACCGTGTTGCTAGCTGCGGGCATTCTCTTCAAAGAGACTGCCTTCGATTCTATGGGTAACGATCTTTAGCTTATTTCGAAGTCAGTACACATGATTTTGCGTGTGCGTGATTAATTAAATTATATCTTTTGCTGTAGCATGGGTGATATGGTTGCATTTTTCCGCTACTCTCCAATCGATATTCTTTCTGTGCATTTACCTCCGTCCATTCTTCAATTTGGTGACCATATTCAACAGGTTTGGTTGAACAAAGAAGTTGCAGAGGTGCATATATTTAAAAAGTAAACTTTGTGACGTTTTCTATATCAACGTTGTTATGTACTTAACGTGTTTTGCTTTTCGTTGTCAGCTTGTGTGCAAGACAGAAGGTTTGTATGAAGAGATACTTGATGTGCTAAATGGGATTGAATCAAAAATCGAGTTACCCGATTCAGACGAGTTAAGTAATCATGTCATCGAGTTGAAAGATCAGCTGATCAAAGAAAGACTTGAGTACATTGTAAGTCGAGATACATCTTGTTAAAGTGATATTCGGGCTGTGCTTAATTTCTTATGGGTCAAATGGGTTAAAAAAGTTTAGCTAAAAAAGAAACGGGTCTATTTGCCATTTTGCCTCAGCTAATGGAACCTAACTCCCATGTTTACATATTAATTTTCAATTTTTCTATTTTGTTTTGAAAAGGATCTGCTTCAATCTTCTGGTGAAGAGATTGACGTGTTTGAACTAAACCGTTTGAGACATTCGCTCGTGATCGATATTCATTTCTGGGACCGAAGAATCTGCTCACTAAATCTTTATAATCGGAGTTCTAATTTAAAACCGGCTCATGATGCTGCATCTTGGAGAAGTGATTCCATTCCGGAAGATGCCATTTACGACTCAGAATTGAATCAAATCGACCCAAGTGAAGGTTCCGATACTATTTCTGACTCGTTATCAGCGTCTTTCGATCTATGCAAGAACGATGAACTACAAAAACATATCGAACAAACAACGTCACTAGAACGCGCCCCGTCAGCCGCATCCGTTCTATCGGATAAAATCGACTCAGCTTGGGCTGGGACTATGAATTTAAGCAGTAACCCGCATCTCAGTCGACTATCCCCGTCACCTGCAAGAGTATATTCTTTCGATTCTGCAATCCGACAGCAGGAACGAATCAAGAAAGGGTTGCCGCCATCATCGTTATATCTTTCAACGCTTAAATCGTTTCACGCGTCTGGAGATTACGTTCATATGGTTAGAGATCCCCTGTGGAACATTCAACGAAGGAGTTATTCGCAAGCCATTCCCGGTGATGATAATAAGCTCGATTTCACTTCGTTTCTTTCGTCTTCTTCTTTTCTTCCGGAAGGTGCACGTTTGATGATTCCAAATGGTGGTCAACGGGACATAGTCGTTGCGGTTTATGACAATGAGCCCACTAGTATAATCTCATACGCACTTACTTCTAAAGAGCATGAAGAATGGGTCACTGATAAAGCGAATCTCAGTTCAAACGGTTCGGCAGTTTCAAATGGGTCAGCTTGGCAGTCTTACGGTTCGGTGGATCAAGACTTTCATTATGGAAGCTATGGGTCAGAAGACCCTTCAACCGCAATCGGGCCAATGTTCACGGATCGAAAAAGTTCTAATCATTTAACAATTCCGTTTGAGGATGAATCAGGTGCTGATGGGAAGGTTAAATTCTCGGTGACGTGTTACTATGCTAAACAATTCAATGCTTTAAGAGAGCGGTGCTGTAATGAATTGGATTATGTTCGTTCATTGAGCCGGTGCAAAAGATGGAGCGCACAAGGAGGGAAAAGTAATGTTTACTTTGCCAAATCTTTGGATGAAAGATTTATCATTAAACAAGTCACGAAAACAGAACTCGAATCTTTTGAAGAATTTGCACCTGAATACTTTAAATATTTGACCGATTCTTTAAATTCGGGAAGTCCAACGTGTTTAGCCAAGATCATGGGAATCTATCAGGTTCTTTTCCTATTTCTTTTTAGCCCAAATTGCTTTCTTATAGAAACTGACTGAAAGTTCGTCAATTTTTACGTGCACTTTGTTTTTTTTTTGTATCATTCTTATGTTATTATGCTGATGATTAAAGGTATGATCAAACAGGTGACTGTGAAGCACTTACGGGTGGGAAAAGAAGCGAAAATGAATGTCTTGGTGATGGAAAATGTGTTTTTCAAGAGAAACATTTCTCGAGTTTATGATCTAAAAGGCTCTTCAAGGTCTCGTTACAACTCAGATACAACAGGAACAAACAAAACACTACTCGATATGAATTTATTAGAGGCGCTACGTACAAATCCCATCTTTCTTGGAAGTAAAGCAAAACGAAACCTCGAAAGAGCTGTTTGGAACGACACATCCTTCTTAGCAGTAAGTTCAACGTTTCAAATTCGTTAGTTTCATTCTAACCGTATGATTCTTTCCAGAAGTTAATTTATATAATGCATCGTTCTGCAGTCGATCGATGTGATAGATTATTCATTACTAGTTGGAGTAGATGAAGAGAAGAAAGAACTGGTTTTGGGGATCATTGATTTCGTAAGACAATATACATGGGACAAACATTTGGAAACATGGGTGAAAGCATCCGGGATTTTAGGTGGGCCCAAGAATGCTACTCCAACTATAATTTCTCCAAAACAATACAAGAAAAGGTTTCGAAAAGCTATGACAAGTTATTTTTTAACCGTACCCGATCAATGGTCGTCATGAACATTCATAAAATGGGAGTTTATATATAGAACATAAATAATAATTGGTTGTTTTTGTAACTTGGGGTTAGAATTTACCCTTTGATAGGTTAAAGTTTGTATGCAAATGTGTACAAAGGTAGAGGTTGTTGACAATTTTTTTTACTATTGAAAGAAGTTGGTTCACGGGAACTCTCTTAATTAAAATGAAACTTTTTTAGTTCAAAATTGGCTGCTTTTCTATTTTGTCCTTTATTGCACATGTATAGATAGATTGTATAGCCTTTGTTTAAAGCCACACATGAAGAAATTTTTTGAAGACTTTTTTAGGGATAAATTGTCCTTTTTCTTTAATTGAATTACATAAACATAAATGGACCCTCACTTTTGGTCTCTTCATATTTTGAATCTAGACGAGTTCTAAAACGATAACCTGAATCAAAACGATATTAGGAAGCCTCACTTCTAGTGAATTTCTTAGGTTAATTATTGAGGTGGTTAAGGGCAAAGTCGGGAACAGTCACCGGAATACTTTGGTTAGACCTCTTACATTTACATAAAAATAAGATTTGCACTTTTCAGATGACCTGAATAAAGAAAAGTTTATCGATTTGAAAAGAAAACGCGCAAAACATCCACACGTAGGAGTTGCGTAATTTAGCTAGCTTGCGTCCCACTTGATCGTTATCCTTGTTTTGCTTTACTTGAATTTCGTCTTAATATCTTTATCAGTGGTCGATTGATAGATAGAATATGCAAAAAGCTTTTGCCTTTACTTTAATTTCTCTTTTCTAACTCCATAATACAACTCCCTCTTTTATGACAAGTTTGGGCTCACCTTAGTTAAGTTTTCCTTTCATAACTTCTTGTAAACATAGTAAATGATGATAGCCCAAGTCATTATTGACCCATTACTAAAAGTCTAAAACCATGAATTAGGAGTATATATTTTTAGCCTGGAGAGATTGCTAAAAGGTAAAAGCTGTTTGAACAGCAAAAAATCCGTATATTCTTCCACAATATTAAAAAAAAGGTGTTTGATGAGTTTGCGTAGCAACTCTTTTGTTATTTTAGTGTTCAAAATTCATTTAGTTATTAATCGTTTGGAATGGATTGAGATCCTCTAATGTTCAATACAACATTAGAGCTCATGTTCCCTCACATGTAAAAGTTAAATGTATTATAATATTCATTTTTATGTTAAACTATGGGACCCAAATCTTTTACCTACGAGGGAATATGAACTTTAATGTTGTATTCAAACATGAGAAGATCTCAATCCGTTTGAAATTGCGTATGTCTCTTTTTTCTATTAATCAAGGTTTCACTTGATTGACATATCAATGATTTGGATATTCATTGCTTCTTAATTTTAATAGAAAACGGTTCCTATTAGGTCCGTAAATTTAACGAATCTAATTTTGGACATACCACATTTGGTCGATGCTCTCTTTCGAGTTCATTTTGTGACTGTATTCTATTTATAGAGGTATAAAAAGACAAAAGCGGATGTAGAAGAGGACATCTGCTATGTTAACCAAAATAAACAACCAAAATAGTAACCAAAATTCAGAAATTAAGATCTGAGAATACATCATGAAAAGTGAGATTACAAAAATTAATTCCACAGCACCAGAGAGCTATTTCAGATAATGTGAATATGTTTTTTATCCGACGTACTTGTGATTTCATTCTAAACCAACACTTATACTTGCTAAAATAAAACACTAAAGTATGTTAAAATGAGTGATTAATATTTATAAGTATCTTAAATCACTCATTTGAACATGCTTTAGTGTTTATTAACATTGTAACAAGTACAAATATTCATTCGAGGAAATCGCAAATAGAATGAGTAAAAAACTAATTCATTCTACAAAAAATCATATACAGGGGAATATAGAGACAAAAAAATGACTCTGCTTGGCTACTGTGGTGTTTAATTTGATGATTATTGTTCACATCCATGTATGTTCTCCCACAGTTAGTTCCTGGCTCACCGGTAGAAATCCAACTCTTTTCTGCAAAGCCAAATAATTAATTAATTATATTATATATATTTTTTAATTTCAGATTAAGTTAATTATATGATGACTATAGTCAAAACTGGATGAAATCCACGTAGAAAACTATGAAAAAGAAGATGTAAATAATTGATATAAGTTTGACAAATTATGTTTGAAAAAATAAAAAAAGGACTTGTTCCAGAGACACACCACCATATATGGCCATGCAACTACAAGACTTGGTAATTCAATTAACCAATAAATTAAACTACGACTAATTATATATACGCCTTTTAAACATAAAACACTTTATTAAATTAAATATCGCATTTTCACGTACATCAAAATTGATGTTATGAACTAAACGAACAATTTTGACTTAAAGATTGTGTTTTCAGAGTAAGCAAAGAAAAAAAAAAAAAAAAGTCAAAGCAAAAAACATGGCATGAAAACTGGGTCAATGGTTGTTACTGGGAGACCAGATGTTTAGGAATCATCACATGCAAATATAACGGATAAAACAAATCAAATTAGTTTTGTTAACGCACTCTTTGTCAAACATACTCGATTACGTTATTAGTAACTTATTTAATAAAAAAAATAACAAAAGTTATCACGTAATTACATGAATTAAAAGGTACGTTAACAAGCTTGGTCAAATTCATACTTCAAGTTACTAGTTTTGATTTTATACCACATAGAAAACTTCTATATTTTTCTATAAGATCCCAACTAAGCAAATATTTAACATTTTTTAAATATATCAACAATCATTTGTCACGTCAGCATTTTTAACATGATTCGTACAAATTACCATAGTCAGAGATTTATTAGCAATTGCAACAATGTTAGATCAAAATTGAAGGGAAGAGTTATTATAAAATCATTCTTTATGATAGGAACGGTTGAAACGATCTTTTTCATTTTTAATTTCGTCATGTATAAACTTTTTGCAAAATAAATAATACTAATATTGTTAGAATTTTATCCTCCTAAATATTAAATTGATTATATATAAAAAAATATATATATGATACACAACTTAAAGTTGTGTATCACAACTTTTGATGTGATACTGTGATACACACTAAATATTTTATAATGTATATCACATTTTTTTATAAAAAAATTATCTCATCTTAAACGACATAAAAAATAAAAATATGTATTTCTACCGTTCTCACCACAAGAAGTGTTTTTGTTTAAACGTTTCCCGAAAGTTCATATATATAGTATACTTATCCAACTAATCCATGCTGTGAGCATATAAATATAATTGTT
The DNA here is from genome assembly GCA_963930675.1 of Gnaphalium uliginosum. Taxonomy (NCBI): domain Eukaryota; kingdom Viridiplantae; phylum Streptophyta; class Magnoliopsida; order Asterales; family Asteraceae; genus Gnaphalium; species Gnaphalium uliginosum. Next base: position 19,490,871 of record OZ005681.1, read on the forward strand.
GTAAAATTCTTATACACACAAAAATTACGTATTAAGACAATTGTAATCTTAGTTTACAAGATATATATATATATATATATATATATATATATATATATATATATATATATATATATATATATATATATATATATATATCAATTTTACACTTGCACTTAATGTACCACTAGCATTGAGTTTTTTATAATTATAGTAATTTATCAAAGTAATACTATCATCTTTATAAAATAATTAATACTAGCTAGATAATACTTTTAAGATACATTAAAATAATAATTAAGGTGGATATGATGATGCTGTGAACACTTTTTGTAATGAGTTATGAACTCCAAAATGATCTCGATATCGACTCATTCATGCTTATCAAGCTGACATCTTTAATTTATATATTATTAATTAATTAAACATTAATCATCATAAATCATAAATAATACTATATGGACGTATTCTCACAAATAATAAATATAAATATATATAAAAGAGATAAAAGATTAACCCACGTACCCCACGGCCCTTATGGTTATCTCTACCACCATCATCATTCCACCGCACATGCCGTCTCTCCGCCGCCATATCACCACCACCGCCACCCTTCTCCATGCAATGTTTCATAATCTTTTCAGCCGCCTCAGTTTCATCCTTACTTTCCTTCATCAACCTCTCAACTTCAGCTTTAGGTAATCTTAACTTAACCCTCAAAGGATCCACACCACCACCACTTCCACCATTCTCCACCATAATACTCGGTGCTGCTTTCATATACGATAAATCCGAAGCCGATCTTCTAGCCAACTTCAAGCTTTCGAGCCGGTCTTTAGCACTCATGTTTATTCCTGACCTAACCCTTCTTGTGGCTTTATCATCTTCTTGAAGTTTTGGTAATTCGACTAAAAAATAAAGTCTTTTAGGTTTAAGGTCTTCTTGTGGCTCTAACGGTTTTGATCGAATACCGAAATGTTTCACGGCCTCAGAATCGAGTAATACGAGCCCCGGGTGGTCTTTGAGCACATCACGGGCGTTAACCGGTGTTTTAAACTTGATTGTTTCACCGTTTATTTTCATGACTTTTGTTGTCTTCGTTTTTGATCCTAAACTATTTCCCATTTTTTGTTGTTTTTAATATTTTGAATAATTTGAAAGATCTATTGAGGAAATGAGATTTTGGGTTAGGGGATGTAATTGGCTTTTTCCTTTAAAACCCTACAAAAGAATACAAAGGGGAATGGTGGGTGTGAGAGGGAATATGGAGGAATATATAGTTGTTTATTTCTTTATAAAGGTCAAATACTGAGTGCAATATTTTAAATTTATTATTATATAAATATATAAATAATTTCGATTATTTTAATAATGGATGCATGTTGAAATAAATAATCTATTTATGTTGTCTCATATTTTTATTTGGTAGATGTTGTTGGTATGATGTGTAAAGAAAGAAATGTGATAGGGAAGTAAATTATATGACAATGATAAAATGACAAAATAATTAAAAAGGTAATGAAACTTTGTACAATGTTTTTGGAACTGATCCGATTATGTGTATTTAATTAACAATAATTGTATTTATAAAGACAAATGTAGGGATATTCATATCTTGAAAATAAAAAGAAATAGTAATTAATTATTTATAAAGACAAAGATTGTATGTTAAAGTTTATCGAACCATGTAAGTATCCAAGTAGTAAATATATTGTGCCTGATAATATAATCTCCCTGAAACCTTAAATATATTAATTGTAGAAGTTGTAAATTGCAATATATATCGATCTGTAAAGTTTTGCGTTTCAATTGTAAATTGAACTTTACAACATGTGATAGCGATATTAATCTTATCGTGATGACATGACTAGCCTTTAATTTATTATATATATTAAAAAAAGCTAGTTAAATCATGTCTTTAAATAGTAATTTTGATATGTATAGTGGGGCATGCATGGTATAGTCTATAGTGGCAAATGGGAACAAAGGCATATTCAGTTTGAATTTATATCGAAGGTAGGGGAGGTGCAGGCAGTAAGTTGTTCTTTGGGTGTAAGTTAGTTATTGTTGCATGATTTTGGGTAAATTTTCAATCCCACTTCAAATTTTAATATTACGTAGTCGTGCTTAATCAATTTTAAGTCAATCTAAAGTTTTTAGTGCGTAAATTTCATCCACAAGTACGTAAGAGTAACCCGTTAATTACTTTAATTTGCTATTATGTATATATAAATTTAAATATATTGCATTCAACTACCCATTAACATTGTTGTGGTAAAGCAATGAATGAGTGGCGTCAAGTACGTGTTAACAACCTGAAAAGGTCCATTTTTTTTTTAAATAAAAATTATTTATTTATAGAAATAGTGTTAATTAACCAAACAGGGTAGTAAGTAATGACGTCATCCGTGATAGGTGGGGGTTGATGTTGATGGTGAAACGGTAATCACGGTGTGAACTTGAAAATGCGCAATAGATTCCGTTTATCACATATCTGCTCTTTGACTTTTCTATTTCTTTCTCAATCTTTGTACAGAGCAAAATGAATTTCAATTTTAAAAAAACATGATGTTAACAACTTCGTATCTTTCATCGAGAGTGAACTATTCTAAGTAATTATCGATGATACAAGCCTAATATCGTTAAATAAACAAACTAACGAGGAATATGCATAATTCAGTCAATCATGTCCACATACGATTTCATTAAAACAATTACATTAAAATCGTCAATGAACTTTCTCATTTTCTGCATCGATTGTTCTTGAGTTTTATAAGCTATTTTAATAGCTCATTTTGAAAAAAAAATCTTGCTAGTCGGTAGTTCAAATAGGGACTACTAAAATCGAATATTTTTTGAAATTTTGTTCATCAATGGAATAAAAATAGACTACTGACGAACAATTTTTTCAAAAATAGACTATTAAAATGACTTTTGGAATTTAAGAGATCGGTGACGATTTAAATAATTACCGAGCAATAAATAGAGTGATAATTCAATTAAGATGTTTCATCTAAATCTCTATTGGTCGTTTCATTGATTGAATCAAGATGTCCCAAGTATGTACGCACTCATATGTGGCATCAAATATTATATATGAATCACTATCAATACTGAAAAATGTTTTGTTTTTATAAATTCTTGACTAAAGAAGCACATGTACGTGGATGACCTCAAAAGTGTTTTTACATGTACGGTCCCGCCATCAATTTGGAAGACTTGGTGATAATTACAATTATATGATCCATTCTTATCTTTTAATTTAAGTTTTATAAACTACGATCGGATTTTTTTGTTTCAGAAATAGCCATGAAACCACCTCCAAGTCTATGTAATTCTATCAAATATTATGTGTGTAACGAGTTTTTTGTACTCGGTCGTCACTTTTACTCATGTCCTCAACAAAATTTATTCAACAAGTTAGGACTACTATTAATAGTATACTTTTCTTAGATTCAAATTAGAGAAAATTACTTATGTGAATAAATACATATATTTTGTAATTGTGAATTAGTCAAGAGTATTCTTTCAATTCCATCAAATTTGGACCAAATCGGTCAGATATACGAACTTCGATTACTACATGATAGATTACGTTAGTTCTTCCTCACTTGACCAATTAACGTAGTAGACTTGCTTTTTATGTTACACTAAAATGGATAGTTAGTTTATACAAATTCACCATTAATTATGAAGACCAGTAATGATAAATCATTAGTCACATTCAAAGCCAACAACTTAACGGTTTGCGAACATGAGGCCCGTGGGCTAGTTGATTGGTTACACCTAACTACCTAAGGACCCGTCAACAGACCATCCAGGGTTGATTATAAGGAAACTTAATTATTTTTAGAAGTTGCCATTTATCAAACATGCAATTTATTCATATAAAAGTTGGTAACTTTATTAGTATCTGCCTTATTATATTATAAGAAGAATTGCATCTAACATCCATTTTATACGTTAAAAAAAGTTACTCTAACTAAATGTATACTTTAGTTGTTACAATTTATTACATATTTGTTTAGTTATTTTACTTTTACTTTTAGGTGTGATTAGAATAAAATATTTGTTTGATTGAAATGAGAAGAATCGCGCAAGGTCTTAAAATTTGAAACTAAGAATTTCAAAATATGTGTTTGATAAAAACATAAATGGTAATCATATTTGTAGAATCAGGGCAGCATTCAAATGGTTTTTTAGGATAGTGATTCGTACACTATCAAATTTATCTTCGTACACTATCAAATTTATCTGTACGCCAGTTTTATATTTTGTGATATTGTACAATACAATAGTATACAACATATTCAATGATTTATGGATAAATTTGGTGGTGTACGAATCACCACCCGTTTTTTCAACCTACAAAGGGGTAAAACAAAGTATGTCTTCATTTCCTCTAATTTGGAGGTCTGATTTCAAAACCCCAAATAGGCTTACCTTCATTTGTTCAAATCCGTTCATCAACACATGTGGATGATTTATGGACAGATAATTTATCCGGCGTTATGTTTTTTGCAAGTGAGGTGGACACATACCATTGAAATATGGTACGGGGTCAGGGTATCCTCTAAATTACCATTTTTTTCATTTGTTCTAACCAGAAATCATAACAATAACTAACTCTTTAATCAAATGAATTACATCAAAGATTCAAATCTTTATCATGAAATAATTGACTACGAATGCTTATAATTCTTAACCAATCAAATTTGCTCAACCGATCCATAACCTTGTAACGATTATTCATAAACTAATTATCTTTAGTAAACTAAATACTGAAATTGAAAATTGATGTGCCAAATTTTGGTCATAATTTCGGTTCCATATACTAATCTGATGTGCCAAATTTGGGTAGTTTCAAGCCAACCAATTAGGCTTTCAAGTTTCAACATCTTTGTAAAAATAATAAGTCTAACAAACCATGTTTTCAAACTTGGGTAAAAATATGGAGTAGATGGGATTTGGTTTTGTCCAAAAAAGTACGAACAATTTCAAGAGTCATAAAGTTTTCTCTTCAACATGTTTTTTGTAATTTTTGACCTTCCAGTTCCTGCATGCTGGACTCAAGTAGTCATCAACATCCCAACCCAATGTTCACACACATAATCAGAAAACCAAGTTGTCTTAAAGTGATAATATCAGATTTAACATAGCACTTTTTGGTATAAAGATGTAACATATAGTATTTTCACACATGAATTAAGATAGAGCCTGCAAGTTCAACCCATATACTTATGAACGAATCAGTTGGTTTTCAAACAGAGCAAATCAAAACAGACTAGATAAAAAGAGATACAATTCGCATGGATAAAACATGTCAAATGAGCTTGAATGCATTTTAATATCACACCAAAATGATATACAATTGCCAATCATTTCCATAAATCCTAAAGATTGTCACAGATTCAGTTCACAAGTTATTCTCAATAATCCACATGAATATGTCAATCAAACAATAACAGTATCAATTGAATTTCATAAACACAAGAAAGAAAAAGAAAATACAAATCAAGCTCAAGAATCAGAAAATACAGTTACCTTCTTCCCTCGCACTTTTAACCTCAGAAAAAATCCGGCAAGTATGAAGATCAAGAATCAGATGAATAAACAAATTAGCAGGTTATTATGCAACGTTCACTTCTGAATGTTAAACTTCTCGAGACCTTTGAAGATGCTCCAACAACGATTTGGCCTTTCGTTTAGCCCTTTCCGACCCATTTTTAGCCAGTTCCATTAAAGGGATTACTGCACCGAGCCTACTTATGCATTCAAGATTTTCATTATCTCTTTTACATAAAGAAAGCAAGATTGATGTTGCGTTTTCTTTGTTTCTTGAAACTCCTGTTCTTGTAAGATCAATCAAAAGAGGTATTGTGCTAGCTCTAACTATGGCTGCTTTAGCTTCTTGATGGCTAGCAAGAACTGAAAGAATAGTCAAAGATTCATCAACCATACCACTACTCGAATCAGTCAACATTTTAAGAAGAACCAAAATGACTCCAGCCCTCACGGCTCTCCCTTTATTTCCTTGATAGATGCAAAGATTAAACAAAGCTGTTGCAGCATCTTTCTTTCCTCGATTGCTTCCGTTATCAAGAAGATTAACCAAAGCAGGAATCGCACCAGATGCACCGATTATGATTTTATTCTCGTTAGCAAGTGATAAGCTAAAAAGGGTCGCAGCTGCATTTTCTTTAGTTACCATTGTTCCAACTCTTAGTAGTTGTACTATCGAAGGTACCACATTAGCTAGCATTATAAGTCCTTTGTTGTTTTCATATATCGAAAGGTTAAGAATTGAAGTTACTGCATTTTCTTGTGTGATATTATCTTCGGATGTTAGTAAACTCACAAGTATCGGGATTGCTCCTGCTTCAGCTAAGAGTATTCGGTTGTCTGTGCTTCGTTTCGATAAAGATCGAATTTCGGCCAACGCTGACCTTCGTTCTTCAACTGACGGACTTGAAAGGTTCTGCACCAGTATTTCAATGGCTTGCATATCTTCACTTACATCACGAAACGACCCATCACTCCTTTTTAATCTTCTATTTGCTAGTAAATTTGGTTGCTCGATGTTATTATTAATACACCAGTGTGCGATTAAACTTCTTAGCACATAGTTTGGGGTTAGAGTAACGTTATGAAGCTTTTGTTGAGTTTTTGGACATGTTGTGTTCCCACAGTCGATCCATCTTTGTATATATGATCTCTCATAAGTCTGCAAGAAATCTTAACATCAAAAAACATGTAAAAGATCAAAAAGCAATGAATTTATTTGAAAATCTTGATCTACCTGTCCGGTGGAGATGATAACAGGATCCCGCATTAGTTCAAGAGAAATCGGGCAAAGGAAATCAACCGGAACCAAAGGAGCATCCACCTTCTTGGTTTCATCTAATAAAGATGATGTCTCAGATGATGCAGATGCAGTTTCCAATTGATAAACCATTTCAGTCTGTTTATTCCCTTCCGAAACACTTTCTTTCGATAAAGTTTCGACCTTTGTTTCTTCTTGTTCTTGTTGTTGTTGATTGATTACAATTGTGTTTTCTACAGGATGAAGATGTCTACCTAATCCCGAATTTACGGGTTTACCGTATCTTTCTCTTGCTCTTCTCAACTGACCTCTCACTAAATCAACCTAATAGAAAGTATTTATTAGAAGAAAAAAAATCGCCTGTTTCGAATTTTTACAAGATAGACATAATTATAAGCATAGTCTTACTTGTTCCTGAACTTCCTCTGAGATATCAAAATGATCATATGGGAAATTTGCCAAGGCTTTTTCCAGTTTCAGTGTAACACATTGGAATTGAAATGCTATTTTCTTTGCTGCTCCATCCTTTATTCAAAATTAACCAATTATTATTTATCATAAATTCGCAATTCAATTATTATAAAAATGTAAACTTTATTATATAAACTCACAAGGCACATTCTACAAAATAAAAATGAACTAATACAATTAAAGAAAAACATTATTTAACCAGACTAAACTATAGATATACAGAATTATATAGAATTGAGGATTGAAAGTTAACTTACCGGTGAGATCTTAGGATCAAAATTAGCTGCAATTGCGAGCAATTTTTTGGATGATTGAAGAGCAATAGTTAATTCTGCTAAACAATTTGAAGAAGATGATGATGAATTTAGCAATTCCAAATCGCCGTTGAAATCCCTAATATTTTCAAATAAATGCGATAGTAAAGCGATTCTTCTAGAAAGGTCTGTGCAGTGTTTTTTAAAGTCGCCGGAGAATCCGAAGGCGGAGGTACGAGCGACATCTCTGACGAGACGGAGGATCGATTGGATGGCAGCAAGGACGGCGGTGGAATCAACGCCGGCCATGGCTGTAAGTGGTGGTGGTGAATTTTGGTGTTGTGTGTGTGTAATGCAGGCCACTAAGAAAATGAATAAATGATGAAAGATTGGGGTTTTATGGAAATATAAGTCATTATAAATATAATAATGACTTTTTAAAAGAAAAAAAAAATACATATAATCGGGCGAGAATCTCGGTGGAAGATGAATTATGCAAGTATATTTGTTTGTGAATATTTGAACTTGTAGCATACCGGTGCAAAAAATAATAATTTTCACCCACTTGCATTTGGTTAACTTTAATACATTATTAGTACAAGATTAAGTTTTATTACGCTTGTAAACTAATCGAACGAGTACATGTAACATGTTCGAGTATTTAGTAAAAATTCTTACTTTTTTCATCAACAAAACTATTTTGTTCGTGCTCGTTCGTTAACGTATGAAACGAACATAGACGGCACAAATGAACACATGGGAACATGCATGTATCTGTTACATGTTTATTATCTTAAATCGTCGACTCAATAAGAATATTGTAGCTCCGACGCTGCTATCTAGAGGTGCGGGTTTAGAAAATCTCAAAAATGAGTGTTTTTTTCTTATCTATTGCCATTACATCTCATACTCAAACCCATACATAATGTAATTCATATATGGTAATATACCAAACGCCATCTAAGGATTGATTTGAAAAAAATTCTTTTTTATTTATAGGGAATGGTATAGACTACAGATACGATATAGATGTGTGTTGACAATGTAAGTGTGTGAGAGAGATAATTAATGAGATAAAAAGAATACAGTTGTAAAGGGGAATATATGTGAGGAGAAGTGCATTGTGGTGATTTATGTCGATCTCCAATTATTGGATGAATGGTTCATTGGCTCTTCTTAGTAAACCACATACATATATACATACATGTTTTTATTTTTAAACCAAAACTTTTATTACTACTTTAAATTTTAAAACCGCAACCATATATATATATATATATATATATATATATATATATATATATATATATATAAATCCAACACTATAGTATAAATAAAATGCAAGTATATTGTATCGAGTAATTAAACAATGCTCCACTATGTGTTTTCTCCCTCTCTCAAAAGTAAATATCCCCCAACAATTTATTTGACATTAAAATATTTTATATTAATTTGTATTCAAAAAAAGTTTAACTGAAATCTTATACATTAAAAAATAATTTATTGAATACTATGAGTATAATGTAAAGTTTAATGATTTTTTTCTTAAAAATTTACTAGACAATTTGTTTGGAACAAAAAAAATAGTAATCTAGAAAATTAAAATGGAACGGTGAGAGTATGAATTGTAAGAGCACAAGGAGTGGGCACCGTTTTGCATCCAGAACACCATCGGACGGTGTTTTGCCACTCCGGAACGGCGTTTGGTGCAAAACGCTGGTTTCCGGCCCTTTTATAATTGATTTTTAAACGGTTAGATAAATTATTATTTTTTTAAAAATAGCCGTTGAACGGCTAGTCTTAAAAAAAATCATTTAAAATACTCCTATATATACACATACAATTCATATAACAAATCATACCTCATTAGTTACATTTTTCTATTCAATCTCACTCATAAATACATATAAAAAAAATATGTCTTCAACTTCTTCTTACGACGATGAAACGACGTTCAAACTCATCTCTTTAGGTCTTAAATATCGCAATGAAGTTTTAATTCCTTGAGAAGAGGCCGAAAGTTTCAATCAAACATAATCGAAACGTCATTATATATACCGTGATCGGGTTTTGGCACACGAAATAAAAAAGATCGATGGTAATTTCTGAGTCTTGATGTGTTAATGATCGATTACTTCGGAAAAAACGCGAGATACTACAAATCACTTTTCAAACGTCGCTTCCATATGAGAGAACGACTATTCCTCCGAATAGTTGAAGGTATAACTAATTACTCAGTCCAACCATACCCGATTATTTTTTATATTTTCAGCAACGACCCGATGCATTTGGTGTTCCGGGTTTTCGCATTATTTTAAAAGCGACATCTGCAATACGTCAATTGGCATACTGCACATCACCGGATGCCTTTGATGAGTATTTGCAAATGTCGGAAAGAACATCACGTGAAACTTTACAAAGTGTATAATTGATTTATATTCTAACGTATAGATGAGAGAACCTACGTCGGAAGATATACAACGTTTGTATGCAAAACATGAAAAAATTAATGGTTTCCTGAGAATGTAGAATGTATGCATTGGACTTGGGCAAAATGTTCAAATGCATGGAAAGGGAAATACACACGGCGATCACGGGTATCCAACGATTATGTTTGAAGTCGTTGACTCGTACGACATGTGAATTTGACATGCATACTTTGGGGTTGCGGGGGTCGAATAATGACTTAAATGTCCTTATTCATATCCATTGTTCAACAACTTGCAAAATAATTCCGCTTCCCAAATCCCATATCAAATGGCTGATGTAGATTACGAAAGAGGGTATTATATCTTGCTGACAGAATATATCCGACATGGGTATCGTTCGTTAAGGGCTTTTCAAGTGTTGTTGATTCAAAGAGAGTGTATTTTACTAAGGGAACAAGGGGTGCCAGAAAAGATGTTGAGTGAACATTTAGTGTCCTCCAAGGCCGTTGGCATATATTACAACAACCGGCAAGAGCTTATAGCGTAAACACTATAAAACAAATCATGTATACTTCCATCATATTGCATAACATGATTACGGAAGACAATGGGTTTAATATTGCCGAGAATGAAGAGTATTAAGTACCGGTTGATAATATACAAGGTACTTGAATCGAGAGGTGCGACACATATAGGAGAAAAATCAAAATATTACGCGATAGAGACATGCATAAGGGACTTAGATCCGACCTTATCAAGCATCTTTGGAGAAATCATGAAGCGAGGCATCCCCAAGAATCGTTTGTTTTTGTTTGAAATTGTTTGTCTCTAATTATTATGAATTTTAAATTATGTATTTTTAGGACTTGTAATTTTTTTTTAATGAATGTTATATTTTATTTAATTTATTGTGTTATTTGTTTTAATTTATTTAATTATTTGTATTAAAAAATAAAAAAATAAAAACTCCAAATCACTTTTTTTCACTCATTTACTTTTTTAGCCTTCAGTATTCTTCTAGAACATTGTGTTTATAGTGATGGTGTTACAACTTATAGTGCTCTAATTCATTAAGTTCGTTTTAGGATTATGGTAACGAAATAATGAGTCAACATTGATATCAACACAACTGACAAATGTTCGAGAGTTGTCCATATCCGGTTCATCCTTCGGAACAAGTCAAAATACTCCATAACAGTAAGAAATGAATATATATAAAAAGAACAAATTAATTAATTAAAATACAAAATAACAACTGTACACATGATTTGGGGGTGGGGGGGGGGGGGGGGGGGGGGGGGGGGGACTGCAAAAACAGAAGTCAAACCTTTTATTTAAAGAAGAATATGAATATTGTTTGTTAAGAAATTAATTAATTGAATGTTACTTAAACAATAATAATACTAGTACTATTATGTGGAAGTAGTCCATGATATCCTGTCATAAGAATGTTTCCATGAAGGTGAATCGGTGGTGGTGGAGAGATTCTTGGTACAAACTCTTTAGCATAATGTACAACTCCCACTCATTGATTCATTGACAACTTGGCTCATCATTGTTGAGGACACCTTGACGTATGTGGCAAAATGGATATTATTGTTTGCAATAATCGATATAAATTATGTGTAATTGGGTTAATTGAATTTGTTACTATTAATCATAAATACTCACATTTGAAATGTGATATCTAATTGGAACAAGCATATAGCCATTAACATTTTAACACAATGTCATGTTCTTAATTAACTTGTAACCTTTTGACATTCGATACCAGATGCAGAGTCAAATAAAAGTTAGGGGTACTGGGTACCCCTACCTACGTATCCATTTGCCATGCGAAATATGAATTCTTTTAAAAGTATTGATTTTGCTGTTATTTTTACGGGTCTAAACGAGTTGGGATATTGGTTCGATAAATGATTAGCTCGCTTTGTTAGTTATTTATTGAAAAATTACTAATTAGATCGTTTTTATTTATGAAATCGTACATGTTAATAAAGAAAATTATTTATTTAAGACTACAAAAATAACTTGTATTACAGGTCATTTTAACTTTTGAATCCACACTAATGTATACATGTAAACCAAAAATGAACAAGAAAAGTTAGTTGGATCGCAATAACACGTTACGCTGTCTTGTTACTTTTTATATTTGGTTACATAAATTAACACGTAGATTATTATGGGCAATAAATAACGCGGGAACAAACTTTAGGATCACAGCTTACCATGCATATTCATTTTATTCATGGCCAAGTATTGTTGTTGCTTTTCTTATTGGATTTATAGTTAGTGAGTTGTCAATTTTGTTTTCTTTCTGCACTTTATACTTTCATATCAGAATATTACTACTATTAAAGATTTAACCTTTTTATATTCTACGTAACACAACAACTTGAAAACGAGTACAAAAAATTATTTACTAGCAATAATAAAGTCTAAACAGTATATGTACGTATTAAATACATTTTCAATATAAAAAAAGTGTATGTTAATTGTCAAATTCATATATTGAATACTTTAATGAATAGTAATTAGCAGCATGTGTGCATAAGGTTCATGTTTTTGTTATTTGATTATTTTTATTCATTGATTATTTTGAAAAGGCTACCGGATTGCTCACCATTTTTATATTCAAATAGTTGCAAAATCTAGAATAATTTCTCATCGAAGATGCTTATACGTCCGTTATAATAAATAAGGTTGTCTTTAATTGTATAAATTGTACTATATTTAATTCACTGCATGTTTTTTTTAACGAAAGGCCGAAGACGATTAATTTTATTCATAACGGTAATCACTCATCAATGTTGAGGTACATTCAAGTGGAAAATAAATCTACGGATTACAATAGTTACTAAAATATTGAATGAGCATTCAAGCAAAACATACAATATGTATAAAATTAACCCAAAATGTTCTTAGGTAGATGGTAATCTATCACAATAAATCCCTGAATTAGATGCTTCTGCAGCAGTTGGCATAAATCTAATACCTTCAACACCAAGTGAAAAATAACTACAAACAAAAAAATCACCTTAATAATATAAGGGGAAATTTTGCATCAGTAAATTATGCAAATGTTAGACTTCATTGATGGAAAGATTATCAAGATGACATTGAAGATTTTTGACAAACCAAATCTGTTTCTTTGTCAATTTCTAGATCCGATTGTAAGAGACTTTTTGAATTACTTAACTCTTAAAGAGATTGGATCCAGAAATTGATGACTTCCGGATCTCAAACTTTAAAACCGTAGCCTACTTTTTTCAAACATTCAACAAGAAAAATGACCAGAGATCTATGAGTGAAAAGAAGAATTGCACCCACCAAGGGATTTACTACATGTTCAATAGTCATAAGTTGTACAAATAGTCAAATACTCCGTAATGTAGAACCGGTGTTGTACATTGTTATATATATGAGTAAATTACAATGTGTATCCCTTTGGTTTTTCATTTTATCGTTGTGTGTCCCTCCCAAGTTTTTATTACACTACTTGTCCCCATGGTTAGTTTTTTTTCCAAAGTTTGTCCTTCCCTCGTTAAATTTAACGGATAAACCGTTATCTCATAAAACATAACCAAAATACCTTCTTCTTTGGCCCTCCTTTCTCCCTCCAATCCAACCCCTTGTGTCCCCTCCACCATCAAATGCCCATTATGGTTAACTAAACTCATTCACAACAACATCAACACCACCATCGTCAGGGCACATCATCATCTCACCTTTCTTTATCTTCTTTTCCATTTCAAACTAATCATCAATTCAAAAATTCAGGAGGAAAAATTCAAAACTTTTAAAATCCCTAATCTCAAATTTAAATCAAAAGCGCAAACAAACTAAAAAACTAGCCAAACCATTAGTAAGAGTATTGTAACAAATATCTAAGATTCTTCACTAATTTATGCGACGGGGCGGTGGATCTACAGACGGACGGTGATGGCTTCGATGACGGTTCCGTTCAAGGACGGTGGCGATGAGTTTGTGTAGAGACAAGGGTGGCGACGGTCTCTCACTTCAACAACGGTGACGTCGTTGGTCAATTGCAACGTTCCGGCCCTCTTCCACTTTCCGGTCTCGTTATCGCCGTCTACTTTCCGGTCCTCGTCTCAATGGTTTGAACTTTGTCCTTAATGCAAGATTTGGGGTTTCGATTTTGTAATTATTTGAATGGTTCACTGGTAAAGTTAGGTGAATGTAGTTGTACAGCAATGATGATGATGTTACTGGAGTAAATACGGAGTACGATTTTAGTAGTGACAAAGAAGGGTATTTTGGTTATTTTTTATGAGATAATGGTTCATCCGTTAGATTTAACGAGAGAGAGATAAACTTGAGAAAAAAAAACTAACCACGGGGACAAGAAGCGTAATAAAAACTTGGGAGGGACACACAATGATAAAATGAAAAACCACAGGGATACGCAGTTTAATTTACCTGTATATATATATATATATATATATATATATATATATATATATATATATATATATATATACACTAGCCCTAAAACCACTGTATATACACGGCCTGATGAATTTATAATTATTTTTCAAAAATATTGAAAGAATCTTTATATGCTATGTGATATATTAGAATGTTTTTATGAGTTAAGAGATATTCAATATTGTTTGGAATTATAATATTTTTAGGTAGTCTATATTGAATTGAAAGTGTAGATCGTAAATTTTCAACGGCAATAAGCATTTTATATAAGTCAATACATTTAATTGTAAACGTATATAATTATAAATAAGCAAATAAATAGTTTGAAGTAATAATGGTAGGTTGCAATAATAAACGATTACGTTGAATACGGATCATAAATTATATGCTTTCTAAGACCTCTTTATACACCATATTTATCGTCTTATTTGTTTGGTGGCTATCCTTGTCACAAAGAAATTATTTACTGCGTTTGAAATTATTTGTGTATGTTATGAATTTGAAACGATATGATGTTATTTGATTGAGTTGCCAAATAATTAACATTTTCAAAAAAAGAATTTATGATTATATCGAGTTCAGTTCTACAATAGAGTTAAGGAAAAAACACAATTTATCAAGTAAATTTCTTAGCAAATAGTGAATCAGTCGGTTGTTTTTATATTCGAGTCAATTCTTATTAAGGTGTTTAATAAAATGAATAATCTCAACTATATAATAAAAGCTTTTGATCAAACCATATAGGTGTCCTTGATTTAATGTTAAAATTACTTATTTCCTATTTTACCAAGTTACGATGTCGACATGAAAACATATTAGATCATTAGTTTTACTTTATATTTAAAATCGAATGTATAAAGTGTCGACATATGTTATGATACTCTATATATTTTTAAATCTTAAATTCTTATATTAAAAATTGATAATTTTAAAGGGTTTTATTTTTAAAATTAGGTGAAATTGAGTGACTCAATTGAATAATTAAAAATAATAAATTGATGACATCACAAAGGTGCTTAACACACACACACACACACACACACATATATATATATATATATATATACACACACACACACACACATTAAATGAGTATAACAAATTGCTTCAGAATTTACCACGTAAGCTTCAATGCCACGTGGCAATCTCTTAATATTTTAAAAATAATTTATTAAACGAGTTTGAATAATTAGGATAAATATACATTTAGATAAATAAGTAAATAATAAATAATGAGTAGATACAAATTCTAATTCGTAGAAGAGAATGGTTCTTTCTAAGTCATGAGTTTATTATTATTTTAATGTAAATATTAGTTAGATCATTACACTTATAATATCACAATGATTTAATGAAAATAAGCTCAAACGATTTATTTGGGTTAAATTTGTGCAAATGCAATTCTTTTACATATTTTTATTTTAATTAAATTTTTCCCACACTTTAGCACCTCAAAGTACTATCGTATATGCTTATTTAATAAAACATTTGTACATACTACAATTATCATTTAATCACATAATATTTAAAATAATCGTGATAGATTATCGTGCATCGTACGGGTATACCAACTAGTATATATATATATATATATATATATATATTGCTCTGACCAAAAATTATTAAGTATAATTTCGTGATCAAATTAGTAAAGTGAGGTAGAGTGCTTAAGTGATTTTCGAGATAATCGAGCTTCAGATTGATGAAATGTCGATATAAAGCAAATATATTAATCAAAACGTAAAGTAAATGTAGTCGACACAAGGATATACAAGAAAAACCCTTGATCTTGTTAGATCGCCGGCACAAAACCTCGGGAAGGAACAATCGTTCCTTGCCTTTATTACTTTTATAAATCAAAATCGAGATAATACAAACTAAGAGCGCAATATGATTGATCTAAGTGGTTTATGGTGAAGAAAATGATGAATCATTAAAGTAAGTGGTTAAATCTGCAGAAAAGTAGTGTTAGTGTGGTGATAGAGTCGTGATTAAGTGTGTTCCTACGATCATAAGCCTCATTTATATACTAGATACAATATAATAGAAATTCCAAAATATCCGGGATCTTTCGATCTTCCATAGAGACTCAGCTGACTATCCCGAAATATCCGGGATCACGGAGCGCTTTCCTTGACTCGTTATTATACACGCCTTCTCTTGTTTCCGTTTGAAATTTAATAAGTCTTGATCTATGCATTACGTAGTCAATTAGTCACGTTCGAGTCTTTGTATGATCTGGTCAAAATAAACAACCAAACGAATCAATAGCATATGATCCCGGGATACAGAAGATCTGGGATCCTGAATGTATACGAGATCCTGAACGTATCTGGGATCTTGAACACCTGTAAAATATAATAACATCTTTATTCGAGATCCTGCATTCTAGACATAAAAATTAGCCCACAACAATTGCCCTCAAGTTGTACCGCTATCAGGATCCTGGTGGTGATACAACTTCTATAAAACATCAATACGAATAAAGTTAGGTGAGATATTTAAGCGTTTCGATAAGCGAGCCCGAGTTATAATCGCTTCCCTGATAAAATATTCAATCTCTACTATTTCTCGTCATTACTTACTTCTTCGACCATCTTCACCATGTACACTCTCTTCTCTATATCCTTTTTTTTTTTTTTTATTTAAAGATGCCTGTCGTCGTTTACACTGCTCATGATTCCGGTAATAATCACAACGACTTCGTCGACCAACATTTGATTTCTAATCCCGAGCCCTGTATTTTTACCGACCTTGATATCGAACAATTAAAGTTAAAAGGGGTTTTTCCATCAGGCACCATCTTCAGGCCTTATGATCCCTATACTCACGCCGATTTCCCCTTTTATTTATCGAGTTTTCTCTGTTACGGGATTGTGTTACGCACAAACTATGCCGATGATTTGGCGCACTCTGTCCGTCATCCAAACTGTTATCGATTTCCACGACCTAAATCTCAATATCCCTGAACTGGCCCAAGCTTATAATCTCAGGAGCCATGGTTCCCACTATTTTCCAGTTTCAAATCAAACCCAATCGTCAACATCTTGTGCTCCGTGCAACTCAAAACGACCCCAAGTGGAAAGGGAGATTCTTCTTTGTTGATCGGGATTCTTTACCAAACGGCGACCAAATTTCTTCCACCTGGATCCTGAAGGGTAGGACATAGATTTCTAGGGTTTTTAATTTTCATTTATTTTTTCTTACCTGTTGGTTAAACTTGCAGCAAACTTCGCGCAATTGACACCCCCTCTTGATGATACTGAAAGCAACATAAGAAAGTTTTTGGAGATTCCGATCAACGAAAGGACATTCAAGTATCCCCAACAGACCGAGAGCATAGGATCACGAGAATCTGAAGCGACCATGTCAGGTAAACAAAAGTATGTATATGTATATGTATGTGTCGCACCCCCAAATTTGATGTGCAGCGGAAGTCGGGTCGAGGCGCGACTAATCCAGTAATCATTGCGGAAAGGAAAAGCAAACGACTCTATATGAGACGTTTTGAAAAATAGTACAAAAGTAGTTACATTAATATAATTAAAGTTTACATCAGTCTCGAGTTCGCGAGATGAAATCCTGAAGATTCTAGTACATAGCGATTTTACAAAATAATGCAAGCAAATCTTCATAAACGTATGATGCATGCGACTCGAGCTAGCAGGCAGTCCTGTGGGCAACCCTACGGTTGTTGAGTACCTGAGAAATACACGCTAAAAGGTCAACAATAATGTTGGTGAGCTCATAGGTTTACGTAGTTAAAATCATAGTATGAACCACAAGATTTCAGAGTTATCGTAGTAGCACGAATGCCAAAGTAAATCATAGTATACTATTGCCATGGGCTCATAGTTCCGAAGCTTAACCGTAGTTGGTGTCTCCAGTTAAGTGTATAAACCAGTACACTCGAAATACGAATTATTATGCGTCCGTATAGTAGTTAGAGCGACTAACCCCGGACGGCGGACTGTCAGTTCCCGATAGATCTATCCATAATGTTCGCGCTTAGTATTAACGGGCTATGATATTTGTTGGAGACCATCGTAGTTTGGTTTAGTTTACCCATGCAATCCGTATAAGTTTTCATAGTACTTGTGTTCATAAAAACAGAGCAATGTATTCTCACCCCAAAGTAAGTAAAACAGTAAAAGTAAAAGTGGGGCTATGAGACTCACCTGAGTCTTGTACAGAGTGTTTACAAATAGTAAACAAGTGTTCCCAAAAGTAACCTTCTAGCGCCCTAAACGCATAAGGTTATAAGTAAGTAGATGTCTCAAAAGATCACCCATGCTAGTTGTCCACTCAACTAGTTATGTCCAAAGTTTGTTTATCACGTGTGTTTAGAAAACGTGTACGGCCCGTTGGTGACGTTTTGTAATAATAATTCTCAAAGACATTATTATTATGTTTTGTTTCGATGTATTCTTATGAGAGTATATGTATTACGTGTACGAGTAGTGTCGTATATGATAAAGCTGTTGTTTCGCAAAAACGTTCCTTAGTGCAGGATATGATTTCAATTAAACTGTTTTATGCGACACCAGGGTTGTGTCGCTATGAGCTGCTGCGACACAATGGTTTGTGTCGCAGGTTAGTATTGTTTGTTATAAAATGTTGCGACACAAGTTAATACTGCTGGTTTTAACGAGTTGCGACACAAAGGTTAGCGTCGCTAGTTAGTACTGCTAGTTATAAATGTTGCGACACAAGGGTAGTGTCGCATGTTAATACTGTTGGCTAGCGACACAAGGGTTGTGTCGCTAAGCTCGCGGAGGTTCAGTCTGTGCGACACAGACTCAAACTCGAAGGGTTTTGCGACACAAGATTTGTGTCGCTATATTCACAGACCGAAGGTTTTACAGACTGAGATCGAGTGTTGCGACACTAAAGTTAGTGTCGCTAAGTCCACAGACTGAGTTCACAGACTCAGTTTTCGGTCTGTGTTGATGAGTTTCGTTTTATGGTTGGGTCAAACGTACTTATTTTGATCCGAAACTTTTACACATTAAATCTCAATGTTTTAGCACTTGTATAAAGTAAGTTTTATAATTTTTGACAAACCCGAAGGTGCTCTCTTTTAACCTCGAGAATCATTAACAGTCCCGGTCAGATTTCCTTCTAAAATGCCCGGTTTTGTGAGTTCGATTTAGATGGTCAAACCTTCAATAAAATTTACGAAATTTTTATATGATATTCCCACATGTGTTAGCTACTTAAAATAATTTTTCCAGAATTTTAGGGTAAGTCTAAGTATTTATAAAAATTCTATTTGTCCTCTGAGGTCCAATCTTGACCAATCTGGACACAAGTTCAAAGATCTATTTTTCTGGGAAAATCCGTGTGTTTTCAGGACATGTCATAAAAGAACTTTTTGAAGTTAACAGAATTTGTGAGATTTTGGTACCAATTTCAGGTCATTTGGAGTTGTGTAGCTCGAGTTATGGACTCGAGAAGTCGGGTCAAAAATCTGTCACCCGAGACAGAAATGCGACATGTTTTTGTAAAATCGTTTTCGGGTATCAAAAACGGTGTCGAAATATTATGAAACCTCTTGGATCTGAAAGCTAACTCTTTAAACTTAATTTTAGACCCAAGAATCGCTCGATTTGGTTAAGAAATGAGTTAGATATCGTGTGTCAAAGTCGGGTTGAATTTCCATCCGGAAACTGTTAGTGTTTTAGTGTTTTCAAAAACGATTTTTGACTTTATTTTTGGACATAATCTTGTTATATGGACATTATAACATGTTTATATGTATGTTTCAAGTAACATAAAAGGAAGATGGAGTTTCTTACAAAGAGGATGATGAAAGCACAAAGAAATAGACGTCGAGAGCTCGTTTTCTTGCTTTTTCTTGCAAACCGGAGAGAGGGCGTTATGGTGGTTTGTGGTGATGATCTTGGTGGTTTGTGGTGGTGATTTGGGAGTTCCTTGGGGCTGAAATCTGCAGAGAAAGAAGGGGGAGGGAGAGAGAGAGAGAGAGTTGGGAGAAAAGATTGTGTGAGAAAGTAGGTTTGTGTTTGAGTGTGGGAAAAGAGAAAGGAAAAGAGAGTATGGGGAAGAGGCAAAGGGAGGGGCTGCAGATTTTTGTGGGTCCCACCCACATGTAAGTGTCTTGAATTAATTCCCCAATTTGCGTTACGCGCGGTGCTCGTTTACCCGTTCGTTTCGTCATTCGTTTAAACGTTAAACGTTTATTATTCAAGTTTTTCGTTAATGATTTATTCGCGTACATTTTGATTGAAGTTTTATTTAAAATATTTCATTTTAAGTTATTAAAATAATAATCGAGTTTCGTTCGGTTGTCGGGCGCGTTTCGCGCGTTTTCGTCGCGTACAATACGTTTTGCATAAAACGTAAAGTGTTCGTATATTATTATACTATAATAATATAATGTAAATAACTACTATTTAATTCTAAAATAGATTTACGTTATTTATGAAAAAGTTTTCACCAACGTCCGTATTATCGTGTCGGATCCCATCCGATCGAATTTGCGAAATTAAAATTTAATTACGTACGCGTATATATATATTTACATACATACGAACTGTTACTGCACTTAGTCCTATTTCATACTAAATACAAGTAATAATGATCTATGATTAGTCACTAATGACGGCCTTATTCGCCGGGTGTCACATTCTCCCCCCGTTAAGAAAATTTCGTCCCGAAATTTAGTTCGTAGTCTAGGTCGTGTGGGGTCGGAGGAGAAGTGCGGGTATTTCCTAGCGGTCATCAAGCCTAGGAGAGAAAGTTCGTTTTCGTGATGTAATCACATCTATTCGCATATATTTGGAAAAGTGTTCCAGTTTACAAATTGTAAGGAAACATTTCTAATTAGTCAATTGTAGGAAAAATCATTTCCGATGGGGTTCGTAGTAGGAAAACATTCCTATGTGGTTCGTAGTAGGAAAACATTCCTATGGGACTCGTAGTAGGAAAAACATTCCTATGTGGTTCGTAGTAGGAAAACATTCCTATGTGATTCGTAGTAGGAAAACATTCCTATGTGACTCGTAGTAGGAAAAACATTCCTATGTGGTTCGTAGTAGGAAAACATTCCTATGTGATTCGTAGTAGGAAAAACATTCCTATGTGATTCGTAGTTTGTGTGAGAGAATTCGTTTGCTAAGTTCAAAGGCAAGTTCTACGATGCTGATTCTGCGGTGCCAGTCATACAATAGTGCTGAGTATCTCAGTCATTGAGGCGTGATAGTGTAGTGAACTAAGCTCGCCCAGTATCGAATAAGGTTGAAAGAATTAAGTGGTCGGGAAGTATCGTACCAGAAACAAAGTTAAGGATCCTGGCGGGCGTTGTTGTTGTTGTTGTTTAACTTTGGACAATCATTCCTGAAGTGTCCAGCGATTCCACACTCGAAGCAGACTCTGACTCTACAGTCTTCGGTCTGGTGTCCATAGCCTCTGCATTTGTTGCAAGGAGTACCACAGGGTCCCTCATGGTGACTGTGGCATTCGGAGCAAAAGGGCTTGCTTCCTTTATACCCTTTCTTTTCCTCAAAACTCGTAGCATAGACCCTACCCATTTCTGGTCTCTTGGCTTGTTGTTGACCTTGATTATTACAGGGATTCCCATCCCACTTTCTCTTGTTGTCCCCAGTTGTAGGTGTCCCACGCCGGACCACCTGTGCCATTAAGTTGTGAGCCATGCGAACGGCGCTCTGAATTGTTCCAGGGTTTGAAGCAGTGACCATCCCCTGGATCTGCGCTGGGAGTCCCCAGATGTATCTATCTATTCGTTTGTACTCAGGGTCCACCATGGATGGGCACAGAAGTGCCAACTGATGGAAACGAGTGGTGTATCCAGCGATGTCGTTTCCCTTTACAGTAAGGTTCCAAAATTCTACTTCCAGCTGCTGTAGTTCCTCCCTGGGACAGTATTCGTCCCTCATCATCTTCTTCAAGTCTTCCCACGGAAGTTGGTATGCAGCATCGATTCCCATGGACTGAGCATACGTGTTCCACCAAGTAAGTGCTCCATCCGACAATGTGCATGTAGAATACTTAACCTTGCAGTCCTCAGTACAGTTGCAAATACGGAATACTGATTCCATCTTCTCGAACCATCGTATTAGTCCAATGGCTCCTTCAGTTCCCTCGAAGCTGAGGGGTTTGCAGTTCATAAAATCCTTGTAGGAACATGGTTTGGTTGTCGGGGTTGGGTTTGTCGTGCCTTCGTCGTTAACCTGTGGATTCGATCCACTGTTCCTGTTTGCTTCTTGAGCTGCCAGAGCATCGGCTACTCCCTGAGCGATGAGTTGTGCGATTTCCGCTTGACTATAGGTCTGTCTCCGTGGCGGCATGATTCTTCAATGAAAGAAAGTAAAAGAATGAATGAGATCCTTGTACGAAGATTTAGATTATCGCAGGTGTATAAAGCATCACACACCACGATCAATAGCGTAAGGTAATAGAGTTAGTAGGATAGTGATGTGGACTAGCTCGGGATATTCTGGTAGTTTTCCACATCTCCAGAGTTGTGTTTAGTCAGATGGGTGATTCAAAAGTAGTCATAACAATGACCGAGTAATGTTCTTAGAGTAGTCAATTATGACCGTGTTAGCGTTTCGGAGTGTACACATGCTTGCTAGAAATAGTTGGTAATCCCGTAGTTTGTGGGCTTAGTCATTGCGAGTACCCCTCGCGATACTAACCCAGTTGTGTTTATAGTGATCAAAGTCGCAAACCAAGTTATGCATAAATCGTTGGAATCAAACCATTTGTTGGAAAAACATTTCCAATACGTAGGTGTTGTGGTTGACCAAATTCATTAGCGGACATCTGCACGACGACGGGTTCTAGAGATTTGTGCATCAGTCGTAGTAGTATGGATAACGTAGGGTTTAGTTTCGAAGTGATCTGTCAGTCCTTCTAGTCGTGTATAACACACATGATTCGTAGTTTTACGATAAAGGAGAAAAGAGAAGAGTACGAAGTAAGTGTGTCGCGCCTGGGTGACGAATTCTCGTGTGGTTCTAGTTCCATTGATTCATCCTTAGACGGAACCTCCTCAAGTGGGTCCTCTTTCGGATTGGTTCTCCATAGTAGTGACGTTGTCTGATACGTTCGGGCAAGTGGTTATCGTGATTGTTTCCATAGTAGTTGGTAAGATTCGCGTCTCGTCCCCTAAATCGGGTGATGCTACGGTAGGAAAGTTTGCCATCTCTTGTGCCGAGCGTATTAGTAAGTGAGGTCTAAGTATATACATATAGTATATAGTAGTCTAATAAGTATTGCACGTATAGGTTTGGTCCCGTCTCTATCATAGTCCAGGTCTACTAATGTATTCCCGTTTGCCATAACCATTTCAGAGCTTGCATCGTCCTCCTTTAATTGTACATAGTTGATCAGGCTATGTTAAATTAAGTTCGAATAATGCAATACCTGAGCCGGTTATACCTAATGAGGAACACTACTTAATGGTTATAGTCTAGGCCAACTAATGCAACCTAGTTCGCTATAACCTTTAGCTCTGATACCAATCTGTCGCACCCCAAAATTTGATGTGCAGCGGAAGTCGGGTCGGGGCGCGACTAATCCAGTAATCATTGCGGAAAAGAAAAGCAAACGACTCTATATGAGACGTTTTGAAAAATAGTACAAAAGTAGTTACATTAATATAATTAAAGTTTACATCAGTCTCGAGTTCGCGAGATGAAATCCTGAAGATTCTAGTACATAGCGATTTTACAAAATAATGCAAGCAAATCTTCATAAACGTATGATGCATGCGACTCGAGCTAGCAGGCAGTCCTGTGGGCAACCCTACGGTTGTTGAGTACCTGAGAAATACACGCTAAAAGGTCAACAATAATGTTGGTGAGCTCATAGGTTTACGTAGTTAAAATCATAGTATGAACCACAAGATTTCAGAGTTATCGTAGTAGCACGAATGCCAAAGTAAATCATAGTATACTATTGCCATGGGCTCATAGTTCCGAAGCTTAACCGTAGTTGGTGTCTCCAGTTAAGTGTATAAACCAGTACACTCGAAATACGAATTATTATGCGTCCGTATAGTAGTTAGAGCGACTAACCCCGGACGGCGGACTGTCAGTTCCCGATAGATCTATCCATAATGTTCGCGCTTAGTATTAACGGGCTATGATATTTGTTGGAGACCATCGTAGTTTGGTTTAGTTTACCCATGCAATCCGTATAAGTTTTCATAGTACTTGTGTTCATAAAAACAGAGCAATGTATTCTCACCCCAAAGTAAGTAAAACAGTAAAAGTAAAAGTGGGGCTATGAGACTCACCTGAGTCTTGTACAGAGTGTTTACAAATAGTAAACAAGTGTTCCCAAAAGTAACCTTCTAGCGCCCTAAACGCATAAGGTTATAAGTAAGTAGATGTCTCAAAAGATCACCCATGCTAGTTGTCCACTCAACTAGTTATGTCCAAAGTTTGTTTATCACGTGTGTTTAGAAAACGTGTACGGCCCGTTGGTGACGTTTTGTAATAATAATTCTCAAAGACATTATTATTATGTTTTGTTTCGATGTATTCTTATGAGAGTATATGTATTACGTGTACGAGTAGTGTCGTATATGATAAAGCTGTTGTTTCGCAAAAACGTTCCTTAGTGCAGGATATGATTTCAATTAAACTGTTTTATGCGACACCAGGGTTGTGTCGCTATGAGCTGCTGCGACACAATGGTTTGTGTCGCAGGTTAGTATTGTTTGTTATAAAATGTTGCGACACAAGTTAATACTGCTGGTTTTAACGAGTTGCGACACAAAGGTTAGCGTCGCTAGTTAGTACTGCTAGTTATAAATGTTGCGACACAAGGGTAGTGTCGCATGTTAATACTGTTGGCTAGCGACACAAGGGTTGTGTCGCTAAGCTCGCGGAGGTTCAGTCTGTGCGACACAGACTCAAACTCGAAGGGTTTTGCGACACAAGATTTGTGTCGCTATATTCACAGACCGAAGGTTTTACAGACTGAGATCGAGTGTTGCGACACTAAAGTTAGTGTCGCTAAGTCCACAGACTGAGTTCACAGACTCAGTTTTCGGTCTGTGTTGATGAGTTTCGTTTTATGGTTGGGTCAAACGTACTTATTTTGATCCGAAACTTTTACACATTAAATCTCAATGTTTTAGCACTTGTATAAAGTAAGTTTTATAATTTTTGACAAACCCGAAGGTGCTCTCTTTTAACCTCGAGAATCATTAACAGTCCCGGTCAGATTTCCTTCTAAAATGCCCGGTTTTGTGAGTTCGATTTAGATGGTCAAACCTTCAATAAAATTTACGAAATTTTTATATGATATTCCCACATGTGTTAGCTACTTAA
Source organism: Gnaphalium uliginosum (assembly GCA_963930675.1). Lineage (NCBI taxonomy): Eukaryota > Viridiplantae > Streptophyta > Magnoliopsida > Asterales > Asteraceae > Gnaphalium > Gnaphalium uliginosum. The sequence goes on from OZ005681.1 coordinate 19,516,600, forward strand.
AATAATTTTTCCAGAATTTTAGGGTAAGTCTAAGTATTTATAAAAATTCTATTTGTCCTCTGAGGTCCAATCTTGACCAATCTGGACACAAGTTCAAAGATCTATTTTTCTGGGAAAATCCGTGTGTTTTCAGGACATGTCATAAAAGAACTTTTTGAAGTTAACAGAATTTGTGAGATTTTGGTACCAATTTCAGGTCATTTGGAGTTGTGTAGCTCGAGTTATGGACTCGAGAAGTCGGGTCAAAAATCTGTCACCCGAGACAGAAATGCGACATGTTTTTGTAAAATCGTTTTCGGGTATCAAAAACGGTGTCGAAATATTATGAAACCTCTTGGATCTGAAAGCTAACTCTTTAAACTTAATTTTAGACCCAAGAATCGCTCGATTTGGTTAAGAAATGAGTTAGATATCGTGTGTCAAAGTCGGGTTGAATTTCCATCCGGAAACTGTTAGTGTTTTAGTGTTTTCAAAAACGATTTTTGACTTTATTTTTGGACATAATCTTGTTATATGGACATTATAACATGTTTATATGTATGTTTCAAGTAACATAAAAGGAAGATGGAGTTTCTTACAAAGAGGATGATGAAAGCACAAAGAAATAGACGTCGAGAGCTCGTTTTCTTGCTTTTTCTTGCAAACCGGAGAGAGGGCGTTATGGTGGTTTGTGGTGATGATCTTGGTGGTTTGTGGTGGTGATTTGGGAGTTCCTTGGGGCTGAAATCTGCAGAGAAAGAAGGGGGAGGGAGAGAGAGAGAGAGAGAGTTGGGAGAAAAGATTGTGTGAGAAAGTAGGTTTGTGTTTGAGTGTGGGAAAAGAGAAAGGAAAAGAGAGTATGGGGAAGAGGCAAAGGGAGGGGCTGCAGATTTTTGTGGGTCCCACCCACATGTAAGTGTCTTGAATTAATTCCCCAATTTGCGTTACGCGCGGTGCTCGTTTACCCGTTCGTTTCGTCATTCGTTTAAACGTTAAACGTTTATTATTCAAGTTTTTCGTTAATGATTTATTCGCGTACATTTTGATTGAAGTTTTATTTAAAATATTTCATTTTAAGTTATTAAAATAATAATCGAGTTTCGTTCGGTTGTCGGGCGCGTTTCGCGCGTTTTCGTCGCGTACAATACGTTTTGCATAAAACGTAAAGTGTTCGTATATTATTATACTATAATAATATAATGTAAATAACTACTATTTAATTCTAAAATAGATTTACGTTATTTATGAAAAAGTTTTCACCAACGTCCGTATTATCGTGTCGGATCCCATCCGATCGAATTTGCGAAATTAAAATTTAATTACGTACGCGTATATATATATTTACATACATACGAACTGTTACTGCACTTAGTCCTATTTCATACTAAATACAAGTAATAATGATCTATGATTAGTCACTAATGACGGCCTTATTCGCCGGGTGTCACAGTATGTATGTATATATATATATATATATATATATATATATATATATATATATATTTAAAGCTTACTTGCGTGACTTCTAATACATCTTCAAATTTGTAGCCATTTTTCTCTGTCTGATATTGACGCTGAAACTCCACTGATCAAGAGGGAGAAAATCACCACAGCACACTCCAAGCCACACGTTCCCAATTTGCGATCTTAGTCAGCTGCCAAAAGAAAGAAGACTGAAGATATAATAGATTTGAGCGACTCCTCCTTTGATTTCGACAAGGTATTTCTTTATTTGATTTTCATGTCCTGCATTTACAATTGTTAGTACATAAATTTTATTTCAAGATCCCGGATCCTGAAATATAAATTCAATATTATGAATTAATCTATTTTTGATAGATTCTCGAACAATTATCCAAATGCCATCACGAGAAGCTGGAAACAATCAAGAGCATGCAGAAGTTAGCTGATGCTAAGATTGCTGCTGCTGAAAAGGATGCTGCCGAACTTGCCAAGCTTAGAAAGGAGAACAAGAATTTCAAATCCAGCATCTCCAAAACGTTTGCTGAAGCCGATGCCAAGATCTTGAAGGAGAAAAAGCTGCTGCTAGCCGAGATCAAAAGAGCTGTCACTATTGCAGTGCTTGAGGTCAGGATTCTGATGGCTTCAGAAGCAGCTTCCAAAGGTTTCGACACTTCAATCTGGAGTGTTGAAGCCTCGAAGGAGAAACTGGCGAGCTTGAAGGGTGAAGATCCTGCTGTAGATGCAACTCTTGATGACGCAGGTGGCAAGATGCTCAAGGCGGCAGCAAGTAAGGCTGAGGCTGTGGCAAGTGTTGAGAAGGATCATGTAGCTGATGTGGTGAAGGATTTGGCAACAAAGGAAGATGGTATCGTTTCCCTGGGCGATGATGGTAATATTGACCAAGCCCGAGCCCAGGTTTTAAGATATTTTAAATTTATTTACTGTGGGTTGTGATGTATTAAACAATTACAATTTGGGATGAGGTCGATCTGGCGTGATCGGCCATGGTGGTGTTTTTAAACGGTTTATGTTGGCCACTTAATTTTATTTTAGATATTTGTGAACTTTATTCCCGAGACACAGCAGGATTCTTAGTATTTTGGAAAACTTTCCTTAATACCAAATCTCCTATTTGGAATCTTCTTATCCTCAAGTTTCTGTTATAGGATCTTGAAATCCTTTGTTGATATGTTGCTATCCGTATCTTCGCAGCATCTCTGACTTCATCTGTTGTATCAAGATCATGAGCTAAAGCCTCGTCATTATCTTCGATTGTTTGCAACTGGGATCTTACGGTATGGATTACCATGTCTGTCGGAATCACAGCTTCAGTACCAAACACCAATGAGAAAGGAGTTTCTTTAGTTGCTTCTTTCACAGTGGTCCGGTCTGCCCACAAGACGAAAGGTAGCTCTTCAGCCCATCTTCCTTTCTTGTCACTCAATCTTTTCTTCAAGTTGTTGATGATGATCTTGTTACTTGACTCCGCTTGACCATTTGCTTGAGGATGTACTAGTTTTGAGGTTATCATCTTGATTCCCCAACTGGCACAAAAGTTAGTAGTTCTTTTGCCAATGAATTGAGATCCGTTATCACACACTATCTCTATCGGGATCCCGAATCTTGTCAAGATATTACGTTTAATGAAGGATATTACTCATTTCTCTTTGACTTGAACAAAGGCTTCAGCTTCTATCCATTTGGAAAAATAGTCGGTGATTGCTAACATAAAGACTTTTCCTCCTGGTGTTGTCGGCAATTTACCCACTATATCCATTCCCCATTTCATAAATGGCCACGGAGAAATAATTGGATGCATAGGTTCTGCCGGTTGATGAAGAACATTGTTGTGCCTTTGACAAGCATCAAACTTCCGAGCATATTCCGTAACATCTTTCCTCATAGTTGGCCAGAAGTATCCTGTCCTCAAGACCTTTGAATAGAGTGCTCTGCCCCCAGTGTGATTACCACAATTTCCTTCGTGAATATCTTTAAGGACTTCTTGTGTCTCGGGATTCTCCAAGCATCTTAGATATAGACCTGCAAGTGATTTACGATACAATATTCCACGTATAATAACAAAACGAGATACCTTCATTCGAAATGCTCTAGGATTTTTTTCATCTTCTGGGATCACATCATCTTGAAGGTACTTTTTTATCGGGCGAGTCCAAGGTCCCGAACTATTTCTAGTATCCTGAGGTTCGGGATTATAAACATTAAATATCCCTTTCTCGTCTTGTTGTCCCAGATCAACGGCTGGTATAGTGATATGTATTATTGGAATCTTTATATCCGGAAGGATCCTGATGGCTGAACCAAGATTAGCCAAGGCATCAGCCTCAACATTATCCTCTCTAGGCACCTGTTCAATGTTAAATATATCGAAACTACCTACAAGCTTTTTTAATATATCTAAATATAATACTAATCTTTCACCTTTTACAGCATATGAACCATAAAAATGATTAGCAATCAGTAAGGAATCGACATATACTTGAAGATCTTTAATTCCTATATCTCTAGCTAATTGTAATCCTGCGATTAAGGCTTCATATTCGGCTTCATTATTTGTTGCTTGAAATTCAGAAATAATAGATTGGGGTATTATGTCCCCCTGTGGTGATTTTAGTATGATCTCTAATCCTGTTCCTTTTACATTAGAGGCACCATCCGTATATAGTGTCCATTTTTCTTTTAATTCTCCTAATTGCTGAACTTCTAAGTCTACTTCATTTTGGAGATCACTATTGAAATCTGTCACAAAGTCTGCTAAAGCTTGGGATTTTATAGCATTTCTAGGTTCATATACTAAGTTATAGGCACTTAATTTTATTGACCATTTGATGGGTTTCTATTCTCTTACTAGATTAACATACAATGTGGAAATAACAATTAATCTAGGGTATGAAGAAAACTAAACCTTAAAGGATCTTAACTTAATAATAATAAGCAACGAAACAAAATAAATAAATAAATAAATAAATAAGAAATACTAACCTTTGAGAAAATCGAATTTCTCACACGCAGACCACCTTTACTTGGAGGCGAGTACTCAAACCAGAGCACCTCTATTGGTTCACTCCCACGAACCAAAGAGAAAATTCCAACTCCTAAGGTCCCGAATTTAATTGAGTAAACTCTTACAAGGAGAAGGAATGAGAAGAGAGAAATTATGTACCTTGAAACCATGGCATGCCCCCTATTTATATAGGGAGAAGAGAGAAATTGTGTCCCCCGTTTGGTCTTTGAACATCATATTCACTAGTCTTTGATAGGTTGCACCTGCATTTTTAAGACCAAAGGGCATAGCAATATAGCAATATATACATGTAGGCGTCATGAAGGCGATATCCTCCTGATTGGATGGTTCCATTTGGATTTGCTGAAATCCCGAAGATGCATCCATGAACGTCAGCATTTCATGGCCAGCTGTCGCATCCACCATGGAATCGATGTGTGGCAGTGGAAAGGGATCTTTGGGGCATGCTTTGTTGAGATCAGTATAATCCACGCACACTCTCCATTTCCCGTTATTTTTCTGAACTACCACCACATTTGCTAACCACCTTGGGAACTTTACTTCCCTGATCATTCCAGACTTTAGTAATCTTTCGACATCTGCTTAGATAATTGCATTCCTTTTCGGCGCAAAATTTCTCCTCTTTTGTTGAATAGGCCTGAAACTATTATCAATATCAAACTTATGTGTAATAATATTTTTGGAAATACCTGTCATGTCTTCAGGTTTCCACGCGAAGGTCGTCATTCTATTTTTTAGGAAATGTACGAGATTCTCCTCGAATTTTTAAGGATCTTGGATCCTATAAACACCTTTTTCTCAGGATCCTGCGGTTCAAAGATGATTTCTTTGACATCCTGTTCCTCATTTTCCAACATGCCTGGTTCTTGTTTCTTTAATTGCTATGCTTGTGTCGGTTTAGTTGTTGATTTCATCGACGTCGTATAACAATCCTTAGCCTCTTGCTGGTCACTGTCTATTTTTACCACTCCCCAAGGAATTGGCAACTTTACACACTGATGGTATGTCGAAGGTATTGCCTTCATATCGTGTATCCATGGCCTACCTAGGATGATATTATAGGAAGACTGTGAATCTATTACATAAAATTTTTGAAGAGACTTTACCCCTTCGATGTATACTGGTAGCTTTATTTCTCCAACCGTATTCTTGATTTCTCTACTGAAACCTACTAGCACAGTAGATTTGTTATGATCTCCGTCTCCGGTATATTCATTCTTTTTAGAGTCTCAAGGCGGATGATGTTGACTGAGCAGCCTCCGTCAATTAGGATCCTGCGGACAAAATGGTTGGCCACATATAACGTGATCACCAATCCGTCATGGTGAGGATCCTGAACGTTTGCTCTATCGTCTTCGTCAAAAGAAATCACCCTTTGATATGTCAAAGTCGAAGTCTTCGTAGGCCTGTACTCTTTCTCAGTCTTTGCTTCTTTCGCGTTTCTCTTAGCTGCAGAATAAGAGGTACCACAAATATCAGAACCACCGGATAAAATTTATTACCTTCGCGTCTGATGGTGGTGATCCTGCTCTTTGTGGGATCTTGGAAATATTTTGAGATTCAGGATCCTGAGCTTTTCCGGAATCTCTGAAGGAGTCTTTTTTCTTGTCAAACAGTTCTTTCAGATATCCCTTGTTCAACAGGTAGCTTATCTCCTTCCTGAGTGCTATACATTCTTCTATTATATGGCCAAAGTCTTCATGGTAAGCACACCACTTACACTTATCCCTCCAATCGGTGCTTCTGTCATTCTTTTCCGGCCATATCGCTTTGTCTCCCAAGCCCTGCATTGCGTATAATAGGCCTGTGGAATCAACAGAAAAACAATATTCGTTAATTTTAGGATACTCTTCATCATCTTCTTTAACCGTGTTGACTTTGTGATCTTCGGTTCTGGAATATGGCTTATTCCTATTTGATCTATAGGAGGATGATTCTATTCTCCTGTTTGGACGATCGTAATTGGACGGTGTCTCTGCCTTCTTTTGTATCAGGGTGTCTTCCTCTAATCTGATATACCTCAGGGCCCTATTCCTTACTTCATCCAAATTCTTACAAGGATTCATTACAAGATCCTGATAGAATTGGGAATCCCTCTTGATCCCCATCTTGAAGGCTTGTACTGTCGTTGCCATATCCAGATTCAGGATGTCCAGAGACTCGCGTCGAAACCTGCCTACAAAATTTCTGAGAGATTCGTTAGAGCTTTGTACTACCCTATAGAGATCATTAGTCAACTTTTACAAAGGTCCTACTGCATGAAAACTGATTGTTACATAGATTGACTAAATGAGCGAAAGAAGTAATAGAATAAGGTGGGACATTCAGTAGCCATTTTAATGCGGATCCCGTTAGAGTGGACCCGAATCCTTTGCATAAGCATGTTTCTTTGAGATCCGCGGAGATGGGGATGATCTCCAACCTTTCCCGGTATTATGCTACATGTTCCTCGGGATCCGTAGTCCCATCATAGAGCTTCATACTTGGAGTTTGGAACCTTTTTGGGATTTCGTCAACGCATATCGGAGGTGCGAATCTGGAGATCCTGTGGGCTGATGGAGCCACTTCGGGTAGAGATTGCACTAAGCCTGGCACACTCGAGATCATATCTTTAAGCTTTTGCAGTTCTCTAGCCATAATGGGATTGATCTCAGAATCCTGCAAGATGTTAGTACCAAGAGAATAATCATTAGGCACATTACCGAAATTGGGTGTTTGGAACGAGGATCCTGGGGTGTGCTCGGGATCCCGAGCAGTTGAGATCCCGACCGAGTAAGTAGGTTCTGGGATCCCGGTACTTCCTTGCATGGCAATGAAGTCTTCTCGAATGTTTCCAGAGGGCAAAGTATATCAAAGTTTAAGACCCTGCTCCTTATAGGAGTGGTTATCGGAGGAGTAGGGGTATTAACCCTTGTCCTTAGACTTTCCATATCTTTCTTCAGAACTTCGTTGCTGCGTTCGACTCGTCCTAATTGCTCCTTCACCTGAGAAAACATAGACAAAATATCTTGGTTAGAGATAATGACAGGATTGGAATCTGAGATATAGGATCTTGAAAAGGTAGATCATGCCGAAGTTGTCCTCCTATAGGTAATCTCTAGCCTAAAATGTGATGATGAAGTAGGTGGAGCAAGAGGAAGGCTTGTCATCGCAGAGCTCGAAGATGTCATAGCAGAAGACGTAGATCGTCCTTGGGTCGACATTTTTTATAAGAGTTTCTGAAAAAGTTGACTTAATAAAGATTTTAATAGGAATTTGATTATGAAAAGCACCACTTGCCCCACGATGGACGCCAAATTATTTTGACCAAAAATTATTAAATATAATTCCGTGATCAAATTAGTAAAGTGAGGTAGAGTGCTTAAGTGATTTTTGAGATAATCGAGCTTCAGATTGATGAAATGTCGATAAAAAGCAAATATATTAATCAAAACGTAAAGTAAATGTAGTCCACACAAAGATATACGAGGAAAACCCTTGATCTTGTTAGATCGCCGGCACAAAACCTCGGGAAGGAACAATCGTTTCTTGCCTTTGTTACTTTTATAAATAAAAATTGAGATAATACAAACTAAGAGCATAATATGATCGATCTAAGTGGTTTATGGAGAAGAAAATGATGAACCATTAAAGTAAGTGGTTAAATCTGCAGAAAAGTAGTGTTAGTGTGGTGATAGAGTCGTGATTAAGTGTGTTCCTACGATCATAAGCCTCATTTATATACTAGATACAATATAACAGAAATTCCAAAATATCCGGGATCTTTCGATCTTCCATAGAGACTCAGCTGACTATCCCGAAATATCCGGGATCACGGAGCGCTTTCCTTGACTCGTTATTATACACGCCTTCTCTTGTTTCCGTTTGAAATTGAATAAGTCTTGATCCATGCATTACGGAGTCAATTAGTCACGTTCGAGTCTTTGTATGACCTGGTCAAACGAATCAAAAGCATATAATCCCGGGATACTGAAGATCTGGGATCCTGAATGTATACGAGATCCTGAACGTATCCAGAATCTTGAACACCTGTAATATATAATAACATCCTTATTCGAGATCCTGCATTCTAGACATAAAAATTAGCCCACAACATATATATATATATATATATATATATATATATATATATATATATATATATATATATATATATATATATATATATCGGGAGGTATCGCACACTAGTATAAGATATACGGAGTAGTTCAAATTCACTTTCAACATATAATTTTTATTTTTGATATAATGAATTTGAGTTTTATGGGTATATTTTTCTATCATAAATAAAGTCTCTTATAAAAAAGGAAAATTAGGATCTTGAAAATTAGAAAACCATATACGCACTATATTTGTTCTTTTAATCCCAAGCTTAAGGGAATGTCTTGGATTTCAAATCCTTGACGTGCTAACCACTAATAGGATCCCAAGACGGCGTCGTTCTTATTAATTTCCTTCCTCTCGAGATTAAAATAATTTATATTATAAATTTAAGTATTATATTATATTATTTGTTGTTATCTCTAGATCGAAGACGACGAAGACCATTTCAGACTCCGAGAAATGATCATTTGGCATAACGTAAGAGATCTTAAGATCTCGATAAACATAACATTTTGTTTTTGGATAATATTTATTCTATCATATTTTGTTTTAGCTACTGATGACGGGGCTGCATCGGGGATCGGAACAGGGACACGAAGCTGCTCCGTGATATTCCAAATGAGTTGAAAGACTATGATCCCCCTTGACATCCACTCGCCCTAATGAATAAGCAGGAGAAAACCCACAAGCTTTTATCCGCACCATGATCTGCCAAAAGTAGAATTGGGGGAGGCTTTGGAAGAAAGGTTCAGAACTAGAGAGGGACCTCCCTACCCCACGACAGATTAACTAGAGGAATGTCAGGTGATTTTTCAAGGAGGCGGTTGAAAGACCGGCCTTGAGAGGACATTCTCTTTCTTGAGCTTTCGTGGGTTACAAGATCGACTAGCACATCCAGCTTACTCTATCGACAGCCCAGCCAGATGAAGGATCAAGGAAATCGGGATCAGCTGCCTTTACTTTATTTAAGGGGGTCTTGAATCTCACGTCATCAAAAGTAGGCAGGCTTTGAACAACCAAAAAAGAATCAGTTCCTCAAGGGCTTTCGTCCATCTTTCGCCCATCTATCTCCGGATGCAAGCACTGATCTTGAATGGTACGGTTATCATACCTCTTAGGAGGCACTACCTTTAGACCTGCCCGACTTCCTCAACCTATCGGTCGAGTCACTTCCTTCCACTTGCCTTAAAAGGACCTATATGACGTGGACAACGCATAATAATAATAATAATAATATATGATTTTGTGGAATATTGATCGAATGAGAAAAGGGAAAAACTAGTACATTTAAAAGTAATTGTAATGATGAGTTACCAACTGCATCATTTTAGAATTTTAGTGGGCTGATTTGGGCCATGGCCCATATTAAGTTTTCCCAAATAGCAAAAAAGCAAGTGATCTAAATCTAAAAGATAATACAAAATTGAATGATGAATATTTCATGTCCAAATGAGTGAAATGACAAAATACAAAAATGGAAAAATCGTCCGTACAGTAAACTTGAACAAAATTTATCAATATAATTTATCAACACATTTTTACAATTATTAGTATTAGTATTAGTATAGTATACAGTATATAGTATATAGTATATAGTATATAGTATTAGTATTTAGTATATCATTATTATAGAAGAATGCTATTAATAGAGTATATGGATACTCGCTAGCATGAGTTGATTGTTTTCCTTCATTTTTCTAAAAGTATCATAATCGTTTGTATATTATAAATATATATATATATATATATATATATATATATATATATATATATATATATATATATATATATATATGGTAGGGATAAAGAGGAAAATAATTTTTTGAAGAAAGAAAAACTAATCATTCATTCACGATAAATAATAATCAGACGTAAAAAAATAAATTTTTACCAAGAAATATTAATCAAAACCGATGATATAACTACTTATATTCATATATAAACTACGTTTTATAACTTATAATATCATATTATTAATATTAAGAGAATTTTCTAACATTCATCATTAATGAATGTTAACCGAAGTGGATATTATCATTTTCTTTGAAAAATTATTCGTTAACATTCGTTAACGATAAATGATAATCTAAACGTATAAAAAACATATTTTTACCAATAAATATTAATTAAAATCGATGTTATGACTACTAATATTAATCAATAAACTATTTTTTATAACTTATAATATCTTATGATGAATATTAAGGGAATTCGTTAACATTCATCAAAGATGGATGTGTAGCTTCCCCAGAAAAGAGTGATTCCCTCTGAATCCGGGGTATATCAAAAAAGAAGGATATTTTAAGGGAGAAGAGGGAGAAAACATTTTTGACCAATCATTTTGAAAAAGGTAAAAAGGTATTATGGTAATTGAGTTTTGGCTAGTTAATTAATTAAATTCAAATCATAATGACAGGTTTTATTTCCTTAAATTGTAGAAGAATGAATCTCTACGGGTTCATCTTATTTATAAATTTGAAGAAACAAGTTAGACACACATGGAAGATTAGAATCAGAGAATGATTCATGAAGGTTTTTAACTTTTTATTTTATTATTTTGCTAGAAAGTTAATTACTTAAATATATTATATATTTTTTCCTATAATTGATTGATGGGGTATAATGTTTAGAGGATTTGTATCATATCCATCTGACAAATTATTTTTAAAAAATTCACGAAAGAGTTTTTGGACATGTAATTATTCTATCGTCAATTACTAAAGCATTATTTCTCTATATATTCTACATGATCATCAAAAGAAGGATATTTTAACTAAGAACCGTTTGCTTCAAAAATACTAACTTTCTTTAACGACCTTGCAATATAAAACGTCATCATGTGAAAAGTTCTTTGCGTTGATTGTCTTGGAGCATCATTTTCATGAAAAATATTATGAATAGACCATCCAGCCCCAATTGTTGCTACTTCCCCTCTTCAAAGTTGTTATGAGTTGAAAATGACCAGAACACCGATTCACTAATTGGTAATGATAATTTTACAAATTCTTAATTCACTATTTATTAATATAAGTACTACATTTTTTACTTAAATGATGAAAACACTGATTCACTAACTTTTAACATTGATTCACTAATTTTTACTTTTATGATCACAAGACTTATTCACTAATTTTTAATAATGATTCAACACTGATTCACTATTTTTTAACACCGATTCACAAGTTCTTACTCTTACATAGAGTCTTTCAGCTCACTATTTGAATTGATTCAGAAATATATACGCATGATTCAACACAACACAACAATGATTCACAACTGTCTCTTACCAAATATCAACAATTTTTCTCATCATAAAATATTGCCAAGTACGTAATTTCACGTTTAATATTTAAGAAAAATTGTATAGTTAAGTGAAGCAAAATAATAAAGGATTAACACAATTTAATTACAATGTTCGGTTATCTTTACATACTATAATAAAGAATCACATTGATTCACAACTTTAAAATGATTCACTAAAAATTATAATGATTCACAATCTTTGTTTGATTCACTTTTCTTGTTGTAACCATCTTGACCTTCATAAACCCTTTCAATGTAGGAATTACTTGTTCTAAATGGTTTTCTGGTTCGATATGCATGTTAATCGGTTTTTGTTTTCGATTTTGTGACGGTTCCCTATATCGATTCAGATTTCGTATTACGAGTTTAGTTGTACGGTGTTGGTGAGGTTTTGCGATTTGGTAGTCGTGATTTGATTTTCTTTGGAGTTTTTCAAATGGTGCATCTTTTGATTCGATTTTGAGGACGAATATTTGGTGGGTTTTGTTAAGAAATGTGATAATGCTAGAACCAAAGAATTCAATTTTTCCTCATATAAACCCACCAATTTATGGCCGATTTCTTTTTTCAAAAAAACTCATCGATCTTCTTTTTTATAATAATTGAAAACAAAAATTCCTCTTTTTTAGGAAGCCATATTAATTGTCAATGACAGTTCCAAAGGGAGGGTGTCAAAATTTACTTTTATGCCCCTCAACCCTTTAAACGTGATGGCTTATATTTAATAAAATTTACAATTTTGTCATTGAGTATTCTACATGCAAAATTAAAAGGCTGATATCATTTTTCTCTTTTCTTCCACTAAAAAACTTTCTCGCTTTATCCCACTCATATATATATATATATAAAAGTTTTGCTTCTCGCTTTATCGCACTCACATGTATATATATATATATAAAAGTTTTGCTTAAAATTTAGAGGGGTTCATAGGGGTAGGCCCCGTAGGAAGGCAGAAAAATGATCATTTAGAACTCGCCACGTTTCACCTAAAAAGTTTCATTTATCTCCCTTTCACTTTTCTAATATTACATATCAACCCTTAATACTTTACTCATTCACACTCCCTAACCCACCATCACTCACCACCAGTTTCTGGCCACCCGCCACCACTCACCACCACCGTCCGCTGTCGGCTGCCGGATTTCGGCAACCGAAAAGTCTTACAACTAACAAAGATCATTAGGACTTCCAATCGTACACCAATCGGAAGAAGCAATCATTATTTTCTCCTAAAAATAATCCGTTGCCGACGCCGGAGAAGTAACATAAACCATCAGCGAAGATAAGTCGCCGGTATCACCAATCACGATCTTACTCCACGGTGATGAGACTGACGCCGGTGACCTAGAACCGTCATCACCGTAGTCGATTGATGATGAACGTAGATTTAAAGTCGGATAAAAAATTAGTGACTGTGGCTCAAGTTTTTCAAGAATATATAGATACATAGATACACATGTTACATACAGATACAAAAAGTGTCTTTTTTGTGAGAGAGAATGATTTTCAATTTTTGGTATTGAGGTGGATTGAACATTCAAGTATAATGAATTGTTTCTTTCACATCCGTGAGTGGGTGACATTGATTTTCGTAAAACAATAAAGAATGAAAAGAAAACAAAAAGTGTACGTTGAATGCCACATGGTGAAAAGCAAAGTGGGGCCAAGACTTAAATAGAAAAAGTTATTAATAAAACATTAAATTGCAGTAAATTTTAAGCAAAATGCAGTGTATAAATTTAGTAAAGAAATAAAAAATAATAATATCTAATATGCAGTGACCAAGCATCAAAATGCAGTAGAACATATATATGAGATAAGATGCAATAATAAAGGCGAACATGTATAAAGAAGAATACTGCAGTACAAAATAAAGTGAAAAATATATCAAAATGCCGTAACACATGTATACAAAATGTAAGGGAAAATGACTAATGCATACAATACAAAAACACTAAAATGCAGCAACAGTTTCATATATATAAGGTAAGATGCACTAAAAAAAATGCTAACATGTATAAAAAAAGAACAATGCAACACAAAATGCAGTCAAAAAACATCAAAATGTAGTAACACATATATACGAGGGTAACACATATATACGAGATGCAGGAAAAACGGTTAAAACATACACAATACAAAATACAGTACAAAAACAGTAAAATGCGGTATTGTCATTTTCAATGTGTTAGCTTAAAAAGAGATGAAGTATGACAAGATAAGACATACTTTATGGCACTATGTACAAGATAAGACATACTTTATGGCACTATGTACAATGACCACAAATTTTAATGCATTTCTTTAAAATAAAAACAAAAAGGATTGTTTAGTTAACTTACAATTTTAACATATTTCAAGGATTCTAAACTAAGAAACGGTGATGATAAAATAAGCTCAAATCTGCAAATGATAATTACGAATTGAATTTTGGAAGTGAATCGTGAGCTCATGTTCTAGTTATACAAGGTTCTGTTGACGTTAATATTTTCAGAAATGAAGGTGATGACAATGAGTACGTGAAATCATCGATTTCGGAAACTAGTTTTAATTGTTAGGCATGCTAGCGAGACGGCGACGAAGATCTCAACGATAATGGCGGCGGGTTTGGTGGTAAGAGTTGGCGGCGACAGAAGGGTTTAGTTGGAGTGAGTATGGTGGTGGTTGTGGTGGAAAGCGGTGGTGGTCGGTTGCGAAATTTTGACGGTCGGCAATGACGGCAAACGAAAGTTTTAGTCAAAGTGAGGACGGTCGTGATTGTGGTGGAAAGCGGTGGTGGCCGATTGCGGCATTCTGGTTGCCGTTATAGTTGACGACAATTGCCGGAATCCGGTACCAAGGTGGTGGGAGGAGGTGATGGTAGGTGGTGAGGGTTTGTGGAAGGAAGAAAGAAAGTAAAGTAAAAAGTGAAAGTGGAGGGGTGAAAAAGCAAAAGAGGAATTAGTAGAGGGTTGAAACTGAAACTTAATTTTATGTTTTTATCCATGTGTGATGTGGCTTAATCTTGACCATTTGTGTGTGAATGAATGGTTGGGATGAGGGCTGCTCCTCCTGCCTCTCAAACTACCCCTGCTCCTTTGATCCTTTTCTTAAAATTTATACAAGTTATAATATTGCATAAAATGTAAGCTTTGTAAACAATATATATACCTACCGAATGGTTGGTGAGTTCCATGCATGCATATGCTCCACCCGACACTTTCTCCCAACAAAAGTTCTTGAAAGCAAACACAACACCCGTCTATTTCTGGCTCTGCTATTTAACATTCATAAAAGATACAAATATTAACACGCACGAATAATATTAAGGGTGTGTTTGGTTAAGAAAAAATATTTTCATTTTTCATTTTTCATTTTTTTAGAGTTTTTCATCTCTTGAAAATCATAAGAAATTTAGAGAACACGTTCATATGTAAGGGATTAAGTTTTACATTTTCGTGAAAAATTTTTCTTAAAATTTTTAACTTGAACACGTTTTCAAAATTTTCAGTTTTTAAAAAATTTTCTAAAAAAATTAAAAAGTTTTCCATAACTAAACGCGCTAATAGTTTATTATGGTTATTATGTTTCTCAGCATTAGTTAAAATATTATATTTCATAGCTATAAGTTTGGATTTCATATTCGGGCAACTCTAACATAACCAATTTCCTTCATTAATACCCGGTAAATTCGTGTAACCGAGCTCTACAATTATAAATTGGACTAGATCCAAAGGTTTAAAAGAGTTTGAACTGTCATGATTAAAACTTTAAACTTCCTTTTAAACTTTCTTCTACACACTATTGAATCATATATCCTTTAAAATCAAATATGTACTTTTACAAAAATAAGGGTAGCTATCCAATGATTCGCAACCAAACGTCATTGCGCTAACCAAGTACCTTAAACTTTTCCTTTATAAACTATCGTACATAATTCTATAATTTCTTTCACTGCAAACAACGTTAAACTTTGACAATACATATATATATATATATATATATATATATATATATATATATATATATATATATAAGGACCGATCCAAATGGACGCACAATTTTCTAAGGAATAGAGAAATTACACATTCATCAACGATGAATATTAACGAATTCTCTTAATATTCATCATATAATATTATAAATTATAAAAAATAGTTTATTGATGAATATTAGTAGTTATAACAATAATTTTAAAAAATATTTATTGGTAAAAATATATTTTATACGTTTTAATTATCATTCATCGTAGACGAATGTTAAACGAATAATTTTCAAAAAAACTAATAGTATTCACTTCGGTTAACATTAACTAATTATGAACGTTAGAATTTTTTTTTAATATTCATCATATGATATTATAAGTTATAACAAGTAGTTTATCTATGAATATTAGTATGTATAACATCGATTTTGATTAATATTTCTTGGTAAAAATATGTGTTTTTACGTTTGATTATCATTCATCGTGAATAAATAATTAGCTTCCTACTTCCCTCAAAAAATTACTTCCCTCTTGATCCCTATATATATATATATATATATACACACTATGTGTATTATGTCGGATACAAATGAAAATCAAAATGATACTCAGTTACAAAGTGTTTAAAAACAAGTATCCATATAAAAAGTTAGCGCATTTTGTTACATCATTGAACAAATATGTATAACACACGGGTCATAATTTAATTTGTATTTAAGATATTAGATATGATCGTTCACACCGTGTATGGCACTATCGCAGTGTGAAAGATTAATATTGTATACAGTTTTAATATGAACTGACAGAAATGATTATTTATTTTGATAGTCTAGTATATTTAATTATTTATTTATCTATCTATGTATATGTGTGTGTATATATATATATATATATATATATATATATATATATATATATATATATATATATTGTAATTGTACTCGTAGAAAATAATTAAAGGACAATTTCGATTTGCGACAACGGATTTGTATTATACAGAAAATGTATCCGATTTGAAAGACTGTATTTGAGTTTTCCGAGACCCTAAGCGAAAAAAGCTAATTTCTAATCCGGGGCCTTATAAAAAGATTAACTAAACAATTTTGTCGTTCAAAATGTCAATCGTTAAAATGAGGCCTTATAATTTGATTATAACTTAGAGAAAATTACACCAATGGTCCTTATAGTTTACCCCAAATCTCATTGTTTGTCCTTTAAGATAATTAATTACAAGGACGGTCCTTTATTTCAAAACTTATTTCACCGACAGTCCTTTAGTTAACCGCCCGTTAGTTTTCTCCGTTAAATCAAGTCACATTTCTTGCATGTGAGGGTAATGTAGTCATTTGGACACCTTTGCTTACTTCAACTCACGAACGCAAACGAACGGGTATGTAAATTAATGCATTGTCACAAGATTAATGTACAAACTTATAAAAAACATCCTTAATATGAATATCTTCCATTGTCGTTTCACTAAGCAAACCTATGAGTTTGACGAACGCACATATTTGTTACATATTCGTTTGTTTGCGTTCAGGAACAAATGTATTTTTCAACGGAACGAACATGAACCTTAATAATTAAAGGTTGTACCTTCTTCATAAAGTTTGTATACTCGACATTAGAGCTTGTAAATTTTATCCTTCAACTTAATTTCTAGTGCTGTGATCCCACTAAATTGTATATATCCCAATGTAATGTGTGGATTTGATTTATATTTTGTAAGATCGTTCATGTGTTTTATATGTGGACGTGTTTTGTTTTATTTTATTTTATTTGACGGTTAAAATTACATATGGTGATAACAATTTGGGTTCGAATATATTTTATAAGATTGTTTGTTATTTTTTTCAATTTTGAATTTGTGTATCAAAAATGGAGGGGGATTGTAAAAAATGCAGAGAGATGTGGGATCGAAGGGAAAAATGAAAAAAAGAAAAGGTGTCAAAATGATTAAATAACCCTCACATGCAAAACATGTGACTTGATTTAACGGAGAAAACTAACGGACAGTTAGCTAAAGGACTACCGGTGAAACAAGTTTTGAAATAAAGGACCGTCCTTGTAATTAATTATCTTAAAGGACCAACAATGAGATCTGGAGTAAACTATAAGGACTATCGGTGTAATTTTCTCGATAACTTATGTGTCGATTTGAGTTTTTTCTTAATCTATTTATATTTATATATGAAATGCAGTCGTATAGATTTTGTACGATCCAATTATCTTTGACACAAATACGCAGAGGCGGTACCAAGGTGTGAGCATTGTGGGCTGTTGCCCACACAAAGATTTTAGTAACTAGGGTTATATATGTATTAAGTTGAATTAAAAAATGTTTACCCACCCAGTTAAGTGGTCTGCCCCTTTCTCAGCAAGCAACTGGTTAATGGCTCGAGTCTTGTGGCCTGTTTCTTTTCATGTTTTTTCTCTTTTCCTATCTTATTTCACTTTTTTCAACATTCATTATTTTACTTCCAAACTTTTTAAACTAATTATATAAAAAAATGGTACCATTACAAGAACAATTATTAAACTCTACATTTTGATAGTTTTTTTTCAAAAAAATTTCAACAATACAAATGCATAAAAATATCTATAAGCACAAATAAATACATTATACTTCAGAAATATATAAGTCGAAAAGTTTGAAATACCAAGAGAGGCATACTTGCAAAAAAGCACACAAGTTGCCACAAGATTTGTTCACATCGCTACATTTATGAACATTCGCTATGGTTTTTCGTGTTGAAAACGAATTAAACCGAAAAAAAATTTCAGTTCGGTCGTAATCATGCTAGAATAAGTTTGAGTTAGTTTAGTTTATCGTATTATTTGAAGAAAAAAAATCTCAATTCTAAACCCTAAACATGGCATAAATTCGTCCCCGTTAAAAAAGAAATTTGATACCACCCCTGCAAATACGGTCATTTTTTTTCTTAATCAACAATCAAATCATTGTTCATACTACATCTATCTAAATATATACATTTTGGAGGCTAAAATTTGGAGGGCGGTCGATCACGTAGCCTACCCTCGACGGTCTTACCGATATGATGTGTGGCCAAGCAACGTTGTTATAAAAGTATCAGCAGGACGTACGTACTATATTTTTAAACATGCCAAAAATAAAATATGCATTTCCGGCCAATTAGTGGTCCATATAATTAGTTGCGACAATATATGTTGGAAATAATGTTTTAGTTAAATTTTAAAATTTCGCTAAAGAAAAGTTAAATTTTAAAACTTACAAACTCAAATAAGACATTTAATTAATAACTGAGGATTAAAACTGACATTATGTTAAAGTTAAATGTAAAATTAATATGTTTTTTTTAAAAGTGTGTATTAACTTAGTTACAAATAATTCATGACGAATGGAGTATATCAGTTTAGAATAAGGCGAGTCACATCTCTAAATTATTTAACCATTTGACTCTTAATTTCTATTTCTCATTAATTATAAAATCGAATTAATTTTTTGATTTAATAAAAATTTATCGTTATTATTCTACTTTAAATTACACTACCAGTTAACTTTAAATTCCAATTTAACCCCATTATGATGCTACAAAATAATTAATAATAACATGTGAGTGTTTGACACCATATCATCAAGAAAACGCCAGTTACGTGCCATTTAAAAGTCACGTACGTAAGAGTCATGTCATGCATCAAGAAAGTCAAAAAACCATGTTGAAGCTATTTGGAAACCAATTCTTCTACGAAATATTCAAGTGATATTTTATCATCTAAATATTCAAACAAGGTGATTAATTAGAAATTTTTCATAAACAATAAATCGCGATTCTAAATAAACTTAACACATTATTGATGATTTGCTGATAATATATCATGATATTGTTATATTGGCGTTTTAGTTTGTAAATTGATATTAAATATTAATTAAGGTGTAATATTTTCCTAGCAGCTTGCTATAAATCGAGCTAGGGTCATTTTAATTTTTAAATGAGAATCTGCCATGCTTAAAAGATAATGTTTATAGTAACGCCAATCACATGCATATCGATCATGCATGCTTTAATATATGCTCAAGTTCTATAGACTACCTTAATATTGTTTGTCATCTCACAATATATATATATATATATATATATATATATATATATATATATATATATATATATATATATGTATGTATGTATGTATTATTCTTCATCGAACACAAACTTCATGATATTATTTAAACACCTGCAAATTAAAACGTACACAAGTCACATAAAATTTCATGTAATTCTTGATCAAACACTTAAAAGAAACTGAATATACAAGAGATCATTTAAAAACTTGTATACATATATGACGAACCGTAAGATTTTCTTCATTATCGATCTGGCTAGCTAGCTTCTTAATTAACTCACTAATGGCCCACTCGAACTGCTTTCATGATCTTCGGTTGAGTCCAAATTATCTTTAGAACTAGACTTTTCATTTTCAACTTGTGATGTTGTTGCACTGGTACTCGAGAACGTTTTGTGGATTGAGTAATTGAGAGGCAATCGATGATTATTAGGATCAATTCCCATTTTCACAAGTTTTTTGCTCAAGGATGATTTCCAGAAGTTCTTAATTTCATTATCTGTACGCCCTGAGAGTCTTCCGGCAATCAATGACCACCTAAAATTCAAATTCCATTTTCATTAATAATTAACAATTAATATTGTTTATAGTAATATAATTAAATTTTAAATACAATGTGATATGCACCTGTTTCCTAATAGAGCATGAAGCCTTATTATGAGATCTTCTTCATCTTCATCAAAGTTTCCTCTTTTAAGGCCGGGCCTTAGATAATTAAACCATCTTTGCCTACAACTCTTCCCGTGACGAAGTAGTCCTAATAAATCAATAAAAATAAAAACATCAAAACTTTAAATATTTATTTCGTAATAATTATTCAAGAAAAAGAACCTGCAGCCTGAGGAAGGGTGCGCCAACCACCCTCGCCATGGACGGTAACATGGTTTATAAGTTTTCGATCTTCTTCTTTAGACCAAGCTCCTTTATTTATATCATGCTCATTATCACAAGGTTTTACCATTTTATTAACTTGTTCTTTAATACAATTGTGTTTACTAAGTAACCCCTAACACTAATAAATCATAAATAAAATCATGTCTCAACGTGGTAGGCTATATTGAAAGAAAATCTTGAATAAATTAACAACTTAATTAACCCATAAGTGTGATGGTGTTTAGAGTGGAATATGAGGAGTGGTAGATATGAACATATGATATATGGAGGTGCATGTTTATATATAATGTTGCTTATGGGAAATGTAGTGAAAGTTGACTTGGACTGGTGGTTTGCTCGTGCATACATCAGCTTTACCAGTTTAATTACCAAATGTTGTTTGATTGGCTAGTAATTTTACTATTCCATTAATTCAATTATTATTTTATCTTAATTAACTGCATTATCTTATAGTATCTATCGATTCTCTATTGCTTATGGGAAATGTAGTGAAGGTTGACTTAACTTGAATGTTGTTTGTGTTATGATAAATAATTTTGAGTCTGTTTGGCAAATTAGCTGGTAGTTAGAGTTGAAATATTATAATCAGTTGAAGTTTATTTTCTAAGCTAGAAGTTGAAGGTTATTTTATTATAAGGGTTTGACAAAATAGCTAGAGTTTAAAGATATAAATTGACATAAAAATAAAATAAAAAGCAAATCATAAATAATTTATAATCAATATTTGTGTAATTTCTCATGTAATAAGCATGGAGCTTATTTTTAAAATATTCATATAGTATGTTTCTTTTTTATAGAGCTTATTTTTTCAATAAACTTTTAAATTTTTTAATATCAAACAACGTTATAAATTTGAGCTTATAAAATAAATAAATTTAAACTCTCACAAACTCAAATAAACTCATTTGTCAAACACGCTCCATTTATATTAATTTATGATAAGAAGTTAAAAAGCTGATAAAACATTACAGAAAATTACACAAATCATTTTTTAAGTTTACCTTAAATTTCATTGGCAGTCGTTTACAAAATTTAATTACACCAATCATCTTTTCTTTTGAAACTTATTACGCTAGTAGTCTTTTAGACTAACAATCGTTAACTTTCCGTTAAAAAGGGACCATGTATGATATTTTTTGAGTAAAATATAAATTATAAAATCTAAAATATGTATAGATACATTATTAGGTGCACGTAACATCATTTTCATCTTTCCCATAGAACTTAGCAAATTCATCATCAAATTCGGTCATCTTCTTCACTGAAACATCAATTTTATAGTCCACCAGCATATTTCACCACTTAGAGACCCTCCATCACTCATTCATCTTATCTCATCACGACTTTGCTAGCCACCGCCTCTTCTTTCTTTAGCATCCATTTCTTACTCGAAAAGCATCTCAAATGAAAACCCTAGCTTTAAATTACGCGGCGTTGAAAACTAAGAACCAAATTTGTGACTCGTAATCTTTAAACTTCAAATGTATGATTGAGTTGTGAAAGATAGTGGTGAATTTGGGTTGTTGACTATAAAATTTGATGTTTCAGTGGAAAAAATGAAAATGGTATTATGTGCACCTAATAATGTGTCTAACCATATTTTAGATTTTATAGTTTATATTTTACTCAAATATTTAAAAGAATAATTTTTTATTCATGCGTGGTCTTTTTTAACGGAGAGTTAACGATCGTTAATCTAAAGGACTATTAGCGAACAAGTTTAAAAAGAAATGATGGTTGGTTAAGTGTCTAGTATCAATTTGTATATAGTTTATGAAAAGTGTAGATTATACTATAAATTAATAAAATTTTATGTTGACCACTTAAAAGTATTTTAATTGGTTAAAAGTTTAAAGTGTACACTTTTTTTAGACAAACTAAAATAGAAAGACAGACATTTAATTTGAAACGAACGAAAGTATATAGACGTTTGTTATTTCTCTCGGAGTATATAGACGATTATTATTTCTCTCTCATTTCGTAGACAATAAGGAGTGAATTATAAGTTTCGCACATGGGTTCTTGGTAGATACTAAAAAGTAATATTATTTCTTGTTGAATTAATTCATAGACTGTAGACTATAGATCAATATAAAACCCTAATCTAATTATAGCCGAACCCGCATTATATGCGGGCTAATATACAATATCCAGTAGACCACTAACTTAGTTCTTCGTGAATTTGTCACCCTAGGTTTTCTTTTATAGTGTACCTAATCTTGGTCTATCATTTATGGTCCAGATTAATTTTTTTTTTGTTTTCAAATGCAATGAAGTTACACAACCCACTACACATATACACAGTATTTTAGCGAATCCTAAATATAATATATGATGCAGGTAACGATGTTATCAAAAATTCAATTGATCAATAAAATTGTTTATTTTAGTTTTGACTAAAATTAAGGAGATGATGACATCCTAAATCATCATTTAAAAACAATTAAACTCAAATAAGTAACTTATATAGAAAAAGAGCGTATGTATATCCAATTTAAAAAGACATTCATAATACGTACATATGAATAATTCAAACGGGTCCGTGAATATTGAGCATATATTTTAAATCAAGAACAGTTGTCTAGATCTTGACTATGTTGAGGTATGGTTCTTGATTTAAAATAATGGTGAAAACAATGAGAACTTGTAACACCTCAAAAATTGTAAGCTATTATTTATATTGAATATGTCGTTAAGTAATAAATGTGTATAAAATATGTTAAACATAATTTAATAAGTTTGAGTTGAAATTGTATATGAGAAATAAGTTAAGGGGCTAATGGTGTTAAGTGAATAGACTAGAGGGGCTGAAGTTGACATATGAGCTTACTTGAGGGTTAAGCAAGTAAAAATTATTAAAATTATATTATGTTATATCCTAATTAAAAACAAAAGAAAAGTGTAGAATTTTTGGAGGTGTTTGTGTGTGTGGCGATCAAGGGAAATAAGGAAAAGAAGGGAAAAATTAAATTGAGCTAGAATTTGGATTAATTAAGTTTTTCAAACTCTAATCTTCATTCTTAAGGTAATAACAATCTTCTTAACCTCTTAAATTGATGTTTATGTGAAAGTTTGTATAAACCTTAAGTTGGGAAAATTTGAGGGAAAAAAGGGGTTAATGGGTGAGGATGTTATATACTTACTATTGAGTAACAACTAAACTCTTGTTGATGATTTTGATTAAAAGAGATGAGTTAATGAAAGTAGAAGTATTTGATGATCATGTGTGTGTAGAAGTTTTGATTAAAGTCATGTTGTAGGTTGTTGTTGTTGAAGAAAAGAATTAGACACCTAATGATACATGTATTTGAATAAAAGATAGAAACTAAATAGATGATGATAATGGAAGAATTGAGTTATTATCATGTTTAATCTTGTTGAAATCAATCCTTAATGTGTTAATTAAGTTGAAGTTTATCAATAAAAGTGTTGTACATATATTTGAGTTGAATTGATATGTTTTTGGTGAAACTCCGAATTTGAACAGCAACTTGTACATAAAATAAGCTGTTAATCTTGTTGAAATCAATCCTTAATGTGTTAATTAAGTTGAAGTTTATCAATAAAAGTGTTGTATATATATATGAGTTTATTTGATATGTTTTTGGTGAAAATCTGAATTTGGACAGCAACTTGTACATAAAATAAGCCGTTTTCGAAAAATCATAGTAAATTAACCGTAATTCGTATTGGATGTGGTCGGAGTCGTTGGAAAGGAGTACGAGTCTATTTTTCAGAAAAAATTAGTCTCAAGAGTTGAATCAGAGATTTAATGAGTCAAATAATTAAAATGTCACAGACTGTCCAAAATTTGAGGATAACTATCTTGAAAGAAAGAAAAAATGTTAGATTAAAATGATGAATTTGTGTAATGTAAATACACTAATGAGGTAAAAGAAGTTGGTTGAAAATAAATAAAAGTAGTGAGGAATTAAATGTAAATACACGGCTAAGAATAACTTAAATTATACATTCTACAATATATTTTATAATTTATGTCAAAAACTTAAAATTTAAACCTAAATAGAAAAATTATAGCTTATATTAAAAATAAAAAATAGAGAATTTATAAGTAAAACATCGATCAAGTATTAAGTTACATGCACCACTTTAACTTTCACGTAGAGAGATAAATAATTTACTTACTCGAGCATATATAATTAAATAGAATTCTTTCCAAAGACAATAGACATTTTGACTTACCCGTACTCATCATAAGTTACCCATTACATAACTTGCTAGACTCGTACATTTTATCGCTTTACAATCTAGTTTGACCCCATTTACATATTCCGCCTAATTTAGATTCAAATAATGATGAGTGATGGACTAATTGAGACTATCGAATATATCAAAATGAGTACTCAGACCACTTACAATTCTACTAAAACTGATCCTTCCATGAAACTATTGAATGTCATATTAGTTGGTCTCTAAAAAATTGTGCATGATCATGATCCAAATATATATTTTTCGTTAGTTGATAATAGGATCTTTAATTCTTGTACATAGATAAAGAATAATTTAAATATTTCCAATTATATATATATTATTATATATTGTGATGTTTTGTGAAACTGTGAAGTAACTTAGAAAATTTTATTAAACAAACAAATAATGGATAAATACAATACTTTTTGATTTATTTTGTTTTTGTAGAAACTTAAGGATTTACATGTTCAAATATTTGTGTGCATACGTTTAAATAAATGATAATTAAATAAATGATCTACCGTGACTATTTTGTAGGGGAGATAATAGGTAGTCACTATGGTTGCAATTTGAGTGACACGTATGATTTTTTGAAAATATGTGATAATGACAAGTAGGATTTTTGCTTATTTATCAAAGAGATAGAACTTTCACATAGGAAAGAGACTATCATCTATTAGTTATATGGGTAGATATATATATATATATATATATATATATATATATATATATATATATATATATATTTATATATATATTTATATATATATATATATATATATATATTTAGGATTGAGATCATGTGAAAACAAGGAGATAAAATAAAAACGGTGAAAACACTTTTTAGCCCTTGCATCAAAATATATATATTAAAAGGGGGTGGAGATAACGGTGAAAACAAAAAAAATAACGGTTCACATTTGAAAATTTATGTGAAACAAAAATAAGAAAAGGTTCACAAATTTTTTTTTTTTTTTTTTGTGAAGCTAAAAAAATTTAAGGTTCACAACTAAAAAATTTTTGTGAAAATAAAAAAAGTTAAGATTCGCAACTAAAAAAAATTTGCGAAGCTAAAAAAAGTTAAGGTTCATAACTAAAAAAAATTTGTGAAGCTAAAAAAAATAAAGGTTCACAACTAAAAAAATTTGTGAAGCTAAAAATAATAAAGCTTCACTTCTTTGTAAATTTATGTGAAGCTAAAGAAAATAATGGTTCAAAATTAAAAAAAAATTGTGAAGCAAAAAAATATAAAAGTTCATAACCAAAAATTTATGTGAAGCAAAAAAAATGAAGATTCACAACTAAAAGTAAATTGTGAATGAAAATTGAGATCGTTTTTACCGTTTTTATTTTAACTCCTTATATATATATATATATATATATATATATATATATATATATATATATATATATGAAGGGATATGGTGAGAACTATCTTGTGAATGAGAACTGTGTGAACTACAACGCACCCTCTTTTTCTACCTATATTAACTATTGCCCTAATAAATCCACCATCAAATTATTCTCATCTATTTCACTGTAGTATAATCTAACGCTTCAATTATCCACACAAACAGAATTATAAAACTTTCATCACCCATGGATTTCGTTTGATGTTTTCGAACAGTGTCCAATTTATTCCAGTCACACATCGCTACCGTAGCAATACCAATTTAGACCTTTGACGAATGAAATCCAACATTGTACTCTTGTAATTGTAGAATTGATGATGAAATTAACGAAATCAATGGTTTAATTGCGCCAAAATTTGCGATTTTCAGTCGGTTTAGAGAACTAAGTTTAAGTAACTGGTGTGTTGTAACATCCACCCTAAGGGCCTAGTAATATACGGGTAAATTCCTAACTTTAAATTTATTATTTAATGTGTTAGGAATATTTTGATATGTTATGTTTATTTGATAATAATAGTCAAGAGATTAACTGAGTTATTGTGACTAATAAATAATTTATTGTTTTAAATTGATATAGTTATCGGTACAATAAAATAGTTGGTTTCGCAAAATGGTTTTAGGTCCAGACAATAGATTAAGAAGGGAACTAATATTGTAGTGGTATTGGGTTAGATTAATATACATATATACATACATAATCTCAAACCTTCTAATATCTTCCTAAATATCATTTTCATTTCCTAAAACACACACAAGTCAAGATTTCAATTTCTTTCAATCCAATTGATAGCAAACTGATTTTGATTTTCAAGATTAGAAAAACGAATTTCATATCATCTTCATCATCTTGTTCTTGTGAGTATTTAGGTTATAATTTGTTTTTATGAAAATAACCAATTCATGAACTATTTGTGAAAAAAAAGCTTGAAAGATGTTATTTGAGGTTATTTGATGCATATGAAGTCTCAGAATGATTGTTAGAATGACGGGAAGTCGAAATTTTGAGTTATTGAAGAGGAAGGTTCGAATTTTTGGTTACAGCAAGTCGGTTCGCAGTTTGCAGAAGAAGAACCCAGTTTTGCGAACTGAGTTCTTATCCTGCGAACTGAGCTGACCTGCGAACCGAGTTCTTGCCCTGCGAACCGAGTTGGACTGCGAACTGAGTTTGCTCCGAAGCGAACCGAGATTCCTGCGAACTGAACATTGCTGCGAACTGAGATTTATTGCGAAGCGAACCGAGATTTGGTCTTGCGAACCGAGATCACTGCGAACTGAGATTTCAGGGTAGCAACTAAGTGACAAATTTCACTAACTCGGATTGGGTTAAAATTCGCATGGTCACTCGAAAACGACCCAATAATCAAGGCTCTATTAGAAGAGCTTAGGCAGTTTTTGGCCTTTCGGGGTCATCTAAGGGTCGAAAATGGCCTTTTTTGGTTTTTAAACATCGTTTCGGGACTTTCTGGTTTCGCTTCGGATTGAAATTTTATTTTCTTAGACTTCAAGGGTTACCTGCTTGGATAAATATGCTATTATGACGATTTGAAACTTGATAATTGTTTATCATTTTGATACTATGTGCTGAAATATGTTATAGGAGTTATGGAATGAGTTACTGACTTATTATCTGTTGCATTCTCAGATAAGCAGAAGACTCAGTAATATAAGACTTCTGAGGTTTTTGACTGAGACCAACAGGTGAGTGGATCTGTGATCCTCAGTGTGATTTAGTTGTAACATGTTTGGTTACAACGGGTAATGTAGTACTACTGTCGATAGACTGTTTAGTCTGGATTATTTATATTATCCATGATGATTATGGATTATGTGATATTTGGCCATTGGGCATATGTGATATGTATATTCAGAGGTCAACACTGGTTGGGCTTAGTTACTATTGTTTGGCCAAACAGGGGTTCCTTATACACATAGTTGATAGGAACTGTTGTTGGTGAAGATAGTAACAAGCTATCGGTTAATCACTGTATTGGCCTGCAGTTGATTTTAAGTGTTCCTTGGAGGATACCTCATGAACCACCGGTCCTCTTTGACGTTGTGTGTTTACGATTATTCGCTGTAAACAGATTTGTTATTTCTGAGTTAGACTGTTGGTTACAGTTCTTCTCACTTAGCCGTGTGCTAATCCCACCACCCTACTTCTTGCAGGTTAATGTTTGATTAGGGGATGGGCAAGAAGCTTTTGGTTTAATGGGATGTTTGACGACCAGCTACTCTGATTTTGTTTTGATACATAATGATGGGATTTGTACTATATAACACCCAAACTGATGTATGTTTTATGTTTTAAACGATATAACTTTAGCGTATATTGTAAAAAGTATGTTTTGACCAGACGCTTCCGATATTTCGAATATAAAATGATATTTAGAAGATGGGGTGTTACATGTGTTATTACACATGCTCTGATCTTGCACCTGCTTTGATTTTGCACATGCTCTCATTCTACACCTGTTATTGTTTTGCACAAGCTCTCGTTCTGCACCTACCTGCAACTCTACACATATCAACGTTCTACACCTAAATTTTGTTAAAGAAAATCAAAAGTTTAATTTGCGCCTATATAAATAGAATAAAAAACTGAATACAAAAATGTAATTTGTTTAATTAACATGTTATTCATGTTAAAATAATTTTGAATTAAAGATTGAGGCTAATTTTGTTTTAAGAAAATAGAGGGGCGGACAGAAGAAGCTGGGTTCTCACGATTCTCATAAGTATCGAGTTCTCACGGGATACTCACCTTATATATATATGATCAATGGAGAAGAATTTTATGAGAGAGAAGAGGGAGTAAAGCTTCTCACCTTTAGATATTTGAATCGATGAATGAAATCACTATCCATTAGCTTATTTTAGATTTTTAAGAGCAAAATTGTACAATTAATTGATTAAAAATAATGAGTTTTAAATTTCTTGAAATAATGGGTAAAAAATGTCTTGAAATAACCGACCCATAAATATAGGCAATAATTACATTTCACTAAATTAGATTAAAAAAAAAATAATAAAAAAAAAAAAACAAACCGTGCACGATTCTTTTTGAAAAAAAGTGAACCCAAGATTAATATTTAATCATTATCTAATTATTTATTTCAACAAACCCAACAAATCATTATCTCCTTCTAGGCTTCTTTTCAAGTAAGACTGGTCTTTATGGCCCTATTGATTTAGGAGTTGTTGCAACACTGGTTGTTGACGGTTGTTAGCGAGGTACGAACAAGTTTGTTCTTGATTTTTTAAATCAAATCAATGATAACTAGGGGGAACGTCAAAGGTCAAATTGTATGTACTAAGTGGTTTTTTAACAATTTTAATTATTTAGTGAATCATTTACTTTTACATTAATTGAAAATCATAAAGCTGACTAATTATAATATTAAAGTTTCATACGCGTAAATGCATAATACAATGCTAACGCAATTCAATGTAAAACTTTTTGAATCATAGTTAAATGTTGTAGAAATTGTGAATCATCCTTTCTTAATTGTGAATCAATGTTCAATTATTATTTTGTGAATCGTCAAACCTATGTACAAGAAATGAATAGTTCAAATTAAAACTGATGAGTATCACAAGAGTACATGAATTATTGGGTTATTTAACTGATTCAAAGGCATACAGTAGCAATATGAACTCTTTTTTTTTTTTTTGTTAAAGGGGAAAAATAACCCCGGCAAATATTATTAAAAATAAATAATAAGCGTTACAAATACAATAAATGTGGCCGAACCACAAGACTTGATCTAACAGATATAAAAGACTAAGTGCATACACAAGACATTCCTTGTGTGTGACAACCAGCTATAAGCACAACCATTAAACAACAACATCCAAACTGCAGCCAAACAATGATCTACTGAGCAATATGAACTCTTGTGAAATTAATGAATCACTTTAAATTTGAACTGAATCAAAGGCATTGACTTGTAGTATATGAACTCTTGAAAATTAATCACTATAATTTGTATATCATATATGCATGATTCAAAGTTATTTATCAATGAGTCAAAGCTATCATATATGAATCAAAGTTATTTAATTGTGGATAAAGTTAAATAATATTTATATTAATATTAATTAAACTAAAACCAACATTATGTATAATTAACCAGGCGAATGTGAATTAAATTTACGGAGTAAAAAATTGTGAACCAACAAACTTCTTTATTCATTAATATGAAATTAATGAAACTTACAAATAGTTGGTTAATGACCAACGTTGTGATGCAAAAACTTTGAGCAAAATTTTGTTTTCTAATCGGACCGTGGATCGATTCTGAAAAAATAATATGTTTTTAAGGTGAACTCCTTCCCAGAAAAAACTCAGAGTTCCTTACGTAAATGGATTAGATAATTATTTTGAAAAATAAAAGAACTGCTCTCCCATGAATCAAGAGAAACAATTGATAAAAAATTTAGTTAGGGTTAGTAACTACCCATAATAACCTTGATGTGGATCGATAAATAATGTCCAAACAATAACAATAATCAACCAAGAACTAACTGAAATTTTCAGGGGGAGAAAATCTCTTGTTCAATCAATAATGCAATTCTGTCAAAACCTAATGAAAAACAAACCATAAAAACGTATTTAATGATTCTAAAGAATCATACCACTAATATAATTACGAAATAAAAAGAAACAAAATCTAAATGTTCAAAATAAACCTCGAAAAACATTAAATTGACATTTTCGGCCCTTTAATGACCCCGGAACGCCAAAAACTGACAGGGCTCGAGGCGAAGCGACGAGCCTTACTCGTTGGGCCGTTTTCGAGTGACCATGCAAACTTCAACCCAATCCCCCACTGAAATTGACTGTCGCGTTGACTGAACTATTGACCATATCTACATCAACCCGTTTAGGTGAATTTTAAATGATTGGCTCATATTGCTTCTTTCATTTCTCTCATATATTTTTCTTCTGTTTGATCATGTTACTAAGTTTGTATATATATATATATATATATATATATATATATATATATATATATGGAAGCACTATTTTCTGGAAAAGATGGAAGCTACACATTCATCAACGATGAATGTTAGCGAATTCTCTTAATATTCATAATATGATATTATAAGTTATAAAAAATAGTTTATTAATGAATATTAGTAGTTGTGGTAAAAATATGTTTTTATACATTTTGATTATCATTTATCGTGGACAAATGTTAATGAATATTTTCAAAAAAACTTATAATATCGACTTCGGTTAACATTCACTAATGATAAACGTTATCATATGATATTATAAGTTATAAAAAGTAGTTTATCTATGAATATTAATAGGTATAACATCAGTTTTGATTAATATTTCTTGATAAAATATGTATATTTACATTTGTTTATCATTCATCACGAATGTTAAAGTGTAACTTAGTTTAGTATAGGGACTTTATTGTACTTAGTAGAGAAAGTTAGGATTATGTTTGCTTGGAGTGTAAGGCAAGCAAAGCCTAGTTAGACTAGGATTTGGATTACTCGTTGGACAAGTAATTGAAAACCCCTCATCTCTATAAATGGAGGTGAGGGGTTGAGACATAATCATTCTTTCTGGTATATATTCTTCCTTGCTCATTTGGTTAATAAAGGTTTAACGTTTGAGATCACGTGTGTGATTTCTTTGAGTCATAATTCGGAATTAGCTTTCAATGTTTGATGGTTTTCTTCCAACAAATCAATAGGAAAAAACTTGAATAGTTAAAACGTTAAAAAAATTAAAATTTGAAGGATTAAACTATTATTAACCACTCTCGTAATTAAAGTTTATAGAAAAAAGTAAGCTCATGTTCTCATAAAATATTTTTCAATAAACTTTTAATAATATTAATATTTGAGTTTGAGTAAAAACCAGAGTTAATATAAAATTATAAACCACGTCAAATTTCATAATGTACCTTGAGCGATGCCTTTATTTTTGAGTTGGTCGGTGACGTTTGTCACGTACCACGTTGTTTTAACGTCATCAGTTCTGAAGGGTAATCTCATAATTTACATGAACTATATATCTGGTCCATTTTGTATACCTAGTGGCGGATACAAGGTTAAAAGCAATTGGATTCCTAATTTCTTTAACCGTAATACTTACAATTATTTATTACGGACATTAAAATTAAATGACATGGAGTCAGTGCTATTTCTATCTATAAGGCAGCTCCGTCCCCGAATAAATTTGGATATCCAGTCACGTACATCATTGGTGGTGCGATAGTTACTTTTAATTAGTTTTCACAGGCGTTTCTATAAAAAAAAAATTAATTCATAAGATAATGAGAAGGTTTTCATAAAAGTTGGCCAATTTGGGCTTCATTTTGTAATTAATTAGTACCATATCTCACTATTCACACAAATACTAAACTTTATAATAAGTACCAACATTGCATTACATCCAAAAGTGCACCTACATCATCTGACGGTGCTTATTTAATTCATCAATCTATCCACATGACAGATTTTGCTAATAAATTAAGTGGGCTTGAGATAGACACCAATAGCATGAACGTAGTCGCTAGCACGACCATAGAACCCTGCAAAGCTAGCTTTTGAGATCGGTAACGAGGAATGAGTCCCATTCTCCGTACCAAATAGTCCAAACTTGTTCACGTCGGTTGAAAATGAGAGTGATGTCACAACCAACCTCGAGTCAAACCATCCAATTGTCCCACTAATACAGTTCAACTCTTCCACGTCAACATCAAGATTCACCTTCACATGTTCAATGAAAAATTAAAAACATATGATTAGCAGATCGGATATTCGGATGATGACAAAATTTAAGGTAATAAAAAAGAATTAATTAATTAATTAATATAATAATATATGAGCCTAACAACCTGTATAAGCCAATGAAAATGAAACAGTTGTCAAATAGCGAATGGTTTAGGTTGATTTTTAGGCTGATTTATTACATCATTAGTCAAAAAAATAATTTATACCTCCCGGTAATCACCACCGAAACCACCAAACCTTGACGAATGGAGGGCATTGCCATCCTCATCATGGCTAACAAAGCCGATGGAGTCGATACATTCTCCATGACTGATGATGATCTTCCAGATCTTCCCTTCGGCTTTGAAAGACCAATTTTCTCCTTCTTGAGAGCTTCCCCATGGACCCACTAGCACTATCTTTTCTGCATTATGCGTACATATTAAATACTCCGTAATAGATAGCATCATATCATATATACAAAGGTAAAAACAATAATGGTATGAAATAAAATGAGATTATAGTGATACTAAACCATTTTGAGAGGTAACTATGTGTTTGTGCTGTGTTGTAGTGGGTTGTATATATACACAATGAAAATTATAAAGTATTTTATTTATTGTAAAAGTGAGTTAAGAAAAGTGTGTGAATTGGGAAGGATTAAGTGATGGGTGGTGACTTAATTGAAGGGTTTAACGTTTAAAGTTGCTGTTGGAAGAAGTCAATGTCATGCACGTGCATGCATGAAATGATGAAAGTTTGTTATTTTGATTTATTTTAATTTAGCACATGGTCATGTTTGTTAGGTGTAGTGGAGTAAGTCTTTATTTTTGTTCTGGTTTCATGGGTAGCCCCGTTGGAATAGGATCTGCAGTTTCCTTTGTTATGTAAGCTCTTTATAAAGAGCCTTTCCTTTATTGAATAAACCAACAGAAAACTTTGAGTGTTCATTGCTTGTATACCTACTATTCTTTCAGTTGGTATCAGAGCACAATCTGGGAGAATCACGAGTGAGAAAAAAAAAAAAAACATGACCACTGATAACGCCAATTTCCAAGTCCCTAGTGTTCCCAAGTTTGATGGGGATTATGATCATTGGAGTTTGTTAATGAAAACGTTGCTAAGATCCAAAGAGTATTGGTCTGTGATTGAACCAGGCTACGTTGAGCCACGAGAAGGCACAGAATTGACAGCGGCTCAACAAACTACACTGGAGACAATGCGGCTAAAAGATCTAAAGGCACAAAATTATCTATTCCAATCTATAGATAAACAGATCATCAAAACCATGTCTCAGAAAGACACAGCCAAACAGATATGGGATTCGATGAAAAACAAATTCCAAGGGAATGCTAGGGTAAAGAAGGCACAACTTCAACGGTTAAGGAGAGAGTTCGAAACGTTGGAGATGAAGGAAGAGGAGAGCGTTAATTCATACTTTGGAAGAGTGATGACAGTGGCAAATGAGATGGGTAACTTTGGTGAGGAATTGACCGACGTGAAAATTGTGGAGAAGATACTTCGATCGTTGACAGAGAAGTTCAACTATGAGGTTTGTTCTATCGAAGAATCAAAAGACACTGATGAGATTTCAGTGGACGAGTTGCAAAGTTCCCTACAGGTGCACGAACAGAAGTTTGTGAAAAAGACTAGCGAAGATCAAGTCTTGAAGACTGAAAGTGAATCCTCAGGTGGAAGAAGTAGAGGACGAGGAAGAGGTTATTTCAATCGAGGTCGAGGAAGAGGTCGTGGAAGATCGAGACCAGACTTCGATAAGTCATCGGTGGAATGCTATAAATGCCATAATCTTGGACATTTCGCATATGAATGTGATCGAGAAGATAAGGTAGCAAACTATGCTGAGTTTGACGAAAGTGAAGATTTACTTTTGATGATGCATGTAGAGCCGAAGCAATTCTCCAAAGAAAGTATATGGTTTTTGGACTCGGGATGTTCAAACCATATGACGGGAAAGAAAGATTGGTTTCTAAAACTAGACGAAAGTTTCAAGCATTCCGTGAAACTTGGAAATGATACAAGGCTGATAGTCAAAGGAATTGGTGATGTTCGACTTGAGGTTGATGGTGTAACTCAGATTATAAGTCAAGTGTATTACATACCTGAATTAACCTCAAATTTGTTAAGTATTGGCCAATTGCAGGATAAGGACCTCACCATTGTTATCAAGAAAAGGCTGTGCAAGATTTATCACCCACAATGGGGCTTGATAACCACTTCCACTATGACAAGAAACAGAATGTTCATAGTGAAAGCAAAGATGAGAGTAAATAAAGGTATGTGTTTCAACGTGGAGGAAGATAGCAAAGCTCAGATCTGGCACAGAAGACTTGGGCACGTGAACAACAAGACTTTAAGGACCATGCAATATAAACAATTGGTTAAGGGTTTACCAAAGTTGACAGAATCTACAAAAGTGTGTGAAGTGTGCAATCTGGGAAAGCAAAATAGGGAGAAGATTCCCAAGAAAAGTCTATGGAGGGCATCTCAAAAGCTGGAACTCATACATGTAGACTTGTGTGGGCCCATAGAGCCTGCATCACCTAGTGGCAAGAGGTATGTCATGGTTCTTATTGATGATTTGTCAAGGAAAGGTTGGGTATATTTTTTGGCCAAGAAAAATGAAAGCTTTGAAACGTTTAAAAAATTCAAAGTAAAAGTGGAAAATGAAACTAGTTTAAGCATAAAGGGTTTAAGAAGTGATCGTGGGGGTGAGTTTGTCTCTAATGAATTCAATACATTCTGTGAAAATTATGGGATAAGGAGGCAACTAACCACTGCCTACATCCCTCAACAAAACGGGGTGGCTGAACGGAGAAACAGGACCATGATGAACATGGTTAGGTGTTTGCTTTTGGAGAAAAATATGCCTAAATGGTTTTGGTCCGAGGCAGCGAACTGGGCAAATTACATTATCAATAGGTGTGCTAGTGCTTCACTAAACAACAAAGTTCCTGAAGCAATGTGGTCAAGTCACACCCCAAATGTTGATTACTTTAAAATATTTGGGTGTGTTGGCTATGTCCATGTACCATCTCAGATGAGATCAAAGCTAGAAGATAGAAGTCATAAATGTATTTTCTTGGGAGTAAGCACAGAATCTAAAGCCTACAGAATGTACGATCCAGTTCAAGGAAAAGTAGTGATAAGTAAAGATGTGGTGTTTGCAGAGGAAGAAGAGTGGGTATGGGACAAAAGTGTGTTTGGTCATAATACTCTTGTAATAGCCGATGTAGACTCAACAAATGAAGAAAGTGATAAAGGTGATGGGTCCATTCCTGATGAGACAACTCATACTTTGGAACCTAGTGCTAGTCAAAACTCCACTTGCCCTATGACTAGTCCTAGTACTATTCAAAGTACTTTACCCACTGTTAATGAAAGAAGTCCACCTAATAATGTTGTACAATTAAATGAAGACCCCACTGATCACTCACAAGGAAATGCATTAATGGAGACTAGCAATAGATACGGCAAAAGAAACAAAACAGCTCCTAGGTGGTTATTAGAATACGAGAGTGGGGAAGGATTCTCAGATGACGAGCTGAATCTAGCTATGTTCTCTGATGATCCAAGTCGATTTGAAGATGCTGTTAAAGACGAGAAATGGGTCAAGGCTATGGCTAGTGAAATGGAATCTATCAAGAAAAATGATACGTGGGAATTGGTGGATTTGCCAGAAGGAACGAAACCAATTGGGGTTAAATGGTTGTTCAAAACGAAGCTTAATGAAAAAGGCGAAGTAGATAAATACAAAGCCAGATTGGTTGTTAAAGGTTATGCTCAAACGAGAGGGATAGATTATAATGAAGTTTATGCGCCAGTGGCTCGTTGGGACACAGTTAGAAGTATAGTGGCAGTTGCAGCTCAAAGAGGGTGGAAGATTTTCCAGCTAGATGTAAAATCTGCGTTCTTAAATGGGGAACTAAAGGAGACTGTTTACATTTGTCAACCACAAGGGTTTGTAAAACCAGGTGAAGAAACAAAGGTATGCAAACTTAAGCGTGCTTTATACGGGTTGAAACAAGCTCCTAGAGCTTGGTTTCACCGAATTGAAAAGTATTTCTTACGTGAAGATTTTGTGAAAAGTGAGTATGATCATACTCTCTTTATCAAGCAGACTGATAGGGGTATGATCATTGTGAGCCTTTATGTTGATGATTTGATTTACACGGGAGATGATCAAGGAATTTGTGAAAGGTTTAAAAGGTCAATGATGCAAGAATTTGAAATGACCGATCTTGGGTTGATGAAATACTTCTTAGGTGTGGAGGTGAATCAAGCAACTGATGGGATTAGCATGAGGCAAATGAAATATGCTAAAGAAGTGTTAAATCGTTTCCTTATGTTAGACTGTAATAGTGTTAAAAATCCAATAGTTCCAGGGTGTGCTGTGACAAAAGCAGGAGTGGGAAGTAAAGTTGATGACAGTGAATACAAGAGTATGGTGGGAAGTCTTATGTACTTAACAGTGACTAGGCCAGATCTTATGTACGGGGTGTGCTTCATCTCTAGATTTATGTCGAATCCAAAAGAAGAACATCAGGCATTAGCAAAAAGGATTCTAAGATACGTTAAAGGAACTGTTAATTACGGGTTGTTTTATGGAAGAAACTCTTCTCCGGTATTACAAGTTTATACCGATAGTGATTATGCAAGGGATATAGAAGATTGAAAGTGCACTTCTGGGTACGTGTGTATGCTTAGTAATGCTGCAATATGCTGGAGCTCAAGGAAACAAGAAATAGTTACGTTGTCCTCCACCGAAGCAGAATACGTGGCTGCTACTTCATGTGCTTGCCATTGCATATGGCTTACTGGGTTGCTAGAAGAGATCAGAGATGAGAAGTTGGGTCCAGTTGTGATAAAGTGTGATAATAGCTCAACGATTAAGCTGTCAAAGAACCCGGTGATGCATCGAAGGACCAAACATATAGATGTGAGGTTTCACTATTTGAGGAATTTAGTTAATGAAGGAAGAATTCAGCTTATGTTTTGTCCAACAACTGAGCAACTTGCCGATGTAATGACAAAGCCTGTGAAGCTCGAGAGTTTTGAGAAAATGCGGAGTATGCTTGGGGTGATTGAGCTGAATTATTAAACTGAAGAGTGAACCCAGCTTCAGTTTAAGGGAAGGAATTGAAGGGTTTAACGTTTAAAGTTGCTGTTGGAAGAAGTCAATGTCATGCACGTGCATGCATGAAATGATGAAAGTTTGTTATTTTGATTTATTTTAATTTAGCACATGGTCATGTTTGTTAGGTGTAGTGGAGTAAGTCTTTATTTTTGTTCTGGTTTCATGGGTAGCCCCGTTGGAATAAGATCTGCAGTTTCCTTTGTTATGTAAGCTCTTTATAAAGAGCCTTTCCTTTATTGAATAAACCAACAGAAAACTTTGAGTGTTCACTGCTTGTATACCTACTATTCTTTCATTAATAAGAATGAAATTAGTGTGTTTAGAAATGCGTGAGATCGAGGGGTGATTATATATGTGTCAAAAAATGTGATGGGGTTGTGACGGTGCATGCAACCTATTAGATGTTATCAGGACCACATTAAAGTAGAGGAATTCACGTCGAAATTCAACCTATGTACACCAAATTACAAGATCACTTTTATAAGTGTACGCACATGTATAGGACCAATGTTTATATTTAGAAAATGATTTGGAAGTAGGCCGTAGTTCTAAATGAAGCATTGGGATTCTTTTTACTCTGTTAAGCTACGGATAGTGGTCGCGACGCAGAGTCAGTTAAATCTTGTCTTCTAAGTTGATGTTATCGTATAAATATAACTCTAATGTACTTTTTGATTTGGTCCTGTGGATACTAAATCGATCTTTACATTTGGAGATCGGATATAATCACGTAAATTTTTTATTTTTGTTTATCTTGTTTTACTTTTTTATGTATCCATTTATTGTTTGTGGGTGTAATCATATGTAGCCGTGTGTTGTTTGGATTGGTTAATTAGTATGGATATGAGAGTAATTAAGTGATTGTTGTTGCTTGTATGTTTATGGTGCAACTTTAACTCCTTACACTACATGACCTAGCGGTTATTGACAGTTTGGAGATCAAGTTTGCAACAATTTAATTTTGACTTTGTTATAAGTTTTTGCTTTCTCACTTTATTTCAAAAGTAGAGAGGTTTTATACTAAATACATCCAAAATCTCACATGCGAAACATGAAAGAAATTGAAAAAAAACAACAATTTACATGCCCTCGCATTGCGACGGGATAACTATAAACTATCTAAAGTCAATAATAAATCAGTATATTTGTAAAATGCATAATAATCATTTTGAATTTACATAAAATATAATATAATGTTAAATGAACTTAATAAGCTATCCGCATTGTTAATTTTTTATAAACTCAAAAAATTGCAATATATAAATATGTGATATGCTTCATATTAAAAAAAAAAAAAAAAAAAAAAAAAAAAAAAAAAAAAAAAAAGGTAAGATACGCAAAAACAAAATTTTCATGCTGGAGAAATAATTAATGTTGGAGTCAACACTTGAATAATGCTCATGAAAATCTCAAGTTTCTCCTTTTCTCTTATCTCATGATATATATATATATATATATATATATATATATATATATATATATATATATATATATATATATATATTAGGAGGATAAAAAAAAAAGGCAATTTAGGGACAGAAGAGGAAGAAACAATATGATTCAGTATTTTATAACTATGATTCAAATTTTTATTACTATAATTCTATATTTTATTGCTTTGGTTCAATAATTTATAAATAAGATTTAGTCATTTTTTTCTATGATTCAAAAGTTATAAGTATTAAAAATTTGAATCACAGTACTTAAAATACTGAATCAGATTGTTTCTCACTCTTCCCTCCCTAAATTTCTTTCTCGTGAAACCGGCTCACACACACACACACACATATATAGATATATATATATATATATATATATATATATATATATATATATATATATATATATATATATATATATATATATATATACTTAAAAACTCATGACTTAGTTTGTAGATTGATTAAGGTATGATGTCATAGGGGTACATTTGTTATTATACGTTGGAGTGTCCTGAGGTTTATATCGATTAACGAAACTCAGCTTCAAATTATTTTTTTTAAGTTTTCAATCCAATATGTTTATGTTTTGCTTGAAAATGGTCCATTCATCCTTAAAATGACTATAATACCCTTGCCTACTTAATTTATTAACTTTTAAATACATAAGTAAATTATTTTAAAATCTGAACCTACCTTCTATAAATAGTCTACGTAATAATAATAATATAAAGAGGAGGTTCAGATTTTAAATACATAAAGAGGAGTGACACAATTTATATCATATTTTAAATACTAATATGAAATTGCTTAAAGTATCTCCATGATGGACATACAACTCATTATTTACATCAACCGT
The DNA here is from genome assembly GCA_963930675.1 of Gnaphalium uliginosum. Taxonomy (NCBI): domain Eukaryota; kingdom Viridiplantae; phylum Streptophyta; class Magnoliopsida; order Asterales; family Asteraceae; genus Gnaphalium; species Gnaphalium uliginosum. The sequence continues at coordinate 19,557,267 of OZ005681.1, forward strand.
GTTGTTATGACCGTGATCAGTGTGTGAAGTGCTTAAATTGTTATCCATTATCAGAAAAGAAAACAATTGATGAACTAGGGTTTCGCGATCGAAAATTTCAAAACTGAAATATCATAAAGGAAACAAATTGCAAGTTGAAATAACAAAATCAACTGTAGAATCGATGAATTGAAGGCTGAATTGAGGAAGGAACAGAACAATTTTGAAGATTGATGATGAAATCAATCGGAAAATTGAAAAAAATGGAACGAAGATTGCTTGATACCATAACAGAATCATGAACAGACATTTGCGAAAATGAATTTCATTCTTATTACCTTTGAAATGATTACAGTACAACCATATATACAAAAACGAATTAAGCTAACTAATTTACCACCTCTAACTAACTGTACGAGTTAATAACTAACTTAACAACTGATCTTTCAATAATTACAAACAAGTCCATGTACTATAAAAGTTTGAAATAATGACAAGATTGGCCCTGAACATATATTCTTCAAATTGCACAAAAGTCATTACCACATTTGAACATGCAATATCTTCACCAATACCTACACAAGGTTTTAAATATCGTTTAGTTAGCAATTGAACACTTAGCTACCGCAAATCAACCATTAAATGGGTGGGTATCCTAGTGCGTCAAGGCTCAGATTTTCAACTGAGGGAAATGTAGATACGTACACAACCTTTATAAAAATAGTGTGGTGTATTTATAAAAATTGTGTCACTCGTCTTTATATTGTATTAATTATTAATTATTATTATTAAATATATAAATAAATTATTTTAAAATATGTAGAAGGTAGGTTCAGATTTTAAAATAATTTATTTATGTATTTAAAAGTTAATAAATTATATAGGTAAGGGTATTGTAGTCATTCCAAGGACGGAGGGATATTTTCAAGCAATATGTAAACTTATTGGATTGAAAACTTGAAAAAAGGAGTTTGAAGACGATTTTCGTAACTCAGTATAAATCACAGGGACTATTTATAGAATTTACTCTATACATTGACACTATTTTAATGGTTACAAATTAAAATTATTTGCATTATTAGGAACCGATGCATCAATTGACTTTGTCATCATCCATAAGTTAAAAATAGAGTATAAACAAGTGAATTAACTACTTCGTATTATCATTCAATAACAGGGACCACAATTACACGCACCATAAATGTTTTATTAACTTTTTCGGTATAATTAAAAATGATTAAATGCCATGCAGTTTACGTACAGATGGATCCATGGAGGTAGTTGAGGTAACTCAAATTTTATGGATTCATTCACAAGTCTAATTCACATTTGTCACGAGATTATACGTTAAACGAAAAATCTCAAAGTTCCTCATAAATACATCACAACTAACTCTACACTAATACATCCATGATATTAACAAAGTGCATTATTAATGAACACGCTGCAAAGTGCAAACACGTAGAAAAATAACCATAAATAAATTTACTAAAAAAAAGTTGGTTGTAATTGGGCCCTATTATATTATTGACTGAACCGTTTCGAGAAAAATTGGGCCCTTGTGATCAGCCCAAAATTCTTAAGTTAAGACCTAAAACGTTTAGTACAACTTCAAGCAGTTGTTGACGTTAGATGCCATACAAATATACAAGGAGTTCCCAATCTTTGCGTTAATAATTTAATATTATTATTATTATAATAATAATTATTATTATTATTTATTTATTATTACTATTAAAAGGTAATAATGTAATCATTAAAATTCCCTAGTTTGTAAAGTTAATGTATTGAAACATGTATGCATAACTGACGTGAATAAACATTTGATTGGAATTGGTGATGGAAAAATAGAAGATAATCAGTAAAATTTACGTGTAATTTAGTGTATGAATTAAATAAATAATATATTAGAATGATTTTTAACAACCATGAAGTAATTTATTATAATAAATTAAGAATGATTCACATAAAGAAAATTATTAGAATTCCATCTTTGCTTTGCAAAAATAAAATAAAAAAATGATGCACATAAATAAAATGTTTTTTACAACCATGAAGTAATTTAGTTCGTCTCTATATCGGTATTTCCAAACCACTGACAATGTAAAAATGTTGACCCAAATTACTTAATAAGGTCAAACTTCCTCAACCAATGACCATGAGTATCGGACACTGTGTGGGTCAATGAATGTGTTTAGCACGTGACTGAGGCGTGCACATTCACCAATTATCCTATCAACGGCCATATTTTCAATTCTCCATTGGAATATGTGTCACTGTCACCTGACTGTTCCCTTCATTACTGAATGGGGTTATTATAGTAATTTTCGCATGTCTTTCTGCTAACCTTATTGCTGCAACCAATGCCACATCTCGCTTATATAAACTGAATATATATAGAATTTTGAAATACCCGATGTGCAAGTTTCTCTCGTACGCACAACCTTATAAAAGTTATCACTTTATATTTATACGGAAAAATTGATAAATGCATATTTAAGTTATTATTAGAAAAAGTTTAGGCCTAAATAAATCTATAGCAATCTAACTGATACACATGTCACAATAAATAGTGAAAAAAGTGAGAGAGAGAGAGAGAGAGAGAGAGATGTGTTAAAATGTTAAATATATTACTATGAGTTATTCATATCTTAGGCATGCATTTTAAGTACACATATGCCTTTACTCAACTAAGAAAACGTCTTTAAGTTTATAATACAAGTCTATCTGTTAGTGCAATTTGTTGTGTATTGATAATTTTTTTCCAAACGAAAATGGTCATTGCAAAAGGGCATCAATATGCAAGATCAATACACATACACTCCAAAGGTCCAAAATACATTAAAGTTAAATATTTCTTCCCAATTTACTTGAAAAGTTATAGACTTCATCCCAAAGTTTTAGACTGCACTTCAAAGGTCCAAAAAAAATCTCAATTTTACACTCCTAAAGATTAAAAAATCAATCAATCTTATTGTACAATTTATGTATGAATTGACCAAATTAATATCATCTTCATTCTCAATTTTCTTTCCATTCTATTTTTCATAATATTAACATCGTAATTTCACACCATAACTAAAACTAACTTCAACGTGTTCAACGACCCTTTTTGCTCTATGCACGCTTTAAACATTACATCTGAAATATATATATATATATATATATATATATATATATATATATATATATATATATTATGGTTATGATTATGAAGTTAGTTCACAATAGAACTAGTAGTTAGCACATAACTTGAACTTGAGATAACAAAAGATGCATCATTACATAATTAAAACGAAAATAAAGAACTTCATTCACACAAATACTTGTAGCAGCAGAAAGACTAAATATTTTTTCCGCTTCTATCACCACCCTTTACTCACATAATTGAACAACTGCTTGTGTTTTCATCGCTGAACATATGAGCAGCAGTGTTACTATCATTACCACCACCATTTGCAGTATTGCTGTAGTAGTAACTCTGTGGATGCTCATTGTAAGTATAAGGGGCAGGACTGTAATTATAATAGTATCCAGTTGCTGGTGGTATCATAGGTGACCTATGATACATCATCTGAGTTGGTTGTTGTTGTTGCTGATGCAGATGCTGTTGCTGCTGCTGCATTACTTGCCTATTCTGCAAATTCATCAGCATTGATGCAGTTGAGTTGTTGTACCCTGATGTACCACCATTCTTATTCATCATCATGGCTGCTGCTTGTGCGTGTGATGATGATGGATTGTAACCACCACTTGCCATTGGTAGTCCACCATTAGGAAGGAGGAACCCTGTTGCACCAGATCCTAATACATTGTTCTTTTGAGGTATTTGGAATCCACCATGATTATTACCAAAAGTATTACCATTTCCCAAACCACCTTCACCCCCGTTGCCACCACCATAACTTCCAAGATTATTCAGAATAGAAGTAATGTCATTTACCCTTTTAGTCTCTCCAAGATTCATATTCACAACATTACCAACACCGTTGTTATTGTTATTATTATTAGCTTGTTTCATTCCACCATTTTGATTAAAATTCCCTTTCTTTCCATTACCATTCGCATTCGCATTCCCATTAGTCTGTTTTGGGTTACTCGCGTTTCTTGCATTATTAGCACCAGCAGCAGCATGTTGCTGTTGTTGTTGTTGCAAGTGCTGCTGCTGCTGCTGTTGTTGTCTCAACAATGCTAACTGATTTATTCCTTTTTGGGTAAGTATGCAAATTTCTTCTTCACGTTCATCATCATCATCATCTTCCTCATCATCATCAAGGAAAACATCGTCTTCTTCGGAGAGCAAAGGTTGAAACTTTTGTTGGTTTTTTAAGGATTCAAGACCTTTGATGAAATCTTGTTTCTGGGTTTGTTTCTTCTTGTCATCTTTCAAACAGGAAGCCTTTTGAGATTGATGTTTTTGACTTTGGTTTTGGTTTGACTTGTTTGACCAAAGTTCAGCATGTTTACCAGCTCTAACCAATTTCTTGATCAAAGTTGCAGAGTCTACACTTCCTGAAACTGTAACCTTTTGTTGTTCTGCATCTATGATCACTTGGTATACACCTAGAAAAAAAAATCAATAAATTTGATGATAGAAAATGACACTTTCTTGGTCAACATAAATAGCATAAGTTAATATGTTACTAAAGATGAGATCTTTTTAATGATGACAGTAACAGCTTATGAGTCAAGATCATGGGAAATTATTTGGTGTTAAACTCACTTTAATGGCATCATAATGATATAGTAAAGACAAAATGGAAAAATGATGAATATGGACATATTTGGGGCAAAATTTTCTAAAATAAAGATGAAATCTTTAATGATGACAGGAACAGTTTAAAAGTCAAGATGATGGGAAATTAAGTGAAAACAAGCATACATTGTGTTAACTTCACTTTAATGATACCATGAAGATAATAAGATAAAAATGTTATTGTTCTTCAGGGAAAGGTTTGGCAAATAATTCCATGTATGCTGTGTACATTTGAGTAGGAGAACAATGAAAGAAAACATTAATCACAAGATATCATCATTTATAATACATTTTCACATAAATTTTTGAATCATCAAAAACCCATAACACAAAATACTAGTAGTACTTTCTCAATCCCCAAATATAAAGTCAACATTTTGATAATTCAGACTCACTCCCTTTGAAACTGAATTTTACAAGCGTGTATCAACTTTTTGCACTAAAAAGCTCTTTACTTATGTACCATTTTTAGCGATTAACATATGTACAAACTATATCTTTTTAAAACAACAAACATTCATGTCAATTTTGAAGCCAAAAGGTTCTCTTTGACTTTAGAAGTCAAATATAGACTTTCTGCAAGAAACGGAGAGGTTACCATCAATTTTCTGAAGTAGTTTCTTCACTTTGTGTTTGCAACCATCACAGTGCAAATTCACTCTGAGAATACAACTCTAAAGTAGACCAAAAATAAACATCAGAAAACTAAAAAATAAAAAAACAGTAACAATGTAGCAGGAAAAAAGACCATTTAATTAGTAGTTGTCCTTCTATTTTTATTTTTTTTAACTTCATAAGAAACATATGAATGTGGTGTGTTTTAAACTCAAATAAAAAAAGTTGGGAAAAAGAAGGTTCACCTGGATCTTGAGGAGCTTAAAGTCTTCATCTTTAGTCATGTTGTTTCTTGGGTGGTGTTTGGATCTGGCAGAAAAGGGAAAGAAATGATACAAGTGATTGTGGTTATTGATGAGAGTGAGATTGTGAGAGTGAGATGATATAATTTCAGTATTTCTTTTCTTTTCTTTTCTCTTCAAACTTTACTTTTATCTTAACTTGTAGGCTAAAAAGTGAAAGACATTTGTGGTTCTATTAATATGTGTAAAAGCTCCAAAATACTAGGTTGGATAAAAATATAATATTTTCTTATTTAAATACACTTGGCCATTCATGATATTATATTGCTTTTTGGGCAACGTGGTTATTTACTTCTATTCTTTCTATAACGTTTGTGTTTATATCGAGATATTTTATTTAATATTTATAATAAACCTTATGTTGAATTGATACATATGCTTATTAGTAGCACACTAAACGGTAGTAACAATGGGAACAAACTCACTTAAAAGTTGAAGAATATATGTGAAATAAAAGTAACACAAATTCACAATCATAGAAGCCTTTTGTTATCTAGCATTATTTTTCCTTATATATCATGGTATTAATTTGTAACATAAAACCAACCCAACATCATTGCCTTATTGCCTTATATTTAGGGATGACAATGAATCGGGTTTGAATCGAGTGAAGCTATATCCACATTTATATTCATTTATTTTTCTTCATCCATATCGATATCCATATTCATCTACTTTTAAAATCATCTGTCCATATCTATTTCCATCGGATGAAGCGAGTTAATGGATATATGTGGATATTAAAATAAAATTGTAGTAATCGTAACATAATTTATTGCAAATAGAAATAATACAGTTTTTGAAAATTTAAAACACTTACATTTGGTTTCTTGCTTAGTTAGACACGTTTTGATTGTCGGATCTTACAAATCGGTGACTTTCATTGTATGGTAGGAATCAAATTTTAGTTCATATTCAAAGAAGTCCGAGGATAAGAGGCTCTTGTACAAATATGACATGACTCTATTGCCATACACATCACTTGAAGAACAACCATGCAACAAATATCACCTTAATTAATAACGCGAGGGAAAATTCGTATAAGTGAATCGTGAAAGAAGTATACACACAAAGGAGAGGAGAACCGAACAGATGTGGTAATTGATCTTTTACCATAGATGGAGAGAAAAAGATCACAACAAGTACGACATGAAAATTAGAATTTTTCGAGCTGTCAAAGCGTGATGAAAATACTCTCGTAGGAAACCTTTTTAGCTTCGTCATGCAGTTAATACAAGTGCATAAACTCATGTTAATAATTAATTGCATGCATATTCGTTTAGATAAAAAATTTAACCAATTACTCCGTAACTACGAGTATTTGACAAATACCATACCATAAAAAGCGTAATTATTTCCTTGAGAAAATTACACAGCGGTCCTTTACAAAATTTAATTACACCAATGATTCTTTCTTTTGAAACTTGTTATGCTAACAGTCATTTAAACTAATGATTGTTAACTCTCCGTTAAAAATGACCATGCATGATTTTTTTTTATTCTTTTAATTTTTTGTGTAAAATATAAATTAGAAAAAACAAAAATATGTGTAGATATATTATTAGCTGCAAAAAACATCATTTTCATTTTCCCTACTGAAACATCAAATTTTATAATTTACCACCATCTTTTACCACCAAATCATACATTTGTGGCTTAAAGATTACGAGTCACATATTTGGTTCCTAATTTTAACGTCGTTTTATTTTGAAGCTAGAGTTTTCGTTTGAAATGTTTTTTGAGTAAGGAATGAATGCAAAAGAGAGGATATAGTAGCTAGCAAAGTCGTGACGAGATAAGATAAATGAGTGACGTAGGGTTCTCAGGTGGTGAAAGATGGTGGTGGATTTAAAATTTGATGTTTCAGTGCAATAGAGGACCGAATTTTGATGATGAATTTTGCTAAGTGATACGGGAAAGATGAAAATGATGTTCTTTATAGTTAATAATATATATATATATATATTTTTAAAATTTTATAATTTATTTTACTCAAAAAATTAAAAGAATAAAAAAATATCATTCGTGGTCATTTTTAACAGAGAGTTAACAATCGTTAGTTTAAAGAACTGTTAGCTTTACAAATTTCAAAAGAAATGATCATTGATGTAATTAAATTTTGTAAAAGACTGTCAGTGAAATTTGAGATAAACTTAAAATACGATTTGTATAATTTTCTATTATTTCCTTATTCGATTAACTCTCACCGAATACGATGTATTTATATCAAGAATAAATGGGTCCTGGCCCAACGAAAGCTAAACTAGGCTAAATGTCCTTACTCCTTGCGTACGTATAAAAATTGAACAATAATCATGTCATCAATATTTTTAACAAATATCAGAGAATGAGGAGCGGGTTCTATGTTGAGTTTGCAACGACGATTTTTTAAGAAGTGATTCAATGTTAATTTGATATGAAAAAAAGATCGAAAAAAAAAAACAAGGAAACAAAAATCCTTCAACGCACATTTAAAACTTCAACAATATTTATCAATGCCTTACTCAAATTTTCGCACGTTATTTAACTATAACCAATTCTATTATATAGACAACCAATCAAACATTCTACATCAACTATTATATACAAATCATACGTACAATATACGACGTACAACTTTGTACACACATGTAAAGCATGAACTCTTGTATTTGTATATACCAGCACAAAACAAATTATCGTGGTGAAATTAGTAATAAAATTAGTCATACCGTATGGACAAACAAACGCCATTTTTAAACCAAGTACATTTGGATTAAATTTAAAATACATTTATGCGAATGTTAGACCACTCCCATCAATTTCATCGGTTGTCCGTCGGTTGACACCAACGGAACCTACACCGATGGCACGGCGCCGTCGGTTTCTTCCGTCGGATTTCTGACAGGTCGTCGGTTTGTTCTCGTTATTCCTGTTCGATTATTTTATGTTTTTTTTACCGTTTATAAAAAAACCAATGGTAAAAAGTTTATAGCCGTTATTTATTTATTTTTTATTTTTTAAACACTTTCCTTTTACTATATTATTTAAAAAAATAATAATTTTTTTTATAATTATTGTAATGTTTTTAATTTTAATTGTAATACTTTTATTTTAATAAAATGTGTTTTATTTAAGTTATTGTATTTTAAAATTTTAATTAAATAATCAATCAATTTCAGTCAGTTTTTAATAAAACTAACATGAACGATCAGTTTCAGTCACGAATGATAATGATTTGATAGATTAGTGCAAAAAAAAAAGTTTGTTAAATATAAAAAAAGTTTGTTAAATACGGTTGATGAAAAAGAAAAAATGGTTAGGGACAGAAAGAGAGTAAAAAGTGGGGGAGAAAGGAAGGATGTGATGAAACATGGTCAATAAAATTAAAGAACCAACAAACCAGCCAACACACACTTTGTCTTTGGCAGCCTTCTGCTTCTGCTTCTGTTTCTGATCCCCGTCACGTGCTACTCCCCACCCTATACTACCTTTACCTTCAAGATTCCATCCGACCTATATTATATATTTATTTACTTTTTCCACGAAATATCTCTCCGGACATTTTTGACGTATACACTAAATACTACATCAAATTTGGTGTAATAAATCTTTAACAAATATGTTTGCACCAAATGTGTTTCATCTCCAACGTATGCACTAAAACGACTTTCAACATTTACACATTATCCTCTAAACTATTTTTATATTATACTTTATTTCGATTAATTATTTTTATGATCAATTAACTTTCCAAACTATTAACTTAAAATGTAAATTTTATTTATTTACTTTCGTAAACTTTCAATTACATAAGTTCTTTGCATAATCAACGTTTTAATTATCATAATTTGTTTGAAAATTATATTTGTATCGTTTCAATAATCATATTATCTGATCTAATATATAAGTTTTTTCAAGTTTTGTACTTAAATAATAGGATAAATTACAAAAAACATACAGGTGGTTGTTCAGTTTCTCAAAAACCATCCTCCAACTTCATTAATAACAGAGACCATACCCAAGGTTGTCACTTTTGTCCCAATTACATCCCTCCGTCCAACTTTTTTACTTTTTTGTCGTTAAGTCTATACATGTGTCACACACGTGAGGGTATTTTTGCCCTTTTCTTTTTCCCACCCATTTAATCGACATTACCCTTCGCATTTATACCCATTTATTTGTTTCAGACTAACAATTGTGGATTCAACGGATGATTTGCATTTATACGTATTTATTTATTTTTTAGATTGAAACAAATAAATGGGTATAAATGCAAAGGGAAAGGTCAATTAAATGGGTGGGAAAAAGAAAAAGCCAAAAATACCCTCACGTGCGTGACACGTGTATAGACTTAACGACATAAAAGTAACAAAGTTGGACGGAGGGATGTCATTGGGACAAAAGTGACAACCTTAGGTATGGTCTCTGTTATTAGACCACTCTCAACAATCATTTCTTCAGTTGTTTTTTCAGTTTTGCCAGCTCAACGCCACGTCAGCACAACCAAAACTGATGAAAGACTGACTAAACACTGCCAACAGTCCTTTCTTCAGTTTCATTTCTGAGACCCACTGAGTATTAATTTATTTTTTTAAACACAAATTAAATAACAACTCTTTTATTAAAATAAACAAATATTACATTAACTAAAATAAAAAAAATATTACATTAACTAAAATAAAAACATTACAATAATAATAATAAAAAAACATTACAATAATTAAAAAAAACATTACGATAATTAAAATAACGAATTTAGTCGCTGTCAGAGAACCCACTTTGTCGTGTATCCTTTCCGAACATCGTTTTGAAATTGTCTTGATACTTCTTTATTACATTTTTCCTAGTTTCTTCGAACATTGGAATTTCGTGTTGTCCCCAGTGTGACGGTATAGGCCGTTGGATAAATTTCCACTGTTTTAACACCATCTTTTGTTTATCAAACTCCATTTTTTATTGTGTCGCTTCTTGTATAGTTTTTAGAGTTTGTTGTTGAATTCTTGCCGATTCCAAAATGGCCTCACGGGTCGCGTCGCTCGAATTTTTTGAAGATGTTGCATCCAAAGAACCCGAGCTTCGTTGACTTTTCTGACTTGTTTCATGACCGGGTGGACGACGAAACTGGTCATTTTGGAATAACCGTTGCATATTAGTCGCAAGGTCGGCGGGGTTCGGATTATCGTCGGTTTCGTCCTCGGCTAAATTTATTGGAACGCGATCTTCTTGAAACGCGCGTTTATTGTACGTAATTCCGTGATCGGCATAGAACTTGGGGACATCTTTGACTACGTGGAACGCAACCTCGTAAATAAAGTTCATTTCCACTTATTGCTTGAAGTGTTCTTTTGTCACCCTAATAACGTCCTCGTCTTGATACCTGCTTGGCCGAGGCTCATTGTACTTTTTGTAGATACCGATAATTTTTTTTGTGTCGGTTCTAACTTTGTTCCATTTGCCGGTTAGTTGACTTTTTGTGCGTTTAACATCAACTAACCGATTGTAATCTTCGACTATTTTGTTCCAAAATTGTGAATCGGCTTGCGAATTTCTGTTGACATAGTTTTGTGAATTGTTGACCAATCGCTCGGCCAATGTTATAACTTCATAGTCCGTCCACTTAGTTTGTGCTCGTTTTTTTTTACTTTTACCCTTGACATTAACCTCGTGCTCGGCTTCGTCTTCGGATACTACGGTATTTTGGGTTTCGGGTTGTGTTTGGAAAGAAGTTTCGGGTTGTTAGTGTGAGTGTTGGCCGGATTGTGGTTGAGCGTAAGCTTGAAAGCCGTATTGTGGTAGTGGTTGGTACTCGTATTGTGGTTGTTGGTAGTCTTATTGTGGTTGTTGGGGATACCATGGTTGGGGTTGGGATTAATATGAAGTGAAACCGGTTGGTGAATTGTTGGAGGTGGTTGCCGAAGATAAGTTAGCCGGTGAATTGGGTTAAATGGGAGTGTTTAGTAAATTTTAATAGAAATCATTGTTGTTGGGGTACGTTAGACATTTTTAGTGAATTGGAAGTGAAAGTGAAAGAATGATAAAGAAAAGTGTTGAATTGTATAGAATAATTGGGTGGAATAATGTATTTGATAGAGATAATGATTGAAGTTTAGTTGTGTGTTTATTTATAGTGTGTTTGGGGTTAGATAAAAAGGTTAAAAAATAACAAATAAAAAAATCTTCAAACTAACGGATATATAACTGTTAGTTTTATTTAAAATTTTTTTTCTAATCTGCAACGACTTTAATTTAAAAAAAAATTAAAAAATCGCACATGGGCCCCACCTCCCTTTCTCCTCCCTTCGACGCTTTACCGACGAACCAAAACCGACGAAACGACCGATGAAATCGTGCCAATTGCGTCGGTTCGCCGGCTCCAAAACCGAATAATCCGTTGGCTTCGGTTTTAATGAAGTTGGATGATGTTTTTTGAGAAAGTGTACAACCACATGTATGTTTTTTGTAATTTACCCTAAATAATAACAATATTTCAAACATAGGGATTAAAATGAAACATTATAAATTTGGTGCAAAGTTTAGTGTTACACTAAATTTGATGCCAACTTTAGTGTTACACCAAATTTGATGCAAAATCTTCAAAAATTTAGTGTCACTAAAAATTGCACTATATTTGGTAAGTTGGTTAGAGTTCGACTTTTACACTAAAACACCAAAATTGGTGTAAAAATGCATATATCGGAGATGGCCTAAAAGAACAAAATTTGTAGAGATATCTTTATTTTTAAGCGACCAACAAAATATATAATATGATGACTCGATGTTTAATTAATGAGTCGAAAATTTAAGAAATGTTTAATGACTCAAATGGTCCATGTGATTTACATCGATTATAAAATTGTCACTAAACATTTTTCACATTTTTACTCCAAAAAGTTTATAATTTGTTCAAAAATAGTCACCCGCCCACCTAAAATGACTAGAATGACTAAAAGAAATAATAATAAAATTTAGTCATTTTATGTGAACGTTAGACTATTTTTAAATAAATTGTAAACTTGATGGACTAAAAACGTTAAGATAAATTTTTATGGATTGTTTTTGTAAACCATTTATTTACGGAGTAATATGATAGAACAAGTTGGTTTACCCGCGCGTTTCGGCGAAAATAAAATAAAAAAGATTCATTTTTAATACCTTATTTGATTCTTATTTTTAAATTTTAAATATAATTTGATTTTGTTATATATATTTTTTTGTTTATATACAACTCAAAGCAAATATCATGATCTTCCGCCTTTCTTTTGTAATGATTTAAAATAACATATGAGATGTCCTTCAAATTGAGTTTATGTAATTTAAACCTGTATGAATTTATATCTAATAATACTGGATAATGTCTTATAGATATCGTAATAGATGTGCTTTTGTGCATATGCAGTGTAAGCAACAAAACTGACATCACGTGATATCTTCGAAATTCCTTGTACTTCATGGTAAAACCATTATATTGGTAATATAAATAATAAATTATGCTAATTATAGTAATTTAGATTAGATGATTATGTGACATATTAGAAAGTGATAAAATTCATAATATTATATAACAGTATACCAACAAACGTTTAAGTTATAAAATGATCAAAATATAAAAATAACATTTAACGTTAAATAAAACACGCTAATAGTATTATTTTTTGTTACTTCAAATTAAGTTGTTAATTAAAAGACAATAATTGATTAATCAGATGTTTGAATATTTATATAAGTAATGTATAATGTATATATATTATAAAATATACAATTTTACAATTAAAAATTAAGTAAATTAATCAATAATATATTTTTAGATAGTAGAATACGAAAGTCAAAATTCAACTAAAGTAATCACACTATATAAAGTTTATATTATAATGATTAGTTAAAAAAATAAATAAAAAATATAATATTTACGGCACTATTGCACGAATAGTATTTACGAGTTTGTAAATGTAGGAGTTGGGTAATACGTATAAAGAGCATCCATTTACGAATAAAGTAAACACGAGTAGATTATATTTTGCTAAAAGTTTAGACGGTAATTTTTTAGGATTAATTTAAGTGGGGACTGGGGACGAGGTAAAGAGTGGGATGGGAAAGAGGGAAAAGGAAAGTCCAAAAAATATCCTTTTATGGTACAAATACTACAGAGTACAGATATGTTTTAACCCTTTTTTGACAATTTTCTGAACATTGACTTTTCTATAGTGCTTTCGTTTTGAGCTTTGACCAATTCTGTTTAAGGTGCGTTATGCGCACGGAGTTACAACGATTTCGAAAACTTTGCAGATGTTTTACATTTTAGATAACAGATAAAGATGAGTTGAGTCGAGTCGAGTTCAAGGTCAGTAAATTTCTAATTTTGCTCGTTTTAAACTTAGTATGTATAATTATGCTTTGTGCTTATAAGTCATTTTAAAAATCAAACTCAGACTCGTTTATTACATAATAAAATATTGTTAATATGTAATTTTTTTAATATGTATACTAATCTTTTATTGACAGTATTTAAAAACCTTAAATATAATAGTTTTACTATATGAATATACATTTTATTTTTATAACTGTTAATAATAATATTTTATAATAGGATTTGCAAGACTAAGTTATTTGTACGTTATGCTTTATTAGTTGTAACTTAGTGTCCATGAGTATTTTGGTAATTAATCATGTAAGATGGTTAGAGTATAAATAAGTCTCTTAACCCTAACCACCATAAGATTTTTGGCTGTAATTCTCCTGCATGTTCATATCAATTTAATAGCCGCATTTATTTTTCATCTCTGTTTTTAATATGATTCATCAATAGCTCGATTAGATCGATTTCAATAACTATTTACAATAAATCTATATAAAACGTTTTGCCGAATATAGATTGGTTTTAGTGATTTTCTCAATATATATATATATATATATATATATATATATATATATATATATATATATTATAAAAAATCATTCAAAATCTTTTGGGTTAATAATGGTTTAATCTTTCAAATTTCAACTTTTTAACGTTTTATCCATTCAAGTTATTTTCTAATATTTGAATCCTTTAAGTTCGCGTTGATTTATTGGTTTAACCTTTAAATGGTTAAACCACGAAAGTTTTGAAACTTAGAGCACATGGAGTCGTTGTGCTCGGTGTTAAGTTTAGTGTTTAGTTGAACACTGAACAAGAACACTGAAGTTGGAAAGTGAGGTATTGGTTAAACTTGAGGTTCAGTGTTCAGTTGATTATTTAATTATTTATTTATTTTTTGCAAAAATTAAATAAAACCAAAATATATTAAACAAAACAATAAATTAAAATACATTAAATAAAAGTTCATAAATGTTAAAAAGTACATTAAACAAAAAACATAAATTAAAGGTACATTAAATAAAAGACATAAATAAATAAGCATAAAACTACGGACGATTCTCCCAAATATGTTCCACAAGATCGGATCGGAGGTTGTCGTACATGTCTCTGTCACGTAGTTCCTTGTTTCTCTGCCTGTATGAATCACATCTCTCGATTCAAGTACGTTGCAAATTCGTAACAGGAACATAATACTCATCATTTCGGCAATATTGAACTCGTTGTCTTTTTGGATCATGTTATGCAACAATATGCATGTATACATGAATCTTTTTATATGTTTTACGTTATAAGCTCTTGCCGGTTGTTGTAGTATATGTCATCGGCCTTGAAGCACACCAAAGATCCTTTCAACATCTTTTCGTGCATTTTATGTGTATTTATAGAGTATATGCAATCGGCCTTGAATCACTCATTTTCATATTAGTTTGTTGATTGAGAAATAAATAAAGGTGTGAAAATTTTGTGGGAATGGTATGTGTATTTATAGAGTAAAAAGGAGTTTAAGAAAAATAAAAAACAAAATTGAAAACTAGCCGTTGAAAACGGCTATATATTTTTAAAAAAATGTTTTTTATTTATTTAAATGAAGAGCCGTTGGAAATTTAAAAAGAAAAATAATAGAAAATTGCCCTTGCCTCGTTGTTCAGTTTGGCACTACGAGCTTGAACGCCGACCGGGTGTCGTGAATGCCGATTACCGGTTTTCAAGGTGCTGAATGGCGGTGCTTGCCCGTCTCCACTCCATGCGCTCTTAGATGACTAACTAGATATAGTTAGAACGGTAAAATTATTACATAAGATAAACTCAATTATTAAATTATTAAAATTTTGAAGTATAAATAGTAGATATACCTTTAAAGGGTCAAATCATCAAAATTTTAAAACTTGAAGGACTAAATCATTAGAAAAAAAACTTAAAGTGTTAAAATGAAAGAAAAAAAAATGAAACTTTGAAAACTAATTCATTTTGAACACAAACCTTTTAAAACAAAAAGTTTCATGTAGTTTATAGAATATCTAACCATACGTTAATTTGTGACAAACTAGCTCTAAAAATTGACTTAGGGAAACATTTTGTGATTCTAGTTGTCACTAAATTTCCATGTTATTAGTTGTATCTGTTCTAAAATAAAATATTGTCAATGTGTCAAAAAATAACTACTAAAAATTATAAACTCTTCATTTTACCCTTATTTATTACTTTTAATCATTTATATTTTAAATAAATTCAGTCAAACTTATCTTGAATATAGGGACAAAACTAATATTTACCCAACATATCTTAAATCCCATAAAAATTGTCGGGGGACAATTTTTGTGACAATTTTTGTGGGATGGAGGGAGTGATATGTAACGTTTAGTTACAAAAATAAACAAAGAGATACTGCAATTAACTATTACACAACCAGGTAAGTATACCATATCGTGTTCACTAATGACTTCGAGGTCTTTGTTAAAACCAGTTTACCTACATTAAATTTGTAAATTTAGCTAAGTTAAGATTAGCGTCCACTTTTCTTACACCTTAAGTTTTCACTTATTTATGATTTAATCCAGTAAATAACTTCCGTCAACGTTACTATCTTACACATTTAAGTCTAAATGATTAACCTATTTAATATCTGCGTCCGCAATCAATCAACAATCATTCATAGATAAAACAATTGTAATGAATTACTATATGAAAAAGCTTCCGCTAAATTGATTATACAATAATTCACCAACAAGATAAATCAATTGGAATTAAACTTGAATATGCAAAGGTTTCGATTAAACATAAAGTTTCCAACAATAAACTCAAAGGATAACACCCCTAATCACTAGTTTACATCATCCAAGCATATGTTTAAGAGGATTAGCTCATAACTAAAGTAAAACAAACGAAATCAATAATGAAAATCCTAGTGAACATTGTTTTGAATGAAAAGAACGTTAACCGAATGATTACAATTATATTGCAATTGATCTTCGTAACTGAATGTTTAAGCGAGTGGATTAATATTCAAGAACTATGAAAATCTCCCCAAAACAACCCTCAGTTCGTAGCCTCATCTCGTCATGTGAAAGATCAATGTTTTAGATTTAAAATTCGTATTTATACCCTTTTCAGATCTGGCGTATACATTGTACCTGGTGGGTACTTATACTTTGAGCAACGCGGCTGGTAGATAAGTACCCGACTGGTACTTTCAATGTAAAAAGCTCTGATAAGTTTTCTTCACAACATACGCAATTGAGCTTTGCATAACCGGTTGCGTAGCACTCTTTATCCGGCTGGTAATTGTCACACCCCGTCTGAAGCGGAAACAACGGGGTACAACTACGATAAGATCACAACACATCAATATATAGAATGCTAAATGAAATTTATAAATCAATGCATTGTGATGTCTTTATCACGAATGACGATTCGTGCTATAACATACACATCAACCAAGAAACAAAGGAGTACACGTAATAAATAAATCCCGTATCACTAAGACAAAACTCGTCTATCCAAAACCAACAATCAATAAATCAAAACCACATGTTTTAATTGTCTTGTAATAGTACTTAATGCAACCTAAAAGGTCCACTAAGCTTTCTTGTCCTCAGCCTTAGTACCACTAGTGCTACCTGAAAAGAAATGCTCGAAAAGATCAACACGACGGTTGGTTAGCTTCGCTGGTTTAAATATTGACACACATAAATCGTTTGCTGTATAAGTATTACGTAGGACATATGATATGAACTATGCACATAAATGAGATTAACATATTTAGATTTCCCCTTTTTGAGTCGATTCGATTCGAGCGTCACAATGCTGATGGATCATATTCACTCAAGGATAATGCATCTATCACATGAGCGGGACCGCAGCCCAATAGTACTATCAATATTTCACCTAAGTAAGTAGCATGTTGTCTTGGTCCCGCAGACACAAGACTCAGTCGAACACAATCAGATATCAATAAGAAATAGTTCCACGTAGTTCGTCATATTAATCACAATGTCACATAATTCAATCATAATGTCCAAAAGAAAATCAGATAAGTTTCACAGCATGAGAACAATTTAAAAACAGTTGAGCATTCTTTTCCCCCAAAGAAAAGTAAAAGAAAAATGGGGCCACGAAACTCACCTTGATTAGTAGTTTACAGCAAAGAACGTATCACACCGAAAATCGCAGGGAACTATGTGTCGCACCCCCAAATTATGATGCAGCGGAAGTCGGATCGGGGCGCGACTAATCATGGATCATTACACAAAGTTACATCGAACGACCACTATATGCGTCGTTTTGAAAATAGTACCAAAATAATACATTGATAATCAAATTGTTTACAGCAGCTTCCGAGTTCGCGAAAAAGTGTAGAGATTTTAATACATAACTAATAATTACAAAATAGTAATGCAAGGAAATCTCTAATGTTTGTAAAGCATGCGACTCGAGCTAGGGTTTCCTTGTAGGCCATCCTACTGTGTCTGCGTACCTGAGATTACATACTAAACGGTCAACATAATGTTGGTGAGTTCATAGGTTTGAAACAGTTATCAAAAGTTGGTAATAATCACAAGATTTAATCAGTGTTGCACGAATGCAAAATAAGAGTATACTATTGCCATGAGTCTCACAGTTCGACGCTTAACCTAGTTTTTGCCTCGGGCAGACGTGTAATCCAATACACCTGTAACAGTCAAATATTAATGCGTCCGTGGGTCGGCTAGAGCGACTAGCCCGGACGGGGATGTCAATCCCCGATAGATCTATCCAATAATACTCGCGCTTATACAATTAACGAACCATGATAAGGTGAGGACTTTCAGTGGATTAAAGGTCTCATGCAATCCGTATAAGAGTTGTTTCAGTTACTTGTGATTATAATAAACAGTGTATGTAATCTCACCCCATAGTATAAAACAGTAAAAGTGGGGCTATGAGACTCACCTGAGTCTTGTAAGCGTGCGTTTAAGTTAGTAAACGTTTGTCCAAAGTGTAACCTTCTGGCGCCCTAAACGCACAAGGTTATGTATGAGTGAATGTCTCAAAAGATCATTCATGCTAGTTGTCCACCCAACTAGTTATGTCCAAGTGTTTGTTCATTGTTTGCGTTTAGAAAATATGTATGACCCGTTGGTGATGTTTTGTAATAATAATTCTCGAAGACATTATTATTATGTTTGTTTCATTTTATACTTAATAGAGTATATGGGTTTCATATACGTAATAAGTTACATGTGAACGTCCGTTATTACGCGTGTACGGTACTTTGTGAAAACATATTTAGAATAAGTCTGTGTTATGCGACACAATGGTTGTGTCGCTATAGGTTGTTGCGACATGAGGGTAGTGTCGCTGATGGTGAAGTTAAGATAATTTTTGCGACATAAGCATTAGTGTCGCAGCTCATGATTTTTCATAAGTATGCGACACAAGTCGTTGTGTCGCTAGTTTCAGCGACATCGAAATTAGTTGGCGACACAAGGCATATTGCGACATTAGTACTGTTTGAAATTTAGCGACACAAGCGTTAATACTGTTGGTTGAATTTATTGCGACACTAACTTAGTGTCGCGAGTTAGTACTGCTTTATGATTTAGCGACACAAGCTTTGTGTCGCAGATTAGTACTGCTGTCATTACGATTTAGCGACACAAGCCTTGTGTCGCAATAACTCTGGGCCTTCTGCGACACAGACGGGCTGTGATGTTTTTGATTTTTCGGGAACTTGCTCAAATGTGCTCGGTTTGACCCGAAACTTTTAGGGAAGTCTTAAATATGTTATTAGAGCTTAGAAAAGTCATCGTTACGTTCCGTGGTTGACCCGAAAGTGTCGTTTCATATCTATTGCAAAAACAGTCCATGAGTTTGTTTTCTTAGTTTTTGGGTTGTTTTCGGGGTTCGTTTTGACTAACCAAAGTTTCAAAGTGAGCTCCAAGAAAAATCATAGTTGTTCCTACATATCTTAGCCACTTCCAGTAAAAATTTCATAACTTTTGGTCAAGTATAGCTCACGAAATCGTCCAAGGATTAGACAAAGGTCCAGCAGGTCGACTTTTGGACCTTTGCTCAGTGTTTGGTTCATATCTCACGATTTACAAAGCTTCAGAAAAAGTGCGAGTACAATTTTGAAAGGTAACAGAAAAAGCAAACTTTTCCAAGTGGTTTCAGTCGTTTTGGAGTTGTAGATCTCGAGATATGCTTTTCCAAAGTTGGTCGATTTTTCTGTTCAAAATGGCAGTCCAGACACATTTTCTTGTAAAATCGTTTTCGTATATCAAATGACCTCAGAAGATCGTCAAACCACTTGGGTTCGAAAGTAGACTTCTTGAACTTGATTTTAGACTTAAGAATCGTTCGATTTGGTTAAGAAATGAGTTAGATATCATGTGTCAAAGTCGGGTTAAGTTTTTGTCCGAAGGTTAATAGCTTTACCCGAAAGTTTTTAGCATTATCTTTTGGTTTTCGGTTTAGATCTTGGACATAATTAGCATAAACGAACTTCTAACATGTATATTAACATCATCCAAGGAAAATGAACAAGGTTTGAAGAGATTCTTACACGAAAAAGTTGATCCAAAGTCGAAATGAAGAAAAGTGGGCTGCTGTGAATGTTTTCTTGTTTGTGAGCTTGTTCTTCTTCTTCTTGTTGTTGTAGATGATGATGGTGGTGACTAGAACTCTTGGAGGGGCTGAGAATGGTGGTTGTGGTGGTGGAAGGAGGCTGGAAATGGAGGGAGAGAAAGAGTAGAGGTGGAAAGAGGGAGTGAGTGATTTGTGTGTGAGAAATGGAGTAGTAAGGGATGGGCCAAGGGGTTGAAGGGGGAAAGAGGGCTGGTTGGGCCTGCTTTTGGGCTGGATCTGGTCGTCCTTGGGCCTGGGCCCATCGTGGTTCTCGGGCTCATGATTTGCTTCTTGATCTCGTGTTACGTTCCTCGGTCGGTTAAACGTTAATCGCGCGCGTTATAGTTAAATCGTTAACGTTTAGTTCTCGTGTTTATATTTGAACACGACATTGTTATTTTAAAGTGGCAAAATGTTCTTTAATACTTTATTGAATCTTTTAACACATTTGCCGGGTTTCGTTCGGTGTCAGGTTCGATTCGTGTGTTTTTGTCGCGTACGATACGTTTTATAGGAAATGTGAAACGTTCTAGATATTATCGTAATAATATAAGTTAAATAACAATTATTTGTCATAATTATATTATTTAATAAAATGTTTTTCACCAACGTCCATATTTATTGTGTCGGATTCCATCCGATCGAATTTGCGTAATTTACAGTTAATTACGTACGTGCGTATAATACAATATACAAGGTGTCCCGTAATTAGTCCTATTTCACACTAATTACATGTAATAAGGATCTATGATTAATCACTAATGACGGCCTAATTTGTCGGGTGTCACACTATGAACGTCCTATAGTATATGAGGTTTATTAGTTATACGTTAACATGTTTATACTCACGAGACAACAACAAGGGTCCCTATACTTTTGTTTCTAATTCAACCTTACATCCATAACTGAAAATACGTTTTCTAGTCCAGAATCTTAACATCATTTTACCACCCTTAGATCGTGACCACGCGAATTTATTTAACTACTAACATTTAACCACAGACTCTTTGATGTATTAAGAACTTAAAATAATTTTATCAAAATTTAACTCAGTGTCTTACTATTTTTAAAATTTCCTCAAAACACTTATATACCGAAAACACGTCTTCTGACACGTATAAAGTTTAATAAAAGTTAAAATACCTAAAAACATTCAAAAATTTCAATATTTTTATAGAAGTCAGTCAACATACTCAAAATGTTCCAGAAAAATTTTCATAACCTAATTCAAAGTTTTACATACGGTTCCATGACTCAAACCGTACCAAATCCTCACCCGAAAACTCAAATCATATCCCGTTACATAACACGCCCCATCAAATAAAATAATAAATTCAATCTTGCAATTATAAAAATGTATTTTATTTACAGAAAAGTCTAACCTTAAAACATACTTTAACAACCCCCAAAATAACTAGATAATGATTTGATCAAACCGATTTAGATTTACCAATCTTTCTTAAAATTCGTCACCCATAGCAATAGTTTACGAAATAATTTTTATAAAATAATATAGTGCGTTTCAGAGGCCGAAACCAAGCGGGTCTATATAAAACGTCGAGATCTACAACTTTCTAGTTTTGACCGAAGTCTAAAAACGAACGTAAGTGGGTCAAATCGGCACCTATTTACGACTGAAAATTCGAGACAGATTCTGAGATTAGCGGTATAAAATCTTTCGAGTTCAAAAACGCATCATATTCAATATATAAATTCTATAAATTTTTAATACATGTAAATCGACCCTTAGGCTTGTACATCTCAGAAAATATAAAGGAATATCTATTTATTAGGGTTTATAAAAGTACCTACACGAACACACGAACACGTAATACACGGAAACAAATCCTCGAACTCGACTTTGGTTCTTCCTTGGTGTTTCGGTCGACAAGGGCAGCAGCAAAAATCCCAAGGACTATTTCTTTGAATGTGATAAAAGGGTTTAAGGTTAAACTTAGGTTTGTATTTATAAGTATGAGGTTACTTATAGCCCAAGTCGTTGGGTTTTGTATGGGTTTGGGTTAGTGTTTGTGGGCCGGCCGAATCCTCCAAAGGGGAGGGGTTTGGGTCGGTTGTTACAGTAATACCTAATTTTTAGACCCCAACTTTTGCAAATTTGTAGCCCTTTGAATTACGCTCGTTTGGGCTTTTGAATCAACTTAATCTGAGTCCGTGTGAGGGAGATATGGCCAAAATGGTGAAGCGTCGACAAATCTACTAAATCATCTATCTTTTCATCTTTTCTTTATCAATCATTAACTTTAACACATGAAATCAATTTCAAACTAAATAAGTACTGAAAGTTCATGAAATTAACCACAAAACACATATATAAGCAATGATATCGCGTATGATAAACATGTATAAAATGTGCGATATCAGAGAGTAATTCTTTTGTGTTGATTAGACCACTCCCAGTGGGTGACACCGTCATTTGACCGTTAGTTGTGTCAATTCAACGTCACCGTATCATTTTTCAAACTAATTAACAACTAACTAAACATTGCCAACAATAACCCTGTCACTTTAATTTTTAGGCTCCACATTTACCAATATAAATTTATTTTTCAATACACTAAAAAAAATTATTTTCCTTCGTCGGATATCCGACCTTCCAAACCGACGAAACCAATTGCAGGAATGGTGCCAACGACGTTGGTTGGACCGTTGAGCCTCAGTTCCATTCCGACGGAACCGTTGAGAGTCATCTTATACATGGTGTTAGCATTCTACTTATTATAATAGTGGAAGTAACTTAACTCAAAATGGTATTGTATTCCGCAAAAGAAGTAGAGCATTTACTATTTTAAGAGATCAATCACTCGTTCAAAATAAGTTCAACTTATTGAGAAAACTCCGAAACATTAGTACTCTCTACCTTGGCATCTATCATCTTATTGGTGTTTCCTCCATTACAATCATTTTTTGTATGCACGGGGCGTAATCGTAACATTCGTGTGACTGTTTTTGACTTCATTTTTTATTCATTCACAAGATGTTTACACAAGAACATTCGAACTTTACACTTTCTGTAAGATACACGACACATTTGTAGGTTCTAGGTGATGATTGTTAACAAGATACAAAATATATTTAAGAAGCGTTCGGTTTGTATTCATGTATCACTATTTGATATATTGGATGGGTTTTTAAAAAGCTAAAATATAAGAATGAGAATTCCCCGTCATTTTTGGTAGATTTGAGAAACCCCTTATTTAAAAAATTTGATATTGATCCCTCTTTCCCAACCCAAACACACCATTCACTTTTATTCCCATTCCGCCGTTCCCATTCCGGTTCATTAACTCATACCAACCGCACTCTACAATTAAATACATAAACATGTACTATACAAGAAAAGACAATAGGGCGGTATGCAAGTATGCAAAGGTGAGAAGAGGAGTTGGGTATATGATGACTTCCTTCACATTTTTTTTACATTTTGGACCCTCATTTTTCAACTATCATCATTATTACGTTAAACTTTCAACCGATTACTAGTCCCAAATGATAAAATAAGAGAACAACCAAAAACAACTAATTAACTTCAAGAAATTGCTTAAAAAAACTTAAAAAAGTTGCTTCTAAGTTTGAGCTCATTAGACTTGGATTTTTGTAATTTTAAGCTCATGTACGTGTTTTCAAGTTCAAGCAAGTCAAGTGTTACCGTTTTTCAAGTTCGATTGGTTCAATTTGTAAGTCTATAGGTTTTAACCATCGTGCAACATGTAATAGTACAAGCTCAAGTGTATCATTTGTCAATATATTATAATCTTATTTGACCAAAAATAACTGACATGAAACAGTACATTTAAAACTACGTAGTTCTAAAAAATACATGCCATTATTAGCTGTACTAAAAATTACTTATTTGAAATTTTAACGATTGATGGAAATCGTCTTTAAATACAACATTTATAAATTTATTAATATAACCTGATTCTTGAAAAACATGTCCACTAGTGTATGGTAATTACATACTACTAAATGTAAAGACATGAAACATAGCAACCCTAATTTTTGTTAATTCCTCTTTGTTATTCTTGTTTTCAGACCACTAGTGTGTTTAAATTAATATTTATGGTCTATTAATGATAAGCGGGTTACAAAAGCATCTCTAATTAACGCTTTTTCTAAAACTATTTTATGTAAAATAGTTTTAGAAGAAAAAAATTTATCGGAGAAAAGCTTTTTAACCAAAAAACTTGAGATTTTTTAAGTATTTGGCGTTAAATATTTTGTCTAATTTTTTTCATTTTAACTCTGTGCGCAAAAAATCTTTTAAAAATCATTTTTACATCCGAGTAAAAGTTTTCTTAGAAAAACGAAATTAATTAAAAAATCTTTTAAAATGGAGATGCTGTAACACTTTGGTGTTTTTGGCAACGTAGTTTATAGGATCTTATGAGAATAAGTTGTTATATTATGTAAGCTCAAACTTTAAACATTATTTGACATATAAAAATTTAAGAGCTTATTGAAAAAATAAGTTCTAAAAAAACAAAGCTACTAGAAGTAGCTTTTAAAAATAAGCTTGTAGTTTATAAAATTAAAAATTACACAAATACCTCGTATAACTTATTTAATATGTGTTTTTTTGTTCTTTTATTTCGATACACGTCGTTAAGCTTCAGATAATTTGTCAAACACTTATAAAACAATAAGCTTAAACTTTCAGCTTAAAAAATAAGCTCAAACTCCAGTGAATTTCCAATTCCACCTGTTAGCCAGTTTTACAAACATACTCGTCTATTAAAATTTAAAATAACATACGGCTGTTATGAAATTACATAATAGGCTGCATTGCACTCAGTGATCTAGACTGGGCCTATTTCTGTACGTATTCTCTTGGGCTTCTCACTTAAATCCCAAATAAGGAAGGAGCTTAAAATTTAAATTATGCGAAGGTTCTTTTTTCTTTCTTCTCCAAAAATAAGTAAATAACCAATTCATTTTACCTTTTCGTGCTAAGGGCGTGTTTGGGATTGCGTTATGATAATAGATTATACGTTTTTAATAATCAAGATCAGATAATCAGCGGTAAGAAAATGCAATTTAAGAATTTAATGTTTGGATTTGATTTTGCAGTATGATATCACAATAATTAGATAATCGTTTTTTAGTGTTTGTCGAATCACATCATTTAACGACTTAATAAGTAAAATGACAAAAAAGACATCCTGGTATTCAATTATATATTTGACTTGAATTTATTTAACTTCTTAAAGGACAATTGATTTATTTAACTAAATGATATTCATTGTAAAACATTCCCATGTAATATAACATGATCAGGATCTATTATCTTTTTTCTTTTACTATTAAGACCTTAATATACAAAATTAGTGATATTATTGGATATGAAATTGATCGACAAATATAGAAATTAGAAAATAGATGTTAACAAAACTTACACACATATTATTATTATTATTATTATTGTTATTATTATTATTATTGGATTTCACCCTGTACTATCTACGGAACAATACCAAGTAGATTTGTAGGATAATTAGGTAATTTTGTGAGCAATAGGATTATTGCGTTTTCCTACAGTAGGTGGTGGGGTGCTTTTACAAAGCTGCGTTTCGAGAGCCACAAAACGCTAATAATCAGATTTTAATATTTTATTACCAAACACTAAAAAACGAATTAATTGTGTTTTTCAATCGCAATAATCAAAAAATCACTATTAAAACTCAATTCCAAACACCCACTAAACCATTTGAGGTCTAAATTCATTAGTAATACGGAGTAGTTTTTAAAAATATGTTGCCAACGTTTCATTCTCACCTTTTTTTGAAAGTTTAAACATATTTATAATTACGAACCTGATTTATATATAGCGAAAATTGACTTCTACACAACAAACATGTGGCGTTAAATTATATGCATCAATAAAGTGACGCTTTATTCATGTAGAATTGCCTTCCATATTAAATATATAGATACTACTACAAATATATTTATTAATTATTAATTTAGTTAATGTGTAAAAAAGAATGATACAAATATATACATGAAAAATGGTAAATAAGTAAGGTTTTGATACTCATGGCAGAGTTATAGTTAAGAAATTAGAAAACGACAACAAAGAAATGAGCATAAATAAATAATTATATAGATAGCATATGACTTGTTCACCACTAATTCAATTATACGCCCCAGCCCCAGTGATAAAATGTCATCAAGCACAATGTTTACGACTACCTGCCTAATATTTCTATTAAAATGTCATCAAGCACAGTATTTACGACTACCTGCCTAATATTCCTATTTTCCTTCTTTAAGTCAACGGAAATAATTAAACTTCATGATTAGAGAAGGAAGAGTTGCACAGTGGAACCGAACGTTCATCAAACAATTTGCTAGCCGAACTGAATGTTCGTTTATATTCGTTCGTTTCGTTATATGAACGAACATGAACAAAAATTTACATTTGTTTAATTATATGAACAAACATGAACATCGGTCTCATTCGTTCATTTACGTTCGTGAACGTTCGATAAGATGTTCGTTTGTTAATGTTTATTTACTAATAGTTTAATTACATTGATACATATTTGTATACGGAGTATCTTATCTTAACTCTTAACGCACAAGTGATCCAACTTTGTTGTAATGATAAAACAGTCTACGGATATCAGTTATTGATAGCTTTGTCAATTCGTTTCTGTCAAGAAGAAACAATAAAATCATCTAGCTAGCCTTTCAACATAAGCATAATTGACGAAAAAAGTAATTTCTTTGTGCTGTTTGTTCATCTTCTTTTGATTTACGATTTATTGAACAACCCGGCCACTTTATACATTAATCATGCGGTTCCTTATATACAGGGTTGTGTTAACCATAGTGGGTTGAAATAGGAACCATGATGGGTACCCGGGTCCGAACTGGGACAGGGAAAAGATGTCAATTATTGAAGGACAAGACAATGCATTAGGATATTTGATTTACATGCGGTTGTAGTAGCTAGCTAGCTACCTAGATCTCTCTAGAATTCTACAATATCTCATTTAGATTCAAGTGAAGTGATGTTTGGACTTCCTCAATCCTCACCACATATCATGGACATGGAGTAGGTTCTGCAAAAATAATTGAATTCATCCACATATATACTCATGGCCATACACTTGTTTTTCGCTCAATTTCCGGCTTTTCTAGTCAATACTTAATCGACATTTTACCAAAAGAATACATGACACGATACATAAACTCTAGTATAGATTCTTCTTATTAATTAACCCTGTAAATGCGTGTTGAGTCTAAAATTTAAATGCATCAAGTAACATGGAGTGTTTTGGATTATGGTTTGGCATCATTTTAACAAATAAATTTATCATGTGAAGATGTCGAAAAGTGGATTAATAGGATGAATATATATTGGATATAATTCTTTGTGCCCAGAATTGGCAAGATCCTATCGATCATTTTAAATGGTGAATCGGCCAGGATCCATATGTCCAAGTTTATAGGTAGCAGTGAATATACTCTCTTAAGAGACAGATAATCTTTAGGCAGGGGCGGTGAATATACTCTCATATGTCCGAGTTTAAGGATACCACAGGATTAATAAGATGAATCATATTAATTAACATAATTTAATTGTATATAATATATGATTAAAGATTTAATAAAATCCGGGATATTGTTAACATATCGTGACTCGATCGATGATAGTCATATGTTATGTTTATTCTTCACTAATGGATTACCCATGATGGTGAATCGATAACAGTTTGTGCATATGTAGTGTTGCGGATTGGAGATACGGTGGTGAAGAGTAAAAAATGATAAATTGATTGTAAAATGAGTTTCATGCAAATTATATATAAAAATGTTAAATCTTAATCTTTAGCGTTTGAAAAAATAAAACATCAAAATACTTGATAGGGAATATAGATATAGATAGATTATTGGTCTGCTCTACGCGAATTAGCAAATAGGTGTGTATCAACTGAGCTGTGCAAAAACTTAACATCTGGTGTTATTTGTACTGCCTAGGATCTCTGTTTCCAGTCTATTACAACATCATGATTCATGCATTAAATTGTGTAACATATTGAGCTTCATGATTCATGAACATATATGTATATATATATTTAGTTCTACAATATATATGCCTAAACAAAATAAAAAATTCAATTCTACCTACGACAACATTGCAAATTAAACCACTAAACCAAAAATTAACAAAACAGAGGATGCAAGATCGTTCCATCTCAAAACTTGTGAAATATATGGTAATCCTTGTTCACATAATCGAACATGCATTTGGATTTTCGTCACTGAAAAGAGTGGTATACTCCTCATGAGGATTATTAGAAGTCTCGTACGCTTGAGGGACGTTCCTAACAAAACCTTTAGGGGCTTTTTTATCGTACGCTTGAGGCGCATAAGGGTAATGGACAAGATTATAGGGTATGTATGGCCACATTTCAGCTTTCTTCCCGGTTTCCTGGATTTTCTTTAACACCTTTTTTGGCTCCACAAAACCCCTCACCGTTACTCGGCTTTTCGATTTATCTACATCCACTGATTTCACGCCTATATAAATTAAAATGACATAAAATCCATGGTTAATGACATATAAGTAAATAAGTAATGTTTGGTGACAAGTTTGATTAAATAATGATCTTAGAAACTAGATAAATAAATAATTAAAAGTTTAATTACCTTTAGCAGATGAAGCAGCAGTCTTGACTTTCCTTACACAGCCATCACAGTCCATCTTCACCTTGATCTCAACTGTCTGACACAGACACACACACACACACACAACACACAGTTACGTTTAATATATATAAATCTTGAAATAATTAAGACATACAATTATATAAATGAAAGAAATAGCCATTAATTCATCAAGAAACAGTTTATACCTGCATAGTTTTGCGCTTGCTTTTTTTTGAACTGCTTACAGAACAGAGATCAGAGATATGATCCAAATAGCCCATATTTGATTTGTTTAAATTTTGTGTGTTTGTTTGGAAATAAGAATTAAGAAGGGTTTTAGGTTGGGATGAAGAGGAAAAGAAGGTAGTGATTTTGTATTTATAGCAAGAAAATAATAATAATAATAATAATACTTATAAATAAAAGAGCATATAGTTGTCCTTAATTAATTAGCTGTGATTATTGATTGAAAATGAAATATAATATATTTTATTTTATTTATTACTATTTCATTTCAAGCTTAGATATGGTAGATGATCACATGAAATGCTTCCCATCAACATAAACATAAACATAATAAAAATAATAAACATTTAATAATAAAGCTTGGGTGTTACGTTAATGACAATTTTAATTAATTATACGGCGTTCCTAAAACATGCAATGTTTAGTTAATTAATTTCATTGACAATGACTCCAATGATAAGTACGGGTTTTTTTAATCAAATATTATAATTTATTTGTAAGTTTCATAGTTTTTGAATATTTGTTTTAGATACTTAAACTTGAATGATTACTACAAGATAAAGATAAATTAAAAAAAAGAAGAAGAAGTATATTTAGTTAACAAATATAGTACGTTATTATTAAAATTTAGAAACATGAAAAACTATAATAATAAATAAATTAAATGTAATTAAATAAAATAAAATATGAAGATTGGCCGGTCATACAATGATGAGTACCAAGTGAGAGGCTAAAAATCTATGTGTAGCTAGCTACCAACTTTGAGAAATTTTCTTTTCTAAATTAACCAATATCAATCATTGAAGCCAACAAGCATTTTCTGTAATTCCGTGTTTAATCTTCTGTTTATGGGCTGTTTCTCTTTCTACGGTGGTTTAATTAACAAACAATTTCCCTTTTAAATCTAAAATCACATTTGATAAACGTTAATTAGAAGGAATGTTAATTTAAATATTTTGGAATCACTTTATCCTAAATAATCATCATCATCAGTATAATATATTTAACAATATAATTTTCTAATTCATATGATTAGTATGAGTGATGAATATCCAACTAAAACTTGGAAATCATTAACCTAGATGCTTATTGTTCCTTTATAATTAGTTATGAGAAAATAATCCGTAAATTTAACATTACGTTAAGTTGTGTAATATTATTGTAAAGAAGAAACTATTTATGTAAATGCTAGAAACTTTATGAATAAATTGTAAACAGTTTTACCATATTTACCGTAGAACATCACCCATGCTAAGTAATATTAACATTACCCGTTTTATCCCCGTTAGTTATTAGTAGGATAAATCATTAATTACTCTCAAAGGGAACCATTAACCGTATATTATGAATCGGTTCAAACTAATCGATTAATCTGAACCCGGTTAAGACAATCTCTTATCAATTTCGATTATCAGGTTGAACAACGTTGGTGAAGAAACCGATTAACCCCACGTGTTACCCGTATAACACAAAAACCAAATAACCCGATCTATTGGTACCCTTACTTTGAATACATATATGTGTTTGTTAAATTTAGGTGATTTCTAATAAATTTGTAACATAGCGAAATCACATGGAGAAAGTACGTTGAATTGATGGGTCTATCATTTCTTTGTTGATCTAGATATCTACGTGGATCGTGTATTTCTTGTAAAAGGATTGTCTAAGATAAAGGGCAACCGGGTAGCATTACAATCACATCACATTTCACATTCATAATTATAACACGTCTTTAAATTTAGAATGTCACATAATATTTATAAACCTTACGCTAGTAAAATAAATAATGTTTACTTGACGTAACAACTATAATTATTAATTATTTATGCTTTATAATATATACTAGTTACTAATAATAAATTAATACTATATTTTCAACCAAATTTCTAGTCAACGTAATCGACATGTTTTCTATTAATTAAATCATAGGATGGTTGCACAAATATAAACAATTAGTAAATTCCTTTTCCTTTGTAATTTGACATGTACTAAAAAGGTTGAAATATATAAAATTTCAATTTAAATTACATATTGGAAAATACCATGCAATTGAACTTACATTAAAATAAGATATATATCAACCTTACACGTTAAAGATTCAGTGTTGGAATCTCCATGGGAGACAAAGTTTGATTAGTGTTATTGAATATTGACAGTACCAAAATAGTTAAACAACTATATACAAAAAAGAAATATTAACTTAATGATATGTTAAAGAAATAATAATTACAGACTTACAGTAATAGAGGTGGCCCAACTAGTGCTACTAGGCCCCAAGTCCAAATTTATTCAGCCCATTAATAAATCAGTAAACAAATAAAATAAGAGATGGCTTTGTCAATCCAATGTTAAGCTCTTCTTATACAATAATCATCTTCTTGTTAATATTTGCTCAATGAATCAAACAAAGTGTTTGGGTTGATTATTTCAACTCCATGTATCAAATTTGTTTCTCATATATATTGTTATAACTAATGAGTCGAAAGAGTTTTAAAAACTTAGAAACAGAACTGCAATTTGAGATGAAAATAAGAATGTTGGGCGGTGTTTGGATTAGCTTTTCAAAAAAGCTTTTTAGCTTTTTACAACAAAAAAACTCTTAAGCTCCCCCAAATACCTTTTTAAGCTTTTAGCTTTTTACAACAAAAAAACTTTTTTTTGTGAAGCCAAAAAAATGAGCCTTTTAGCTTTTGACTTTTTAGTTAAAAAACTTATAATCTAAAAAGCTAAAAGCTCAAATTTAAAAGCCAGGCCAAACACCCCCTTGGTTTTATTACATTAGGGACAGTGGAATGAAGTAAATAGAATCTAGAAGCTAAATGAATTATCTGCAGACACATTACATTAGAACTTGGTTAAGATTCATCGCGTATGCATGTGCCAATTGCCTTTTTTGTGACACATATATGCTACTTGTTTCATCTATCAGTTGATGACTTTCTTCAACTTTTGTTTGCTAATGCAAGTTTTTTTTTATCTATTTTGAGATGTTGCGACTAACGTGTTCATATGGAGAGAATACTCTATTATATCTTCGATTCTCCATCTGAAATTGTTATGATTTCTAGGTCAGGATACATCGACTCTATTAAAGTAGATAACCCGTATGGGTTAAGCCTTTTAGGTGAATTAGCTTCGGATTACTTATCTAGACATGTATCACTGTAATTAATTTATGATTATTCGAGTTTTCATAGTTATATCGCAATCCAAATCTTTATGCATTACATAATTTAACTCAAAATATGTCATTTGCATATAAACTCACCTTTAAAAAAATACATATCCAATGTATCAAACCATGAATTTATCAGCAGATTTCAGTATAATTTCTATGGATGAACTTTTTACTAGCAAATGTATGCAGAGGTCGTCAGTAACAGTGATTGATCTATAACAAAATATGATCATACAAATTCCATTTCTATCATTATCACAAAATCAACGTTAGCTCTAACATCATGATTAATGAACTAACTTGTATATAGATCGAAGAACAACAAGTAATCAAATAGAAACCGAATATGAGTATGATTACCTATTTAATATTCAGTAAAGTGTTATTCAAATCATCTTTACACTTGTAATCCAGAAAACCTAACAATGCAGATTACAACAGATTACTGAATTATAGTGCCGCCACAACCGAATCAAAACTCGGAACGATCTAAAGCGACCGTAACTAGCACTCTACCAGATGTTTTAACCGGCGTTTCATCAATAGGATCTCCCTCATTATCACTAACTTCATCCGCAGGCATTGGCAACGAAACCGCATCACGAATTCCATGAATTACAATCCAATCACTATAATACATATCTGGAAACGTAATCGAAACTTCATTCACCTTAAAACTACCACCAGATTTGTTAATTTTGACTTTAAATCCATCCAAATATGTATCAAAATTAGTTCCGTCATCAACATTAATCAAATCTCTCCATGAAACCTTACACGGTAGCACATGTCGTTGAAACAGTGATTGATAATCAGGATACCTACCGGAGTAATCAACCATTACTTCATCACTAGGAGCAAAAATAGTCAACGCAGGTTGACTTTGAAACCCTAGCAATTGTAAATTGAGAAATGAAGCAATTACAGAGTAACCTCTAGATATTAACACACTCGCAGCGTCATGAAACGAGAAATTACTGTCAGTAGGACCTTCAAACGACGCCGTACAGCGATCTAACCGCGAAAACGGAACCGATGAATCCGGAACCGTGAAATTCGGATCGAAAAAGGTCTCAATACCGTACACGATCAACGATCCGTCGTCAAATATCGGCGATCCGATGATTTTAACGTCGTTGATTGAGATTTTATCGGAGGATGACGGTGTAGTGACAGTGAGGAAGGTAGCGGTATCGACGGTCGGAATTTTGGTACCGAAAGGAAGAGAACGGATGCTGGAGAGAGAGAACGCCATCGGAGAGAAGTGGAGCTGAAGGAGGTTGAGCGACGGTTGACCGTGGTCAGCGAAGGAGGAATCCGGTGGTGTGAAGATTGTAGCGGCGTTGTGGTGAGATAATAGGACGTCGGAGACGAGATTTAGGGTTAAGGACATTGCGACGTAGCCGGAATTGGAGAGAGTGTCGGCGGCGTTAGTGAGTGTTTCCGACGGAAGTGCGGTGGTGTGACGGAATGTAGTTATGATGATAGCTGCGGTGAGAATCATCGCCAATTTCAATTTCACCGCCATTGATAGAGGCATAGAGCAATATGTGAGAGGTTGAAAGTTGTTACTGAATGTTGATACTTGTGATTTGACGTGATGTGTGATGGTTTTTGGCGGGAAAATCAGTTCCAGAATTTGGCCCTTTCCTTTTGGATTTTGAGAGCGAATTTTTTAATTTTTTATCCATGAGTGAAGGAGGAGGTACATGCGGCACAAAATGATAGCAACCATTTTGAAAGTTACTATTTCTCTTTCAACATGGTTCACGAATGTTCAACCAAAATGGTTAAAACCAAATTGAAAAAGTAGGTCCAACGCTTAATTAAATAATGAAAAAATTCTTTTTATATAATATCAAATAAAACTAAAATAGAAAATGTAAATGTTACCTTTGAAGTTTATGTTTTTTATTTTTACATTTATTGTAATGGTTTATTTTTATTTTTAATTAGTAAAATGTTTTTAATTTTATTAATGTAATATTTTTTAATATTTAAATTGTGTTTTTAATTGATAAATCAAGAGTAAATATTATGTGAGCCTAAATTTCAGTGTGAAAATAATATGATGAATACATGTAAAAATGAGTGTCCGTTTGGTTTTCAATGTGATTATGATGTGGCGTTGAGTTGACAACCTTTTTTCAGTGTGATGGAGTTACCACCCCCTTCACTCTAATTAGTCCAATTTTTTACTCTAGGTAACTTTTTTCCTAAGACCAACAACGTCACTTTTGAAAATCGACCGGTCAGTTTATATCACATCAGCGTCACGTTAGTTTTTTTTAAAACTGACTGACACCTGCCATCAGTGACACCGTCACTTTAATTTTTGAGCCCACATTTAACAATATACCTTTATTTATATACACACACGAAAAGGAAAAAACAAAAAAAATAGCGACGGATCGTCGTTATCCGACGAAAGAAACCGACGGACCGAACCGACGACTCTCTGGTATTGGTGTCGGTTGTCACACCCCGTATGAGGCGGAAACGCGGAGTGTGACGGACGGGATTGTCATAACACATTGATATGCAAAATAGAATCACTACATGAAAATCAAACAACGTGTCATGACGTCGCCCGACACATACGGAGACTTGTGTCGTGGTTAAGCATTTCCATAGATAACATAGTCAATAAAACTAAAGAATCTAAGTCCCACAACTCGGGACAAGTTTAGGGCAAAATACGTCCATCCAAATAACCAAGTGAAATTAAATAGTCAAACAACAAGATCAGACTAAGTGTCGCATGCAAATGCAAATCATGTCCCATATGGGGCTTTCTTATTGGTCTCACCGTAGTCTTTAAATACCTAGCTCCTTATGCATTATTATTACCTGAAGAGAATGCTCGAAAATGCCAACACGGAGTTAGTGAGTTTGTAGGTTTAAAATAATATAAAAAGTGATGTGTAGATTGAAAGATGACACATGAGTGTATAATATACATACAAGCGCAATTAATGTATAGCATAACGGCCCAACTGAACCTAACGACGAGTATAAAAGAGTATGTCAGATTATATTCACCTAAGGTCGACTCAAACTAAAGTTGTCCAATCAACTAGTATACCAACTACAAGGGTGGGTTGTTAGCCCAATAGTACTATCAATACCTCTCCGTTGGTTTCAACCTGAAATTAACAGTTGTGATAGAATAAAATAGGATCCCACACTAATCCATAATTGTAGCACTAACACACATCATGTCTGAAAGAATAGAATAGTAGGTCACAACATAAAAGTGTTTAAAACGTTTTGAGCATTCTTTTTCCCCGAGGAAAAGAGTAAAAAAAAATGGACCACGAAACTCACCTCAAGTAGTAAGTATGACGCTTCCCAAATGTCCAACAAGTAAGCTACAATAATGCATACAAGTGAATTACAATATGGACAAGGCTAAAGGCCTTCTCCTTGTAATTCGCATGTGATGAATCACTTATGACTATTCACTATATTGATTTACAAATGTTCTTATCGAATGTCAACCAATTAATGTCCCACAACTCTTGTGACACGTTTGGCATTGGTGTTTGGTTCATAAGTCCGCATACTTGTTTTAGCGAGGTTTTTCATGTGACATAAGGTGTGCCAAAACTAATTAAAACCAATGATTCAAATCCCAATTTTTTTCACCATAGCAGCCTTATGATTTTAGATTTTAATATATTTTACTTCTTCAATTTTCTTATTAATTTATCTTTTTCAAATGACACCATCTAGACTTATAACTCAGAATACATAACTGATTGTGCACTGAAAAGTTTGACACTATTTGAAGGTCGAAACGAAATCATTTGAAGGTGAATCCAACTTTTCCAGAAAGGTAACACATTTAACTTTATTTAAGAAAAAGATTCATTCAAAAACTCAAAAAGATGAGAGAGTTACAATAGAGCAAAGTCGACTTAATTTCTGTCACCAAAACTCAGATCTGACCTTTCGACTTGTGACGACTATCTGAGTGTCTTAAACTCATCGTTTGGACACGAAACCACTTGGAACAGAAGTACACTTTTTAAATATAATTCTAGACCAAATACACGCTTCAAAATGTTATGTTATAATGAAGTTGAGTCATGAATCTGTCCAGAATCTCTGTTTCGACTTACTACTATTCGTTCGTTATAAAACTTTTACACAATTTTTTTTGTAGATGATTAATTTCATTATTAGCTTATCATAAATCTTATATTCTTTTGCAAATAGTCATAATATGATTTCATCAAAGACGGATTTCAATAGAAAAGAACAAAGAAACAAATGCAAAGTGATGAAAATTGAAAGGAAATAAGGGTTTTACCAACAACAAGACCTTGAATTCTTAAAACGGATGATCAAAAGGATGAAGTTTGATGATGATAGTGCTGAAAATGGAGGGGGAGAGGAGGAGAAGTTAGGATTTTTGGGAGTGTTTGCATGAAGAAAGGATTGTGAATAAATGAGATCGTAGGGAATTAATTGTGAAAGATTAGTTGCTTGCTCCCCACTCCATTTGGGATGATTTTCTCCGAGGCTTTCTAGTCTTTTACTATTTTATTGTTATTTTAGGCTATAGTTTCATGTGTTACAATTTCCTTTAGGAGCATTTGACTTTTTAATGTGTTATTGTTGGGAAAAACAATGATTAAACCTAAGTTATAAATTCGAAGAGTCAAAATCTAACTTAGTTGAATTCTGGAAAACTTAGTGTTTTTCTGAGTCTGTGTTCTTGAGTCTGTGCTTACACGGACTGAAGACTCAACACAAACTCAAAGCCTTGTTCCAACTAAAGACTTATGTTTTCATACTTGATGACTGAAGAATGAAGACAGAAGACTTCACAGACTGAAGAGCACAGATTGAAGAATGCTCATTCCCAAAGCAGAATACAACTGAAAGGATATTTGATGAAAGTCAAACACCAGTTAAAGATGTAGACGGAGTACTTTTAGAAACAAAGTACTTTCACCTTTTTGCTTTATCTGGTCACAAGATAAAAAGCAAAAAGGGCGTGCATATATTGTACCAGGATGAATGTGTTATCCCTTGGACAATAACTTGAGCTAGTTAATAGAGTTTACACTTGCATGTGATCTAAACTCTATAAATAGCAACTCAAGTATGGTGCACTAAAACATCCAAGAATTCAAGCAACAAGCAAAGTAATCTATAGCTTACTAATTGTCATAGTTTTTAGTGATATTAGATTACTTATATTCATAAGTTGAATATAGAACTTGGATCCTATTCAAACACCCGTGTGAGTTTGAATAGTTTGTAATCTCTGTGATACAAACATTGGATTGTGAATAATATAAATATTCATACCATTCATAACTTGTGTTAATATAATCTTGTTTTCACCAAGATTATTAAGAGTTTGATTTAACTTAGATATTGAGTAATATACTAAATACATGTTATTTAATCTGTATCTAAGTTTTGGGACCTTTGTGATCTAACAGTTATATATTTGTTAATTTTGAGTTATATATTTTTATTTAGCTTATTATATAATCATTGTATTAGCTAATAGTTCATACTATTTATGGACTTATAATTACCAATATCGAGTGTCTATGACATTACTTACGTGTAATGATTCTAAGTACAAGTGGTTTAATGTCTTAGGAAAACATGAACTCTTATAATTCTTGACACACCACCTCACTAGATGCACATATGATAGTATCTAGGCCTCTATGTTTCACATAAATACACGTTTTGGGTCTTAGTATAGTACCTATACATTTGACGAGTCAAGGTCTTAATTCAAATTTAACAAGTCATTGCTAGGTTACCAACAAAGTAAGGGTCAACCGATAGTCAGTTAACCTGATTTAGTGACGGTTGTCACATCGGTTTCAACCGACGAAATACTAACATTGCCGTTAGGAGTGACCTTATACATCATAATCCATACGTTATAAACAAATCACATATATTCCATACACAATTAATTTGAAACCAATCATCATATAGTTTATATATTATATATCTATTAATAAAATAGAAAACGTAAATTATATATATCGAACCCTTTTTTGTATGGTTGAGTTTTCACATGTAGCAATAATAACTCAATAAGGTTGATTTCGTTTGCATGTTTGATATGTTTAGTTTTGTTGCAAGTCGTTCATCTTGTATGTAGTCAATTTTGATGTAAGATTGAACTGAGTTGGAAAGTAATTGTTGGGGATGTGATTCTATTTACCTAAAGTAGTGTCAATTAGTTTGGTAAGTTTCAAAATTAACAGTGTGTCTTGTTGAATAAGTTTACTTGGAGGATAAGTTTTTTACGTATAAATAGGGGTTATGTGTAGAGTTTTTTGGTGAGTAGGTTGAGAGAAAAAGATAGGGCGTATAAGAGTCGTCTTCCTTTATCCCGTGTGGTAGTCTCGTTGATTCAATA
The DNA here is from genome assembly GCA_963930675.1 of Gnaphalium uliginosum. Lineage (NCBI taxonomy): Eukaryota > Viridiplantae > Streptophyta > Magnoliopsida > Asterales > Asteraceae > Gnaphalium > Gnaphalium uliginosum. The sequence goes on from OZ005681.1 coordinate 19,596,369, forward strand.
ACGACGGCGCGAATTTCGATATTGCAATCTATCAGTGAGAGTGGTGTGAAGATACATGATAATATTCAAGAGTGTTGAAATGAGCGTTCATTCTTGTAATATTGTACGTATATAGTGAAATTTAAGTGGGCACTGGCTCATTAGTTTTTACTCTCTCTTGAGAGGCTTTTCAAGCAAAAAGTGTGTGTTCGTATTTTTCTGTTTTGTGCAATTTATTAGCTAATACATGGTTGTTTGTTTCTGATATACCGGTGATCAATCCCAACAGTGGTATCGGAGCGGAGTCGTTTCCAATAGCAATGATGTGGAAAATACATCAACATTGCAAGAGTGTCACCGAGGCGATTGAAACACGTTTTGTTTTGTGATTTTTTTTGAGTTTATTGTTTTGGATCAAGGTCTAATTGTTATGTGTTCAATTTAGAAGCTAGCTAAATTTTCTTTCAAGCATGATTTTAAGATCAACACTAGTGCAAGTTCATTTTTCGTTTATTATAATTCAAACATATTTAGTTCGGAGTAATAGCTGCGGATTCAGGATTTGGAGTGATCCGTAGCATGGGTATCTCAATTTTTATGAACCCGTAGCACAACAAGGAATGCAATAAAAAATAATTTTTTTATAAGAAATTTGCACTGCATATAGTAAATGGACCCGTAGCGACTGATAATCCTACCTTCAACGTGGCTCCATCTCTGCGGAGTATATGATATGATTCATGTTCATTCATTCACCTACCTATAATTCAAACATATTAATAAGCTACCGTATTTTGTTAGTACGTGTTTTTAACTGATAAATTTCAAACCAAGAAGGGTTTTAAATCGGGCTGTTTGGGGTATGCGGCCTACCTGGTGGGTATTATAATTTTGTAATTCACCGTTTGTTTAGTTGGCCCGCTAAAGCTGCGTTTTATAAAATAGAATGATTCAGCACTGAATGATTCAAATATTTGAATGATTCTAAAACTCTGAATTGACTTCCTTCTGAATGAAAAAAAAACTGTTTGATATGTATTATGATTGAACCGTCTGAATAATAGAAAATTACTATTCTAACCTTTGTATAATTTGACTTGTATAACCATTTGATAATGTTCCAATTTACCAAACAAATTTTAAATACAAAATATATCAACGTTAACTAAATATTTTAGCATTATTATCAATATTAACGAATGTTGATACTCTATTATAAGTTTTATTTTAAATAAATTAATTAAATATTATCACTAATATTCTTATTATTAATTATTTAATTAAGATAGAAATAAAAAAATCACTCGTAAATCTGCTCCAAATTATGCGTCTATGAGATCAAATAAAAGCCAAAGAACAATCAAGTGGCCAACTCGAAATCAACATGTTTCAACAACGAGAAGATGAAATCAGAGAGGTTCGAGGGGGGAGAAGATGAATATGATGGTTACACTTTTTTTCCCCCTCTTTATCATTCTTTTTCTTTTTATAAATAAAAAAAAAGAAAGAGAAAAAAAAATGGTTCCGCAGCATATCTTTTGAATGAACGATGTAATTATATAAAAGACTACAAAAACGAGAGGTAACGATGAATTGTAGAGGGTAATTGCGGAAATACTCGTTGTTGAACGACAGGCCCAACATTCAGATTCTTAAAGTTGCTGACCGATCCAGAGGCTCTCGTACAGTTCAGAAGTTGCTTTTGTCACAAATCAAACGCGCTGAATGCTGACCGATTCAGCATTCAGATCTGAATGCTGACCGATTCAGCATTCAGATCTGAATGCTGACCGATTCAGCATTCAGATCTGAATGGTGTCATTCAACAACAATCAAACGGAGCCTAAGTAACCTTTCCATTTAGAGGACCGCTAAGTCATGAACATAAGCTTCCATATCGTATATGGTGTGGGCGTGTAAAAATACGAGACATTACACTTGCAAAAAGTTTACCACGTTTATACAAAATCATGTGAAGTAAGAACAACTTCACTTATAATTATACTAGTAAAGCAATATGCTCGCGCTCAATAGCGGGTCAAAACTAAGTATGTTGACGTTGAAAAAAATATTTTGGATTGTTCAGTTCGTTCTATTCAATTCGGGTTGAAGATTTAATTGGTTGACGTTCCGCTACTATATTCATATAATAATAATCATATACTTCCTCCGTCCCAATTTAATTGTCCACTATTTCATTTTGAAATGTCCCAAAATTATTATTCACTTTTGATTTCAACAAATCACAAATTGTTTTAGTGGGCATATATTAAATTTTATTGGTTGACATTGTAATTAATATACTTTTTTAAAATTGTGTTCATTTCAATAATAGTTGACAATTAAATTGGGACGGAAGGAGTATTTTAAATTTTAAACTATTGTATTGAATTTCAGTTTTCTAAAGTATTTATTATTATTATTATAATTATTATTATTATTATTATTATTATTATTATGTGATTAAAGTTTACCTAAATTTGCATAGTATTATTTAATTGACATTTACTATCTAAGCATCTTGATACATACAGTAAGTTAACATTTCTTTTTTAGTGACTATAATAATAATAATTGGTGAAATATTTAAATGTTGGAGTAAATATGAAAGGTAATCTATTCATGTTTTTTGGTTGAATTAAATTTTAAGACAAAGGTTCAAATGCATTATAAGTAGTAATAGATAGGGAAGACCAAAAAAACCGGGTCGGAATCCGAAATCGGAAAAAAACCAAAACTCGAAACCGGTCAAAATCGGTTTTGACCAATCAAAACCGGTTTTGACCAAAACCGGTTCGGTTTTTGTAAAAACCGGCGGTTTGGTAACCGGTTTTGATATTTCCGTTGGAGAACCGGTTAAAAATCGGTTTTACCCGAACCAGTTTGGAAAACCTGTTAGAAAAACCGGTTTGAAACTGGTTTTTGGAGCTGTTCGGAACTAGCCATTTTTTTCGAATTTTTTGACCGTGTTGGAGCGTTTTTTTGTGTTTTTTTTTTTCCATTTTGCCATCCTAAAATAAGTATAAATAGATACCTTTGGTTTGGTTTAGTCACAACACTCAATCTTGCTAATTCTAGTCTTTAAACACTCAAAACGCTTACGGTTTACGTACGAAACTCTCAAAAAGTTCTCTAACACTCTCAAAACGCTCTCAAAATGGCAACTCAATCTTCTTCAACTTCCGCCGGTGTTGGTTCTTCAACTGAACCAACTATTTTTCAAGTTTAGGTAACCAAACGAAATCCGGAGATTTGGTGTAATTACGACAAAGTGTTGTTGTCGGATGGTTCGACAAAGGCATTTTGTAAACGTTGCGGGAAATTTTTTAAAGCCGACTCCAACTCAACGTTGAAATCACATGTTACAAAGTATTGTGATGAAGTCAAAAGTAATCCGGAGTCGGGTCAAGCAACCATGTAACGGGATGGGGGTATTTTTACATACGAAGGGAAGCGGTGTCGAGAAGTATTTGCTGGCTTTGTGATTTAAGAAGCTTTGCCGTTCAACCACTCCGACAACCCTCGACTTACTAGGGTCATTCAAAATACTCTTCAACCGCGATATAATTATGTAAGTCGTCTTACTCTTAGACGTGATGTTCTTAAATTGTGGAAAAATGCTAAAAGTAAACTAATAATCGGTTTTGAAAACTTAAATACAAGTGTATCATTAATAACCGATGTTTGGTCGGCTTCTCATGGTTTGCCCGGTTCGTACCTTTGTGTTACCGCGCATTGGGTTGATCCCGCAACTTGACAAATGATGAAACATACCATTGTTTTTGAAAACTTTGACTATCCTCACACGGGTAAAAACTTATTTTACATGTTACGAGATGTAATGAAAATGTTTAAAATAGAACAAAAGGTTTTTTCAATCTCGTTTGATAACGCGAGTAATAATACAAACGCCGTTTAAAGATTAATACTAAAATGCGAACCACATTTGAAAGGCATTTTCTACCATAGTAGATGTGTTGCACACATCATTAACTTGGTTGTGCAAGACGGACTAGCGGTTGAAGAAATAAGCGTAGTAAAAACGCGTATAAAACTATGTTACAAGATATATATTTTATTCGGGTAAGGTTAGATACAAACATTATATGAGATTGTGTAAGGAAACGGATTCCATTTTTTTAACCCCTAATTTGGACATGCCCGTAAGATGGAATTCGACTTACAACATGTTTGTATGTGGTTTAAGTCAACGCGACACTTTATACGTTTTTCACGATCAACTTGTTCAAAAAGGTTTTGCAACACCATTTTCCTCCGAATATTGGGAGGTTATTCAAAAGATAACTGAGTTGCTCAAAGTTTTTAAAACCGCAACTACTTTATTATCGGGTGTTTATTATCCCACGAGTCATTTGGTACTTAATCAAATATTTTTAATGAGCTCAAAACTAAGCGAATACGAATTTTATGGTAATGTATATGCAATAACGGTGGCTCCCACGAAAACAAAACTATGAAAATATTTTAAAGAAATGCCACCGGTAATTAGTTGTGCCGCCGCATTAAACCCATGTTTGAACATTTCCGGGGTGGAATTGCTTATCGATAACATTTGTAACGATTTGGATTTGAATGACGAGGACCCATTTTTTGCACAAAATTCAAAAGACTATTTTAACAAATCTTTTAAAGATTTATTTGGCCATTATTTTCAAAAATTTAGTTCAACAACAATGGTTTCTTCTAGTTCGGCTTCCACAATATTTGGTTCATCTTCTTCCCGAGATCCAATGATTAATTTATATAATAGTTTAAGACAAGAAAATCATAAACGGGCAAGGGGTGATGGTGACCAAAGGACCACTAACGAATATGGGAGATATACCGGAACGAATTTTTTAGCCTCAATGGGACCCGAAGAATTCGCACATTTTAATAATTTAGCTTGGTGGAAAGGGAGGGAATCTCAATTTCCCATTCTAACCATCATGGCCCGAGATTTACTAACCCTCCAAGCTTCTACGTTAGCTTCGGAATCCGCTTTTTCTCTTAGTGGCAGGGTATTATCTATACGAAGAACAAGACTCACGCCTGCCTCATTAGAGATGTGTATTTGCTTGAAGGATCACTTAGACGCCGTAGAACGTTTACAAAACGTTTCAAGTCTTGAAGGTGAAATGGAATACGATGGAGATATACACGATATCGAGGTGGAAACGGGTATGGCAATATCACTTTCTGATGAAGAAATTGCTCTCGATGAAGCTTCGCGATAGGCTACCTCCGAAGAAGATTTCAACTTTTGAAGACTACACAAATTGAAGATGTTAGAAGAATTGAAGATTAATAAAAGTTGAAGATTTTGAAGATTATGAAGAATTATGAAGACTTATTTTTTTCAAGAATATTTTTATGAAGATTTAGAAGACTTTGTTTTACGTTATTGTTAAGTTATGTTTCCATTCCTAATGTACTAGCATTCTATCGAAATTTTTTTGAAGATTACGTTGTTTTTCCCTAAAACGCTTAACGCTCGAAGAAGATTGAATTATATAGACTTTTTATTTTCAATAACATTTTTATGAAGTTTTAGAAGACTTTATTTTAAGATATTGTTAATTTATGTTTCCAAACCTAATGTACTAATATTCTATTGATAAAAATTGAAAAATACGTTGTTTTCACTAAAACGCTCAACGCTCGAAAAAAAAAACATAATTATATAGACTTATTGGTTTCAATAATATTTTTATAAAGATTTAGAAGACATTGTTTTAAGTTAATGTTAAGTTATGTTTCCATACCTAATGTACTAATATTCTATCGAAATTTTTTTGAAGAATACGTTTTTTTCCCCTAAAACGCTCAACGATCGAAAAAAACAATTATATAGAAAAACCGGTTCCAAACCGGTTTTTGTAACCGAACCGGTTCCAAACCGGTTACAATCGGTTAGGGTTTTTTAACCTCCAAAACCAGTTCGGTTCCAAACCGGTTTTTGAAAAAAACCGATTCTTAACTATTGACTAAAAACCGGTTCTGTTTTTCAACCCGAATCGATTTGGCAAAAAAACCGAGTTTGTTGATTTCTAGTAATAGATAATAGATAACAGATAAGAGGTGGGTTCAATTTAGAATGATAAAAAAGTGAAGAATAGAAGACCAATAGGATTGCTCAATTTCTTTTAAAACTCAATTTTAACTCGTATCTTTAAAATCAAATATCTCACAAACGGCTTGACCAAAAATTATAAAAATTACATATTCGAAATCAACGTCTTTTTCTCTTCGATTAGAGATCACACAAGCTATACTTTCGACAAATTTTTTTTTATTTTTGTTGGGTCGTAGAAAATGTGACTTATATAATCACATGTGATTTTATATATAATCATACGTGATTTATGAGTAAATATAACTGGTACACGACTATTCATCAATTGTGGATGCTAACTCACACATGATTACAACTTATTATTCATTCACATAAACAAATATAAATAAGATTTTAGAAATTGTATTCGTTTACGATCAAAATCACATGTGATTATTGATTTGAGGTTTAATCATATGTGTTTTTCAAATGAATCATGTGATAATAACTAATAATTAACATGTGATTTCACATTTATATTTATTTACATGTATAATTATAAACAATTATTTAAAATTCGTATTTATTTATATTTTATTCACATGTGATTATAACTAAATTTTTTTCCAGAAGGTTTATTAAATTATCAAATAAATTATTTTTATGTGATTTTAAACTTATAATTAGTAAATTTGATTATTCACATGTGATTATAGATAGTGATTTAAAACTTATAATTTGATTGTATATATATTCACATGTGAGTTTTAAATCACATGTGATTTATTATTACGAATTTCACATACCCATTAGAAAAAAAAAAAATTCGTCGAAAGTATGTCATGTGAGATCTCTAATTAAAGATAAAAAGACGTTGATTTTAACAGTGTAATTTTTATAATTTATGGATATACGGTTTGTGAGATATTTAAATTTAGAAAAAAATGTGGAAATGAGTAATTGGAATTGAACAATCCTATTGGTTCCTTCATTCTACATTTCTTTAGTATTCTACATTGAACTTTTCTTTAATAGATAATTATATATATGTCTAATTATTATTGGTTGAATTTTCTCTTATACACTAATTTTGTCGTGTGTCATATTCTCATTCTTAGATTTAGTTTTAAGTTTGTGTGTCTATCCATCCTTTTTCATTAAATAATCTTTAACATAATTTCAATTTATTCCTCGCTCTGAGAATATTGGAATATTTTTAAAAGACTTGGTCATCTACGGAACGGAGAAGTACATGCATCGATTTGGTAGGGAAGAACCTTCTTCAATCATGTACCCAAATGACAAATTAAAATCATTATACTTTTTAAGCAAAAAGTGATGGACCTACTTAATTGGTGGCTAATGTTGTCTAAATCAATCAAATCATCATCAAATTTCAAATTATATATAAAGAAGAAGTCAAATGTTATAAAAAGACCAGGTGAATTTGTTCTAGAATCGATCTAGACGACCCCAAAAACGAGAAAACTAACCTAAGAATTTTATGAATTGATTCGAGTTCGTTCAGACTTTCGATACAGGGATCGAGTCTAATTAACTAAACAAACAACGAGTTACAACCATCTAATTATATAAGGAAATGCCGAAATGGGTCAAGTGTTATTTTGTTATGTACGCCGTTTATTTTCATAATAGGTTGTACGTCCTATAGGCTCGTCGTAACAATTATCTAATGTGGTGTGTACGTGGCTAATTAAGGAATGAAGTAATTCATAAGTTATATATAATGACTTGATTTGGTCTGAACAACTATACATCTTGATCACACTCTTTAATTACAAAATGGTTTCTTTAATTAACATTTCGATATTATTGTCATTCAATAGTTACAACTCACAAATTCTAAGTTGACTTGCTTGTGAAGGTAAAACTTGCTATTATTCTGTAAGTTGACTTATTTATTCAAATGTAAACACTCTATTTAATTAACTATAATTGTAATTTGTAAACGAGAATCAAGTTATTTATAACGAGACAAAATAAAAAATATTTTTGCTGTCCACCGGTGATAGTAGTTTATTAAATGGTACTTTGATGGACAACAAGACTCTTAGACCACTCACATCCGTTGTTTTTTCACTTGGTTCTTCAGTTTTGTCACGTTAGTACATTCAAAACTGATGAAAGACTGATTAAACACTACCAAAAATCATTTATCACTTCAATTATTGGGCCCCACATTTACCAATATCATACATTTACATATACTAAACAATAAATAATAATACATTAAATATAAGTTGGGCCCGCGAAAAACTCCTCTCCTTTTTTTGGTTTACCGAAGAAGTGTGAAGTGACGAAGGGAAAGAACCGTGCGAGTGGGGGAAGAAAACCATTGCTTCATCGGTTGAAAACGATGAATGCCATTGGCATTGGTCTTAGACCACCTACAACGCGTCTGTTTTGAGCGGCGTTCAGGAGTGACAACGCCATAACGATCGAAGTGGGCGGCGTCATCGCAGGGCGTTGTGTGGGAGAAAACGGGTGGGGTTTGGGCGTTATGTGAGACACATGCATGGCCCATTTCCTTTTTCTTTCTCTTTTTCGTCCGAAGTTTAATTCAAAACAAAAAAAAACGTTTTTTTTAAATGACCGTTGCAAAATAAAATAAAAAATTGACCGTTGCCAACGGTTGTTTTTTGAAAAAGAAAGTTTTTTTTTTATTATTATGTCTCATTTATATCTATAAGTACAACACAGTTCCAACTTCAAAAAACACACAACAATCACTACTACACAAATAAGAATAGGGACATGTAATAGAGATCGGTGCTACATGCCTTAGAAATAAACTGGACTCTTAAAAGAATAGAGTCCGGTTTGTACATAAATAGGGTGGTCTCTTTTTATGAGTCCGGTTATTTATCATTTATTTGGACCATTTTCTGAAGTTTAGAGTTCGGTTCTTTACCATAACTGGACTCCTTTTTTAAGTCTGGTTATTTATAAGTTAGCCAGGATTTGGACTCTTTTCACCAATTATATAGTCCAGTTCTTTATTTCAAACGGACTCCTTTTATCTTTAACAATTTCCATACTCTCCTCCACACACTCCGTCATACGTATATATATATATATATATATGTATATAGTTGATAAAATAATGTGAAATTTTCAAATAAAAGTATCTTAATTATCTCATTAATTTAATTCATCTATACCTTATCTCATTATTATTTCATCTATATTTATCTCGAACTCTCTCCATATTCAATTACCACTCTCCTCCTCAATTTCCATTAACTAATCAATTCCTTCAACAAATTAAAGTGATTCGCAAAACATTATTATCTTCAGGGGTTACGACTATTTATTCAACAATATTTTATTAAGGTTTATATATATATATATATATATATATAATTTTGTATATATGTGAATATATAAAAGTCAATATATCTAATTTGCTTTGCTTTTCAATTTATAAAGATTGATCGTTCAAGACTTGGTTTATTTGGACAAGGACAAGTTGCATTATTCACTGGCTTAATTAATCTGCTTATAAGAAAGGTATATTTACTGCATCTCCAAGCCATTTATAGATAACAATATTTTTAGTATTAAATTTATTCAATATATGGTCCAAATCATATGCCATAGCTTTATACCCGTTCGAAATTAATCTAATAGAGATTAATCTCAGATTGTCCACGTATTGGGACTACTTTTTGAATACTTTGTTCCATTTAGGAGGTGAATGTGTATTAATAGAGTGAGTGTCTAATAATATTGACAATATTTCTTCTTACTCCTACGAGTTTGTGTTACATACTTGGGGGTTAAGGGGAAATAATGTCGATTTTTTCTTAGATACTAAACTTGTTAAAGTGCATACATATGAGAAAAAGTATTCCAAAATTGGGTTAGGTGGATACCTCAAACAATATATATGGGTACATACTCATATCCTATCATGCATGCATATACATCTTATTAAAAAAATTATTTGTATTTATTTTCAGATGAATCGTAGTAGATGGATGTACGAGATCCCACGAAGTACTCCAGAATATATTGCAGAATTGTCTAATTTTATGAAAGTTGCTGAGGATGATCGGGTGAATAAAAGGAAACAGAAGATTTCTTGCCCTTGTAAAAAGTGTCAAAATGTCGTCAACTATAATGACCATAATGTCATTCAAAGTCATCTTTTAGTAAACGGGTTTATGAATTATACTTGTTGGTCGTGGCATGGTGAATTATTAGTTGATACGACAAGGTCCGTTTCTAAATGTAACGATGATAACAATGCCGATAACAACGACGATAACAACGCCGATAACAAAGATGGTAACAATGATGATAACAACGATGATAACAGTGATGATAACAACGGTGATAACAACGATGAAAATGAAGATTTTTACGATAATGAGTATTGTGATAATTTTAATGACATGTTTAATGATTTGGAGGGTAATGTTGACGAAGATGAAGATGAATTCGGAAAATTTCGAGAAATGTTTTCCGACTCAGAAAAGCCACTGTATATTGGTTGTACGAAATTTTCAAAACTTTCCGCAGTGCTAAAATTGTTAAACTTAAAAGCAACTAATGATTGGAGTGATACGAGTTTCACAAGTCTTCTAGAGTTGTTACATGAAATGCTACCCGAAGATAACGAGTTACAATTTTGTTATACCAAACAAAAAAAATGGTGTGTCCAATGGGATTAGAAGTTAAAAGAATACGTGCATGCCCAAATGATTGCATATTGTATAGAAATGAGTACAAAGACCTACATGAATGTGTTATATGTGGTATGTCAAGGTATAAGCAAAAAAATCAAATGGATGTTGATAGTGATGTGACAAAAAATGGCCCTCCTGCTAAAGTGTTATGGTATTTTCCGATCACACCAAGGTTGAAACGTTTATTTGCAAATCCCAAAGATGCAAAATTATTGCGTTGGCATGCTGAAGAGCGTAAAGAAGATGGAAAATTAAGACACGTGGTCGACTCTCCTCAATGGAGAAATTTTGACTACAAATTTGACGAATTTGGAGAGGAGATTAGAAATATAAGGTTTGGACTTAGTTCAGACGGAAATAATCCGTTCGGAAATATGAGTAGTCGTCATAGCACTTGGCCAGTTCTTCTATGCATATATAATCTACCTCCTTGGTTATGTATGAAACGTAAATATATCATGATGTCATTGTTAATCCAAGGTCCGAAACAACCCGGAAATGACATTGACGTGTATTTAGCTCCATTAATTGATGACCTTAAAATATTATGGATTGAAGGCGTTCAAGTACATGATGCGTATAAGAAGGAAAACTTCAAATTGCGGGCCATTATTTTTTGCACCATTAATAATTTTCCAGCTTATGGAAATTTGTCAGGGTACCGTACAAAAGGGCGTAAGGCATGTCCCCTTTGTGAAAATGATACATCGTCGAGATATTTGAAAAATTGTAAGAAAACAGTGTACATGGGTCATCGAAGATCTCTTCCAAATAGTCATCCCTATCGTAAAAAAAAGAATTTGTTTGACGGTACTATTGAAAATGGCCATCTTCAACCACCATTAGATGGAGAAACTACATTAGCACGACTTGAGGATGTAAACATTGTATTTGGGAAAAAAGTACAAATCGGGAAAAAGGGCTTTGGAAAAAAAAGTCCATTTTCTGGGATTTACCATACTGGGAGCATTTGGAGGTACGACACTGTATTGATGTTATGCATATCGAAAAAAATGTTTGTGACAGTTTCATAGGCTTATTGTTGAATATTCCAGGGAAATCAAAAGATGGACTTAATGTTCGGTAAGACTTGAAAGAAATGAATATTCGATCAGAGCTTTTTCCCGTTGATAAATCAGGAAAGCGGACGTATCTGCCACCGGCCTGTTACACCATGTCGAAGGAAGAAAAAACAAAATTTTGTCAATGTTTGCATGGGGTTAAAGTTCCATCGGGCTTTTCTTCTAACATTAAGAGGTTGGTGTCACTGAAAGACTATAAATTGTTTGGTTTGAAGTCTCATGATTGTCATGTTTTAATGACACAAATGATTCCCATAGCAATTCGTGGAATACTTCCAGACCGCATCCGACATACAATCACAAAGCTATGCTTGTTTTTTAACATGATTCATTCGAAAGTGATTGATCCCGAGGAGTTAGATAAATGGCAAAGTGATATTATCATCATTTTATGTCAGCTTGAGATGTATTTTCCACCTTCCTTTTTTGATATCATGGTTCATCTCGTATCACATATTGTATATGAAATAAAGGTTTGTGGTCCTGTATTCTTACGATACATGTATCCGTTTGAGAGATATATGGGTATCTTAAAGGGTTATGTACGGAATCATAACCGACTAGAAGGTAGTATTGTTGAAGGATATGCTTCTGAGGAGGTGATTGAATTTTGCACCGACTATCTAAAAGGTGTACAGAGTATTGGGCTCCCACAACCTCGACACGAAGGTAGACTTCAAGGGCTTGGGACTATTGGAAGGAAAATGGTTGTTGCAGCACGAGATGATATTCACAAAGCACATTTTACAGTCCTGCAACATATGTCCGTCATTGATCCATACATACATGAGCACATGACATTGTTAAAATCGACAAATTGTGATAAGAGCGATATATAGTTGGCTACCGAGCATAATAAAAAGTTTTCTTCATGGTTGAAAGAAAGGGTAAAGGACGTGGAAGTTGTGGATCAGTTAGTTAAAACATTGGGGTCTGGTCCAGATTATGTGGTGACAAAATACCAAGGATACGACATTAATGGGTATACGTTTTACACCAAACAACAAGATCAAAAGACTACCTTTCACAAATAGCGGAGTGACATTAGTCGCCACTACAACTGTATTCTCTCGGAGGAATCATGCTGGAAGGTCGAAAATTGCAAAAAACTCTTTTTATGGTGTCATTCAAGAAATTTTGGAATTAAATTATCATACATTCACTATACCGATGTTCAAGGGTAAATGGGTCGAAAATAAAAAAGATGTTAAAGTTGACAAAGATGGTTTCACAATTGTCAACCTTTCCACTAATGATTATGCCTCAGAACCATTCATTCTGGCAAAACAGGCCACCCAAGTATTTTTTATTCAAGACCCAAAGGATTCAAGGTGGCACGTCCTACTGCATGGTAAACGACGTATACTTGGAGTTGAAAATGTTGTGGACGAAGAAGAATACAATCAGTTTGATGAGTTACCTCCATTTTATGTTGGTATTTCGAATGAGGTTATTGATGATACTACTTACTTAAGAACCGACCATATTGAAGGATTATGGGTTGATAAACCTCGCGCTACGTGAAGGTACTTTTTTTCTTATTTTTTCAATATGATATGAAACATTTTTATTATGCTAATGTCGTAATCCTAATCCTAATCCTAATATCCATATGTTAAACAATTTTTTACAGGAACAGAGGATGATAGAAATGAAGATATGCATATAGCTTATTTTTTCTTACTTATATTCGGTTTTATTCAATTAATTTTGTTAGGATTTACTTTTATCATATTTGTTTGAAAGTATTAGATAAGAAATAAATTATTGAATTCTTTTTAATAGAACTATATCAATTTCTTAAAAAAAAGACTATATATAATAATAATAATAACCACTATATATCTATCCCAATTTACATCCAAGTAAATATCGGATATATAATATAAAGTTGGGCAGTTAATTATTATCAAATTTAAATATTAATATTATATTATTTAGTCGAAAGAAATCATAAACTATAAAAAAAACTGGATTATAGGCCCAAAATTTTGGCGGGTTGGATGAGATTGGAGTCCAATTTACTCATGGAAACCGGACTCTATTCACGAAAATTCTGGCGGGTTAGATTAAATATTTTATAATTGGCGTTCCAAATTTCAAGAGATGAAATAGAAACAACACCCTCATTCTAGGGATTGTTGTTCACCACCACCGCCCCAACTGCTCACCTCCCACGTATGACTTCTACATCTGCGTAACCATCACCGCCATCCCTGACCCTCCGCTGCATTTTATTTGTTGATCAATTATCAAGGTAAAATCACTTGTTACGTGGATTTCACTATCACTAGTTAGAAGTTAAATATTTTGCAAAGGAATTAAAGCTTATAATATCAAATAAAACAATACGAAATCAATGTCTGAGACATGATAACACACACAGGGAGACAGATTATTGCATTGCAAATTATTATTACAATTATTAAATTGAAAGTGTGAGTATTGTCATTCTGTGAAAAAGTGTAGGCATTGTCATTCTTACTGTTTGGTAGTAACTTGGCGATGTCTTGAACTTTTTAGGTGTTTTCGTCGCTTACAACATCTTCAAACAGCAACAACAGCATCTCAACTTTTATGTTAATTGACACTTCTATTTGTATAATTCATACATCAAGACAATGGATCCACTATGGATTGCAACCACACCACTTTTCACTATTTTAATTCTATTTTGGTACTATTAATTAAACTGTTATGTAGAAAATTGCTGTTGTTTTTGAGGATGTAAATCTTTGTACTGATTTAGATTTCTATAGACTGTCATGTGGTTAATTATTATAGTTTAATTATAAAAGGGTATAAACAACTTATACTGATCAATCAATATTTCCATTTTCAGGATTCTGAATATGAAAATGAAATCAATGATGATGTTAATGAAGAGGAGGAAGAAGCAGATCAACAACCAAAAAGGAGAAAGAGGGGCATTACTACATTGGCAAAATTGAAGGCAACAGAAAACGAGTTCGATCATAATAAACAAGCTGTTTGAGAAAAGCAAGTTACATTTGCCCTTAAGTGTGGCTCATTAGCAAGGGCTAAGATTTCTATCAAGTACGATACTTGGAAAGACGTACCAAAAGGTGATAAAGATCAACTTTGGCTGGAAATCAAGGTAAATTAGATTATAAGACAACTAGTTATCTTACTTATATGAATTTATTATATGACTTAATATTCGATATTCTTCAGACTTTTTGGAACATTGAAAGGGATGATTGCAAATAGCAAGTGTTAATGCAATGCAATGATGCTTGGAAGAAATTTAAAATAAAACTTCGCAAGAAATATATGGATGAAGGATTGAGTCCCTGTCTTATATACATATTTATTGAAGAAGACGTATGGAAAAGTTGTGTTGCAAGATACGGAAGAAAGAAGGGTAACTTTTTTTACTTCATACTAAATTAGTAATTAGTATGTATTGTTTTGTTTCAATCTTTCTAATTTTTTAATGATTTGTATGTGAAAAAGGCTATGCGTGAAGCAATGAGGGAGAAGGCAATGTTGAAACATGTCAGAAGAAACGGCAACAGAAATTCATAAGCTCCTGAACCCTCGTGCTGGAAACTGGTGAAGATGACACTAAGCGCTTACCTGACGAGTTGAGAGAAAAATTTCAAGAATTGGTAAGACTATGTTATTAGTACGAGTTGAAAAATGTTTTGTGTTTATGTGATTAGTTTGGGTTGAAAATTGTTGGGGAAAAAAATAACACTTGGTAATTAATGTATATGCAGTTACGGTTGCAAAAACGACAATTAGAAGGAACATGGGCACCTAAATCGGGAAATGATTTGTTGTCCTCTGTAATAGGAAAGGAGCACTCAGGACGTACCCGAGGGGTCGGAAGTACTGTCGTATTAAAGCAAGGAATGCAAGGATACCCCAAGAAGAAGAGGAAAAGAAGGAGTGTGAAAGATATGGAAAAAGAAATTGAAGTGTTGAAGAGTGGTATGAAAATCTTGCAAGAGAAAGTTACGGTGTTGAGTTCAAGGCAAGATGCGACATCGACATCGACATCGACATCTACACCGACATCTACACCTCCACTGCCCCCGACCCCAACCCCGACCCCGACCCTGACCCCGACCCCTAACCCATCAGTAGCAGTAGCACCAACACCGACACCAACACCGAAGCTGACACCGAAGCTGACACCGAAACCTACATGTACTAAGACACTAATACCGACCCCGACCCCGAGCCCGACCTCAACCCCAACCCCAACAGTAGCACCGACACGGACACCGACACCGACATTGATTTCGACACCGACATCGGCAAAATCAGATCCTTTGGATGGGATAGTGGTAACTTTTATTATCATATCAAATTCACATACTCATAAGTTAAGTACAAATACACATTAAAATGCTACATGTTGCATATGTTTTGTAGAGGCCTACCCCGTGCGGTTTGTTGAAACCTTATGGTCCAGTGCAAGTCGTTGTTGCTTATGCGATGGTGTATCCATATGAGCCTGGGCAGGTAGTATATGGAAGGCCAATGCTACCAGACTATATGAAGGTGCAAGTAGATGGTATCATGAAAGATTATGAATCCTTTGAACTTTCAGTGCCGTTGTCTAGTGATGTCACACAACTTGGTCAAGTGAAACATACTTTTATTCAATGGCGACGGAGGTTTATTTTGCTTGGGAAGGTACTTTGTAGAATCTTCCACTTTGTGTAATATTAAACAAGAATTAGTTACATAAAATCAATAGAACTTATTATAAGGTTTCCCCTGGAAAACAATCAACATCTAAAGAAACTTCCAACATTAGACCAGAACGAACTTCAACTATGCGATCGCGTGCGCCGACTCCTAGTGAGGTAAACGCTATTGGTTAATTAATGTTTCAAAATATTATGATATCATATTAAAATAGCTATTATTGATATATGTGCAGGTTTTACAAAAACTGAAAAGCTACGGCAATACCATTAAGAAGAAACCCTTGTTTATGCGTGTCTTTTACCAGCGTTGGATGAACCGAGATAATCCTACATATTCTATAGTGGTTTTTCTTATCGGCAATGCGTTTGGGCAAAAGCTAGAAACGCAGCCGTACCCGCTCCCTATTGAAGCAGAGGACGTTATGTGTCTGTTGAGGAATGGTCAACTTGATCTAGCGATTAAAACTTTTTTCGCGATGTAAGTACATTAGAGTTTACTGTTTACTATTTACCGATAACCATAAGTTAGCATTCCTGTTATCTTTAGTTGTAATGTTTATTTTTATGTTTATTAGGGAGCTATATATTTCCCTACAAAAGTCAGGTGGAAACAAATGCGCTTTCTTTAATCCGTATGATATTCAAGCAAGCGAGTGTCTTGCAGATTCGAATAGGGTCAACAATTACATCCTTGATGCGATAATGCGGAATTCAGATAAAACTTTTTTTCTTGCACCTTACATTCAAGGGTACATACTATATACTACTAACTTATTGGTTATATAAATCGTATGTTCCATCTGTATTATTGAATGTTTTTAAATTTATAGACAACACTGGACGCTGATTATACTCTGCCCTCATGACAACACGGGCTCATTTTAGATTCCCTTAGGGGTGAAAAGAAAGAAAGTGACTACACCTTCGTAAAAGTTGTGGAATCGTAAGAGTTTTATTATAAGAATTTATGAATTCACATTTGATTTGTTTTTGAAAATGTTAACACATGAATATTATTTATTTTGTTGTTAGGACTCTCGGCGATACTCGTTGGCATCTTCCTACAGTAAATTATCTATCACTCTCTGTTTATCCATATACGTAAAGATTTGTGCTTATTGGTTTTACAGTGGAGTATAGTATAGTTATGTGTACATCTTTGTTACGTTCTATATGTTCCCTGATGATGTTAAAATAACATGAAAATCTAGTAGACTGTAAATTGATGATGTAGAGAGCATAACAGGTTGTGACCATTGTAAGTTTAGGGCTTGTACTGGCTTCAATTATATCAACTACAAGATCCCAATAGTCGTTTAGGACAAAACTTTGTAAAATATAGTTTTAATTGAGTACCCTTTTTAAACAAAGTTAAAACATAAGTTCGGTGGGTTAATTACATTGTGAGATCAAAATGATTCATGACCACAAATTTATAGCAGATATGGTTTGCTTCTCGATGTATGAATTGCCTTTGTTCACTGAGTGTATTCTAGTTATTTGCCTTTATAAAAAGATTCCGGTTAAATGCGTTATGCATACCTTTGTAGTTGAGTTATATAAATATATAAAAGTTATGACTATTGCATTTGGGTATTAATGTTTCTATCTACATGTTCTTAAATTTAGTGTAATCAACAAGAAGGCTCTTGGGAGTGTGGATTTTATGTGATGAGGTGGATGCATGATTTTATCTCCTTTCAACAATCTAACTTCCCAAAGACAGTAAGTATTTTTTTTTATTGTTTTTGTATTTTGACTATTACACCAAGTTAACCCTTTAATTATTTGAATAAACGTTATTGTTTATTGGTTTTTACATAGATTCCTTGGGCGAAAACAGATTGCATTCCTCCAAATGAGTTGGACCTTATCGCTGGTGTGTGGATTGAAAAATTCATAAACAATATTTAGGTAATTATGTAAAAGATTGTCGTATATTTTCTAAAGTTCATAAAAACTTTATTTCCTTTCAATAGGTTTACTTTACTAAGTATGTGTTATGGTTTGCCTTTTTTAATTTGGTAGATAAGAGAGAAGGATGTACAAAGCTAAAATTGGGTATTACAAGGTCAAGAAACTTGGGTTTGAGGTTGTAGGATGTGATACGTGTCAAGGTGCTTATGATTTCAAGGTGCTCATATGTATGTACAGTACTTATAGAAAATAATGTAGTTTTATGTTGAATTATTACAAATGTTTGGTTGACACTAATTTATGTAGCGAGCATATTTGAATTTTGTTGGTTGTATTTTGATTACATAATAGAAAATTTTATGTTCTACTGATGTGATACAATTGATTTGGAGAATATCATTATTGTATATGCATGTTTAATTAATTTTTATATATTAACAGAACTGGAACAACGTAGAACAGAGTCCAGTTGTGTTGGTAGAAAACGAATAGAGTTCTGCTTAACGGAGTCCGGTTAAATGTAAAATAATGGTCCCTAACAAAATGAATAGAGTCCAGTTGAAAATTGGAAGAATGGTCCATTTACAAATGAATATAGTCCGATGTGTGCATAGTACCCGGTCCCTTTCTAGAGAATAGAATCCGGTTAAACAACCGGACTCTCAAATAGATACCTCCCCATATAGAGTCCGGCTAAACAACCGGACCCTGAAGGCCTGTTTGACCGGACTGTATCCTTCCGTGTGTAGTAGTGAATTCATACAATTCATATTTAAACAAACACACAAATGGATGCAATCAATTTTCTTTTTGATACTTTTAGGAAGATGAATTTCTTTTACAAATTATGCAACAATACGCCGAAGAAAAGGAGAGTGGGGTCGGTAAAAGTTCAAGACAACCACGTGATCAAATTTACATTTCAAGGGATCGTGAAGGTGCACAACAACGTTTGTGGGAAGACTACTTTGCAATGGGTCTATTGTGTTTTAATTAATTAATTAAATATATTTGTTTTTGTTAAATAATGAAAATTAAATTAAATAAGTGGGACCGAGGGGTTAAAAATGGGTGTTCTAGTGTTACCATTGGAAGTGGTGAATATAATGTTGTGGTGTGATACTGACGTGACGCTCAAAACACTCAGAACCCGTTACCACGTCAGGTGTTCTTACCGTGTTCTTATGATTATTTCTAACAATGGTTGGCCATTGGTGTACGTACATCATTAGTTGTTTTTTTACATCACTTGCCACTTTTTAACATCAGATTCATTAATTAACTTTTTTTTCAATTATCTTTTATGTTATATTGTCTAAATAAACATCTACTAATTATCAATTATATGATTGGTTATGCGGATAGTAAGTTGAGAAAAGGGCAATTAATTTCCCTCTAACACATTGCAAAATATCATATGTATCCAAGTATGTATTAAAATTATTGTACATTCATACATTAAAAGTTTGTATTTGAGTATATATAATATTATAATAAGTTTGAAGGGGATCCATGTAATTATCCCTTGAAAAAAATGTATTAAACCCCTAAGTTGATAAAAGTTCAGGATAAGGAAAAAAAAGCCAACAAATTGAATACTTTTTAGATATCATGTACGGAGTAGTTAAAAAAACTTTATAAATGCTTATACAAAAATGATTTTTGGTTTATATTAATTTGTAAGATGATTTTAATTTTCAAGTCTCATGTTACGGTTAACAACTTGAATGTTCGAGGATTCTTAATTTAGATTTATATCAGCTCATTTTCACGGTTGGCCAATATATGTGGGCCTACTTTCACAAAATTTCTCCGAAAACAGCCGAGAGTGGGACCTACAAATAACGCGCCAATACCCACTTGTCAATTCCGTACACGCAATACCCCGGGCCCATCCTCCAAAGCCAAACACACCCTCTTATTTAAATACATGCTCATTTGCATGGCTTACCTTCATTTCAAATATAAACCGAAAAAACAAAACAAGCATACAAATAATGCAATCTTCATCCTTCTTTCAACCCCTAACACCTACCGGAACACCATTCTCCGGTACACTCCGTCACCCCAAACCGCGACGACTTCTCAACAATCGTCCAAAAACAATGGCGTTCAAGAAAGATGGAAAAATGGTTGACGAAAACATGATTGTTTTAAGAGAAAGGATTCGTAAAATAGAGGCCGAAACCGAATGCGATGATCGCTATCCTGATAACTGGATGCAATGGGAAAAAACATACATTTGCAATGGTGGTTATTATTCTGATGTTTATGAGGCAGTTGCGTTCTTACAGCGGTTTTTGATGGAGAGCAGGCCGAGTGTCGCGTTAGGACTGATGGCGGTTTTCGCATTAGGTGGTTCGATTTGGATGATGACAGTTTTGCAGTGGTTGATAAATTCGGTTCAAGGAAATTAAAATTATTAGAAAAATTATTTGTTTCGGTGGCTTAAAGGAGCAGTAGTGTGTACATAGATATGTAATCTTAAAAAGGGGTATTTGTTTATTAGTTATGTATGAATAAATTAAGGTGGTCTAGATTTAGGATTGGTTGTTTTAGAATTTGTTTGTTCTATGTTTTTATTTTTTAATGAATAAAGTAAGTTGGAACAGCGTAGATTTGGTTGTTATTATATCAACTTTTTACGTAATGGTAGGGTTGTGTAATCAATACAATTATTTCTTTAATAGAATTGTAGTAAAAACGTGAAAAATTAATGTACTAATTAGTACAATATCTACTTAATTGTCATGTTGGACGACAAATTTAATATGACTTTTAATATGACATTTAATACGACAAATAAATGGGTTGCTTGTTATATATATATATATATATATATATATATATATATATATATATATATATATATATATATAGAGAGAGAGAGAGAGAGAGAGAGAGAGTTAGGTTTAAACGAGAACCACAAAAAGGTACAGAACTGCGGGAACTTTTAAATTATATTATTTTTATACATGTAAACACAACAAATTACATATAAATGTTATTTAATGTTCATATTATTGACAAAACACTACAAATAAAATGACATTTAGTGGCATACGCTTTTAATGACACTTTAGTTATGTGTCACTGTATGTCGCTTTTAATGGCATTTTTTAGTATGCCACCAAATCAACAATGACTTTTAGTGGCATTTTATACCTTGTGCCATTAATATACATATATATTAGTGGCACAATTTTGTATATGCCACTATTGTACATGTATTTAAGTGACACAAATTTTTTATGCCATTAATGTACTAGAATATTAGTGGTACCTTTTTTAATATGCCATTAAAGTACATGTTTATTAGTGACACAAATAAGTTATGCCACTAATGTAAAGGCATATTAGTGGCACAATTTTGGATATGCCATTAAAGTATATGTATCTTAGTGGCACAAATTAGTTATGCTATTAATGTAAGGAATTATTAGTGGCACAATTTCAGATATACCATTAAAGTATATGTATATTAATGGCATAAATTAGTTATGCCATTAATTAAAATTTTATTAGTGGCACAAATTTGTGTATGTCAATAATGTACATATATATTAGTGGCAGAAATTTTAATATACCATGAATGTACATACATATTAGTGGTAGAATTTAAACATGCCATTATTGTCTTTTCTTACAATATTTTAACATTTTGTATTATATTAAATTACATTTTCACTAGAGGTGATACAATGAGTAATTCACAGATAGTCATGGTCATGAGCATATTCGGGTCAACGCTAATCAACCAAACACGCATCAAATAATGTTTATGACTCATAGGCCTATTTAGTTTTCACTAAATTAGTTAATAATCTTTATATAATATCAAATTAAAATAATATTACTTGTCTATATTTATAGTCTATTATAGTGAATATCTATCATATATGAGATTGAGTATTAGTACATATGAAATCATATCCCTCGATTTTCATTCACACAATATTGTAATCGTGAAGAACCAAACTATAATGGGTGGTGATATATCCACCAACCAAATTGATAAATCCACCAAAATTACACATTAATAGGTTGTACAGTATAATCTATTAATAAGTAGTTTTGGTAGATTTATCAATTTGGTTGGTGGATATATCATTCCCCAACTATAATGGACTATACTATTATCAATATGATAACTAATGCAAGTAGATGACATAATCTTATCTTATAAATATAAATATACTATAGGAAACATGTTGATGATGTCATTAGTTAGAAGTTTTTCACTTAATCAATTAGGTCCCTTAACTTTACTAAAGTTTAAAATATAACCCATTTTCTCAATTTTAATAAAAATAATTAAAATAATATTTAATTTCTCAATCCACATTTCAACTGTAATTTATTAATGTAATGTTTATCATAATGATTTTAAATGGACCATGCGTATACATGAGTTTAAAATCCAGTGTATGTATAATTGATTACCTATATATAATTTGTAACCAATCACATGTCTATATAACCTATTATACTTTAGACTCTCAATAACTAAAAGATATTTCACTAGAGCAATAAAAATGATTTCAAATTGGGTAAAACCGACCCTCTGATCACCGACTAGTCCCACAGCTAACATAAAAACGGTAAATCGCGTAACCTATGGTTAATGAACATGTGGAATGAGCCCATAGCCTTCGCATTTATAATGCATGTCCCAACCACTAAGCTACCATCGTGAGAACGTTCTGTCATTTATTTATAAGATAAAAGTCTAATCCAATTTCTTTATATCTTGAAATTATGAACATCAAAGTTAGTATTCTCATCTATTTACATATTTATATTTATATTAGTGATACTTTTTACCTTGTATGTTAATTTAATTAATTATTAATATACATATGTACAAGTGCATAGTAAAAATTTGGCTACCTATGTCATTATATTTATGGATATAAAATCTATAAGTAATTTTAAATTATGTGGCACTAACTATTTTTCTTAATTTGTTAGTTTATATAGAATTTATATTTATATTAATGAATGTGTTACCATAGCAGAAAGAAGGAGGAACGAGATAATAAAAATAATGGCGGGATTATTTAGGAGTTCCCTCCAATCCCCGCGTCCTTAATTTTCTCAAGTTCCTTAATCTTCTCTAACTTCTTAAGCTTTGTATATATCCCCTCTATTATTTCCTAATCGACCTGCATTTAGTTGAAAACATAAAAAATAATCCGAATAGCATCTCTGAATTACAAACTTGAAGAAAATCCCCATTTGATTCTCTATACTCAGGTTAATCTCTCAATTATACTTATTCTTTTTCTTGATTATGATTATGATTGCTCTGTGATTTTTGATAGTGCTCTGTTGATAGTTGAATATCTGACTTAGAGTTTTCTGCATGTTAGTTTTATTAAAAGATGAATAGTTCAATGATGTGTTTTTTAATATTGATACTGATAGTGTTCAATTATACTTTGATATGTTCAATTAGTTTATCAATCGATCAAATGGGAGTAGGCTTCTTGGTGGTATCTTTTTTATTAATTTCATCAAAAACTTATTGATTAAGAAACTTGATTAAACATATGATTCTTCGGAATTAGAAACTTGATTAAACAGAGGAAGTTTATATGAAAGCGTAAATTTTGCATTATTTACGATTTTCATTGAAAACTAAAGTAATTAGAAAAAAAAAGGTGAAGAAGTGCTAAACAGGTAATTTATTTTGGGATGTACGTATTTATGTACACATATTGCTAATTAGTTAATTCACTTTTGTTGCCATTGTTAAATAGAATAAATAAGTCACTTAACTATGCACAATAACAAAATATATGAAGAAACTAAGTTCGTTCACTTAGTTAATAAGAGAAAAAGAAATAACAGTCTATGATTTTGAACAGATAATTTTGATAGTTATTGCTTTATATTTGGAGGAGGGGAAAGCAAACTTCTTTTGTTTCATCTCAAGACATTACATGTTTATTTTTATTTACAACATTAGTCATAAAAGTAATGGACAGATCTTGGATGTATAATGCCCCAAGATCAAGTGAATCTTTCACTACTGGTGTGCAATTTTTCTTAAATTTTGCCTTTGAGAGATCAAGTGTTGATGGGATGATTTTATGCCCGTGTGCACGTTGTCTCAATATGTATTATTTAGAAAGAGAAGTTATTTTTGAACACCTCTTATTTTGGGGCTTTCGGTTGGAGTACTTAGAATGGGTATATCACCGGGAAGGATCAGTTGCTACATCGTCAAATACTGTGCATAATGGGGAAGAAGAGACATTTCACCATGACATGCACGAAATGTTGAATGATCTTTTCTCAACAGAAATTGGTGGAGGTGGTGTAGAAGAGGGTGATACTAAAAAAGATGACAAATTTGGGATTAGGATATGTAAAAATACATTCATGTCCAAACGGTTGCATGTTGTATTGGGAGGAGAATGAAAATGATGAAAGTTGCAGAAATGTGGTTCTTCTAGATGGAAAGTTTCTGAATACAATCCAGAACACGAAATAAGTCCTCAAAAGAAGAAGGCATCAAAAATATTACGATGGTTCCCTTTGAAGCCTAGACTCCAAAGACCGTTCATGTCGTCAAAGACAGCTTATCTTATGAAGTGGCAATATGATGAACGTGTGAAAGATAGAAAACTATGACATCCGGCTGATGCATTAGCATGGAAACATTTTGATCAAAAGTTTCCTGAATTTTCTAGTGATCCACGCAATGTTCGTCTAACTCTAGCAAGTGATGGTTTTAACCCATTCAGGACTATGAATGTGATGCTTAGTATTTGGCCTGTTTTTCTTATTCCATACAATTTGCCACCCTGGATGGTCATGAAGCAACCAAATTTCATTCTATCTTTAATTATACCTGGTCCTAAAGGTCCCGGAAACAAGATATATGTGTACATGCAACCTCTTATAAAAGAGTTAAAGGAGCTCTGGGAAATTGGAGTAGAGACATATGATGCCTCAACGAAACAAATCTTTCAATTGAAGGCAGCTCTTCTGTCTACAATATCTGACTTTCCTGGTTATGCCAATCTATCTGGGTGGAGCACCAAGGGAAACGTGCCTGTCCTTCATGTGGGTTTGATACCGATTCTAAATGGCTAACTCATGGAAGAAAGTGGTGTTACATGTGTCATAGGAGATGGCTTCTAACTGGTCATCATTGGCGTAGAGACACAAGGTCCTTTGTTAGATGACACTGATTTTCTTGTTGACAATGTTGATAGCGGTCCCTGGAAAAAGAAGAGTATTTTTTTTAGGTTGCCATATTGGGAGCATTTGTTGTTGCGACACAATCTTGATGTGATGCACATAGAAAAGAATGTTTGTGACAACATTGTGGGGACTTTATTTGGACAAGAGGGGAAGTTGAAAGACAACTAAAAAGCAAGACTTGATTTACAACACTTGGGTATAAGAAAAGAATTGCATCCAAAGAAGCGGCCTAGAAGCAACACTACTTTCATGCCAAAAGCATGTTACCAAATGACTCAAGTTGAGAAGACAGTGTTCTTAAATACCTTGAAATTAATTAAGCCTCCTGATGAATTTTCATCAAACATCTCTCGATGTGTGCAACTAAACGAAAGGAAACTAATTGGTCTAAAAAGTTATGATTGTCATATGTTGATGCAAGAGTATCTACCCATTGCATTACGTGGAACTCTGCCAGACCATGTAAGCGCAATTATAATTGAGCTATGCGACTTTTTAAGGATCATTTGCTATAAAGATTTATCGGATTTTGATCTTCGGTTTCTCGATTCTAAAGTTGCGTTCACTTTATGCAAAATGGAAAAGATTTTCCCTCCGTCATTCTTTACTGTAATGGTTCTCTTGGTGATCCACTTGGTCACAGAGGTGAAACTTGGAGGTCCTGTTGCTTTTCGTTGGATGTATCCTATTGAAAGGTAAAGTACAATTTTTAAGATATTTCTTAAAATTTCCTAACTTTTTAATTATTAAATTGATTATTTTATTGTAATCATGCAGGGACCTTCTAACACTTAAGTCATATGTGAACAATCGAGCTCATCCCGAAGGCTCAACACTTAAGTCGTATGTGAACAATCGAGCTCATCCCGAAGGCTCAATTGCTGAAGGTTACTTAGCTCAAGAAAGTTTAACATTTTGCTCTAGATATCTCACTGGAGTAGAAACCATCTTTACTAGAGCAATTAGGAATATGATGAAGATCAGCAAAATGGGCTCGAGGAATCCAACAATTTTTATCCTGGTAGGCCATTAGGACGTAAATCACGTTCTGGATTATCAATTAAGAGAAGAAGGTCTTCGAATTCAGCAATTGACGAGATATCACTCGCTCAAGCACATCGTTATGTGCTTTTTAATGTCGATTCAGTTACACCTTTTCGAGAGTAAGATAAACTATACTCTATGACTCTTTGTTACGTTTACATAATACACGTTTCCTTGTAGGTCATTTTAAAATTCAGAATTATGATATATTTAGGGAAAACAAAGGGCTAATAAAGCGACAAAACCGATCTCGTCGGATTTCCGAGTATGAGATCGAGAAGATTCACTGTCAACAATTTAGTGAATGGTTTAAGAAAAGGGTAATTTTGATCACTTTATATACATATATTATAGTTTGATGTTTAGGATATTATAATGATTATCAATAATTGGGGATGATGGTGATGGGATGGATGTTACATAAGAAATGGAGCTTGAAGTGAATACTGATGATGAAAATGAAGATGACTAAATATTTTACGATATTAGTCAATTTTTTTTTGTAATGCAAAAGTAGTTCAGATGGATCCTAAATTGTTCGAATACAACTTCAGAATCGCCTAATACATCTTATTCAAAATAACAATAGACTATTGATTTAATAATATATTTTTGGGACAATTATAATTAATCCCGCAGCTAACTTAATTATTTGATTTGATTTAATTTTATATGCTATATATTTTTTTTTCACAGAATGGGTAGGCGCAAGAGGTTTTGTATCATATCTACTAATGAACCTATTGATGAGCAACACCTTGCTGAAACTGAAGGACACGAAAGTACTCAAACTCAAGGTGATGCGCCAAATTCTGAAGGAGGTCAGTCTAGTAATCCACAATCTTCCATTCATGAGGTGTCTACGAATGAGCAAGGTTCTGAACAAGGTATGTGGTCCTAGCCCCCAGAAATTTATTTATTAGTGTTATACTCCTTATATTTTAGGTAATCTTGTCCAGTTAACAATAGTTTGTCTATCTAAATAAGTTTTGGCCTAACCAAAACATGAGAAGTTTAGGATTTAAAATTATAGATGGACTGTTTGTCTTCAACATGCCACTTCGAACCAATTTATAGTGAGACACGATCGTCAACTGAGTGATAATATTTATATACTTCTATTTATATGTGTGTAAGGTACTCGAAAAAGGGTTAGAGGTCCTACTCAAAAAGCTGAGACATGGAAATTGAAGAGTACTCAAAAAATACGAGTGACATTTAACATGGATGGAAACCAATAGGAGAGGAAGGAAATGAGCTCGTGCAATACCTTGGAACACTTGTGAGGATGGCTGAAAACCTTAGCATAGAATATCCAGACTGGAGAAAGGTTCCTATGCAAAAAAAAGAGGACATGTATACCCTTGTTAAGGTACTTTCACTTTAAGTTATCTAAGGTTCTGGGTTTACTAAATATATAGACACACACACACGCACACATGTATTAACATATTTAAGGTTCACTTCTAGTCAAAATTTATGATTCACCCAGCTGAAACATCTGCGATTAAGAAATGGATATTCTTTAGCATAGGAAAAAAGTGGAGGACATGGAAAGGTACTCTAAAGCACGTGGATTTGATCAGAGTCTTGACATTGATCAAATTGTGGCAAGACAAACTGATAGGGATAAAAGGGTGAACCCAGAACAATTTAAAGAACTCGTGACTCGTTGGTTTACTTCGGAACATCAGGTAACAATTGCATTGTACCTTCAATTTCTTGTCCAAATTAAATTGTCATTTATATTTATTTAATCTAGTTAAAGATATCCTCTCATGTCTAATTTTTTATATTGGATCCTTATTATTCTAAATAGAATGCATGCGATATAAGGCGAGTGAGTCGCTCAAAGATGTACGAGCCTCATGTCACCGGGACAAAATCATTTGCCCGACTTGCTCATGAAGAGGTACAGTTTTGTATTCTAATTTTATTTTTATTATTTTCCAGTTTGGTATTATTTCTAGTGGATATGTGCTACACTAGAGTTTTTTTAAAAACAACTCAAATATCATATATATATATATATATATATATATATATATATATATATATATATATATATTCGGATGAATACATACATATATGACTCGACTTAACCTAGTTCATCCCTTAACACGACGCTTAAATCATTTGGACAACTCAAATTACAAAAATGCTTACCCATTGCTAACCAAACCCTTGTTTTGAACACATTTTTTGGATCCTCTAAACCTTTCCAAAACACACATATAATATACCCTTACGAAGGTTTCCTAACATATTTTATTATAAAACTTTTACCTTTTTATAAAAAGCAACATACATCAACTTATACCTCTTTAAAAACTGCCAAAAGCCATTTTTGGCTGTTGAAAGTTCATAAATAAGTCCCAAGAGGCTGTTTTGCGTCCTAATTTTCCCCACTTAGACACATCCATTTTTAGCAAACCTTATATCAATTTAAAGACATTCGACAATACTTTCATTATATACTTTCATTTTATATCCATAATCGATACACCGATAAGTATAGCTTCTCAAAAATCGTCAAAAGTGGTTTTTCAGCTTTTACCCAAGTTACCAAATAATCCATTGATTCTTGTTTTACAGGCACTTAAGAATAATGGTAGATATCCAACACGAGGAGAAATATACATAAAGAGCCACACTCGTAAAGATGGAACTATTGTGGATGACAAATCTGGTGAAGTTGTGGTAGAATATTTTATCATTATGTATATATATATATATATCTTCGCATCATATGTATGTTTGTTGAGTTGATGTCATGGTTACTGTAGGCTGCAAGCTATTCCTAGGGACCCGACAAATGTACAAGGATCAGAAGCCAATTATTCAAATGATAACTACTCGAAAGTGAAAGGTTCGGAAAAAAGGGGGTATATTCGATGTGTAGAAAGGATGCCAGTCGTGAAAGAGAATGTTGTTACGTCTAGTTCTTCGTCTTCTACAGACCCACAAACTGTTCAAAAGAATGTCGTGAATGTCATGCTAAATCTCTTCCAAGAACATATTCCAAATGCAAATTTGTCTGGAGTACTTAGCAATTTGAACATACAGGTAATTCTATTCTTACCATTGAGTGTTCTTTCATACTTACCTCTTGTAATGGTCGACATTTTCTCATATTTATTTCAGTTCCCTAGTATGTCTTCATCTATTCCGAGTGACTCCCTTCAGTTAACGAAAGAACATCTCCTTGAAGTCACTATGACCAACGTAGCCTCTTACATCTTTTTTTTTTCTTTTTTTCTAATTTGTACTAAAGATTGTTAACTAGTTCTCCTATTTTAATTATTTGCTAATTGAACCAATTATCTTTGGTTGCTTATACAAGAATCATTAAGTTTGTTTCTACAAAATAGTCAAGACCAAGGTGGATCTAATGCGGATTATAGGCAAGAGCTTGAGTCCAATTTCTACTATCATTTCTAGTTAAAGTTTATTTGGTAGTTTTGGGTTCGTTTTTACCTTGTTAGATATTTAGACTTACTAAAGTTTGAGTTTTTCTTATATGCAATAAATTTGAGTTCATTTCTTATATGCAAGGGTCTAGTTATTACGTTCTTGTAGTAACATTGTTTTCTTTTTATTTTACTATATTATACAAAGCTATAGTACGCAATTAAAACTAAATTGATACGATACAAACATTAGTGGCAAATAAAATGTCAAGTTGTTAGGCAAAATATGCCACTAAAAATAGAAAAAACTTGTATTTCTGACAAGTTTTTGTGGCACAAATTTTTTGCCCCAAAATCATTTTTACTTTCAGTAACACAAAAGGAAAGTGTCACAAAAATATAAAAAGGTCTGCAACGGCACAAACAAAAAAGCACCACTAAAGCTTCAACAGTATGTACGACACTACCAAAAAGTGCCACTAATGCCTCCAAAGTTTGCAGTGGCATAAAAAAAGTGCCACCAAAGTCCCGAATGTCTGCAGAGGCACAATTACAAAGTGCCACTGAAAGTCTTTAGTGGTAGCGCTTCTAGTGGCAATTTTTTAGTGTGCCATCGATTCCCAAGCTATCCTTTAGTGGCACTTATTTTGCATTTTATGGCACTTTTCGTGTGCCACTAAATGTCGTTTTACTTGTAGTGAAATAAAGTTAGAAATCACTAAAAATATGTTAAATTATTGAATATATGAAATGTTCATATTGTACAGGTCAAATTTACACATATGAACGAAAAATATAAATTTGATTTGAAATGTTATTTTGAGGTTTTGTCAAACTATTTTGCTTTTAATATTAATCTACATCAATAAACACACGTGATTGAATCATTAAACACGTGAAAATTCTTATAATTTAAAAGTTCTCGCAGTTCTGTACCTTTTCTAGTTCTCATTTGAACCTTTGACTATATATATATATGGTTGGATTCTGGTGAAAACAATGAGTTAAAATAAAAACAGTGAAAATGCTCTCAATTTGTATTCACAATCTTTTTTAGTTGTGAACTTTTATTTTTTTCGCTTCACATACGTTTTTTTTATTGTGAACCCTTACATTTTTTTTATTTTTCAAAAAAATTTCGTTGTGAACCTTTATATATTTTTTTGCTTCACAAAAAGTTAAAAACTTTTTAACTATGAAACTTAATTTTTTTTAGCTTCACACAATTTTATGAATGTGTGAAGCTTAATTTTCAACCTTCACAATATGTAAAATTTATATAAAGCCAAAAAAAATAAACTTCACATTTAAAAATTAAGTGTGAAGCAAAAAAAAAAATAACTTCACACTTTATAAAATTGTGAAGGTCAACTGTTTTCACCGTTTTTATTTTATCTCCAGCCCTTTTTATATATATATTTTGATCCAAAGGGTTGTGATTAGTTTTCACCGTTTTTATTTTATCCCATTGTTTTCACATAATCCCAATCCTACATATATACACACACACACACACACACACACACACACACACACACACACATATATATATATATATATATATATATATATATATATATATATATATATATATAGGGTATGGATCAAGAAGAAAACAATTTTTTTGGAAAGTAGGAAAGCTAACAATTCATTTGCGATGAATGATAATCAAACGTAAAAAATATATTTTTACCAAAAATATTAATAAAAACCGATGTTATACCTATTGATATTCATAGATAAACTACTTTTTATAACTTAAAATATCATATGATGAATATTAAGAGAATTTTCTAACATTCATCATTAATGAATGTTAATCGAAGTGGATATTATAAGTTTCTTTAAAAAATTACTCGTTAACATTCATCTACGATGATTGATAATCAAAACGTATACAATACTAATAAATATTAATCAAAACCGATGTTATACTTACGATTGCATTAATTGGGACTATTTATGGTCTATTATGATGCAAATGGGTTTTGGTATGAAGTGGATTAGTTGGAGTAGGGCATGTGTTTCTTCGGCAACGACATCGATTTTGATTAATGGGTCTCCTACTGATAAGATTCCGCTCTCTCGTGGTATTAGACAAGGTGATCCCTTATCTCCATCCTTATTTTTATTGGTGGCAGAATGTTTTAACGTGGTAATGAAGGAGGTAGTGAATAAGGGTATGTTTAGAGGCATTAAGGTGGGAGCTGAAGTGGATGGGTATGATAACGTAGTGAATTTACATCTTCAGTTTGCAGATGATACTATTTTTTTCGGTGACTGGAGTGAAGATAATGAGTCAGCTTTGCTTTCGATTCTTAAATGTTATGAATTGTCGTCGGGGTTAAAAGTTAATTAAAAAGAGTAAGATTATTGGTGTGGGGTGAAAGAGGAAGTTGTCAAAATATGGGCTGAAATGATTGGATGTGGTATTGATGGGGTTCCGTTCAAATACCTTGGTCTCCCGGTTGGTTGTAATATGAATAAAGCTGCTTCGTGGAACATTGTTTTGGATAAATTCAAAGTTAAACTCTCGGATTGAAAAGCTAGAATGATTTCTTTTGCTGGACGGTTGAACTTGATCAAGTCGGTGCTATCGAGTGACCACAAGAAAGCTTGGACATGCACTCAGTGGACAACTTTATTTGTGATATGGAAAATCGAAATATAAGGTGTTCAAGAATTTGAATGTAGTTGCTACAGAATAAAAGCGTGGTCTTTTCCTATAGATTGCAGCGAGAGTTAAAGATTTTCATGTTACATGGGATAAGTGATAATCATAAATATGGATGTTTTTTTTTTTTTCGGGTTGCTGGTTCAATGATTTCTGTTTTGGTTTTGCTATTGGAGGGTCTTAAGGTCTGCAATGTTAGATGTTGTCGCTTCATGTATTGTTATGGTTTGTTGTAGGAGGGCTATGTTTTTGTTTGTGTTAGTTTATTCCATGTTTGGTACTTATGGTCAATTCGATTTTGTTGTGAAAGTTTCTGGTGTTATAATGGTTGTAGGTGTGTTCTTTTGTTTTATGTTTTTTTTTTTCTTTCTTGCTCTGTATTAGTTCTTGTAATTTGGATGGAGATTTATTGTGTGTCCTTGTTGACTTTGTATTTGGTTTTTGATAATCTATTCGGTTGTTTCTTAAAAACAAAAAAAACTTACCTAAACTCATTCATCTATAAATTATTATAATACTATACATTTGAAAAAAAAAAAAAAAAAAAAAGTAGAAAGTTATGAAAAGAAGAAGAAAATACGTAGAAAAATTCAAGGCGCCCAAAAATAATCGACCAATAGAATACGTACGCGTAAAGGTGGCTGGCTGAGCACCTCTTTAGGAAGACACGCTCTTGAATCTTGATTGTTAATAATTATAATTATAATTATCAATATCAATTTTAATTTAACAGATAAAATCATCATATATAAATTTCAATAAAAATTAGCGGTTGATAATTATTAAGAATTTAAAGAAATTAAATAAAATTCCCAAGGTTCAATTTTAGGCCATCAGTTCCCTCATGAGTTCTAGCCTGAACTTGCTTCCTGTTTCCTGCAAAAATATACACATTGAGTCAACCATTTTGGTGACACATTCATATAACTCTAGGATTAATTTTCTCCAAACAAAAAAAATTATGAAAATTTGAGAAAAGTAGAGTAAGGAGCTCCCTTCAGTCCAAGACGTGACACCAACGACTAAGCTTCCAACTCCTGCTTCATTGGATCAAGAACACATTGATGGATGCAATTAATGCGTTGTTGAACCAATGATTCAGCAGTTGAGCAATTAGTCATTAAGCTTGTCTCGGACTGGACTGAAAGAGCTCCTTTCTCTACTTAATTACCTTCAAACCTTAATTAAATATCTAATCTTTTTCGAAAGGCATATATGTTTAAGGTTCATTTCAAAAGTCAACCTAATATTTCTCCCTCACACTGTCACACACACCTACAAACACATATGTTTTGAATAAAAAATGTATGTGGGAGTTAGTGATGGCTCATGTGGTAGTGATAGTTACTGAACTGGCTGGTTTTTATACATCGAGTGAAAGTGGATGTGAAGATCACATGTGTAGTTATCATATATATGAGGCTATATATATATACGGGTAGAAGGTCTGATAGATTGCCACACTTTTTATAAATCAAATAAAGTAAGACATTTTTCTTTTGGTCACGTGATCATGGTTTTCCAAAACTAGCAAAGCTTCTAGTCTTTATAGGTGTTTTGTGTTGTACCCTTACACAAGATAAACAAAAATGACATTTCAATATAGAAAATTAATTATATGTAGCCATATATTAAATTAAAGGTTTTGTTGGTTGAATATTAATAGTTGTTTCGGTGATTAACAATTCGAGAGTCCTAAGGAAAAGGTAAAAGGAACGAGGATAGTGACAATAACATCCTTTTAAGTTAAGAGCCTTTAAGTTATACTTGAGGGATGTCAATAAAAAAATTTGTGAACATTTAAAACGCTTTTAGTTATGAAAATTTCTTCTATTTTTCTGTAAAATTTTCTTAAAAAACTTAAATATAGGAAAACTAGTTCAAGTTGAAAATTTTCGGATGAATTTTTCAAGAAAATGAAATCTACGATTTAAGGTTTTCTACTTTTTCTATTTTGAAAAATGAAAATTCCATCATTTATATTTGAACGTGTTCTCTAAATTTTTATGGTTTTTAAACACAAAAACTCTAGAAAAATAGAAAGGCAAACTAGAGATATATTTTCGTACTTAAACGCGCCGTTATTAGACTTAAAATTACCTTTTTAATTGAAGATTTCATTTAATAAATGACATATAAAAGAAATATTTCAGTAGATTAAATGCGAACATTAAATGCATTATACATAAACTTCAACAAATGCATTTGATTTATCTTATTTAAAGCTCTTAGAGTTGTCATTATAATTTTCCAACTTCCAACGAATGAATTTGAATTAATCTATCCAATTAGATATAATGTAAGAGGATTCTTGATTTAATCGTGTTGCCGTTTTGCAAACGTTTTCTTAGTATATATTTAATCTAAAGTCTTCCCTAGTTAAGTATGACAAGTTACTCCTCCCTAGCGAAAATCATGTAATACAGTTTCACGGGAACGATTTCAGCTGAATATATAAGCACTCAATGCATTCAACATACCCATAAACCAATCCTAGGGCATCAAACGTTGAATGGCTCACAAGGGTGGGACATCACTACAATTTCTTTAGAAAGTTGCTTAGATATAGAAAAAAATAAAAGTGGGGCCGATCCCATTGATCGAATTTTAGATGTCGTATGGATTGCAGATATTAAAATGTAAAGTTTTGTATAATAATAGAAGAAGATATATGACGTGGCAACTTATAAAATCTCATTAATTAGGTGGTATGAACTATAGATGATCTAGCTGGAGAGTTATGTCAACTTCAAATTCACACATTTTGTTATCTCTCTTCCGCACAATTATTGTTCCATTAATATTGAGTTTGAGTACGATTGGATGACTAGGGTTAATTGCTTGTTGTCACTCGATCATGACTCTTGGAAATGGCCGGATTATGAGAAACAAGGAAATCTATGAAAGTAGATTTGGAGCAGAAACATATATGTATATACAGGCAAAGTACTTTGTGTTTGTAACCAGATGTAGACTTTCAGTGTGTGTGTGGGGGTGGTGGTGTAGAGCAATAGATCTAGTGGTAGTACAACACCCCAGCTGTTGCATCCAGTCAAACTGGGTGGTGGAGTGTGCATAGTACTTTTAATGTAAATGTGGCCATATCTATGATTATAAATGAATTGAAGAGGTCATTCATCAGGTCTGTCACTTTTAAAAAAGGAATCACCATTTGGACTCATATGATCATCATTGATTTCCCAAACTAGCAAAAACTTTTCCTAAGGACGTCGTTAAGACCATCTGTTAGCATTAAACTTTAACACTAAAATATAAAATCTTATTAGATTATGTTTGCACTAAATAAACATTTACTTTGAAACAATTAAAAGGCATAATAATGCAATAAACATAAAGAATAAGTAAACAAGATATAACAATACGAAGCTCATTTTAATGGTACTTATAATAAACATATAATAATCTATCTTATATGATCAGTGTTTATTGTTTGAATTAAATAATAAGTGAAAATTATTCAGTGCAATGGATAATGTTGCACTCTATTAGTGCAATTTGATCCATATTTAGTGCAACACTAAAATAGTGCTAAGATTTAGTGTTGACATTTGAGAGATTTTTATGTACATTTTGTAATATTTTAGTGCAAAAATTACATTTGGTGTCAACATTGAATTGAAGATGCTCTGATAAATACTTTAAATCATAGCTAAACACTACAGGTTGAATCATACAACTAAGTATATCATCGTTAGTTATGTTTGTTGAATATCGAAAACCTTGTAGGTGTGACATATTATTGATCACTTATTAGTTTTAATTACAAATTATATTGAAAATCTTAAACCTTAATGGTATCTAAGCTGATATTGACCAACTAACCTAATACTAAAGTTTAATAGTGTTAAGTTCATCACTAAATTATACCAACTCGATTGATTTTAATTTTTAAGTGGGGATTAGTCACAGATTCTTGTACATCTTAATATAATTAATACACCAGTCTTAGTTAATTTTATAGTTATGCTTCATGGTTCATGATCATGTTCATCGTGTGAAGAATTGAGACTTGCTATCCTACACAAACTCAAAAGCATGCATGATTTCTTCACACTTGCTATCCTACACAAACTCAAAAGCATGCATGATGTATGGTTCGGTGTTGAACTCGACATTGAATTAAACATCGAGAACAAAAAGAGTGTGATTTTTACGAGGAACGGTTAATGTTGAAGTAGTGTGAAAAATAACTCACCTTTAATGTGTTTGGACCAATGAGAATGAGAAAAAGAAAGAAAAAACACAAAATCCTTCAAAATGTTGGTGGAGAGTGGTAAACTTGGCATTGAAGGTCTTTGAACACTGAAAATGAGTTACCACTCCCATGCTCTAACTCATCATATATGATATCCTTGTTTAATTTTGAGTTAATTGCTGGTAAATTTACGGAACATGAGTAATAAATATATCGTCTTTTAGGGTTTTGTCTCTCTAGCTTTCCTTCAATGATTCAAAGTAATAACTTAATTTGGTGGATAATACAGTACTTAATTTCCAATGTGAAGGTCCTAACTAGCTAGTTCCATTTGAACTATGTCGTTCCCATCTACACTAACCAAAAACAAGCACATAAGTACGTATTAATTGTATATATATGTTCTGAGAAACCCAGGTTGGAAATGGAGTATATATTCGTAGGACCATATGAACATATATAAATGGACCATGAGCCCTACGAAAAGGTATCAAAGATCTTTGTTTATTTGATTCTAATCTAAATCAAATGACAAGTGTGTATTGTCATTTCATTTGTCTAGTCGATCGATTTCCATAAAATTAACAATATTAATTAATTTTCGTTATTATCTTTGATTCAACTAATCTTCTAAATAATGCCCATTCTATATTGCGCGCGCACGCACGCACACACACACACATATAGGTTAGAGTTCTAACGAGAACACCTAAAATATAATAACGGCTAAAAACGCCTCGTAAATGCACAACTAGCCAATAAAACCATTAGAACTAATACATCTAAAATATGTGTAGAAAAATAAATGCGAACTCTCAGAAATGCACAAAAATCGACAAAACGCTTGATGCACAATTATAGAGATAATCGTGCATCGATCGTTTTTTCGTTTTTTGTGCATTTTTAGAAGTGTGCATTTATTTTTCCTTACATATTTAAGATGATCAAATGCAAATCTAACTATTTTATCAGGAGTCGTTGTACATTTGAAGCGTTTTTAGCCGTTCTTATTTTTAAGGTGTTCTAATTTGATCTTACGGATCAAAATTGATAAATAATACTGATCACGGATCGAAATTAATTTACGGATCAAAATTGATAAATAATGATCGAAATTAATTTATGGATCAAAATTGATAAATAATGAAAGATTTAACAAATATACCTTTGTTTATAGATTCATACTTGATACAAGGACACTTGAATATAATACAATGATTGCTTTCTTCTATATTGGAAGTAAAATTGAATGACATCTAAGAGATATACAAATATTAAAATCTAAGATTTTTGAGCATCGAGAGGTTAATAATCCGATAAAGGGTTTTTTCATAAAGGATTCTTTTTTGAGTAGTAAAAACTCTGTCTTTCTTCAATGTTTGCTTCCTTTTTATAATTGAAATTGTGAATCCCTCCGGTCATTGTAACTGGCACTTGCCTATTTCTTTCATAATTGCCTTCAATAATGCTTCCGTATCTTTTGGTTTTGCTTTCTTGTCTAGTCTTCATTTTAATAATGGTCTTTACTTTAATAATGCACTTGCCTATTTCTTTCATTATTGTCTTCAATAATGCTTCCGTATCTTTTGGCTTTCCTTTCTTGTCTAATCTTCATTTTAATAATGGTCTTCAATAATTTGATCTTCATTAATTTTCTACTGGTTCATATGGATTTAAAATTTTTTCTTTCTTTTATATAAATTCAATATGACTGGTTCATAATGATAAAGACTCTCTATTGTTAATATAGACTCAGACTGAACTTATTTTTACTGGTTCATATGGATTTAAAATTTTTTCTTTCTTTTATATAAATTCAATATGACTGATTCATAATGATAAAGACTCTCTGTTGTTAATATAGACTCAGACAGAACTTATTTTTATAAAATTGTGACTCTCATTAGGACACTCATTAGGACACTTTTTAATTTAATATAACATCATCATAAGGATCTTGAGCATTTTGGAGAAGATCTTCACTTGGAGTGGGAGACCTCTTGATTTCATTTATAATCTTATGTATATCTTCAGGTGATGAACACGCCTGAAGTCTACTAATAAATTCAGTATCTTGGATATCAGGAACTGGAGTATAAGAGCTTGTTGATTGACTTAAACTTTCATTATAAAATTCCGTGATTGTTTTAGCACTTGCTTTATCTTCATTAATCCTTTTTCACCATTTTACACTGAACTGTCTATATATAAAAGGTGAACTTAGATCTTGAGCTTCTTGTTTTTTATAGGTGAACAACATAATCCAAGGGAGCTTGAAAATAATGGTGAATTGAAGAATATACTCAAAAGGAGAGAGATTTTCATGTTTATAGTAGAACTTGAATTTATTATATCCTTCTAAGACCTTTGTCGGAAAAGCTTCAGCAATAGTTCTCATATATCTAAACCACTTAATAAACCATCTTGGATATATATTAGAAAACTTGTCAGAAAAATATAAAAACCATGTATGATTAAAGTTTCTTAATAGAAAAGCTTTAAACCATGCCTCTTGATAATCATAATAATTGTAGACAGTGTATGATGGATATCCAGATAAAACTTTATGAGTATAAGGTTTGATAGACCATTCTTCTGGGTTTATGACTTTGATAATTTTGACTTTACTATAGTCTATAACGTTTTGGTTTTTTGGATTAGTAGTGTGTTCTATAATAACTGACCCTGAATCAACTAAAATGGCTTGATAATATTCTCTAGTTTGATAATCATTGTTATAAAAGTGAGAATTTTTGGGATATAGATGCTCTATAAGCGATTGAAAACCCTGACTCCATTTTTGTTCTTCAAAAGGTTCTAGAATTTTAATGACTTGTCTGTTTGGGTTTATAACATACTCATTTGAACTAGAAGAAGATCTTGATATAGTCGGGGATGGAGTAAAAGGTTTTTGTGGAGTTATAGGAGATTTCGGTAAATCTTGTAACTGAGCTAGAAGTGAATAAGGAGGTCTGACTTTGTTAGAAAAAGGAGATATAAGTTCAAATTTATTCAGGTGTATAGGAAGGGATGGAAAATCTCTAGAAGAAGAAGAAGGAGATGGATTCCTTTCCTTTTTTGGATTTGCTATAAATTGACTTGTTAATATAATCTTCTTTCCACACTCCGATGAACTGTTCATTTTCCCTGTAAAAATTCTCGTGATAAAAAGTCTGGTAGAGAATTGTTCTCTCCTTTGATTAACTCGATAGTAAAATCAAAGTTACTTAATATAGCTTTCCATCTAGTAAAAATTTGTTTAGAAATTAAATTCCTTATATCTTTTTCTAAAATATATTTTGCAGATAAGTAATCAATTCTTAGTATAAAAGTTTTCATATATATATATCATCTTCAAATTTTTTAATATTTAGAACAATGCTTAAAATTTCTTTCTTAATAGTAGAATTGTTTTCTTGAGTTTCATTCCAGGAACCTGAATAAAACCTAACTAGTTGTTCACTTTCATTATCAGAAAGTTTTTGTTTTAAAATACCACCATAACCTAAATCACTTGTGTCTGTTTCAACTATAAGCTTAGCATCTTGATAAGGTATAGTTAGACACGGTAAAAATTTTATTTTTTCTTTTATATGTCTTATTTTTTTAGAATGTTCTTTTGTCCATGGTTTAGGATATTTGTTTAACCTATCATATAAAGGTTTACAAACAATTCCTAAATCTTTAAAGAAATCATGTATATAATTTAAACATCCTAAAAATCTTTGTAATTGATTTTTATCTGTTATTTCATCATGAAATTTGGTTGAGAATTCTAAACTCCTATCTATTGGTTTTATAGTTCCTTGAATTATATTATGTCCTAAAAATCTTATTTCTGTTTGGAAAAGGATATCTTAGTGGGAGAGACTGCTAATCCATTTTTGTATATAACATCATAAAACGCATTTAAATGTTTAAAATGTTGATCTATATTTTGTGAAAATATTAAAACATCATCGATATAGACTATTGCAAAATTTTCTAAAGGTAAAATTATATCATTTATTATATTTTGAAATTATGATGGAGCATTTTTTAGACCAAAAGGCATTACGTTCCATTCATAATGTCCAAAAGGGACATTAAAGCATGTTTATATTTATCCTCTTCTTTTATTTGAATTTGCCAAAATCCAGATTTCAAATCAAACTTAGAAAATATTTTTGAATCATATAGCTTTTATAATAAATCTCTTTTGTTTATAGGATATCTAATCCACTCGAAAACTTTATTTAAAGGTTTATAGTTTATGACTAACCTAGGTGGTCTTCTTTCTATTTCACCATTGTTTATAACATAGAAAGCTGAACATGACCAAGCGGATTTTGATGGACGTATAATTTTTTTATCTAATAAATCTTGTATTTCTATTTTACAATGTTGTTCTAATTCTATAGACATATGTATAGATTTTGATTTAGTAGGAATATTTTTCTCACTAAAATCTTTAATATAGGGTAATTCTACTATATATTGTTTTCTTTTCTAAAATGCATTAGGTATAGTTGCGCATACATCATTCTTAAATTTTTCGTCTAGTAGTTTTATTTTTGTTTGTATAGTTTTGTCTTTTAATTAGTTATATATTCTTTTGTCATTTATCTCACTTACCAAATATTCTACTTGTTTTTTCTTGTTTTCTAATATATTTATTTCTTTGGTTATAACCAGGTGAACAAATTCAAACGTTATATCTTTGTTTAAAACTCTATTAGTTAATCCTTTTTCATTTACTGAGAAATGATATAATTGTAATATAAATGGTTGGCCTAATATAAGTTGAGAAGTTAAATTCTTTACTAAAATTAGTTGAGTATTATAACAATAATTATCTTTACATATATGAACATTAGATAATTTGTAATTTATTTTTAATCTAGATTCACTTGCTGAAGATAACTTTTCATATGACTTTTCATAATATTGGGTTGGAATTAAACCTTCTTGTATACAATTTAAATCTGCTCATGAATCTAATAAAGCTGTTAGTGATAGCTTAAAATTTTTATTGATAACTATGGTTAATTTTGTGTATCGCATTTGATAATTTACTTTCTTTATTATATTTATTTTGGGTTCATTTTCTGACTTCTCTTCATATAAAGATTTTTCATTACTTTCTATTTTTTCTATTCTTTGTTTTAGAATTTTTATTTTTAATTTTACAGTATTAAGCTCTTCCTGTAATTCTGGAATTGTTATAGGATTCATTTTTTTTGTTAAATCTTTTACATATTTCATTAAAATTATATTCTTGCTTATGATCTAAAGACTTTTCTTCTTTATTATTTAATTTTTCTTCTAACTTCTGAAAATATATCCTTTTTTAATCCCTATCTTCTATTTTATTTATTAAATCTATTAATCGTTCTATTTCACTATCTTTAGTTATAACATTAATTGATTTATAATCACAATTACAATTTCCTATACATTCACATATTTCAGATTCACTACTAGAGGTATTTTCGCCTAAAGCATTTATATCATTTTCACTATAATCTGATATACTAGATTCGCTTGAACTATCTCTTATGATTAACTTACTAATTTGTTTTTTAAGTTCATTTGATATATTTAATTCATTTATTTTCTTTTTAACATAACGGTCTTTTGCCATATGGCCATTCCTACCACATTTATAACATATTATAATTTTTTTTTGTTTACTTTGGTTAAAAAAATTATATGGAATTTTTATTTTTCCTTTAAACTTGTTTTTTCTATAATCATCTCCTTTTTCTTGTTCTTTTTTATAATATTTTTTGTATTTACTTTTATGTCTGTAATT
The DNA here is from genome assembly GCA_963930675.1 of Gnaphalium uliginosum. NCBI lineage: Eukaryota > Viridiplantae > Streptophyta > Magnoliopsida > Asterales > Asteraceae > Gnaphalium > Gnaphalium uliginosum. The sequence continues at coordinate 19,639,152 of OZ005681.1, forward strand.
AAATTTTTTAGAATTAGAGGGAGCTAATTTTAAAGATTCATAACTATATTATTGACTGAAATATCCTAATTCTTGTCTAGAATTAACGCCTTCTTTCTTAATTTTGTCTTTTAATTTTAAATCTGAACATATAGCTAATCCTTCTTGATTAACATAATTTATAATTTCTCCATATGTTAATTCTTTATAAGGTATATTATTATTATAATCATGACTTAATTTATTTCTAATTCTTTCAGCAAGTAACTTAAGTAAACCTGCTATAAACCTTTCTTTCCAATATGCTTCTTCACAATCTAACCTAGTCATTACTTTAGCCAAAAATACATCTTTATACCATCTAAAGTCTTGTAATTTTCTACATGTTAGATTTAATAATATAGATTAGTTTCTTTCTTGATAAGCTATTGAATTTCCCACATAATTTTTTAATATAGCATATATTAGCATATTCATCATATCATCTTTTTGTGATTGACTTGTTTGACCATTTTCATTTTTTTTGCATTTAATATAGCATTTTTCTCTTCTTGAGTTACATAACTATCCCACCAGCCTTTTAATATTCCAGTGAATCTTGATATAATCATTTGTGCTACCTTAAATTAAGTATTCCCATTAGATTTATATGCAGTAGCTGCCATAGTCATTTCTTGTAATAGATTTAAAATTTGATATTCTGATTGGTCATCTATATTCCATTCATATATAGAAGTTCCATCATATTTAGCTTGTACTAGAGTATGACGTTCTTCATATTGTAAATCTAGAGGTGTTGGTCTATAATAATAATTTTGAGTTTCTGGTCTTGGAGTATAAGTTATATTTAAAGTATAAGGATTATGTTTTATTCTGTTTAATTTATTATCAACAAATTGATTTCTTATATTAGGAATATCATCTTCTGAAGATTCTTCTTCATTTATTACATTAATTTTATTATTTGATATATTTAATTGAGATAATTTATTTTCAATTTCTTTTAATATAATATTCTGCCTTCCTAGATTTATAGGAGTATCTATTTGGTATGGTATAAATAAAGGACTTTCTTCTATAACTTGTTTATTATTAGATTTTGAAGTACTGGGTTTACTGTTGTCATTCTTTTCTATTCGGTCTAATTGTTGGCCTATGGTACTTAATACTTCATTTGTATAATTATTTTGATATGCTATTTGTTTTAGAACTTTATTAGAATCTTGCTCTTTTACATCGACTAAGGGAATGCCTACATATTCTTTATTATTCCGTTTTATTATTATATGGTCATAAGGTGGATGAATTCCTATAGATTCTTCTTGTCTTTTAAGATTAGTATATGTTTTATTTATATTGGTTATTGTTTCGACTTTTTTTAGAAAGGGAAAATCCATTCTTTCTTTTACACAATATATATGTAACCATCAAAAGAAAGGCATGACTTCATTGTTTTCAAATACATACAAATGCCATTTTAATTGATTTATATTTCTTCGACTTTTATCAAATTTTAAATTATACCAAGCTAATTTTTTTTTTATTATAATCATTCTTTATTTCACTTTCTAAATAATCTAAATCTTGTTTGGTTATAGTTGTTTTAATCTTTGACATTTTAACAGATTACTAATTTAGCCCTTGCTTCTTTGATTAATTGAGAATTTGACCTTAATCTAATTTTTAATAGGCGTAACTGAAATTTTATATGTTTCTTTTCTAATATTTTTCTTTTTATTTAATACTTTATGTCTCTTATTTGTATTATTAGTTTATTTCTTTCTATATATAAATTTTTTAAATATAAACTTGTTCTCTTATTTCTATCATTTTTCATTTGTATTTTTGTCTCACTCATAATTGTTCTTCTCTATAATAATCTACTTCAGATCTAGTTGGTTTGTAGGTATTATTAAAATCATCACTTTTGTTATCATCTTCGTATAAAGGTTTAGGTATAGATTGATTAAAATCTACCACTCTCATTCTCATAGATTGAGTTTTTCTTAAATATATGTTTTCTTCTGACATAGAATTAGAGGATTCTGGGATATAAGTAGAGAATCTTGACGATTCTATCCTATTATTTTCAAAAGTTATGTTTATACTTCCATCGGTGTTTTCTATAATATTAGATACTTGATTAGCATTTTCTATAGGTTTAGGCGTGCTTATATCTTATATATTCCAAGTTTGATTTTGAGTAATTTCATTCCATTTTAATTTCTTAGGTATATTAATTTTAGAATGTTGGGTATTAGCTTCAAATATTAAAGTTTCCATCTTTTGGTGATATTAACCTAGAACGAGGTTCTATAGTAGTTGTCATGGTTTTATAGTATATTCTATATATAACTACAACTGGATCAGATCCTTCTTTTGTTTCTAAATTTTTGGTTTTAATTGTTAAAGTTAAAGTGTCTAGTATATTACGATCATATAATGATATAGTAAAATTAGGATAACAATTAAAATATCTTGGGCCATTACATATATTAGATTCTGCCATAACTAATAAAGAATTCTTAAAATTTAATAATCTAGCATCTCTTAATGTAATAAGTGTAGGGACGTCTAATCCTATTCTTGTCATAGGTTTATTAGCTACTTGAACTAATCCTATACGTAAAAATTTATAATTTTTCTTATGTTCGTTTATTGCAATTTTAGAAAACAATTGTATATTTTGATGATTTTGTAATAAAGGTAAAGTTTTTTCTGTTGTTTTTATAGAGTATCGTTGAAAATAATCAAGCGATCCTATTTTATAAATGGTTCTAACATCTTGTTTGGGTATATTCCAATTTAACAAATTACTTTCAATATTTGAGATAGAAATTTCAATGGAATTCGTTTGATCCTGTTCTTCTTCAATATATGAAGTTGAACTATCTTTTCGATTTAGTAGTAGTTTTGAAAGTTTATTCATAATGATTTTAAGTAATTATTTAATTTTTAGCTAGCTAAAACAAAAGCTTAATCTATAACGTCGAACGAGTATACCTTCTACAGGAACACCCCCATATCGTTGTGGTTCGGCTATCTTACCGTCATCTGTCTGTGGCTAATCCATCTGACTGATCGACAGGGCTTACCAGCGTAGATGTATATTCTTTCAACATATAGATTAGTATTTTGTTTTAACGTGAAAAAAGTTAAACAATTATTTAACATCATTTAGATAAAATATTTACACTACTACCACCCCGAAAACTTTGAGCTCCTGGCTCTGATACCAATAACAAATAGTTTGGATCAGATGAGAACACTAGTTAAAATTGAGAACTTGTGAGAATTACCAGATAACATATTTGTTCACATGTGATTCGCTCTATTCATATGTGAACATTAGTATTTGATAGATTTACAAAGAAAAAAAATGCAAAAAACTCTAAAACCACGTCGTAAAACACATTTGAACTGATTTGTTTAAATGATCGTTCACACGTAAACACATATTTGTATTTTTGTGTTTTTCGATATAATTTTAGGATTTTTTTGACTTTTTTATTTATCAATTAGACGTACATCAATGTCCACATATGAATGAAGTTAATCAGATGTGAACAAATACGTAAACTAATAGTTCTCACAAGTTTTCAACCTTTTAGTTGGTTCTCATTTGAACATTCTCCTACATATATATATATATATATATATATATATATATATATATATATATATATATATATATATATGTACATGTATATATGGTTAGGTTCAAACGAGAACCACAAAAAGGTACAGAACTGTAAGAACTTTTAAATTACATTATTTTTATACACGTAAACACAACAAATTACATATAAAGTTAATTTAATGTTCATATTATTAACAAACAAAAGTTAAAAATCACACAATGCACGTTAAATTATGAAACATATGAAATGTTCACATGTGCACAGATCATATATGCACAGATCATATATGCACATGTGAACGAAAAAAATAAATTTGATTTTAAAGCTTATTTTGAGGTTTTTTCAAACTATTTTGTTTTGAACCTTAATCTACATCAATGTTCACATGTGATTGAATCATTAAACATGTTTAAATCCCTATAATTTAAAAGTTCTCGCAGTTCTGTACCTTTTTGTGATTCTCATTTGAACCTTTAGCTATATATATATATATATATATATATATATATATATATATATATATATATATATAGAGAGAGAGAGAGAGAGAGAGAGAATGTGTTAATCGTTTAAATCGATGTCTAGGTTCAGGAGGCGGTATACTAAATTAAATTCCATAGAATGTTATCTATTTTATAGGTCCAGTAAAATACACTTTTTTACTAGTATTACATTTTTTTTACTAGTTAGAGGATTAATTTTAGTTGTTTAATTCAACTTTGTGTATGTACAATTTTCATCAAAATGAAATTTCGACTTGGGCATTTATAGAGTTTATTAAAAATGTAAAATAAATATAAATATTTATTTTAAAATAGAATAGATGTTGGGGCCTTGGGAGCATGGACTCTAACGCATCAGTTGGGCCATAGGCGATGTGTGTAAAAATTGAATATAATAAGGTTTTCATCAACTATATTGCTTAAAACGACCAAGTACATCTTTAGTACAGTAGAATCGAATGTTTCAACTTCATAGAATCATAGATCAACTAGTTGGACTTATTTTTTAGCTTATTAGTATTAGAGTTTTGGTATTCACGGTTATTGTTCGTTCTTTCATCTTAGAATTAGAACAAGAAAAATGGTTCATTTTTTTCCGCCTTTGAACACCATCAACACCGGGTAGATCACTCCCCAGTCTCCACCGGTAGGAATGTTCATGGTTCGGTACAGTTTAAATCGGTCCAACCGAAGTGATTTGTCGGTTTGACCGGATTCATTTTCTTTAATTGGTTTAGTAATTTGGGTTTTCCCAAACCGTTATATATGGTTCGATTTGCGGTTTCAAATATCAAACCGGCCGTCTAAATCAAACTTGACCGTATTATATTTTCTTGTAAAAAAGCGTTCGTTATATATATTTAATTCAAAAGATTAAGTATGTCTTTAAGAAATAAGAAATGAATTTTCTATTTGCTTACTCTATAGTATCCAAAATGTTCTTTTGAAAAATTGTCCACTTATGCAACTCATTAAATTCACTTTAATTATAGTAAAAGAAAACTTTTGTTCATATAACAATGTTATGAAATTTTTAATCACTTTTTTACAACATTAGATTATGTATTTATATTTTTTAAAACTTGTAAGATAATAATATTATTACTCGTATTATGTAACTTGAATGTTAGTTAGCATAATGTTTATAACAATTTAATAATTAATACAAAAAAAGAATTGGTTCAAACCGTCAAACCGACTAAACCAAACTGGTTTCAATTGCTTTGGTTGATTTGATTTAACAATTTAAATTGGGCAGTTTGGTTTAAGAAATTGTCAAACCGTTGTTAGTGGTTTGGTCTAAATTTTTTGTTCAAATCCGCCAAACCGAACCATGAACACCCATATACACCGGTGTTGATGGTGGTATTGATGGTTAGTGTCGATCGCTCAACGCTATATTGACTGTTTTTTTTTCTTACTTCATTTTGGTCAAAAAAAAATTTGGTGGGTCGACTTTCGCATTACTTTAACATTGATCACATATTTTGACGTTATTGTTGTTCACAATGTTGTTGAGAATAATATTGAATCACATCATCTGCTCTTAGAACAACATAATCTTAAGTAAAAGCGATAACAGTTTTTCAAGTGCATTTTTTCGCTAGGGGTAGCAACTTGGAAAGCCAAATATGTTGGGTAAGCCGTTCAACACGTATTTTAGGTGTTGTGGACCGTGTAAAGAAAACATCTTTTGAGGCTAGTTGCACAAACTTTGTGGATGGCTAATGAAGTAAAATGTTGAGTCGATGATTGGTCTAATTGGATGGTTATAATGGTCCAATGGTTTGAGACCATTGAATGAGGGTAGGGCATGGGGTCATGTGAATGGAATCAATGGACTTGGCTTTTATTTGGAACCATAATAGACCCAAAGGCATGAACCTTGCTTTCTTACATTCTATTTCATATTCCACACTCCATTACCAAGTAGTTTTCCAAAGTCATAAACTCGTAATTCATAACTGGTAGTCATCTTCCTTTGACATAAGATAAGAAATACATATTCTCAGTTTTATATAAAAATGCTAGTTAAGTGTGCACTAGAGTACTATATTTAATATATATCAAATGACTTTAATAATGATGAAATCATAAAATTTAGTTAATTGTCATCCCTAATTAGATTCGTAAACGGGTTTTTTGCCGAAAAATGAATCAATAGTTCCCGTTTTTGTATTTTCGGGTATCAACTAATTTCGTTTTTAAAAATGAACTACTAATTTAAAATCGAACATTTTCGGATATAAGTAACTGTTTAAAACGGTAGCCATTTTCGGGTATAAGTAATCGAGTTTTGCATTCGTTGATAAAAGGGTTTTTTTGCCGAAAAATAAATCAATAGTTCACGTTTTTACATTTTCGGGTATCAACTAATTTTGTTTTTTGCCGAAAAATGAATCAATAGTTCCCGTTTTTGAATTTTCGGGTATCAACTAATTTTGTTGGGATCGGCTACCGTTTTAAACGGTTACTTATACCCGAAAATGTTCGATTTTAAATCAGTGGTTCATTTTTAAAAAACAAAATTAGTTGATACCCGAAAATGCAAAAAAGAGAACTATTGATTTATTTTTCAGAAAAAACTCATTCGTAAACTATACCAAACATATTTCAACTATTGAATTTTATAACAGATAAAAAACATACGATTTATGAAAATTTTTCATTACTATCTACGGAGTACTTAACTACTTCAAGGTTTCCCTCCACATCACTTGTTTGCTTCCGGATATGATTCCCACATCCATTAACAAAACTTTTATTCCTTCAAGATTTCCCTCCACCATTCACCGCCGCACACCACCACCACCACTATCCTCTCTTATAAATTAAACCCCAAAAATTCCAACACCCCAATAAATCCCTTCATTCCCACCACCCAATTACAATCTCAATTCTCCAAAAAAAAAAACCCTACATTTTATTTCATTGATCTATAATATCCCAACAACACCCACCTCATTTTTCTAACTGTTTTCTCCAAAATAAAAAACCAACAACAACAACAATGGCAATAGCTTACAACCCACATTCCACCACCGCCGTGATGACGTCATCACCGCCACCTCCTCCGGTAACAATAACCCAAGATGAATTAAAAAAAATCGCTGCATACAAAGCTGTCGACTTTATCGAATCGGGTATGGTTGTCGGACTCGGAACCGGGTCAACTGCAAAACACGCGGTCGACCGAATTGGTGAGCTTTTACAACAAGGGGTTTTAACAAACATTATAGGAATCCCAACATCAATGACAACACATGAACAAGCTTTATCATTAAACATTCCTTTATCGGATATTGAAACCCATCCGGCTCTTGATTTAGCCATTGATGGAGCTGATGAAGTTGACCCGGATTTGAATTTGGTTAAAGGACGCGGTGGGTCATTACTACGTGAAAAAATGATCGAATGTGCTTCGAAAAAGTTCATTGTAATTGTCGATGAATCGAAAATTGTGGACCATATTGGTGGAAGTGGGTTAGCAATGCCTGTGGAGGTTGTGCCATTTTGTTGGAAATTTACTGCACAAAAACTTGAATTATTGTTTCAAGAAAGTGAATGTGTTGCAAAGATTCGAACTTGTTTGAAAACTGGGGATGTTTTTGTGACTGATAATAGTAATTATACAATTGATTTGTATTTCAAGAAAGAAATTGGGGATTTAAAGGTTGCAAGTGATGCAATGTTGAGGATTCCTGGTGTGGTCGATCATGGGTTGTTTCTTGATATGGCTACGACTGTGATCGTTGCGGGCGATCAAGGTGTTACGGTGAAAAACAAGCCTTGAGCTATAAAGATTATAACTTATTTGTATTCGGGTAGTTTTTAGGTACAAGAAATATAAGGATATGAAACAACAATGGTGTTGTCTTATACCCATTTTTAAGATATTATGTGACATGGGAAAGTTTACAATCGTTATGTAGTTGCTGATTTTATGTACTACTAAGGATTTCTCCACCCCAAGATTTTGTTTTTGATCTATAGCTTTGATGCGAAATGTTTTGTTGCGGTTTTGGACATGTGTTTTCTAAAATCTTATCCATTACATTGATGTTACTTGTATAATGAGTTTCAACTTATTAACCAGTTAAAAAGCTGATAAGCTCTACTTTACGACTTAGTCTATAAGACCTGTCAAATCAGCGTCATGTCAAAACTGACACAAAACGGACACTACACTGTCAACAGTAATATCACTTCAGTTTTTTTCGGACCCCATACATTATTTACTTTAATTATTTAAATTACATAATTAAATAAAACACTTTTATTAAAATTACATTATATTTAGTAACAAGATACTACAATAATTAAAAAAAAAAAAAAAAACATCACATTTTTTTTGTAAGGCTTATTTCTTTTTAGTTTAATTTTTCGGAATTTTAATCCATTGATAAAAGGGTCTGTTTTAAATATTAAAAATGATGAGGGGCTTAAAAAGAATTCTCACTCTCCTAGTCTTCTTCTTCACTCACCATCGGAGCTTCCAATTTCATCCCAAACAAAAACCTAAATTGTTTTTTTTTCATTTTGTTTCAGATCCTCAAAATAAATAAATGAAAAATTGTTTGTTTATTGCAAATGGCCCCACTCCTTCCGTCCGTTCCCGACGAAAAATAGACGCGAAAAACCGATGACCGTAGCCAACGGCGTCGGTTATGTCACCAATAACTGACGCCACGGACCGACGTCCGTTGACAGTGGTTTAATACATAAATTGAAGTTGATAAGGTATGAAACCTAAGCTTAGTAACTTTTTAAAATTTACTAAAGCGAGAAGCGCATCAAATAAGTTAATCCTAACACGGCACTAACCGTAAGATTACAAGAAATGATAAAGTGCAAAGAAGTTATTGAGGTACATAATTATAGCTGATTTAAGGGTCACAGTTAACAGTATCAAAAGCCTGCATTCGAACCTCAAGATTTGATCTTGTGGATATCAGGATACCGTTCGGTTTAAATATGCAAATTCGACCCATTATGCTAAGATTAGATCGTTGCAATTTGCAACCGTACACTTTTGTTTGTTTCACCAATCAAGAAAAATGTGGCAGGCTTGATGTTTAAAAAGGATTAGTTTGAGCTTGCGATATCATTATCTGTTTTAAAACAAACAAAAACCTGATAATGATAGTCGTATTAGAAAAGCATACATACATAATAAAAATAACTGCAGTTCATTGGTGAATGTAGTTTGAGAGTTTTATTAGATGAAAGATGTTAAGAGATTTCAGTTTTTTGTATCCCACATCTGCCGAGGGAACCAAACAGACAAAGGGCTGGTCTCTAATCTCTATAAATTGAGCGGCCCAACGTATCAACAATCATACCTTTCTCGGCCTTTTGGCTAAGATCAAGTGTAGTATCTGTTCTTATCAGTTTAATATCTGATATGTGGGTCATCGGCCCACTCGATATTAATCTTATTTTTTTATGGGGAAAGGCCCATTACGATAGCTTGCTATTGGGGTCTTTAGGAATCGCCTTTGTGTTGCACTACAGCTTAGGCCTGGCTCACCCCTCCAATTATAAAGTTAAAAGATTTTAAATTGATTGTATGCTTTAAAAGCCCATCTCTTTTGACAGTCTTGTATTTGTTTTATGGGGCTAGGTTTATTTTTTGGAGTTGATATTGGAGTAACTAGTTTCTATGTACTTGAATATGGATATCACGAATTGTTCTTTTAATTTAATAATAATATAATATATAATATTATAATAATAATAATAAGCTGTATATATTGGCATATGCACAACCACTATAATATGTTCCTGAAAAGGCCGAAGCACTAAAAACTGGCAACAAGTTTTTGGTTTAGTTTGAACAATAAATAATGATCAAATTTTACGTATCATTGTTGTGTTTTTATTAAAAATGCACGAATCATCTCCTAAAAAATTAAATATCATTAGACGTCTTCATATTTGATAGTTTTGATCAATTGTTATCCTTTTAGACATTAAAGGACAAATATACCCTTACTCTTATGATTCTTCATCAGAAAATATTCATTAAATACTTTTTCTTTACTAATTTTAATTTATTATATTTAATTCCTTACAATCACATTCTCCACCGTCATCTTCAACCTCAAAAAACATAAACTTTTTTTTCCTTCATATATAAGCTTTCCTTTGTCAAATTATTGATCATCCATCCTCCTTTGTGTGCCTTGATTGTGTTCTAACAACCATCGTTTGTTACCATTGTCTACCGTCACCCAATCATCATCGTCGAGCGCTACCATCTCTCTGCCTTCTCCGGTTGATCTGCAACTTGCCAACCACCACTATGTCAACTCTCATCGTCATCCTTCATGTATCACCATGCTCCCCGCTACCGTGAATCACTCCATCACTGCTTCCCTCTTGAGAACCATTGTTGAATCTGAGTTACATCAAAGTATCAAACAATGTTTGATCGCCTGAAATGGAGAAGTTGTACAACGCTAGTGTCGTGTACCATAGTATTGAACCAGAGAAGACGCCCACCACCGGTGTCAGATCAGAAAGAAAGTAGCTACTATCGTTGTACTCATTACTATTATCAGATAGAGTTTGTTAGTATAAAGTTTGATTTTGTGTTCATAGCCAAGTTATTAATTTTGTATAATTGATTTAGTTTTATCTTTGAGCCAATTTGTATAATTGAGATTAGTTATTGAATGGTTTGGTGGTGGTTAGATGCCTAGATCAAAAATGCATAATGGTGAACTTGAAGATGTAATTATTGTTTATGGAAGAAAGAGAAAATAGATTAAGAAAAATTTATATTAGTGGAAGAAATAAAAAAAATAGTATGGAAATGAGTAAAATATGATTATTTTATTGAAAGGGAAAATATAAGGGTATATTTATCTTTTTAAATCTAAAAGGACGATAATTAATCGAAAACATTAAATACAGAGATGTCCAATGCTATTTAATTTTTTAAAGGATGATCCGTGCATTTTAGATAAAACACAGGGACAATTTGTGTTATTTGCTCATAAATAATAATAAGCAAAACAAGATTTAGAAGAATCTTAAAAAGAATAATAATATAATTAACGAAACAAGTACAATCTTACTTCATCATCAAATTAAGTACAGATAATATAATTAACTATCAATTAACAAATTAATAAACAAGACTGAATCACACTTTAAGTTTCATTCATGCGTAATGCTAGCTTAGCTTGTTCCATAACCAACTGTTTCTTCAACTTTTAATACTAGCTAGGGCCTAGGGATATTAGATTTTAATGTTTTAGACTCCAAAGGCCAATGCCAATAAAGCCAACTAAGACTATAATTATTAACTATAATTTTAAATAGATAAAAAAATACATATAATTTTTTTTATAACTCTATATATCAACTAATTATAATGAATTTATCTGTGAGGACATAACAAGGTTTCCTGAATCTTTTCAAAAATATACAGAAGAGAATTCATGCATATACATGAAGTCAGATATTGAAATGTTTTAAAACACTTTGATAGGGAATAAAAACTGATTATTCACCTTCTTATTTGATGGTATTTTTAGTGTACATTAAAGAAAGCAGATCTGCAATTCATATTCAAATAAGTAACTAAAAGAGATAATTATAGTTTGTGAAGTTGCTGAAAAGCTGAAGAAGAGGCACAATCTGTTGTTTGGAACCCTATTCTCTCCTTTTCCATATCATAAACAACCTCCACATTTTGTTGTTGAAAGCTCCCAAAAACACCAGCTGGTCCATAATCTTCATTATCCATGCTCTGAAACAACAAACACTTGACCACAGTTGAGTTACGCGGTGTGCCCATCGCATAAAAGTTGTTCCCTTGAGGCAAAATTAGGCTCACATTGTTCATGAAATGGAATGTAATTGAAGGAAGAAGATGATCATCCACATCCATGATCATCACACCGTTTGTAGCGTTGTTGATACATGGAACGCGATAACAAAGATCAAACCCCGTTCGAGTCTCCACTTCAGTAGCTCGAGGGTGGTCTATGGCAGATTCGAGCTCCAACAAAAGCTGAGAGTAGAATGGTTGGGGTAAATGAGTGTATGTGGTTCCTGAATCTATTAACATTCCCCCATTCCCAAACGAATCAAATTCTCTCAAGTTTGTGGGAGCTTCAACTAAAGAACCCGGCGACCCAATTCCTAGGCTTATAGTTATGCCCTCTAACCCGATATAATAGTAGTTCGGGTACATCGGGTTCTTTAACATTGGTGTGAATTGCAAATGTTCTTTTGAAGATATTGCAAGATCTCCAACAACTAAAGGACTTGAAATATTTGGATTATTGGCAAATTTAAAAGCCAAGAAACAATGTGAAAACCCCTTTTGGAGAAACCCTAGTTGAGAAGGTAAAGAAAGTGAACCTTTTCCAAACCCCGCGATTCCAATGGGCTCTCTATATGTTGAACCAACACAGCCAAATCCAAAATTTGTGACATCCCTAGTGACATCGCGGTTTGAACTTTCATGAACTCGTAAAGTATCCCTAGTTAGGGTTCCAGCAACAACACCTTCCCCATATGTGTACACAAACGAAGGACACGGCCTTGAGCAAGTGCCCTTAATTAGTGTACTTAATGAGCACCCTGCAATATTACAAGGATCATAAGGGTTATCGGAGCTATGAACATTGATACAAAGCTGGCTAGTGCAAGAATCCCTAACGCTAGACGATGAATGTAAAGGTGAGTACTTGGAAATGGGTGAGTTATTTGTATAGTCTTCACAATCGATGCAATTGAAAGAGAGATTGCCACAAGGTACCCAAGTGAGATCACTGCCAGTATCCATATACACTTGAATAACTTGTGGAGGTGAGCCTAGATTTAAAGAAATTATATAGCCATCCCTGATTTCTTTCAAGGGCTCCATCATGTATAATGTTTGTGACCATTGTGATGAAACTTTAAGGTTTAAGGTTGTGGATTCTTTCGGGAGTTTAATGGTGGTCCTAGTATTAGTTAAGCCTAGGACTAGAGAATTTGAGGTTTTTGGGTGTTGTCTTGCATGGGAATAATTGGCAATAGAGAAAAGGGAAATGAAGAGAAACAAGTTGAAAATGGTTTCAACCATAAAGGAAGATGTCATTTTAGATTTAATTTGGTATATTAGTGTAAGTTAAAGAGCATGGTATATATAGACAATAAAAGATATTCATTTACTAGCTAAGGGAGATGTATTTTCTCTTATATGATAGTAAAGGCGCCTGGCGGTATATAAGTTGTTCCTCACCCTAGTAGTTGTGGGTTCAAGTCTCGTAAAAGATATTATGTAAATATTTGTGATTGTATATATATAATGTATGAGGGAGTTGTAGGTTTGCATTTAAAAAAAATAAAAAATCTCTGATATGATAATGGGTTGCATATACTTATATACGTATAGTACTATATATACATACATAGAACCTCATCATATGTGTGTTTATATACATACATACCTACTTATTTAGTTTGTATCAACTTGTATATCTATTGTTTTATAGGTTTATTTAGATATCTCTGTAACTAGATTTAACTTGAAATGCTATAAAGTTTTTGTGATTCATATAATCATATCAGTTATAACTTAGGTGGGTCTCTTATAATTATATCTTAGTCATATAAGTTATACTTTAGGAACACTTTTTATGGTGGAAACAGTATTAACGTATATTTTTATTTTTAATTTTAAGATTACTTAATTTTGTTGATAAAAAAACTATATCAAAGTTATTAGAATTTTATGTTGTTTAAGATGAAATGATTTTTTTTTTTAAATGTGATATATATTATAAAAAATTTAGTGTGTATCACAGTACCACACCAAAAAGTTGTGATACACAACTTTAAGTTGTGTATCATATATATATTTTTTATATATAAATCAATTTTATATTTAAGAGAATAAAATTTTAATAATATTGGTATTGTTTATTTTGCAAAAAATGTACATATGTTAAAATTAAAAATAATTTTTTTTCTACGATTCTTGTTATAAAGAACGATTCTACAATAACTCTTTCCTTTTATTTTATTAGACATGTGAATTTGAATGTGAACTTGAACTACCTTCTACTGATCGAGCAATATATCGATCAAGAAGGTCTCGAGATTTTACAAATCTTTACTCCACTTTAATTCCATCAATTCTACATATTTCCTTACTAAAAATGTAAATAAAGTTATTAATTATAAGGTTCTCTCTATTAATTGTGATATCTTTTGATAAGAATTAATTAAGTTGGTAAGTTTGACCTTATTTCTATCAAGTTATTAATAATCATACTAGTTTGGCTATAGTCGTTATGGTCTCTTAAAGTTATTAATCATACAGAGTACAGAGTATCTTTATTACAAAGTTCTTGAAAGGTTTTACATCATATATATATATATATATATATATATATATATATATATATATCATAAAAGAGCTATGTTGAACAATATTAATTTAACAAAACGAGTTAAAATAATAACCTGATGCAATTTGAGGGCCTAGCTTTTGTTAAGAATCCTGCCATAAACTTGTTACGTACAACTATACAAGACACTATCAATTCAAGAACTCTGTTAATGACGTGTATCTCAGTTGGTAATGATGTGGACATCTTTGCCACCAATAACATAAAATTACGAGTTCGAGCCCTAACACTCCTATAGTGAGGTATGTCCCCATATTATGGATAGACAGCGATTGTGAGCCGGTCTGGATTTGTCAATTATCAACCTTTTGTCACAAATTCTAGAACTCTAGGTTGATAATACGATCAAAACATTTGTGTATAGTATTTGTCCGTTTGAAACATCTAAAAAGTAAAGGACTACCTAGTCAATATTGCACATATAATAAAGAATATACAATTAATACACTAATTAAACCCGGCAGTCTTTCATGCTTAAGAGATCAAGATTCTCTTTATTTATGTGTTTTAAAATACTAATCCCCCCACTTGCTAATATATATGATTATTGCATGTCATTGTAGCATGCAGTATGAAGACATACACATTGGCACTTGCTACTTTTGGAAAAAAAACTTTGTCCTATGATTGATCCTCATGATCATGGTCAATCAAGAGTTAAGCCACTTTGTAGAGCATATATATTGTTAATTATATCTACAACTCATTCTGTGTACTCTTAAAACCCATTTTTAATAAAATGGGGTACTTAAAACCATTTGATTACAAGGTTATGGAACATGACATCAAAAACATCATAAGCAAAAAAGGGAGTGGCTTAATAATCATAGGATAAAGTATGAATTGAACTAATGTTTTATTAGTATATTTCAAATTGGAAATGATTGTTTGCTTATTGGTATGCTTTTGTTTGTATCCATTTTAATAAATTTAGAGCTTGGATTTTTTATTTCTTGCAAAGTTAACAATTACAATGACTACTTTTTTTATGTTGAAAAGTTAAATCTCTATAGGAAAGTAAGGGAAGTAATTAAATATAACTTAATTTGTATGTGATGTTATATGAAATTAACTATTGTTTAATGATATGATTTTAAATTGCAAACTTTTAAGTTTCTTCTCTTTTGCAGTTACCACCAAATCCAAGTGAGGTTCACAAGTCACAACCATAATAGAAATATGTACATACCACTAGCTATATGTATGAGGGTACAAAGAGGACCTCAAGAACATGCCAAGATGATACAAAGGCAGGATCTTTCAAATGTTTCCTATTCCAACTTCAAAAAATTTAATCATTTCCGCTACTTAATCAGATGATTGTGCAAAACCCAAGCTCGATCTCAGTTCCAGTTTCTCCTTTGCCTGAAATTTGTTTGGAAGAATTTAGACCTACTCTCCCCATCTAATCATGATTAATTAAATGTTCTTAAAAAAGTGGGGTTTGTAGAAATACTTCCGGTTCTTTTGTTGTGAACGCCACACGTATGCCACTGCCCCAAACAAACAGCTAGCCACTGCAATCGCCATAGCAGCCCCAACAGGCACTGCAAGTGCATTTCTTGAAGCCACTAAATCTTCTGAACTCGTGCTGCTTTTTGGGTCATAATGGCTCATGGTCTCTGTGTCCTTATCCTTGTAACGAGACACAAGCATATTACCATAGTATACTATTAAAAACTTGAAGACCTCATCATGATCCCAATTGATAGTGCCGTTTTGTGTTTGATTTTTGATAGTATAACAAGACGGGCAGAGAGGTTTTGGTGGCCAAATTTTTTTTGGGAATTTGGGATCACCAGTTCCAAGAGATGCTTCGGTTTTCATTAGTCTCGCATTGACTTCGTTATGTGCGGTCCATAACCAGATGACAAACTCACGTGTTGTGTTGAACGGGGTGGAAACGCTGCAGTGTGGAACAATTTTGTGCAAGAAAAGTTGAAAGCAAGAATGAATTAATGAGAATGTGCACATATTAAATTGGACGAATTACATAAAAAGGTAACCAACTTGGTCCAAATTCTATCAGTTAACCAATATTTGCTTGTCTAGAGAAACCATAAAACTTGCAAGATTATCAAATTTAGTTAACAAACTTTTAAAAACTTTGATTAGGTAACCAACCTGATTACCAGTCAAAATTGATGATGTGGCAGGGGACATGTCACATGAAAACAGGCTAACTTAGGACATTAGTATATTACCTTACATCATAACTTTTGAATGATACAAAGTTGGTTACCTAGAATAGAATCTAACCAAACTTGGTTACCATTTTTTATAATCAACATCAAAACATTCAAAAACATAAGCTAGAATATAGAAACATCGAAGTTTGAATAGTGATAATTACCTTGAGCACATGTCATAGAAATGTTGACGACACTCTTCACAAATAAAAAACTTGTGGATAAAATCACATGTGGCTGTAAATGCCAGCTGGCTCTCTCCATCGTCCACTCTAACAGATAGTGAATGTAATAGTACCCATAACCCACAACTGTAAAGTCACAAAATATGTTTTAAACACACAATCAGAAGCAAATATACAAAGAAGCGTCATAATAAATTGTATACCTGAATCCCCTAGTGTCATTCTTGCTGCCACGACAAAACATCTACATTTCAAAATCATGAACAATTTGTAAATATACAATACATTTGGTGAATCACATGGCATTAGAACACACATCACATGATTATTTTACCCAATATCCACGAGGAACTTCTTTTCCACAAATCTGAAAGGTATGCAGAGCACCAAGTCCAGTGCTATTAGTTGGTTCACCTTTGTTCATTGATAGCATATTTAAAGGGTACAAATCATCAAAATTCACAAGAATTTCGGCACTACCTTTTCGGCACCTGATTCCATAATTCCACAATTAACAATAATAACAAATAGCAGATTTATGAGGAAAACATGTCTACTAACCTTCTGGAAGGGCTATGTGCCACCATAACTTGCAAGAACTTTATAAATGTAGCCCGAGTATCCGGTGAGATCATCTATTAAATATCCACACAAAAAAGAATCTTTGAAAATCAGAAATTACGTGCGGCGAGAAATAATTAAATAATGAGAAGAAAAAAATGTTAACCTTGTGTTCCAAAATGATGTCAAACGCAGACATTGTCGCTTCTTCAACATCATATATAGCACGTGCAATCTAACACATTTCAAACATTAGTCACTTTCTTAATCGTTAACAGAAAAGATAAAAGTCATTGTTATCGTTAACCTGTCCAGAGTCTGAGACATTTGACTGTAAAAGGTTATCGTTTTCAAATTTCTCATCTTCCAAACAATACGAGCTAAACAGAAAAACAAAACATATAGTTACATCACATACATATACCAAACATTAACAATAATAACAATCACTCCATACTACCTTCCCAATTGTGTGTTAATCCATGTCAGCAAGCGGTCAGCAGTCCTTCCATCTTCAACAGGATAAATTTCACTTTTTTCCTTTTTTCCATTCCAATGACCGCCCACAAACTTAGAAGGCGGACCCCATAAGAGCATTGGGTAATAAGGAATAGAAAACTTAACACAGAACTTAGTATTTATCTGTGCTGCCAAGAATGTATCAATCAGAAATTAATCCCTAAACCAAAAATAATCATCAGTTCCGGAAGGATCAATACATAATGTAAGGTAATAATATACCTTATTAGCACAGTCTACTCTTGTCATTAATATAATCCCAGGATGAACTGCATTTGCTCCATTAAAAAGCCTTGCCACTTTTTCATATTGGGGCTGCAAACATACAAAAATAACAAAAGGAATAACTGCATGGAAATGTATCCAACTTAACGTGTATTGTTATTATGTGTAGCATATTTCCAAAATGTATTACGTATGTAATAGAACTTCAATGTTTACTATTGTATGTCATCGGTGCTACTTTATCAAGTACTTGGTAATTTTTCAACTTTTGTAAGACTTTTACTAACGTGACAACTATATAAACCGCTAAATTATCATAACCGCCAAGTTATAAGAGGTCATATACAATATTTGAAAGGTTCCTAAACACATAGGAGTAATACGTAACAATATGTGATAAGTTATATACATTTTCTGTACACTTGGCCAAACAAATAACTATACAACAAACATGCAAGTACTATACAACAAAACTGAAATAGAAATACCTTATAGTTTCTACAAGCAGGGCACCTGTCAAAATAATAGCAATAATAAATAGTAATAGAAAAAATAATAATAAATAATAAACGTGTAAGCTCTAATTTATATAAACCCTAGAAATAGAAATATTACCAGTGAGCATAGAATTCAACAATGACAAACGAAGCAGGGGTTTCTTTGAGAACTGAATTGAAATTTGTGGCGTTTAAATCAACCACAAAATTAGACTGGTCGATATCGCGTTTGATTGCACGTAATATCGAACGTGATCCTATCGTTGAGAAATTGGGGAAAGTTGATGATGATGAGGAGGATATGAAGGTGCAAAGAATTGCGAGACTAGTGAATAATTTAAACATTGAATTCGAGATGTAAGGATATTAATATATATTGTATGTATGTATATATAGTCACCGGCGGAGAAAGACGGAGGTTAGACCACCGGCGGTGATTAAGAATGTTGATTGATGGGTGGTACTAGTGAAGGAGGCATACACATGATGTTTGGGCAATTCCATTTGACAAACTTTTGTACCTCATTCTGTAATTGTTTTTTGTTTTTTTCTTTTTCATTTAACTTCTAGACATAATAATATTTTTTATTTTGTTAAAACTTCTATGGTTAATTTAGTAAATACTCCGTAGTAATTATAAAATTAGCTTATATTGTTAAAGTTCACTGTTTAACTATAGGTGTTATGTGTCTTTTTACGTGAATTGACAATTTTTTTATTGATAATTAGAGGCTTAAGCTACTGACTGTTGTAGTTGTGAAGGTTATGTTTAGTGAAAAAATCAATGTTATATATTCTTTATGTCTCAAATTTACAGTCTGCATTTTCTTTTTTGTTTGTCCTTATTTAGTTGTCCACTTCCATAAATAATGTATGTGTATGGCATAAAAAAATATGTATAAAGTAACGGTAAAACTATCATAGTATCAAAAAGTAGATCTTAATAATTATATTTTCTTAAAATGCATATATTTTTGTAAAGGTATAGTTCAGAGGGGTAGGATATAGTTAAAATATATGATGCAATCAAAATTATGAGGGTAAGATGCTGTATTATTATTATGTAGTGTAAGTTTATGATACAATGTATTTACGAAATTGTCTATCGCTCTTCTCTCTCTAAACCCCTAGCCCGATCCAAAATCATATCCTAATCCAATTTTCTATACGTATATGTGACGTGATTTTATTATTACAGTTTTGGTATTCATGAAATTCAGTTATCATTTTCAACCTGTTATATATGAACTCAACCCGATTGAAATGAAAATAATCCATAGAAAAGTGATTATACAGTAACTATTGCAATATCCTCCTTCATATACTTGCAATGTCTAACTAAATTAACTACTAGCAAGCTACTTTTCATCATAATTTGCAGTTTCTAATTAAATCCATTATTAATTATTACTAGTCTTCAATCAACTATATATGGTTTTGGTCTTTTTGCTTTGAGTAGGAATACTTTGTTCATTCCTAAAGAAATTATCTGGATCAACAGCAGTCTTGATCTTCACTAATCTCTCAAAGTTCCCTTTAAAGTACTTCTCTCCATAAACCTTCCCAGAATTATAACCATCCCCCGAATTCACACCTATATCAAAATCTCTATAATTGAGAAATACACCTCTCGGATTCTTCGATACATAAGTAGCCATAAATTCATACATAGCCTTCGCTTGATTCATATAATCTTCAGTCGATTTCGGGTCTTCCCAATTCAACGAATACTGAATCTTAAACAAGTTCCCTGCACGGTGTGGAAAGGGTATTGCATTCCCAGGAACTTCACTCATTTTCCCACCGTACGGATTCAAAGCTAGTCCAACTTTATCTAGTTCCATCAACTTGTTGAATAAAGCGGTCCAACCTTGTTTAGGTATCGGGGTTTGTACGTAGTCTGACTTTCGTTTCAAGAATCTAACATTGTCGGGGATTCGGTCCAGAAGGGACTCCGGCTTTGTATTGTTGTAATCCTTATTGGCCCAGAAAAGTGTGGCTTGAAGCCAAGTTACTTCTAAACAGTCTTCTTTTAGTAAACCCAATTCCGGGAACGTTTTGCTCATTAAACCTAATAGTCCGTTAGAATCGCCTAAAAACAGGGACATAAAAGTAAGCCGAACTGTGTTCTTTTTGTTTTCTGTAATCGGTTGCAATAGAACTCTAATGAATAAATCGGGGTCAATTGTAGGCATTATCGACTGCCATTTAACAATGGCGTCAGTCACGTTCTGTTCCACTGTTTTATCTACCCGAAAAACGGTGGTAACTTTTGGTACGGAAACTAGTTTCACGGTGAAAGATAATATGACACCGAAACTACTACCACCCGCCCCACGAATGGCCCAGAAAAGATCATCACCCATTGCTGATCCAAAACTTTACCATTAACGTCGACAATTTTGGCATCGATCACATGATCAACGGATAACCCGTATTTTCGCATCATGGTGCCATAACCCCCACCACTTATATGTCCGCCAACACCGAGTGTCATACATGCTCCGGCGGGGAATCCATGAACCTTACTCTTTTCCCATATTCGATAATATAATTCGCCTAACAGAGCTCCAGCTTGGACAACCGCGGTTTCTGTCGCACTATTAACATCTATTGCGCGTAAATTAAACATGTCGAGTACGATAAAGGTTTTTTCTGATGAGACGTACGAGACTGCATCATAATCGTGTCCGCCACTACGAATCCTTATCTGGACACCGAGTTTCTTGGCACAGAGGACGGTGGCTTGAACGTGAGGTTCCTTTGTTGGAGCGACGATGATTGCGGGTTTGGGTGTGGAAGTGGTATTGTAACGACGGTTTTTGATGTGATCTTGTAGGGTTTTTGCGTACGCAGAGGAGTTGACTGTAGGGCTATAAACTATGGAGGAGAATGTTGGTTCGGGTTGAGGTGAGTGTGTTGCGAGGCATTCGAGAAAGGGCTTATAAATTGAATTAGGATTTGAGGAACCTGATCCCTTTGGAGCTGATGGTCCGGATCCTAGACCCTTTGGAGCAGAGGGTCCAGGTCCCTTAGGAGCGGAGGGCCCAGTTCCTGGTCCGGAATGTCCAACCCCATTTGAGATAGAAACCAAGCAAAGAAAGAACATTAGTGACAAAAGCATAATACAAGACATAGATGACATGATTTTGTTGTGTTAGAATGAAAGTATTGTCATAATATTGTTAGTAATGACCAAATATATATACTATTATACTCGCCGTTGATGTCGAGTATAATTCAAGAAGCAATATGGGTAGAAATGTCATTTACTACGTACCAAATTCTTTAAAAATTTAACAATTGCAACGACTTCTATTTTTATACTGTGAGTTCTCAGTAAGGTTTTTTCTCGAAAAATGAATTAATAGTTCCTGTTTTTTCATTTTCGGGTATCAACTAATTTCGGTTTTTAAAAATGAACCACTAATTTAAAATCGAACATTTTTTGGCATAAGTAACCATTGAAAACGGTAGCCATTTTCGGGTATAAATAACCGAGTTTTGCATTCGTTGATAATGATTTTATAAAGGGTTTTTTGCCAAAAATGAATAAATAGTTCTCGTTTTTGCATTTTCGAGTATCAACTAATTTTGTTTTTTGCCGAAAAATGATCAATAGTTCCCGTTTTTACATTTTCGGGTATCAACTAATTTTGTTGGGACCGACTACCGTTTTAAACGGTTACTTATACCCGAAAATGTTCGATTTTAAATGAGTGGTTCATTTTTAAAAAACAAAATTAGTTGATACCCGAAAATGCGAAAAAGAGAACTATTGATTCATTTTTCGGCAAAAAAACTCTTTCCAATATCAAATTCTTTTACGAACTTTCGTTTTTGTTGATTTACGTCCATAAAAAGCGTTAGTATATAAAACAATCTGGCGTTTGCTGGTGTTTGGTAAACGTGATTGAATAGTGTATGAACATCGTACGTTGTAGTGTACTTAACAATGAAAATGTTTGGCCAACGTTTGGTAGATGTTATGTTAACAACTCCCTCGATCCGTACTATAGGAATTATTCTCCAATGATTTTTTTTTATTTTAAGATAAGTTCGTAGGATAAGCAATGAATTATTCCGTCATCGATTGCGACGAAGTAATTCAATTTAATTTGTAGCTACGTTTCGGTGTACCGAATTTTTTTTCACAGAATTCCAAAAATTAAGTTTCTGGTAATTTATGCACTGATAACTTTTTTTTACTGATGGAAATCCGCTGAAAATCGATTAACCACATCCATTTTCCTGACATTCAAAATCCATCGACAATATATAGGAAAAGTACGATCGAATTTCCTTTAGGAAACCAAGTTTTTTTCCAGTAAGTATTATCTTTTGAAAGATAAATGCGAATACGATTAGTTACTTATTAGTGATGCATGGGCTACGTGCCTACGTGACAGTATTTAAATAAACTGAAGTGGCCCGAAGATTCGTAAAGAAATTTGAACAAATAAAATTGAACTCCGTAGACATCAAAAAAGCTTGGTATTTGGTCCACGTGAAGCCCAGTACTTAAGCAGCCTCTCGGCCCAACCAACTTCCTAACTTTTAGAAAGATTAGGTTTATTTATTGAACATTAAAACTCCAAACATTAATAACGATAGTTATAGTTATGATGAGTGTCTTAAGAAATATTCCCCCAACAATTTTGGTGAAAACTAGAAATTTAAATGAGCACAGATGAGAGTTGAATTTAAATGAATGTAAAAATGGTAAAAAGTTAGAATCTTTGTGAAAGTTGAATTTAAATGACGGTTGAACTTGAGTTTCATTTCATGATATGATGGAGTATTAATGACCAGTGATATTAGAACACTAAAACTCACATGAGCACAGATGAGGAAGCGGGAGCAAGAAAAGCAAGAATATCTTTCTTGTCCTTCTACTTATGGGGCAAAGAGAAACGCTTTTGCTAATGAGAAAGCGAACGGTCAGTTCGATCACAATTAAGGTTTAAACCTTATAGTTTTCTTGCATTTATATGAGTTATATGGTACTTAATAGCAATTTTTAACCTACAAAATTCAAAGGTGATACTAATGGTAAAAAAATCTCTCCATTTTCTTCCATTTATGATATTAAATGATTACATTCGTAACTACAAACATCTAACAAAAAGAAGCTTATGAAATGATGGTGAGATCGAAACTCTACCATCCTTTCAGTTCATTGCATAAATTGATTTGAAATTTTATTATAACTCTTACAAGTAATAATAATACTCCGTAATAATAATAGGAGATAATTAACAAGGTTACCCATTCCTATACAAACTAAACCCACTTCTATATTCCTAATGTGAGATGTCAACAATATTAAAATACATGATTATGGACTTTGTCGTTTTTGATGAGAGGATAAAGTAGCCACCTTTAGTATTACGAAAATATAATTACAACACACTATTAACATTTGATTTTGATTGATTACAAGAAGCCTTTAATTATTACATGAAGTATGCAACCTAATTTAAAAGCAATCATGGGCTGAATTTGTTACTAAGATGGATTGTTGCAACTGCTTTGGTGGGTCTAAATGAAGAATTGATGGTGAGTGTAAGTTGATCACGAGGTAATTAGATCAAAACCTATCTTATAAATTATATATAGTATACCCATTGATGATGTCATCAATTAAAATTTTCAATTAGTCAATTAGATCCCTGACTTTTATAAAATTTTAAAATAAAACCCCTTAAAATTTATAATTCAAATTTAAATAACAATAATTTTTATTATTATATTAAAAAAATTAAAACAAACAAAAAGTAAACATAAAAATAAAAAGTGGTTGATAGAAATTCAACAAGCGTACTAAATTAACGTTTTGAATTGTTTTATTTCTTCTTTTAGTTTCTATAATAAATAATAATATTTAACTATTATTTTTCCATATAATTTCAAAAACGTCGTTTGTTACTTATAATTCGAATACAATCACATCACAATAAGATTTAAACGAAGCAAATAACATTAAATAAATTAAACTACAACTACAAAATTTAATTTATGAAAACTTATACAACTAAAAATGTTCTAATTTATCACATATCATATGAGGATTCTATCAATTTTTATAAAAAATAAATATGAATCCATCGGACTGTGTGCACGGGTTTTATGACTAGTAGTTCTCTATAAAGTCAAAAATGAGCAATGATTACATTAGGTAGGTACAATACTAATGAGGCTTGCAAAATTTAGTTTTTTTTTTTTGCCTATGTAATATTAAACTTTATGTATTGCTTCTAATGTGTGTTTTGTGACACCCGGCAAATTAGGCCGTCATTTGTGTTTAATCATATATCATTATTACTTGTATTTAGTATGAAATAGGACTAAGTACAGTAACATTTTTTATATATGTAAATATATATACACATACGTAATTAATTTTAATTACGCAAATTCGATCGGATGGAATCCGACACAATAAATACGAACGTTGGTGAAAAACATTTTCTTAAATAGCGTGACAATATTAAACAATCGTTATTTAAGTTATATTATTACGATAATATATAAAACATTTTACTTTTCGTATAAAACGTACTGTACGCGACGAAAACGCGCGAATTACGCCCGACAACCCAACGAAGCTCGAATTATATTAACGTTTAAACGAACGACGAAACGAACGGGTAAACGGGCACCGCACGTAACATAAACTTGGGGAACAAAATTTAAACACACTACACCCTAGTGGGCCCCACCCTTGACCGGCCATACCCCCTCCCTCCCATGCCAAGACTTTTACCACCCCAAACCATATCTCCCTCCATACTTTCATTCTCCACACTTCACTCAACCTCACTTTTTCTCTCTTCTCTCCCTCTCTTGCTGCGATTTCCAGCCACCCCAAGAAGCTCCAACACCACCACAAGCACCACCACAAACCGCCATAGCACCATCTCTTCGGTTTGCAAGAAAACGCAAGAAAACGAGCTCTCGACGTCCATTTCTTCGTGCTTTCATCATCTTCTTTGTAAGGAACTTCATCCCCCTTTTATTTTACTTGGAACTGTTAGGTCACAAAGGTCCCAAAACTTAGATACAGATTAAATAACAGGTATTTAATATATTAGTTGATATCTAAGTTAATCAAACACTTAATAATCTTGGCGGAAACAAGATTATATAATACACAGATTGAATGGTATGAATATCGTATTATTCACAATCCAAAGTTGTATCTCACATATTACAAGTAATATTCAAACTTACTAAGATGTTGAATATGATCCAAGTCTAATATGTAATTTAATAATCACTAAGAAACTCTAACAGTTAGAATGTTAAAGATTAAATTACTTGTTGCTTTGAAGCTTGGACTTTTGAATGGATACTTGGATAAAGGTATATCATAATTGAGTTGGTATTTATAGAGTTTAGATCACATGTTAGTGTAAACTCTATTAACCAGCTCAAGCTATTGTAGAGAGGATAACACATGCTTCCTAGTACAATAGTATGCACGCCCTTTTTGCTTTTTATCTTGGAACTATAAAAGCAAAAAGGTGAAGGTACTTTGTCTCCAAAAGTACTCTTTCTATACCTTTAAACGATGTTTGACTTTCATCAAACATCTACTCAACTGTATTCTGCCTTTGGAAGAAGCACTCTTCAATCTGTGCTCTTCAGTCTGTTGATCTCAGTCTGTAGACTTCAGTCTGTGATCTTCAGTCTGTTGAAGTCTTCTGTCTTCACTCTTCAGACATCAAGAATGAAATCATAAGTCTTCTGTTTGATCAAGGTCTTCAGTCTGTGTAAAGTCTTCAGTCTGTGTAAGCACAGACTCAGACTCATAGACTCAGGAAAACACTAAGTTTTTCAGAATACAACTAAGTTAGATTTTGACTCTTCAGATTTATAACTTAGGTTAGATCATTGTTTTTTCCAACAATCTCTCCCTATCTGATGATGTCAAAATCTAATTACAAAAGATAATATAGAGAAAAGATAATAAATACTTAAACAGAAACATAACAAATGAATTAAGACTTATATACATAAAGTCAAAAGTCATAGTTAGTTTTTACAAAAGTATTACACTTATTACAGAAGATTTAAAAATTAAATCTTCACTTCTTTCTTTGATCCTTGATCTCTTTGATCTTTTCTACCTTTCTTTTCAGCAGCATCTCCATTTCTTTATCAGATTTGTCTTCAAGTTCTTGATACTCCAGAATGATCTTCTTGCAGATATCTTCAAACCCAATCATCATTCTGATCTTTGAGATGTTGTTGAACAACCAGTTGATAAGTCTTTTTCTGAAAGGCATGGCTTGAGAATGTTTGCATTCCCTTAGCAGGGCAATGCAATGCAGCAGAGATTCCCCAAACAGTCTGTTCTGGTTTTGGAAGCATTCCACCCCATTGATGTCTCTGTAGCACAGTCCTTCAACCTTGTCAGTTTTGACATATGATTGGTCAAGAAAAACTATACCTTGGGGTAGAGGATGCTCTCTGTTCTGCTCATTCTCTGTAGATAACCCGCTGACTTCTTCTTAATGACAAAGTGACAGTCCCTGTTTAACTTAATAAACTAATACTATAACAAGCTTTGAATTATTATTGAGAAGTTGCGGAATCACACTCAACAATATTAGAAAGTTCAAGAATTAATATTGAAAACAATTAACATTAAAACACAAATACTAAATTCAAAGCTTCAATCTTATATTAATGAATAAGACGAATACACTTTTGTATTAGGGTTTACACCTTGAAGCTGCGCTATTCTATCGTATTCTGTTAACCTAATCTAGGTTCTAAGGATCTCTATTTATAACACATAGAGTCCTGTACAATCTCCTATAATTATGGAATGAGATAAATTCCATAACCGACTCATACTTATCACAAAATCATAAACAGTGTTAACTACCACATTTGAACATTCAGTGGAAACTAACTTCCATCAGTGGTAATTGTTTCAATTGAAATATTCTAGGTACAAATACTTCAACCCATATCAGATTTATCCCAACACAAAGTTGTTTGCAATGCAAAACAACTTGTATTCTTCTTCTGTAATAAGCCCCAGACTGAGAACTAACTCAATCAAGTAAGATAGCTCATCCAGAACTTCTTTCTTCAAGTCTTTGTCAGCAACACTCTTCATAAGATTGGCAATTGATTGTCATTCCTTAAATCCCAGAGTGCATAGGTCATCCACCCATACCGTTTTCTTGCTTTTGGTTAAAGTCAAATCTAGCTCTAATTTCTGCCCAATCTTGCTCAGATGGCAGTCTTTGATCTTCTGTTTTAGCTTTGACTTTTTCAAAGTAGATTGTAGCTTTATTTTCAAGCTCTCTATCTTCTGTAACTTCATTGACAGCTTTTCATCTTCTTTAATCTGTTGCTCAACTTGACTCCTTCTGGTTTGAGTTTGTGAACAACTTTCATCTTCCAGTTCTTTGGAGAGCATATCAACAAATCTTGCTTCCTTCAGCTTCTGCTCTTCAATTGATAATACATTTAAGTAATCAGTTAAAGTCATACCTTGAGCAGTAGCCTCTTGATGCAAGAGTTCGTCCTGTAGATTTGACAGTTCATGATTTCTTGTTCCAGCAGCATGATCATCCACCATCTTTTTGATCTTGCTTAACCTCCCCTACTTTGATAAGGCAACCTCCTTGCCCTTACCCTTAACCCTGTCAACTTCTTCCATAGTAGAACTTGATCCAGGATAGGTGCTAATTAAATGAGCACTTCTCCATTGCAGTCGGTCTTCAAGCTCACTTCTACCTGAAGGTAGTATTCTGGTTGTTGTAGATGGTCTTGCAAGATTGGCTTCAGCTTGGATGGCTTCAGCACTAATGATTGGAGCATCAGTGCTGGCTGCTTGTTGTTTTGAGCTGTGAGTCTGTGTTAGATGTTGTGTCTCAGTCTATGCAGGTTCAGAAGGCACAGACGTAGACTCTTCAGTCTTTGCTTTTGAGGCTCCTTCATCTACACTTCTAAAAGCAGCATCATCTTCATCATCATCTGACTTCTTGTAGAGCTCAGACTCAGAACTACAGACAGGACTTATATCTGATGTGTCCCTGTCATCTTCTTCTGCCAACTTGAGAAATTGGTCCCAGTTTTTGATCCCCTTCATTTTTGGTTGGGTATCAAAGATATCCCTTTCAGAAATCTTTCTGGCCATTCTCTTTGTTCTTTTGGCTCTCTTGATCATTAAGGGCTGAGTAGCTTCATCTTCATTCCTTGGTCTCTTCAGCACCATCTGACCTAGGTCTGAACTGATTGCAATAGGATCTACATGCATTACAGACTCTCCCGAGTCTGTGCAACCATTTCAGTCTGCTCCCCTATCATTCCTATCTCCTGCTCCCCCTCAGTCTGTGCACCAATATTTTCAGTCTGTGGCACAGACTGAGACTCTAACCTAGACTTCACCCTAGCACCTTCGGGTCCATCATCTCCATCATCTTCCCCATCACTATCTTCCCATAGATCTAAAGATTTATTATTCAATATATTATCTTTTGGGGTTGTAGTTTTTGCAGAGCCAAACTTCATCTTCTCCCCCATTTTGATATCAGCAGATAAATCATTGAGGGTGGCCTGCATCTCATCTAACCTATTGGATACATTTACCTCCAGCATGGCCACTAATCCACCATAGTAGAGACTAGATGCTTCATCTTCTCTAGTTCTTTCTTATTATTATTGAACTCAATCTGTACCCATTCAGACAACTTTGAGATGGCTGAAAGCACATCATTAAGTGTACTAGAAGGCACAGACTGAGTTTGGTTGGAAGAGTTAGAAGTGAGTGATGGAATATGTTCCTCACTTGACTCAGGTTGTGACTGAGCAAGATCACTGAAATCTTTTGGTGTTGCACTCTCTGCCTCACTTTGTTTCCTGTGCTTGAAAAAGCGACCATAGGCATTGAGTGGTGTTGGTGATATTCCCTCAGATCTAATCTGGTGATAGGATAAGACATCACTGGGAAGTGATTGTGTAGCACCTATTGCCTCAAACAGTCCCTGGTGTAATGGAACAGTATCACTGGCAACTGATGTTGAAGGTTGTATGCCCTCACTAACCATCTGGTGATAAGATGGTAGATCATGGAGCAAAGAAGTTGAGATCTGTACCTCAGTCTGTGATATGACTGGGGCATTGTCGATCTGTGCAGAGGGGTGTAAGGAAAGACTCACAGGAATGTGAACTTGTACAGGACTAGTGGTCATAATAGGTTCAGCCATTGTGAGTGGGGTAAAGAGGGGGGGTGGTAGTGCTCAGGATTGAAGCATCTTATTCAATGCATACTACAGGGGTCAGTGTAGCAGCAGTAATGTGGGTATCCAAGCTGACTAATCTAGGTTCAGTTTGGGTCAGTTGGGTAGCCATTGGCACCACAGACTCTAGCAGAGCTGTAATGGAATGGTCTACAGCACTGGAAGGTGTTCTATTGACATCCAATTTCATGGATGATGATTCCACTTGTGCTATACTTTTGGGGTTTGAGTCTGGTGATTCCTCCAGAGTGAGTGGTGACTCATCTGGGTTGGTTTGTTTGTGACTCTCTTTTGTGGGTGAGGATGGACTAGGATAAGAAGGTTGATCTATATCCATCTCCTCAGTTGAAGAAGAAATACTACCTGTATCTTCAAGTGAAGATGTGATAGACTCAGGAATGTTTGAGTCTGACTCAGGAATGTTTGAGTCTGTGTTCCTAGAGTTTGTGTGCTCTTCATCAGCCACACTATTTTCCATTAGTTGGGTCTCAGTACCCTCACTATCACCTGAATCATCACCCTCAATAGATGCAGAAGCAACATATGGGTGATCAATCCATTGCTGCATAGCAGCAGTGATAGGTGCTCCAGTAAGTGGAAAAGGATGGTTGAACACTTTATAAGTGAGCACATGTACAGGTATATCTGCAATTTTATTGTTAAAGGACATATATACAGACCCAGTTAATCTGGATTGGATGCACACATAGAGTAACCTTATAAAAGGTACATTAAGAATTCTGTTTGACTCATTCAACATTTTTAATAATTCTTGAAAATACAACTCTACAAAGTTGATGTTTAAACCAGTGATCAATGAGCTCAAAATTTGAGTTTCAAACTCATTTAACTCCCCTGTGCTAACAGATTTACCTCCTAGACTTCTAATGATGCTAGGGATTAAAAATTTCCATCTGAGGGTGAACCTTGACATCAAGTGTGACACCCGGTAAATTTGGCCATCATTTGTACATAAGATAGGTTATCATTACTTGTAGTTAGTGTGAAATAGGACTAATTACAGTAACACGTTGTATATTGTATTATACACATGTACGTAATTAATTGTAATTACGCAAATTCGATCAGAAGAAATCCGACACAATAAATACGGACGTTGGTGAAAAATATTTTCTTAAATAACGCGACTATATTAAATAATAGTTATTTAACATATATTATTACAATAATATATTAAACGTTTTACGTTTTGAATAAAACGTACCGTACGCGACGGAAACGCGCGAATCGAACCCAACACCGAACGAAACCCGTCAAATGTTTTGAAAATGTTCAATAAAACATCTAAGGATATTTGGTCAATTTAAAATAACAATTTCATATCAAAAACAAAATGCAAAAATTAAACGTTAACGATTAAACTTCAACACGCGCGATTAACGTTTAACCGATCGAGTAACGTAAAACGAAATCGAAAAGCGGGTCACGAGCCCGAGAACCACAATGGGCCAGGCCCAATCCACGGCCCAGCCCAGCCCATAAAACCGGCCCAAAGTCCCCCTTCACCTTATTAACCAATTCACTTCTTTGACTCAACACTTTCAAGATTTCACAAAAAATTTAAACTCCCTTTTCTCTCAATCCTTGCTCTTCCTTTCAAAATCTCAGCCAAGCCACCATAACCTCCACCGTCCTCAGCCACTACCAAGAACTCTAGTCACCATCCCCATCATCTACAACACCACGAAGAAGAAGAACGAGCGAAGAAACAAGAAACGCGTTACAGCAACCCCTTCTTCCTCATTTCGGCATTAGATCGAGTTTTCATTGTAAGAATTCCTTCAAATCTTGTTTATTTTCCTTGGATAATGTTAATA
This sequence comes from Gnaphalium uliginosum, assembly GCA_963930675.1. Taxonomy (NCBI): domain Eukaryota; kingdom Viridiplantae; phylum Streptophyta; class Magnoliopsida; order Asterales; family Asteraceae; genus Gnaphalium; species Gnaphalium uliginosum. The sequence continues at coordinate 19,670,968 of OZ005681.1, forward strand.
TACATGTTAGATGTTCATTTTTGCTAATTATGTCCAAGATCTAAACCGAAAATCAAAGAATAATACGAAAAACCGTCAAATAAAGCTCTTAACCACTGGACAAAAATTTAACCCGACTTTGATCTATGATATCTAACTCATTTCTTAACTAAATTGAGTGATTCTTGAGCCTAAAATCAAATTTAAGATGTTAGCTTTCGAACTCAGGGGGTTTGGTATTTTTATGAGGTCGTTTGGTATGGGAAATGATTTTACAAAAGAAAGTGCCCGGACTGTACTTTTGGACAGAAAAATTGACCAACTTTGAGAAGGCATATTTCGAGATCTACAAACCTAAATCGACTGAAACCACTTGGAAAAGTTCACATTTCTTGTAACCTTTAAAAGTAGTACTATTTCGCTTTCTGAAGTTTTGGTAATCGTGAGATATAGACCAAACACTGAGCAAAGGTCAAGAAGTTGACCCACTGGACACATGTTTGGTTCTTGGACAATTTCATGACTTACACTCAACCAAAAATTATGAAAAAAATATGTTTTGGAAAGGGTTAGACATAGAGGAATACCGTAGAATTTTTATGAATTTTATTTTGAAGCTTTGATTTGTGAAAACGAGTCACGAAAACGACCCAAAAATGATGAAATAAACCGAGGGGATTGTTTTTGTATAAACTTTGAAACGACACTTTCGGGTTAACCACAAAACGTAACGATAATTTTCCTAAACTCTAAAAGCATATTTAAGACTTTCCTAAAAGTTTCGGGGCAAACCGAGCACGTTTGACCAAGTTCCCGAACACGAAAACACATCAGGTCGTCTGTGTCGCAGATGGCCCAAAACCATTGCAACACAAGCCCTGTGTCGCAATAAACATAACTAGCAGTACTAACTTGCGACACAACCCTTGTGTCGCAACACGTATAACTAGCAGTATAAACTTGCGACACTAATCCCTGTGTCGCACATCGATTTAAATTCACGACCTGCGACACCAATTCTTATGTCGCATAATTACCTGAAATCTACACTCTGTGACACTACATCTGTGTCGCAACACTTCACAGCGACACAACCTTGTGTCGCATAACACAGTTTGATTAAGAATATGTTCTCACAAGGTAATGTTTTCGTGAGACAACAACTACACTATATGCAACGTTATTCGTACACACAATGCATATACTCTTATAAGTATACAATGAAACAAAACATAATAATAATGTCTTCGGGGATTATTATTACAAAACGTCACCAACGGGCCGTACATATTTACTAAACACAAATGATAAACAAACACTTGGACATAACTAGTTGAGTGGACAACTAGCATGAATGATCTTTTGAGACATTCACTCATACATAACCTTATGCGTTTAGTGCGTTAGAAGGTTACGCTTTGGATATACGTTTATTGATTTAAACGCGCGCTTTCAAGACTCGGGTGACTCTCATAGCCCCTCTTTTACTGTTTTTAACTATTGGGGTGAGAATACATACACAGTTTTTCATGAACACGAGTACAGAAACACACATATACGGATTGCATGAGTTTCACTTTCATAATCCACACAAAAGTCCTCTACACATCATAGTTTCGTTAGTATGGATCTTAGCGCGAGTATTAATGAATAGATCTATTTGGGATTGACCATCCCCGTCCGGGTTAATAGCGCTAACTGGTCAAACGGGCGCATTATTATTTGTTCATACGGGTGTTCTGGATTAGACACCTGCAGGAGGCAAACTCATATTGGTTAAGCTTCGGACTATGAGCTCTTGACAGTAGTATACATTTATTTATCGTAGTTTTGCGATACAAACAACATAGAAATCTCGTGGTTCACATTGATACTTTGATAACTAAACCTATGAACTCACCAACATTATTGTTGACGTTTTAGTATGTATTTCTCAGGTTCACAGCAACAGTAGGATTTCTTCAGGGGGACCGCACACTAGAGTCGCATGATTTCACAATTGCATTATTGGAGATTCCTTCGCATTACTTTTTGTAAACTGTTATGTAATAGAATCTCCCGTCTTAAACGTGGACTCTAGGGGAACAATATTTTTGTTACATGTAGACAATACATTCCAACATTTTATATAAATGGAATGTACTATTTTTCAAACGACTCATTTAGAGGTCGTTCGTTATATCCTTGTGTGATGATTCCGGATTTCGTGGCGCCCCGCGTTAACTTCCGCTGCATCATAATTTGGGGGTGCGACATCAAGATGGTGTCTTTTTCTTTAGTATACCCAACCAAAGAGAGAGAAGCCTTTGCTGCTTTTTTGGTTGGGATAGAATCAAAATTATTTCCTATAGGCAGGTCTAGGACATTCCTAATTAGCTCTTGATCTATGGTATCTGCCCGTTTACCAAGATCAATAGTGCCAGTTATTGCAGAATTGGCACTATCAGCTGAACAAGTATACCACCATTCCATAACCAAAGAGGGGTAAATTTGAGGAATTGTATTAAAGAATGCTCCTCTTAATGGATGAGCAGACATAAAATTTGTTAACTCTTCAAAACCTTGGTTCTTTTTGGTATCAGGCATGGAAATGGTTGCAACTTGATTATTAGTACAGAGTTTTACCTGTTTACCCTGTTTAAAGGGTTTAGCCGCAGCGATGTTGGCAGGTGCAGTGTAAACCCATTGATCAGCCATTTTGATGATGATTTCTTTAGATTGATTTTAAAAATGGTTGAACGATTTAGGTTAGGGTTTACAAACTCTGTGTATTTTTGGTGTGCAAGTACAAGCGAAGAAAAAGGGGAAATCAGAAATGGGTATTTGACGAAATTAAATTTCCGTTAAATAGGACCCACTGATCGTTATCCCTCTTTACTGTAGCAATGAGGCTGAGGCACGTGCACATTTTTATATTGAGTAGATAAATAGACAACAAGCGTCAAAATTTTAATGATTATTACCATAAAAACGGTATAAGCATTAAATGCAAAGATATTGTTGTTTATTTATTTTTATTAATAAAATAAAAAAAATCAAAATCAAAATAAAAAAATACCCAGTCTGAGTGTATATTGTCAGTCTGTGCGGTGAATCTGGATGACGTCACACAGACTGAACCCTATAATCAGACAGACTGAGAGAAAATAATAAAATTGTAAAATCTTTTTGGTATTTTCGTTAAGTTATTTTCAAAATATTTCTTTGTCTGTGCTTTTTGATAGTGTTAAACTGAAAGATCAGTAAAACAGATTGAAAAACAGGCACAGACTGAGAGTTGAATCACACGGATTCAAAGTTTTACTAGGGGTTAAGCATTCCTAGTTGACCAAGCGGATATAAAAATCTATCTTCATTCAAAGGTTTAGTAACTATATCTACTAGTTGGTCATTTGTGGGCACATATTTGAGAATCACTTTACCTTTCTATCGTTACCATATAACTTATTAACTTATATTAATAAATAGATAAGTAAATAACATAAAGTAATAATACCGTGTATAACACGGACTAATATTACTAGTTAATTACAATTGTGATATTTAAGAAAATTATATGTTAATGTACATTAATGTATGCCATCAAGATAGGCATGAACAAAACCCGGTTTCCCGGAAATCGGTTCGGGTTGAAAAACCGGACCGGTTTTTTTTCGAAAGTCAAAAACCGGTTTTTACAAAAACTGGGTTGGAACCGAACCGGTTTGAGGGGGAGAAAAACCCTAACCGGTTGTAACCAGTTTGGACCGGGTTGGAACCGGTTCGGGTTCAAAAACCGGTTTCAAACCGGTTTTCCTATATAATTTAGTTTTTTTCGAGCGTTGAGCGTTTAAGGGAAAATCGACGTATTCTTCAAAATTTTTCCGATAGAATGTCAGTACATTAGGTATGGAAACATAACCTAACAATAACTTAAAACAAAGTCTTCTAAATCATCATAAAAATATTATTGAAACCAATAATTCTATATAATTCAATCTTATTCGAGCGTTAAGCGTTTTAGGGAAAACCAACGTATTCTTCAAAAATTTTCCGATAGAATGCTAGTACATTATGAATGGAAACATAATCTAACAATAACTTAAAACAAAGTCTTCTAAATCTTCATAAAAATATTATTGAAACCAATAATTCTATATAATTCAATCTTATTCGAGCGTTAAGCGTTTTAGGGAAAACCAACGTATTCTTCAAATTTTTTCCGATAGAATGCTAGTACATTATGAATGGAAACATAACCTAACAATAACTTAAAACAATGTCTTCTAAATCTTCATAAAAATATTATTGAAACTAATAATTCTATATAATTCAATCTTATTCGAGCGTTAAGCGTTTTAGGGAAAACCAACGTATTCTTCAAATTTTTTCCGATAGAATGCTAGTACATTATGAATGGAAACATAACCTAACAATAACTTAAAACAAAGTCTTCTAAATCTTCATAAAAATATTATTGAAACCAATAATTCTTCATAATCTTCAAAAATCTTCAACTTTTATTAATCTTCAATTCTTCTAACATCTTCAATTTGGGTAGTCTTCAAAATTCGAAATCTTCTTCGGAGGAAGCCTCTCACGAAGCTTGATCGAGAGCAATTTCTTCATCGGAAAGTGATATTGTCATACCCGCTTCTACCTCAATATCGTGTATATCTCCTTCGTATTCCAATTCACCTTCAAGACTTGAAACGTTTTGTATACGTTCCGTGGCGTCTAAGTGATCCTTCAAGCATATACACATCTCTAATGAGGCCGGTGTGAGTCTTGTTCTTCGTATGGATAGTACCCTGCCACTAAGAGAAAAAGCGGATTCCGACGCTACCGTAGAAGCTTGGACGGTTAGTAAATCTCGGGCCATGATGGTTAGAATGGGAAATTGAGATTCCCTCCCTTTCCACCAAGCCAAAATATAAAAATGTACGAATTCTTCGGGTCCCATTGAGGCTAAAAAATCCGTTCCGGTATATCTCCCATATTTACTAGTGGCCCGTTGGTCACCATCACCCCTTGCCCGTTTATGGTTTTCTTGTCTTAAACTATTATAAAAATTAATCATTGGATCTCGGGAAGAAGATGATGAAGCAAACATTGTGGAAGCCGAACTAGAAGAAACCATTGTTGTTAAACTATATTTTTGAAAATAATGACCAAATAAATCTTTAAAAGATTTGTTAAAATAGTCTTTTGTATTTTGTGAAAAAAATGGATCCTCATCATTCAAATCCAAATCGTTACAAATGTTATCGATAAGTAATTCCACCCCGGAAATGTTCAAACATGGGTTTAACGCGGCGGCACAACTAATTACCGGTGACGTTTCTTTAAAATATTTTCTTAGTTTTGCTTTCATGGGAGCCACCATTATTGCATATACATTACCACAAAATTCGTATTCGCTTAGTTTTGAACTCATTAAAAATATTTGATTAAGTACCAAATGACTTGTGGGATAATAAACACCCGATAATAAAGTAGTTGCGGTTTTAAAAACTTTGAGCAATTCGGTTATCTTTTGAATAACCTTCCAATAGTCGGAGGAAAATGATGTTGCAAGACCTTTTTGAACAAGTTGATCATGAAAAACGTATAAAGTGTCGCGTTGCCGTAAACCACACACAAACATGTTGTAAGTCGAATTCCATCTTACGGGCATGTCCCAATTAGGGGTTAAAAAGATGGAATCCGTTTCCTTACATAATCTCATATAATGTTTGTATCTAGCCTTACCCAAACAAAATATATCTTGTAACATAATTTTATACGCGTTTTTTACTACGCTTATTTTTTGAACCGCTAGTCCGTCTTGCACAACCAAGTTAATGATGTGTGCAACACATCTACTATGGTAGAAAATGTCTTTCAAAGGTGGTTCGTATTTTAGTATTAACCTTTGAACGGCGTTTGTATTATTAGTCGCGTTATCAAACGAGATTGAAAAAACCTTTTGTTCTATTTTAAACATTTTCATTACATCTCGTAACATGTAAAATAAGTTTTTACCCATGTGAGGATAGTCAAAGTTTTCAAAAGCAATGGTACGTTTCATCATTTGCCAAGTTGCGGGATCAAGCCAATATGCGGTAACACAAAGGTACGAACCGGGCAAACCATGAGGAGCCGACCAAACATCGGTTGTTAAAGATACATTTGTATTTAAGTTTTCAAAACCGATTATTAGTTGACTTTTAGCATTTTTCCACAATTTAAGAGCATCACGTCTAAGAGTAAGACGACTTACATGATAATATCGCGGTTGAAGAGTATTTTGAATGACCCTAGTAAGCCGAGGGTTGTCGAAGTGGTTGAACGGCAAAGCTTCTTGAATCACAAAGCCGACAAATGCTTCTCGACACCGCTCCGCTTCGTATGCAAAAATACCCCCATCCCGTGACATTGTTGCTTGACTCGACTCGGGATTACTTTTGACTCCATCACAAAACTTTGTAGCATGTGATTTCAAAGTAGAGTTGGAGTCGGCTTTCAAAAATTTCCCGCAACGTTTACAAAATGCCTTAGTGGAACCATCCGACAATAACACTTTGTCGTAATTACACCAAATCTCGGGATTTCGTTTGGTTACCAAAACTTGAACAATAGTTGGTACATTTGAAGAACCAACACCGGCGGAAGTTGAAGAAGATTGAGTGGCCATTTTGATAGCGTTTCGAGAGCGTTTTGAGAGGAATAGAGAATTTTTTGAGAGTTTCGTACGTAAATCGTAAGCGTTTTGAGTGTTTAAAGACTAGAATTAGCAAGATTGAGTGTTGTGACTAAACCAAACCCAATGTATCTATTTATACTAGTTTTAGGATGGCAAAATGGTAAAAAAACAAAAAAAAGGTCAAAAACGGCTATATTTCGAAAAAAACGGCTATATTCAATCAGCTCAAAAAACCGGTTCCAAACCGGTTTTTAAAACCGATTTTCCAACCCGGTTCGGGTAAAACCGGTTACAAACCGATACCGGTTTCCAAACCAGCAGTTTTTATAAAAACCGAATCGGTTTTTATAAAAACCAGTTTCAACCGGTTTCGGGTTCGGGTTTTTTTCGATTTCGGGTCGGTACCCGGTTTTTTTGGTCAACTTTACATCAAGATATATGTATTTTGAATATAGATTGTATTTTGACCTTTTCAATTTATGACGTAAGTAATGACATCTCAACTTATGAGTTGTTATTCTTTCAATTGTCCCATGATAACCGAAAGTTGCGCACCTTGTTTTAAAGTACAGATATAAGCATTTTTAATAAAATTAAACTTATTAATGCATGTATCAACTTGGGATTTGGTTAATCCCGTCAACTCGATTAAGTTTTTCGGTTTTTGTAAGTTTTTATAATAAAAGATAAAAAAAAATGATAGCGACAGAGAATTTAAAATATACATTAATATTTGTACTCATACCATGATAAATTCTCTGATCCCTTTATGATCGATTTATATACGTTATTGAAGGGCTGTTATTAAAATTCAGTATGTTATATAACTTGACCTGAAAACCTTTGAAACTGAAATCAACATGTATTCCGTACGTTAACATGTCTGGCCCGTTTTAATACGGGATAAACGAATCGTATCATGGTTGGGGTTTAGGTTCCCAACCTCTGAGTCGTAATCAGACCGCGTTCAAATTAAATGATATCAGCCCGCTTATTCAAGCCAAAATACTATATGACCCTTGACTACACAATTTTTCAATGGGTTTACCATTAAGTGGTTGTAAACTTTTTTCAACACCTTAAATAAATATATATATTAGTCTAAGGGAAAGAGTTGATTGTTAGTGTGAATAGCTCAAATGAAGTGAAAGATGATATGATTTATTCCGAATCCATAAATGATTGATTCCTAAATCACACCTTCCACCGCAATTCACAAAGTCAATAAAAACATGTACACACGTACATTTATTATGATGATATGGTACAATACAATATGATGAGTCCCGCGATGTTAATCTAGCGGTGTGGGACATGCAACATAAAAGCGGAGATCATGTCTTCAAATTCCATCTTCATGCCTTGTTAATCGTGAGTTACGCGATTTACCTTTCTCAATTTGTTATGCCTTGTTAATCGTGAGTTACGCGATTTACCTTTCTCAATTCGTTAGTAGTTTTTTTTAAAGTGTGTCAGGTAGAGTTAGGCTTATTTGTTGGTGCTCGTAGTTAGGTGCACACCCAACTTCTTGTTTTTTTGGTTTTGTTTGCAACTGTTCATCATGTATTGATTTACTTATTAGTAGTTTATTATTATTATATTTATTTGTTATTTATTATTATATTTATATATTCAATGAAATTTTGACACATTCAGAAAAAGAAAAAAAAACCACATCTTGACTCATTCATACATGGCAGGTTGGCGAATAATAAATCACGACATCTTCATTAATGTAACATTTTTTCGAGAGAAACATTAGAAGATTAGTGATGATCTATTGTATCAAATTTTACGATATAAAACATGTTTAGTAATATACGGAGAAAAACTGATTATATACAAATTAGTACCATTAAAGGTTGGCGGTCATCCGTTTAATTTTGAAATAACAACTTATTTGTTTTTATTATTTAATTTTACTGTAAAGTTGACTTACTCCATCCGTTTCATTTTTATTGTCCACCTTATTATTTTTGTATGTTCCAAAAATATTGTCCATTTGTAAAAAGTAACTATTAAAATTCATTAAACTCCTTATTTTACTCTCATTTATTACTCACAATTATTTATTTCTCAGTAAAATTCAGTCAAACGTGCCTTGAATATAAGGGCAAAATAGACATTTGTACGATCTGTCATAAATTCAATAAAAAAAAGTTGAGAGACACTAAAAGTGAGAAAGATATATTATTTTATATCCATATTTTTGTTTCTAATGTAAGTTGACTTATTTTTATATACATATTTTTGGTTTCAGCAGTTTCGTGTATAATTCGTTTTTTTGGTATCATATCCATATTTTAATTTTAATTTAACTATTACTCGTATTATTTTAAATGTTCGAAATTTTTTTCTCTCTTTTATAGTTTTATGCCCTCATCCACTATGTTTTCGGATTTTGGCAATGAAATAGTCAACTCCCCAAAAGTCACAAATTAATTGGATAATTTCACCTATATCCTCTGAAAATATCGAAATTACGTCAATATTCTTGCAAAATTCAAAATTATGTGAATATCCTTTGAAAACTTAGAAATACTCATATATATTTTTTATTTATATTTAAATAATTTTAATCTTAAAAATTTGTATTTGAATATTACAATTTTAAAGCTACCGATTAGATCTGAAAGCGTTCCCACACAATACCAATTAAACTGTCGATCCAATCAAATGAAATAGTTGAATTAATCAAATTAAGATATTAATAATCAGAAATTGTTAGAAAAGAAATACGTATATGTTATCATCTTATGTGATGACCCACTTAAAAAAACAATCTCCAAATAAAATAAAGTTTATCTACTTAGATTTAAACTCATAAGAAAACTACATAAACAATAACCAAAAATATATTTTAATCATTTTGAACTAAGTTTATGTTGATCGAGCATATAGCATATCATCAAATTTATATTGATATTTTGATCAGCTATACAGAATAAAAATACGTGATTATCTTTGAAGCCCAAAAATCAAAAGAAATTTGATTTGGGAGGAAATAGTTTTAAAATAAGGATAAAATGGTCAAATAACTTATTAGTTAGTATTTAGAATCATATTTTTAAAGATTAAAATTATTAAATTATATTAAAATTTGGTATTTGGATATGCATGAGCATTTTTAAGTTTTCAAAGGATATTAACGTAATTATAAGATTTGTAAGGATATTGACATAATTTTATTGTTTCTAAGGATATAAGCGAAATTCTCCCCAAATTAATGGACCACCCGTGACTTGGTTTACATTATGGTTCTGTAGTTATCGGCCGATTTGTCGTATGAAATTGGCTTGCCAATGATGATGGGTGGCCGCCGGCCCACCTATATAGACTTATAAAGTGCACCCCGTTTGGCTCCATTTGGACCTGTTGACCAACTTAATTAGTTGGCTAAAAAATTGAAATTCAAACATTTTGTCACGTTGATTATAAACATGCAAACATCTACCGGTATATTTTGTAGAGGTTGGGTTAAATAAACTTTGCAAATGATCATATAAAACATACGTTAAAGCATCTTTTAAATATTTTCAATAATTAACATGTAGTATGAGTATAAGATAAAGAATATATATTAATTTAAATGCACTTAAAATATACTAATAAAATCTCTATGTGCTGTATAGTATATCCCAAACATCTTGTTTTGATCGAAAATTCTCTGAAAATTCGCTATAATTAATTATAAATATCATGGCAATCGATAGACCCATTGTATAACACAACAATATTATCATGTCTTCGATTATCCTTTTTTCACTTACATTCTTCCTTTGTTCTTGTTCTTATTTTACCCTTTCAAATGGAGCTAGCAATCCTAATATAATTTATGAATCTTTTCTAAAATGTTTATCGACCAGGTCAACCCAACCTGACCCGTCATTATCCAATATTGTGTACGGGTTCACCGTGAACTCCTCCGCTTACACCACGGTCCTACAAGATTACATAAAAAACCGTCGTTTCAACACCACCTCAACACCTAAACCCGCAATCATCATCACCCCGACAAAAGAATCCCACGTCCAAGTCACCGTCCTCTGCGCCAAGACAGTTGATGTCCAAATTAAAATTCGTAGTGGTGGACACGATTATGAAGGAATTTCGTACGTCTCGTCCGAAAAACAATTCATCGTACTTGACATGTATAATCTACGTACGGTTAACGTTGACATCGCCACTGAAACCGTTGTTGTCCAAGCGGGAGCTCAGTTGGGTGAATTATATTACCGAATTTGGGAAAAGAGTAAGGTGCATGGGTTCCCAGCAGGAGTGTGTCCAACAGTCGGTGTTGGTGGACATTTAAGTGGTGGTGGTTATGGCACTATGCTTCGAAAATACGGGTTATCAGTTGATCATGTAATTGATGCCCGTATTGTTGATGTAGATGGCAATATTTTGGATCGAAAAGGAATGGGTGAGGATCTTTTTTGGGCCATACGTGGCGGTGGTGGTGCTAGTTTTGGTGTTATTTTATCGTACACCGTGAAACTAGTCACGGTGCCCGTGGTTAATACTGTTTTTCGGATAATGAAAACAGTTGAAGAAAATGCAACAGACCTCGTATATAAATGGCAGACGGTTATCCCGGCCATTGATAATGATTTGTTTGTTAGAATATTGTTACAACCGGTGACGATTAATAATAAGAAAACCGTTCGGGCTTCATTTATAGCACATTTCTTAGGTGATTCCGAAAGATTGTTAGCCCTAATGAACAAAAACTTCCCGGAATTGGGCTTACGAAAAGAGGATTGTATCGAGGTAAGTTGGATACAATCGGTACTTTATTGGGCCAACTTTGATTTAAACACGATGAAGCCAGAGATTCTTCTAGATCGACATTCAGACAATGTGAACTTTCTAAAACGGAAGTCTGACTACATACAAACCCCGATATCAAAACCGGGGTTAAAGTCCATATTCAACAAGTTGGTTGAATTAGGTAAAGTTGGTTTCGTTTTCAACCCGTACGGCGGGAGAATGAATGAAGTTGCGTCAGATGCAACTCCATTCCCTCACCGAGCTGGAAACTTGTACAAGATCCAGTACTCTGTGAACTGGAACGATGAGGATCCAAAACTTACAAAAAACTACTTGAACGAAACTAAGGTTTTGTATAAGTTCATGACGAACTATGTATCAAAGAATCCAAGAGGTGCATTTTTAAACTATAGAGATTTGGATATTGGTGTGATGACCGGGACCGGTACGAGTGGCTACAAATCAGGCAAGGTTTATGGAGACAAGTATTTCATGGGGAATTTTGATAGATTAGTGAGGGTGAAAACTGTTGTTGATCCTGATAACTTTTTTAGGAATGAACAAAGTATTCCTGTTCTTCCTAGAAAAAGTATAGGCAAGTCCAGGAAGGTGTCAACATAAATTTAGAATCCAAATATTCCTAATTTTTGTTTCTCCATTTTTACCAGCTAATGTTATTATTTGATGTACCATTACTTAATTTTTTGGTATATGGAAAATGAATATGATAGAAAATTTAAATCGTACCTAATTTTATGAGCATGGATAGTGTTGCATGTGTACATATTCATGTACACGTATATTACACTAATTCTATGAGTGATATATATTAATTAATTTTAAATAATAATGATAACAATTTACTCGTATTAATTATTAATTTCTCCCCGTGATTCATAAGGATTTACAAAAACTGTCCCTTAACATTTTTTTCGAGCTATCATGTCAGTTTAAAAAATTTACTTTTATTTCGCAAATGGTCTATTCGTCACTTAAAATGACTAAAATACCCCTAACCTCTTAATTCTTTGTATTTTAGAAAAATAGTAATAAATAACGTATGACATGGTATTTTAATCATTTTAAATGGCGAAGGGATCATTTACGAGATAAAAGTAGTTGGACTGATATTAAAAGAGAGAAAAATTAAGTGAGGTTTTCGTAAATCTGAATAAGCCATGGGTACAAATCTTGGAGATTACTGTAATTATAACATCATGTTAATTAACAATTATGCCACCAACCTTCATACATATATTTTTGATCGTCTAATTAATCGTGCTATATGAGAATTGGTCAAATCTCAAATTAATTATATAATAATTGACTTTTTCTTTTTCTTTTTTTATCAAATGGTTGCTGTGCTTGGCTTCAACTACAGCCATATAAATATTGCACTTTTCTTTGTGGATTTAATGGTGCAACATTTGTCATCATAATGTATTAGAAAGTTCTTTATTTTCTTTCATGAGTTATCTCCATGATATTGACAAGAAGTAGAAAACAATATAAGTCAGAAGAATTTTAATTTGCATAGATTTTTTCTTGTGGTTTGTAAAATATTACGTTGATCATTCTTTTACTTTATATATTACACTGATCATCCTTACGGTTTTAAGATCTGCACATCGATGGTCCTTGAGTCAAATATCCGTTAAGAAGGCCCATTAAGTTAACTCATGGGCTAATCAATGAGGACAAAATAGACTTTTAACCTTTTCATTCTCCCCGCTCACTATCTGTCATCTCCGTCGTTACCGCTTTCGTCTCCGCCGTTGCTGCACCAAGCCACCAAACTCATCTATTGTCACTGAAAAAAATGTACGATCTTTTTAGTAAGTGGGATGAAGTCAAAATTGAATTCCTTTTATGATTTAATCTTCAAATCAACATAATAAACTAGTGACTGCCAACAAACAGTTTTTCAACCTGTTGGTTGTGTGTTTCGATTTGTGGTTTTGGGGCTGATTTTTGGTGTACGGTGATGGACGGTTACAATGATGGAGGTGGGTTTCGATTTAGGTGAGGTTTTGGGTGTGGTGAATTGGTCGGATTTACAGAAAAGTGTACATTGATGATTGATGGCATTTGGTGGATACTTTAGAAATGAGTAACAATAAAGAAAAAAATAATTATATTGTTGAAGCTTTGAATGTTCGTAGCCGTATATTGATATTTGAAGGCATGCTTTTTTTTTTTTTTTAATTTTATGGTTGAAGCTTTGAAGAAATATTGTTGACATTTTTTTTAATTGATAATAGAAATTATAGATATAATTGTAGGTTGATATTTATTTATTAATTACGTATATATGAAGATTGATAGGGAAGAGTGAGAACTGATAACTATGGTGGGTGTTAAAGAAGAAGCAGAAAGAGAGAAGAGGGGAGTGAGTGAGTGACTATTTAACAAGGAAAAAGAGAAATTGACTATTTTGGCCTCATCTGACTAGCACATTAGTTAACTTAACGGGCCCATTTAACGGATGTTTGCCTCAAGGACAATCTGTGTCCAAATCTTAAAACAGTAAGGACGATCACCGTAATTTATAAAGTAAAAAGACGACGAGGTAATATTTTACAAACCACAAGGACCATCGGTGTAATGCACTCTATATCTTACTTAGACTTGATCAATTCGGCCGATTTTAGACGGGCATTTAATTTACTAGTACGATGTGTGATTGAGTTGAATTCCAATCACATTCTATTTGTTTATTATAATTATAATATTTATTATTTATAATTTATAACTATAATTATAATATAATATAAGTTGGGTAATTAAATGACATATTATAAGTTTAACAACTTCTTACCATATTCTTCTTCATTAATATTTAATGTCCGTTGTCAAAGTTGACTGTTTCATACTCACCTCTCTCCGGCTTGAATTTTTTATTTTCATATTCTTGGTTTCATTTTTTCCGAATTATACCAAAGTTATTTTCTCCGATCCTTATTTTAAAAAATTAAAAAAGTGTTTAACTGAATGTAGGGTAATTACACATTAATTGTTAAAAAAGGAACAATATAACACATTTACAAAATTTTGTGCTATTTACTTAATACATATGTTATCTTAAATCTTGTTATTAATTTAAAACAAGTTTCAGTTGAACAATTAAGTCCCTATATTTCACCTAGTAAGGGTGAGCTTGGGTCGGTTATGAGATAAAAAAAAGTTAACCATAACCAACGTGTCGGTTAAGAAAAATGTTTGATGAACATAATTATACAAACCTAAAAGTAGACCTAAAAATTTGATTTGTGCACTTGTTAAAATGATTGGTAAATATAAGGAGAGAGAATAAGTGGAGTACATGTGTCAAAAACTATATGGTTAGATCTAGATTTAGGTCTTGCTAATTAGGCTTGTTTAACATTACTCGTCAGTTAATGTTAGCTTTTATCCGGTTAACCGTCGGTTTTTATGAAATTATTAAAAGAAAAAACGCAGCATGATTGTGAAAGGAAAAAATATTAGAATGTAAGTAAAACACCTCATTTTGATTGTAAAACATCGACCGTCACCTATTGTTAACATTGACGTTTATGAAAGTCGTTAAATGACGCTTTATGTGTATATGTGGAATGTCCAAGCAAAAGATGAAGGATTAGACCACTAACGTTTTGAGAGAAAAGGAGACACATGTTAATTTTGTTATATCTGATATCTCGTGCCTTCATATATATTTGCTTTAATAGTATTGCCTTTATAAACATATATGTTGTATATAATTATATATATTTATGAAAAACTAAAAATACATATAATTGAGCGGTTCAGTTAATGTCGGTTAATTTGGGTCGGTTATTGTTGGTTAACCGTAACCGACTCATTTTAGTTGGTTATTTGAAATTTAAAAACCGAACCACCAGTTATTAATTTGAGTCGGTTAATTCGGTTCGGTTAATTCGATTATGAGTCGATTAACGGTTAAATTTGCTCACCCTACACCTAGTTTAAAAATAAATCACTAGCAATCTTATTTATAGGTGATATTTGACAATTTTTTAGTTAATTAGTTTTTTTTGTGAACATTAGTTAATTAATTGATTAGGTTCATATCCATATTATGTATCTTTAGTACAAATAAAAATTCTATTGACAAAATCATAGTAAGAGATATGCATGTTTGATTTTTGTAATCCACCAAATCTCTACTTTCGTGTATACACATAGCTAGATATAGGAACTTAAAAATATCATGATAATTTATTAAGGATATATCTTAACTTACAAATATAATCATAATCACAATCTCCAACTTCATTATTGATCCCATCAAAATTATCATATATAATATAATTATAATAATTATTGTAAGACTTTTTTTAATATCTATATCGTATCTTCAAAACTTCAAAACTTCAATCTTCAAGACCTCATCATTAATTATAAATATAGACCAGGATTATTGTAACTTTTTTTTTTCTCTAAAAGTACTTTAATTTATATATAATAATAGATAATAGATATATTTTGAGAGTTATCCAAGGATAATGAGTTGTGTAACATTTATTAAGCAATAAAATTTATCAATCGAAGTTTTACCCATTTGTCGAAATGTTAGAAATGTATCCCAATATTATGCTAACAGTAAATAACTCGTGTATATACGAATATAAAATTTAATATCAAATATGTCATTAACTAGTGCAGTTTAATTTTCATAGCAAAATAAAATTTGCTTATTTACTTCCTAAAGTTTTTAACATATACAGTACACAAATAGTCTCTCGTTTATGCCTTACTATATGCATCAATAGTGCAGTTTAATTAGTACGTGCGCGGATGATTTTTCCTTACGTAATTTAATAAATTATAGTATAATTTTTTGTAGGAAAGAAATTTTTTGATTGCTTACCAAAATATATGGTTACTATTATATATAATCATTTTATCGAGTTTCTTATCCATTTTCCCCGGCTCCATTGGCATATGCATCGACTCTTTTGGACAAATGGAATGGGAAACCGTATTTTCATTTTGTATGAGGTAACTAATACTCGTAATAAATAGACTAAAAATAGTAAATGATTTGATAATTGATAATGTTGATCGGCTCACACATCTCAATCCCATGTATAATATGTGAAAGATTATATGCTCCGAACTCCAAATTGACGTAACGGCCTAATAATTTAGAAGATTGCCCGTCCAATTAAGAAACATGACCATTTATTTGAATCTGCTCCTCCCGAACAAATCGGACTATAAGCTTGAGAGTTGTCCCCAAAGTTGGTGTTGTTCGGAGATTCTCAAGTCTCTACAACTAGGCTGTAACCTAGGGGTTGCTTTGTTCAGTGACGAAATCAGACTTTTATCGTTTTTATGGTTATAGCTCACTGCAACTTCAATGTTCATGTAAGCCGAATTAATCGGATATGCAATTGATCTTGTTTTATGTAACTTCTATCTATTGTTCGAACTACTTGCAAAATCTAAAATGGAAATTACATTAAAAAAAATAAAACAATATTTCTAAAATTAATTAATTTGATACACTTACTTAAAATCTTAAATAAATATAATGAATTCTAAGCAGAAACTAGTAACTATCTTTATCTTTCTATTTCTACAACGGAGTAATAAATACCGCAATTGTAAAAGTCAATGCAAAACATTCATGTGCTACATTGAAACTTTCTTGTACTCATCCGAAATTGCATTTAAAAACTTTATAACATCAAGCAAATAATAAATTTTACGGAGTATTTTATTTATAAAATTCAGCCTTTAAATTATAAAACAAAAATTAAATTCTTTTCAAAACGCTATGTTATTCTTTCACCAACAAAAGGGAGACTGAAAAACAAGTCACTAAGTTACAAATATCACGAGTCACTTTCCACAACCGCTTACAAAATTTGCAAACCAGAAACTTCCACGTTTCACCATCGTCTATTACCGACGACTTTTTAATAATCAAAACCAAAATACCTTCAAACACACAGTCCATGTGTTCCCGACAAAATAAGTTACAATTTCTCGCATAAAACGCGCAAACATATTACACTATATATACACTCTTTCTATTCCTCATAAGAAAAAAATTCAGTAACCAATAATGAAAACATCATCAAATATGCTTTCCCTATTACTCACTCTTTTATTTCTCACATGCTCAAAAGCAGCTATGAATCCTGATTTGGTCTATCAATCATTTCTCGAATGCTTACCGTTAAACTCACCGGAATCCGCGGAGGATCTCTCAGCGGTCGTTTACAGCTCCACCTCTAACACCACAACATACGAAACCGTTCTCCAAGAGTACATAAAAAACGAACGATTCAACACCACTACGACACCAAAACCGTCGGTTATCATAACCCCGACAACCGAATCTCAAGTCCAAGCCGCGGTCCTATGCGCGAAAAAATCCGGCGTCCAAATTAAAATTCGTAGTGGCGGACATGACTACGAAGGAATATCGTACATTTCGTCCGAACCAGATTTTATCGTACTTGACATGTTTAACTTTCGGTCGATAAATGTTAATGTCGTGGACGAAACCGCGGTTGTGGGCGCGGGCGCCCAGTTGGGTGAACTTTATTATAGAATTTATGAAAAAAGTAAAGTTCTTGGGTTTCCCGCGGGAGTTTGTCAGACGGTTGGTGTCGGAGGGCATTTAAGTGGCGGCGGTTACGGGACTATGCTGAGAAAATATGGGTTGTCAGTTGATCACGTGATTGATGCAAAGGTTGTTGACGTGAAGGGTCAGGTTTTGGATAGAAAATCGATGGGTGAAGATCTTTTTTGGGCGATACGAGGTGGCGGTGGTGGAAGTTTTGGTGTTATTTTGTCGTATACTGTTAAATTAGTGTCGGTTCCCGAGGTTAATACTGTTTTTCGGGTGATGAAAACGACGGCAGAAAATGCGTCGGAACTGATTTATAAATGGCAGTCAATTATGCCGGATATTGATAACGATTTGTTTATTAGGGTTTTGTTACAACCGGTCACGGTGAATAAACAGAAAGTTGGTCGGGCTTCGTTTATTGCGCATTTTTTAGGTGATTCTGATAGATTGGTGGCTTTGATGAGTAAAAACTTCCCGGAATTGGGTTTGAAGAAAGAGGATTGTATCGAGGTGAATTGGATAGAATCGGTACTTTTTTGGGCTAACTTCTATCTAAACACAACGAAGCCAGAGATTCTTCTAGATCGACATTCCGACAGTGTGAGCTTTGGAAAACGAAAGTCGGATTATGTACAAACCCCAATTCCTGCATCCGGGTTTAAATCGATTTTTGAAAAGTTAGTTGAATTGGGCAAGATCGGGTTGGTATTTAACTCGTATGGCGGGAGAATGAACGAGATTGCTGCGGACGCAACACCTTTTCCTCACCGAGCTGGGAACATTTACAAGATTCAGTATTCGGTTAATTGGAATGAAGGCGATCCCAAATTAGAAGCGAATTATTTGAATCAAAGTAGGGTTATGTACGATTTCATGACACCATATGTATCGAAGAACCCGAGAGCTGCATTCTTGAATTATCGGGATCTCGATATTGGAGTAATGACTCCTGGTAAGACTAGTTATAGTGAAGGTGAGGTTTATGGTGAGAAATATTTTATGGGAAATTTCGAAAGATTGGTAAAGATAAAAACCGCGGTTGATCCCGACAATTTCTTTAGAAATGAACAAAGTATTCCGACTCTCCCCGCGCAAAATTCAGGCAAGTCAAGAAAGATGATGAAGTAAACGGTTAAAATTATTAAAAATGTTGGTTGGTTTTATTCAAACATAATATATGATATCTTGTGTCCTTTGTATATGATGAAAAGGATTGATTTTTGTAGCATGTTAGCTTTAACATGGTCTCACCTAGCATTATTACTTGTACCATAGATTCAATTATTCGAGTATATTGTTATTGTTGTATAAATGATGTATTAATTTCAAGTGTTGCTTTTTTAGATGATAAAACAAAAACTGGTGAATATTTGGGTTCAGTTTCTTCAAGTAGTTACTTTCCGGTAGCAAGAAAAATGATGAAGATTCAACTGTTGTTGCCATGGTTTTGCAAGTTCTTCTTGGGTTGACTTTGACTTTAAAGACCCATGGCCATGTGTGATGTGTCCGTGATTATCGTTGTAAAATGAGGTAAGATTGTGGGTCCTGTCACTAATGATTTATTAACGTAGGGAACGTGGTGGTTGTGATTTCACTTATATGACTTTTGCAGTTTTATTCATATAGTCTGTGAATAATAATGTCAAAAATAGAGAAAAAGGCATCTATATTCCTTTAGTTTGTCTCTTCTTTTCCGTGACTATTAGTACGATTTATTTTATTGCTAATTAAAGTATATTAAACATATCCATTTTTGTATTTTGTGATTTTTTTTTTTAAAAGAAAGTTTATTTACCATATCATCTACTCTTATATTTCTGAAGTGGTACCCAGAATTGAAATTTTAAATGTCACTATATTAACTACTCTTATATACCTCTTAATTTGCAGGTTGTGTCTTTCATTTGCTTCTAGCTACGTAGTTCTTTGGATGATCGATTTTAAGTGTACAAGATCAACATATGTGATCTCAAACTTTAGGGGTTGTTAAGAAGATTGAGGGATTCAACTCTCAAACAAGTCCGTTGTTCGACGTTGAAAAACTGGGTTGGTAGTGATAGAATGTATGAAAACAAGAAAATACTGTGCAAAGAAAAGTTTGTAGCTATTTTGATTATGACAATGAAACATTCTGGTGCATACCAAAAAGAATTTGATATTTCATGTTTGTACAATTCCCTTTTCAGATACAACATTTATATGTACAAAGCTTGATTAACAAACCATGCATCAAGATTTAAAGAAACTGCCATACATTAAGTTTTGAAGACATGTTTGAGCAAATAGCAAACGTATCATGACCAAACAAGGAATAGACTTGGCGGGTGCATGTTTGACAATTCGATAATAATGATTTGCACCTGTTTGGATTAGAGCACCACTTTCAAGAACACGTGATTGATGGTATAAATCGTGCCCAGGACAATCAATTAACAGGACCAATGTGTGGTTGAAGGCGTTGGACCCGCTTCCTCATCAGAAGAGAAAGATGATGTTGATGCATTAGAGGCCTGAGAAAATGAACATAAGATAACATTAGTAGTTATTCTGCAATATAGGTATTTTTGGCCATGATTTACGAAATGGGTCAGCTAATACTTTACCTTTAACATATCACATCGGTAAACTAAAAATATTATCTAACAGTGAAGCTGATAAAACATTGTAAACATTTCATTCAAAAAATTAGTTGATTACTGAAATAAAATGACTTCTGTTCTCATCTTTGACAAGATTTTTAATGAACAAAATTCTTAAAATTGGACAAAAATGTTTTCGGTCAACCCGACCATCCAGCATGACGCAACCAATCTGCCAAATCAAATTAGAATACTCACCAGCTGGTGTCGCCGATTTAACAAGGCTGTCATGGTTCTTAGAATGATGTATATTGGTGCAATGATTCCTAAAGTTCGTAAAAGTAGTAACTGTAACAAATGCAAAAGCAGTAAGTACGTATACCTCCACACATAAACTTAATAATACCGATATCTCATTTGACACGGTCTGTCTAGAATTGTTGATTACATTAAGGAAAAAGAGTATCATTTGACAATTTCAGAAGTTGAAAGATAATATTTGACTTGAAAAATCAAAAATTGAATATTTTTTTATAACATGTGAATTATGAAAGATAAAATTCTGAACACAAAGCAATAAAGAGTTCTTACCAAAAACATCGGTAAAGAATAACTTCCCACTCCATTTGCGAATATAGGTAGCGTGTGACGCAAAACCAGGAGAATCATAAACTGCATATGAAAACAGGCCAGTAGGCAACAGTTACAAAAACACAAAGACGGGAGTGAGCAGGATCTGAGGTGACAAAATCAACAGGTCAGGGTCTGGTTGACCAAAAATATCTTTTCCCAAATATAAATTATTAGATGAATAGTCGGTGAGGATTTTGAAGCTATAATCTATTAATCTTACAATAATTATCTAATTTTTTTTTTAAATCAATTTACTAGCAAGCATTAAAAACACACTCAACCAAGTATTCCCATATGACATCTTTCCCTTTTAGCTAAATATTTTTAACCTGTTTCATCATATTCTTGATCAAGAAAATCTAGAATACCAAGTATCGGAGTAACTTAAACCGACGCATATTACCTGTTTCCTTTTTAGCTAAATCTTAAAGTAAAGTATAGCAAATGGGTAGAAATTGCTATAGCATGTGTGTTCATGTAGAGCTAGGGAGAGAGATTACAATGACCGCAACGGCACGGAAACATAGAACACTTCTGGCTGTCGAATCTGCATACTCATCATATTCTTGATCAAGAAAATCATTATCAGAAGAAACAACAGTAATTATTTGGGGATTATTGATCATATCTCTCCTGGCAATCTGCCAATGCCCCCTGACAAAAAGTAAAAAGTGTCCAGTTTGACTTTAGAAGTCAAGTAAACTTAAAAGGTGGATATGATCTCAAAATCAAGAGCTTTAGACAAAAGATTATGTACCTGAAATTTGCTGGAATACCTCCTAATCGGAACACAGGAGGTGGTGCTGTATACCCTGGCTTGAATTGCTGCAATTAGTTATACCAAAACAAGATTATTATTGGGACTTCAAACACAAGTGATAATAGTTTGAAATATGACGATGAAAAACAGATGGCCAATCGATAAAATCCCACCTGGTGGCATATTTCGCATATGATATCACCCTTCTCGTTGCACCATCTTTGAACACATTTGCGATGAGCATACTACAAAAAGTAAAACCGGATACAAACCCTTGAGCAAGTGAAACATGGATATCGATTCTGATAAGTAACAAATAATGCTAATAGTATAGATATACATGTAACACAGAGTTGGTAGAATGGGTGAGTTGGTCGGGTTGGGTAACGGCTTTACTAACGGGTCCAAAGTCGTACTTTTAAAACGTTTTGAGGGGTCAAAATGGAAAGCCCAACAAACATTTTTCGTCTCTTTATTCTTTTAATTTATAAACAAATAATGCACTAAGATATCGAAGTACTAATTTAAATTTTGAGAATAAAGCAATATAAGAGGTAGTAGGATTCAAATACACCACACGTCATCTTTGAGCCGTTCAACCCATTCGACCCAGTTAGCCATTCCATTTTTACCAAAGTTCTTAAAACTAACTCCATTTGGCACATTATTGGTAAAATATAGTCTAAATCAACCTATTCTAGGTAAATGGGCTGAAATTACCACATAGCAGTGTCAAGGCAGGCCTAGCTTTCAAACTGAGATATGAGTTAGGACTTAGGGCTCCAAACTCAGCATTATAGATTTTCATTAGAATCAAATCCTATATCCATTTCTGAGGTAAATCGAACGAATATCAGAGACACAACAAGATCAATAACTAGCATGCAAGAAGTCAAATTACGAATTCAATAATCAATTAGTCATATAACAACCAAAACTTTTGCAGAATTTATACATACCAGATGAACCTTACTTCTAGAAACTTTCAAAAGCATAACTATGAGGCAATTATTAATTATATCAAAAGAACAAAAATTTCCTTAGGGGAAGCTATATGTGATCATTATGTGTACACCAAAATTTATCCACTATAAGAAAATATTTATAAATCATATGCTTAAAAAGCAGTTGAGCAGAATACACCAACCTTCAAGCTACCACAACAAGAACAAGGAGTCTCCATATTCGAATCGAAATCTTCATCCTGACATATCCTACATTCAACCAATTTTTTAGGACTGAATCCACTTTCTTGATCCATATGAGAAGAACAATCAATTACTGTTTCATTAGCAGAAGCCAGTGAATATGAAAGGTTTCTGCTTGCAATTGCAGCCTCTAATGTTGATTCAGTAAGCAACCGGTCAACCAAAAACACAAAATGATCACCCATTTTTACACAACAACAATCAATTCACTATCTTGGAAATATAAATCAATTGAGAATTCCACAAAGTTCAAAACTTTAACTGATCCTGAAAACATAAACAAATGTTTAGTTAGCTTTTTAAGTTTCTTTAAGCCATAGAAACTTAAATTAAATAAAATCCCAATTGTAACTTGAGCTTAAAATCTGTAATTGAACTTGACCCAGAAAAATGATTATCACAACAAAGAACTCCAAATAAGATAAAGGAGGAAAATGGACAGACATAATCAAATAAAATTTGAGGGTATACAAAAACTTTTTTTAAAACGAAACCCAATTAAAGAATGTAGCAAAGACATTTACCCGGATGGTAAAAGGGTATTTAGACTTTGAACACAAAGCTGGATACATAAAAAAGGAGGGTATAAATAAAAGAGAATATAAGACAAAAAGCAAAGCAAAAGGAAGAAGAAAGATTAAACTTACAAGGAGGGAATTTTATATGTTCAAAGCTAAGGAAATTAGTAGGACTATTAATCCTTCTCACTTGTACAAAAATCTCACTAAAATTAAATTAGGTCACTAGATTAATATTGCATGGGTTCTGCAATCTTTATACCAGATAATTTAATTTTTATTTATTATATTTAATATATATGTTTCTTTAAACACACAAACTACGTGTGGAGGTGGTTCTAACAGCAAAACTAACACCATTACTTATTTAGTCACGAGCTACACACGTTCGTGCTGACTGGATTCAGCTCTCCTTCGGTTTGCTCGCCACGTTTCATGTGTCCCTATCTCTTTGAACATCGTTTAACGAACCCAATTATTTTTGTTTTCGTTTGACCATTAACCGGTAGATTAATTTTAAAAAATGGGTACATTTAATTTAGTTAACCCCTGTTACAATTGATAAGCATAATGATACATTACATTTTTAGCAAAAAATTGTCGTCCACATTTATAACATCTTTTGTCGAGAAACTGCAATTTGATAACACTACATTTTATATCTACAAATTTATTTTTAAAATACAGTGAATTCGAAATGTCCCTCGTTCTCCTCATTTGAAACCTTCTTCTCTGATCATTCATCGTAAAATAAAAGTATCTTTAATTGCATGTTAAAGTATATGGTTACGTATGATATTTGTTAGAAGAGTAGGTAAACTTTAGGCTGAAATACAATTCATAGCGCCTTAATTTGTTGGTTTGGGTGGCTTGTAAAGTTTGTCTTTCACACACACAACAAAACAAATAAATAAAAAGTTAAAAATAACTCATAAATTTATGATATGATATTTACTGTTGTAACTTATTTCAAGACAAAACATGAAATTTACAAAAAATACAATTATAAGCTGCTTTACATTATTTCATGGTAGTTTTTCACGACCAACTAATAAGTTTACAACTTTACATTATTTAATCCACATGAAATCAAGAATCCAGATTGGTTTGATGTTTATTAATGTTAAAGTTATAACCAAATATGCCTTGGTCAGTCTCCCTCCAAGATTGGTTGAACCACCTTCTTGATCATGGATGATTTTTCTTTGTTACACGCGATATTGGTATATTCCGAAATATCATACGTAGATGAGTTTTATAAAAATGTTTATCCATAAACTTATTCACCATATATAATAAGGGTTTTTTACCAAAAAATAAATCAATAGTTCTATTTTTTGCATTTTCGGGTATCAACTAATTTTGTTTTTTAATTTAAAATCGAACATTTTCGGGTATATTGATTTATTTTTAAATTAGTGATTCATTTTTAATACCCGAAAATGTTCGATTTTAAGGTACTAATACCCGAAAATGTTCGATTTTAAATTATTGGTTTATTTTTAAAAAAAGAAATTAGTTGATACCTGAAAATGCAAAAACGGAAACTATTGATCCATTTTTCGACAAAAAATCATATATAACAATTATATTAAATGTCTCGTTGTTGTCTGTTAGCATATATACAAGTATACAACCATTGTCAAAATGGCTTAATGGTAAGTCGTCATGTGTGAAGGAGCTCACACATTCGAACCTCACTATGTAAAAATCTTGCGAGTAGTCAGGAAACAGGCAGGAAACGGTCACATGGGTACCCCGATTAGACCGCGTACGTTTAAGTGAAAAACTCAATTTCTCGAATATTGTGAACAGTTACCTCCAACGAATTTCTAACTTTGCGGTTACGTTTCAAATACCTAAAACAATTTTTAATGTAGCAAATATAATTGTTTTATATCTAAAATTGCATGTTTTGAATCCGAGGGATTTCCGACAAATAAGAAAGTTGTGGCCAATACGTTGGAATTCTGTCAAAAATCGTGTCATTTATCAATGGTTTTCCAAGGAAATATAATCTGTCGCTAATTCGTTGATAATTTGTTGGTGATCCGTCATTAGGTTATCATGCGTTTTTAGGCCTGTTTTCGTTGGAAATTAGTTGGTGATCCGTCAGAAGTTTCCAACGAAATTATTCCGTTGGAAAATCCGTCGCTGATGCCCAGTTTTCTAGTAGTGATAGCACGTGAGTGCGATACATATTCTTGAGCTCCTGAACTACTATGTCACTTTGTGCTCAGTTTCATAGCCTAAGATGAGTCCATGTGCTCAAATTAATCAATTCTATTCTAAAGAAAGGGATATGATAAACGTAACCTCTTTATATTTTTCAATTAGTTTGTCACTTTCGATCAAACCTTACGAAAATCTCAAACTTCTTTATCTCATATTAATGAGTTTACCTACCGATTTGGTATATGAATGGTTTGGACGGGTAAAATTGCATGTATTACACTCCTAAATCTCATAATTTCATATATGTCCAATGTACAAGTTCTTAATACATAAAGTACAATAACTTTTATATGTGTCTAGACATATATGAGATTTTGAACTTTATACTCTCAACACTTTTTATACTTATCTAATTAATTAAGCATATGTATCGATTTTATATAGATAGTATATAACTAGTAGTTTGTAGGTGATTGATTTGATCTTAAAAATCAACACTTAAGATTTAAGTATTTAACCCTTTTCAATTAGAAAGTTATAAGTGTATATTAAAATACTAGGAACTAAGACTATTAAAGTGCTCAATTACTATGACAACGTATAGTTTCGTTAATCAGAAAATAAGATTGAATAAGACGTTTTTCATATTGAATATACAGAACTTACTTAACTTACATATTGTAAGAGGGGATCACTTGTTCCATGATTATCCTTCGATTTTACCAATTTAAAACTTTTTGCTTAAATAGCAATTTTAATCAGAGGTAAATATACAAGTAAATTAAAAAGTTAAGGGTTAGAAAAATATCACCAAGCGATACAACGATTATAGTGGTTGGGGTGGCCAACTAATCCACCTTAATTTACTTCCTGATTATGTGATATCGGAATTTTATACGACCATAGGATGATGCATTTCTATTTTTTAAATCTCTTGTTGGACAGTGAAACTACGGTTGATCCGAGTGTCGATCGTGATTTCTCTGTTTTATTTTTTAAATAGTATTTTGCTCAAGAACTTTTGAACTAAGATCACACAACTTGTTATATGTAAGCTTTAACTCAACATAATTATTAAGTAAATTATTACTACGAAGAGAAGGGTTTGAGGATACCTCATTTCCATTGAAATGGCAGTTAGAAGAAGTTGAAGGCATGTGACTACTTTTCTCTTCTTCATCATCCTCACTTGCTTCTTTCACATCGTCATCTCTTATTACCCCATCTTCTTCAAGTTTTTTCAAATAATTCCAAAATCTCTTGGCATAAGTGTGATACAACAAATTTTTATGTTTGCTTTCCTTCAAGGGACTTTGGATGATTTTTAGTGATTGACTATTTAAAGACTCTCTTTTAACATTATTTTCAACAAAATCATTTTCATCAATCATACAATATAAGCTATGAATTTTAAAAAAGTTACCATAAAAATTTTCCAACCCAAAAAGTCATAGCTTTAGAAATGGAAGGTGTTTTTTTTCACAAAAACCCAAACTAACTTCATCTCATAAACACCCCTCACTATTATTTTCTATGGATTTACTCAACCTTTTTTTGTAAGTTAACAAAAGTAAAAGCAACACGCTCCGATACCAATTGTAAGTAAGTGAGAGGGGGTGGTGAATCACTTAACTCGTTTATTTTCAAAGTTAATTCGTTTTTTAAAACACTTGCTTGTTAAAAACTAATTTTCAAAAATATTTGTTTGTTAACAAGTTATTAGTTTAAAAACTTTATGCTAGACATCAAAGTAAATCTAGAGGACACCAAGATTCATAGTGGTGGGGCCGGATGTTAACAATCCGCCTTAATCCACTCCCATATCACTTGAGCGAGATTTTTCACTAAGATTCTATTATTTTCACTGGTAGGATAGAAAACCGTTCAAAGTGTTATTTTTTCTTCAATAAGAAACCAACACTACTCTTCTTTACACAAAGAACATCACCTACTAACACTCTTACTTCCAACACAATTAAGAAGACTTCACACTCTGACTTCAACACGTGGAAGCCCAAACACCACTAATAATACTTCCTCATTCAATAAAGAAGTTTACAACACCACAAAGTCTTCATCTATTTCACTTAGGAAGAACACAACTCACCAATGATTAGCTTTCTCTTTCACTAAGCAAGATACATCAACTCTCATTTTTCACTATGAAGAGAACACTCCACTTCCACCACAAATTGAAAGATCACCAACTACACCTTCTTCAAACTCTTGAAGGAACATAATTACTAACACAACACAACACAAATCTTCCCCTAATATATTAAAGACACTCTACACGCAATCTTTCTTTCACAAACACTTGGAAGAGATTACAACATAACACAATGTAGTGAATATGAATATTACAACTCAATACCTCACTATATTAATCAACTCTTGCTTTGATCCCTGCCTCATCTAATGTGAAAGTATGAATAGAACTTAAGATCACTTAAAAAGATATTTAGAAAGTGCATTTTTATGTACACAGGGATAGTTTAATAGTTTGGAATAAGTTTGCTATTTATAGCCACAATTGTAAAAGATTCATTGGAACGACGGTCAATCCACAGTCGATCCGTACATCAACCGTGGGCCATGTGCTCACTTTTCTTTCAAAAATAAATCCATTTTAAATCAATCCAAAACACATTTCTCTAAAGTCAAACTCTATAAACCTGCACCAGTACCCTTTCATAAAGTTTAAATATCATTAGTTTAAAGGTTAGGGGTTAAACACATTGGGAAAGCTCAAGGCTATAATGTACTTTGGGTAATCCACTTTACCCAATGTGTTTTATGTATCTTAGTTTGACTATATCTAGGATTTGAAAGATTTAGTTCATTTAGTTCTAGCCTCAAGGTTCATAAAAATACTTTTATGCTTTCTCATGTTTTATAACATATTTATTAGGTTTATAAAAGATGTGTTTGATTAATTAGGTTGTAAAATGTGTCCATTTTTTATGTGATCAAGAAGCTGAATCTAAACACATTCACGTACTTTAATTATGATATATCTTGAATGCCCAAGGTACGTGTTTTGACCAAAAATCACTAAAAATAATTCCGTGATCAAATTAGTAAAGTAAGGTAGAGTGCTTACGTGATTTTCAAGATAACAAGATGTAAACGCAGTGATAATTTAATAAAATGGAGACTTTAACAGTAAAAGCAAGTATCAATCAAGATAATGCAAGATAATATTTTGTAAACCGAGATAATACTGATTTAATCAAAGAAAACAGTATGAATGACGTTCGGAACGAACTATTATGCAAATAAAGTAAAATCGACACGAGTAGCTACGAGGAAAGCCCTTAATCCTTATGGATCGCCGGCATAAAACCTCGGGAAGAGACAATTGTCCCTTGCCTTTGTTGCTTCTATTAAGTAAAATCAGGATATTACAAACTAAGAGCACAATATGATCGAACTAAAGTGTGTGTGATGAATTTAACTAAGTAAATGAATATGAACGAAGGTTGATCGTGAATATAGTTGTGAGTAGTGAATACTCAATGTTTAGAGTGTGAAATGAACATTCCCCGTGTTTCCTAGTCGATCATATGCCTCATATTTATACTAAGTACAAGATAACAATATCTCTGAAATATCCGGGATCCTCCGCCATTCATCATAAACCCTGTTGACTATCCCGAAATATCCGGGATCACCCAGGATTCTCCTTGACTTGTTATTTCTACATGTTTTCTTGTTTCCGTTTGAATGCGAAGTCGTCTTGGTCCATAAGTCATGGAGTCAATAGGTCTTGTTCATATGACCTGGTCAAACAAGCAAACACAAGTTAACAGCATATGATCCCGAGATACTGAGGATCCTAGATGCTGAACGTATCCGAGATCCTGAACGTCTGAGATCCTAGATATATTTGTGATCCTGAAAACCTGCATAATAAAGTTATATCCTAATCCAGGATCCTGCATCATAGACATAAAAATTAGCCCATAACAGTACGTATGCTTGTTGTTGACCCGAACATTGACCAATTAAGTTGTTGACTTTAGAAAAATCCTTTCTGCAGGAGCACGGTCGATCCATGGTCCGACCGTGAACCATCTACACCTTTTCTGTCCCATATCTTCAACACTTCAACTTATCCAATTTGTATTGTTAACTCTGGTTGACTTGGACTTACATTGTTGTTGTAAATAATGTAGAATGTAGTTATAAACATATGATCAATTTAATTAAACATTATAATTATATGTTAATTGTTTTGTCATATCAAAACAAATGAGTGTATTAACAATGTGTAACCACCTACGGACTAACATTTCTTCTTTAACCCACTTTGTATCTCTTAATAAATATATTTATGAGAGAAGATATACAATGAATACAACTTGACTAGTGGTAAACTTGGGGCAGTTGACCTCTTGGTTCTTGATTCCATTCCTAGCAAATTATTCGTTTTCATTTTTTTCTTTTTTTGGATACAATATATTAATTACATAGAGCACTTGTAGAAAAGTATAATACTTATAAAGTTCAAATACAATTTTAAATGAGAAGAGTATGTTTATTTACGATAATATACATAGTATATGGGTTACAAGTATATCATGTCAAGTGTCATTTGTTATCTAACTAGACAAACTATCTTATACACTCGAGTATAACTCATGTTAATTAATCAAAATATTTAAAATATACCAAATGACATTTCCTTAATTAACCGTATATGATTAAGTTTTCAATTTAGAGGTTATGGATTCTCATTCGAGAAAATATAATTATATAATATATGTGAAAGAAAAGTTCAATGTAAAATGCTAAAAAAATGTAGAAGGGAGGAACTAATAGGATTGCTCTATTTCAATTACCAATTTCCATCTTTATTTCTAAATCTAAATATCTCACAAACCGTATATCTATAAATTATAAAAATTACACCGTTAAGATCAGCGTCTTTTTATCTTTAATTAGAGATTTCACATGACATACTTCCGACGAATTCTTTTTACGTTTTCTAATGGACATGTGAAATTTGTAATGTTAAATCACATGCGATTTAACATTCACACGTGAATATATTTACAATCAAATGATAAGTTTTAAATCGCTAGCTATAATCACATGTGAATAATCAAATTTATAAATTATAAGTTTAAAATCACATAAAAATAATTTATTTGATAATTTAATAAACCTTCAGAATTTTTTTAGTTATAATCACATGTGATTAAACATTAAATTAGTAATCACAAGTGAATAAAGTGTAAATAAATACGAATTTAAAATAATTTTTTATAATTATACATGCATGTAAATAAATATAAAGGTGAAATCACATGTGAATTATCAGTTATTATTACATACTTCATTTGAAAAACATATGTGATTAAATCTCAAATCAATAATCACATGTGATTTTGGCCGTAAACGAATGCAATTCTTAAAATCTTATTTATAGATATTTATGTGAATGAATATTAAGTCATAATCATGTGTGAGTTAACATCCACCATTGATAAATAATTGTACCAATATTATATTTTTATCATAAATCACATGTGATTATACATAAAATCACATGTGATTATACAAATCGCATTTTTTAAGACCCGACAAAAATGAAGAAAAAAAAAGTTTGTTGAAACTATAGCTTGTCGGATCTCTAATCGAAGAGAAAAAAACGCTGATTTCGAATATGTAATTTTTATAATTTTTAGTCACGCCATTTGTGAGATATTTAATTTTAAAAATTCGAGTGGAAATTAGGTTTTACAGAAAATGGAGCATTCCCATTGGTTCTCTAATTCTACATTTTTTTAGCATTCTACATTGAACCCACCTCGTGATAGATGTTTACAAACCCAACGAAAAACGAAAAAAAAGTTGTCGAAAGTATATCTTGTGAGATCTCTAATCGAAGAGAATAAAACACTGATTTTTATGATGCAAATCTTATGATTTTTCGACTTACCGTTTGGAAGATATTTAATTTTTAAAAACGTGGGAAAAATGAGTTTTGTGACACATGACACGTAGTTATTGATTCCTGCATTCTCACGAAAAGTTGATGTACCCGTTTGAACCTCACTCATAAATCATAATATTATTTTTAGTTAACACGATTTTACATGAAGTAACTAGTTAGTATACATGAAAATATATTAACTATTAAGTAAATCTCACATTAAAAAGTCGAGTGACAAATATAGCAAGTAACAAATTTATCTCATAAAACTTAACAAATAATTTACAAAATATGACTTAATTAATGGATGATTATTCTCGCGATAGTAGCTTAGTGCTGGAAGACATGCAATATAAAAGTGAATATGAGAGTTTTAATCCATGTCCCCATATCTATTTAACTGTGAGTTACAAGATTTACCCCCTCATGTTGATTGTGGGATCGGTCGGTAGAGGCCGTCAAATGATCGGTTATCATTTAATTAGTGGATGGTTTAAAGTAAAAATTCCGATTATATATGTATTCTTAATTTTTCTGCTATTAAGAAAAGATCATAAAGAATTAAAATATTTCAATTTTAGATTCACTTTGAATGCATTATATATTTTTTAATGATGATGCAATTGTTTAATATAAAGTTGTAAGTACTTGATGTTTGATGTTGTTATTTGAAAATTCTGACTCAAAGCATGAATATTATCGTCTAAATCAAACATGCACCAACACATACTACAATGTCAAAAAAATCTAAAATACTTTTACATTTAAAACACTTTTAATTTTCTCACGTAAAAGTAATTACCCTTCCAATTAACATCTACAAGCTTATGTAATATCATCATAAAATACAAATTATCAATAATTGAATATCGGGCAAATGATCCAAAAAGGTAACCAACTTGTTAAAATTTGACAATAAATAGAATATGAGTTTTGTTGATGCTCAAAAAGCATTCGCATTTTAAAATCGTGCCATAAAAGAAATTAAGTTGTCAGAAAAGTTCAATTAAAGGTAAAATTATCGTTTCATTTTTAAAAAACGTGCCATAAAAGGATTTAATATTTTGAAATCGATAAAAGGATTAAACATTTTGAAAATCGTGTCAAAAAAGTATTAAACACTCCAAAAATAAAATTAGTATTTATATCGTATGTTTTTTAGGTAAAAAATGTCACTATTAATTGAATTTTTGAGATTTAAGTCCCACATCAGCTAAACCCGATCAAAAATTGAAAGAGAAAAAATGAAACAATAATTACACCTTTAATTGAATTTTTTGACAATGTAAATCCTTTTATGACACGATTTTCAAATGTAGGTCCTTTTTGTGCATTTGTAAAATTGATATTTCCTTTATTATCAAATTTTGACAAATTGATTGCATTTTCGAGTCGTTTGCCCATTGAATATCATACTTGAATTCTTTTATACACAACATACATAAACTTCTAATTTATTTGAACTAGCCTTTAAACTCGTGTTACATACGGACCGTTTAAACGGTAAATACAACATTAATAAACTATACTATTTGAAAAAAAAAAACTATTAATATCATGTATTCTTAATTATGTTTATCTATCATGACAATCAAGTAGTTTTTGACGTGAAACCTGTCACTTACGTGAAATTTTATTTTATAATTATGTGTTATATTTTAAGATATAAAATCATAGTTATATAGTTAACCTTTAAAATTTATGTTTCTTGATCTCGATATATGAAGAGAAGAATAAAAAATATCGCCATCATCTCAAATCTGAAGTAATTATAAACGAAAATTTGTAAGTGAATGTAATTCTCGAAAGCTAGTGAAATACCAAATTTTCTAGACTAATCAGTTTTAAAATTTATAACTGTATAGTTCACATAAACAAATAAAATTTTTACTATTTGTATTGTTAAAGAAAAATTTATATAAAATTTAGTGCTACATTAAATTTATTAGAAGCAGTTATACTAAAAAGTAATATATTATTATTAAATTACAAATAATTTATAAATTGTCTAAATTTTACCTATAACATTTTTCT
The DNA here is from genome assembly GCA_963930675.1 of Gnaphalium uliginosum. Lineage (NCBI taxonomy): Eukaryota > Viridiplantae > Streptophyta > Magnoliopsida > Asterales > Asteraceae > Gnaphalium > Gnaphalium uliginosum. The sequence continues at coordinate 19,704,815 of OZ005681.1, forward strand.
TTACTAAAACATCCGCCCGACGAATTTTGACTTAATATCTTTTATCAGACATCGACATCGACATCTCATAAACATCCTCTGCCGTCGGATACACCCACCAACGTGGACCTCTTACCACGTGTCCATCCAGTCATCCGTCAGATTCAACATCCCCTATTTTCAAGGGCTTTGTTCTTATCCTCAAAGTTATATTTCTGGTTTTCATTCAGTCTTCATCACATCGTTTATTTTCTCTCCAATTTGTTTCTCAGGTACGTGTAAATCTTCTATTTAATTTATTTTTCATGAATTACTTATTATAATAATAATAATAATAATAATTTCAGCGCGTAGTTTTCGTACACATGATCTGATGCTATTTTAGATTATGCGCTCCGTTGTTATACGAATTTGTTTGATTTTATGTAGATCTAGTATTACTGTTAGCTAAACTGTGATTAGGTTTAATATTATGGTGTCTAGACTGCAAATTGCTTCAGATCTAGCGCTAATACATAGTTATTATGTTTGTTGAGAGAACTATGGAAGTTAATTTTGAAATTTGTATTTGTTTATAGTAGCTATATGCCTATATGATAGTTATAGCAGAGTTATGTTGTTTAAGGACATTTGTATATGTCAATTGAAATTGTAACGTATACTCCGTATTAGATTAACAAATTTTGTATTATACGAGTGTATTCTATATAATAGTAGTATTAAATATTAGTGACAATTCCATTTGTATCATTATATGTAAAATAAAATGTTAGATGTTAAGTGTTACAGTTCATTGCACACTTCATCATAGAATGTGGACAATTCGTAACAACGACCAATAGAAAATTGAAAAAAATCCCTTGTTAGAATAGATTAGAAATATCATGTTCATTGACAAGACAACTGACAGATCGGTTATTTATGTAATGAGTCTTAGTAGAGCTGTGTTTCGGCCTTCGGCTTCTGGAGATAGTTTCTGAAAAAAATTTCCTTTCCGTTTCCCATTTTGCAGTACACTTACTTAAGCCAATCGAAATCCTGAAGTTATTGTATTATTATCATCGACTGTCATGAAGTACTTGGAATACACCCCATTTGAGCGGTATTTTGGCATTACTGTTCTCTTATAAGAACAAGTTTTCAAAATTTTCTTATCTTTTGATCCGTCATTGCACGATAGTATCAGTTTGAGGTTGTTGTTTACTTTTATCACAGGATAAATGCTTTTCTAGAACACCTCAATCTTGGAGAACGTACCATTAATGGATGCATTGAAGCTTACTCTTGTGAGTAAAACTTTGTATTCTGGTATAATTGTTAAAGGCCTTATGTAAGGACATAAAATAATATCTTTTTTTTTAATTATTATATATACTTTATTAGGCAAGCATACAGGAATGGATAAGAGGCTGTCTCTCAGTTTGGAAAATGAGGTTCAATTTCTAGATTTTATTTTTACATACTTTCTTTGTTCAAGTTAAATAATAGATTCAGAAAACTCATTGATTTACTCATTTACCTGTATCTGTTGTATTCTGTGCGATTAACTCCTTGACATCTTAGCTCATGTTATAATCTCTTTGTTTAACACCGTTTGGAATAATTAAGATGATCTGGAATTGGGGCTATTTTGTATTGTTAGTTGCTATAGTCGATAAAAAACTTTGTTCGGATGGTCTGATTTGTTGGTATTGTGTTTTCATTCAGATTCTTGATCATCTTGGGAATTCTCCTGATGCTGACTCCGCCTCACCTGTTGAATATCTTTCTAGTAGATCCAGGTGATGATACAACCTAGCATTGGTTTGAGAGTGTGTCTAGTTAGATCGAGTCTAATTTAGTTTTCTTATATGTGTATTACAGCCGAAAGATGTTGATCTATCTGATTCTCACATTATCTCATATGTACCCTGACTATGACTTCAGGTAAGTTTTGTTAATATTAAGTATACATAACATGTAAAGAGGATTATGGGTAATGACATTGTCAGCTTCTTGGGCGACATGGCAACCCACTACATAATCCTTCTTTAATGACATTGGGAGTGTTGTCAATTGGTTTGACAGACAGTTTTGAACTGTTGCTCCGACTGGAGCTGAGAGTTCAATTCTCTCCATTTCCCAAAAACATGTTGTTGCTTGGTTCCTGTATTAAAGTTGTACTATCTGCAACTTTTCCGGTAATAAGTCAGCATTTTATTATGTCAAACTATTGAGGTTGTATTATCTGCAACTTTGCCAAGAATAAGTCAACATGTCGAACATATTGTCTGTCATTGGTGCTATTTGGTGGTCCATAATACAGTCATCATGTTGTTGTCTAACAGTGCAGTGAAAGCTCACCAATTTTTCACGGAAGAAACCTGGGAAGGTTTTAGGCAAATATTTGACAGCTACATGTCTGATGCATCTAAGGTATTATTGTCAGTATACTGAATACTCTCCTCTGAACATGAAGTGTGGACATTATAGATGCTCTGCAATTTATTGAGTGCTAAAATTTAACTCATGCACACATGTGCATACCCGTTTATATATGTCCAATGTCGTAAATCCATTACTTCTGCAAGATACATTGTCTGATTACTTATGCTCTATATATTGTGCACCTTCTCTACGATGGCTTTGGTAATCTTTGGAGTGTTTGTTTAGTTTCCCCTGTAACTTGCTGTTTCAGGAGTGGATGGAGACAAATGAAGATGGTTCCCTGCTGGAAATGTTATACAAAGCCCTAGACGAGGTACTGTATTATTATAGAGAAACTAAACTGCACCCATGGTTTCACAAGCCTCATGTTGATCTGATTGCAATTTCAGGTTATCAACTTAGCTGAATGTGAAGTTTATAGTTATGACCCGAATTCCGATGCTGATCCATTCATAGAAAAGGGATCTCTGTAAGAGAGTTGTATTCTTTTCAACCAGTGTGTAGCTTCTGCTGCGTTGATATCTGACTTTTGTATTCTCCTAGGTGGTCATATAATTTCTTCTTCTACAATAGGAAACTCAAGCGTGTTGTGAGCATCCGTTTCAGCTGTTTAAGGTGATTTGTGAACCCACGTCTATATTATATTCTAGAGGTGACAATATGGGTTGGCTCTGATTCGATAATGGGTCAAAAGACGTTCCGGTTGGAACCTGTATGTCTTTAGTATGGATCAAACAGGTCTGGTAGGGTTGAGTTACCCACAAATAACTATCTTGTCCAGTTATTAATTTTTTTTATTATGTGTAGAATATGACCACTAGAGATTTCATTTTACAATACGAGTGAATTTTCAAATAAAGCTATCTAAGTGGTTGGTATGTGTAGAATATGACCACTACAGATCATATTACAATAAGAGTGAATAAGTGGTTGGTATGATTGAAAGTACATTTTGGCGGCTTTCAACCCATTTGACTCGTTTGACCCGCTTCCCTTCTAGCTGTTTTGTTTAGTTGACTCATTCGGCACATTACAGAATCTAATATAAAACCCAGTCGGCCCATTCACCGGTAAATGGGTTATAAGATGACCACCTCAAAACATATTGTAGATAACTTTGGGCTCTGGTATGTGTATGACTTCAAAACTCGTTTGATGAAATGTTATTTGTTGCAGCAATTTGGTGACTGATGGCTTTACTATGGAAGGATACTACGAGGCAGATGGTGAAATATTTGACGATATGGACATGTGATGTGGAAAACGATGTACATACCATGTTAATATTCGTCTAGGATCTAAATATTGGTAGTGTACAAAAGGGTAGGCCTGACTATAAATGTATGTAGGTAATCACCTAGTATTAAGATAAAAGATTTATCATGTCAATACCACTGGTTGCGTACTAGTAGGTTTTAAAGAAAGTCTGTATATAGGAATGCATGATCTTGTTGCTTCCTAACTTTAGCTGCTTGTGTATGGCTTAACTTGCTCCAGGCTTATGAGCGATTTCAGACTTCTTCAAAAAGCTTGAGTTTGTTTAATTTCGTTTAAAAACTATTGTCAACGATCATTTTGAATTGCGTTTGCTGCGTTTCTCCTGGTAACCGTCCAAGAATTATGCATCTATAATCGCTCTTCATCTCCAGTAATTAATTTCTGGTGTAGTCACTTATCATGCATCAACTATGTCAACCATCCTGAAGTAGATTAAATTTTCCAAAAGTTACATGTTTTCTTTGCCTTTTTACTAGTTATGATATTTGACTGTCGGATAAAATTATTTACCAAAGTAATTTTGTCATTTGTTTGGAATCTCTATCCTTATATAATCATTGCCTTTTCTTTTTTCTTCTTCTCAAGTACGGAGTATGTATTTGTACATGTAATTTATTTTCATAACTAATTATTACTCCGTATATGTTTGAACCAAAATATATATATATATATATACTCACGATGACAGCCTTCAATAAGGCGATAGGACGTTCATAAGCATTTGTACGTAAACAATATAATTCTCTGAATCGGTTAATGTACAAATTATATACGTACGTCTTGACGTTTTAATGACAGCTCTTAAAAGATTTTAAGAAAGATGTCGTTAACGAAACCATAAAGATAATATTAAAAGAAGGAAGAATGTTATCCTTGTTTGTCTTGGCCCAAAAATCGGTTTTTTATGCATAAAAGCTCCATTTAAAACAACCATATATGTAGAGTTGTAGACCACAATCGGATTGCGACACTTGGACATTATTGTTAATTGCGTGCCGCAATAAGAAGGTTAACCTATCAGATTAATCCATCATAATGATGCGACTTTTATAGTCTTGCATTTTACCTATAAACTATATTTTCTCAATACACCTAAGTTGATATAATAATATATATTCACTTTTATGAGATCTTGGTTGAATATTCTGTGTTTATGTGGACAAACATTACTTTTAATCTTACATCCAACGTGCAAAGTTTTATTCGTTTACATGAGTTGACACAATTGAGTGTTAGAATCCGACTCAATTATTTAAAATAGTGTCTCACAATTGAGAGATAAGAGATCTCTCGTGTGTACGTGAATCTCCTTTCGGTCATGTATCTGAGCCTTCAGAGTTTCAAAATAATATCGAGCACTACTTCATTATTGTAATCTCAAGGTATACTTGAGAGAGAGAAAGAGGGAGTGAGAGTATTCAAGTTTACTTTTGTAACATCGTTCGTACATGGTAAAATTCAAGAAACCTAATGGTTTAATGGCCTTTTCTCTTCTTGTCTTTGAGAAGTTTGTAATCTCGACACCTATTGTAAAAATCCATTTGAGATTGGTCATCTATGAGTCAGAATAGCATATGAGTTTAGGGAAGATTTGGTCAAAAGATTGTCGGACACCCAACCAACTAAAAAGAGTTTGAGCTTGTTCGAATTGCGGCCTTAAAAAGATTTTTTTTATGAGTTTCTTTTGTGTAAAAAGTAAAAAGTAAAAAGTGATAATAAGTCCCTTTGCTTTCTGCCTAATCAACTTAACCTGACCATTACAACACTATTTAGACTTTTGTGACACATACAACAATAGTAATAATTTAGTAATGTAGCAACCTATGAGATTAATCCGTCTTAATCATGTTACATGTGTATCTTAGCAGTGGCAGAATATTTATTTATTTATTAAAAACACAATACCTTAATTACAATTTCATTGTCAATTTTGAATAAACTTTACATTATTTTCTTTGGATTATTCACATATTTAAACAAGAATATAATTGCAAATTTGTATAAAGAAATCATATTATGACAAATTATCCTTCTATTTTGGTACTCAGAAATTGAAGGGAATGAATCAATGATTGAATTTTAATCCTAATAAACGTGGACACATTGTCAAAAATTGACTAAACTTCAAAATTTATAATTTTAAAAAAGTAAATTGTCATTTTCTAACGTTTGGTAATTATTATTTGTAAGCATTATCTTTTTCTTTTAGTTTAAGGTTCTTTGATGTAATATAGTTTGGTTGTGTATTGTAAAGACTTTGTATCATTGTGGGTTTTTAATGGTATTTGTCTATTGTTTCTAAAATCTTTTGTAAGCATTATTTACTACACATAAAAATTTGACCACTAACTATCGTGACAACTAAGACTGAAAGACTGAACTGTCAGCTCAGCGTCATATCAACACTTCTTCAGAAATACTGAACTAGGACTAAACATTGGCTACAGTGACAGAAGAACTGAACTTTTTGACCGCACATTTACCAATAATACAATTTATTATATACCCAAAACAAAAAGTAAAAAAAAAAATTATAAGCGGGCCCACACTCACCGTTATTTCTCCATCCCGTCAAGAACGCAAACCATCAGGACGGGCCCAAGAATGACGGCATGCCTATTGCGTCATTCTTCGGAATGGTTGAAGACGGAACACACATAAAGCATAGAGACCGGTCTAATTACTCTCTCCGTTCTACTTTTATTGTCCCATAACAATTTTGTTTTGATTTAAGAATTAGACTAATGTCAGTTTTATCCTTATATTTAAACCAACTTTGACTGAAAATTGTTTAGAAATAAATCATTGATAGTAGTAAATAAAGATAAACTAGAAAGTTTGATGATTTTTAATATTTATTTTATGTAAATAGACAATTTTTTTAGATAAATTAAAATAGTAAGATGAACAATAAAAATGAAACGAATGAGTAATAACATACCATCGTCATGTTCCATAAATAAATATTCTTAAAAAAAGTTAGATGTGATATAAATAAATAATAAATAAATTAAAACAATTTCTATAAAATATTAAGTTTAATACAAGTAAGAATTAAATCATTAATATAGCTATAACTGGAACCGGAAAATCCAAATAATACGCTACATAATCGATAAACATTTACACATCAAATTTAACAAATTTAAAGTAATATAATATTTCGCTACTTTGTGTGCACCATGCTAATCGAGTTATTCTATATCTTATACAGTTATTAGCATATATAGTTGGCATTTTTATCACTCATAACTCGAATAATCTCTACACAGTTAGAAATCTGACATAAATACATTATGAAATATAGTTTAATCTCATATTTGTTGAAGTGACGTCATCGATATTATCCGTATACGTGTGATTGATCTCCATCAAGTTCTTCTCCATCTAATTTTGGATCGATCTAGTTAAGCTCTTTCAACGAATATCTATAACGCTATTACTTAGCGATAAGTTATAACAGCATCCTGATTAGGGGTGTTCAAAAATATTCGTATTCGAATCCGTTACTCCAATATCCGAGATATCCAAGATTTCGGATACCCTAATTTTGAATATCCGAATTTTCAGATTCATGTATCATTTTTCATAAACTTCGGATAATTCGGATATCCGAAAACACAATTTTTTTTTAATATTATAAAAAGTAAATAAGATAAATAGATTATAGTTATCGAATATCAGTTAATAATGATATTGGTTTAATATTATCTATTTTCAACAAATAAACTCAATAACCTAAGATTTGATTATCTAATGTGACAATTTAAATTATTTGAAAAATAATTTTTATAACTTTAAGATATTCAAATTTTTGAATATCCGAATTTTAACACCCCTAATCCTAATCCTAATATCAGTATCTACTATAGTGTCAACTTTATGATAGCATTCAAAAATTTTAAATTTAACAAACTTACCAGAAAGACCAAAGTACATATTAAATAGTGTAAAAAAGCTAAATACCTATTTGTGCAATGAAACCTTTTATTTATTTATTTTTTCATAAAGTGGATTTGATTAATTAAAAGAATTCATTTACATGGAAAAAAGATCATTTCAATTAAGTAATAATTCTTTATTCTATTGTTTAAAGTAAAATATTATAGGTTGGTATATTTTAGTTATTTGTTGTAAAATTATATATTTGTGAAAATGCATAGATATTCATCTTATATAAAAATTTTAAACACCTTATTAATACATGTTTTAATTTTTAGATACTTAATTCGATGTAAAATAGAAACATAAATACAATATCGGTAGGTTTTATTAAGATTATAAGTGTCATTATTATTTTATCTGTAAATTAAAAATATGTTGTTATTAAGTGATATATTTGATAGTATGAATTTTATAACTTTTTAACATGTCGTATAATCATATAAGTAATTACAATTAATATTTTAATAGCTAAATGAAGTATTTTATTTTTCAAGAGCTATTTTTTTAATATATTTTTGTTTAATATAAATATTTATAAGTGGTACAAAGTGGAGTTAGAAATGGCAATTAGGCTCTAATATTTAAAAACTAACTATTACCCTAAATATGATAGTAACCTTTTTTGGTTGTCATAAAATTCACATAGAGAAAAAACATATTATTTACAAAAGATAAACATATTAAAATATGAATTTTAAGTTGAACCAAAATTTACTATTGAAGAAATTGTTAAATTGTTATGTGAAATGTGCATGTCTTTTTTATGTTTTTATTAAGGTAAACTATGATTCATAATTTATTGTATATTGTAACCTTAAAAAGATTAACTTCCAATCAAATTATATAATAACATAAAAGATTACATTGGTATTTGTTTTGTAAGAAGAAAAATATAATGAGTCATCTATTATGAATCTATTTATTTTGTTTATAATTTTCAGATATCATCAAAATAATATGACATTAATAGTTTGCATGTTACACTTGTCTATTATTATTTAATGTTGATTAGAGATTTTACTTAAGATTTAAAAATTTTTATTTAATAGTTAGCGTCTTAAGATAGATCCTAAAAAAAATACCAACTAATGATTAAATTATACGACCTCAATATTTACACAAATTATACAAACTTCTAGATTTTATTTCATATTAAAGTCTATTTTTTTAGAAAATTACCATCACAACGCACATGTTAAAAATACTCGTTACACAACGATATGGATTACTCTAATCGAACAGTTTCACAATTTAAAATAGACCAATTGTTGTTTAATTAACTCAAGTAAAGTAGAACTATGACTCGGGTAAAAACTACTTTTCCCCTAAAGAATTACACATCATACAAACAAAGTTTGATCTTTAAAGATAAAAGAGATAAAAAGTGAAAAAGTCAAGTGGAAGAGTAGGAAAGTGTTGAAATTTCATTGGCACACTTGGTCAATATGTGACACATCATATTTCATTAAAAGTAAAATGAAAATCACAGGTGGCATTATATGGTATCATGTGATTGTGAATGTTAATGTTAATTAGGTGGGTAACTACAATTTTGACTAATCACTGTTTACTACACACTTGCTACCTCTATAAGTAAGCTCATTAATTTGCTAAGGGATAAACAACTTAATTAAGGTACTAATTATGATGGGTTCAGCCTCACTTGACTCTCTTTCTAAACATTCTTGGTTTACAAATTATTCCCTTCCCAAGCCAAAAACAACAAGGTTTCTTCAAGTAAGATCCCAAAGCTTTAAAGATGAAGGTACACTAATAAAATTTATTTAAAAACTAGATCTTCAATTTGTTTAAATTTTTTATTTAAATCATCTTCTTATTTCAACCATGTATATGTGAACCCATTTGTGTATATCAAGTACGATAGGTAATCGATGAACTATTAAAGAAGTAATTATTGTGTACCAAGAGTGTCTTAGATTCTCCGGCAATCATTGACGAATTAGCTAGCCAACACATAAAGTTTTGGATCCAAAATTCAAAGCCAAGTGCTAGTTTTTTATGCCAAGTGTAACGAATATTGGCAACAAGTTCTTGTAGTAACACTCCGTACCTACATACTGTTTTGAAAATTTGGTGTGTTTTTGTCATTTAAAAATCCATAGTTACCCATTAACAAGTATTGGAATGTATTGATTTTAATTCATAGCTTTTTCTTCATCTTCATTAATGTAGGAAAATCATCCAACATGGTGGATGCAAACCTTGATGTGTTGAGAGCAAGAATGCAAGAAGTGATGAAGCATGAGAAATTGGAATATACAACACCCAAAACAATGAAAAATAGTGGATGGAAGTATAGCTCAATAACAGCTGACTATGACATGCAAAACAAGAATGGTTATGCATCCATGATGACCGGAACGATTGAGCTTTTGGGTTTAATTGGCAGTTCACTTGGCTTCGTCTTTCTTTTTGGCTCACTTTTAATACTTCTGGTTTCTCTTCTTGTTCATATGTGCACATGAGACTTGAGTAGATGGTGGTTTCGTTGATAAACTTAACTCTTCATAGGCGAATGAACTTGATACAAAAAGTCGGTCAAAGTTCCCTATCAATCGTAGAATTCTTCTATGTATGATACACAAGCAGTATCTATAGAGAGGGAGGTCTCGAGTTAAAAAGCTTGTTAATACAATTAATATTCCTTTGCGAGGATCATATTAATAACATTTACAAAAAACTTTACCCGATTCAAGTTTCTACGACTATGATCTCAGACCACGTGAATTTCAGTGGTTCAAAGTAGAATTTCACGTTTACCAAAAACGAATGACAAAGTAGAATTGTGGTTGATTGGTTTGATAACCAAGTTTGAATCTATCAGCCCATCTACAAAAGTAATTGATCCATGACTAAGATTCATGGGACAAATGAGTATTTTGTTAGGAATTAGTTAATGTTATTATTTGTTTGGCAAATAAAATCCCAGATTTTGTGGGACTAATTAGACTTGGAATTAGTCTTCTTTTCTGTTGGGATATTAGCTTATATTTTGCTCATTAGTTGCTTTTGTAAGGCTATATATAGCCCAATTTGTTTGCAATTAAAGATCATCGTTTTCCTTCCAAAGTTATCTTTTATTTCATTGTTTTTGCAACATTTGGTATCAGAGCCTTCTGAGGCTATTTAGGCACCGCAGTGTTCTTAGAAAACAGCAAAAAAATCTATGTCAACGGATGGTATTTTAGGCACCGTAGTGTTCATAGAAAACAGCAAGAAAATCTATGTCAACGGATGGTACTTTTGTTCAACCATCGGTTCCAAAATTCGATGGTCACTATGATCATTGGGCGATGCGTATGAGAATTTTCTTCGATCGAAAGAGTATTGGTCTGTGGTAGAAAGAGCGATTCCTACTGTAGCAAATATTGGAGGTCTTCCCCAAGCACAACGAAAAAGTTACGAAGAGAAGAAGCTGTTGGACTTGAAAGCTAAGAACTATCTATTTCAAGCATTAGATCGTTCTATTCTGGAGACAATCATCAACAAGGACAAAGCAGCGAACATCTGGAATTCTATGAAGCAAAAATATCAAGTTACAACGCGTGTCAAGCGTACTCATTTGCAAGCATTACGAAAGGAGTTCGAAGTTCTCTACATGAAGGAAAGTGAATCTGTGAATGAGTACATCGCTCGAAGTCTTGTAATTGCTAACAAGATGAAGGCTAATGGTGAAACTATGGGTGATGTTGCCGTTGTGGAGAAGATCTTGAGGTCAATGACTCCCAAGTTTAATTATGTCTTGTGTTCCATTGAGGAATCAAATGATACGAGCAAGTTATCAATCGACGAGTTGCAAAGCAGTTTACTTGTTCACGAACGTATGAGTCACACTTTTGAAGAGGAACATGCTTTGAAGGTAACTTCTGGAAATCAATTCATGGGACGAGGATGGGGACGTGCTAGCTATAGAGGCAGAGGTCGCGGAAGAGGCCGTCAAAGTTTTGATAAAGAATGGTTGAATGCTATAATTGTCACAAGTATGGACATTTTCAATGGGAATGCCCAACTAGTCAGACGCAAGAAGCCAATTATGGAGAAAGTCAGGAAAAAGAACATATGATTCTGATGTCGTACGTTGAAGAAAATGAGACTCATGAGACAGATAAGTGGTTTCTTGACTCTGGTTGTAGCAATCATATGTGTGGAAAGAGAGAATATTTTACAGATTTTGATGTATGCTTCAAAGATTCAGTGAAGGTCGGGAACAACGCGCACATGGTGATCAACGGGAAGGGTAATGTTACGCTCGAGATCAATGGGATCATTAGCATCTTCACGTGAGTGTTTTACGTGCCAGAATTGAAGAACAATTTGCCAAGTCTTGTGCAGCTGTTGGAAAAAGGCTTAAATGTGGTGTTTCAGCGTAAGCAATGTAAAATATATCATCCCGAACAGGGTTTGATTGTAAAAACCAATATGACCTCCAACCGAATGTTCATTCTACATGCTACATCTCTACCCGTAGCATCAACTTGTTTTAACACTGTTACAGAATCAGCTGCACAACTATGGCATTGTCAGTACGGGCACTTAAGTTTTAAAGGCTTGCAAACATTGAAAAACAAACAAATGGTGGATGGCTTGCCGTTGTTGAAGTCTCCCTCAAAGCTTTGTAAGGACTGCCTTGTTGGTAAGCAACACAGAGATCCATTTTCAAAGAAAAGTCCTTGGAGAGCTTCACAAGTGTTGCAGCTCGTTCATGCGGATATTTGTGGGCTGATTAGTCCAGCTTCCAACAATAATAAAAGATATTTGATTACATTTACAGATGATTATAGTCGGAAAACATGGGCTTATTTTTTGATAGGAAAATCATAGGCTTTCGTTACTTTTAAGAGTTTTAAGACTCTTGTCGAGAAAGCATCAGGTTTGCCCATTAAATGTTTACCTACAGATCGTGGTGGAGAGTTTAATTCTCAAGAATTCAACAATTTTTGTGATGAACATGGAATACAGAGACAACTGACAGCTGCTTACTCGCCGCAACAAAACGGAATCGCTGAACGAATGAATCGAACAATCATGAATCTGGTTCATAGCATGTCGTCTGAAAAGGAAGTCCCAAAGACTTTCTAGCCAGAAGCTGTAAATTGGGTTGTGCATGTCTTGAATCGCATCCCTACATTAGCTGTGAAAGACAAAACACCCGAAGAAGCATGGGGTGGAATCAAGCCATCTGTTCATTACTTCAGAATTTTTGGTTGTGTCTCTTACGTCCATGTTCCTGATCACACAAGAACTTAACATTGATAGCAAGAGCTTGAAGTGTGTTTTACTTGGGAGTTAGTGAGGAGTCGAAAGCATATAGGCTCTATGATCCAGTCTCACGAAAAATTAAAGTGAGTCGGGATGTTATATTTGAAGAAAATGAGAACTATAAGTGGGATAAACGGTACGAAGGAGAGATATTATGTGATCTAGAATGTGAAGACAATGAAAAAGATACGCGTGAAGAATCACAGGAAGCTGAAAATTTTGATGTTTCCATCGAACAAACTACTAATGTTGAAGCAACATCTCCTTTTCCCATAGATGAAGGGAGAGTAGAAGGCCACCTGTGTGGATGAAAGATTATGTAAGTGGGGAAGAAGTTGATTTGTCTGATGAAGATGCAGCTTATTACTCTATGAATCTAGCTGTTTCCGATCCTCTACACTTTGAAGAGGCTGTTAAAAGTGACAAATGGAGGAAAGCGATGGATGCGGAAATGGAAGTAATCTAAAGGAATGGAACGTGGGAGCTTACTGATTTACCCCAAGGAGCCAAAGCAGTTGGGGTAAAGTGGATCTACAAAACCAAACATAATGAAAAAGGTGAAGTTGACAAGTTTAAGCACGACTGGTGGCGAAGGGATACACTCAAAAGTATGGTATAGATTATACAGAAGTGTTTTGCATTTGCAGCTCAAAGAGGGTGGTCAATTCATCAATTAGATGTGAAGTCGGCATTTTTAAAAGGACATCTAGATGAAGAAGTTTTCGTAGAACAACCTGCTGGTTATATTCATAAAGGAATGGAGCAGAAAGTGTACAAGTTAAAAAAGGCGCTTTACGGGCTTAAACAAGCACCATGTGCATGGTACAACCGTATAGAAACGTACTTGCTAAAGGAGGATTTTCAGAAATGTGATTACGAGCATACTCTCTTCGTCAATACAAGCACACATGGCGACATGTTAATTGTAAGTTTGTATGTTGATGATCTTCTTTATACTGGAAATAATGAGTCTATGTTCGTAGAGTTTAAAAACTCTGTGGAACGTGAGTTTGATATGACAGATCTTGGCACAATGAAGTTTTTCTTGGGTCTCGAAGTCATGCAAAGTTCCAGTGGTATTTTTGTTAGTCAAAAGAAGTATTTTGAAGAAGTATTACAACGATTTGGAATGGACCACAACAATTCAGTTCAAACACCGATTGAACCTGGTCTAAAGCTCTCTAAAGATGACGAAGGCACTAAAGTTGATAAGACTCACTTTAAACAGATCGTGGGAAGTCTTATGTACATCACGTCACTCGCTCTTAAACAGATCGTGGGAAGTCTTACGTACATCACGTCAACTCGTTCGGAAATAATGTTTGTTGTAAGTCTTCTTTCCAGGTACATGGATAATCCAACTGAGCTTCATCTTCAACTTGCAAAACGAGTGCTACGGTACTTAAAAGGAACTTCTGGCTATGGAATTTACTATAAGAAGGGAGGATCTGATGAACTTATTGCTTACCCCGATAGTGATTATTGCACGAGATGTCGATGATCGAAAAAGCACATCGGGGTATGTTTTTCTATTGAGTTCGGGAGCTGTTTCATGGTCGTCTAAGAAGCAACCAATTGTAAGTTTGTCTACCACCGAAGCTGAATTCATTGCTGCAGCATCATGTCAAGCCATATAGTTGAAAAGAGCTCTAAGGTTTTTGGATGAGACTACTCCTGATGAAACAATTACTATTCATTGTGATAGTAGTTCTGCGATTAAGCTCTCGAAAAATCCCATAATGTGTGGTCGAAGCAAGCATATAAATGTTTGTTTTCACTTTCTTCGAGAACTTACTGGTGACGGTACAATAGATATGGTTCACTGCAGCACTCTCGAACAACTTGCTGATGTGATGACAAAACCACTCAAGGTGAATGATTTCTTGAAGCTACGAAGTCTGCTCGGAATTTGTGCTGAAGATGATATAAACTAAGTGTTTAGACATTTAGTTTAAGGAAGGAAATGTTAGGAATTAGTCAATAACGTTATTATTTGTTTGGCCAATAAAATCCCAGATTTTGTGGAACTAATTAGACTTTTAATTAGTCTTCTTTTATGTTGGGATATTAGCTTATTTCTTGCTCATTAGTTGCTTTTGTAAGGCTACATATATATATAGCCCAGTTTGTTTTCAATTCCATTGTTTTTGCAACATATTTTTGGCCAGTCAAATGAGTTCTTTTGTTAACCACGGGTGTGACTTTTAATATTTCATGAAATTTGGCAAGATGTCGACGTCATTAGTACTTGAATTAGCCTGGTGAGCAAGTACATTCATGTACGCATTTTACGAAACTATGAAATTGTGACTCGTAGTTCAACGAGTTTGGGGATAAAAGACTCCATGTTAGATAGCAAGTAGGTTTTCCAAACCATTATACATGAACATTGGCATCATTGTATATGGTTAATTTGTCCATGTCTAGAGACCAAAACCTGATTTATCTGACAGTACATGTAGTGAACAGTTCTACGTATTTTGACAATTACAGTCGATGCAAACAACCAAGTAAGATGATCATAGAAGGGTCACTAATCATGCGAATTAACAAATGCAAACATCAAGAAATGCAAGTAAGCTTCAATATTATCATTGCTTGATTAAACAAGAGTTCCTATATACCGAAGTGTATGTGTATAGTTAACAATATCAAAACTCAATATCTATCAAGCATTTCTTATTTAACTTTTCAGCATAGTTAGGATTCGGTTTTAGCCCCTTGTAGCTGCCTCTTCACCAAGGCAGTGTAAATACCATCCCTGCTTAGGAGCTCATCATGAGTCCCCTGTTCAACAATCTTCCCATCTGATACAACTGCTACTGTATCTGCACTTTGTACTGTTGAAAGCCTATGTGCTATCACTAACACTGTTCTTCCCTTCATTAAAGATTCCATAGCATCCTACACAAAACATGATTAAATTGGTCAGTTATGTCGATACAAAAGTATTTATTTTATTGTAGAAGGGCAACCCTACACCTATCTAAAACATTACACGTTCAACCACACATATTATATACACATTGCCTCCCATGAGGCTGGAACCCATAACCTCTAGGTTGAACAGTTGCTCAGTCCTCACATACTGTTAGGCCAAAGGCCCTTTTAGGACATGCTCCTTTGGCCCATTTACTTACTAATGGGTTGACTTGCGTCATCTTTTTACTCTAACGACTTAAAAAAATGGAAAGTTCAAAAGAAAATGAGTCAAACAGGTAAACATTTGTCCAAGGTGCATCTCTATCACCATAAAAGCTCCCGAATACTCTTATTCAACAAACTATACCACTACTGAAATAATGTAATTTTTTTAAACGTAATTGCCACGCTAATTAATTATAAAAGTTAGCCAAAAGGTATTTTGGGTCTAACCAACCCGACCCGTACCGAAAATAATGCATTTTGACCCAAAACTAGAAAGAAGTAAATTATTATACCTGAACCAAGTACTCGCTTTCTGCATCCAGGGCGCTAGTGGCTTCATCTAAAAGAAGAATCTTTGGATCCATCAACAGTGCTCGGGCTATGGCTACCCTCTGTTTCTGACCTCCTGAAAGCCTCACTCCACGTTCTCCAACAAATGTTTTGTACTTTTCAGGGAACTTAGAAATAAACTCATGGGCGTTCGCCATTTTCTGTGCAGATTCACAATCAAAAGTACAAATAAGAACCTTATTTACTCTCATGAAGATTTGACTAATGCATAGTTAGTATTTTGAACTTACAGCTGCTTTTTCCACCTCTTCTTCGCTTGCTTTTCCATCGAGTCCATACGCAATGTTTTCTTCAATTGAACAATTGAAAAGTGTAGGTTCCTGGCTCACTATGCTGATCTATATTGTTTGAGACAAATTGGTTATGAGTCTTGAAAACAGAAGTCGGAAGACAAGAATCTCACACAGGGAATTTTAAATCGTTACCCTTTTGTGTAGATGTTCATGTGATATGTCTACTAAAGGAACCCCATTAATCAAAATTCTTCCTTTAATAGGATCATAAAATCTTTCAATCAGATTTGCTATGGTGGTCTGCGAGCAAACAAAGTAAGAACGATTAGCCATAGCTCACTAATAACATCTTAAGAAGTCAACATGTTTCCAAATCTTAAGGATATAAGAACGCTTCAGAGTAGAGATGGCAAGACGAGGGGATATGCACGTCCGGTAATGGCTCAGGTTGGATTGACCCGCAAACATATTATAATTTTTTGTAATTGTGATTACAAAAACTGTCTCAATACAACAATAAATTTTTAATAAACTGCATTATAAGCTTGTATGCATTTAAAATAGATTTTGAATGGCTTTCAGCCTGTTTGACCATCAACTAAACCGATTGGTTCCATTTTAGCTAATTCCTTTGATTTGACCCATTTGAAATAAAAAATTAAACTGAAACCGACTCATTAATAAGTAAATAGGTCAAAACTAACACCTTTACTAGAGAGTAAAGAATTCGGGAGTTGAGAATTAGTTAAAGTATTACCTTTCCACCACCACTAGGACCAACAAGTGCAACCTTTGAACCAGGTTGCAGCTTCAGATTTATACCCTGAAATTTTCAAAATAAATGTCTTTATTTACTAAGCAGGGTACATTGTATATATTGAATTCTCTAGGACTTTTTACAATATAGTTACCTCGAGCACATTATGACGCGGACGAGAAGGATATGCAAACCAAACATCATCCAACTCCACTTCAGCATCGTCATCGCTATAATGAAATACAGTAACAGACAAATTTTAGTTAACTACGGCTCTAATACAGTTGGTAGTTTGCTATTTAGAAAATATATAGTGGGTAAGAATGAGTGATTTTATACAAATCGATAAATATAAATGCAAAAACATCATAATTGACACCTATTGTTTAGAATTGTTCATTCTTCTGAAGTGCATTTTTAAAGTTTTACAAGATAGTAATTTATACATAACAATAAGCCAAGTATGATGGTCTGAAAAGCCAGTCAGGCAAATTATACATGAGTATAATGCGAATGAAATTATGAAACTAACCCCATAGGACACTTCTTTCCTGATACAGGCATCGAAGAAACACGATCCAGAAGCTGAAATACTCTCCTACTGGCTCCTGCAGCTTTCATTGCCACTGTGTAAATGCTAGACAGCCCAGACACAGAGGTTCCAACTGCAACCGAATTCCACAAAAAGGAAACTTATAAATATTTGATCTCGTTAATCTTTCAGAAACGAAAACAGGTCATTTGTTCATAGTTTAAATACCCGTGAGACTATAGAGAATGAAAGAAGTAAGAGATCCAGGGCTCATAGTGCCTGCTATTGTTAAATTAGCTCCATATATCACTACTATGATAACTGATAGTGTTGATGCTGCATTCAGACCTCCAAAGAAAAGACCTACCACTTTCTGCACCCAAAAAACAACACACATTAATAAGTGCTTTCTTCTTATTCTTCTTTTTTGGTTTCATCAGGTACTTAGGAGACAGAAAATTGGTTAAATACTCACAGCATACTGAAGTCCAAGTTTTAATGTCTCGTTAACTTTCTCAGAGTAGCGTGAAATCTCATAGTTCTCCTGAGCAAAAGATCTGACAGTGCGTACAGCACCAAAAGTTTCCTACAAGCCAAGAACACATTCATTAGACATACATAAATATATACATACATACATACATACACACATACACACGCATATTACCTCAGCAATCGAGGAAGCCACAGCTGCAGCGGCTTGAGTCTTGTGAGATACTTCACGAAGATAACGTCCAACTTGGCGTACAGTAATTGAAATGGCCGGAACAACAACCAAAGCAAGCACTAATAACAAGCAATTAAAACAAGTTAAAAAAATAAACATAATTGATATCAATTTCCTTCCGTAGATGGTGGTATTACATGTTAGCTTCCATGATGTAGCAAACATGAATCCGAGACCAATAAATGCTGTAGAAAGATTCCTGAGAATCTCAGAAACATTTGAAGTTGCAGCACTTTTGATAATTTGAGTATCCTCAGAAAGCCTGCTAAGGAGCTCCCCTGTTCGTGTAACATCGAAAAAGGCTATTTCCTGCAATTATATAATAAAATTTAGTCATGAAGAGGAAACATTACATTCTTTTTCTTTTTTCTATAGAAGAGATTTTTACTTGGTTAACGAGGTGTGTGAACAGGTTGATTCTCAACGCAGCAACAATTCTTTCACTTGCAGAAGAAAATAACCATGCTCGAAGTGCTGTGCAGACCGAACTGGAAACAGCAAATGAGTCAAAATTGTTTAGACAAAAAACTGACTTGGAAATGAACAGAACATACTATCAAAGTTTTACTTCTAGAAATATAGGGGTATTGAGGTTTAAAATGTTCATACCCAACTATGACAATCAGAAAGATTCCAAGTATGGTTCTATTGACTTCACTTACAGCTTCACTTTTCTGTTCAGGAGTTTGGAGATCCCTCGAAACGATATCAATTATCGTCCCACCAAACCTCGGCTACAATGCATACACCAAACTTATCATGCTAAATCGAATAATCACACATATGTCCATGAAAAAATATAGTTCATATGTGCATTTTCTAATTGAAGAGATCGGCAAAAAATCAGACATACAATCAGTATACTCGAAGTAGATGCAATCAACAAAGCGATAGTACCGATAATCAACCTTCCCGCCTCAGGTTTAGCCTGTTTAATCGATTTGCAGACCACTCAAAAACTTCACAAACACATACACAATTCTACATTTAAAACCAACAAAATCACAAAATAGCACTACTTACCAGAGCAAGAACTCTCACATAACTCACATTTGCAGCCTGTTTAATTTCCAACAAGTCAAAAAAACCTCAACTTGACTTTCAAATTAGGCATTTTATCAAACACTTTATGGGCGCAACCCAAAGCCAAGATAACAAACACTAAACTTACCGGTACAGCATCTCCAAGCTCAAGATCCCCTTGCTCACCATTTGCTAATGGATCATTTCTTCTTAAACCCTGTAAATAAACCCCTAATTACATACATATGATACATTATCTAATTATTTGATCTAATTTTTTAAAGAATATCAAGTTTTTAAAGACTTACATTTCTGTTAAGTAACGGTGTTCTTTCCCCTCTCATACCATGCATCCCACCACCATGGAATCTATCCATTACTGTAACAATTATTATAATCACTTACACGTTCGATTTATAAAGATGTATTCACTAATCAAACGCATCAATTCTTATCAATAGTTTTGATAAGATATTCCACTTATCAAAGTTGAATTTTTTCTTCTTTGGGTGGTTAAAATTTAACAGAGAGAGTAAATATATATACACTACGATATTATTTTATTATCTTTTCCAGCATATCTCCAGTTTATATATGATGATTATTATTGTTTGTGTCGTTATATGAATCATTGAGTTACATAGTCCACACATCGAATCTTGTTGTTTGTGACGATTGACGTCATTAGTTACGTTGAAGTTTATAAAAATCTTGTGAGAAAAGAAACGAATGTAAATAGCAAGTTTATGTAATTAATTTATGGGAAATCTTATATGCAACAAATTATACCTAATGTTATTTGATTTTATTATATTAGTATAATAACGGATAACAGATAAACGATGTGTAGTTTATATAGTTTAAGTACTAAAACTGTACTTGCCATGAATTCAAAGTCCATCAAACTCATTCTCATTTTGTATACTCACATAAGAGTAATGATATATATACTTGTATCTACTTAGATGAACATAAATATATGTTTAATTCATTTACTAATTGATACAGTTTATCTCTTCTAATTTGATTGATTGAATTTGACAAATGTCATTTTCACATTATTACGTCTACTTTAGATCCATCTAAATAAGTGTATCTATTATTTTTTTTCTCATATGATTATGCAAAATTTGCCTTTATCACTTTGACCAAAGGAACATACTCCCTCTGTCCTATAACAAGTGTACACGATCTGTTTTTAGAAAGTTTAAGACATTACATTGTCTGAAAGTGAAGATGACAATATTATTCTTGAGTTTTGCACAGTCATATATGTATTAGTTTTGCAAAAAAGAAATATGAAGAGTAAAATAGAAAGTTAATATATTACTTTTGAAACCGGACATATATTGTAACAAAACGGTAAACACTTAACTAGATTATATCAAAAGTTGAATAATAGATTATGAATAATTAATTATATATCGATTATGAATAATAGATTATGTTACAGTAATGGATAGATTATATATCGATTATGTTACAGTGTGGGAATATATTAAGCAATCTAATCATTAATTATATATCGATTATGAATAATAGATTTTGTTGTTTAAGTTGACAAAAATAATCCGATAGAAATAAAGGCCGATGAAAAGAAGAAAATAAACTCACATCTTTAATATTATTAGCATTTACGAATTTTATAATAATTAAGAGTTGTTAAAATCTCAAATAATAAAATATTAACTTTTTTTATCTTAAAGCTATATACTCAACTTATTCGAATCATGCATCCTAGAATTCATTGATACTTATGTCGTACTTTTTATTAAAATTAAAAAATTTGAGGGGTGTTATTTTAAAATTTTAGTGAAATTAAAGGACTCAATTGATCAATCGAGAATTTATTTAATTTAAGATATCATAAAAGTATTTTCTATATTATATTTAAGATTTGAGGGATGTTATTCTAAAATTTTAGTGAAATTAAAAGACTTAATTGATTAACTGAAAGTTTATTTAACTGATGAAATCGTTTTTTATATTATATTATATTTATAAAGATTGGTGCACTAAGTTTCAAGTTTCAACACAAGTTGAGCTTTTATACATGCAATAGGTTGTACAATTATTGTTTTTATTTTTATTTTTGTGAATTTAAATAATTTAAGTCTATAAATTTGAACGTTTTTACCATATCCATTTCCGAAAGGGTTCTCTCATAATCTCATTATTCTTACCGGTTACCACATTGCTACATATATGTCGGTTACTTAAATTTACTTAATTTGATAATATGTATAGGAAAATTAATCAAAAAACCCTTTTTAAAAAACTTTTATAAAAATTTGCCCTTTTTTAAAAAAAAAATTGCGTTTTTACCCCACCCGGACGCATAACCGAGACGCAAAATCTCGTTCCCGGACGCAAATCTTCGTAGCAAATTTCGTCTCGGTTTTTGCGTCCGGGTGACCTGGATTTCTCGGTCACCGGCTTGCAGTTCTCGGTCACGTGTCCGGGTACGAAGATTTGCATCCCGGAACGAGATTTTGCGTCCCGGTTATGCGTCCGGGTACGAGGATTTGCGTCCGGGTGTTTGCGTCTCGGTCACCGACTTGCATTTATCGGTCACCGACTTGGATTTCTCGGTCACCAACTTGCATTTCTCGGTCACCGACTTGGATTTCCGGTCACGCGTCTCGGTCACCGACTTGCATTTCTCGGTCACCGACTTGTATTTCCAGTCACGCGTCTCGGTCACCGACTTGCATTTCTCGGTCACCGACTTGTATTTCCGGTCACGGACTTGCATTTCTCGGTCACCGACTTGTATATCCGGTCACGCGTCTCGGTCACCGACATGCATTTCTCGGTCACCGACTTGCATTTCTTGGTCACCGACTTGCATTTATCGGTCACCGACTTGTATTTCCGGTCACCGTCCGGGTATGGGGATTTGCGTCCGGGTATTCGTATTTGCGTCCGGGTATTCGTATTTGCGTCTGGGTGTGCTGGACGGGTGGATTTTTGGATAAGATGTTGGATAAGATATTTCGAGATTTTCGGGATTTTTGTCAGTACAATTTTCAGATTAGATTTTTCTGGATAAAATATATTATTCTAAAAGCATATTTTGGATATTTTTCAGATAACATTTTTTTTCCCTTTAAAATAACCCGATTTCATCAGTTTATACACAACAACTTCACAAAATACTCTCAACTTCATAAATTTATCAGTTTATTTCACAACAAATCCATACAACACTCTCAAATTTCAACATTAATTGATCTGATCTGTCATTGAAAGGTACGATTCAAAAAATTGTAAAGTTGCTATTTATATTGTTTTCATAATCAAAATGAGCCAATTATCTGATAAGTTTAAGGTTTATATTTGTGCTGGAGGTCGTTTTGAATATATTAACAACGTCCTTATATATTTACCAATAGAATGCCATAGAGTGCCTTTAAAACTTCCTGTTGCACCGGAAAAACCATTGACTTGCAAGATTTTGTTGAAAAATGTTTTACAGAAATTAGGTTTACCACTTGATTCACCAATTTTAATGAAATATAAGGTCGATCAGTATGTTGTTGATATAACTGATGATGTTGAAGATTTTAGGGATTTTTTGACTCATGCAATTAATAATGCTCCTATTGAAATTTACGTTGTGGATATTGTATCAAATGTTTCTGGTGCCGGTAGCAACCAACCTACCAGTAGTAGTAGTAGTTTTCAACAACAATTTCTGCAACTACAAACTCATGATGATAACTAACCACCTCAATATCAAGTACCCTCACAATTTTCGGCACCTTATCCACCACAATATCAATTTCATTTTCATGCTGCTTCACAATACCCAACATATACCACGTTACCAAAACAAAACAATCAAGACACACGATTTAACGTATTTGAACAACCACATCATCACGAGGATGTTCAGTATATTATCGACGATCCTCACGATGATGATCATTACGATGAAGAAAATGTCAATCCCCCTAAACCCTTTGACCATCCCTTTGTTAATCATATTGTTGGGGATGATGATGATGAGGATGATGAGGAGGAGCTGGATCCAAGAGATCCAAATGACAACACAACATCTCATACAACAACCACAACCACAAAGAATATATTCTGGAATATGCCGCCACTATTAAGTGATAACAATCCAGAAAGTACAAAACGTCCAGTTACAATGTATGAACCCTCTAACTGGGTTCAAGTTGGACAAACATTTGAAAACAAGGAGGAGTTGCTTCTTCAGCTTCATACCAAGTGTCTTGAAGAGGGTTTTCAGATCAAGCCGAAGAAGTCGGACAAGACAAGGTATACAGCATCATGTGTCTTGCATGATTGTGAGTGGAAGGTAAGTGCACGTCGTATAAACAACAGTAACAACTTTCAAGTTAGAAAGTTAGTTGACGTTCACACATGCACTCGGACTCAAATCATATCGAATAACCGACATGCGAGCAAGAAGGTGCTTGGTCACATCTTGAAAGAGTTGATGACTTTAGAGTGACGTGTGTATCGAGGCAAAGAAAAAAAACTCGATATGACAAAACGCTTCAAAATCAGTCTATCATACAACCAAGCATGGAGAGCCAAATCTTACGCTATAGAGTTGTTGAGAGGTAGTCCGGAAGATTCCTTTAAAATTCTTCCTACCTACCTACACAACCTAAAGCTGCATAATCCGGAGAGCAAAACTAATGTGATCACTGATGAGAAGGAGCGATTTCTAATGTGTTACATGTCCATTGGTGCAGCTGTAAGTATCTATAATTTATTTTCACCTATGCTTAGACATTATATTATACTAAAATTGATATTTCTCTATAAATGATTGCAGATACGGACATTTGTCAACCATACGCGCCCACTAATTATCATAGATGGGGCACATTTGAAGGGTGGTTACATAGGAACCAATTTAATTGTTGTGGCGATGGACGGCAATAATGGCATCTTGCCACTGGCATACGGAATCGGGGCATCAGAGACTGTCGACGTTTGGACGTGGTTTTTGGAAAACCTACGTGACACCCTCGAATCTGCGGGTGGGATCGAGAACTTGACTATCGCTTCTGATAGGGCTTCTTCAATTGCAGCTGGCATCTCAAATGTCTTTCCAGATGCCTTTCACGCCATATGTTGTCGTCATTTGTTGATGAACCTGAAAAGAAGATATTCCAAAGTAAACCACTACGAATGGCATTATTGGAAGATGTGTAAGGTGTACCGTAAGTCTGATTTTGATCACCATTTTGGTGTGTTTTATAGACGCTTACAAGCCTCTGTCAAGGTTCTTAGAGATGTTGGGATAGAAAGATGGTCAAGGCATCATGCTACCCGTAATCGATATGCTTACATGACGAGTAACAGTGCAGAGTCTGTTAACGCCATGAGCAAGCATGCTAGGAGGCTCCCTGTGACAATGTTGTTGGAGTTTTTTTCGATCATCGGTGCAACAGTGGTATTACAAACATCGTAACACTGCGGCCGAAGTTAAAACACCGGTTACACTATATGCCGAGTACAAGATCGGCAAAAGGAATGGGAGATCACTAGGTTGGATTGTGAACCCATCCACAAATATGATTTGTGAGGTGTTGGATGGGAAGAAGAATGGGACTGTGAACTTGGAAAACAGAACATGCACTTGCTTCCAGTGGCAGTTGTCAGGTTTACCTTACGGACACATTATGGCGGTAGCCCGTTTCTTAAACCAGGACGATGTAAGCTGCTATGTGGAGAGGTATTTCACGTCAGACACATATCGAGCAGCTTACGCAGAGCCTATATACCCAATGGCTCATCCTTCGGAATGGGTCGATCCAGTTAATCTGCAAACTGTCCTACCACCGGTCCTCGTGAAAAAACAAAGTGGTCGTCCACCTGGCCGTGCTCGTATTCCTTCGAAAGGAGAGAAGAAAACCAAACCCAAGCAACGATGTAGTCGTTGCAATGGAATCGGTCATAGCCAATCTGGTTGTATGGCTCTTTACGATAAAACAGATGAGCAAAGTGGATCAATAGCCAAATCAAGATCCACTTCAAGGTCACACGGCAAGGCGAAAGTGGAAGAATCTAAGTATGAGCCGTGGAATTTTTCAAGTGTTCATTTGAGCCACCCTTAACTTATGTAATGTATGGAAAAAAAAAAATTAACTCTGTTTGATTTTCTAATTACCAGCATTGTCATTTACATTGTCATTTGCAAAGAGTTTCATTTGTTTATGTTCGTTCCATCCCACTAAGATTGTCATAGATAACTACACTAACAATGATGGTGAAAATTTGGAAAACAACATGCACCTCACCTGGTCTTTATTGCACTCCGAACTCTTTGCAGAACACGCACAAACTCGTAAAACATGGAGAAGTCCAAACCTACAAACTCGTAACCATGATGATGATCATTATAATGAAAATTATATAAATTATGAGATAATAGTGTTAACAATGAATTGTGCTAACAATGAATGGTAAAGGCATTTATATAAATTTTCAGATAATAGTCCCCGAACGCAAATACCGGATAAGGTGACTCGCAAATCCCGGATGCAAATACGACTCGCAAATTTCGGACGCAAATGTGACTCGCAATTTTCGGACGCAAATGTGACTAGCCATAAAGACTGGATAAGATTCCTTACTGATAAGATTTATGCAACCAGATAAGATTTCCCTAGATTTTCTAGATTTCATTGGATAAGATTATTCCTTATAAAATCATTCAGCCATCTACATTATCCAGCCATCTGCACTTTCAGCCATCTCCATAATCATATTCTTATAACATCACATTTCATTTATATTTCAAAAATACAATATGAGCACCAACACACACAACTCGTATTGTAGAGTTATTGAAGAAGGAAGAGTAGTTGATCAATCTAGCGTCATTTCCACTTCCGTTTTACGGAGCTTTGAGGAAAACTCATTGGGTATTCTGATAAACCTTCTTGATCGAATCCATCCACTCCGCATTGAGGAATTCTATACAAACTTTCATTTTGACCGTCGTTTCAAGACCGTTGAGTTCAACCTAAACGGTCGTCCCATTCAGTGGAGTCTTTCCACTTTCTCTATGTTTTTGGAACTCCCTTGCAGAGGAGTTCAATTCTATTGCTCACAAAAAGAGCTAGGATATATTAATTTCGAATTATTCATCCCCATCAGATTATTGATGATATTTGCAGTGAAGGGAGTCGAGGTAAATGCAAGTCATGTGGCCTAATTGAAGTCTTTGATCTTGAACCGGAGTTGAGAACAATGTTTGATATTGTTCGTTATAATATCTCTTGTCGCTCTACAGAGCCACATATGGTCTATGCCATTGAAGCCCTCATGGTTTATTGGATCAAGAACAACATACACTTTGATGTAGCTTATATCGTATCATCAATCATGCAACATGCCGTTACCTACACCAATAATCCCTTTCCTTATGGCATGTTGCTCACTAAATTGTTTTGTCATTTATCCCTAGACACTGCGCCGTCATACACACTTTCATTTTCTCCCATCAATGAACACGTTTTAAATTTGGGACTTTAAACTTGTAGTATTATTTTGTAATGTTGTAATTCTTATTTAATGTTGGGGTCCTTTTAATGTTTAATAATTTGTAATGTTGTAATTCTTATTTCAATGATCCATAGTTTGAGAATTATTTTCTTTGTTTCCATTTAAAACTGTCAACAATGCTCAGGTCAAAGTTTAAATGAACAAATATATTACAAAATAATTACATTCGACAAAAAGTTACAAATTTATGTTATACAAAATATTTCTACGAAGTAGTTGCCTTTGGTAACGGTGGTAAGGGCGGCTGCCAGTCAAAACGTGCGCGAAAAAATGTGTCCATCATTCTCTTCCTATACTCCCACGCGACCTTCTTGTTGTCTTCAACTTCGAACTCCGAAGATATCTTTATTTATTTAGAATATCAAATCAAATTATAATAAGATATTTGAGATTTTTTGCTTATATGAGTTTTTTCAGTACTTCCATGTTGGGATTAGTTACTAGTTCAAATTTGATTAATCTTATAGTCAACCGCTCCATGTTGTGGCACACCTACACACCGCAGTCGTCTAGTGAGCCGGTCTGCTGAGGAATATCGGATACCAACGAAAATGGCATTTCTACAGTATCAAACATAAAGGGGCTTTTGCCACCTTCAAAATGCTTCCAAAAACCGATGGCATCCAAATAGGGCAGTAAATGGTCACCCAGCTCTTCCACTATCCGGAGTCGATCAACATCCTTACAAAGTCTTGTAAGGCTATCATACCTCACAACATCCCAAGTTCGGAGATCCAACACCAGCAGAATCCAGTGACTATGAACCGGCTCGACAACGGGGAACATTACCTGCGAATATAGACAATTTATTGATAAGACTTAGGAGTATAAATATGCATGTTTAGGTATCCACTAAACGTATTGTTTACTTGCCTTTTCGCACTCCCACCACGCTGGGTATATGCCTTCGGCATATCCCATCAGATACTTATAATCCGCGCCCCCCTCACATGTGTACACCACCTCGCCACCCTTCTTTGGCTTCTTCTTCGTTTTCGGATCCCTATAGGTTTTAAACGGCTTTAAAATCTCAGTAAAACATACTGGCATGATGGTCCAACGCAAACCACAATTAAGCTGGGAGCATCGAGGCCAAGCCCTATATCTCCACCACATCAGTAGGCAAGCCCAGCAGTCAATATGCTGCGCAAAACAAAATTTAAGATTAGTATGGTCGTCCACCTGAAAAAATGTTTTTTATAGATAAACACCAATTCAGAACTCACTGTGTTTTCTAGGTCTCCACTCTCGAAATCTCCATACAAGCGCGCCCAAAACTCCTTTGTCAAAAACATGAAAGTCCCGCCCCTGTTGGACGAACATGCAACGCACTCGCGAACAGTGGATGGTCCGACTATTACTCCCGTCTCAACAGATGCCGCTAGGGGAGGATTGGTGAGAAGACCGGTCTCCGAGTTCACTAAAGTTGACACCATTTCCACCATCCCATCCTCTGTAGTCTCCAGCCCAACTGCCTTCTTAACGAATTTCTTACGTTGATGTTTAACTGGCACGGGCACAGACTGTTTTATAGCACCAGGAGCAATCGGGTCGACTGCGGCTTCATCCTCATTTGCAACAGTAGATGTTGCCTCCACCGCTGCCGGCTCAGCTGCGGCTTTTATTACCACCGGCTCAACCGGCTCAGCTGCAGCTTTCTCAACCGGCTTAGCTGCGTCAAGAACCATCGGCTCAACAGGCTCAGCCGCGGCTTTCTCCACCGGCTCGTCATCAGTTCCCAAATTAACCGGTGGTTCTTCAGGCGCCGCCTCATTCACCACGGAAGGTTTCTTCACCAGCCATTTCAATTGGGTCGGGGTATAATATGGCGACAGCCTAGCCCTGCCCAATCGCCGCTCTCTAATACTACGACGCAAAACCCTTGGAGCTGAGATCTTGGCAGCAGTGGCTGGTAAAGTATCTGATACGTAACCCTCACCAGCGTCGTCCTGAAAACAAAACATAAAATCTAAGTTAAACACTAACCTTGATGAGTGTCAAAACATCTTGTGAACAACATGATAATACCTGATGAGGGTCAATTACGTTTAGTAACCTAGCAATCAGCGCGTCCTGTGCGTCCACCCGTTGAAGTAAGGTGGAAATAGAGACCTCGTGCCTAACAATAATGGCATCCTGACTCTCGACGCGTTCTCGCAGAGACTCCAACTCTTTGGATGAGGCACGCTGAGATGTGTGACGGCGAGTGGGCTGCACCTCAGCACGAGGTGCGGTGGGTTGAGGAGTGGGTTGCACCTCAGCCTCGAGCCCGTCAAAAAATCGGCAACTGTCAATCCACCACTGGCATGAAGCCTCCAAATCGGTCGGCTTCAGCGTCCTCAATAGTCGATGGTCTTTGTGAATATCATCCTGCAGTGATAATTCGCCATTTATTTCAAACTTGATTTTTATTTGAAGGAACAACCATGCATGATGATACTTATGAAATGCAAATCACTAACCGAAATAGTCAACACATCGACATATTCCTTCCAATCATTAACACTCCTAAGTCGACGCCAGTATAATGCCCGAGGGACGCCGTCTCTATTAGTGTTGCGTGCATTATTCGACACTTGAAGGTGAAAGGCCTCCCATATCCAAATCTTAAAACAAAACAGAACGTCAAATAATTACATACGTTAATACAAAACGTAACTAACTTAATCAGTTTATAATTACATACAAAGTTACCTTAAAGGCCCACGTGAAACCGACCAAAGTGTATTTACGGGTGTTCTGACTGCTCCGCTGACTAATCTGTTGACTGCTCTGAGCAATCAACGCATTCTTTAACTGCTGGAAAAGTATAGTCCCAAATCCGAGAACCCCAAGGGTACTTGTTGATGTTGTTGAGGTCCTCAAGCATGTGAATAAAATCAGGATGCACATTCTGCAAAGGCTGCTTTCCCATGAAGCACCTTTCAACGAGCATGATAATACATATCCGGACGGCATCCTCGTCGCTCATTTTGGTCACCCCGTTAAACAAGTAGGGTTGATTGAATAACATATGGATGTGAAAAATGGAGATATCTTTCAACAAAGCATGGTGCTCAAAGACCCAAGCGCGTAAAGCAGGTCTCGTCCCCCAAACTTCCTTGGGAATATATTCCTTCATATCCGTCTTAGAACCGAAGCGGAATCCGGTTACTAAACAAAACACTCTTTGCCCAAACCGTATAACATAACGGGGCGTCAGTCTAAACCATAACTCCTCGGGCTCCTCACGAGGCTTAGATAGGTTTGGACGCTCACATTGTCTCTGGAGCATATTATGTACGTATCCAGGGTCGTTGTCTAGACACTCGACGTCTAACCAAGGCCCAAAACATGTACGTCTAAATATCACCTTCTGCTCGTCCGTCAACAACATGTTAATCTCCTTGATTACCGACATGTGGTTCTTCATTGTTAATGAAGCGTCGAAAAAACACTACAAATCGAACAATTACACAATTAGTACAAAAACAATCAAAGTATAGATTACCTAGCTTCGATTGATTGCGAGTTGCGAAACTCTATGAATTGCGAAACTTAGTTTTAGTGCGAAACTTAGTTTAAGTTTCGCATGTTGCGAAACTCCCTAAAGTTTTAGTGCGAAACTTAGTTTAAGTTTTGCATCTTGCGAAACTCCCTAAAGTTTTAGTGCGAAACTTAGCTTTAGTGCGACACTAAGCTATTCATGCGACACTAAGCTATAGCGACACTAAGCTACTGTCGCTAAGTGTCGCTTAGTGTCGCTAGTTTTGTTCGAGCGAACTTAATCAAGTTCGCAGGGTACACGTGACCGGTTGTCACCGAGCTCGTTACCGAGACGCAAAGGTCACGATCGTTGCGTCTCGATCTTTGCGTTTCTCGGTCATGACCGAGACGCAAAGATCGAGACGCAACGATCGAGACGCAACGATCGTGACCTTTGCGTCTCGGTAACGATTTCGGTGACAACCGGTCACAAGCAAAACGATCTTGGTCACAAACTAACCAACCGGTTTACATCGTTCTAAATCAAATCTTAACAACAAACTAACCTCAAAAACACTTACACCACGATAACCAACTAAAAAACCAACTATTTAATTCATAAAACACAAAAAAATTCATGCACGCCAACTGCTCGATGAAATGTCAACTATAAATTCGGGAAATATAACGATAACTCGAAGTTTAAATGAGGTTGTACCTCATAAATAGACATCTTTCGAGATTTGCGTGCTTCCTTTTCGACTTGAACTTGCGAACTTCTTACGGGCTTTGGGTTTTAATTTTCGTCGTTAGCGCCGTTTGAGGTTTCGGGTTTGTAAAAAAATTTGAACTGAAAAGCCATTTTTTTTTGTTTACATAACCTAAATTTTACGGATTTTCGGGTTGCAACCGGGTCACCCGGACGCATAACCGGGACGCAAAATCTCTTTCCCGGACGCAAATCTTCGTACCCGGACACGTGACCGAGAAATGCAACTCGGTCACTCGGACGCAAAAACCGTGACGAAATTTGCGAACTCTCGATCACCGGCTTGCATTTCTCGGTCACGAGTCCGGGTACGAAGATTTGCGTCCGGGAACGAGATTTTGCGTCACGGTTATGCGTCCGGGTGGGGTAAAAACGCAATTTTTTAAGAAAAATAATAAATTTTTATAAAAGTTTTTAAAAAAGGATATTTTGTTTAATTTCTCCCATGTATACCCATTAATTATTAAAGTGCCATCAATATCCATATCCCGCGGGAACGGCACTTTACAAACTACATGCCTTTTACTCCACCGTGAAAGGCAAATAGTCAAATGGTGTTTCGTTTTGATTTTTGACGAAGTAGTATTTTATAGCGACTTTTTATTTGGTGATTTTATATTATAAGTTGTTACACTCTAAGAGCACCGGGTGTCATCTCATCTAGCTAGTATTTTCAGTCTACGACAGCGGCATGGTGACATTGCTACCGGAATGGTGGCCCGCGTGGTAGAGCAGTGGCGGTGTAGACCATGACGTGTTTCTTGTTTTTTTTTTTTTTTTTCCTATAAAAGTCAATTTTAAAGTAATAAAAATATTTGAGATGGTTCCATTTTTCAACGTACGTGATGATAACAGGTAAACGTAGTTCACCGCACTGATTTTCGGTGCGGTACTGATATGAAAATAATTGATAGCATTTTCCTCTCTACTTTTTCGGTTAGTTATCAATACATGTATAAATCATACAATACAACTATCTTTAACTAACCTTTCACTCATAATTCATATTTCATATCTTCAACGAATTCATTAATTAAGACATCTAAATTTTCAAGCGTATTAAAACACACATTAAATCATATATCTGCATACATTACTACTATTCCACTTTTTCAACTAAACATCAAAATTCCTAACAAACTACTTGCAACGAATCGGCTCCTCATTAATCGTACCCAAACTTGGCTTCTTCGATCTAGAAACCGCTAACCTATGACTAAACTCGGGGACATCAACCACCAACAACCTCGGTTGTTCCACTTCATTCGTTGCAACTGTTATATCGGGAGATATTTTTCCTGAAATTCGTTTAGGCGCATTATTAGCAGCCATCCAAAAAACAGCCATATCGGCTGGTGTGATCATTGAATTTACTCGTCTCATTGGAAACATAATATAAACGTTTCCTGATTCCAAATCTTCGTCGGCTGAAAGAGGCCAAAAACGTCTATTGATGTTTAACGATTGTGAGTTGACTAGGAAGAAGTTCGGGCAGTCGAGCATGATCTCGGCTGCTTTGATAGACTCTTGAAATTGTCGAATTTCGCCTGTTGGGAAAATAACTCTGGCTGCTTTGTTGGTTTTTAGTTTTGGTGAGATGATAGTAAAAGTAGTACAAGATGAAACGTAGTTTCCCATTATTGTGTGTGTTTTTGTGAAGGTGTGAGTAGTAATGTGAATATATAGTTGTGAGGTGAAGAAGGAAACATAAATGCGCGTTAAAGGAAAGAGTGAGGATTTGTCACGGATGGTGTGCGTGTGGGCCTAATTCTAGCAAATTACCGGTCAAAGTATGGCCGTATGGGCTTAATAGAAGCATCTATCTTACTCTTACGGTGACCTTAAAATATTTGTGAAAAAAATATAATTTTTTATTTTATTAATAAAATATGACACAGGTATCGCATAGAACTTATTGGTTTTTCAATTAGATTAATATATGTAAATGTGTAATAATTTGACATTATTGTCCGCTTTGGCACATTTACCTCATACGTTACTTTTGAGGTAACGCGTCCATTAATTAAAGGGAGGTTGCACTTCTTAAGCTAATTTTTAAGTTGATTAGATTAGCGTTATATACCATCTTTCTTTGATAATAAATGGATGAGGTTAGGTTTTCGTTGTTAAGATTACAAGGGAAAGTGAATACTTTTTTGACTCAGATGTATACTGTTTAAATGGGATATCATGTATTCTTGTGAACATTTTTCAATATTGTTTTTATTGGTTAAAATACAAACATGTAATTATGATTAATTTATACGGGTAAGATATATTTTTTAACTCGAAAAAAGTGAAGGTCAGAGCATTATCAATAGAATATTTTTTAGAGCATTTTTGTTAAGAAAAAAGCCCTTTGTACAAATCTCATCTAAATCTCATTTTAAATAGTCAAAATAATTCAATAGTTGAGTAAAAGAACTAAATCGTTGGTTAATTTTGCAATTAAAACCTTTTTTTATTTAATAAAACTTTCTCTTTACACAAAAATTAAAACCAAGTGGATCGTCAACTACTTTTCATTCGATTTCAATTCATAAAATATTATACAAACTTTAATTTCGTGTTTATATTTTCATGAAAAAAGTACAACTAGAAGTAGTGGTCAAGTCATGTTCTGTTACAATAACATTAAAAATAAACGACACTTGTTGGATGTTTGGTTATGACGAAAAGCCAAGGACTTTTACAGTTATTAATTTCCGTTAACATGTAAGACGGAGAAAGACGACCTCGTATAATCAGTCAGTCATCCCAACATGTTAGTACTAAATACGAAGTATATTCGATACTAAAACTTCTATTATTTTTAGAAATATAAAAGTACATAGACTACATGATACCCACTAAATATATCACTTATAAATATAAATATATGTTAATGATTACATTTCCTATATTACCTTTAATTTTAAAATTATACAAACCTAAAACGAGATATTTACTTAATACGGTTTTCACCAATTATTAGTTTTCACTCGATCCTTTCAATATATATATATATATATATATATATATATATATATATATATATATATATATATATATATTACGAGAAGAAAAAAAGAAGAAAATTTAGGGAGAGAAGAGGTAGAAGCAATATGATTCAGTATTTTATTACTATGATTCAAATTTTTATTATTATAATTCTATATTTTATTGCTTTGATTCAATATTTTATTAATAAGATTTAGTTCTTTGTTTCTATGATTCAAAAGTTATAGATAATAAAGATATGAATCATGGTGTTAAAATACTGAATCAGATTGCTTCTCCCTCTTCTCTCCCTAAATTTCTTTCTCCCTATATATATACATATAGGGAATGTTCAAATGAGAATCAACTAAAATGTTAAAAACTTGTGAGAACTACTAGTTTACATATTTGTTCACATGTGATTAACTTCATTCATATGTGAACATTGATGTACGTTTAATTGATAAATAAAAAAGTCAAAAAAATTCTAAAATTATATCGGAAAACACAAAAATACAAATATGTGTTCACATGTAAAAGATCATGTGAACAAATCGGTTCAAATGTGTTTTACGACATAATTTTTAAAGTTTTTAGCATTTTTTTCTTTCTAAATCTATCATATATCAATGTTCACATATGAATGGAGCGAATCACATGTGAACAAATACATTATCTAATAGTTCTCACAAGTTCTTAATTTTAATTTTATGTGGTTCTCATTTGAAGTAACGTTTATTTCATAGTAAAGAGAGAATGATAATATGTAGTATTTTATTTGTATGGATGAATTTGTTAATATTTCTATCACGACACCGTGTTTTATGTGGTTGAGTTGAGTGAATGGTAATGACCTGGATTTCTTCACGTGATTTCCGGTCACGGGATTTGTTTGGTGATTACATTACTTTACTAATTTAATCAATAAAATAATACGGAGTAATAAATAAACCTTTCCTATATTCCTATGGTTCGAAAGTTCAAATCAATAGAATTACCTTTGCCACAAATTTTTTTATCTTCAGAAATGATTATTGAAATATTCTAACAATAATAGTTAGTTTTACGGTTAACAACTACTCCATTATTAAAATAAACACATAAACTCGAGTCTTTTTTTTTTCACTCTAACACGTTAGCTTCATTGGTTTATTGATTCAACCCTTCACTAATCTATTTCAAACTTTTTATTTCGTGTTGTATCTTAGTTCTCAGTTTGTTACAGATTTACAGTGTCGATATAAAAGGGAAGAAAAGAAGTAGTTACAACTTACAACTATATCTTTCTTTTACCAAATATCAAGTAATAAAAGTCACGTATTTATTCATCTCATACAACAAGACACATTAATTAAAAGGATTAAACTTTAACTCGTAACATAAAAAGCATAAGCATTTATTTCAAAAGATGCATGTAACAAAAGCAGTGTGAAGAAATAGTATTCAATGTGGTGGTATTGGTAAGGTAATGTTGCCAGCCAAAGTCTGGATATTGATGGGCCATATTTGTCTTCTGCCTCCGGCCCATAATCCTTTGGAGAGAAGCCCATAAGTACGCTCCGTTGGATGAAAATAGTCCCAAAAGAAGTATTCATTTGGGTTCTTACACAACTTGTAGCCTCGTAACCCACATTGCAACAGTCCATTTAGGGGTCCTCCCCCACAACATGCTTCACTTACATTGCTAAAACCTGTTCCAATTTACACCAAAGAAAATACATATTTTGCTAAAAATGAGTTAAAGTTGTTCAAAATTAAATGTGTATGCTTGCTAAATTATATTCTTAATATAATACTCCGTGATAATGTTTTATGCTCACATTTAACATATTAAATATTTAAAGTATTCAAAAAGAGAACAAAATGTGTTTGTTAAATCAAAAAGCATTTGACCTATCAGTATCAACATAAGTCATCAACCAATGTGAAACAGAATGTGTAAATAAGTGGGTCAGACGTGTATTTGCCTTTGAAATCAAAGTGTTTATGGGTTAAAGTGATCTTACTCATACCAATAATTAGTCATTGGCTCAAATCCATTTTGACCTAGCCTGTTATTCAAGTCACCAACTTTTTTTCACATCTATTTGGTATTCTTTTGGTATCTTCATATATGTTGTATGTATAATGTAAAATGTAAAATAATGTATAATGAGAGAACATATGGGGAAAAAAACATACCGTACTGTTTTGGGTTAGCACGATACTTTTGTACACTATTGTATGTCGCTCCATAAACAGCCATTGCACCAGGATACTTTCTAGGTATAACGCTTACTAGACGTCCCAAGCCAGCATTGTAATACTTAGCCAAGTGGTTCATTCTTCCTAAGCATCGATCAGTGGGTGCATTCTTTATAAGGACTCTCCCAGGAATGCACCCAATAGGACCCACAGGGAATATGACGAACCTACGAGCCCCAACCTTGTAGAGTTTGCTAGTAACGTTGGCGACTTCTTTCAGCATGACATGTGCAAAGGCGGTAGGGGTAAGAGGTGGTTTGTTGGGTATCAAGAAATAAGTAAAAACGTCATTTGCACCCGCAGCTAAAAGATATATAGAATTAACAATTTGCTTCTTTACCAAATAAATGTGCTTCTTGTTCTTTTGTAAATGGGTTGGCTTAATTAGGCTTAGGAATTGTTGTAGCTGGCCTTGAATTGATGTCACCCCCTGCACATCAAACGTGCATGGTACATAAACAATGTAATTGTTCAAGTAATTTAAACTAGAGGTTAGATGATCTTACTGCTTCCTTGCTTGTGTCCGGCAAAAGTCCACTTCCGGCACTCGCAAAGTTGAGTCCGTTGGACGGAAAACTTTTCGCGCTGCCATGTGCAATCTCTCGATGAACTTCTTGATATGGTTTTTGGAACTTAATCCCCATATATTGTGCTGAATAATTGTCAAACCACAACTTCACATGATATATAGAAACGTAACACATAAAGATAATAAGTAGACATGAAAGTTGATACAAACTAGGCATCACATATGTGTACATAGTTTAACTTTTTTAGTTTGAGAGTATTGTTATTTAGCATACAATTAAGTAATACATATGTTAAATATCGATAGACCTGATATATAACCTTTAATATATTTGCATAATTTTGTACAGTATACTACAGGGATTCAATGGTAACTATGATTTTTATATAATGGAATGTCATCCACAGAAGAATCTATTTGGGGTTTATTCATGATTAAATATATGCCTGTGGGTGCCATTAATGGTGAAGGCTCAAGGTATAGAGGAAAATTTGTGTAAATGAACAAAATGTTGGTGTTAAGTTGTGTAGAAAAAGATAGACTTACAAATGAAATCTGCGACGGTTCGACCATTGGTGAACCGTCCGGTTGGATGGTGAAAGAAAGTCGAACCATAAGGTGTAAAGTTTGCTTGTAATTTGCAATTCTTGAGTAAATGGTTGGTACCCACATCAAATTGGGAGTCCCCGAACACAAAAATCGACTTAACGTATTGGTTGGCCGATGTGGAATCCACAGAAAGTATACTAAGGAATAGGATGAGAAGTGGCAATCTCACCATCATTTTAATCACACGTTGGTATCTATTTTTGTACTAATGGTGTGATTTGAAGCTAAATAGAGACAATAAGTTGTAATAAAATGACTAAGTTGACAAAAGAAAGCAAAATGGCAAGGAAATGGAACAGAATACATGAGAAAAGCACACTACCAACTTGCCATGAATAACTTGTTACATTAAGGAGGTATTGGTCACGACAATTATACCATGTTATAAATTGACATGGTGAATAAAACTCTGGGTCGTGTTTTGTCTTCTTTATGTGTGTGAAAAAGAAATTTTTATGAGTTCTCATGAAATGAACATATTGATTATTTATACATGATATGTAATTATTTGGACAAATATTTATATCACAATGTTATCGCTTTTTGGGTAGCAAACAAGATTCTATGTGTGAAAGTGAATGAGTTTAAATGTTATTCAAATTGGTTGCTCAAAATACTTGAAAGATAAAACAAATTCATATCAGGAGATTCAGCCATTTAGTTTGAATCATCCAGTCGTCTTTAAGGGAAAAAAAAAAAAAAAAAAAAAAAAAAGGAAATTTGGTACTCGTGTCGTCGTATAGAAAAAATTGGTAATCCGACATGTTCAACATACTTGAACTCCTATCTCCAACTCTCACCCATTTGGTTGCTTCTATACCAGAGGCCTGCTGATACCTTGAACCGAAGTACCAAACTACTATAACCCACAACTACACTACTTTCGTAGGCTTATAAAACTGGCAACTTACAAAACACAACAGTCGCATGTAACTGACAAGTTAACAAATGTTGAACCTATTATATCATTTTAGGTAAAAATACCATATCTCCGCAAATTTGGTTCTCTGTACCATAAACCAAATGAATACATACACAATTCGAAGTGCTTTATACACATCATATCCACGAGATAAAAGAAACTCACCACTCCAAAATTATAGACAAATCATTGTTTATAGTAGCCACTCTGGTTCTGGTTAGGAGGGTACGGAGAAGAAACGGTGTATGAAGGTCTGGATCCTGGTTGCTGACCCTGTGCATTGTAGTATGACCCCTGCCAACCTGGGTAAGCCGGCTGGCCATATTCAGACCCAGTGGGTCCCGGTTGAGAGGGGTAAGGAGAACCACCACTGGGCGGTGGCATGTTGTAAGGAGATGGTTGCTGGACATATCCTGATGGTGGTGGCTGGTAATAAGGTGTTTGAGGACGCGGCGTGTAGGGCATATTAGCAGGCCTGGGTTGAGGAGAGTAAGTATGAGTGCTCGAGTTTCTACCATCTTGAACACTGAGATCCGATATTTGTCTCTGTACATCTTCAATCATTTCCCGGCATTGTATGCTTCGGGTCATTGCAAAGTCACTTGACTGCTGTTTTATGTTTGTGATTGCTTCCTGTGAAACGATGGTTATCAAGTTAATTACTTTATTCGTGTTCAGCGATTGACTGATAAGACCAACAAAAACTTCATTACCTGAAGTGTAACATAGAACTTCAATCCTTCATTAATATTCTCTTTGATTTCCCGATACTTGGCTATAGCAGCCTCAATCTGCTTATAGCATTTTTCACAAGAAGCTGCAGACCATAAGTACAACGTTACAAGAGACGCTTGTATATATCGAGAAACTAGAGCACGCATTATTCATCATTACGACAACGTGGTTATATAATTGAGCATCAAATGAAACGCATAACAAATAAAAGGGTGATCAAATAGAATTGTTTAAGTAGCACATACCCTTGTAGTCCTCAATGTTAAAGGCGCCTGCAAACTGGTTGTTTTGAGCCTATATGGAAGAGAAGAAATTATAATTTAGGATAAATTAAAATACGTGTAAACAAACTATGTATCTAAAAAAATAATTCAGAAAGACGACCTGAATTTGCAGCAATAATTGCTCTTGTGCTTGTAAATTCTGAGATATTTCTCCACATATATGATCATATTTTGCTATCTCCTTTCTGAAGAGATCCTCGTATGAACCAGTAGATGTCATCAATTTAGGGAGTATATCATCCTAAAGCCAATGGATATAAACGCAAATAAAAAAATTAAAAAAATTATCAGCAACTTTCTAATAAGAAAATACAAAGCCAAAACGAAACAATGTATTGCACAAAAAAAGAGAGTACATAATAGACTTAACGTTAAAACGATCAAACATATATATCTTTCTACCAGAAAGTAAGGATACCTTTCTCTTCATATCTTTAAGCATGTCCTCTAGACCTGCCCTTTGTGCACCCAGTGTCTCTAATTGCCTCTGCAAAAGCAATTACACATAGAAACTATAATACATTGTATATAGAAACTATATACAATAATACAAAAGCTGGGTGAGAATATTAAAAAATTACACATGGAAACTTAGTTCATTGAAGGTGTCTGGTTTAAAACTTGAAATCACTCTGAGTGTGGGAATTGATTTCTAAATGCACCACCTTGCTTGGGTTTAGGTTAAGCCTATATTGGTGGGTTTTGATTCCCATTTTTCAAAACCAAGCACTTTCAATGGGAATGAAACTCGTTCTTTCATTCCCATTCCCATTCCCATAAACCAAACACACCTAAGAATCCATCATAGCCTTAAAATATAAAATTACCAAGCTCTGCTTTAGGCCTCCCACTACAGCATCTTCATTGGCATCTAAAGACATGATTGGTCTTGCCAAGGTTGGAAGGGCAGATTCTATCTGGTATATAACAAAATGCAAAAACAAATTAGCATAACACAAAGAAGTAAACCAGCTACAATGTCGATGAAATCCATGTGATCTTTTAGTAAATCATGAGAACTGAAGATGTGTGCAGTATTTTTTTATTTTATTTATTTCGATCGGCAAACACTTGCACACCACCGCTATTATACTACCACATACTCCATATTATAGACACATGTCTCAAGTAAGACTTGAAAACCTCTTGGTTGAAGGGTTACCAACATACCGCTAGGACAAAATCCCTTTGTTAAAAGTGTGGAGTGTTTTTTATGAAGGAAATAGAGAAGAAATGGAATGATCCACTACATCAAAATTAAAAAAGGTGATTTTTATTGTCTTAAGGAACGAGTAGATCACTACTCAAGAAATGCAATTGCTTCCATTTTAACGATTTTCATCCCAGGGGTAAGGGCTGTTTTTTTTCCATTACATAAAATCTCACAAT
The DNA here is from genome assembly GCA_963930675.1 of Gnaphalium uliginosum. Taxonomy (NCBI): domain Eukaryota; kingdom Viridiplantae; phylum Streptophyta; class Magnoliopsida; order Asterales; family Asteraceae; genus Gnaphalium; species Gnaphalium uliginosum. The sequence continues at coordinate 19,745,973 of OZ005681.1, forward strand.
ATAACCTGTTTCATATGTACATTCAAAATACCAAACAATATACTTGAATGACCATTCCATTCCTCTAAATCTATGAAACATAATGACTCATTCCATCACTTCGTCCATTCCATTCTGTCTGACAAGTTACAACTATGTACTGACTAAATATTGACTACAAAAAGGTCTTCCAAAGTGCTATAACTCTATAAGCATGAATTTTCAAAATCTTTCGATATCGATTCTACTACAAATAGATTGCTAAGGAAACTGAATTAAAACAGTTGATAACAATGGTGACTCACAGCTGTCTAATTTAAATGATATATAGTCAACAGTTCATGTATAGAGTTCGAGAAAGCATACCGGGCGGTTATCTAGAATAGACATAAGTGCCATGTTGTCTTTCACAGATCGTTCAATTTTACCATCACTATCGGCAGCTTGCTTCAGATTTGCTGCAAACCTGTTTAAACGATCCTGTAAATTCTTTGTGAGAGTACTAGATTGAGGCCTGGTCCATCGTGTCCCAAATTGACTTCTAAACTGTGCATCTTCTGTTGCTTCTTTCTGGATAAGCTCCTCAGTTTGAACCAGCAATTCATGGTTGACCCTTCTTAAATCTTGAAGTTGTTGGAGCTCACCTTGCAAAGCAGCTGGACCCCCGCAAACTTGAACTGCCTCTACATCTTCCCATAGAGCTGTTGGCAACACAGAATGACCTTCCAAAGCAAGAATAGAATCGGGTAAATTCATCTCCTTGAGGTTCACCCGGGCCAGCTCACTCCCTTGCTGCAATCTCTCAGCTTGAGTTCTGATGACATCATCAAGCATTTCAGTGTACCTTGAGAGAGCCTTAGCACTACTGTCCGGAACTAAACTTGCAAACATCCTATCTTTGCTGGCATCCAACACATCATTCATGTTCATTGACTTGACCAACGAAAATGCAGGAAGAGGTGGTAATGAGCTCACTGGAGGAACCCTCATAAGATAGACCCTATCATTTTCCTTCATAGCCCTATCTAAATTGATGTTAAGGTTGTTTTCAAGTTTATTAATTGCATCAAGTATTTGCTGCGGAGCTCCCCTTGGAGCCGACCTTTTAGCATCAGATAAAACAGTAATCCCATTTTTCAATCGTGCAATTTCATCCCCAATCTCTTCTTTATCATGAAGCTCTAAACTACACCTATAACAAGCCTCACCATTGAATAAAGCCGTCTTTAGCTGAATATGCGACGTCCATGTCTTGTCAAAGTGCTGACTCAGAGGTGCGACATTTAGTGCAGCTACAGCTTCCTCATAGTACAGTCCAGCCTACATTTACATATATTTTGTTCTATAAGATTGTATCCAAATCCAGGTACTCCTTTATTTGGCAATGTATATACTACTTGCACTTGGTTCTAAACCAATAACTAGTTACAAAAAAAATACATATATATGATATCCGGGTCAGAGTGTTTTTAAAAGTATTAAACTTACCAAAAATCTATTACATGTATGCTACTAATCTGAGGATAAACTTTACTATTGTATATATGGTCAATCAGTATTCTTGCTGACATGACAGCCATATCAATTGTCACGTCACCGGTTTACAATAAGAGTTCAGGCACATACACTAGCAGGCAATAGCCTTTCGGGTAGAATTAGATACGTTTAAGAACATTTAACCTGATACTTATACAAACAATAAATTGCAATAAAACCGACAATAACCTGTCTAGAAATCTTTGCACAAACGCCAGGAGAACTTCCTTTAGCAATTGTGTTCTCAAACACACACTCCTGTGCTTGAGCAAGCATCAACCTCTCCAACATCCCTACACACTCAACAGAAACATCAACAGTAACCGAATTCCCAACCGAAGCCTTTGCCGCCTCACTATCCCTCAAATAAGCAAACGCACCGGCTGCGGCAGTAAACGACTGCACTGCCTGCCTTCTTCCTTCCACCGTTGACCGATCAAACCCTAACCCTATCTGGTTAAACACAGCACCTAAATTAAACAAAACGGCAGCCTTCTCTAAATGTATATTCTGTTGTGACGCTTTGTTTCTAGTTTTAAACGAATCGTACCACGTAAACGTAACTGAATTCACGTGATCTTTATCGGACGAAATCGGAAACCTAGATTCAACAGCAGTTAGGGCTTTGAAGTAAGTTTGATAGAGGTCACGCCGGGAAGTGAGGGAATCAGTTGTTGATCGTTCGATGCTGATTCGGAGTTGTTTTAGGGTTTCGAGATCGTCTTCTAGGGTTTGAGCTTGGCGTTCGGAGTAATTGGCGACTATGTAATTACGAAGCGGACGATAGAGATCGACTGTAATGGTTTTCTTCTCGTTGATTGAGAGCATGATGTTCGTCGCCGATGACGGAGATGCCATCGGTAGTTGAATTAGTTGATGGTAATTATCACTATCAGGAAGTTAATGGCAGTTGATATTATTTTGTATGATCGGAAGATGACGATGATTACCTGGTCAAATGATCGAGAAATTGAGAAGTATCTGCACTTCAAATAAGAAAATGATATTTTTTGTAGTCGGCTTCGTGTCCAAAATTTTAAATATAAAAAACAAGGATTTTGCCGAGATTGAATTAACGAGTATTAAATGTAAATTATAATATTTAAGGTAGTTTCGACTTCATTAAACACACCTTATCGTGTGTCATAGGGGCATTAGAAAAGCCAAAAAATTAAGATTAAAGATTTGTTTTCAAGAAAGTAAAATAAATTAAAGCTTTATTTTCTTTTTTATTTTATAAGTTTTCTGAACTATTCAACTAAATATTTCTTAAATTAGTAAAGATGTGTTGATCACTTTATCAATTAAACATGTAGTATCATGTATCTCTCTCTCTCTCTTTAATTGTAAAATAAAGTGTTAATTAACTAATCTCTTTTAATTTAGCCTCTTATAAATTAATCTAAACCATTAAATATTTAAATCATTTTAATCTTACTGATTCTAATTATTTATGGTGATTAATTAATCTAAAATGTTTTGGCAAGAAAAAGACAACATTGCCCTTCTAATTTTTATCTAATTACCCGTTTGTAGTTATTGGGTTTTAAATCGTCAGTTTTCCTCTTCATTTTAACACGGTACACATAACAAATCCAATAGTTTTCCTACTTCTTGCTAATATTCAAAATTTAAATACAAAATCATCAATCGATTGCAATCAAACAAATCAGTATCAGGTAGTTTCATTCAATCTTCGTTGTTGTTCATCTCCCTTACGTTGCCCCTTGTTAGCAATATCATTATATAATAGGATTTGCATAGATTATTTTGTTAGTACGTTATGCTTTATTAGTTGTAATTTAGTGTCTATGGGTATTTTGTTAACTAACCATGTAAGACGGTCAGGGTATAAATACTAGTATTAACTCTCACCATCAAAAAGTCTTTGGCTGTATTTTTCTCCTGCAAGGATATCAATACAACAGTCGTATCAAGTTTTTCTTCCTTGTTCTTAATATAATTCATCAATAGCTCGATTAGATCGATTTCAATTGGTATCAGAGCCTCGTTATCGACTATTGATGTGAATTATCAAAAGATTTTTGAAAAACAACTACTGGTTGATCTTTAATCAGTGATTTTATGTATTATGGTTTTTGGAATAACTTGAGATCTTTTGTTCGATTAATATCAATCGAAAAGGTGTTTGAGAATTTGTTCCGCACGGATTGTAATACTCTAAAGCACAAATCTTTTGATATAAATATCATATACTTTCGTTGAGTTTGTGAATGATTCAAATTTTATCGCATCTGAGTTTTCTAGGTTTCCAGTGTTTAATAAGCTCATTCGTCACTGTTAGATCTATTACGCTATAGATTACAAGCCATTATGCCAATCATCTGTCTTGAGACCATTGTATTACGCCAAAAACCAAACTAATACGCCAAGTTAGTGTTTTTAAGCCTATTGCGCCAGATTTGTGACAATTCTATTACGCCAGATTGGTGACAATTCTATTACGCCAGATTTGTGAAAATTCTAATATGCCAACTTTGGGTTCAAGATTTGTTGTTTGCAGGCATAACACGCCATGATCGTAGCTTAATACTCTTGTGTTTAAAACAGAGGCTATCTGCATTCGGTTCGAAGGGATATCGCATAGAAACAGAGATCAAGTGGAATTTTTGGTATTGAATTGATTCGTGTTGGAGCGTACAGGGGAATATATTTGAATCGCAGTTGAGGAATTTGAATTTTTGTAAGACGTTAAGAGTGCGATAGAAGACAGGATCGAATTCGGTTGATAAATAGAAGACGGATTGAATCAAATTCGGTACAAGAAAATTTTGAAATTCGATTTTTGATAATGTTATAATCGCGAATTTTCTTAAAAGTACTTAGAAATTTTTTGGACACGATTTGGTTTTGTGTTGGATGCTAGCTCAATACAACGAGATTCCCTATTACGCCACTGACAATCACAATACATACAATACGCTACACACACTCTCTATACACGCTACTTTCTCAAACCCCAATATACTACACGACCGTATCATGCATCTTGTCTGCTAGAACTTGTTTGTGCACTGTTTTGAGTGATTCAACTTGCGATTAGTTTGATTAGATTGAAGAATCAATTTTGTGAATTGCTAGCCTAATAATCGTGGCCAAGTTTCTGAATTGCTAGCGTAATACGCTATTACATTGGTGTCATTAGCGTAATACGCTACTATTGGATGGCATAATGTGCTAGTTTTTCGTTGGTGTAATGGCGTAATACGCTAGATTTGTGTTTGTATTACACTAGATTTCAATTCGTTGGAGTATTTGTGTGTATCGCAGTGCGGGTCTCAAGAAGAAGAAAGAAGATATAACCGGGTTATAAAGAAGATACATCGGGTAAAAGGGGTTTGTATCCGAGATGGACAAGTAAACCGGGTCAAGATTTAATCGGGTTGGACACAAGGGTACAAGGGTAATCGGGTTGGCCATAGTTGAATTGTTTGTTTAGATACAAATCAATCTTTTGCCTTTACATTTTGATTTCTTTTATTTTTAAATTGATTTTAGTTTTTCAAAATTGCTTTTGTTTTTCTTAAAAATATAAAATACAAAAAGATTTTCATTTTATCAAAAAGTTTTAGAAAATACAAAAGGGTTTTATTTTTGATAAAACTTTTGAAAACTCTACAAAAATATTGAGCGAAACGCTAAAACATTTTCGGATTGATTTGTTGAATCAAAACGTTTTTCTTGAACGAAAAGTTTTCGTTGAACTTCAAATCTTAATCGTCGGAAAAGATTCATTCAAGCAACCTATCGGAATGTCGATTGCTACTGCGGAAGATAAGTTCAAAAAAGATTACCGGGCTATCCAGATCCACAATGTATGTCTGAAATGGAATTATTTGGGTTTGTTAATTGCTTGAGAGCAGAGCGTCAAGAATACTACGCAAAAGTAAAGAGGTTAGAAGAGCAAATATATGAAAAGTTAACTGAAGTTCAGTCTCTTCAAACACAAATTCGAATCGTAAAGACTGAGAACGAAAAGCTGCATTCTACAAATTGTCACTTGGAAGCATCAATTTCAAAATTTCAGGAGCAACAGAAGAAAAAGACCGGTAAAGTTTTGATGGCAGAGAATGATGCTTGGTTGGATTTAACCGACTTGGAGGAAAAAGATCATGAAGTTAACTTGGCATTCATGGTCAAAATGTCACACGTCTCGGATGAGGAATCTAACTCTGAACATGAGGTACTTGCTTTAAATGAAGATCAGTTAATTCTCATAAAAGATAAAATGAACTCATATCGGGAAAAGATTGACTTTGAAAAATCAAAGGTTGCTAGACTCGAAAAGAGGTTGCTAGTATCATTGGGGCTATAGATACTGTGGTTAGGGAAAAGGCTATTCAAGAAAACCGACTCTTGTGGTATAAAAAGAAACATGAATCATTTATTTCTGTTGGGTCACAAGGTTCCCAAAACTTAGATACAGATTAAATAACAGTTATCTCAACGTGTTAGTTTATATCCAAGTTTTATATCAAACAAGTTTAAATTAATCTAGGCGGAAAACAAGATTAATTTTAACACAGAGTTTATTATGAATCAAAGTATTATTCACAATAAATTGTTTGTCTCACAAAGATGACAAGGTATTCAAACCCACACAGATGGTTTGAATACAATCCAAGTAGTATACAAAGATATAGTTATCACTACAAACTTCACAGTAAGTGTGGTAATGCTTTAGCCTAAGCTCAAAGGTCTAGTATACTAATTCTCTTGAATTTCTTGGATAATAGCAGTGCTTTTTGGACTGCTATTTATAGAGTTGGATGTAACTCTATATTATCCAGCTTACATAGTTGTCCAAGGGATAACAGATGCATCTTGGGCAACTTTGCACGCCTTCCTTTTTGCTTTTCTTGGAAATAGAAAAAGCAAAAAGGTAAAAGGTTTCTTTGCTGAGAAGAGAACCTTTATATGATGTTTGACCTTTCTCAAACATCTTATCAGTTGTATCTAGCCTAAGGAAAGAAGAATATCTCCTGTACATTTGTACTTTCATTCTTCAATCTGTGCTCTTCAGTCTGTGCTCATCAGTCTGTGATCTTCAGTCTGTGAACTTCAGTCTGTGAAGCCTTCTGTATTCAATCTTCATTCTTCAGATGATGAATTCATAAGTCTTCAGAAAGAGCATGGCTTTCAGTCTGTGAGGATCTTCAGTCTGTGCAGCACAGACTCAGAAACAATTCTTCAGTCTGTGTAGCACAGACTCAGAAACACAGACTCAGGAATTTCACTAAGTTTCCTGAATACAACTGAGATAGATTTTGACTCATCAGATTTATAACTTAGGTTTGATCATTGTTTTTCCCAACAATCTCCCCCTATCTGATGATGTCAAAATCTATTTACAAAAGATAGTAGAGAAAAAATAAATACTAAAGTAAAGCATAACTTATGAATTTAGACTTATATACATAAAGTCAAAGTCATAGTCAGTTTACAAGAATATTACAATTATTACATGAAATTGTAAATCAAAAATTTAACAATCTTCACTTCTTTCTCTGAGCCTTGATCTCTTTCATCTTTTCCACTTTCCTCTTCAACAGTTCCTCCATTTCCTTATCAGATTTGTCTTCAAATTCTTGATACTCTAGGATGATCTTCTTGCAGATATCTTCAAGTCCAATCATCATCCTGAGTTGGGAAAGGTTGTTGAATAACCAGCTGATCAGTCTTCTTCTGAATGGTCTGGCTTGAGAATGTTTGCATTCCTTCAGCAGGGCAATGCAGTGTAGCAGAGACTCTCTATATAGTCTATTTTGATCCTGGAAGCACTCTATCCCATTGATATCTCTATAGCACATACCTTCAACTGTGTCAGTCTGGACATAGGATCTATCGATAAAAATGATACCTTTGGGTAGAGGATGCTCCCTTCTCTGCTCATTCTCTGTGGATAACCCAGCTGACTTCTTCTTGATTACAAAATTGTTTGCTATGCAAAACAACTTGTACTCTTCTTCTGAGATGAGCCCCAGACTGAGAACTAGCTCAATCAGGTAAGATAGCTCATCCAGAACTTCTTTCTTCAGATCCTTGTCAGCTGCACTCTTCAAAAGATTAGCAATGGATTGCCATTCTTTAAGTCCTAGAGTGTACAGGTCATCCACCCACACCATTTTTGAGCTCTTGGTCAAAGTCAACTCTAGCCTCAATCCCTGTCCAATCTTATTCAGATGACAGTCTTTAATCTTTTGCTTGAGCTTTGACTTTTGGAAAGTGGATTGTAGCTTCGCTTTTAGACTCTCTATCTTCTGTAATCTTGTTGACAGCTCCTCATCTTCTTTGATTTGTTGCTCAACTTGACTCCTTCTGATCTGAGTCTGTGAACAACTTTCATCTTCTAACTCTTTGGAGAGCATGTCAACAAATCTTGCTTCCTTCAGCTTCTGCTCTTCAATTGATAATACATTTAAGTATTCGGATAAGGTCATACCTTGAGCAGTAGCTTCTTGTTGCAAGAGTTCATCCTGTAGATTTGTCAGTTCAGGATTTCTTGTGCCAGCAGCATGATCATCCACCATCTTCTTGATCTTGCTTAACCTTTCCTGCTTGGATAAGACAATCTCCTTGCCCTTACCCTTATCCATAACTTCTTCCATGGTGGAGCTTGATCCAAGATAAGTGCTAATCAGGTGAGCACTTCTCCATCGCATTCTATCTTCAAGTTCACTTCTACCTGGAGGCAGTATTCTGGTTGTTGTGGTTGATCTAGCAGGATTAGCTTCAGCTTGGATGGCTTCAGCACTGATAATTAGAGCATCAGTGCTTGCTGCTGGTTGCTCTGAGCTCTGAGTCTGTGATTGATGCTGTGTCTCAGTTTGTGCAGGTTCAGAAGGCACAGACTGAGACTCTCCAGTCTTGACTTTTGAGGCTCCTTCACCTACACCTCCAAAAGTAGCATCATCTTCATCATCATCTGATCTTCTGAAAACTTCAGACTCAGAACTGCAGTCAGGATTGATGGCATCATCATCTTCACCATCAGTGTCCTGTTCTTCAGCCAACTTCACAAACTGATCCCAGGTCTTGATCCCCTTCATCTTTGGTTGGGAATCAAAGATATCCCTTTCAGGAATCCTCCTGGCCATTCTTTTTGTCTTTCTGGCTCTTTTGATCTGCAGTGGTTGAACATCTTCATCTTCTTCCCTTGGTCTCTTCAACTCCATCTGACCTTGGGCTGAGATAGTTGCAATTGGGTCTATGTGTAAGACAATGGATGACTCCCCCTGAGTCTGTGCAACCATCTCAGTATGTTCACCTGTCTGCAATCCTTCTTGCTCCCCCTTAGTGTGTGCACTCATATCTTCAGTCTGTGGCACAGACTGAGCTTCAGTCTGAGACTTCACCTTAGTACCTTCGGGTCCATCATCTCCATCATCTCCCTCACTGCTATCTCCCCCTAAATCTAAGGATTTATTATTTAAATCTTTATCTTTTGAGGTTTTAGCTTCTGCAGACCCATGCTTCATCTTCTCCCCCTTTTTGACATCATCTACCAAGTTTGAGAGGGTGGTCTGCATTTCATCTAACCTATTGGATACCTTTTCCTCCAGCATATCCACTTTATCCACCATAGTAGAGACTAGATGCTTCATCTTCTCTAGCTCTTTCTTATTATTATTGAACTCAGTCTGTACCCATTCAGACAACCTGTTGATGGCAGAAAGCACATCATTAAGTGTACTAGAAGGCACAGACTGGGTCTGGTTGGAGGGGTTAGAATTGGGTGATGGTATGTGTTCCTCACTTGACTCATGTTGAAACTGAGCAAGATCACTGGAATCTTTTGGTGTTGCACTCTTTGCCTCACTCTGTGTCCTGTGCATGGAAAAGCGATCATAGGCATTGAGTAGTGTAGTTGTTCCCTCAGATCTAATCCGGTGATAGGATAAGATATCACGGGGAAATGATTGTGTTGCACCTGTTGCCTCAAACAGTTCCTGGTGTAATAGAGCAGTATCACTGGCAACTGATGTTGAAGTTTGTATGCCCTCACTAACCATCTGGTGATAAGATGGTAGATCATGGAGCAAAGAAGAGGAGATCTGTACCTCAGTCTGGGACATGACTGGGGCATTGGCAATCTGTGCAGAGGGGTGTAAGAAAAGACTCACCGGAGTGTGAACTAGTACAGGACTAGTGGTCAATATGGGTCCAGCCATTGTGAGTGGGGTAAAAAGGGGGTTGGTAGTGCTCAGGATTGGAGCATCTTCTTCAATGCTTACTACAGGGGTCAGTGTAGCAGCAGCAATGTGGGTATCCAAGCTGACTAAACTAGGTGTAGGTTGGGTCAGTTGGGTAGCCATTGGCACCACAGACTCTAGCAGAGCTGTAATGGAATGGTCTACAGCACTGGAAGGTGTTCTGTTGACATCCAGTTCCATGGATGATGATTCCATTTGTGCTATACTTTTGGGGGTTGAGTCTGGTGATTCCTCCAGAGTGAGTGGTGACTCATCTGGGTTGGTTTGTTTGTGACTCTCTTTTGTGGGTGAGGATGGGCTAGGATAAGAAGGTTGATCTGTATCCATGTCCTCAGAAGAAGAAGAAGTACTACCTGCATCTTCTGTTGAAGATGGAACAGACTCAGGAATGTTTGAGTCTGACTCCAAGTGCACAGACTGAGTTGAGTCTGTATCCCCGGAGTCTGTGTGCTCTGCTTCAGCCACACGATCTTCAACAGCCTGGGTCTTATTACCCATACTATCACTTGAATCATCACCCTCCATTGATGCAGAAGCAACATATGGGTGATCAATCCAGTGCTGCATAGCAGCAGTGATAGGTGCTCCAGAAAGTGGAACCGGATGGTTAAACACTTTATATGTGAGCATGGGAACAGGTATATCTGCCACTTTATTATTAAAAGACATATATACAGACCCAGTTAACCTGGATTGGATGCACAGGGAGAGTAGCCTTATAAAAGGTACATTAAAAATTCTGTTGGACTCATTCACCAGTTTTAAAATTTCTTGAAAATACAACTCTGCAAAGTTGATGTTTAAACCAGTGATGAATGAGCTCAACAGCTGAGTTTCAAACTCATTTAGCTCCCCTGTGCTACCAGATTTACCTCCTAGACTCCTAATGATGCCAGAAATTAAAAATTTCCATTTGGGGGTGAATCCTGACATCAAAATTGTGCCTTTTTCTTTGGTATATCCAACCAAAGGAAGAGAAGCCCTTGCTGCTTCTTTGGTTGGAATAGGTTCAAAATTATTTCCCAAAGGCAGGTCTAAGACATTCCTAATTAACTCCTGATCAATGGTAACTGCCCGTTTACCATGATCAATAGTACCAGTAATTGCAGTATTGGTACTATTTGAGGAGCAAGTATACCACCATTCCATTAAAAAATGTGGGTATATTTGAGGAACTGTGTTAAAGAATGCTCCCCTTAATGGATGAGCAGACATAAAAGCAGTTAGTTCCTCAAACCCTTTATTCTTTTTCGAATCAGGGATGGAAATGGTAGCTACTTGATTGTTGATACAGAGTTTTACCTGTTTCCCTTGTTTGAAGGGTTTAGCCGCAGCGATGTTGGCAGGTGCCGTGTAAACCCATTGATCAGCAATTGAAGAAATTTTAGAAATTGATTTTGAAAATGGTTGAGCGATTTAGGGTTTATTAACTCTGTTTGTTTTTGGTGTGCAGGTACGAATGAAGAAGAAAGGGGGAAAACATAAATGGGTATTTGTAGAAATTAAATTTCCGTTAAATGGGACCCACTTGGACGGTTTATCCCTGTTTCTGCAACAGTAGCGCTGAGGCACGTGCACTTTTTGTATTGAGCAGATAAATAGACAACAAGCGCCAAAACTTTTAATGATTATTACCACAAAGATGGTTAAAGCATTAAATGCAAAGATATTGTTGTTTATTTATGAAAAAAAAATAGAATAAATAAATAAATATATTAAAATTAAAAACATTTAGTCTGAGTGTATAAAATCAGTCTGTGCAATGAGTCTGGGTGACGTCACACAGACTGAGCCATATAACAGACAGACTAAGAGAAAATAACAGAATTAAAAAAAAACTTGTGTGCCAGCAGTGGTAACAGATTGATATAGCTAACAGTACTAACTTGTGAAAGCAGTACTAAAATCAACTAACAGTGGTAACTGCGAAAGCAGTACTAAAATCAACTAACAGTGGTAACTGCGAAAGCAGTACTAACATCAATTAACAGTGGTAACTGGTGTGAGCAGTACTAAAGTTAACTAACAGTGGTAACTGGTGTGAGCAGTACTAAAGTTAACTAACAGTAGTAACTTGCAACATTAACAGTGTTAATTGTACCAATCTTTACCAGCAGTGCTAAAATATGAATTCATGGGGGCAGTGTTAAAAAGTCTTATCAGTATTAACCAGCGGTACTAAAAGTAACTAGCAGTATTAATACTAATAGTACTAAAATACTAACCTTAAGAATTAATAAAGCACAAAAAAATAGAGGGTCTAGTCTGAATGAATATGGTCAGTCTGTGTAGCTAATTTGGAAGAAGTTATACAGACTGAAACATATAATCAGTCAGACTGAGAGAAAATAACAGAAGGTATAAAATCTTTTTGGTATTTTCTTAGAAAGTATGTACAAAAACATCTCTTTGTCTGTGCTTTTTGATTGTATGTAGCTGAGAATACAGTTATACAAATTGAAAAGCAGACACAGACTGAGAATTGAATCATACAGATTCAAGGTTTTACTAGGGGTTGAGCATTCCTAGTTGACCAAGCAGATACAAAAATCTATCTTCATTTAAAGGTTTAGTGAAGATATCTGCTAATTGGTCATTTGTGGGCACATATTTAAGAATCACTTTACCTTTCTCAGCACAATCTCTGATAAAGTGATGTCTGATCTCAATATGCTTTGTCCTGGAGTGAAATACAGGATTCTCAGTGATGGCAATGGCACTTTGGTTATCACACATGATTGGAGTTTTTGTAAACACCAAATCATAGTCTGCTAGTTGATGTTGCATCCATAGCAATTGAGCACAGCAACTACCAGCAGCCACATATTCTGCTTCTGCAGTGGATGTAGCAACAGAATTCTGTTTCTTGCTTGACCAACTGACTAGTTTGCCACCTAGCAGTTGACATCCACCAGAAGTGCTTTTCCTGTCTAATTTACAACCTGCATAATCTGCATCTGTATATCCGATTAGATCAAAACCAGAGTCTTTGGGATACCAAAGACCCAGGTTGGGAGTACCTTTTAGATACCTAAAAATCCTTTTTACAGCTTTTAGATGCGATTCTTTAGGTTCAGATTGATATCTTGCACACAAACATGTTGAGAACATGATATCTGGTCTACTTGCAGTGAGGTATAGTAGAGATCCTATCATACCTCTATAAGTGGTTTGACAGACTAACTTGCCAGACTGATCCTTATCCAACTTATCTGCAGTGCTCATTGGTGTTTTCATGATTGAACAGTCCTTTAAAGAATATTTAGTAAGTAGGTCATTGACATATTTACCTTGGTTGATGAAGATACCATCAGGTTTCTGATGTACTTGTAGACCAAGAAAGTATGTTAATTCACCCATCATACTCATTTGATACTGTTTTGACATTAAGTTTGAAAACCATTTACACAATTTTTCATCAGTAGACCCAAATATAATATCATCAACATAGATTTGGACTAGTATGACATCTGCCTTGTTCCTTTTGAAGAACAACGTTTTATCAATTGATCCTCTAGTAAAGTCATTACTAAGAAGATAGGATGATAAGGTGTCATACCAAGCTCTTGGAGCTTGTTTTAGCCCATATAGTGCTTTTTGCAATTTATAGACATGATTTGGAAAAGTGGAACTTACAAAACCTGGAGGTTGTTTCACATAGACTTCCTCCTGTAAGTTGCCATTCAGAAATGCACTCTTGACATCCATTTGATAGACTTTAAAGTCCTTGAATGCAGCATATGCCAAGAATAACCTTATTGCTTCAATTCTAGCTACAGGGGCAAATGTTTCATCATAATCAATGCCTTCTTCCTGCTTGTAGCCTTGAGCAACTAGCCTTGCCTTGTTTCTGATTATCACTCCATCCTTGTCCATTTTGTTTCTGTAAACCTATTTTGTTCCAATAATGGTTTTCCCTTTTGGAGCAGGAACTAGGGTCCAAACATTGTTTCTGTCAAATTCTGTTAACTCTTCCTGCATTGCTTCAACCCAATCATCATCTTTCAAGGCTTCTTCAGCTTTCTTTGGTTCAATGATTGACAGGAAGTTTGTGTAGAAACAGAAATTTGCAGTAGATAAGTTTGACACTTTAGCTCTTGTTTGTACACCAGAAACATAATCTCCAATTATTTCTGTAATTGGATGATACTTGTGTTCTTTGACTCCTAGAAGTGATTCATCATTTGATGGTAAATCATTCTCATTTGGTGGAAGGATAGCAGGACTGAGTTCTGCATCATCTTCTACACAGGGCAAGTCTGAGTCTGTAGAGTTCACAAACTGAAAACTATCAGACTGAACACATGTATCAGAAGAGTTTGAATCTCTGGACACAGATTCATCTTCTGTTGATGAAGGTATTGTCATAGAATGAGCAGGTTGATCATCTTCATTATCACTTTCAGAGTCCTGTTGTTGGTTAACAACAACTGGGATTTGAGATTCAGATCCCACAACAGATAAATCTTCTAACAAATGAACATCAGACTGAGAAATATGTTCATCATTAGCAGAGGAAGCATCAAAGGTGACATTGATGGTTTCTTCAATTTTATTCCTTCTGTTGTTGTAGACTCTGTAGGCCTTTGAGATAGATGAATAGCCAACAAAAATTCCTTCATCAGATTTAGGTTCCATCTTAGCTAATTGATCTCTTTGATTGAGAATATAGCATTTACTACCAAAGGTCTGGAAGTAATGGATGGTTGGAACCTTCTTATGATACAACTCATATGCAGTTTTGTCATGTCTTTTGACCAAAATAGATCTATTTTGGGTATAACAGGCAGTGTTAACTGCTTCTGCCCAAAAATAAACCTTCATTTGACCATGGCATAACATGGTTCTTGCAGCTTCTATGAGTGTACGATTTCTTCTCTCAGCAACACCATTTTGTTGAGGAGTTCTGACAGAGGCAAAGTTTTGAATAATGCCTTTGTCAGTACAGAATTCAATGAGAGTAGAATTCTTAAATTCTGTACCATGGTCACTCCTGAGTTGCTTGACAGGTGCATCTTTCTGCAATTCTTCTCTCTTGATTAGATTAATAATCTCTTCAGGAGCATCACTTTTAGCTTTAAGAAAGATGACCCAAGTATACCTTGTGTATTCATCCACAACCACAAGTGTATACTTCTTTCCACCCAAACTGCTAATGCTCATGGGTCCAAACAGATCCATATGGAGCATATGCAGTGGTTGTTCAATTGTAGCTAACAATTTGGATGGAAAATGGTTCTTGGTCTGTTTCCCTAGTGTACATGCAGGACAAAGTTTGTCTTTTGCAAATGTAACATCAGGCAGACCTCTAACCAGTTTCTTCTTTGACAGGAGGTTAATATTTTTGAAGTTCAGGTGGGATAACCTCCTATGCCATAGCCAGCTTAGTTCTGGCACAGACTGCGTATAGAGACAGGTCTCTACATTGTTGTCTGCTGAAGAAAGATCCAAGAGATAGATATCTCTTTCTCTTTTGGCAACTAATATAGGTTTGCCTTTGGAATTATAGATAACAGCAGCCTTCTTTCTGATTCTGATTTCACCATCATCATCACAAATCTGGCTAGCACTAAGCAGGTTATGCTTTAATCCCTCAACATAGGCCACCTTTGTTATTCTGATGTTGCCAGCCTTCACCACACCATAACCTTTTATCTTGGCAACAGAGTTGTCACCATATTTGACAGAAGGTCCTTCTTCTTCTACAAACTCTGACAGATTCTTCAAGGAACCTGTCATGTGTCTTGAGCATCCACTGTCTAGGTACCATTTGCTGTTACCCTGCACAGGACAAACAAAATCAATTAGTTACTTTTGGGAACCCATCTTTTGATGGGTTCTTTAGGGTTGGTTGAAGTCAATTCTTTAGCAGTTTTGGTGCTAAGTCTGTGAAGTTGACTTTTAACCTCTCTATTTTTGATTTTGTTGTTTGTAGACGACATTTGTTTGATCAAAGCAGCCTTTGGCTGTTTAAGAATGGACTTTGTGCATTTAATACCTTCATGTCCCAGATTTCCACAGTTGTAACATTTTCTGTTCAACATGATGGTCCTTTTGGATTTTGGGTTATTATTTGCACTAGATCCTCTGTTAAACTCTTGTTTTGACTCAACAAATGTTTTAAAATCTGTGGTAAACTTCATTAAGTTTTCACTAAGCAGCTTAATGGTCTCAGTCTGGTTGTTAAGATTTGACTTTTGAGAGTCAGACTGAGTGTTAACACTAACAGATTTGGAGTTAAGTTTGCCAGACTGAAAATTTATTTTTCCAGACTGACAGTTAGATCTCACAGACTGAGATCTTTTTAACTCCTTTGTTACTGGTTTTATGCCTTTAGATTTATCATTTGGCATATTATTGTCTGGACCAGTTACAGACTGAGATGTGGAAGGTTCAAACACATTGTAACCTTTCTGTTTATTCTTGATTCCTTTTACCTCTTTTTGTCTTTTTAAAGATGGTACTGTGGGAATATTAACTTTGCCTTTTATAAATCTTTTCTTTTCAAGTTCTATAGTTTCTAAAGATTCATTAGTGATTACAAGTTCAGGTTGTTCAGATTGAGAAGTTTCACAGACTGAGATTTCTAAGTCTGTGTCTTCAGAGTCTGGCTCTGTCTCATATACTAGTTCTTTAGTAACTATTTTTGGTCTCACAAAAGCATTTGTCAATATAACTTTGTCTCCCACAGTATGACTAAAAGTATGAGGTAAAATCTCAGGTACAAATATAGTAGGTTTTGAGTTTATTTCTGAATTTATGTGACTTTTAAGGTCAAACTCATCACCTATGACCGCTTGTATCTGAGCTGGAATCTGTTTAGATAAACAGTCCACATTTTTAAGTGATGAAATACACCAAGATTTACAGATCCTTTCATAATGATCAGCTTTGTTTTTATAAGCTTCTTTTTCTAGCTTGATCTTTTTGAGAAGGTCATATTGAGCATCAAGCTCAAGTTTGTACTGTTTATTTTGGTTTATTTCATTCACCTTTGATTGTAGATCTTTTTGAACTTGACTGAGTTTGGTTTTTAAATCTTGTATTTCCTCCAGTCTTTTCAAGAAATCTACATAGATGTGTTCAAACATTTTCTGTTTTTCTGCATCACTATAGTAAAGTTTAAAATGATTTACATTGTAAGCAGATCCTCTGTCCCAATCTGGATGAACACATGCCTTTTCTGCAAATTTGACATCTTTGTCAAACTGGCTCTCTGTGATAGCCATTAAGCACATATCTTCATCATCCTCAGATGATGAAGATTCTTCATCTATCCATTGTTCAACAACCAAAGCTTTCTCTAGTTTCTTTGGTTGTTGTTTCTCTCCAATTTTCTTGGAGTTGAAGTACTTTTTCTTGTACTTCTTGGCCTTTTCTTCCCACTTATCAGAACTTGAAGATTCTGCAATCTTCACTCTGCAGTCAGAAGAAATATGACCAACTTGCCCACATTTATAGCAAGTAGCTTTCTTAGGATCAAAAGTTGGCCTTCCTTTTGAACCTTTGAATCTTGCTTTTTCTAACCTTTGGGCTAGCAATGCCATTTCAGCTTCTAGAGACTCAGTTTCATCATCTGATTCTGAGTCTGTAAGAGTAAGATGGTAATCTGCTCTAGAGAAAAGTTCTCTATTTTTCCTTGTTGTTGCAACAAGGGCAGCAGATGGATCTTTTGCAATCCTTTTGGCATTTAGATCCTTTCTGGCTTTGGTTTCTTCAAAGTTTAGTAGAAGTCCAAACAAGCCAGAGAGATCATATGTCTCCAATTTTTCACTTACAATTAATGAAGTGATAACTTCAGAAAAAGTGTTTGGAATGACATCAACAAATTTTGCACAGATTTCAAACTGTCCTTTGATGATATTATACCTTTCAAGATCATTGATTAAGATCTGAAATCTGGTATGAATATCAGTTAATGACTCTCCTTGACCAGCAGAGAAGTTCTCATAATTTCTTATGAGATTCTTCTTCTTTTGGGATTGTACTAAACTTACACCATCATATTGGTCAGTTAGCATATCTCATATGGCTTTAGCAGTTTTGCAGCCAGATATCTTAGCAAAGATAGGCTCAGTAACTGCATTGCCCAGTATGGACTTGGCCTTAAAATCTAATGCATATAGTTGCCTGTCTAGATCAGTCCAGGTACTTTTGGCAGCCTCAACAAATTTTTCAGGTGTCAAAATAGTACCATTTGCATCTAAAGTAGCAGGAACTATTCTGCCAGGAATAATGGGTCCTTCCTGAATGACTCTAAGCATTTCATCATGAATGCTAGCAAGAAACCATTCAGCTTTCAATTTCCAGTGGGTAAAATTTACACCATTGAAGATTTGAATTCCCTTCCCAGCCATAGCAATAGAGGAAGTCATTTTTCAAAGTAGAAAATGTAGAGAAAAATGGGTTTAGATGATTGTTTGATAAACTGGGTTCCTTTGATCGTTAAAGATTAAATCTTTATTTGCTCTGATACCAGTTGTTGGGTCACAAGGTTCCCAAAACTTAGATACAGATTATATAACAGTTATCTCAACGTGTTAGTTTATATCCAAGTTTTATATCAAACAAGTTTAAATTAATCTAGGCGGAAAACAAGATTAATTTTAACACAGAGTTTATTATGAATCAAAGTATTATTCACAATAAATTGTTTGTCTCACAAAGATGACAAGGTATTCAAACCCACACAGATAGTTTGAATACGATCCAAGTAGTATACAAAGATACAGTTATCACTACAAACTTCACAGTAAGTGTGGTAATGCTTTAGCCTAAGCTCAAAGGTCTAGTATACTAATTCTCTTGAATTTCTTGGATAATAGCAGTGCTTTTTGGACTGCTATTTATAGAGTTGGATGTAACTCTATATTATCCAGCTTACATAGTTGTCCAAGGGATAACAGATGCATCTTGGGCAACTTTGCACGCCTTCCTTTTTGCTTTTCTTGGAAATAGAAAAAGCAAAAAGGTAAAAGGTTTCTTTGCTGAGAAGAGAACCTTTATATGATGTTTGACCTTTCTCAAACATCTTATCAGTTGTATCTAGCCTAAGGAAAGAAGAATATCTCCTGTACATTTGTACTTTCATTCTTCAATCTGTGCTCTTCAGTCTGTGCTCATCAGTCTGTGATCTTCAGTCTGTGAACTTCAGTCTGTGAAGCCTTCTGTATTCAATCTTCATTCTTCAGATGATGAATTCATAAGTCTTCAGAAAGAGCATGGCTTTCAGTCTGTGAGGATCTTCAGTCTGTGCAGCACAGACTCAGAAACAATTCTTCAGTCTGTGTAGCACAGACTCAGAAACACAGACTCAGGAATTTCACTAAGTTTCCTGAATACAACTGAGATAGATTTTGACTCATCAGATTTATAACTTAGGTTTGATCATTGTTTTTCCCAACAATTTCCGAACAAGAAAAACTGACAACTCGAATTTCTGAATTAAAAAGGAACTTTGAGAAATCGGAAAGTTTGCAAAGATTGTGTACTTTGAAAAACAGCTACGTTTTAACTGAAAATGTTAAGATTTATGCTCGAATCAAAGAACTTGAAGAAAAGTTTGTTAAAAGAGGTCAAACTAATCAAACAATTTTTCTTAACAAACCAAAGGAAATCAAGTATTATAATCCGATGGAAGGTTTAGGTTTTGACAATCCTTGCTATTTACAGAAAGCAATTTCTAACATAGCACATGTGTATGCTAAAGAATGCATGGGTCGGGGTGTACAAATGAATTTTATGAAACTCACTAATGAGGGAGAAGAAATTGAGAGTTTCAATAGGGCAAAAGAAAACAAAGCTCAATTTTTATTTAATTATGAAGAATTAAACAAGAGTTTTGGTAATCGAAAAATCCCACTTTCCGATGACTATTTCCCGAGTTATTCAAAACCGGAACTTGAAACGAATGATAAAGTTTTTTCAAATGAAGTTGTTCAACAAGTGGTAACCTCTAAGATTTACATTCCAAACTTGATTTTGGAAGATAAAATTATTGAATTAGAAAAACAAATTACCACTCAACTAAATGATTTTGAAAAAGAACGAGCTACTCTCTTAAGTACTATTGAACAACTCAAGAGTACCTCTTCGTCTTCTCAATCACACCTGGTGTCAAAATCACAAAAGGAACAAGGGTTTGATAATTTGCGAACCTCTGATAAATCTCAAGTGTCAAAAGCTGCAAAACCACATGTGAATGTTCCATGGAAGATTTACACGGATAAATCTTCTAAACCATTTTCGAAAAAGGTTTCTCAGTTTACTAATTATTCTTTGCAAAAGAATAATAAGTATTCTAATAAATCTCAATCAAATGGAACATATATACCTCAAAAGAAATTTGATCTTCCCGATGCATATGGTTCAAATGTTTCAAAGGACTCGGTTTCACGATTTCAAAAGCAAACAAAAGTTTGGAAACCGAAACAAAGTTTTTTTGAGAAATCTTCTCAAACGAAATCTTTCAAATATTCGAGATCGAAAATGTTTGAACTTGCACCACAAAATGCTTCTTATCCGGTGCAAAGACGAAATGATTTTGTAACCCCAGTTTCCAAAAGATTTTACTCACCGCTGACTCCACGAAATTTATTTTTGAGTGAAATACCGAGTTTAACTCAAAATAGAGTTCAATGTCTTTAAATCAAATAGACACAACTTACAAATGGTTTTCAAAGTTTTCAAAACCCATTGGCACCGTGCTTAAATGGGTTCCCAAAGTTGTGGTCTAGTTTCAAAATGAAATGGCTTTTGCCCACATCAGGGTAAAACCGGCTTTTAAATGTAATGGATTTTACTCACATAAGAGAAAAACCCGCTTTTCAAAGTCAATGGCTTTTGTACATCTCAGTGCAAAACTCGTTCTTAAAAGAAATGACTTCTGAACATTTAAGTTCAATCCCGTTTTAATTGTTTATACTCAAATAAAAGATTCAACTTTTTGAGGAAAAGTTTCAATGTTTTGAAAAGAGATCTCAATGTTCAAAATCGAGCTCTCATCATTATTCTTTTGAAGTAAAAGTACGATATCTTTGAGAGGGAGTTCGTTCAATTTCAAAAGGAAAGTAAACTCACCTTTATATGTAGTTTTTTTTTTCAAAACACTTATACATATGTTAAGGAGGAGTGTTGTTCTAAATTAAAACTTTTAAGTATTCAAATCTTTGATCTACTCAAACACTTAGAATGTTTTTCAAATCATTTTTGGAACATGTTGAATATCTGCACAGAGTGATATAGTATACAATCATCTCTTACGATCCACCACAGCCGGTTGGATCTACCAAAGGAGCCACCAACCACAATTTAGGATGCAAGGGTCATATAGGTCTAGGTGAGAAAAAATAAATATAAGCGAGGGTGACAGAGATTGGGGTGCAGATCAGCATAAATTTCAAAATGCCAATTGCATGACAAGATCACCAATAACTGAAATGAGGGAGGAGTTGAAAAATATGTGAGGTTGAGTGAGGAGTGTGTGACAGGGTTAAAAGAAAAAGAAAACCCTTTCTAAACAACTAAATCGTCGGGTTGCCACATAATCTATCAGATTTCATACGTTGATTTCTGGTATTGAATAAGACATCATGGACCCAGTGATGCAATGCACATTACCCTCCTAGCCACTCAAGTACTTTTTAAAAGGTCCTTGTTTCAATTTTCACAGAGACTTAGTACATACTCTATTGACTTCTCATTTGGAGAATATTGATATTGAAACATGAGGACAGTCAGCTCCAGTCCACGACTTCATTTCTTGCACTTATAGAGTCTAGATCCTAATTTGTTAAAAGCACACCTTTAGAACACAAGTGTTCTTATACACTATACATGTCTTTGTGACATCTTTGCAAGTCTTTGTGACTTTGCCGGAACATTCATAGTGATATCTACAATAGATATTTGACGATGATTGAATGGAAATCCTACTAGTGTTATCATCAAAGCCAGCATTGAAAGTAGGTCACTCAATTGATTCATTTACATGATTTGATTGGTGTGTTAACTGGCAATCTATGTGATCCAAGAGTTAGTAATTTCATAAATGTGTTTTCAGAAATTACAAACTTTTCCTTGTTTACTTAAGTGAATTGTTAACTTACCCGGTTACTTAATTTCATAATCATCTTCCGCATCATTATCACGTGATAATGATTTGATTGTGAAATTTGACGCTCATTGAAAATTTAATATTCAAAAGGAGAATGCAGGTGAAAGTAGGTAATTGTCTGTTAGTAGAGCAAAGGCATGTCATTTTGGAAAGACAGTTAGGATCATCTTGTCTACAAACATCTTCGATTACACCAGAGTCATGATGCTCATGATAAAATCATAAACATCATGAGAGGGAGAGAAAGAGTATATTGTTTAAAGATAGTCGGGAAGAAAATGTAAAGGTTAGAAAAGGTTATCAAATGAAGTGTGCTGAAAGAGAAGAGCTTAAAAGATTGAATAAGAATTTGAAAGATTGAATGAAAAGAGAGTCAAGTTCGAGTAAGAGTGATAAAAAGAAAGATCAAATGGAAATCAAGAATTAATCAATGACGGTTGAAAAGCCCGAGGTTTTAGGATGAGAGACGAGATTGATTAAAGCCCGAGGTTCAGCAGGAGAGACAGAAATGATTAAGAAAGTGAAAGAATTGATTAAATCTGCTCAACAAATGTTGACAAGTGTTTAATGGAAGATAGAGCTTCAATGATGATTTGTATTATCTTTCTACAAGAGTGTTATTGATTTGAGGAGGAACAGATTTAGAGGATAAAAAATATTTGTTGATCAAGCTTCACGAGATGAATATCCGGTTGAGGGGAGCTTGAGTACAAAGTGTTAAAAAATGTTTTCAACGCCAACAACAACTTTGAAATATACTTTCAAGATAACGTTCATTCATAGTATGCTTCCAGAGTATGAGCTTCAAAGAAAATCATTCCAACATTAGTTCAAGCAAAACGGTTGTCGTTGATGAAAAAGAGATTATTAGTCTTCAAGAATTCTTCAAGAATCAATTTAAAGATTAACGTTGAGATGCAATCAAAGAAAATGCTCTTCAACATTGTCTCAGCTTACTAAAGATTCATAGCATTCAAGCTTCAAAGATATATCAGAATAGAAGACAACATCAAACACCTACTGAAGTCTATGCTAAATCCTAGGGGGAGATTGTTAGCAATATTATTATATAATAGGATTTGCATAGATTATTTTGTTAGTACGTTATGCTTTATTAGTTGTAATTTAGTGTCTATGGGTATTTTGGTAACTAACCATGTAAGACGGCCAGGGTATAAATACTAGTATTAACCCTAACCATCAAAAAGTCTTTGGCTGTATTTTTCTCCTGCAAGAATATCAATACAACAGCCGTATCAAGTTTTTCTTCCTTGTTCTTAATATGATTCATCAATAGCTCGATTAGATCGATTTCACCCCTCATATTCAATTTCATTTAATTTTAAGATCTATACAGTTGTTTGTGGGATTATTTCTTTCAAGATCTTACTTACTATGTTATGCTTACGTTTAAAAACATGTTTTGAGTTATCAACAAACTCTATTTTGATCAAAGAAATTTTGTATATGTCTGTACACATTTTGCATTTTGAAGGTATTTGGTTTGGATTTGGATAACGATGATGTGTTCGCCTTTTGAAGAAAGATATGGTGGTAACTCTTTCTCCTGCTATATAGGTTTAAATTACCTGGTTATACTTCTTATACTTATGATAAGCATATTTAAGACGTATATAGGTTTTACTTTTGGCTATTGTGACACCCGACACTTTAGGGTAATGATTTCCTTAAACTAGAACCATAATTACGTGTATTTAGTATTTGATTAGGTTAAATACTTGTAACTACTTGAATATGTTTATATACGCTTACGTGATTATTTGTAATTACGCGAAACAACCGGACGAGGTCCGACAATCTACACGGCGTTGGTGATAACTTTTCATAAATAATGTAAACCTATTTTATAAATTAAATAGTAATTATTTACCCTATATAATTGTTATTAAATAATAATATACGAAAAACATAGACGTTTTGCTTAAAACGTAACAAACGCAACGAAAATGCACGAATCGCGCCCGACACCCGAACGAAACCGACAAATATTTTAAGAAGGTTTAATAATGTATTTTTAAATATATTGGTCAAATTAAAGTAGTGATTTTGTATCAAAAATAAAACACAAAATTTTAACGTTTAAGATTTAATGTTTACGCGCGCGAATAACGTAACACGGGCTTGAGAAAACAAATGTGTAAGCCCAAGGCTCCAATTGGGCCGCCCCAACTGAGCCCAAGGTCGGCCCAAAGGCCCACCCTACTTTTCCTCTTTTCCCTTCCTTTTCCTCATTTCCACACCATATTTTCACACACTTTCCTCTCTCCCTCTCCCTCACAAAAACGAATTTGGGCTGTCACCACCTCACCACCATCAACCACCACCTGCCACCACCAACCACCATCATCCTCCATCACATTTTCATGAAGAAATCAAGTCAAAACGCAAGATCAAGCCTCCTCATCATCTTTCTCCTCCTTCTCGGTTTTAGAAATATTGTAAGGACTTCAAAACTCTTCTAACACACTTGTAACACCTCTATAAACATGTTATAATGTTCACTTAACAAGGAAATGTCCAAAACATAACTCAAAAATGTTTTTCATGGCTTAAAATATTCAAAAACGTCACATGCAAGCTGATCTGAAAAATAGCTCGACTTTAAAGAGAAGTTTCTCCCTCAAAACTAAACCAAAATGGACGATTCAAAATGCAAAAATTAAGTTTAAGAAGTTAGCTTTCATTAAAAGAGGAAAAAACGGAGTCTTTGTCTAAAGAAATGCGTTGAGAAAGGGCAGCACAAACGATAACTGAACAATTGGACATTTCTAATTGTGTGAACTAACTTAGGTGGACATTAACCCTCCACCTACACGATTAACTTAGGTGGACATTAACCCTCCACCTACACGATTAACTTAGGTGGACATTAACCCTCCACCTACATGATTGGCTTAAGTGGACATTAACCCCCACTTATACAATCACTATAGATGGTCTTTTGAGACATCTTCTTACACAACCTTATACGTTTAGGACGTTAGAAGGTTGCATTTGAAAAACACGTTTTGCTTACTAATTGCTACTTGCTTACTAATCTCAGGTGAGTTTCATAGCCCCTTTTTACTGTTTTCTAACTGGGGTGAGAATACATACAATTGCTTTTATACCGCTATTTTCATGTGAACACAAGTACTAAACTCGATATATTGGTTGCATGAGTTATTTTACTAATCCTGAAAGTCCCCCACATCATAGTTTGTTAGTATTGTTATAGCGTGAATGTTAATGAATAGTACTATTTGGGATTGACTCCCCCCGTCCGGGTTAGTCGCGCTAACTGGTCAAACGAACGCATTATCATTTGTTCTTACGAGTGTTGGATTAGGCACTCGCTGGGAGGCACCCCGATCGTGGCACTTGATGTGACCCGACACCACAGTTAAGCTCGAACTATGAGCTCATGGCAACAATATACACTATTTTTACATTTTTGTAATACATTACCTATCATTGTTGAATGATACAAACAGGAAATCTTGTGTTCCATACGATGTTATATCAACTGTTTACAAACCTATGAACTCACCAACTTTATGTTGACCTTTTAGTATGTATTTCTCAGGAGACCAACCGCAATAGGTTTGCTTTTGGAAGGAGATAGCTCGAGTCGCATATTTTTCACAAACAACAGAGATTAACTTGCATTATCATATGTTGTAATCTTGTACTAGATGCGTACTCTACTTTTGGCAAAACATATGTAAACATTGTAACTACGAAATGTAATGATTTTTGAAACGTCTCATATAGAGATCGTTTGTTGTAATTCTTGGGTTGTGATATTTGATTTGGTCGGCGCCCCCAACGCAACACCCTACCTTCCGCTGCCACGTGTCTTGAGGGTGCGACAGCTATATAGGTTTTTATCATGTTAGGTATGCTTCTGTAAGCTACTTCAGTTCTTCTATGTATTAAAAATAAAAACGTCATAATATTGTCAACTGTGACATGAGATATGCATCTTCTTGGATGCACATTGGCTGTTCGATGAAATGATGGATATTAATTTAATTTTCGTGAGTAGACAAGAAACTTGGATAATTAAATCAGAGAAACGAGATAACCTGTTATGATCTTTAATATACATCAGGTAACAAACAAGATTGCTCTAATCTAAGTGACAATTACAACTACAAATTCTTAGGTGATTTTCACTTATTTTGAGGAAAATGATTTTCAGATTCTTATTTGTTGTTTGGGCTTTTCTTTTGTAGCTTATTATGGTAGTGGAAAAATTATAATTTAAAATCAGATGGTAAGATGTTTTTTTCTTATCATGGTGGTAAATACATGACATCTTGATTCTCATTGTCATGAGGTAGCTGTCTTATTTTGAGTAGCATATTTGTGGTTTAAGTTTTGTTATCGTTGGATGTTGTTGAGGCTTTGTTGCAACTGATTGTATTTATACAGTAAGTCTGCAATTAGTAATGGGTCGGCTGGAAGTGTGATCCAAGATAAGTCAAGGAGAAGGTTTAATCATTTGACTCCATCTCAGGTAGACAAAATATATGGCAGTAGGTTGTTAAAAAATATTTTATACTTCTTTTGATTCACTTCATATATATATATGCTATTAAATGTTTGATAAAATGTTTCAGAGATAATTTTGGATTTGGTTTTCCTATTTTCAAGAATTTGACTGTGTTTGTAATGATCTTATTTGAGAAATTTCATAACTTGTATTAAGCTTTCCTGTTTCAGGTTGAAAGAAACAACTATAGCTCAATAAACTTGGCATGTACGGCTGTGTGGGAATGTTAGAGGTGGCAACCCTACACATATACATATATTTGGGTTTATTGAGGTTTTATCTCTATTTAGTATAACAAGTAATAACCATAATTAGTTGAAGTAAGGTATATTTCGTGAAGTAATAAATTTGGTGACCTTTAGTTGGCCTATTGTGTTACCAGCTTGCTTTATGTGCACTCTTCTGTGTATGAACAAAGGTATTACTATCTTGCTATATGCACCATTGGGAGTATTGGCACAAAGAATAACTGATGCAGGAAATGTTACTCGCCCAATCAGACGATACTTACGTAAAGGTGGTATTTTTCTCTTTCATGCTTAAGTATGTATATAATGTATGTTAATACTCCATTAATTGCATATATGTACACATTTATACGACTATCTATCCTTTGGAACCAATTGGACATAGCTCAAGTGGTACCACCACCGCAAACGCCCATACCCCACATGTGTGACCGACAGGTCAGGGGGTCCGAATCCGTTCCTCAGCATATGTAGGTGATTTATGGACAGGTGATTTGTCTGGTGTTGATGCTCCTTGTGGGTGGAACGGACGTGTACCATTGAAATATGATACGGCGATCAGGGGTACTCTCCAAATTACCTTTTTTTATCTATCCTTTGGAAAGGAAGGAGTGAAGATTACAATAAAGCTAATGCCAGAGTTTCCTTATAAAGTATGTATGCGATATCATGCCTTCTTTTTCTTACATTACATTTAGATCTTTATCTTATATAATTCCGTTCACAATATTGGTTTTCCGAATAACTACTTTTACTTCAATGTCAAATCAGCTAAAGCTTCTGACGACCGTTTTGTTGTATTTACTAGTTTTTATTAAAACAATATATCTTTGAATTGTGATCTTGAAGTTTATCAGCATTTCTTTAAGTGAACCGTTAAGTATAATATCTTAACCTGTTACCAAATATTGTAGATATATTGCAGCCAAGTTGGGGCATGGTGATGTATGCGGTATTACTCCAACTCAAATTGCTATCGAGGTCCCTTTATCTCTTTATACACATATTTGTGTGTGACATCTAGATGCATCTTACACATGCTTCACTTCCACCAAATAGTTGTAGCACCCTCTCTTCATGTTGCATAAAATATTCTTTTATTTCGGAAGCGTAGGTCAAAACATGTATTGCATTAATAACATTTTATAAAATGTACATATATTGTTCAAAACAAGGTATGACAACTAGGTGTTACAAAATTCCAACATGCCCTTTAAATTATCAAAACTATATCAGAATTGCCAGCTGATCAAACATTCCTTTGAACATAATCTTCATGCCCGCCGATTTTAATCATGACCTGCAGGGATTAGGGTGGTGGGATTAGCACAAAGCTAAGTGAATGAATGTGGAACTAACAATTCAACTTAGCATAACAATCTGTTTACATCAATTAATCGTAAACACATAACGTCAAAGAGGATCGGTGGTTTTTGAGGAACCCTACTGCCGCGGTGGCCCTCAACGAACGCTTATCACAATCTGTATTGGCCTATACAGAATATACCGATAACTTGATACTACCATTACGCAACACATGTTCTAATACAACACATGTACAAGACCCTATATATGTAACTCTGTAATAACCAAGTCCAACAATCTGTTGACCTCTTTAATAACAACCAATGCCCGAAGGCCACATTGCACCTAGATTCATAATCAGCAAATCAGACTAAACAGTCTATCAATTATATCTACGTTTACTTGTTGCAACCAAACCGTTATAACCAAATCAAACTTGTGAGTTTCAGATCCACTCACCTGTTAGCCTCAGTCCAACAACTCAGAAATCTAATGTTACTGAGTCTTCTACTGATCTAAGAATACAACAAATAATGAGTCAGTAACTCATTCCATAATTGTTTAACATATTTCAATACATAATATCGAAATGACAAACAATTATCAAGTTATAACAATGCACTTATATAATTATTTACTCAATTATCATAATAACATATTTATGTGAACAGGCAAATCCCTGAAGTCTAAGAAAACAAAAGTTCAATACGAAGTGAAATCAGAAAGTCCCAAAACGAGGTTTAAAACTTGAAAAATGCCATTTTCGACCCCAAGATGACCCTGAAAGGCCTAAAACTACCTAGGCTCATTTTAAAGAGTTTTGATTATTGGACCATTTTCGAGTGACCATGCGAATCTCAGCCCAATCCGTGTATAATGAAAATTTGTTAAACTTTTAGTCACTAAAAGTATCACTTATATGCTTCAATAACTCACAAACTTTCTGCTTCAATAACTCACAAATTCGAACTTTCTGCAAGCTGCGAACCGAGCTTGCTGTAATAAAAAAAAACCCGAACTTTCTGCTTCAATAACTCACAAATTCGACATCCTATCATTCTAACAAGCTTTCTAACAACTTATATGCATCAAATAACATCAAGTAACATCTTTCAAGCTTCAATTACACAACTATTTCACAAATTGACTAATTTCATAAAAACAAGTTATAAACACTAAAATTCTTACAAGAACAAGATGATAATGATGTGGTTTAATACTTCACAATAGGGTTTCTTCAGGTGTGTGTTTTCAATTCGCAGTATGTGTGTGTAGAAGATTTGAGAATCAAATCATGTGTGTATATATATATATACATAGGAGGTTTGAGGAGGTTAATTCCCCTTCTTAATCTATTGTCTGGAACCTAAAACCATTTTGCGAAACCAACTATTTTATCTTACCGTCTACTAAATTAATTTAAAACAACGAATTATTTATTAGTCACAATAATTCATTTATCCTTTTGACTAATATTATCAAATAAACATAATTATATTAAAATATTCCTAACACATTAAATAATAAATTTAAAGTTAGAAATTTACCCGTATATTACTAGGCCCTTAGGGTGGATGTTACAGTAGAAGTCGCAATGTTTGAATTGACACATTATTGTTTGGCTAAGCTATTTGCAAGCGTCTAAAGAATCTTGATGCATGACCCGTTAGCCCGTTGGTGATCAATTTTTAGGTTGAAGTTTATCACGAAATCTGAATGTTGCAGTTTATAGATTTGTATTTGCAACTAACAAGTTTCTACTTTCTTTATTTTTTTTCTGCAATTCAAAAGGTACTTGTGCAATTTGAAAGCTTTGTGAAGAAATAGTACATCGAGAGTCTTTTGTTAATACTGTTATGAAGAATGTATCCTAAAATATGAGTATAACGCTAATTTAATTCATTTCTCTCGCATTTAGTTTTGGGTTGAGACTTGAGATTATTGTCGTGTTAATAATCTCCATCTATGCCCCGTGTTCCATAAAAGTCCTCATTTATGCCTTTAAATTCGTGTCAAACCCAATGAGCTATTCTCAAACTTGGTCTAAAACTTACGAGTTCAGATAAACCTATTGAGTTGTCATCTCTATTTGTGTGCACTTCTTTGTAATTGAAGATTCATAGTAATTTTAAAACAAATTTCATGAAAATTAATATTAAAGTAATAATGAAAACATAAATAAATGTTTTCAAGTAGTTCATAAAGTCAAAGGACAATGTTATCCACGGTTGGTCAAGGTTGACAATACCATTCTCTCGTGTCGTGTACTCATTTCTTTGTTCCTTCTTGGTATCTAAAAATATGCCAAAATCCACAAGTTATTATTTTCTTATTTCACATAGGTATATTTCTAATACCTTGCCCGTCTTATAATCTTTCTTCAAGCATCTTGATTTAGAAAATATAAGCTTTATGTCATGTAACTACGTCATTGAATTGATCTTTTAGTTTGATCTTGTACTTATTTAAAGTCCATATATAAAAACTTCATTTAACACAAAGGATTTAATAAAAACTTTAAAAAATAAATAATAAGCGAAGACATTTAATCACATTACACATATTATTAGATCTTGTCTATAACATAGTGGTATCAAGATAACCCAAAATTAAAAAGTTCTATCAAATAAAAAGGTAGATTACAAAAAGCGTCCATGTGGTTCTTCACTTTCTCAATAGCCATCACTCTCAACTTTTTATTATACGGTCCATTCTTGTACTTGCTTTTCTTTTCCAAGGTCGTCCCTCCCTCGTTAAATCTAATGGACGGACCGTTAACTCGTAAAGAAATAACCAAAATACACTTCTTCTTTGTTTTTCCTTTGTTCCTCAAACCCTAAATTTACACCAAAATCTCACTAAAATCCTCTCTTTCTCACACTATATCCATCGGACCAGCACTGCTACTCCATCGCCTTTTTCTGCAACAACTATGGTGTAACACCCCGAAAATTTCTAAATATATTTAAAGCAGACGATAAAAAATGATAATCACAGTACTTGATGATAATATTTAAAATAAATGAAATTAATGTTCATCTATATACATGTCAACACTAGTCCTAATAATAGTATATGGAAACTGAACATGAGAATAGTATGATATAAAATATCCTAAAATATATATGGGTATGTGATGTAATAATAACTTATAAGAATAATAATATATATACGTACAAATATGCAATTAATAACAAATAATTTAATGACTTAATAAGTAAAATATATGTTTGTACTTAGCGATAGATGCACGATAATATATCTATGTTACGAATAATAGTGTGTAAATATGTACGTAAGTAGCCACATAAATGTATGTAATAGGATAATATGTATATCTATATAGCTTATATTGAAATTCATGCAAACAAACAAAAGAAGATGTGATGATGTCAGAAGGTAAGAAAGCATGTGATAATGGGAGACATGAAAATCATGATCATTTGAAATGGGTAGAGTAGAGAGGTTTAAAAGTATATTGAAATTCAACGCAAACAAAGTAAATAGCCTATATTTTCGGTAATCGTCAGAAAAATCTGTCACATGGTTCAAGTATATATAAACAGAAGGCCAATGCAATTTATAGAAAGCACAACTCTAAAATAAATTCTCTTCTTAACTAACTCTATAAGCATAGGAGTGATGAATCTACCTTAAAGATTTTGGTAAGTTTCTATATACCTCCACTTAGAGCATTTTGTTCATTTCTTTATGACTGATCAATTATGTTTCACTTTTATCCTGTTATTAGCTACTTTTACTGCTATATGCATTCGTTGAGATCCAGTAGTTTCATGATTATATTGAGCGATAATATTTGTTGTGCATTTTATTTTTCTTTAATAACCCGAACGTTTGAGCATGCATAGTTAAAGTTAAAATGTTATGAATGATAAGGATTGAGTTATTTCTATTAAATTGGAATGACTAAGATGAATGATGATTAAGGAGTCTGTCCCTATTAAATTAGGCCGACGAATATGTATGGCGAAATGTTTTATATGAACACACTCGTGTTATGATCAGAAACTTTAAAGGAAAGCATTCAAAAATATATTTTTAAATAGAATTACAGGCTTATAAGGAGTTATCTTTGTACTCATTTTACTCCATCTTTCAGTTGGTAAACCAACGTACTATTGACTACCTTTTCTATTAAGAGATCCCTTATACCCACTTGCATAAAATATCCCTACCGTTGTATATAGAAATTTGCTGGGCGTTGTCGCTCACCCTTACATTTTCATACTAAGGTTACGAAGCAGAAAAGACTATCGAGAACGAGAAAACTTACGAGTAGTTATAATATTTATTGTTAATGTTTTCTATTGTATACTCTATTCACAGAATTGTAATAACATTCATGTAATGTAATAAGTTCGATTCCACGAGTTCATTTAGAACTCCATATTTTTATTCGTTGCTATTAAATAAATAAGAATTATGGCAATCGAAAGTACGGGGCTCCACATCTAGCCAGCCTATCAGGCCTCCCCTTCCTCATTAACAACTCATTAACATTTCGACGAGTGAGTATGTGTGTGCATGTGGCAAATCTGAACAGAGATCGATGGCGGATTTAAACGAATCTAAATGTATATTAGTGACGGCGAAAGTGGTTCTGGGTGGTTGTCAAACCCACTACCATCGGAGATGTATTTTCGATTGATGAGAACGACGCCGATCGAAGGGGTGGCGAGCGAAAGCGTTGCCGGGATCTGCTACTGCTACTAATTGTTGATCTGGTCAATCTGCTACTGTTACTAACCATCAGAATCTACAACTGCTATGGAAATGTTGTGGAGATCGTTGTGTATGATTAATAGGGTGAGGTTCAAATGAGAATGAGAAAAATGTTGACAATAGGGGAGCCAAAACCCAAAACCCAAAACCCTAAACCCTCATTCAAATGAGTACAACAACTATGTGTGAGAATAGGAGAATCAATCTCAACAATTTATTTTCATCAATACCCATTTCCCCCATCTTTTTAAAAACTAAATATCTCACAAACGACAAGTCGAAAAATTATGAAAATTGCATCATATTTTTCAGCGTTTTCTCCTATTCGATTTAAGATCTCACAAGCTATACTTTTGACGATTTTCTTTTTCATTTTCTGGTGAGTTTTACAAATTAGTAACACATGTGTTACGGATCAGTTGTACATTTGATTTGCGGTTAGGTTTAGGGTTAGGGTTTAGCATGGTTTAGAGTTTATGGATTAGGGTTTAGCAAGGGTTAGGATTTAGGGTTTCGGGTTTTGTAAAGCGTTTAGTTAGATGAATGTAATTTTGGGGGTTTTGATTTGAATATTTGAGTTTGGATTTGTAAAAAATGCTATGTTACGAATTGATGATGATAATTGTTGGTAACTTGGTATTGTTGGGTAAAGGTGTAAATTTTGAATTTGATGAAGAGAGGAAAGATAAAAAATGGTATTTTGGGTTTTTTTTTATTAGTTAACGGTTTATCCGTTAAATTTAACGAGGAGAGACGAAATGTGAGAAAGAAAAGAAATTACGGAAATGGGAGGTGTAACAAAAAGTTGAAAGGGATTACAACTTTGGAGTGAAAAATCACGAGGGTATTTTATGTAGTTTACCCTAAATAAAAAGATGTTTTGAAATATTGAGACAAGAAAGTACCAATCTAAAACGTTACTATATTCAACACAATTCAAAAAAAATTCAGCAGGCACATCACACAAGAAGACAGAGAAATTAATTTACATTCTTCAAAGCACTTTTCCAGAACAACAATAACTAAACCTAGAGCACCACCACATTACAAACTTGTAAACCACGCATCAAAACTTATACCCCTCTCATGATATATCAATATCAGTCCTCCATCTTTTTACTACAAACAGTAGTATCCACCACCACTTTCCTCACTCTCCCAAACTCCACTCTGCAACCTACATGAAACACAAAATTTCAAAACCCTAGTTTCACCCCCAAATTTCAAAATGCCTTCAGGAGCCACCGGCGCCGCCGTCTTCCACCTCATCAGCGCCGTACTCTTCACCACAATCACTATCGTCACCACCAAATCAACTATCGAGCCATGTGCAAACAACGATTCATGTAACGCACTTTTAGGTTACACACTCTACACCGACCTAAAAGTCTCCGAACTTGCGGCGTTATTCCAAATCGATCCGATGCACTTACTCTCCGTGAACTCAATTGATGTTTCGTCACCTGACGTCGTTTCGCACATCTTACCGTCGCAGTTATTCGTTAAAATCCCTATCATTTGCTCGTGTGTTGACGGAATACGTAAATCTGTATCTACACATTACAAAACGCGGCCGTCGGATACGTTATCGAACATTGCTGACGCGGTGTACGGTGGACTTGTATCGGCCGACCAGATTAAAGAGGCCAATTCGATTAGTGATCCGACGGTGCTTGATGTAGGACAGAGTTTGGTGGTTCCGTTACCGTGTACGTGTTTTAATGGTACAGATAATTATTTACCGGCGATTTATTTGTCGTATGTGGTGAAAGCAGTTGATACCTTAGCTGGAATTGCGGTTAGGTATAAGACTACTACGACGGATCTTATGGGGGTTAATGCCTTAGGAAACGCAGCTATTGAAGAGGGTGATATACTTGCAATTCCTTTATCAGGTAATGCTGTAATAAATTTTGGGTGTGTTTTTTATTTTTAAATACTTTTCTTTTTGGGAAAATTTTCTTGTGGTTGTGGTTGTGGTTGTTTGGAAGTAGTGGGACAAATGACTAAAGTAGGTACTCCGTATTATAGTTGAGAAATTTTGTTCATTTTTGAAGAGATGTTAACTGCCAATGTTATTCTACTTTTGCATTTTTCTGGAGGTGTAATAGTTAGTTAAGGGGAGTGTTTGGATATGGTTAAACTGACTGTTGAAGTTTTGGTAATTAATTTTGAGTAATTGGGATGTAAGTGATTAAGATTATGATTGTTTTCGATTAGTTAGGGTTGAAATAGTATAATGTAAACTAAGGGAAATTGAAGCTTAATGTTGATATGTTCAAAGAGGAAAAGGGTTAAAAGGGTAAATTTTGGTTGAGTGTTTGCCTAGAATTGGAATATCTCTTAATATACTACTCCATATGGGACGTGTTGTGATGAAAGGGGTATGGTTTATGTGGTATATGAAAAAGTTGCTGCTAGTTTTATTAATGATGAAGGTTTGTGACTATTGAATAAAGAAAGGTCCTTTTTTAACTCTTTTTTTCAAAGGTTTGAAGGTGGTTTCTAACTTTGGAGTGACATTTTAATGTTTGTGGGTCTAAAGGTTGTGACTTTTGTTGTATATTACATTTCATTTCGAGATTAGGAATGATTTTGTTTAAATCTTTTTTTGTCCGTTAATGTACACTTTTTTTGTTTTTGTTCTTTTGTATTTATTTTTTGACACTCTTTGTTGTTTTGCATTTCATCTGAGATAAAATTGTATTTGATGAGATGTTGATGTTTTTGAAGAGCATCTTTAAATAAAGTATTTGTTCTGCTAAAAAAAAGTATTTGTAGCTTCATGGGTTGTTAGGAATTGTTGCAACACATCACCTATGCTTGTTGATGATAGTTGTGTTAGCCTAAAGAAAAGAAAATGTTTTATTAATGAAGGATTTACTCCCTTTGTATCTAATTTGCAACTCCTGACTGCACATTTCAGATGTCTTAAATACCCCTAGCTGAAGTTTAAGTTTATTTTGCAATTATTTATATAATTAGTAATAGGTTGCTTTAGTTTGATAACTTTCCAGACAAGAAACATTGCAAGGAATATCAAACTTACCAAGTCAGTGACGTGGACAGAAATTTAGTTTCAGGGTGGCCGAATATCTTTTAATAGATGTTTGAAATTGCACATTTTCAACATACAATTATTTTAAGCACTTCCAAATTAGGCTCTTATATATAAATATATATTCGTAAAAAAGTGTTTCTGTCAACCTAAAATAAGTAAGTATATTTTTACCAAAACATCGAAAAGTACAAAATACGTATTGTTTAGGAAACAAAATAATCTAACAAGATGTTTTAAATGCGTAATCTCGAACATCCTCTAAGTCTAAGAAATAATAAGAAACTTAAAATGATAAAATATAACTTTGTGGTACGGTGATAAATCATAAGTGTTTCTTATCGGAAGATCTCATCATTTTATAAAATTTCATTTAAAGTAGGATGATAACTATTAATCTCAAAAATCATTTACCATTATTAATTTATTATACATGTTTTTCTAACTTTAAACTACATGAACTACCTATAATGTAATACGAGTAGTTACGTAATATACATTTCTTAATGGGCTTGTTGTAAACTAATGTAGAGATCATATGGGCCATTGATTAATTGGTTACATCGGTGGGTTAAATTTCCTCCGTGTGAGCCAATCAGGTGATAATTTCTAGTGTAAATGCAAGGAGTTGTGGGTGGGCCTTGGCCACCTGTTGCCCCCATAATGGCTCCGTCCCTGTACCACGTAGATGCTTTCTTCGTGGTTGATTCATGAAAGTAGTATTTCCATTTCCGATATTATGGTTAGGTAAAACATTAATGCTTTATATAAAATATGCAGCTTAATAGTTAAACCGTTGATTGTATTGTGGCTTATTTTCAGCTTGTGCCTCAAACTTCCCACGATATGCATCAGACTACGCGTTATCTGTACCCAATGGGGGCTATGCCATCACAGCAGATCATTGTGTGCAATGTAGTTGCACACCAGGGAGCAGGTTACAACAAGAATACCCTTTGTCCCTGCCTCTGCCGAAAAGGCTTCTCAAAACCTTTGTATGAATCTCCATCTTGTTTGGTGCAGGTTATATTGCCAACCAGCTTCATTGTCGGTTTCATGTTCGAGTATGCAATGCAAAAGTAGCAACCTTATGCTCGGAAATGTTACGATTCAGCAGAGTAGTGCTGGATGCAATGTCACATCTTGTGGTTACGGTGGCTTTGTCAACGGAACAATAGTCACTACGTATTCTTCTTAACTTATGCTCCCTTAATTCCACCTTTAAAAAAGATATGAACAGAACTGAGCAGGTGGCAAGCTGGGAGGGTTGGGTAACGGGTCAAAACGGGCTGGGTCGATTGGTTGCCCCTTCAACCACTTTTTGTTCAAAGAGCAAGAAAATTTATAGCAAATTAATGTGTTAATCTTTAAAAAAAAGAACAATTTAGGAGGTTGTATGCATGATACACTTCAGGCAACTTTCAATTCGTTTGTTGGTTTTGCCTAATTTTTTTTATTTGACCTGTTTGAGGTACTGAATAACCCAACTTGACCCATTTGAAAGTCAATGGGTCGAAATGGGCACCTCTAAATATAATATTTTGATATTCTTTAAAAGTCAAAATGGACATAGTTTTCACTGGTGTCTATTTTGGGGGTGCCTGACGTGACTGGATTTGAAAATTTCAAGTTATAATCTTCCATATTTTACCAAATTTTATCATTTGGAAGAATTACGAGGTTGAGAGGATAGCTTGTCATAAATAGAGGGTTTTTCAAACAATTCTTGGATTGCTGGACAGTTTCCCAAAATGCTTTAGTTAACTATGGGTGTAATTATTCTGTCAAACAAATTCCAGTTGCAAATTAGTCCATTTGTTCTCAAAGTTCTTGATGACAGCCTTGCTCTTAAACTCCATTTTGCAGGTTGTCGAGTTCTCTTCAACCCCGATGCCCAGGTAAAGTGAACTTGAAATCTAGAAGTGACTTAATATAGTAATTTACTTTGGAACTTTGAAACTGAGTGTTTTGGGTTGCTGAATGTGTTGCAGGGCCACAACAGGTTCCCCCACTAATAGCACCACCAACCGTGGTTAGCCCAGACATGGCGTTTGCTCCAGCCCCTTCACCTTTCCAGCTCGATGGTGCACCAATAGGGAGTCTTCCAGGCTCGGTGGTTCCATCAACTGGGTCAAGCATATCACTTCCTCCATCTGCAAACGGGCCTAGTGGAAGTGTCTCTGCTGCTTGCACATCGGTGAACCCATTGTCCAGTTTCTCACTAGCCATGGCCATAGTTTTGTCTCTCAAGGTGGTACACCCATTCTTGTAATATTTTCCATCTGATTTACATGAAGGTGTGAACATGTATGTTGTATATTTAACCTTGATTTCTGCCCAGAAAAGACCAGTTACACGGGGTTCAGCCATTATCTACTATGAGATTGATTAGGTCATTAGGGCGGTTTGTAGTCAACTTTTTGGAACTTGCATTTCAATGAAATGAATGTTGATGTCTTGGGCTCAATGTCTTCATACTTTTGGGTTGGTGTTTTGAAAGTGGAAATGTCTTGTAGCGGCTGTCTTTTCTGTATGATATATGTGGTTATCTAGCTGTCTCTTTTGGACTATACTTTTGTTTATATAGTTTTGAAGGCCCTTTGTTTGCAGACCTATAAACAGACAAAAATGTTGGTGGGTCATGCTGATATATTCTCATGGACCCCATGATCATGCATGTTGGTCTAAAATTATGTAGGAGTATTTGAAATGATTCAAATATTGTATCGATCATCATAGTAATGGATAAGGTTCCTTTTTATTCACTAGATATCATTCTGCTTTCACATTAATCTTGCTAAATAGTTGATACTCTGTAACTAACTGATGTTCAGGAAAACCACCCGTTCTGTAAAATGTGGATCATACATACATGTAGTAAAAAGGTGAAGGGGATGATTATCGTGCTATTGGCAGCACTGTGTTTGATACTTGATATTTTGCACACTTGAGCTTTTCTAAATAGATGCAATTAATCCTTAAATTTTGTTTCAAAGATTTCTTAACCTACTAGCATCGTAACACGTGATGCGGAGGGACGGTAATAGTACTGATAAGAGATGTTGATAATGGCATTGATTTAAAAGAATGACGTGAGTATTATAATTGATATATTCCTTGCATGAAACCCAATATTACAACAATATAAATAGGGAGAAGGTTACTATCTTAGGAAACACTATCTTCTAAATATAAGATATATTTTACAAATTACAATTACTATTACACCCCCTCAGTCACAACGGGAGATTTTCGGACGTTGAGGCTGTCACGAAAACTCAAAAATAGCAGCTTCGGTAGTCCTTTCGTAAATATGTCGGCGAACTGATGAGATGAAGGAACATGAAGGACCCGAACTTGACCAACCCGTACTTTTTCTCGAACAAAGTGAATATCAAGTTCGACATGCTTAGTACGTTGGTGCTGAACCGGCAGAATAGGCTGTTAATGTGTGAGATGACGACAAGGAAGATATTCGTAAACCATGATGAATAGTCCCCTGTACATATCTTAATACCCGCTTCAGAAAATTCAGATGTGGCTCCCGTGGTGCATGCATGAACAAACATATTTGTTGCACCGCATAACAAATGTCAGGTCGAGTAATGGTTAAGTATTGTAATGCCCCAGCGAGTTGTCGGTAAAGTTGTGGATCTTTGACAGGGTCACCCACAGTGGCACTTAACTTGCCGGTAGTATCAACCGGAGTTGTTGTAGCATTGCATGATGACATGTGTGCCCGTGATAAAATCTCTTTAGCATACTGGGCTTGTGACAAAAACACGCCCTCACGATCACGAGTAACATGAATCCCAAGAAAATGATGTAGAGAGCCTAAATCTGTCATTGCGAATTCCTGTTTCAAAGTGAGGATGATACTATGCAACAAATTAGTAGTCGATGCAGTGAGAATAATATCATCCACATATAATAGTAAATAAGCCATCTCTTTTCCTTGATGAAAAATGAATAAAGATGTATCACATGTGCTACTGATAAAACCTTTAGAATGCAGAAAGGTGGCAAAGCGTTGGTACCATGCCCTCGGTGCCTGTTTTAAACCATATAAAGATTTTCGTAGACGGCAAACATGATTCGGGCGATTCGGGTCAACAAACCCCGGTGGTTGATGCATATACACCGTTTCGGTTAAGTTCCCATGTAAAAATGCGTTTTTCACATCTAATTGGTGTATGGGCCAAGATTTTGAAACCGAGAGACTAAGCACAGTCCGAACCGTCGTGGGTTTAACGACCGGGCTGAAAGTTTCATCACAGTCGATGCCTACCTGTTGGGTTTTACCATTCACGACTAGTCTAGCTTTGTACCGTTGTAGAGTACCATCGGAGTTCAACTTGTGTCGGTAGAGCCACATACATCTGATGACGGGTGCATCAGTAGGACGTGGTACAAGTTCCCAAGTTTCATTTGTCTGTAACGCTCTAAATTCATCAAGCATAGCGGCATTCCAGTGAGGATCTAGAAGAGCATCACGAGGGGATTTGGGAATAGGTGATAAGGCATGTTTTGTGTTGACATTAAGGTTTAGGATTGGCCGAGCTTTGAAGATGCCATGCTGGGCACGGGTAGTCATCGGGTGAGTAGGAGGGCGAGGAGGTGGAGGTGTTGGTGGTGATGATGTAGGTGACGGGTTTGGGGAGGCCACGGGTGTAGGGTTAGCGATGTGGTTTTGAGGTGATGGTGGGTCAGCGGCGTTGTGGTGGTGAGGTGGGTGAGGAGAAGGGGTGATGTTGTGTATAATATAGGGATTTATCGGCTCGAATATTGGATCAAGAAAGGAATAAGTGGAAGGTGTGGAGGAGGAGATTTCGGTGAAAGGAAAAACGGATTCGTCAAAGGTGACGTGACGAGATATAAGAACCTTGCCCGAAGTAAGATCAAGGCAACGGTATCCGCGAAATTGGGCTTGGTAGCCAAGAAAAACGCAACGAGTGGAGCGGGTGGCGAGCTTATGGGGTCTTTTGGCGGACAGATTAGGATAGCAAGCACAACCAAACACACGTAAATGGTCATAGGAGGGCTCGCGAAGAAATAAGGCAGCGGTAGGTGAGCGGTTTTGAAGGGTTTTGGTGGGTAATATGTTGTGTAAGTATGTGGCGGTGTGGAGGGCCTCGACCCAAAAATGAGGTGGTAATGAGGCATGGAAAAGTAAAGCGAGAACAATTTCATTGAGACGACGTATCATTCGTTCCGCTTTACCATTTTGTGGTGATGTTTGGGGGCACGAAAAACGGAAAGTGAGTCCAACGGATTTAGCAAATGTATGAAATTCCGAGTTATCAAATTCTTTGCCGAGGTCACATTGGAAGCTTTTAATAGACATGCCAAATTGAGTTTTAATAAATGCATGGAATTGTTTAAATTTTTCAAAAGTTTCAGATTTAGCCTTTAATGGATATACCCAAACAAACTGAGTAAAATTGTCAATCAACACAAGATAATATTTATAATTACTTTTGCTCAAAATAGGAGACGTCCAAAGGTCACTATGAATTATATCAAAAGGTGCATAAGTACGAGAATTAGACTCAACAAACGGCATACGTTTATGTTTGCTTATTTGACACGAGTTGCATAAATGGGAGCTAGGCTCCTTACAAGAAATAAAAAACTTAGAACGAAGATGATTTAGCGTGGAGACGCCTGGGTGACCCAAACGGCTATGCCAAACATCAGGAGTAAACGCAGCAAAACACTTGGACGAAGGAAATGCGGAGTTAATTGCATTGAGCGGGTAAAGATCACCCGAACTGTTGTTCCTCAAAAGAGTCTTCCCATCCTTGAGATCCTTAATAGAAAAACCAAAGGGGTCAAATTCAATAGAGACCGAATTATCTTTAGTAAATTGACGAACGGAAATAAGATTTTTAACGATTTGGGGAGTATGTAACACATTATTAAGGTGAAGGTTACGATTTTTAGTGGGTATGTGTGAGGTTCCTGACCCAACAACTGGAATGCTTGTGCCATTACCAACAAAAATAGAACGCACAGAACAAATATTAGTAAGTTGAGAAATCATACCAGAGTCCGCAGTGAGATGGGAAGAAGCACCAGTGTCCATATACCAAGGTTGAGCAGACGAGGGAGCATTAAGACTCATTGCATGAAAAGCTTGTCCCAAGTCAGAAGGTTGCAAGGCATTAAATTCTGTCACATGTGCTTGACCAGTTTCACGATTTGGAGCAGAAGGCATGGTGGTGAATCTATTTTGGTTTCCCACAGGAGGTTGATTCCATGAGTTCCAAGCCAATGCATTCCATGGGTAAGTAGGGTAAGGACATGGTGGGAGTTGCCATGGGTTTTGCCAAGAGGACCAAGGAGTGTTGCTGTTATTGGAACCCGACGGACGAGCACCCCCACGGCCTCGTCCACGACCGCGACCGGCATTGTTGTTTCGATTGTCACGACGGGGCTGCTGATTGCGATAAACAGGAGGGCGATAAGTATCCTGGTCAGTAGTAGGTTTTGAATCGGTGGTGTTTGAAGCTACTAAAACCGCGGATGGTGCCGGAGATTCATCCCTACCGGACTTTCGATGTTGTTCCAATTCAAGCATACTTTGCGCAGTCTCGAAAGAAGGCAGAGTTTGATGGATATAGGATGCCACAGTGTCATAGTCACTCGGCAACCCACGAACGAGTTGCAATACAAGCCTTTGTTCATTAACGCTAGCATCAACATCTTTCAATTGACTAGCCAATTCCCGAAGTCGAAGACAATACGCGTGGAGAGACGACATAGATTCGAGTTTAAGATTGTTAAACTCGTGTTCCAGGGCAGCAGCCCGTGCACCCTTGTTATTCAGAAAAATATTTCGAACCCTAATCCAAGCTTCATATGCGGTGGAGTCGTCTTCCAAAACCCGAGCAAGAAGGTCATCAGAAAGCGTCCCGTAAATCCATTGAAGGACGTGGGCATCAATCTCAGCCCATGCAACGTAGGAAGTATGTGATTTTTCCGGCGAAGGTGTGCCATCGATGTGGTCCATAACCTTGTAGCCACGGGCATGAAGCTGAAAAAGCTTGACCCATGCCGAGTAGGTCACCTTGGTGCCGTCCAGAACTCGTACTTTATGCTGAATATTGGAGACGGTATAAACCGGGTGAAGCTTTGTTTCAGTTGGGGAAGGATTATTAGCGGCAGCCATGGCAAAAGAAGAAAAAAAAATAGGGTTGCAGGAGGAAGGCGTCGTAACAGCCAAGAGAGAGAGAAAAGATTATGCTCTTGATACCATATTATAATTGATACATTCCTTGCATGAAACCCAATATTACAACAATATAAATAGGGAGAAGTTTACTATCTTAGGAAACACTATCTTCTAAATATAAGATATATTTTACAAATTACAATTACTATTAGTGAGGGTTAGAGTTTTTTTTTTAACCCCGCCGCATGTACCAAATAGATTTGCCTTTTGAATCCAAACGGGTTAACGTCAATTTTCAAATCGATGGGCTATGTGATTTAATATCAGTATCGAATGCTTGATTAGAAAAAATAAATATATCATTACATGTGACTT
Source organism: Gnaphalium uliginosum (assembly GCA_963930675.1). NCBI lineage: Eukaryota > Viridiplantae > Streptophyta > Magnoliopsida > Asterales > Asteraceae > Gnaphalium > Gnaphalium uliginosum. The sequence goes on from OZ005681.1 coordinate 19,789,298, forward strand.
TTAAATCTAAAACGTGAAAGATTGTTTTCTTTTTTTTGCTACAACTAATAGATAGTCAAGAAATTAAAAAAAAGTTCTTTAATTCGGTTAAATGTACAATTCTCTTTTCGCGTCCTCAAAAATGTAAACCATCAAATAAATGTTTTATATCTACAATATTAACAAGAAAACATATTCTGTATTGCTTAACTGTACAGATTAAAAGGTGTTGTTAGTATTAATTGAGGGATCATTTGTGTACATATAAAAAAGTTGGACGTTCAAAACTATTGAATATGTAATTTTATTTTAATGTTAATAGGTCAAAACTCAAAAGTATCGTTGTTTTGTGTTGCTAACAACATAGTAGTAGATATGCCCAACTATTTTCAAAGAGTTCTTATATTATCATGAACGTTAAAAATTTAATCTGTAGTTTAAGAGTACCGATCGAAAAATCTCTTACTTTTTTCAAGGAGTTAACATGCTTCATACATGAATAGCGACATATGTTTGACCTAAATATAAATCTAACTCATTCAAGAGTCGATACCTTTTTATATTATTTCTTTTCGTATTAATTTTCACTTTCTCGTATTTTAATAGCTTATAAACAATCGTGTTTTATATTCTTTCTTTTCGTATTAATTTTCAATTTCTCGTATTTTAATCGTTAATAAACAAATTTGATGATAAAAAGGTGTCTACAAGAAAGAAAGTGTGACACTAAACGTTTGTGTATTAATTCTTTTTTTATTATATATATATATATATATATATATATATATATATATATATATATATATTAGATATGCTTTTATCAAATATGCTTTTACCAACATCACCTGATAGCTAAAATCATAATAAATCGTCACTTCGATTAATCCTTCGAAACTATATATAGTTACAAAATCTGTCAGAAACTAAATGTTTATGAACTATAATAACGGAGTATTTAAGGATAATCCTTCGATTTATTATATTTATATTCGATTCGAAATATGTAGTTGGCATAAAAGAAAATATAGAACACCACTTCTTATAAATTAAAAATGGTGGTTTGTATTTTAATAAATATAAATAATTTTTTTAAAAGATCTTTTTGAATTAAGAAATTTAGGATGTGTTGTGAGATGATTATGATACCTCAAATTGTACGTATATGTATTTCTATATATTATTAAAAAATTATTTTTGTTGTTTGTATGGTTATCAAACTAATAATTATATTATTTTATTTTTTATTACATTTTAATTTTAGTTAACAAATTATTTAATTAATATTATATTATTATTTTATTATTTTTTAATAATTAATAATTAATAAATATAAATACTAATATGGAAAGAAGAACTCCTATGTGAAAACAAACTCTTACAAATTATTTAATTAATATTATTATTTTATTATTAATTAATAATAACTAATTAGAAAATAAACTATCATTAAACAATTTGACATATATTTAGTTACGATCTTATATTTAGTGTAATAACATTGACTTTGTATAAAACATTTAGCATATTACGATGAACATATCACACTGTTTTAATACTTCGTACTAAACACAATTATATTTAGCAAATCGCTTAATAATTAATTGATTTGATTAAATTAATAGGAATACAAATTGTATGCTTTAAATTGCTGTGCATCGCACGAGTTTAAAACTAGTATATATATATATATATATATATATATATATATATATATATGTGTGTGTGTGTGTGTGTTAACAGTCGATCATCATTAAGTTTCTAAAACGTCATGTACACCTGACTAAAATTTTTATACAACCATCGTATATTTTTCTCTCTTTTACAAAAATTTTTTCTTGTCATCTATCACCTCAGACAGATTAATGTTTTAGACCTATACATCACGAAATTTGAGCTTATTCTTGGTTAACTTTGTGAGCAATTCTTGAACCTCATAAAATTTTGGTCAAGCTACACAACCAAAAACCTTAAACTGATTAGCTTGTTGGTTATTCCCAAAACTTGATAATTTATAGATATAATAATTATATACGTATACGTCCTACGTATATATGGATATTACACATATACATAGAATTGTGATTTGTAAACTTTTCTTTTTGTGTGTAAACTACATACACAAGTTATACGGATTAACTCGTTTCATACGTATTTGTGATGTACATATACAAACGCCCAAATGACCTCTCTATATGTGTGACTAAGATACGTATTTTAGTGAAAAATGTAAGAAGTTGGTTAATTGTTAATAGAACCTCGTAATATGGTACTAATTGAGTACCCGTGTGTTGTGACTGTCAAGGTTTTAACTTTTAACAAAGATAAAAAAAAAATTGATGTGATCAAGTGTCTGCGCATAAATTAAAGAAACTATAATTTTCAAATAAATTCGAGAAACAATCTAAACCGAGAAACAAATCTTGACGGCACAATTTATATGGACGTTATGACTAACTTATGTTGAAATAAATTGTATAGGTAGTTTTTATAGTTAGGAAATGTTAGTTGCGTTGTTTACCAAACATAAAGGTATTTGTATCATTAGCATTAGCATTCTGTAAAGTTATAGGTTAATGAGGAAAAACTTTAAATATTTTATAAGGCGGTACTAGAAAAAAATTTAAACGGAATTTACCAATGTATGTCAGCTCGGCTAATCAACTCGACTTTTTTTCCTTTACGAAAACGATTTACGATTTTAGTTTTTACGATTTTAGTTTGATCCAAAATAAATTTCGTTCAACATACGTCTCCTTGAGAAAATCTAAACTTAAATTTTCAATTACATAGGCACTACCTAACAATACTTGTAGATCTAGCAACTATTTTTGAAGTTTAGCATTTTATAATTCAAAATTACTACATGTTAACATATTTTATGTATCAAAACATGATTATAGTTAGATTATGTTTCACATTATTATGTTTATTTAAACATAATTATTACATTTAACTATATATATACAAAGAAAAGAATGAGAAGACATGAGAAAGAAACAAATGATAAGGAAAAAAAACAGTGAGAAAGCATGTACACAATTTCTTTTACCGTTTTATTTATCAGTTTATTGTTTTATTATGGAGTCAACTTTACACTTATTATTATTGTATGCTTTCGTCTTTTAAACCATCTATTGTATGTGGTGAACCTCCTAAAAACTGTATTGTATATTGTGAACTCATTTTTACCCGTGATCATGGGTTAAACCGGTCAAGAAACGGGTTAAATGGTCTGATCAAAGTGTCCACGTAATACTAATAGCTGACCTGGACTCATTTTTATCGGTTTAACAGGTTTCAAGTCACCCACGACATATAATACAGGGTTTGAGTAGGTTCACTAAATAGTAATAAGCGCAGAGTTTACCTCAATATAATAAAACAGTAAGCAGTTCATTTATAGACTCCCCCTGCCTCTATATTCATTCTGATTATGATTCTGATGTGGGTCGGCCTGGCCCAAGTTAGGGCCCAAAAGTTCACACGGGTTTGCTGAATAAACAAAGCAAACCGCTCTTCACAGGAAGCTTCCAGATACCGTGTTTTAGAAACTAAAAAACATTCATAAATCACGAATTCGAACCCCTTTCTTTTTATTTATCTTGAACAAATACCATCGCGCCCGATCCAAAATCTCTAATTTTACTTCTTCAATTATCACTGAATAAAGGTACGTCAATTTTGATCCTTTTTGTATCTTGTAAATCTATTTTGTTGTTTCCTTCCTTTTTATTTTATACATCTAGGGTTTGTTAATTTATCCGCCTTATTTGTGACTGTTTGAAGATCTTAGACTAGTTACTAGTGTTTATTAATCAAAATCGGGAAAATAATCGTTTGAACGATTTAGGGGTTTATTGTATGTATTTGCTGATAATTTAAATTTTAGGGATTTGAATTTTGTAAAAGTTGATGATAAAAGTTGTTTGCTTTTTTTTTTTTCTTTTTGTGATGTAGGGTTTTGTTTTAGTTGATGCGATGGAATTAGGGTTTTATTCGATGTATCCGTTGACTAATCACTTTTTAGGGATTTGAGTTTTCTAAAAATTGACAAATTTGTCTTTTAATTTTCCAAAATCCAAGGGGAAATATTTAGGGCTTTTTCTAGAGTATTACTTATTTCTCAAGCATTTAATTCAGTAATAACGTTTTATTGTTCGTGTTTATTGACGTATTGGAGTTTTAGGGGCTTAGTTCCTATGAGAGATTTCTAGTTTGGTACTTATCAGATTATAGATGACAAATAATTCTTTTACCTTGAGGTTTTTGATGATCCTTGTTATGCTACCTTACGAATTCAGTCTCAAAGTTGTAATATTTGTAGTGCATGACTTTATATTTTTCTTCTCTACATATACTAATATGGGCTCTGTTTTGTAAATTAGAGAAGAAATGTTAATTTGGATAACAAATTTTAGTTTCAAAGAGACTAAAGGTGAAAATTTTATGATTGGAATAAAGGGATTTTGTTGTAATGGTTTGTGTTAGAAAATATCGAAGTTTATTTTGCTAAGTTGGATATGAGAGGAGCGCAAATTTGGTGAATTTACTGGTCACAGTTAAATGTTTCATTTGGTTTTGCGTTGTTCTTTTTATTGTCAGCGGTTTGTAATATATCCCTTTCTCCCCTTGCTGCCGAGACATGACATGTTTTTTGAATTCCTGCAGATTCTTTCATAGATTGTGCAATTGCAAGTTTGGGATTTTGGGTTCGTGCGGAATCTCAAACTCAAACTTTAGTCTTCATTCAAATAGGGTAAGAGTCCCAAACTAATTCTTTATCTTTGAATTTTAGTGGTTTAAAAAGTTCTCATTTACTTATGAAGGACCCATGGTTTGTTTAGTTGAGTTGATTATATGATTAGCATGTGAAACTATAAAACCTATAAGATTGTTTTTTAAGGATCACAGTTTAAGTTTATTGGTTACGTTACTTATGTATATTTGTTTTCTCAAATGTTTTTTACTCTGAAGTTGGATTATTTTGATAGAGTAACTAACATTGTATCCTTCTCTCTTTGAGATGCACCTCCGGCATCATCATACCATAATGCAGATATTAGTTTGCTTTTTACATCTGAATGGACTGCAAGACGTTTATCCAGCTGGTTGAAGAGAAAAAGAAGCGCGTTTTGGCAAAAAAAGAAGCCCCTTTGAAATGGCAGCAGAAGCTTGAAGCTGCTATTGAAGCCAACGAAAAGAAATCAAAGAGCAGGAAACATAAGAGAAGATCGGCTTCTGACAGTGACAACGAAAGTGAAAGCAGCCGTGAGGTCAAACGGTCAAGAAGGAAGAGTCACAAGAAGCACAGGAAGCATCATGATAATGAGAAGAAAGAGAAGAGATCACGACGCAAACCAAAGAGGAGATCTTCAAGTTCAAGTGATGAAAGTGATTGTTCATATGAAAGTGAGTTAGAGGAATGCAGAAAAAAACGTGCTTACAAGAAGCACAAGCGTTCGGATGATTCCGGTTCTTCCAGTGACGAGGATCAAGTGCCCGTCAAGCAAAGTAGACACCGGAAGCCTTTGGATTCATCAAGTGAAGAATCTGATGTTGAAATGAGGAAGAGAAGGCGTTCAAGGCATCATCACAAACGTCATAGACGTTCAGACTCGAGTGATTCCGATGATTCTAGATCTGACAGTAAGCGCCATAAGTATCATCGCAGGTCCAACAGTCATCAACTGAAGTCTGATTCTGAAAGGAAAGGGGGATCAATGGTGAGATCGTGTGACGATAATCATGAGGAAACAGGTAGAAGAGGTGGTTGCAACAAGGATCATTATTGTCACCGCCGCCACCACAGTAACCAAGATCATGAGGATTATTTGGATGAAGAGCGCGATGGGAGTTACAAGCGCCGTAATGGACTTGAGACCAATGGATTCCATGAAGATTCTTTGGATGAACCGCACGAACACCAGGATGGACATGAGAACAATGGATGGCATCCTGATGGAGCTCCAGTTAGCAAGGAAAGTTAGTAAGGAATTTGAGCGCTGATGGTCAAATTGTTTATGTTTGTAGGTGCGCCATTTTTAATATGAACTTGTTCTAGCTACCCGATTAATGTTGAATGTTGAAGAGATATATGAAATTGCTTAATTTGAATTTTACTATTTTTTTTTATTTACAATTACATTTTACAATTGCAATTTACAAAGGTGTGTGATTTGGAAAAAGAAAAAAACCACATACACACCCTTTTAGTATCTATATACTCCCCTTATAAAGGATTTTTCCACTTTTAAAAATGCAAAATATCTGTATCCTTATCATTTACTTACTAATAAAACATGAAGTAAATATTCAGTTATTTCATTAATCTCTACTATAAACATTTAGAAATGACACTATAATAATCATTATGTTTTTTTTTATATTACACATTATGACTTTATAATTAAATTCAACAATTGTTAAAATAAATTCTATTATCATTTAAAAAAAAAGAGACATTAAATCTTGTAAAATATAAAAGTTGTTATACACACTTTAAAATTTCACATGCGTTAAAAAATCGACTTAAAGTTACAAAAATAGTGAGGAGAACTGATAAACGTTATTATTAGTAATCGATTTACGCTAATATTGCTAACGACCCACACCAACAATTATCACTATCTTTTTCGTTAACATTAATGGCATCTATCATCATCGACCACTGTTACCTTTTTCTATTTATTACAACTGTTTTGCACGGGTAATTTACTAGTGTGTATAATTGGTTCAACAATTGCCGTGCCTGAGGCATCTAGGGTGGTGAGTTAGCTACGGAAAAAATCATAGTTTTTCTATATTCATTTTTACAGAGATTGAAATATTTTGAGTAGAAATTTTTTAGAAGATTAGAAAATGTAGAAAATTATAAATCATAGTTTTTACCTTCTTTTAGAAACAGAAATTTTCTATAACTAAGTGCCCGGCTAACGTAGTACCTTTTTTTTCACGTTTTCTAGTTTTCTTAGTAGATTCTTTGGAAAATAGAACTTTTTCATAACTAAGTGCACCTCTAATGTAGCACTTTCTCTTTTCCCCGGTAGACTTCCATTCTTCCAATATCTTCTTCAAGAGTGTTTGCTTCATTTCTAGTCGTCGAGCCTTCTTCCAAACAGGGTCCCCATGTGTAATTACAGCTTCAATTTTCATTCGAGAGGTATCTATATCATTTTCTCTAGCAATCAGAAAATGAAGTCTGTATAAATTATATGGTAAAGCTGAAAAAAATCGTTATACGCCAACAGCTGTTAAAGATACCATGTATCAGGGGAATAGGCAGGTACAATCATATAGTAGTGGGTTTCATTTGGCTTTAACTGTTCAGTCTAGCAATTTAAATTGTTTATTATGACAGATGAATGCTTGATATATCTGCACAAAGTATAATACAGCGAAAATTGCTTCATCTTTTGCTTTGCGACTGTATATATCTACGGCAATCCGAACCCAAGTTCCTGGGGTGTAAAAAAGAGCATATGGCATTAGCTAAAAGAGAATAAAGAATTCATTACAGTAAGTTGAAAAGCACATGATACCCAGTAATCAGGACCAAAGGAACATTATCTAAGTAACATTATTTGATGTGGTTGAGTAATGGGCACGGTTCAAATATTGGACCATAACATATTCAAATTTTAATTTCAACATGACTATTTAAACTATAGGTACATAGTACATTGCAGAGGTGATCAAGCACTGATTCATGGACATTTGTCATCTTGAACTTGGCCTTTGGACATCACAGGTAAACTGATTGACCAATTGAAAGTGAGCTTCTATGCAGGTAAAAATTGTACATTTACATCTCAAAAAATTGGTATTATTGTGATTCCGAACTGAGATGCTTGGCACTCAGCAACACGGAATGAATCAACTGAGAGCAACTATTCCCCCATAAATTATACAACAATCCATCAAATTGGACCTCAGAAGTTCTTCAGGATCTTCTCAGTGGGCACTCCCTTACCAACAAGAATAGAAGTAACTTCCTGCAACACGCATTAATTTGATTATTTAGCAGGACGGAGATTTTAACACATCATTATGAAAATGATAACTTTTAGTTATTGGCTATCAAAGAGACCAAGAGTTTAGAAGTTACCTCAGCCATCTGTTTTTGACCACACAACACAACACCAGTCGACTCAGGTGCATACAATTGTTTAGCTCTAGCAAAAGCTGCCTGCTCAATACATGGAAGATATATCCATAGTAAAATGGAAATGAGAGACATTAACATACTACAACTAAGTACTACGTAGGTGACAATACGGACAGATTGGGTAAGGAGTCAAAAGTCAATATAGGTAACGGGGAAAAAATAGCTGCCTTTGGCTTGAGCGGAAACGCGTCGTGTCCACTAATAGAAGTTATTTTCTACTTAATTAGTGTAATAAAGAATTATAGAAGCTATATAATCAATTTCAATTTTTAGAGCAACACGGTTTAGAAGGTCTATACATTAAAGATAGACTTTGGACAAATTTCACCCCGTTTGGCCCATTTACCCGTTTTCTTTAAGGCTTATTTTTTACCCGTGAACCTGTTAGAACTAGGTCAACAGTTACACCTCTAAAATACACAATTTCTACCTGTACATAACCGGATTCACCAACCCAACCATCATCAGGCTGAGACAACACAGGCACAACAATTACTCCTGTAGATTCCCAGGCTTTGAATCTATCCTGTAAAGGTTGAAGAGAAAGGAAGGTCAAATTCATTTTAAGTTTAAGAACCACAGAAGAACAAAGATAAAAAGATACCTGATAAGCCATTCTTTGAAGGTTTCTAGCACCATAATATAATCTAACGTCTGATCTCCTGTCGGCACTGAAGCCAGACTCGATTAAAGATCGAATGGGGCTGCATGAGATACATTATCAGGAGTGAGTATAGATAATCCTTATCACTCATATACTTCTTACTTCCTTATGCTATTTCTACTCCAAAGTCTTGGGGGGCCACAGCCCCTCCCTGCCCTCCTTATAATCCGCCCATGGAGACAAACAACTAAGAAAGTAATCAGTAGATGCATGTGACAATCATTTGGACATTGTACCTAAAAGACATTTCAACACATGAGGCTCCAATTGTAACTAAACGATATTCTGAGAAGGGATGGATCTTCATTTACAATTTCACAAACTATCATTGTCTTGCAAATTTCTAATAGTTATGAAAAACAAGGTAGTTTCTAATCAATATAAATATCTCATATTCTCAATAATTTGTATGAGTTCAACAACCTCAATCAAGATATAGTCGATCGTGATAGACTGATAGGCAAGGCAGTTGCAAATTTCATTAGCTTCACTGCTTTAATATTACATTACATCATGGTCCATACAATTCCAACTCCTTATGGGATAAAGATAGCTAGAAGCATGTTCTAAGACTTCTCCATGCAAGCCTGATCAATTTCTGGAGCCGTAGTCTTCCACCCAATCAATTCTAACCTCATGTCAGTCAAAAAGAAAAATTTGAAACTTAAACAAAAAAGATCTGAACATAAAGTTTCAATCTTTCCTCACCACTCTTCTTCTTAAAAGACCTACCGATATAAGTTCTAAATCAGCTTGCTCATGAGCATTCTACGTAGGTAAAGAATTTCCAAAACAAAGATCTATATAAAGTTATAAACGCCAAAAGCCTGAGCTCCGCAGGCATAACATATATAAGCGAGTCATTATCGAAACCGCCCACCACAAATTAGACATGGAACCTGCCTTAAATGGAACCTAAACATGAACTCTAGAAATCTTTAAAATGAAGCTAATCATGAACTTCAAGCTAGATACAGTCATGAAGGGAGTAACTTTATACAGTATAATAATAATTAGTAACCTAAGTAGCTTATGAAGCAATATTATTTCTGCTATTGTTCAATCCGTCAACAAACAAATAGAAATATAAGGTACTAACACCATATATCTGGTGAGCTATATAACACAGATTGTTTAAGTTAACATGTCAATAGATGAACGACAACATAATAATCATACGTAAATTTTTAATCTCTAATAAATTAGGTATACACACGAATCAATAACCTGATTCCGGATCCAGTTGCAAAGATTAAAACAGATTGATACTCTTCAGGTGGAGATATTTGATTCGTATCAAATCCTTTCCCCATAACCGGACTCAATTCCACAAGATCACCTTTTCCGAGACCACACAAAAGCTCGGCCGTAGAGCCGGCGATACTTTTTATCAAAAACTCAAAAACACCGTTCGTAGACGCTAGAGACGGCGGCGAAGCAATCGCTAAAAACGACGGTTTCTCAACGTCCGGAATACGTACCTGAAGATACTGTCCGGCGACGGTGTACGTTGACGCCAGATCCGGCGATTCGGACACATCGATAGTGACGTGGAAGAGCGATTCAGCGGCAGGTTTGACGGTGGCGAGAGGTGCGGGGGTCCAGAGAGTGGTGTCTTGTTGTTGACGGACTGCGGCGGCGATAGCGAGAGATCGCCGACGGAGGATAGGGTGGTTTAGATGGCGGCGAATGACGGTGGCCATGGGGAATGATACGGTGTGGTGAGGAGCATGGGAGCTAAGGTGAGGAAGCGAGTTAGGGTTTGGTATGGAAATAGTGGTGGTAAGAGACATCGTGTGTTTTGTGTGTATAATAGAGAGTGCCGCCGTGGAAGGTGGCCGGTAGGGCGGCGGATGTTAAAATGCGCGGGTTGTTTATTTTACTACACACACGTGGCGGATATGGCGATGGAATGATATGGATTGATGCCTTTGAGTTTGTGGGCTTACAAAGCGGATCCGAAAAGCAATATTATTATTGTTTGATTGCAAACCATTTTGAGAAATCAAATCAATCAAAATTCAAATATATGTTTAGGTTATTATGAGTGGATATGTTTAGAGATAGCAATTGACATAGGCTACATACATGCGGGCCAAACAAGTGTTGTTTGGGTTTGAATGTTTTAATGATGCATTTGTAGGATTTTAACATAATGATTTAGAAGCAACACAAAGTATTTGAAATAGCAATAATTAACATTGATTTTCTATACCAAAGCATGAATCATTTCATTTGTTTTAATAACTTTACCACGTAATATATGAGTGACTCCACTAATAATGATCATTATCTCAATAAAACTAGCGTTAATTCGTATGTTTAACTCCTACACCTCGCTAAGTAAGTTCATAGCTTTTTTAGCCACCTCATTAAACATGTATAGTGAATTAGTCACGGAAGTTTGTCTCACTACAGAAACAATGTTCTTCTTAAGAGATTGTCATAAATACACCAAACAATTTGATTCATACACGAAACTTATGCTATGTTATACACGAAACTTATGCTATGTTATACTTGTGCCGTGAATTTTAGATGCTTGCATACTTTGATATATACTCAATTTATTTGGTGTAAATATCGAATCTGTTTCTAAAAATCTTATGCATTAGTTACACTGGATATTCCGATCTTATTATACTACGAAAAATATCTTCATATCTCATGAAAATATATAGATAGAGAATAAATGATACGGAGTAGATTAATGTTAGTTGTATTACTCTTATAAACCATATTATAAGTAATTAAAACATGCTTAAATAAGCCAATTCGAATTTATTAGCAAAATAACGTTTTTTCAAAGTTACATTTATAAGATACCTAATGATATTCATGTTGAAAAAAGATTTCTATGGTAACTCATACTATCTGAGTTATTAAAACATTGAATTAAATTAAAATGACCCTTTTATAACAAGATCAATTAAGTTACTATAACATTTGATCAATATTACGACATAAGTTTTTTTTTACAATTATTAATTATTTTATAGAGTATTTTTATAATGATAACAAATTCATCAATAGTTTTAGAAAAATAACTGAAAACCAAAAACATAGGTAAAAAGAAGTTCCCTTACACTCAACGCACAGTCGTCCCAATAAAAAGCACGACCTCAAGACTCAACTTTCTGTATGTCCGAGACGACTCGGTTCTCACATTTTCAAACCCTAACTTTCTCTCTCTAACTTTATCTCCGTCATGGCTTCCCGGAGACTCGCCGCCTCACTACTCCGTTCATCGCTCCACCGATCACCATCCAGATCTCCGTTTACTCACTCCAGTAGAGCTGCACGCACACGATCTCAATCTCACCCTAACCCTACTGGTTACTTTCTCAACCGTGTAGTCAACTACGCAACTTCTGCTGCCGCCGCTCCGTCCAAATCAGCTCCGACCACCGGAAGTGAAGGATCTAATGTCGGAAAGATCACCGATGAGTTCACTGGTGCTGGAGCGATTGGACAGGTGTGTCAAGTTATTGGTGCTGTTGTTGATGTGAGATTTAGTGAAGGATTGCCGCCGATCTTAACGGCGTTAGAGGTTTTGGATAATTCGATTAGGTTAGTGTTGGAAGTTGCTCAACATTTGGGCGAAAATATGGTTAGAACTATTGCTATGGATGGTACTGAAGGTCTTGTCCGTGGTCAACGCGTTCTCAACACTGGGTCTCCTATCACTGTAAGTTTTATTCACTCACATTTGTATGAATGTATGTACAATAATTTCTCCCTTGAATCATTTTCAGAATTGTATTGATTAATTGTATGAGATCTAGTTATTATTCGAATTGTAGTTTGTTTTATTTTGAAATATAGATAGATTTATATATTTCAGCAGTAATATCTAGGGAAAATTACACTGAAAGCTATCAAGCTTCATCATTTTTGCTATTATATGCATCGAATTAGAAAAAAAGAAGAAGCTCTATTGTCTGTATTAAAGTACCCACACATTGATAGTCTATATGCCCAATGAGTTGTCATTTGGGTGACCGGATTTTTGAATGACATGTCAGCCATATACGAAGCTATATCATCACCACAACATTATTATCGGTGCCACACTATCGGTTTACAATCATGTTATAGGAAGGTAGATACATACATTAGTAAGTGTTTGGAAGTTTAATACATGCCATGGATTTACATTTTGTTTCATACAAACATTATTAAAAATGGTAAAGCTTGATACTTTTTGATATATTTTGTCCTGATATTTGTAACATTTGATGAACCGGGTTTTAACTTTATATGCAAAGGTTTACGAGGCTAATTCATATTTCTTTGGTAGGTACCTGTTGGCAGAGCAACTCTTGGACGAATCATTAATGTTATTGGAGAACCTATTGATCATAGAGGCGAAATTAGTAAGTTTCTTATCTTGTTGTTAAGTACTATGCCTTCCATCTGTTTTGCTGACAATTTTACCTTACTTATTATTGATCATCCAAACAGAAACCGATCACTATTTGCCAATCCACAGAGAGGCGCCTGCTTTCGTTGAGCAAGCAACGGAGCAACAGATCCTTGTTACTGGAATCAAGGTAATTTATCATTGTATTCTTCATTTTGATTTGATGGTTTGGAATTGGGTGAGAAAATAACTCCATCAAACAGTTTTGTACTCGAATTGCTGGATTTAATCCGTTTTGTTGCTGTTATAGGTTGTCGATCTTCTTGCTCCATACCAAAGAGGAGGAAAGATTGGATTGTTCGGTGGTGCTGGTGTCGGAAAAACTGTGCTTATTATGGAACTTATTAACAATGTTGCCAAGGCCCATGGTTGGTAGATGCTGTAATACGATTCAACACTTTGACTTGATTGACATGCTTATGGACCCCTTTTCTTTATCTCTTTCTTCTCAGGTGGTTTCTCTGTCTTTGCTGGTGTTGGAGAACGCACCCGAGAGGGTAATGATTTGTATAGAGAAATGATGGAGAGTGGTGTCATTAAGCTAGGTGACAAGCAGGTGTGTAATTTGGTTTTTTTTTTGTTTTCTTTTAGAATTGTAGCTTTCTTTTCACTCTTTTCTGATAGATTCTTTATGTTTCTAGAGTGAGAGCAAGTGTGCTCTTGTCTATGGTCAAATGAACGAACCTCCAGGTGCTCGTGCTCGTGTTGGGCTCACTGGATTGACTGTGGCTGAACACTTCAGGGATGCTGAAGGACAAGATGTGCTTCTCTTCATTGACAACATTTTCCGTTTCACTCAGGTAGGCTTGCTTTTGTGAGGATCCATTCTACTTTACAAACACTACTCCATGAGTGTGTGATTGAGCAATGTATATGTATCTACTATGCAGGCTAACTCTGAGGTGTCTGCTTTGCTTGGTCGTATTCCATCTGCTGTCGGTTACCAACCAACTTTGGCTACAGATCTTGGAGGTCTTCAAGAACGTATCACCACAACTAAGAAGGGTTCCATTACATCTGTCCAAGCTATTTACGTGCCTGCTGACGATTTGACCGATCCTGCTCCTGCCACAACCTTTGCTCACTTGGATGCCACAACCGTGCTTTCTAGACAGGTGACTGTCCTTTTCCTCATTGCTGGTGGCATGTCTATGTTGGTGATGACAAATTGTATGGTTTGGTTAACGGTTAAAGTGTTAAACTGCTACCCTTCAGTCCGGCTCAAACTGCTATACTAAGGGCCAAACTGTCTGGATATGATCGGACTGAGCCACAAACACTTTTTCTCTTGTCTTCTCATGGTTTTATAAATAATCGGTACTTTAAGTAAGGTTAAAAACCATTAACTTTACAATGATAATAATCTAGTTTTTTGGGTAACTTTTGACCCATTTTAATTTTGGCTATTTTTTTGAGCATATATTTGCAAAGTGTAACCCATATTAATTAGGTTTTCTGTAAATGGGCAGATTTCTGAACTTGGTATTTACCCTGCTGTCGATCCTCTTGATTCTACATCTCGTATGCTCTCACCACATATTTTGGGAGAAGACCATTACAATACAGCTCGTGGTGTACAAAAGGTTCTTCAGAATTATAAGAATCTTCAAGATATTATTGCTATTCTTGGGATGGATGAGCTTAGTGAAGATGACAAGTTGACTGTTGCCCGTGCCCGCAAAATTCAAAGGTTTTTGAGTCAGCCCTTCCATGTTGCTGAAGTCTTCACTGGTGCCCCTGGTAAATATGTGGAACTCAAGGAGAGCATTGCCAGTTTCCAGGTCAGTTTAGTTAATTACTTCAACCAAAAATCCAATATTCCGATCCCTTGGGCTCATGTTTATTATTGTCTTCAGTTTGTTTGTAGCTGTAGACTTTCGGAATTACTCCCATAGAATTGAAATTGCATTGTTAGTTAATATAGATAGACTCTCATGAATGCATGTTCATTTGCAACTTGACCGTATATCTGCCCAAAATTGCACCATTCAGAAGTACCTTTTTATGTCCATCTTTCGACCCTATTCTTATTAGATTTTAGTTTGTCTGCTAACTATATAGAGATTAGATCATACGTATACTCGAATTAACCCAGTCATAAGTAAACGAGTCATAGTCGTCTCAAGTTTTTACTAAAATATATACAGTAGAATGTGTACTAATTGGTTCGGATTTGTATTTGAATCTGCAGGGAGTGTTGGACGGGAAGTATGATGACCTATCAGAACAGTCGTTTTACATGGTTGGAGGAATCGATGAGGTTATTGCTAAGGCTGAGAAGATCGCCAAGGAATCTGCTTCTTCTTAGACATTCTTCACCAATTCTCACCCCTTGATAGTTGCGAAAAATGAATAATTTTATTGATATGGTGCTGCATGCGCCGGGAGTTTTATTTTCAGAAAACTGAGATTTACTTGGGATTTAATGTGAATCCCTGTTTTTTGAGTTTTATTGCAATGAAATGGAGACGAGGTTGAACCTCTCAGCAAAAACCCCTCTTTCGGCTTTTTATTCTCATATAATAAGAGGGACAAAGTGTTGGTGTACATTTCTTTATTTTCCGTTTTCCAGATTCTTGTGTTAACTTGATGGAAATTAACCATGGTGCTACTGATGCTTGAACCAACTTCAAATTGGACAATGGTAGGGCATGGTGCACAATATAAATACAAGTTAGATTCATATGCTTTTAAATATGATGGATTAGAAAAGTGTTAAAAAGAGTCAACTATCTGCATGATCATCGAAGAAAGTTGTAATGCAAAACGTAGCTAGAAGTGAAATCGTTTCGAAGTAATACAAAATGTCACAATTAATTGCTATATGGAAGTAAACAAGACAAAGTGCTTAAATATGAAGGGCACCAAAAAACTACATTAAGCAACTTTTATGATGTTGTATTGGGTCCTATGGACTTGTTTACTAATTTGGTCTGCTTGCGGACATATATCCAAGTTTAGAAGAATAATGCCATGTACTTGTATTTATTTGAGTTTATCCAACTTAGAGAAGTAATCAAATATCTCATACATTTTTTTTTTCTCGAGGACGGTAAAGTTTACACATATTACAATTTATTACAACTACCAACTCATGATGCTATTCAATATCTGATTTGTTTGAACTCGATCTATAGCTTTACGCGCCTGAAAGCGTTCAAAATCAAGATCATTAGCAATATATGAGTAATTTATAGCTACATAAGCAAGGAAGACGTAAACAGGGTAAGCGTACCTCATTAGTCCAATTAGTGGACAAATTAATTGCAATAAGCGCCACAACAGAAAGTGCACATATGATACCCATCCATAACCCCTAAAACACAACCGGTGAGTTGGGTCACTTATGACTTGTGTAGATGTGCTAATCGGTTGACTCTTTTTTTATCTGATTTTTTAAAAAGCGTATATATCTAATGTTTAAATATGATTAATGAAGATAATACTCTGTTTCATGATCGGAATACTGCTATTATAAATATGATCGGAGTATTGCAACGTATCTGATAACTTCTTCATCGTTGCTAAAGAACTTTCCCCAAACATGACGTACCAAGATAGTAATGCTTCCAACTATTAGTCCATCCAATACTGCTATTATAATCACAACACAAACTGCCAAACATGCAGCTTTTGGTCTTGCAGCCCCTAATTCATTTGACATCTTGTGCTGCAATGAATAACCAGGTGTTATACGCAACACATAATGGTAATCATGAGTTTCACTAACCTTATTGCTCCACCAAAACCAATAGATATATTATACACTATCCAACATGTGTTAATGCTGCAAAAATTAATACATAATCGTAAATAAACTCATATTAAATGTTACTGCAAATCATTCATTAGTTTGGAAATGGGACATTAGTATGATAAAAAGGTAAAGCCAACCTGATAGATAACACTGATGTCTCTAACTTCGGATTCGGGAGAAGACCGGATAATAAAACAACCATATCGAACGACCAATATTCAAGACTGCAGCACAAGCTTAAGTTGAGGTAGCAAAAGGGTATAGTATGTTGGGCAGATTGTGTAATAGGTCAGGTCAATCTATAACTTTATATACGGGTCAATATGGGTTGGCTCGACCCAAAACACTTTTGTCCTGAAATTTTGAGGTTTCTTTTGTAGAAATATAGCGTGTCAAACATCATGTATTTCCTTTTCAGATAAACTAAATCCAGCAACTTGAATAAAATGATTTATGAGGTTTTAGGTATTAAAAATATTCTTTGAAAGATTTCCGAGTCGCTTTTTAAAAATGACTACTTTATACCTATTAGAGATAAAACACAACCCAAACCAACTGATTTACAAGTAAATGGGTTAAAATTGCCAGGAAATGATTTGAGATTTGAAGTCCGGACCTCTAGGCAACATGAATATGAAACTGGACATACAACGTTGTACATTGTAGTAAAATACTTTCAATTGGTCAGTTATCCTCTCAAAAGAATTTAAATAATCTGATGATAAGTGTGAGGAGGATGAAGGGTATTTTGGTCATTTTACTAGAATATTATGCTGACACATTTTATACATCATTTCCAAGTTGGATTTAAAAGAAATTGATAAATAAGTTATTGGTTACAAGTTTGTTGGGTGTGAGCATATTCGTAAACTATTTATATTTACACTGAGGAGATGCTCTAAAGTACAACATAGTAGCATACCAAATCATAAATGTAGAAGGAACAGCGTATTTAAGGAAGCTAAAAAGATCACTCATGGCTTCTTTCGAGAAACTGGTCCATATAAGAACCGTAAAAACGAATCTGGACTTATCAATTTCAAATGCACACGTTGAATTTTAGATGGACATATTGCAAGTACCATCTCTTGACGTTATTCGATATCTATGCTTGTTTGAACTCGATATATAGCTTTTCGTGCCTGAAAACGTTCAAAATCAAGATCATTAGCAATATAGTTTACCACTTATGAGCAGGGAGAAAGTTAATGTACCTCATTAGTCCAATTAGTGGACAAATTAATTGCAATAAGCGCCACAACTTGTACAGAAAGTGCACATATGATGCCCATCCATAACCCCTAAAAGACAATGTTAAAATTTTGATAACCAATATTCATAAGCAAAAATATGTTGGCGAAACTGGTAGGTTGGGTCACTTATGTAGATGTGTAAACCGGTTGGTGTTGTGCTAACCCGTCAACTCTTTTTTTGTCTGACTTTTTTATTTTGAGGTGCATATATATAATGTTTTAAATATGATTAGAAATTCCATATTATGAAAATTATGCTCCGTTTCTTAAAAAAAAATGATGTATTACAGTACTTCTGATCCATTTCACCTTCTAGCTGATTTTTTATATGTTTGACTTGTTATCAAGCATATATACAACCCTAGTTGAATCCTTTTTATATAAATAAGTTGAAATCGCCCGTACGTATTGTGAGACGGGAAGTTACATCTACGGTAACAAATCTTACCATGCCTCCAATATGGAGGAGAAAAGCAAAGAGCAATGCACAAGGAATTCCCACAATGTAGTAAGCTCCAAGATTGATAATTACACAAACATTTTGCCACCCACATCCTCTAGCAGCACCTAAGTTTATCCAACAAAAAAGAAAAAAAATGAATAACGTACTTAGCGAAATAATCAAAAATAAAATAAAGAAGCACAAATGAGCCCACATTTGAAACTGAGTACCTGAAAGAACACACTGAAATCCATCTAAGAAATCCGATAATGCAAGTAACGGCATCATTTTTGCAACGTATCTGATAACTTCATCATCGTTGCTATATAACTTTCCCCAGACATGGCGTACCAAAATAGTAACGCTTCCAACTAAAAGTCCCTCCAATATTGCTATAACAACCACAACAGAAACAGCCAAACGTGCAGCTTTTGGTCTTGCAGCCCCTAATTCATTTGAAACTCTTGTACTGCAATGAATAACCACGTGTCATATGCAACATATTTAATTGATGATCGTAAGTTTCACTAACCTTATTGCTCCACCAAGACCAACAGAGATCATATACACCATCCAGCATGTGTTAAGGCTGCCAAAACTTAAGAAATAACTGTAAATAAACTCGACTTAAGTGTTACTGCAAATTATTTTGGAAGTAGAACATAGAACATAGAACATTAATATGATAAGAAAAAGTAAAAAACCAACCTGATTGATAATACGGATGTCTCTAACTTTGGATTTGGGAGAAGACCGGATAACAGAACAACCATATCGAATGACCAATATTCAAGGCTGCAGCACAAGCTTAAGTTGAAGTAGAAAAAGGGTATGTCGGGTGGATTGGGTAACACGTCAGGTCAATATAGAGTTTTAAGTAGGGGGTCAAAACGGGTTGGGTTGACTTATAACACTTTTTGTCCAAAAGTTCCGAGTTTTTTTCATTTGTAAAAATCTGGTGTGTCAATTTGTAAGGTATTTCTTTTTCAATAGATATAATCCAATTATTTTAATAAAATTTATGAGCTTTTAGGTGTAAAAAATACAATATGAGTGATTTTCGACTTGTTTTTTAGAAAGATTATTTTATATATTTGCCCGTTTGACCTGTTAGAGATAAAATACTACCCAAACCAACTGATTTATAGTAATTTGGGTTAAAATTGCCACGTATTACTGTAAATTTCTTAAAATTTCTTAGTTATCCTCTAAAAAGAATTCAAATCCTATATAAGTTCAGTTTTTCTAGGTGTCAAGTAAGTGAACATAGTAACATACCAAATCATAAACGCAGAAGGAACAGCAAGTTTAAGGAAGCTAAAAAGATCATTCATGGCTTCTTTTGAGAAACCAGTCCACGTGTGTTTACAAGAAGGTGATAACTTCACGTACATTCCCATCAAAATGACATTCATCCAATTTGATATCGTATTAGCCAATGCAGCCCCTTTGATTTCTAGTCCTAATTCAAACACTAGAACCCAACACAGAAGTATATGGAACAAAGCTGTAACCCCGGAAATAATCATCATAGGAACTACAATATTTTGTGTTTGAAGAAATCTGTTTAGACATTGAAGTAAACTGTACGCAAATAAGCTTGGAATCATCCAACGCATAAAAATTCCTGCTCCAATTGATATTTCTTGATCTTGACCGAGAAATATGAAGATCGTAGTAGTGTAAAACCAAATACATGCAAGAGGAATGCTTAGGACCGTAAGAGTGAGCATTGCTCGTTGCATTTGTATTCCTAACATATGGTATTGTTTAGCTCCATAGGCTTGTCCACATAGCGTCTCCAATGCACTTCCCATTCCTAACTATTTAAAAACAAGTGTTAATGTTCATTGCTTATTTATAAGAAGTTTAACCATAACTCAAAAGAAAAAAAAATTAATAAAATCTGCTCAAACATATGATGTTTGATTATTTAATACTGAATTGATTAGAACAAGAAAATGGGTTGGGAACATATGTTCTAGTGTTTCGTAAATTATTTATGGAACTAATAGGAAAATACCAGAAAAGGTCATTATTGTGAAAATATAAGGATGGATGTTTTATGAAATGGTAGCAACTTTATATGTTTCTCCAAATAATAAAAACTAAACGGAAAAGGGTTTTCCATGTTCAGGTTAAGTGATATGATAATTAAGTCTGGAATTCAAATCCACACACTAATCCCTTAAAAATGCTTCACTTGTGACCATAAATGGTGGCATACAAGACATATTCTGTTTTATTTTTTCAAGAATTGCCAGAATGCAACTTCTGGTGCTCAGTTTTCTAAATTGGATCATGCTAACCTTCTAATACGTAATCATCTAAGTGGGAACTAAGCAGATGCTCAAGCAGTTCACTTGAATATATCAAATTTACTTGATTGTTAGTTACAGCCTTACATCAACATAGGGAAGCTAATTTTTCAGGCTAGTTTTATAGTATAATCATTTCTAGCTTATTCAAACAGTTAAATTTACAAGTTCAGTTTGAAACCAAGCAGCCAACTTTTTATTTTTATTTTTATTTTTTATGACCTTTAGCAATCAACATTTTCTAATACTAGGTTGATTCTGTTTATCAGATATTCAAAAATTGACGCTCATCTTTCATCCTGCTATCAGTATGTAATCAAGAGCTTCTTACATTTTGTGCTACAAAAGTCAAAGTCAAAGTAAACTCTAAGTTTTGGTAGATATGAACATAAATGGTGACTCACCAACACACTGAAACCAGTGAATGAAGCAAAAGAAGTGGCCATAGAAGCACTGGAAAGTGAAAGTTCTCCAAGATGACCAACAAACATGATTGATATCACTTCTAAACAATACTGCAATAAGCTTACTGCAATCAACGGCCCTGCTAATCCTATCTGCTTCTTAACTTCATCGATTATTCGTCTTCTCAATCCACCCTCTTCATCCATATCATATTGCCTTTGAATTAAAGGATCTTGAACAATATTTGAATCTTCTTCTTTCATTATTTGTTTGTCTGATTATTATGTTTGCTATTATTGGTTTGTTTGAAGTTATGCAAGAAGGAGCATTTCCTGCACAAATTTTTTATATTCTAATCAACTTACTATGGACAAAGCATTATTTAAAATTCTTGATTTAGTTGGAGGAAAATGATATGTCATATCCCTAGTAAAACATTGGGGATTATGTGTGACCGTGTCCACTTTTTTGTAATCTTTATGTACCATTTTGCTTTCTCATAATTGTTATCTCTAATTTGCAATTTTCAATTTGGTCAACAAATCTTTTAAGAAACAGAAAAAAAAAAAAAAAAAAAAAAAACTTTTACAAGCTCTTGCATTAGGTAGTAAATAGTAAATTAGAATTTGTATGGATGATTGGAGAATTTGGATTCAGAGTTTCATAATTAGAGGTGATTTGCGCACAATACTTCTAGGTAATTACAATGCAAGATTACAAGTAAAACAGGAAATTAGATGAAAGCTAAAAAGTTAAAAACATTATTAACCTTTTAAAAAAAAAAAAATTTATGTGATAATTTTCTCTTATAAAAGTTTAAATTATAATCATTTGTAGGTTTTAGGCATGTCTGGTCGAGATCCATTAGGCCAAAAGTAACCATTTCTACAGTGGTAAAAAGTTTTAAAAAGTTTCATTTTGAATTTTTTACTCTAGAAAGAGACATAAAAACAAATTTTTTATTTTCATTTTAACTTCAAGTTCCCTTATTTATAATCTGTTTATTTTTGTTCGGTACGAAAATGACAAAACTGCCCTAGTGTGTACAGCTTAGCGAGAAAAAAAAAATTCTTGACGTGAAGAAAGGCATATGAAGTTACGAAACTACCCCTTAAGTCGCGCGCTATAAATAAGTCCATCGTTGTAACAAACTATTTCCCCCCTCTTTGAATAACAATACTTTCCGTTGGCCGGTAGTATATATTTGGCAACGGAAAGAGACGCCATGGAACAAGGATTATTGATTCCGAAACCTAATAATAAAGATGATAATAACAGATTAACTACATGGCGCGTGTTAGTGGAAGAGATGAAGAAATTAGGTTTTATTGCAGGTCCGATGGTGGCCGTAACTCTATCTCAATACTTGTTGCAGGTTACATCTGTTATGATGGTCGGTCATCTCGGCGAATTAGCTCTTTCTAGCACCTCCATTGCTATCTCTCTCTCCAGCGTCACCGGCTTCAGCCTTATTGTCAGTCCTCTGTCTCCATCTCTTTTTACAAACACACAATTGTAGCAGCTATGTATTGATTGTATATATAAGTCAGAGCCGTAAGACCTAATTTGGACCAATCATTTTTAGATGCAGATGTCGAATTTAGATGCGTATGCATCCAATTTATAACTGCTCATTCCAAATAATTGGTCCATACTAGTTCTTATAATTATTACCAATATTTGAGGTCTTAACTTAATAACTATAGGAATCATAACAAAAAGTAATTTGGACCAGTCATTTCAAATGAGCTGTTAGAATTTAAATAAATGCGTTCGTCTAAATTTCACTTTTGCGTCTTAAAAATGATTGGTCCATATTGGTTTTTTATGGTTCTTACTTGTATTTAAGTTGTTGTTCGATGCTAACTCTACATACATACGCATATGTATATACTTAGTATAATGGTCGAATTAAATGATGTTGAGTATGATTTGTGAATGTCTTAGTTGTCTAGGATTTTTAATTGTTTTAAGAAGATCGGCCAGGAAGTTGAAGTATTTTTATGACGGTATTGCCATAATTCGTAACAGTATCGAAATTTAATTAGAGAGGCATAAGAATGGTAAAGTTTAATTTTGAGGTAGGAATATAATAAAGTTATAAAACTGTTAGTATATTTCTGGAAAAGCACGAGAATTTGTCATAGAACGTGCTAAGTTTGGCTCTTTTTCTCTCTTTTGAATTAGATAAAGAAGGTACTAGTAACGATCATGTGGAATGAGGAAGGATTGAGCAACGAACAAATGAGGTTAACTTAAAATTGTTTTTCATTTAGTGTTTCGCTCATGAAATATATTACTCTAGACCTGTCAATAGACGGAAGTAACAAAAACTAACCTAAATATAAACATTAATAATAAGAATTGTTGAAATTTACTAAATAAAATCTCGTCAGATTAGTGTTAATCTTTGTTGCTCTATTCTTCTTTGTTATTCTAAGTAGTATAAAACTATAAATGCACAATATGTTCTTTTAAGTATTTGAGTTCTAATGTTGATTCCCCTTATGTGAGTGTGAGAGAGATATTTGACGTATGCTTGAGTAGTAGAGTGTGGGATTCTACTCTTTAATTCCCAAATTTCAACTTCTGTTTTTCTATGGTCAGATACCACATATACATATATTCACTCTGCCATATAAGAAGTCAGATTTACATCATATCACTGTCCCAGAAAAGGTTAATAATTTAGCATTACAAGAAATTTGATTTTTCCTATATAATCCTTCCTTTTTGAAATTTGGTTATTTTGTATATAGAAGACTGTCTTATTTTCCTTCCAGATTCAACAAATAACTATTTGGTTAATTTCGATAAGATTGTGTTTTAATAGGGGATTAGTGGTGTTTCAGAGAGATGTTTCAATGATATTTTAGAAAACACAAGTTTCTGTTTCTTTTTTCTTTGGTGGTAGGCAAAATACTGGGGTTGGGCCTATGTGATTTTGGTTTTACATGCCATTGCCATCTTGAAAGGGATATCCTTATTTATCTATTGTGGTTTTGAATGACAAATTGTTCTTTTTCATTTTTTTGTGATTAAGACACAGATTTGTTGTCACTATAGTCCTGATTAATGGTTGAGTGTTGACAAACTCATTAAGTTATTTTCTCCAATAGATATAAATATTATATATAATATAATACCTTGGAATAACATTAAATAATTTTCTAGAGATCAAAAGGGTTTTTCTATCCATAGATACATATGCAATACCATATTACCTTAGGAAGAAAATTAAAAAGTTGGTCAGAGATCAATAAAGTTATTCTATCCATTAAGTACTTAACACCTTGAGAAGAAACTTATAAAAGTTTTTTCAGAGACCAATAAAAGATGGGATATGAGAGGAAGTAATCAAGTTTGGATTGATCAGTCACATGTTGACAAATTTGGTCTCTGATGCATTTATTTGTCTGTCATGATGGTATTGTCATTTTCCAAATAATATAAGTCAACACATGAACACAGATTCAATTTTTGCATTATTGGACCCCATTCAAAGTATACGAGTCAGTGTCTACTATTAGCTGCTTATATTTAAAATATTTTGGCCATATACACAATTTTCTGCAACTCGTGAATTGGTGTGTGATGCCCAATGAATAATGATGGATGCTGTATGGCCCACAATCTCGCAATCTTCTAGCAGTGTCTAATTCAAATTTACTCAGGAATACTTGAAGCAAAAAGCTATAACCTCTAGTGTTTGTTTGGTTATTGTTAAAAAAGTAGGGTTATTTATCTAAAATAACAATCGAAATTTCATTTTATTTCAAATGGGACAACATAGTACAGTATTTTATAATCTCAAAAGGCCATTCTTACTTTTAAAACTTGTCTTGTTTGAATCCCTGCATAACTGGTTGACCTGATTAGCCAGTCAAAATGCCTTCGTGTCATTGTAAAGTGGTTCCTTTGGATCATAAACTAAAAGTACAATGACTAATATCGGGCAACATTTAAACATTCATCCGCGGTTACATAATGACTCAAACAGGACAAGATTAGAAAGTATAATGGGCTACTTATACGGAAAAACTGAAAATTGTCTCATTTGGGACCAGATGAAACATGCATTGGTATTTTAGATAAATAAGCCTACAATGTACAGGCCATAGTCCAGCTTGATCCAGTGATAAAAATTTCTTTTGCAACTTTTGCAAATGGAATGTCTCATATGGAATGGGAGAGTATAATTATCTACATTGGATCGTTTAATCGAACTTAATTTTTGTTTTGTTTTGACAGTTGGGGATGTCTAGTGCACTGGAAACCTTATGCGGGCAGGCTTACGGAGCTCAACAATACAAAAAAATCGGAACTCAGACTTGCACTGCTATTTTTTCTCTTTTACTAGTTTGCATTCCTCTTGCCGTTTTTTGGAGATATACTGGAAGCTTACTCATTCTTATTGGGCAAAGCCCTTCAATTTCACATGAAGCTGGAAAATTCATCACTTGGCTGATTCCAGCGCTCTTTGCTTATGCAATTCTTCAGCCACTTGTTCGATATTTCCAAATGCAAAGCATGCTATTGCCAATGCTTCTTAGCTCATTAGCTGCTCTATGCCTACACATTCCTCTTTGCTGGGCTCTTGTGTATAAAACCGGATTGGGGAACATTGGTGGAGCGATATCTATGGGGGTAGCCATGTGGCTAAATGCTATATTCCTCTTATTTTACATGATGTACTCCCCCTCGTGTGCTAAAACACGTTCTCCCATCTCAATTGAGGTGTTTCATGGGATGAAACAGTTTTTCAGCTTCGCTATCCCATCAGCTGTCATGATTTGGTACCTTTTTTTACCTATATACTAACATACTTATTTTCTTATCTTTAATAGTAGGTTACTTTCATATTTATATCAACTATAATAACCTACTTGTTAATGTTGAGGATCGCACAATTTTTCTTTGGTTTTCGGATTTTACGTTTTCCATGCATCATAATATTTGCAGCCTTGAATGGTGGTCATACGAGTTTCTCATATTGCTTTCTGGGCTTCTACCAAATCCGGAGCTTGAAACCTCAGTTCTTTCCGTGTGGTATGCTATCTATAATCTATACACACCATCCGCTTCATGATCATTACTTATATATCTTCTTCAATACAGCAAAGTAATGATATTAATTTGTATATGTCTTAAACAGCCTCAATACGATTGCTACACTCTATGCTATACCATATGGATTTGCTGCCGGTGTCAGGTTTGTTCAAAATCCTTTCTTTATCTCGCATCTATGTATGATTTTCACATGCATGACTAGTATGCGTATGGTGGTGATGTGGCTTGTTTTTCCAGCACAAGAGTCTCGAATGAACTTGGAGCAGGGAATCCGAAAGGTGCTCGTGTGGCAGTCAAGGCCATCATGATCCTTGCAGTTGTCGAGACAAGTATAGTCAGCGGAATTGTATTTGCCAACAGACGCATTTTCGGATACATTTTTACGAATGAGAAGGAAGTTGTTGATTATGTCACAAAAATAGCCCCTCTTCTCTGTGTAAACATTATAATGGATAGTCTGCAGGGAACTCTTTCAGGTTACAAGACCTCCTCTCATCCTATTTTCGTTATCTCTTTACTCTAAGCATGTTTTTCCGTGTGCGTGTTACTCATATATATGAAGTCTTGTTAATAAATAGGTGTTGCAAGGGGTGTGGGATGGCAACATTTAGGAGCATACGCGAATCTTGCTGCATTTTATCTTGTTGGAATCCCCGTTGCTGCATTATTGGGTTTCTGCACGTCACTAAGAGGAGAGGGCTTGTGGATTGGAATATTAGTTGGAGCCACAATACAAGTGATTTTACTTTCAGTAGTAACAATTTGTACAAATTATGAAAAACAGGTATGCCTTATCTCCACGGCTCCACCTGATTTAATTTCTTTTTACCCATTTTTGACCCGTTAGAGATAAATACAATCCAAATCGACCCATTCAAATGTAAATGGGTTGTATTTGTCACATTTGTGGGTTTCTGACTAGG
Organism: Gnaphalium uliginosum; assembly: GCA_963930675.1. Taxonomy (NCBI): domain Eukaryota; kingdom Viridiplantae; phylum Streptophyta; class Magnoliopsida; order Asterales; family Asteraceae; genus Gnaphalium; species Gnaphalium uliginosum. The sequence goes on from OZ005681.1 coordinate 19,816,696, forward strand.
GTGGTTATTGGTGCAGGCAACGAAGGCAAGGGAGAGATTATTTGAGGAAGAATGCTCAACAGAAGATAGATTAATGTGATACTCCATTTTGTCAAATTCTTGTACCCAAAAAAAAAATGAAAAAGAAAAAAAAAGAGAGAGAACTTCCCATTTCACTCTATTTTAGTTTCTATATTCTATACATGAATTATACCCAACCTTATTGGGGTTTTTGGTTCAGTACCTAATATAACCCATTAGCATACTCCCAACAGTTCCACCGGGCTGTTAGCTCTTTGTGCAGCCTAGGGTGGTTAGTGTTTTCATATTATTTTGAATTTTGTGTGTACACGTACGTGTTTCATTGGCAATGGAGATCGAACATGCTTAAGGTTCGTATCTGTTTTTGGTTATGATTCTTTTGTTATTAACTATTGTAATTCTGCAAAAATGTTGGCAACTTTCAAGCTATTTTAAGATAAAAGTTTATTGTGGTTTTGTTGATAGATATGCACATTTTACACTATCTGATTCGTTTTTGTGTTAACGACAAGCAAAAAAAATAAAATAAAATGATGAAAAACACTCACAGTTATCAATTGTTTTTTATATCTATTTGACAACAGAATAGAAATGCATTTAGTATGATTATTATTTTCCAAATATTTTAACAAAAATAGAAGTAAAATTTGTTTTCTGTGTAAGTGTACTTACCCAAGCCTAATATTTATCATGTGATGTGATATGTTTCTTCTTTAATTAACCAAAAAAACATTAAATTAACAACATAATAATGAAATACTGCAAAATCTGTAAAGACATTTTTCTAGTATATTTTAATTTATGGAAAACTATAAAATAATATTGCTTTTATGTAAACTGTTATTAAATTGTAGAGGTACCTCCATAATACTTGTAAGAGCTTGAAAGTGAACGACTTAAAAAACAAATACACACAACTCATACTCTAAAATAAGCCCATAGTTGTCTCAACTCTGAACTTTCAGCCATCATCTTCGAAAACTTGCTCGCTAAATTTCCAGTTGCCAGATGGAGCACGCGCAGGCAAGAGACGTCATTGAAGAAGGTTTGCTTGTGAAAGAAAGATATAACATTAACTACAACAACAACAAATTAACAATATTGGTTGAAGAGATGAAGAAGTTGGGATCGAGTTGTTGCAGGCCCGATGGTGGTCGTGACTCTATCGCAGTACTTGTTGCAGGTGACCAGCTCAGTTATGATGGTTGGTCATCTCGGTGAACTCTTGCTATCTCCCTTTCTGGTGTCACCGGCTTCAGCCTTATCGTAAGTCCCAAGTTATCACTACTTATTAAAATTGGACGAAAAATATGATAGTGTAGAACCTTAATATTAATGTTTTTAGTGCTTATGGTCAACTAGCTGTGTTTTAGTTGTGTACTTATTACTTTGCAAGCTCAGGGCAGATCTGTAAGAAATGTTGTTGTTGTGTATGAAATAATTGTTATGGTTAGAACACTTGGGTCAGCCATATGTATGTCCTTGATATATTGAGAGTGAAGGCAAGTTGTCTTCATTGGTATGAAAAAATGAGTGAATGCTACTCAATTGAGTCTTATTCAAGTGTTTTTTGATCGAGACTTTTTTTTATTTTCTCAATATCATTTGTAACTCTGATTGGTTGACAAACCCTTTAAGTCAGTTTCTTATTAAAAAATCATTTAACACCTTGGAGACCAAGTTAAATAGCTTGTCCGGGATCAATCATTAAAGTATGATTTTAGTCAAGTTTGGATTATTCAGGCAATTGTTGAGAAATTTCATCTTTGATATTTCTTGGATATTAATTTCTTTGTCTGCCACGGTGGAGTTATCCTTTCTTCCAAATGTGTGGTGTACATAATAATAACATAGAAATATAGAATTGTTATAATATATATAGATAACAATCACATATCTATTATTTCTATTATTTGATTGTCACTTTTATAAATCTCCTAACTCAATTATGTAAAGTTGTTTGTTCCATAAATTATAGGATATGTTTGTATCTAAGTAGTATAAATACTACACTATACTATGGAGTACAAATGCACCAAGTTTACCTCTTGAAATAAACTCTTTTTCTCATCTCCATTATGTTTCCCTAATCTATCGCAAAAGTTCTTGTATTATATTGCTAATAGAGCCTTAATTATCGTTATATCACAACAAGAATCATTTTTACTACCATACATCTTTAATTTGCTCATTGCAAAAAGATAGGATGTTGTATGGCCCACAAGGGTTGGCGACTCGATCTAGGTTCAGGTTGATGGGTTGAAATTAGCAACCTGAAACCAACCCGTTTAGTTTTTTGTGTTGGCGGGTTGGAATTGCAATCCCGCACATGACCTTGTAACCCGTTTATCTTAAAGAAAGCAAACGGGTTGGTTAGGTCAACGTGTCATAAATGGGTTTAAAGAGTTGGTAGGTTAAATGTTTAATAGAAAATTCATATTCATAAGTTTCTCTCTTCTTCTTTTTTACTGCGTTAGCAAAACCCAACACCATCCGTTAAATATAGAAATCATATTCATAGATTTTTTTTCAATTTTAATTATAAGCAGGTTAGCGAAACCCAAACACATCCGGTCTATTAAACGGGTTAAAGGGTTGGGTCCTTTTGACCCACAACTTGGTTAGACTGAACTTTGACCCATTTATTTGCGTGTAGAGTTCATATGTATTTCATGTTGTGTCGAGAATTGTCAACCCAATCTCAAATGTTGGAGTATCCAAATAAGTATGGGTCAATATGATATATTATGGCTATTTCGTTTAAGTTCTCATTTAAGGTTATGTCATTGACTATGAAATATCATGGCTTGTTAACAAGGGATAACTAGAAGTATAGCTCTACCATTTGTAGAGAGCATGATCTATTTATTAGATTTAAGAATTGGAATATTAGACATAACATTAAAATTTGTATTGTAGTCCCCGGATCATTGTAAAAAATGACTTGAGGTATATTGAGCAACTCGCACATACCTTTTGATCCATAAGAAGTTACGGGAAACATGAGCGATCCATGGATCAGACACTCAAGCTTACTATGAACAATACATTACGCCCAATAAGTGGCAGTAGCAGGCTGTGGGCAATGTGGGCCGCTGACCACACAAAGGTTTTAGTCATTTTTGCTATATATATATGAAGTTAAACTAAAACAAACAAATGCCCACATAGATGAACGGTTAGTCCCCTTAACTCCTTACCAATTAGTCACATGATCAATCCCTAGCTACTTCGTTCTTTTGATCTTTTCCTTTTTTGTATTCTTCATCTGATGTCACTCTCTTACATTTTTTTCTTTGTTCTTTATTGAATTCTTTCCATTTTATTTCACTTTCTCCATTAAAGGAATTAATAATCTTTAAATTCCAGATATAAGTCTATAAAAATATCTATAATCTATAAATGCATTATAGATCACATAAAAAAATCGAAAAGTTCAAAACTTTGAGAGAAATGAACTTGCAAGCCAAAATACAAAGCCACAACTTTAAGTACGATACTTTGAGAGAGACGAACTTGTTCACATTGCTAAATTTATGAACCTTTGGTGTGATTTTTCGTGCTGAGAATTGAATTAGATTGAATTCTTTTTCGGTTTAGTTGGATTCATACTGATATAAGTTTGGATTGGTTAGTTTAACGTATTTATTGCGTGAAGAATAAAAATCTCAATTCGAAACCTAAAACTCTAAGTAACTAATATCATAAAATCGCTACCTTACAAATAAATTTCTGGTACCGCCCTGACGCCCACGAAGTTGTAAATTCTCCAAATGGAATTCTTAAATGTATAATTAATTCGGTTGTTTGATTTGACTTACTTGGATATTTTATTTAACCAGATGGAGATGTCTAGTGCATTGGAAACCTTATGTGGACAGGCTTACGGAGCTCGACAATACAAAAAATTTGGGACTCAGATTTACACTGCAATTTTCTATCTTTTCGTTGTTTGCATTCCTCGTGATGTTTTTTGGAGTTATACCGAAACATTACTAATTTTTGTTGGCCAAATCCCTTCAATTTCACATGAAGCTGGAAAATTCATCACATGCCTCATTCCTTCACTCTTTGCTTACTCAATTCTTCAACCACTTGCTCGATATTTCCAAGTGCATAGCATGCTTTTGCCCATGCTTCTTAGCTAACATTTGCTTTATGTCTACACGTTCCTCTGTGTTGGGCACTTGTATATAAAACTAGATTGGAGAACATTGGAGGAGCGGTTTCTATGGAGGTTGTTGTTATGTGGTTAAATGTTATATTTCTCTTATTTTACATGATGTACTCTCCTTCATGTGCAAAAACACCTTCGTCTATCTCGGTTGAGGTGTTTCACGGGATGAGACAGTTTTTCGGCTTTGCTATACCGTCAGCTGTCATGATTTGGTTATCTATCCTCCCCTACAAACTTACTGTTACCGTTTCCTAAAAAGTTTTTATCAGTTCAACTTATACTATGTGGGCGATTATTTTTGTTTCTTTCTTTTTTTATTTAACAGTTATGTGCATGCTAACACTTGCAGCCTTGAATGGTGGTCATATGAGCTTTTAGTATTGCTATCTGGACTACTGCCAAATCCGGAGCTTGAAACTTCAGTTCTTGCTGTGTGGTATGTATCAATAAACTTATAAACTTGCAACCATTGGTTTTGTTCAGTTGTGTAATCCCATTTCGGGCATGCAAAAAAATAAAAAATAAATTGAATGACTACTCTATTTGTCATATACCGAATTCATTTTTTATTTATTGTGCATTTTCCGAACAGCCTCAACACTATTGCTATACTCTACGCCATACCATTTGGATTTGCTGGGGGTGTTAGGTTTGTTCCAACTCATCTTTATCTTGCATGTATTTACAAATATGTAATCTTATGTACATGACTAATATGCTATTACTGCTGCTGTCGTTTTTGTTCAGCACTAGAGTCTCAAATGAACTAGGAGCAGGGAATCCAGAAGGGGCTCGTGTAGCTGCCCACGCCATCATGATCCTAACAGTTGTCGAGACAGATATAGTCAGTACCGCTGTTTTTTTCAGTAGGCGTGTTTTTGGATACATTTTTACAAATGAGAAGGAAGTTGTCGATTATGTCACAAAAACGACCCATTTTCTCTGTCCATTTTCTCTGTTTAAACATTATAATGGATAGTCTACAAGGAAACCTTTCAGGTATAAGTCCTTTTCTGATCCTTTTTCTGATCCTTTTTCCAATCCTTTTTCCGTTCTAGTTTATTATTAACGTGTTTTTCATGTGCATCTTAGTCAAAAAGACACGTCCTCCTCGAGTAACCTGAACAGTGAAAACCTCATTCGTTTTTTTTAAGCAGCAACAAAATAAGAAGCTCATCCGTTTTATATATGAAGGATTGTTTGTTGTTGTTTATTGAAGAACTAGGTGTTGCAAGGGGTGTGGGATGGCAACATTTAGGTGCATACGCAAATCTTGCTGCGTTTTATCTTGTTGGAATCCAGGTTGCTGCTTTGTTGGGCTTCTGGACGTCACTAATAGGAGAGGGCTTGTGGCTTGGAATACTAATCGGTGCCACTATACAAGTTCTTCTACTTTCAGTGTTACAATTTGTACAAATTATGAGAAACAGGTATATTTTAACTTGTTAATAAGAAATTTGTAACTAGTTGGGTTAGATTGGTTCCTAATGAAGTTGGTTGATTGGTGCAGGCAATGAAGGCGAGGGAGAGGTTATTTGAGGGAGAATATTTTATACAAGATACATCGAGTTGAACATCAAAAATCGCCATTTTCTTGGTGTTTGTATACTTTTTCCTTGATATTACTCATAAACACCAAACCAGATTAAACAGCCAAATCACTTCGATTTATATATAAGGATGAGTTATGGTTTGAACTTTTATATAATTAGTTAATTACTTCATATGTAGTTAACTGCTAGCAAACTTGAATACTTCGCTTTGCTATTGATTCTTCTATTTATATTGGTCCTGCATTGTACTTCAAAGCATTGTAACAAACTGAAAACTGGTTTTAAAGCTTAATATTAAGTAAACCTTAGCTTATACATATGGTTCAAAAGGATAAAGTAGAGGTGTGAGTGTAAATTTGTTATAGTCAATTTGTTTGTCATGTACAAATTAAATTGTGTTTTGTACAAAAATTACATCCTTAAATATATCACAAATAGTTATGAAATATTGAATCTTATACAATAGCTGATCATAGTAGATAAATAAACCAATCATGTACTCATTTTCACTAGTGTTTTTATGTTTATTAAAAATGAGAATGGCACCATGGTACTCTGTTATGTTTGCATTATTTGTCATCTTATTTTGCTACTCAGCCCTATGATATAGAAAATATTTCCACCACATAGACCATCAATGAATCTCTTTCATATACTTTTGATACAGCTTAGTACTTAATTTTCACATCCTTACTTTAAGTATACAATTTGAACCCGATTCCTAGAGAAGGCCCGAGTTAAGAAATCATTCCTAGAGACGTCCTGAAGATGATGAAATTGGCTTCATGGTGTGTACGGACTGATTTTACGAGAAGGCATGCAATGTCATCGGTGGTTAAGGTTTTAGATGGAGGAATAGATGTGGAATTGAATCTGGACTACAATTTCACAGATCTGAGACTACGAAAAACAGTCGTTGATCATGAGAAAGATTTTTAACACCGTTATTGCCTTCGGTCCTATGTGCGCCAAGGTAATTGAGCAACGTTAAGGTTCTCATGGACCATATCTATGCACCCTTTGTTTACGGTTTCTGTTTTGTTTTATAGACAAATCGAAGTCACGGTTTAAACAATAAGTTGATCTCCTGACTGTCTTGATTCCATGACATGTATATGCTGCATACTATTGTTTGTATATCCAGTATTAGAGCATCTCTAGTGCTCTTACCCGGCTTCGTTGAATAGAAAAGAAAATGTGAGGTGTCATAGTTTATTTGCATTGTGAACCTCCACGTATTAATGCGTCAAATGTACCATGTGGGTCTGTACACATGGGTAGAGATGCACAAAAAAACCGGGTTCGAAACCCAACCCGAAAAAACCCCGAAAACCCGACCCGGTCAAACCCGGGTTTGACCCAACCCGGTTCGGGTTTTCTGGAACCCGCCGGGTACAAACCGGTTTGGGGTTTAGCCGTTACAACCCGGTTCCGAACCGGTTTTTTCCAACCCGGTTTCAAAAACCGGTTTTCAACCCGGTTTTTTTCCTAGCCGTTTTCTAGCCGTTTTTTGACCGTTTTTTTTGTTTTTTTACCATTTTGCCATTCCAAGTTTACTATATATACAAACCTTGAGTTTAGGTTCAATCACAACATTCAAACACTCATACAAACTCAAAACGCATACAAAATTCTCATTTCTCAAATGGCAAATCAATCTTCTTCTTCTTCCTTCGGTGTTGGTTTTTCAAGTTCACCAACGATTGTTCGAAAATTGGTTAACAAAAGAAATCCGGAGGTGTGAGATTTATACGACAAAGTGTTGTTGTCGGATGGTACGACTAAGGCACATTGTAAACGATGTGAGAAATTTTTAAAAGCCGACTCCAACACAACGTTGAAACATCATAAAGAAAAGTATTGTGTGGGACTCAAAACCAATCCGGAAGCAAGTGGTCAAGCTTCTATGTCACGAGATGGAGCTATATTTTCATACGAAGCGGAACGGTGTCGAGAAGCTTTTGCGGGTTTTGTGATTCAAGAAGCTTTGCCGTTCAACCACTTCGACAACCCTCGACTTACTAGGGTGATTCAAAATACCCTTCAACCGCGATATAATCATGTAAGTCGTATTACTCTTAAACGTGATGCCCTTAAATTGTGGAAAGAAGCTAAAAAACAACTAATAATCGGTTTTGAAAACTTAAATACAAGTGTATCATTAACAACCGACGTTTGGTCGGCTCCTCATGGTTTGCCCGGTTCGTACCTTTGTGTTACCGCACATTGGGTTGATCCCGTAACTTGGCAAATGATGAAACGTACCATTGCTTTTGAAGACTTTGAGTATCCTCACACGGGTCAAAACTTATTTTACATGTTACGATATGTAATTAAAACGTTTAAATTACAAGAAAAGGTTTTTTCAATATCCTTTGATAACGCGAGTAATAATACACTCGCCGTTTCAAAATTAATACTAAAATACGGACCACCTTTGAAGGGCATCTTTTATCATAGTCGATGTGTTGCACACATCATTAACTTGATTGTGCAAGCGGGACTAGCGGTTGAAGAAATAGACGCCGTAAAATTAGCGTATAAAACTATGTTACAAGACATATTTCAAAAGGGTAAAATTAGATACAAAGCTTATATGAGATTGTGTAAGGAAACGGATTCCATTTTTTTAACCCCTAATTGGGACATGCCCGTTAGATGGAATTCGACCTACTATATGTTTGTATGTGGTTTACGCCAACGTGATACATTACAAGTTTTTCATGATAACCTTGTTCAAAAAGGTCTTGCAACACCATTTCCCATAGAATTTTGGGAGGTTATTAAAAAGTTAACCGAATTGCTCAAAGTTTTCAAAACCGCGACTACTTTATTATCGGGTGTTTATTATCCCACTAGTCATTTGGTACTTAATCAAATTTGGTTGTTGACTTCAAAATTAAACGAATACGAATATGAAGGTGCTTTTTTTGAAAAGATGGTGGCTCCCATGAAAGAAAAACTAAAAAAATATTTTCGAGAAATGCCACCGGTAATTACTTGTTCCGCCGCAATGAACCCGTGTTTGAATACCACCGGGGTGGAAATGCTTATCGATAATATTTGTCACAATTTGGATTTGAATGAAGAGAACCCAATGTTTTCCGATAATACAAAAGCGTTTTTTAAGAGTTCTTTACAAGATTTATTTGGCGTATATTTTCAAAAATATAGTTCAACAATAAATGTGCCGGTTAGTTCGATTTCCACAACGTTTAGTTCATCTTCTTCCAACAATGCAATGCTTAACTTATATAATAGTTTAAGACAAGAAAACCATAAACGGGCAAGGGGTGAAGGTAACCAAACGACTAGCGAATATGGGAGGTATACCTCAACGGATTTTTTGTCCACTATTCTACCTAATGAGTTCGAACAATTTGATATTTTGGCTTGGTGGAAAGAGAGGGAATCTCAATTTCCCGTTCTAGCCATCATGGCCCGAGATTTACTAACCGTCCAAGCTTCTACGGTAGCTTCGGAATCCGCATTTTCTCTTAGTGGCAGAGTATTATCTATACGAAGAACAAGACTCACACCAGCCTCCTTAGAGATGTGTATTTGCTTGAAGGATCACTTAGACGCCGTTGAACGTATACAAAATGTTTCAAGTCTTGAAGGTGAAATGGAATACGAAGGAGATATACATAATATCGAGGTGGAAGAGGGCATGGTAATATCACTTTCCGACGAAGAAATTGCTCTTGATCAAGCTTCGCGCGAGGCTACCACTGAAGAAGATTTCGACTTTTGAAGAATTGAAGATTAATATAAGTTGAAGATTATGAAGACTTATGAAGACTTATGAAGACTTATAAAGAATATGAAGAATTATGAAGAGTTTTTGGATTCGATAATATTTTTAAGAAGACTTAGAAGACATTTGTTTAAGTTATTGTTCAATTATGTTTCCATTACTAATGTTTTACGAATTCAATGAAAATTTTTTGGCCCAAACGTTGTTTTTCCCTAAAACGCTTAACGCTCGAAAAAAATTGAATTATATAGAGTTTTTGGATTCAATAATATTTTTAAGAAGATTTAGAAGCCTTTTGGTTAAGTTATTGATCAATTATGTTTCCATTACTAATGTTTTACGAATTCAATGAAAATTTTTTGGTCCAAACGTTGTTTTTCCCTAAAATGCTTAATGCTCGAACAAAAATTGAATTATATAGAGTTTTTGGATTCAATAATATTTTTAAGAAGACTTAGAAGACATTTGTTTAAGTTATTGTTCAATTATGTTTCCATTACTAATGTTTTACGAATTCAATGAAATTTTTTTGGCCCAAACGTTGTTTTTCCCTAAAACGCTTAACGCTCGAAAAAAATTGAATTATATAGAGTTTTTGGATTCAATAATATTTTTAAGAAGATTTAGAAGCCTTTTGGTTAAGTTATTGATCAATTATGTTTCCATTACTAATGTTTTATGAATTCAATTAAAAAAAATCAAAAAATACATTGTTTTTCCCTAAAACGCTCAACGATCGAAAAAATATAAATTTTTATAAAAAACCGGGTTGGAACCGGGTTTTCAACCCGAACCGGTTTCAAACCGGTTTCAACCCGGGTTGGATCGGGTAGGGTTTTTTAGGTTTAAAATCGGGTCGGGTTCGGGTCGGGTTTGGTCAAAACCCGATTTCTCTTTGTTGACTAAAACCCGGGTCGGGTTTCCGGGTCGGGTCGGGTTGGGGCCAACCCGGTTTTTGTTCATCTCTACACATGGGTGTCTAAACCCAAAAGGTGGGCCATTACGGTACTATCTATTATTTCCATCCCTTTATTTTATTAATGCCTTTATATTTAGAATATTTTTTTATGTAAAATAGTACAGTGTAACAAAATGCTTATACTTTAATGCGTTGTGAAGGAAAGGTACAAATCTTACGTGGCAGTATAATAAATTATTTCACTGGGGATGCTCAAGGAAATAGTTGTAACTTGTAATGATAGTTAGAGTTCGGTACAAATTTCCAGAATTATAGTTTAAGTTGCTTATATATCATTGTCATGTGAATTGTGAAATCTGCTTCACTTGTGATGCTGAAACAGATGCACAAAGTTTTGCTGTCATATAAATCTTATCTTATAAGGATATATAATAAAAGTTGTTAATTGTTGTTGTAACTATATGTATTATATGATATAAAATGGACGTCTGGTCCAAAGGGTACACCTGATAAATGTGGTACAGATTCTTTTTGGTGTGATTTAGGGTATATTTAGCAAAAGTAACTAGTAGTTGGAGCTTATTTTTGAAGTTGTAAGCTGTAGCTTATTATTTTTTATGTGTTTAGCAAAGTAGTTGAAACTGAACGCTTATAGCTTTAAATTGACTTAAACGAACAAAAAAAAATACATGATAATTAGTTATATAAAGATTTTTTATACAATTTATCTTTTCATAACTCATGAGGCTATGTTAGTTGCATACACGTTTGGTTAACGTAGTGTATTGCATAAATGTGTATGGGCTATTCATATTAAATTTCAGGGTTTGTCATTTATATTTGGAAATAGCTGCAATAGTAGTTGGGGTCTGTAAGCTCAAATAATTTGACTATGGGAGTGTTTGGATGAACTTAATTTATAGTTTACTTAATTGGTAACAGGGCATATAAGTTACTCTACTATATGAAAATGTTCAGTTAAATTACTGAACTATTAATTTGTTAAATTGAATTATTGAACTAAATTTTATTACATTACAATTACAATAGTTATTATTATTAGAGGATATGTATTAAATAATATTATTAAAATATACCCAATTAGAGTAATATTTTAATAATATTATTAAAATATATCCTTTAATATTTATAAGTTTGGTTAGTAAACCGATTTGCATAATATTTATAAGTTAAGTAACCTACATATCGTTATTTAGTAAGTTCAATAATATAATCGAACAAATAAATAGTATTGTAACTTATTTTAACATTTTTAAAAATAGAGTAACGTATCGGTATGTAAACCCTTTATTTAACATATAAACTCGAGATTTAGAGTCCTGAAATTTATTTGTTAACCTTTTTTTGCTTTTCTAAGGGGAATTTGATAGGTTGAAAACAATCTCGTATATTCTAGCTTATTTGTCCACCCAAACACCTCCTTAATATGAGATGTTAAATGGATTGGTAATACAAGAAAGTTTGATTTAACACTCAATTTTTTTGTTCAGTTTCCATTTCTATTTTTAAAAAGGACAACCCAAATTTATATCCATAATGTATTTTTAATATTTTAATGATAAATATATGAGCTATAAAACAAATAATGATCCTACACGAATTTTGAAATTGAACTTATAAGTAATATTCAATAACTATATAAACATATGCCAACAACTTATCTTGTACATAATACAAATATTTTTAAAGATATCTATATTAATAAACAGAAAATTTGTTGACCTATGATTTCTTTTTTTTAAACAATTTTGGAAAAGGATAAATATTAGTTTTATATTTTAAAGATGTACACAAATACTAGCACAACCAATATTTTGTTGGTAATTTTTACGTATATTACTAATTGCATGTCACCACAATATTAGCACAACCAAATTTATGTTGGTAGTTTTTAACATCCGTATATGTATATATACTAAACTAGTGGTATTACCCGTGCGATGTACGGATGTACGGTATTATAATATTTTAGTTAAAGTTTTCTTAAGTAACTTGTTTGTTTTTTAGAATTTGTATGAAAACTTAAACTTAAATTTAATATTTTGGATCAAAGTATATATGTAACAAAAATGGGACATTGCAATTGGAAATTAATAATCAAAAACAATTTTGTTAGTCATTTCAATCATAGGATATGTCCAATGGATTATATATTAAGCCAACATATATAGCATCTACTAAAAATATGTAACACATGTTTAAAATAATTTTCAATTCTTCAAAAGATAGTCGCTTCACATCAAATTAGAATTTAAGTAAATAATAATACATGAACTTCAAATACTTAAGTGACAACATGTTATATTGTAACCTACTAGAGTTTGAGGTCGATTTTTACACATATGTCTCAATTAATTTCGGTAAAACAACTAAAGAGACAATATTGTTTCATATTCTGCGGTAACATACTATATAAACAAGTCGCTCATTTTTCACACATATGTCGTTTGAGACATACAGTATATTGTTTACATAGAGTATATTTTTTTAAGAGTGAAGTGTAAAAACTACTATAATCATACGGGTGATGCAAATCCACCAAAACTATACATTAACATGTAATACAGTTTTGATGATGAATTTATCATTAGCCTAATCATAATAATTGTTATCACTAAATAATTTACGATTATCATAATCAGAATCAATTCAATATATATTAATTAATTTAATAATTAATTACAGTTAAATATAAAATGTAATTAATATTAGAAGTATAATATCTGATACACAATGTACAAACTTAATCTATTGAGACCACCGACTTCGATATTTCTAGGGCTTTTTAATCTTCAAAGCATTTTCTCTCCCTCCAAAATCTCCCCACATTGCTCCCAACGCCCTTTCTCCTACTATTTCTAGGGTTAGGGTTTCATCAACCACCTATTCCTTTTCTGCATGATCTCCGTTCATAATCTCCACCGGAAACCATGCCGTTGTTTATATCGGACGAAGAATACACTCGCTGCTCGCACGATCCATCTTTGATTACGCAAAAAGCCGATGCGTATATCAGAGAACTATACAATCAACTCGAAACTGAAAAGGCTCAATACGATGCTTCATCTATTACAGCTGAACAAACGTGCTCGATTCTCGAACAAAAGTATGTCTCTCTTAAATCTGAATTCGATATGCTGCAATCGCAACACTCGAAGCTTAGTTCCGATTTCGAAGAGCGCGCATCTGCAGTCTCTCAGATTCAAACGGAAAAGCATCAGATTTATCTTCAATCTGTAATATATCTATCTGTTTCCATTTTGTTACTGTATTTGCTTAGGGTTTTGTTCTGATTCTACAATTAATTAGTTACACATGTCTATTTGAATACTGAGAGAAGTAATAATTATGTGACTAGCTCTGTTTGATTCGTGCTACTGTAATATGATTTTGACCACTCAGTTGGAACCTGTAATTTTGCAATATGCTCGTAAAAATGTGAACATCGCAAAAATGCTGTGGACTTGGATTTGTTTATTGTTTTTTAGCTAGAAATGATGGTACTTGTAGTCTTATGGCAATGTGTATATTATATTAATGCTATTTATACAGAGTTTGGGGAAACATTGAATATCGTTTGAAGCTACTTAGGTGTCTAGATGTCTAATTGTCCCGCTCACATAATTTCTTATTGTTATATATTATTATTTTTGTAGGGCTTATATGTGCATAGTTATGTTTGTAGCAATTTCTTCACAATTAATGATTCTTTCAAGTATTCTGAGATTTGCTATTCTGAGAGGAAGAAGATCTTATTGAAGTATTAGTTATCCCTCTCACCTCTCATCATTAAAAAGTTATGTCTTGGATAGTTGGATGCTAATTAAGTTGTACACAATCTGCTATTACTTTGAAATATTCTACACCTTAGATGCTACATTAGATTTACATTCGGTTTTAACTGCGAATTTAGTGATAGATGGTTGAGGGATAAATAAATAGTAGCGGATAGAAAATAGGCTCAGTGAATAGATATGTGGCTTGTCAGACAGAGATGTTGTGTCATGTTTTTGTATATTCATTCAGTAAATCAGAAAGTCATGTACTGTCAATTGATATATAGTTTTTTATTTCATGCTTCTCACATCTCTATGACACTTTTCAAAGTACAGACTCTGAAATGTTACCGAAAAGTGTTTTTTATATGTTAATGTTCTGATTGAATTGTATATCTTTTTAGATTGGCAAAGATGGGGAAATTGAACGTCTGTCACTGGAAGCTTCAGAGCTTCAAAAATCTAAAAGTCAATTGCTGCAATTGATTGAACACAAGGATTTGGAGATTAATGAGAAGAATTCTAGTATCAAAGGGTATCTTGACAAGATTATTGCTTTGACCGACAATGCATCTTCCAAAGAATCACGGATCAGTGAACTGGAGACCGCCCATGCACGTGTTCACACATCTTTAGCTCGTTTGTCTCAGGAGAAAGAGCTAATAGAGAGGCATAATCTTTGGCTTAATGATGAGTTGACCACCAAAGTCAACAGTCTCTTGGAGCTGAGGAAGGTTCATAATGAACTTGAGGCTGACATGTCTTCTAAGCTTGCAGATCTTGAAAGAAAATACAATGATACCGCTAGCTCATTGAAGTGGAAGGATGAAAGAGTCAAAGAGCTTGAGTCCAAGCTAGAAGCTTTGCAGAATGAGTTATGTTCATCTAAAGATTTAGCTGCTGCAACTGAGGAGCGATTGTCTGCTGAGCTTTCCACTGTAAACAAACTAGTTGAATTATACAAAGAGAATTCAAATGAATGGTCCAAAAAGTCGGGAGAGCTTGAGGGTGCTATTAAGGCCTTGGAGACGCATGCAAGTCAAGTTGGAAAAGATTATAAAGAACGGCTTGATAGAGAAACATCCACTAGAATAGAATTTGAAAAAGAAGTTTCACTTTTGAAAGAAAAACTCGAGAAATGTGAAGCGGAGCTAGAAAATAGTAGAAATTCAGACCAGATTAATCTTCTGCAGATGAGCAGTTTTAGCACGAAAGCATATGGGAACTCAAACATGGATGGTGATGGTGATAATAATCTAATGCTTGTTCCCAGTATTCCAGCAGGTATTTCAGGCACAGCATTAGCTGCTTCCCTTTTCCGTGACGGTTGGAGTCTTGTTAAAATGTATGAAAAATACCAAGAAGCAGTTGATGCTTTGAGACATGAACAATTAGGAAGAAAACAGTCTCAATCGATACTACAAAGAGTTTTGCACGAAATTGAAGAGAAAGCTGATGTCATAATGGATGAACGAGCAGAACATGAAAGAATGGTTGAAGCGTATGATACGCTGACTGAAAAATTGCAGCATTCTCTTTCTGAGCAAAATGCTCTTGAGAGAACCATTCTGGAGTTGAAGGCTGATATAAAAAGACATGAACGGGACTATGTTGTAGCGCAAAAAGAGAACACTGACCTGCAAAAACAAGTGACCATTTTGTTGAAGGAATGTCGTGACATACAACTTCGTTGTGGCTCTGTTGATGACAATTCTGCCGTTGAGCAGCTAAATGCTGTTACGGACTCGGACAGTGTTTTCTCCGACAGGTTGTTGACTTTCAAGGATATAAATGGGTTAGTTGAGCAAAATGTACAACTTCGAAGTCTAGTTCGCCTTTTAACTGAGCAGGTTGAGACTAAAGAAGTGGAACTGAAGGAGAATTTTGAGAAAGAATTTCAGAAACAGTCTAATGAAACCGCTTCGAAAGTTGATGCAGTGCTGGAAAGAGCAGAAGAACAGGCACAAATGATCGAATCACTTCATACATCTGTTGCCATGTACAAGAAATTGTATGAAGAAGAGCATAAACGTCATCTTTCTCGTTCACAATCTTCAGATACAACACCGGTGGAAGAAAGGAACAGTGTTCCGCTTCTACTTGAAGCCCCTCATGATGCTCTAAAAGGGGCACAAGAGAAAGCTTATGTGCGCATAAAGCTTTTGGAAGAAGAAATAACTGGATTAAGAAGCGAGGTCATTACATTAAGGTCACAGAATAACAAGTTGACTTTAGAAGCAACTTTTGCACATGAGAAACTTGAGCGGTTTATGAAAGATTTCGACCATCAAAGGGAAGAAACAAATGGGATCATCTCAAGAAATGTCGAGTTCTCTCAGTTGATAGTAGATTACCAAAGAAAGATCCGTGAAGCTTCTGAGAATTTACATATTTCTGAGGACTTGTCACGGAAGCTAAATATGGAGGTGTCAGTTTTAAAGCGTGAAAAGGAAATATTGGTTAACTCTGAAAAAAGGGCATTTGAGGAGGTCCGTAGTATGTCAGAAAGAGTTCATCAGTTACAAGCTACATTGAACACAATTCAGAGTGCTGAAGAAGTACGAGAAGAATCTAGAAGTGCACATCGTATGAGTCAAGAGGATTATGTGAAACGTACGGAACGAGAATGGGCTGAGGCTAAAAAGGAGCTTCAAATAGAGCGGGACAATGTTCGAAAGCTCACAATTGAACATGAATCAGCTATGCGAGGGTCCATGCAACGAATGGAAGAGATGGGAAAAGAATTGGCTAATGCTTTACGTGCTGTTTCTGATGCTAATTCTAGAGCTTCAGCTGCGGAAGAACACTTATCTCACTTTGAGAAAATGAAGAGTTCCGAGGTAAATGGTATGTTAGCCCCTACTTCTAGTAAAAATGACATGGCCCGGTTGAAGGAAGAGATTGAGAAACTGAGGGTAGAAGCACAATCTAACAAAGATCATATGTTGCAATATAGAAGCCTAGCGAATGTGAATGAGACTGCATTAAAACAAATGGAAGAGTCGCATGAAATATTTAAGGCCGAGGCAGAGAAGGTGAAGAAATCATTAGAAGATGAAGTTGCATCACTCAAAGAGCAGGCGAATCAGCTTCAAGATGGTTATAATTTGAAGGCCAAAGAAGCAGTTTCTGCTGCTGAATCACAAGAAGAAGCTCTTGCTTCCTCATTGGCAGAGATTTCTAAGTTGAGAGAAGAATGTACAGCAAAAATGTTGCAGATTGAGGGCTTAGAGTCGCAAATGTCAGCAATGAAAGATAATTTGGAAAACGAGCATTTAAGATGGCGTACTGCTCAAGACAATTATGAAAGGCAGGTTATACTGCAGTCAGAGACAATTCAAGAGTTGACGAAAACCTCACAGGAATTGGCTAGAATACAGGAAAAAACATCTGAGCTCGAGAGGGTATCTGACATTCTTAAAATTGAAAACACCGAGCTAAAAAGCAAGTGGGAGACTGAAAAGTTGGTGTTAGAAGAGGCGAAAGATAGTTCGGAGAAAAAGTTAAATGAAATCAATGAACAAAACAAGTTGTTGCATGATCAGCTTGAGGCACTGCACATAAAAATGGCAGAAATGGGTCATGGTTCTGGTTCTGGTACACAATCATCTGATGATGGCGGACTACAGAATGTGGTGAAGTATCTTAGGCGGTCAAAAGAGATTGCAGAAACTGAGATCTCTTTACTAAAACAAGAAAAGCTACGATTGCAGTCACAGCTTGAAGGTGCTTTGAAGGCTGAATCAGCAGCTCAAGGATTACTTCGTGCTGAGAGAGAAAATTCTCGATCGATGCATTTTACAGAAGATGAGTTTAAAGCCTTGCAGGTTCAAGTTAGAGAGATGAATTTGCTTCGAGAAAGCAATGTACAGCTTAGAGAGGAAAACAAACACAATTTTGAAGAATGTCAAAAGCTACGCCAGTTTACACATACTGCAAGGACTCAAGTTGAAAGTTTAGAGGGTTTGCTTGGGGAAAAGCAAAGTGAGGTGGAAGCTTGTAAGAGAGAAATAGAGATGCAAAAGAAAGAGCGGAAAGATCTAGAAACGAAAGTCAGTGAGCTGCTTGGTAAATTCAAAGATATAAATCCTGAAGAATATGATCGCATGCGAGCTGATGTGCAGCAGATAAATGTAAAATTGTCAGATAAGGATAGACAGTTGGAGGAGATTAAGAAACTTCTTTCTGAAAAACTAATTGTAATCCAACGGTTGGAGCAGGAGCTTTCTAGAAGCAAAGTGGAAATAGATGAACGAGAGTCAAAGATAACGGGTTTTGTGCAAACTGAGGCGTTACTGAAATCGGAAGCTGAGAATCTTAAAAAGGTTATTCAGCAGTACAAACGAAGGAGGGATATCTTGGCGAAAGAGAAAGAGGAGCTTTCAAAAAAGAATATAGAACTTTCTAAAGAGTTAGCCGATTCTAACACGGTAAAAAGAAGCAATGTGGATAGTGCAGGTGAACAGGCGCTGAAAGATACAAGAATGCAGATGCTTGAGAGAACTGTTGAGAAACTTAGAGGTGAATCAAGCAAGATTGAAGAGAAAGATAAAAAGATACAGATGCTTGAGATAACTGTGGAAAAACTAAGAGATGAGGCCAGAAAAAAAGATGAAGTTAGGATTGAAAAAGCGAAGAATCAAAATAGTGATGAATTGGAGAAACAAAAACAGGCGCTGAAAGCTGCTTCAGATGAAGTTGAGAAGATTAAGCATGCCCCTGAATCTGAGCCTGTTCCTCCCCATTCTGGTGATCTCATGGATGATCTTGCTGCTACCACTGATACACATCCGGTTGCCGCCACTGGTGAGGTGGCTACCACTACTACCATGGCATCAGTAGTCCCTGCAGCTCAGAACGTAAAAGAGAACCCTAAGCCACCAGTTTCTTCCAAACTGAAAATTGAACCGCGTAAATTGGCGCGGAGATTAATCCGGCCTAATATTGTAAAACCAGAGCAACCAAAGGGTGATGTCGATATGCTGCAAATACAGTCATCTGCACGCAAACGTCCATCAGCTTCATCTGCTTCAGAGGCACAAGAAGGATTGCATGTGAGTGAGAGCACTGCTTCTGATGTGGCGGCACCTCTCATCAAAAAATCTAGAGGTTCAGAACAGCAGCAAGAGGGTGCCGATGGTCTATACGTTCCATCGACTTCACATGATCCTGAAAGTGTTCTGCCTCTTACCGAAGAGAATGTTGGAGATGACAATCAAAGTCTGAAGGAGGATGAGGACGTTGAGACTGGTGATGAGCAGGCCGTTGAGGATCAAGCTGAGTTGCAGAATGAAAGAGGCGATGTTGGTGAAGAGAATATGACCAGGCCAACTGAAACCGAGGTTTCTGATGATCCAATGAAGATTACCGAGGTTGAGCACGGACAATTGCAGCCGGCTATAGATGAAGCTGTAAGTGAGCCTGAAGAGGGAGAAATGCTTTCAGATGCTGTTATTGGTCAAGAAGGCGATGGCCAAGAAATGGGGGAAGCTAACTTAGTTGAGCATCAAATTGGATCACCTTCGCCAATGCCAGTTGAAGATGAAATGACAGAAGACACCATGGGGGAAATGGAGATCAGTTCTCCATTGTTAACAATGGAGGATAATGAAGACAAGAATGAAGAAGGTGAAATAGTAGTAGAAGAGACCACTCCTGAGAGTTCAACAGATAAGATAAATAATGACGGGAATGATGAAGCGGGGTCCATGGCTGAAGAGGCTGCTACTGACAATGTTCCAGCCACCACCAGTACCGTCACCACTGCTGTCATACCAACTCCGATAAATGAGAAACCATCAAGCACTTCTGCTATGGCTGAAACCATTGTTACAAATGAAGATAGTAGCACCCTCAGTAGTGGGTCAACATCAGGACCATCAGAAGTAACACCAGAGGAGCCAGTTGCTGATACGGTTTCAAGGACTATCAATTTGCAGGAGAGAGCAAGGCAAAGATCTTTGCAAAGATTGGCTGGAACACAACCTTCACCTCCTATTACTAGGGGTCGAGGAAGGATTCCACGGGGGCGAACTCGTGGTGGACGCACTGGCCGTGGTGGACAAACCCCTGGCTCTCAAGGTATGTGTCTATGTGATACTTTTCCTAATCTATTTCTGTTGAAGAATATCAGGTTAATCCAATCTTAATGGTACAGGTAACTAGGTAACTATGTGGGCGAGATGGTTCAATAGTAATCCTTTTGTTTAGAACCTATTATTCTTATAAATAATCGATGTGCCAAAAAGTAATCTAGACGACGTTTATTATATTAAATATAAATTTTGAATTAAAAAGCTTAGGAAGTTTTCTAAGTTAAGAATGCACTTTGGGACTTCTGAAACTTTTAACCCGTTTGTTGCTTGGCCCTCCTTAGCTTATTTTTCTTTAATTTTACGTATCCGACCTTTTAGAGATGAATATTACAGGAATGAACCTTAATGAAGATGGGCTGAACTTGCCACCTCTAAGTCAATGTTTTAGGGTGACATTTACCATCTCCATTAGTAGCTCACTGTAAAAGTGTTTACAGTGCTGTCAGTACTTCTATTTTTAATAAAGAAGTCAGCTTGATGCTTACTTGTAAATTTGATCAAAGGCATATATGATATTATGATATATCTGACTGTTATGCTACTGGCAGGAATGTGATGCAAATTATGGCACTTGCACCTGATGTGGACATGATGTATCTCTTTGTTATCAGGTTCATTTTCCAAGTACCTTTAATTGTTCTTTCTCATTTTCAATTGTATTTTTTTTACTACACTATTATTATTATTATTATATTATTTTGTGTGTGTTTGTATTGTTGCCTTTTTGACAGTGTTTATAATTTGATTGCTTTTTCTACTGCAGACAATAGTAAAGGAGTTGGTTTTAGTAATCAACGTCTTGTAGATCTGGTGATTGAGGTTTGTTTAAAATCGTTTTTCTATTTAGGCATTTTGATACATGCTATCAATTATATAGTAGTAATCATTTGTGTTATGTTATTGCAGGAAAATATTATAATTGAATGTAGAAAGCATTGTTGATGATGGTCAATCATGGAAACATATATCTTACATTTTGTATGCATCTATAGTTTTTGGACCTCCAGGTTTGACATTTCTGGTACAAATCTCTGCACGGATAGTACGACAGCAGAAGTTCAGAGCGGAAGCATGCAGAATTAGTTATGTATGCTTTAATCATTTTGTTCAGAAACATCAATAGACCGGTACGATTTTGAAACTTGCAACATTTCCTCATTACATGAAATAGAAAGAAGTTTTGTGAGTTTTGTTGTTTGTTGGCTTATCAAACGTCATGATCTTTGGTTGAACATATGAATGACTCGTACATACAGATTATAAGATAACTTGGTTTACAAAATACTTCCCAAAGACACGTCATTGACAAATTATGCTACCAAACAAGATTGATCACTATAGAATCAAACAAGTTGGCATCACTATATTGATCCAAATGTTGACGCTGTCTATTTATTTGGAATACTGGCTAAAGCAAAGTTATGTACAAGTTTAAACACTTCACCAGATATATAAACAATTGAATTTTAACAAACAAAAAATAAAAATAAAAATCAATGATAACCTTACTCTTAAACAAGATAATGTTGTGATTGAGATCAAAGCTATAAATTGAACAATGAGATTACAAATATCATAGAATAGAATCACAACTATTTATTAGAAAAAGGAAAAGGAAAAGAGTTTTTAAATGTAAATCACTTGTTAGACATCATCTTCTTAAACTCATCAAAATTAACAAAGCCATCACCATCAGCATCAACCGATTTAATCATATTCGTACAATCATCAACCGTACATCCTTCCCCCAACCTACTCAATATCTGATGCAATTCCGTCGCTGAAATCAGTCCGTTTTTATTCAAATCATACAGCTCGAACGCATCCTGTAGCTCCTTCATTCCGCCGTCATCTTCACCGGTGTTTGCGTTGCAGAATCCGGCGAATTCTTCCAGGTTAATGAATCCGTCACGGTCAGTATCGATATCTTCCATTATTCGTTTAATATCGTCGAGTGACGTGTCAGATCCAAGCGCTTTCATGACGTCGACGAGCTCGACGGCGGAGATCTTGCCGTCGCCGTTGACATCGAAACGGTTGAAGACTTGTTTGACTTGATCTGATTTTGTTAGGTATAGTGATGGCTTTGTGTTACTGTTTTCAGTTGCCATTGCTTGAATTGAAGCTAAAATTTGTTAAAATTAATATTGGGGATAAATACTTATAATTGGGAGGGAAGAACAGGGACGCATGTCTAGTTATGGAGGCTAGCTCTATTTTGGTTAATTAAGGTCTACATCAAGTACCACTTTGAGTAAAGTCAAATAAGTGCTGTCAATCTTTTGGTTGTTTCTCAATTTGGGTGTGTTTGGTTTAGAGGAGTTAGGGCGAAGAGGAAACGAAAATGAAAATGAAAATGATAGCTCGTGTTTGTATTGTGGCATGGTAACGTTTAACGTGTCTCGGAAAAACGGTTTAAATATACGTATAATCTGTGTACGGGTATTTATGTGATGTAGATAATATAAAGTTAAAGGATTAAAGAAAAGTTAATTTAAATGTCATGTGTTGTGTTTCTACGGCATCCTACGAACAAACATGTAAGTATGTAACACTACTAATGAATAAAGGTGAACACCCTTAATGATCACACCTCACACACTAAATATGTGACCCATCTCTTTGACACCATACCTTCGATCACGCCACCGATTGGCACCACAACATGGCCCGGCTCTATGAAACGTAAAGATAGCTCCGCTAGAAGTGTTCCAAGTGTTTTTCTTCTTTTGTTAAATAAAGAAGTATATCAATTTTTATTTTTTGAGCAACCTAGAGGCCATTAAAGGAAACAAAAATGAAAAGCTATAGTTTTAATCCATGAAGTTTCGAGATATCCATAATTTATCGTCTCATGGCAATACGTAACACGAATAATATCCCCAAGAGCAAAGTATTATTGTCACTTTCTCATACATTGATATGATCCAGAGGAAATTTTGCTGTTTCAAAAAACAAACATAAATTGACTTCCCATGTGTCTCATTTGTCTTTACTACGTGTTCAATAAGTTGACACTCAAGGAATTAACGTGAGGACAATAAATTCTTGAATAGAATAGTAATGGCTCTTTAAAGGATTGAAAAGCTTACAACATATAACATACTGTAAGTTTGTTATTTTAACTTTATTCAATAAATTCTTGAATTTTATGATTCTTTGCATGAGATCTTTACAAGTATATTACTTGAATAAACTAGTTAGAAAATTACAAATATGATAGGTTTTGTCTAATAAAAGGTTAATAGTATACCGTTTAAGCTATTCATTAATGGTTGAACGCTACAAAATCTACATCAATAGTATTACACTAATGTTATAATGGTTGTATTATGAACAGTTTATTGATTTATCACATATTTGATCTTCAATTATTATGTATTATATAACACACATGTAGGCGAATAGACTATTTAAGTAGGATCTTCCAATATACTAATTTTGATCTTGGCATCTTAACAACCTTCGTAGCTACTATTGCAACAGAATTTTGGCAAAACTCATGATTTTACTCAAGTAGTAGTAAATCTACTTGGTCGAAAATGCAGTGTTTTCCTTTGAATGAAAATAACTCGTGTAACTAGCTATATACAATCTTACGTGTGACAAATGCATAAATTAGTGTTTTTCTTGTAAATATTAAAATTTTCAAGGGTTTGAAAAGGTTGTACCTAATATACATGCAGTTAAGATATATATATATATATATATATATATATATATATATATATATATATATATATATATATATATATATATATATATATGTAATCCCTGATCAAACGTTCGAGGAAGTAGATAAGTATTCAACTGATAATATCTTTTGTTCCCTTGAAAATTAAAAATTTCATCTTTTGTTCCCTTTTGGTCTTACTCAAGTGATTTGGTTCATTTTGACCAAACAAAAAAAAGTTTTAGGATAACTCATCCTCAAAAATAAGCATTTACAAGTTCAAGCAATTAGCATATACAAACTTCTAACACCAAGGAATTAAAGAATAGCTAACACTCACAAGTCAATTAAAATTTCATACGCGCTTTCGTTTTAAAATTCTACGAGATTGCCATGTCCACAACAATAAGAACACCGAAAGGCCCACACCAGCAGTTGTCCACAAAATTACCAGCCATCTAGGCATTGGAGTCGGAAATAACCCTGATAAACAGAACCATCATTCATTCAGTATAATGAGTATAGTTAATTTTTAACCTTCTTAGGTCAAATTCAATGCATACGTAAAATTTGCATCTTTTGAATTTATTATTGCACATTGCTTAATACCAACAGATTTATAACAATGCTATAAGTAAAATGAGGTTGGTAATAACTCTTGTGACAGTTCCATTAAATTTCGAACTCTTGAAAAGTAGGATGTTTGACCTCAAAAGTCAACGCATGCAGGAATGGGTTTTGATGATCAGTGATGGAAACAATACTCACCTTGTCCAAACTTGATACAGATGAGGAGTTCAATGATGCATATGGCAAGCGAAATCCAACAAAAAGCTCCTACCTTTTTAACCGGCTTTCTGAAATAATATTACCATTGAAAATACAAGTTACACAAATGTATAATACAACCACTCTGGAGACATTAATTACAATTATTAATCCAGAAACCTCAAAGACTATTTTCATGCATATATATGGGTCGATACGGGTGGTGTTTTATCACAAACGGGTCAAATAAAAGAATTTGCACAAAGTTTTTATTTACAGATTAACTTTATTATTATAACATCATTTATGTTATCCTAAGTAACACATTAATTATTTACTTTAAAAACTAACAGAAAGTGTTTGCAGGCAACCCAAACCATTCAGGCCTGTTTCACCATGTACGAAAAGAAAAGCTTGTTTTGACCTGTTACCCAACATGCCTAATCCACCCATCTTGTCAACTGTGATATATATAAATTTTTCGTTGAGAAATAGAGGATTACCGGTCTTGTAGGTAAGAATTATACTCTCGGATTGTAGGGATGGCAATGAGCCACCAAAGGATCAATCTATAAACAATGATCGGGTTTCGAGGAGGAACCCAAAGGCAAAACTTAAGAAAAAATGTGTTCATTTCAACCGTTAAGAACACGATGCAAAGGCTAAGAACTTGAATGAACCGCCATGGACCAAGAAGTGGGTGCCACTCATCTTTGTCCCAATGTGCAGGCGTAAACTGGCCCAATGTCCGCTTTACCTGGTAACAACATGGATCCCAAATCAAAATATGATCCAATAACATTCTCTAAAATTAAACTGGTAAATATTTTCTATCATAATAGATAATGACAAAAAACTAGCCAACGATTGACTTTTTGACTTTAAGTTTATAATCAGTTGAAAAAAAACAAAACATACTTTGCCTAATATATTTGGTTGACGGCTTATTCCAACCCATTCGTACGTTTTACCATCAAAATAGCGAACAGTTTGCATTCCTGCCCAAATACCTACAATGTAAACAAAGTTACCATTATCAACACAAAAACCATGCCATTTGGACATGTTGAAGCGAAGAGCATAGAAAATAGACAGTAATATGTAAAGAGCAAACTAAACAAAGGTGAAACACAAGAACGCAGAGATTAACAGTTGACCAATCATTCCCAGGCTTTAAATTTGCTAATTTGAGCAAAAGTTAGGATTTTATTAGCACATTCACATGTTGCAAAAATACTTAACAAATTAGGTTTTGTGGTTACTCACCAAACCAATTGCAGATTAATATGTCAAGAACAATGCTGTCCCACCAACACTCATTGAAATTTGGTAACATGTGGCGAAAAGTTAGCTGAAAAATGAAAGCGATGCATCAAACCATATCAGAGTAGTTTAAGAATTCTAATATAAGATCCTTCAAAGACAACATATTTTCTTTAAAATGTATGGATAAAGTTTAACATGTATTTTTCTAACCTCCATGAACTCAAATCCGATTGATAATACCCACAAAAGGGGTTGATTACGAATCATTATTGCTTTGCCCCACCATCCAAAAATATGAGCAGGAACAAATTCATCAAAAAGTGTCTCCTGCAAAACCCGAAGCAATATAGTGCTCTGTAAACTGTTCTGTACTAAAAAAAGGCAACTTTTAACTTTAGTAATTTGAATTTTGTACTTTGCATTTATAAGATTGACATGGATGCCATTATCTTTTTTAACTTCATAACCTTTTACTATTTACTATGTTGCAGCTCAATCCGTTCTCTATCAACTGTCCTATTCTGTTCTCAAATATCAAACAGACTACTTTCAACTTTAGATTTGTTAAGTACAGGTTTGACTTTCAAAGTCAAAATAGAAAAATTAATAAAATGAGGGGAAGATTATATGTAATATCTAATAACCATTTCTTAACTATCACATAAGAAAATCTTTTTTATAGATTGTAGTTACTCAAGAGAATCATCAGGAACATAAAAATAAACTCTTTTTAAGAACGAAAGACGAGAAATACAGAGATGGTGAAAGAAGAAATCGTACATAAACATTTATAAACCTGTTAGTCGGATTATCGGGCACATAAATTCGACAATCGGCACCATATGATTTCTCAGGAAGTTCTGAAAATGATATAAATTAAGATAAATTCAAGCCACTAAGTAAACTACTAATATGAAAAAACTAATGGTGGCAAAACGGGCTAGTCAGGTAGATTCAGCAAAGGATGAAAAAGGATAATACTGTTGTCATGGTAGGGCCGGATTGTGTTGTTTGGCCACACTTTTTGTCCGTTACCGAATTTCACAAAAATAAAAATTGTCACGTGTAAATACCGAATTTTGTGAAATTCCTATTTGTAAACAGATTAAAATTTAAAAAACAGTTGTAAGACGTTAATAACGAAAAATATGTTACCAACGCCAAGATCAGGGTGTAAATACTTCATCAACTGCCTGGCATTGTCACGTGTCTGCATGAAAAGTTAGCAAAGCACGTATCAATAAAATGTACAATTTTGCCCCACGAAAGTTAAGAAATAACCACATGTTCAACAAAAACCCAAGCATAATAAAACGGTTCCTATAGGGTGATAAGCAGGGAATAGCATTATACACATACGAAAAAACCAACCTGGAAAAGCAAAAATGTTAGAGCAACAAGGTAAATAACAGCTAAGCCATGAACAAGGCGCCAAATTGCTGGATGTGGTCTAATTAGTAACCTGCAAGATTATGAGATTGAAAGACTGACATGTATGAGATTCAAAATGTCCTCTTATACCATTAAGCTAGAATAAGTTAAAAAAAACCATAAAGCTCTGATGAATTATCAACAGTGAGATAAATAAAGTGATTGAGAATATAACACTATGGGAACTTACGTAGAAGGAGCTTGCAACAAACAATAAGTCAGAAAAACTGCAATCATTGCCCATATGCCCCTTCAAAAATAAATAAACGTCACAATGACAGTTTCATGGATGATTAAATTCATGAAATTAAGATGTCGATTTTTCGAAATATACAGATGAACATTCACCTTTTGACTGATGTAACAAGCTCAGCCGATGAACTACCTTCTGGATCCAGAGCTCCACTTGCCCAACTGAGAGCACATGCCAAAAAAATATATATAAATAAATAACTACAGCTTCAAATAAAATAACCATGTGACAAAACTAAGTTCCTTTATAGGATATGAAACAAGTACTTCATTTCATTGACTTAAAATTGCAATGTTTGACCAGACAGAAACTTGTAAGACCAATGTTCGCCATTAGTCAAATGTCACAACATACTCTTCAATAATGACTGGATAAGGGAATCTACAGCTAGAAAACATAAATAGTTAAGCATGAAAAGATTAAGAAAAAAACTAAGGTTGCAAATATCACGGGTCAAGGGCAATAAATGAAAAGGAAATATGACACTGGTTATATTTGATTGTTAAGATAATAACTCGATGGCACAAAAAATGCATAATCAACCAAATCTACGGCGTTCCGTTTGAAACATAATCAAATTTATAACCAAAACTATGGTGATTAGAAAACATCACAAGAAACTCACACAAGAAAGCATGCACCAATGAATAATAATGAAATGGTTCGAGGCTTATAAGCCCAGGCTGTCCATGGGTCGAATTCATCATCAATAGTCGATGTCGATGTGCTAGCTTCACCATTATATTGAGCAACATGATCTTTCCTCCTTACTCTCCTATAACCATTTGCCTCCATTAAAAACTAATTTTGATCACTACAGATGACAACATGAGAATAAGTGTAAAAAACAACCCAATATTACAATTCATCACTATATAAATCAGCTAGCAATGAGAGTGAACTATAATTAATCATTCATATTTCAATCAGTTGTGTTTGCCCAAAAGTATATATCACTCAAAACCAACCATAATGAGTTTTGAAGGAGCATAAGTACTTTACAAGAGGGGTAAAATTAAAATAATAAAAACAAAAGATAAATGCTACAAGTCCCACTCGACGTTCCTATAACATCCTGTAATCAAACTATTGATGATTCATGGGTTTCAAAGAAATCTTGAAAGAAGAATTCATCCAATTTATAAATAAAAGTTCGTGGACTTGCAGTCACAAGCTGATAGAACATACAACCAAAAGGTACTTCATGAAAAGGTAAGATTTTGATTGAAATTATGCAAAAGATACAATCTTTATACATCCAACAATTCAATCCAATCAACTACGCAAAAAATTTATACAGATCAAAGACTTTAATACTTAATTTCAATAGTTTTTCTGAATTTTTTTAATAAAAATACATCAATTCCACAACATAATTCAAATACTCACATAATGGCTTCGAATCATATACCCATTGTATCTCAATTCACTACTAAAAAAATAAAATGTGATGCATAATTAACAAACCCCACTAACAATTTCCACCCAAGTACCCAACATTGAAAACCCATATCATAAAGTAATGAATAGATAATAAACACAGAGTGCATGAAAATGGAAAAGAAGGTACACATACTTATTAAAAGTACATACATACAAACAAACATATATGTACAGCACAGAAATAAATTATAAAGAGAGAGAAAGATTAGTGCTTTATTATTACATAAAAAGAAAAAGATTAAGCCCTAACCGCAAGATTGAAGAAACAAAGCGATGGTCTGATCTCTTAAAGAAAACTTCAATATTGAATTAAAATTGTGAAAAGCTGATTAATCAGCGTTTGAATTACTATTACTAAAAGCTAACTGGGTTATTTCTCTCAATCAATTTCCACTCATAAAAATGGTTTCTTTATTGTATTTTTTTTTTCTATTTCTGTTTGTGTGTATATATAGATACAGGAAGGATGTGTATGTATATACTGGTAGGACACAGAGAGAGAGAAAAAAACAGTGATTTTGAGAAGAAAAAGTACAAGGGTCCAGAGAGAGAGAGAGAGAGAGAGAGAGAGAGAGAGAGAGAGAGAGAGTATTACGAAGCGAAAGAAAGACGAATTAAAAGTGACGTAAACATATTGTATATGTAGTACTCCGTCTATGTTTTTTTTTCTTTTTAACGATTGATATTTTTGATTCGGATAATATGATGATAATATTCTCTGCTTTATTCTTTTGCCCTCTTTATGTCTCGATTTTTCTTTCTTGTGTTAAGTTTCAAGAAAAAGTTTCTGACTTTACTTTAGAGCCAAAAGAAAGAAAAAAGGATTGGTGTCATTATGTTGGATCCAGTTGGAATTGATGGAAGATCCATTGTGAGCTTTGACTTTTTGTAATGAAGTGCAAAACAAATAAGGAAAGTTTGTGGTGATTATTTGAGTTTTAAAGATGTTGCTAATGAAAAGTAATTGAGAGAGGATGATTAAGATATAAAACTTCAAACACTTATGTCTAGAAAAAGCTCCTATAAAAACGAGGGGTGATTTAAAAAGTGTTTTGGTTAATCGGTTTGGTAACGGTGATAGGAATTAGGCTCACTGTCCCAAACCAACATGTTAATAAAAGATATGTATTATGAAGAACTAAAAGATTTTACAATAAAAAGATACTTGATTGGTTTTTTTCTTCTTTCTAAATGACGAGTTAAAAAGCTTGTTAGGGATATGACTAACCTCGTTAAGGAAATATAAAAAATCGATTAATTTGTGTAGTTTAGCTTTATTCAAAAATCAAATCAATTTAAAACTCGGTCTACCACATTTTTTTACAATTGTTTTGGGACATGTAATGGATTTTATAATCACATTATTTGTTTTTGCTTATCATTCGGATTGGTAGAGATAGAAGGTGTTTCAATGATCTCAAGTCAAGGTGCATTTGTCATTTTATCATATCATCGATTAGTATCTTTATAGTTTGGTACGTCTTTTAGGAAGATCCAAAGCCACTTTGCCTTCAATTCACAGTCACTTTGGCACACTCTGTTTACTATTTGGCAAACTCGGTCTACTTTCTGTGTTGTTTTCAACTTTTGTCAAGATAAGATATAACTATTTGTATGTTATCTTATTTTTCATCAAAAACTTTGTGTTAGAAAATTCCACCTTTTGTGATGCAAATGTCGTATATATTTTGTCCCATCCCGAGGACTCAAACCTTCAACTTCGTGGTTAAAAGGTCATCTTGATACCATTAGACCAGTGACCCTTTGGTAAAGTTTGTTGATTAACCAACATAATGGAAATAATTGCATCACCACAAAAATCAGTAGTATTACCTTAAGGTGTTATATGAAATCTAAAGAGGTGAATTTGTTGTCAATTTTCTATTATTGTTATGCTTCTGTAAATTGTGATGCTACCAATGATCCTACATAAGTAAGTAAAAAGTTTGTTTATGTGACATCTTACTTTAAAAGTTGAAATTTAAGGGGTTGAATCAACACAATGGCAATAACATTCGAATTTCAATCTTTAAAGTGTGATGGTTATATCTACTCATATTTCACGTACATATGATTTATGCAAAGCGTCCGCTAACTTAAGATGCAAATATGTCTTAATCCTAAAGTTTATGTGACTCTCTTACAAAGATGTCTCAAACAAGAGTCATACGTATGATTATTTCATGTAGTATGATTATTATAATGTGTTAAATGAGGTTTACTATGATTAGGTTATTCGGGAAGGGTGAGTCTTTGACTCAAATGTATATGGTCTAACATAAATATTCTCTTAACCATCACTTATAAGATGTGCAGCTAGTGCAATTCGAACCTGAAATCTCATATCATAATATCATCTCTTACCACTAGGTGACTTTTGGTGAAGGTTAGTGTATTAAAGTAATCTGTCTGAAATTTACTAGCATGAAGTATGCAAGGCCACCGTTTTGTTTTCTAGTAGATAATGAAAATAAAAAATAACATAGGAATCACAAATCTCAGATCCAATAAACATGGGGTCCAAATTCCAAGGTACCAAACTTTAATCTAAATTAGGAAGCCACCAACCCCGTTTTCATAACTCAATTGTCGTTTTTAAACAAAAATAATAAAACCCGGTATCATAAATCTAATACACCAAAATAGACAAAACTATAGTTTTAAGGAAGAATCAAGTTTAGCGTGTATTTAGTTATAAAAAACTTATTCATTTTCTCGGAAACACTTATAGGAAAACTGAAAAAGTAGAAAACGTTTTCAAGTTGAAATTTTCCAGAAAAGTTTTTCAAAAAAAATAAATATATGATTCAAGTATTTCTACCTTTCCTATTATAAAAAATAAAAACTCTATCTCTTACATTTGAACGTGTTTTCTATATTTCTTAGAGTTTTCAAGCGACAAAGAAACTCTAAAAAAATGAAAAAGGAAAATGGAGAAAATTTTTCGTAAACAAACGCGCCCTTAATATTTCTTTTTTTTTCTTCGCATCGATTGAAATTCATATTGAACACATGCAAGTATGCAACCAAACAATATGAGTTACAACAATAAAACACTCAGGTTTCTAAAGAAAGAGACTAAACAAGACAAGAAAAACCGATAAAAAAAAATAAAAAAAACAAACTTGCATGTCACCAGAACTCCTAGACGAACACTAAACTGTTAGCTCCCAGCAAATTAAATTTTTAATAATTTCAGTTAACTATTGAAACGATGCGATATGCGAAAAACGGGAGTATATAAAAAACGAAAATGGTCTGATGCAAACTTAAAAATCATTTGCTTGGATCCAAGTCGCAAATTTTATATATGATACGAAAGAGAAAAAACAGACCCAACCTACTTAACTTAATTATAATTATTAAATTAGATTAGATATTAATAATAAACTATAATCATTGGCGACCCAATCATCATCATTCATGATAACATATATCATTGAGCAATAATATCGATTAAAACAATATATAAAGTACAACTTACTAATAAAAATAATGGTAAATATATTTAAATATATGTCTAACCATATAGTACAGATGTGTTTGACAACAAATGATATGATGGCTGAAAATGATAGTTGGATTCTTTTAATTAAGACTAGGTTCTAGTGGATTATCGTCTTATTAGAAGCTAACTTGAAAAAGTATCAAGTTTAGATGATTCTAGGGAACTCTTTCTTCATACAAAAACATGACTATTTATACATAAGAAAGGTAGATTATCAGAACTATAACTCAATACCCTACAACAAAATCCTTTAAGCCAAACACGCTCGAGCTTCATATGAGATCGAATAAGCTCGGCCTTCATATATCAAAGTTTGATAGAAGTTAGTTGGTGTGTAAATCTATTAATATCAAGGAAAAAATCATTTGTGTAGCTAACCATATGCAACCTTACTTGCTGTTGGGCTAAAATTAGTAGGGGTGTTCGTTTGGATAGATTGGATTAAATCCGATCCAATTACATGGATTCATTTGAATTTTGGTTTTTAAAATGTGAATCTGATCCATCAAACAAATATCAAATCCGAGCCGAACCGAACCAAATGATTATTTGGATGGATCAGTTGTAACCATTCTATTCCTCGTGACTTCACGAGGGTATCATTTGTACTCGTGAAAGGGTAATGCCACGAGGATATCTACGACACTTGTTGGCGTGTTGCATGAGGGTTTATAAAAATGAGAAGTTAGTTTTTAAATTTCAAAGTTAAGATTTTAAGTTAGTTTATAGTATATATACAATTAAGTTACTTCCTTACAAATATAGTAGTTTGTGAAATTATCTATTACATTTACAAAAATTAATATGATCTTTAACATTATCGTCACTAAAATCACAAAATATGCTAATCATTTGCCAATTGAAACATTTACAAATGATCATATTGAGCATAAGTATATGTCATAAAAGACAAAAAAAACAAAAAATCCATAAAAAGAACAAGAAAAGAGAAGAAGTTATTTGCTGACATCGAGATGTCTGTCAATAGAACTCATATTGACGACAACATTTACCAGTTTTCGAATAGTAAATTGAGTCTGATGAAAATTAAGATAAATTACTATAGAAATGATCAGGCTCGGCTTGCATATTTTGTTGGCCCTGTTCATAAAATTAGCAGGGGTGTTCGTTTGAAAAATGAAAACTCTGTCAGTAGAACTCACTTATCTTTTTCTTTATTTTTTTTAAATACATTGTATTATGTTAATAAATTCTTACAAATAAAAAACAACACTTTTAAATACATTGTATTATGTTTAACTACTTGAACTATCACTTTAACTCTCAATAACTACACCATAATAACCTCCCTAACTAGCAATTAGGGTGAGTTAACAACAATTGACAAGAATTGGACAAAACCCACCTTAATTACTATACACACAAATCAAATTATTAACTTTTGGATCAAATTAGTGTTAATAACAATGTTTTCTACTCTTATGTACCACTACTCAATCATAACCAACCCTAATTTCGTTTTGTATGAAACCACACCCTCAAACCCCCACAAAATCCTATTTCTAGATTAAAATAAATAAGAAAACATAATCATACCTTGATTAGCTTGATTAGGATGACTAAGGGTATTTGAATTCGAGTTTCTTATGATTAATTTGAAGATTAGGATTGAAATTCTTCTATTCTTCTTCAATGTCTCTCAGTCTAATTTCTCTGGAATATTTTAGATACTTCTATATATGCATATGTTGATATATGTATGTATGTATAAGCTTTATTTAATTAAATGATATTCACATTATTAGCCCCTCAACTCTTATTAGCTAGATTGCTTAGAACAACACACAACTAATAATTTCGTACATAACTTATGCAATACTCTATGATATAATTATTTTATGCGTATTAAAATAATACCTCAATTTTCGGAGTGTTACATTGCTCCTTCGTGCTACAACTTTATCGTTTATGATTGTTAGCTTCTTTAAGTTCTTTATGCTTTTGAATTCGTTAAATATAATTAGATACATTTATAGTGGGAGGTTGTTTAATTTATCTTGCCTTCGGTTATAAAATTTACCCTTTACACACTTAAAGTTGTATATAAAAAGTAAAATTAATATGACACCAATTAGACGCTTAATATAGATACTACCTTATATAATTTTATTGCAAACTTTACCGCGTATTTTTTTAAATAAGGTAAAACCCTAGAATTTTATCGTATACATTATTTGTATAGTTATAACAATTAAATACAAATTCAACGGCTCATGTGTACACACGGGATTGAAATCTAGTTTCTTAATAAATAATAATATCTTATATAAATTGGGATCAGGTACTAAACTGGGAAAATACCAATACCATACCGAAAGTACCGCATCCAAAAAAAATGTTTATATACGTACCGAATACCGTACTATTTGAAGTGGGATGGTACTAGTACGGATACGGTATCGAAATTTCGTTACTAATACTCATCCCTAAGGTTTACTGTTGACAGTGATCTTATAGAGACTGTCGATTACAATTCAGTTCTCTTCTCACCTTTTTGAAAAAAAACTAACCCGTCAAATCAAATACATATATGTATGCAGGTTATATAGAGAAATGTTGAAATTTTAGTTTTAAAATCTTCTAAATATAAAACACTTTTATAGATAATATGTTATGGCTGAATTCTAATAATTTAATAAAAACTAAATACATAACATTTCTTTTTAATTTATGTGAGTTTTATAAGATTAATGAAAGAGATTGATATAGAAATTCGGTGTGTGAGGTAATTTGATAGGAAAAGACGGTCGATTTAAATTTAATAAAAGATTAATCAATTACATTTTTATTTTTATTTTCAAATTTAATAAATAAAGCATGTTGTTGTGAAAGACAAATGTATCAACGTAGTAAGTTTCGTTTAACTTCTGTGAGTTTCTTTCAGTATGCATTATCACCATCAATGCATACTACTTTGAAATACAAATTACAAATCCTCTTAAAATCATCAATAATTTCTTATTTATTGCTTTATATACATAGTTGATACTTGATTAATTATTGTCTTAGTAATTCTCATGTTTGAGTCTAATTTTAAAAGTATATCAAATGATCAAATGAGAATATATTATTTTATCTCAATAGTCTCATGCACAATTGTGATGGAGTTATAAAAGTTGATAATGGATTTATCGCCCACATGTAATTTATATGGTTGATCATCAACAATGACTCGTGCAAAACAACCATCAAATCAAAACCACAATATAACTCACCACAATTGTCTTTCAAAATGTACGAACGGAAATTCTTTCTCATCGTGATTTCACTTCTATCAAGTAAATGATGGTAATTATAGAACCGAATGTTCGACACAATTTGGTAGATGGTCTAAATCCTACAACATGTTGCCCATACCACTGAAGCAAGCAATTGTATACTAATGACTTGCATTATATACAGCAAAAATCCATCTGCTCTACTTTCAGCTACCAGTATTCATTCAACATCGGTTGCAACCAACTACTGCAACCAGTTTTGTTTTGAGATGGTCAAAATACTCGATTCACAGTCATCAATCAGCAAAAAAGAACCCCGCTTGAAAACCATAATATAATCAAGAAGACTACCCCAGAGCATCCAAAAGCATGAAATCTGTCAATTTTGAAATGCTTTGGTGATCTTAGTTGGGATTCTTCTTGCTTTTCTTGACAATCGTTGACATATTACCAATGAAGTCACGGCCGGGATGATTGCCACCCGTGAGCTTTTCTAAAGCCTCGGCAGCAGCATCTTTTTCTGCTTGTTTCTTGTTTTGACAAGGGTGACCCAAAAATTGCATGCCATTGAACTCACAAATGGACCTAAACTGGTTGTTTGATAATTGAGTGGTTTGGTAGCTTGGGGGGGCCAAACCTGCCCGGGTAAGTAATGTTTGGAGTTGACCTTTAGAATTGTCACCACCCGGTCCACTTTCTGTCCTGGAAACCACTGGTGGTGGTGGTGGTACTGATGCAGTATAAGGTTTTGAATTATTATATAGTACCTGGCGGTTGAATACAAAAGCACCACTACATTTATCTACAGGAATCAGCAAGCGCACAGCAGATATAAGATCATGGTGGGTGTGTAGGTCCATTCTGGGATTCAGTAGCTGATGCATAAAAGTAAAAATGGTTAAACTACAAAAGAATAAAATAATAATAAAGATAATAAAAGGAGAAACTTGTCTTTGGAAACGCACTTTACACTGAAATAAGTCATCAAGCTCTCGTCTTAAGGTCTGATACATTTCTGCGACTGCAGGCTCCATAAAGAACTCCAAGTATCCCCCTAACATTCTCAAGTGGCCATCCTGTTTTATACAAGAAGAATTAGGTATAGTGGACGACTGAGTCAGATAAAGCTTAGATCTCAAGAAGGAATAAGAGGGATAGAGGTGGTAAGATGAGCTGTTCAAACAGGTCATTTTTAGTGTGGGTCTGGTTCACAAATAACACGAGTTAGGTGCTTGAATGCACTAAAAAGGACTTGGAGCAACTTTTTAGTGGCTGACCTATTCCTCTTTTAGCTAATTCTTTTGACTTGACCTATTTAAGATAAAACAACCCAAATCGACCTGCTCGTAAATATATGAATTGAAAATGCCACATCAAAAGGAAGAGATCGACTCACCATATCCCCTTTCAAAATGCTTCCACCAAATAATAACAGCACTGAATCAGACACTGCTGTTGAATCTCTAAGAAAAATGGAGTTCACTTTGATCTTTTCATTAAAGACCAACCATGGGTATGGAATTTTGGAATCACGTGCATTAACCGAGTTCTACAACAGTAGCAAGAAGACAAATAACATAAATCTTATCAAATTACACGTCACAGTCCAAATGTTTGATAGCACTCAGAACGAAAATAACACGTTTAAATCAGAAACAATTACTTAACAGATGAACTTACAGAGTGTAGATGCACTTGACCGTCCTCCATAGTTTTCAGCGAAAATGACTTTTCATTGTGCTGGAAGTATGATTTACTATAAGATGATAAACACACAAAGGAAATTCAATTGACGTAAGTAGATTAAAAAAACTTACCACGACAGAGCAAATTCCCGGATACAAACCATAGCAGATAACTGCTCGAAGGAGATTTTCATCATAACTCCAAG
This sequence comes from Gnaphalium uliginosum, assembly GCA_963930675.1. Taxonomy (NCBI): domain Eukaryota; kingdom Viridiplantae; phylum Streptophyta; class Magnoliopsida; order Asterales; family Asteraceae; genus Gnaphalium; species Gnaphalium uliginosum. The sequence goes on from OZ005681.1 coordinate 19,854,487, forward strand.
TGTTGTAATTGGTTATATTGCTGTCAATAAGACCAGTATCTTTTAGCAACGACTGAAATTCCCTACGCAGAGAATCAATAGCTTTCATCGATTGAGCAGAAAGAAAATTTTTCCAACAATATTCGTATCCAGTGAGCTCATATTCAGCTACTTTCCAACCCTCATACGCCCTCACAAGGGCAAGATGGTCACTGTAATCGCGGGAAAATTGTGCTTTGGCTGCCTCTACCAGCTGTAATATAATAAGAATCACATCTATGAATTAGCCATCAATTTATTTTCCACAAAATTATATCCAAATTTACTTCTTACATCCTTCTTGTCTATAGGTGCCAAAAAAGGATCTCTGACACTAAGACCAGCAGCAATTGTGAGAATAGGGTTTAGACAATTAAGAATTGCCCCGAGTATAAGCATCTTTCCAAGTTTGGGCTCCACAGGAAGCATTGTCAGAAAACGACCTGTCAAGGTCTCAGACACAAAATAAATTTACCAAAGAGTAGAACGCCCCGGTTAAACATAATGAAGCATACAAAAATCAGCATACCCAATACAGTCAGATTTTCACCCTCGTCTAAAGCACCAATAATCTTGAGATACTCAATGGCGTTTTGAACCTGCAAACAAGCAGTATCAAATAGTTACTTATGAGGCACGTCGTAATATATAGAGCATATGTTGGGCATGAGGTCGAGGATTACCGCTAATAACTCAGGGGACTGTAAAGCCTTGGATAAGAATTCGGAAATACTTCCTAGTTTTAAACTTTTGATTTGAAGACAGAGCGATTGGAGAGGAGTCCTTAGTATTTCTGGCAATTGATAATCTGCAAAAGCATCATAGACAGATCTAGGATACAGATGGTAACACTCTCCTGGCTGAACACGCCCCGCTCGTCCTCGTCTCTGTATAACCAGGAGAGAATGAGAAATCAATTTACTTACATTTATCACTTCTCTGTTCAAAGAAGCAACACATATAGCCCGAGTGCTGAATAGAAATCTCAGGTATTTGTAATACTAAAATGGTTAGAATGGGACAGGGTTGAGTTGGGTTGGGTTGACCACAAAAACTTTTTTGTCCATCTTTTCAATTTAATTGATTAATGTGTGATATGATTACAACAACCACACACACACCAAGAATAAAAGAATAAAAAATATATATATATTAAAAAAAAGAAGAAGCAAACACCGTTACGAGGTTGTATGCATGTATAGAAATACTTCTGGCAACTTCCAGCCTGTATCACAGTTCCCTTTTAGCTATTTTTTCATTTGAATCATTTGTAATGAACTAGAGCCTAAATCAACCCATTCATAAAATTGCCACTCCTACTACTAGTCTTATCCAAAGAAACTTACTTGTTTAGCAGAAACCTTTGATATCCAAGAAGGAAGCAGACAAGGAGTATTGTTAAGAGCATCGTATGATGTCTCTTTGGCTTTTCCACAGTCGATAACAAAAACCACATCATCTATTGTGATACTCGTTTCAGCCATATTTGTAGCCAAAACTATCTTTCTCACCCCACCGTCTGGCTTTTCAAATATTAACCTCTGGAATAAAAAGTTAAAAGTACAAGGTCGAATTAAAAGTTGGTAAAAAGGTGCAACACTAACATTAAGTCATAAACAACTATAATAGAACAGATGGGCCTACCTGCTCTGAGCTGGCCATAGAACCATGGCATGCGAGCAACAAAACTCGACCTGTATCTCCCAGGAGATAATGTGCTTGTAGTTTGTCCTTGAGAGAACTTATGTCATCCCACCCGGTCATAAATACTAAAACAGCACCGGGCTTTTCATTCTGACAAATACTGCTTAGTAAGAATTCTATGAGGTTAAAATTCATGCAATCAGGATTCCAACAGGACATTGAATCCCGTGTTTGTTGACTGTAGTCCTTGAAGTCAGCAGTTCCAAGTGCCTCCTATTTGCATATTCACAAAATAGAGATTCATACACAAATACATGAAGGAACAAAGTGGTTTAAAATGAAGTCGGTTACCTCAACAGCTGAGGCAATTTGACTTTTCCTCTTTCTAATAAACTGCTTATTTGATTTCCATGCTCTATCCTGACCATAATCATCAATTTGATTTTCTGCCGTCAATCTGTATCCAGTTAATTCCAGAACATCTTCAAGAAAACAGGAATGCACAGGGTGCGTAAAACCCTGCAAGAATTCAAGCAAAGATATCCATGAGTACCTGACTCATGACTTACAGTAAATATGCAGATGGAAAGATGTGGGCAGGTGGAAATTTCAACCCACGTACTTATAAATGGGTCGATCCAAGTTAAATTTTATCTCTACCGGGCCACACAGGGTAAAAAACAAATAGCTAAACAAAAGGGGGTCAAATGGACCAAACAAGTCAAAATTCACCCAAGTGTATTTTTACTGCATTAAAGCTGCTAGATCATTTTATTCAAAAAGTTAGATTACTCTTGAAATAGCATAACTTTCGTAATCATATTTGGCACACTAATTATTTACAAAGATGTAATACTTCTGGAAAGAAGTGCTGCAAGTCAACCCAATCCAACACAATAAAACGCAACACCATTTACAACCCGCCCATTTTGCCACCTCTGATAGAAAATATTACCGGAATCTGGACCAATGGAACACCACCAAAGTAGGATGAAAATAGTTCTGCATCCAGGGTGGCACTCATCAAAATGACCCTTAGTTCTGGGCGGCGAGGAAGTAGTTCTTTCAGAACAATAAGCAGAAAATCTGATAAAAAAAACAACAGTGTTATGAATGCATTTTGATTGAACAAATATGAAAAGACGATTAACATCAATTACCTTCATTCATGCCACGCTCGTGAATCTCGTCTACAATAACATGAGTAACACCCTTTAAGTTCCTATCAACCAGTAATCTTCTCAACAAAATTCCTGTGGTGCAGAACAGAAGGCGGGTATCTCTTCCTTTTATACCTTCTAAACGAACTTTAAATCCAACCTTCAAGAAGAAAGAACAGGTTTAAGAAATACAATAAGGTCTATGTACACCAAAGATCCCCAATAAAGGGGCCAAAATGGTTTTCCTGGGTAGATCAGTAACGGGTCACAACGGGTTTGGGTTGTAATAGATAATTTATGGTGCAGCAAAATCAGTTGCGTTGGCTTGACCTGAGACTTGTTGTCCATAAATTTTAGAGTTTTTTTATAGCTAATTAGTGTGTTAAATATGATCATAAAAATTATATTATAATTATATACCATCATATATAAATATAACCTATTTGTTCTTAACAAATTGACTCAGGAGGTTTCATACATTAGAAATACACTTTAGCCGCTTTTAATCCGAAACATTTTACCCATTTCCTTTTAAGACTATATTCTATTTTATCCATTAGAGACAACATAGCCCAAATCAACCCATTTAGTTACGGATAGGTCACCTCTATTCCCGATGATGAAGTAGTACTTACAGTTTCACCCAGCTTCTCCCCTCTCTCGGTAGCAATTCTTTCAGAAACAGACATAGCAGATATGCGTCGAGGCTGAGTACAAATGATACTACATGTGGCCCCACGAATAGATTCAATCTCTGATTCTAAAATAAACTGGGGAATCTGTGTTGTCTTCCCGCAACCAGTTTCACCTGATATGATAACAACCTATAAAAGTATGTTATTTAAAGGAAATTTTCAAAACTGCTAAGCCAACATCAACATACTTCCATTTATATCAGCTATCTTCCATACAGCGTTCACTTAAAAAAAAAAACAAAAAAAGTATATTAGACTGACAAATTGCACATCAGGAATCCTTAACCTTGCGATGAAGCTGGAGTTGAAAACTCGAAACACAACTTTAGAGATGAAATAGCAAACATTAAAAGCAACAAATAAGATTCATGATCATAAACATAAAAAATAATCATGATCAAAAGCAAAAAAAGTTATTCATAAAAATACGCATTTCACATGATGAAGAGAAAAACCCGACCAACTATAACAAAAATCTCATACCTGATGTTGTGAAATGGCATCCAATATTGCATCTTTCTCTTTGTAAGCAGGGAGGCTTTTCCGAAACTGTAGCATCCTAAAACCATCTGAAGACTCCTATAAGAAATGGAAATATTTCGTAATGGTATTCGTACTTTTCTACATACTTAATGCTTTAGATTCACAAAATATACTTCAGATTGGTAAAACTATGGTGTTTCTGATATATTATAAGTTACCAACAAAAACTGATAAACGAAGTATAAGGTGATCTTTAATCGATCGAAGTATTGAACCTGCCATGCTTGTTGCTCAGTACGCAGTTGCACACTCCTTAGCCAAAGGACTTTCTCCATTGCCACATGGCTTTGTAGAAGCGGTTCTGGTTGGTCAAAAAGTCCTTCCTCATTAATTAAGCTACCATTGCTACTGGTTCTTGAAAAGAAATTATCTCGAGAACCATTCATACTCCTAGCCTTAATAGCAAGGTATTCCTTGAGATGATCATCAACTCTCTTTTGCAACCCCAAAGGCAAGGACACCTGTTAAGTCTTGAAACTTTATAATGCATATAAGCATAAATGTGATAATAATGAAGAATTCGCAAGCTTGATTTGATAAAGTTACCTCCCTCTGGGGCCGTTTATCATCTAGATCAAAACGATAGTTTGGCAATGGAACCTTGCTAACAACAAGTACTTTGGCATACAGATGGCTGCCAAAAATCACAACTATATAACTATTATGTCAAACCACATAAAATGTGTACCAACTCTTAAGATGATAATAATACTGATAATAATACCTATGCAAACCCATTGTAGTTGCCAGGGCCGCTATTTGTTCATAATCACGTCTGTCCTTTTTTTCCCTTGAAACCAGCTCTTGTTTATCCTGGCTGTGCAGGAGTGTCATCAGCCTCGACTTCCAAGAATCTATGTCAGATGTGGAAGCACCCTGGAAATACAACAACAATATTAATACATAATAACAGCAAAAAATATACAGCCAGATGTAGAATATGCAAGCCCATCCATAACCCATGTGTGCACAGAAGCTACAAAATACCAACAAGAAGACTTCAACAAGCACGTGTCATACAACTAAGTAATGATCTCGCAAGAATTTGATTTTTCTCATAGACATACAAACAATGATCATATAAACCAATGTTGAACACCATACATAGCATAGGCCAGTAAAGGAATTTTTTTATTTCCTACTTTTATTTGGGCTGGTCTACAAAGCAAAATAATGGACCATATTTACAATTCTTAGAAAGAATAAGACCAGATCTGCAATGGCAAATCTATAATGAGAGCTTCCTGATGAGAATACATAATATCAAATGCTCGGATTATATCTCGATATCTGGATACTTGTTTTTAAGATTTAATATAAATTTCTTTCATCGGTGTTATTTAACTAGATGAAAAGTCCATGGATCAACGCAGCTATGTTATACACTTAAATCAACATTGTCGAAATCATATGATTAATTGTACGAGCCATACAAGGCATTAAGATCAAGATCCAAGTGATATGCCCATGCATAACCAGATTGTATTTAGTGATTTCTTAAGAGTGACTATATCCGAATTTTACTCTAGATTTCTTGGCCAGCTTGTGTTTTTTATGAGTTTATATTATGTGCAATTGTGCGTTATGGTTCTAGATTTCATAGGCGTAATCCTCTCCTTTTTTATCTTCCCTTCTCAAATCCAACAAAGGCTTCATGTCATCTTTGCATGCTATTTTATCTTCAAGGGTAAATGGCACAATAAAGTACCAAACTTCATCAAATTTCTTATTTCAGGTACTCAACTTTCTTTTTATCAATTTAAGGTATCGACAAAATAAATTTTACTGCAAAGGATGGAGCTTTTTATCAAATAGAACTTTTAAGGTATTTAAGTTTTTCTTTATGTTAAAAAGAAGATCTTTTTGTGCCGCTATGCTTCAAAAGTTTTTTTTAAAAAAAAATCCCTTTTTGATGGTAAAAAACATAAAAATGTAATCGCCAAAACAAAATAATTTTTGTGTCTTGATGCTTCAGAAGGTACAAGAAAAAAGTCCCTTTTTATGGCGAATTTTTTTATATACCTTAAATTTATATAAAAAAAATATTGATCCTGTAACAGAAAATCATGAATTGTTGGGTACCTCTTTGTGCCAGTTAACTAACTTTAAATGGATCTAACACTAGTCATCTGAAGCTCTACATTTCTAATGGTATTCAACTTTAAGTCAACTGTTAACCACCAGTTCACCTACTTCACAAGTAATTTATATAACCTATATGTTTCTTGCAGTATTCCAACAATGCAACTAAATAACTTAACGAAAATAACTGAATTTCAAATATACTACCACATTTACAAAAATGTAGTAAGATAAAACTTACGGCATGAAATGCAAACTCAAATTCGCCTGCCGTAACACCATTGACCTGTGAATTATTCATTTGGTTCTGTTGTTGAGGATTCAAGTAAGTATTAGGGTTTGCTAACCTATTATTATTAACGTTATCATTAACAACAGAGTAATTATTGTTGTTGATGTTGTCAACAGTAGTAGCAGGGGAAGTATCGGTGGGGAAGGCAGATGACGTGACGACGGAGCGAATGCGGTGATGCGGCGGCACGTAGACGGAGCCGTACGACGACGTCGGACGCGGTAAGTCTTTCATCGCCGTTTGCAGGTTGTGATGATGAGGTTTTATCAGTAAGGGGTTTAGGGCACGAGAACTGGTGGTGTATTTTACAGTTATATATATATACACGACGTCTAATTAGTAACCGTATCGGAGTAACGTTGGGTGGTCGGTAGATCGGGGATGGTGAAGGTGGAGTAACGGTTGATTGTAGCGACTGAAATAATCGAGGGTTTTAGTTTGTACTAAAAAATAGTACTCCGTATTAAAGTTATGAATGAAAAATAAAATAAAATAAATAAATAATATAATAATAATAATCTTCTTAGTTATTATGACATAAAAAATTGGGCTGTAACATGTTCTATTAAAATTAAAGTTTAATCCATCAATTAAGTCCACTTATTTTCTTTTAATTTAAAAAATAAAATCTCATACTTTATAATATGAAAATATGAAGATAATGGATGATTACATAAATACATGATTAGTTACTAGTTGCGTACCAACATGATGCAGCGGAAAAAATTATCTATATCGGTAAAAAAAATGATATGATAAAGCGTTACAAAGTTGATGCGAATAATATTCTTTTAAATATGTATATAAGTATTTAGTTAATAATGTACTTTCAATTTACGGTCGTAAAAGGAACTATCTTATATTAAGAGTTATTTTTAATCCGGGTTAATAATGATAATGATATAAGAGGTCGTAAAAGGCACTATCTTATATTAAGAGTTATTTTTAATCCGGGTTAATAATGATAATGATATAAGATGTCATTCGATTAAATTATGATTTGTGATGTATAATCAATTAAAATGTGTGTTGATGAATGCAAAATAAGCAAGTGAAGGATTAAAGAAACATTATTATAGAGAAGAAATAAAAAAGTTTCCATAATAAAAGTTTTATTTTTATTAGCAGGGATATTGATGTAATTTTTCATCTTTAAAACATTAAGGTACTAAGAGAAAAGCTTAAACACTTTATAACGTAGTATGGATTATACACGGAGTCTAACAATCAAATTTTCAATATTTATTACTATAATTTATATTAAATACCTATTTTAATTTTTATCTTGTAAATCTTGTATTATCTTGTATTTCCTCAATCTTTTAGTTTATTTATAAATACAGTATGTTTATATGTTTATGTTACATACTTATATTCAATATTTATTTATTTTAAACTTAAAATTATAAAACGATATTTTTTGTAGTTGTATATTTGTAAAGTATGATGAAAAAATTTAAAAGTTAAACTAGATGCAAAGTTTAAAATAGAGCAAATTGCACGAATCGTCAAAAATGCACGAATCATCCTTGTCAAAAATGCACGAATCATCCTTCAAAAAATTAAATATCAGTGAAAATCGCTATATTATGTATGTTTGATCGATTGATATCCTTTTACAATCTAAAGTACATATATACTCTTATCTTCAATTTTCTTTTATTTTTTTGATTATTGTTCTACTTGTTTGCATTTATCCATTTTCTTATTCAACTTTTAATTTAAAAGGTCAAACAATTACAACAAATCATCATTATCCCCTTTGATGTTCACTAAAAAGGTGCATAACGTTTGCTAGCAACAAATTACAATTGCACTATAATTTACTCATTTACATAACCCATGATTAGTTGTACATGAGCGAATTAATTGTCCCAACATTGATAAGTTCTAAGGAAGTGAATGTGTGGAACAGGTTCTTTCCATCATGAATTTCTCAAATGAGTTGTCAAACATGAGGAAGATAATTGTCAAAATTTTAAGTTTCAAACAAAAAGAAATGTTTGCATGTGAGTTTAATAGGAAATGTGAGGTAATATCTATCTTACTGACCATAAATATCTAAATACTACCTATTAAACTAAATATGGCATATCATAGGATATGGGTAGGGGATTGAGGTCAGAGACGTTATAGTGGATTAGATATGTAATTTTGTAAAATTTGTTGCTTCAGAAACTATTTCATTTAGTATTGGATGCAATGGGTATGATTCGAACAAAAGTATCACTATAAACTGTGTGACCCGCTCATGTACGTGACTTCCGAAGTTGTACTGTATCGTCAATTAATTTATTAATAAAATAACTTGGTTGTCATGCATCCCACAAGTATAACACTAGTATATTATTTTCGCCAAAAATTTATGAGTTGCATCAGTTGGGTACTCAACAATTAATTCGTCTCAATATAAGGTATACAATTTTAAATTCAATATAAAGACTTTCTACATCTTAATTAGGTTACAAACATATCATACTCTAACAATTGAATTGGTCTCAAGTGAATTGATAATTTATCATGACATTCATGATATAATCACAAAAGAAGAGACATCATACTCTAACAATTTAATAAGGATATAATATATATTTAACTTTATATATTTGAATAATAATGTACAAATTTAATAGTAACTATCAAAAGGTTAGCTCAAAATTACAATATACATTTTGGAATGATAAAATATTTTAATATAACATTAATAAGAAATAATAGATTTATCATAAAATTTTAGATTGTAACAGTACTATAAAGTACTTGTTCTTAATATCTTCACAGTGTATGTGAAGATTAATAAAAGACATGCACGTCAAGCATTTATGATTTTAAAACAATCTGTTTACATTTTATAATTATATGTTTGGTCTGTATTCTCAAATTTAATAGATGTATCTTCTCGCCACGCGAGGGAAAATTAAAAACTCGTTTCTTTTCATTTTTAACAAATTTATCAATTATATATAATATTAATTTTTAAAGAAATAACCGTTGCAAAATCACATAGATTATAGATCTTAAGATGTTATGATAAATCTTGTGTTCCCTAAATATCTTATGGCTATGTAGATTCTATTCATAATTTGCGCATTTTTATATTCACTAAAATCGTCAAATACGACAACTACTCAATCTCGCAAGGGCCGGGTATGGGGATGTAACATGTAGATAGTCATACCCCTATTCAAATGTAAAGAGACTACTTTTAGGAAGACCTCCGACAAACCCGTATGCGCAAAGAAACACAAAATAAAATAATAATAATCTATATTTATATACTAGTTTTAAGCCCGTGCGATGCACGGCAATTTAAAACATACAAAGTTTATTCCTATTAATCTAATCAAATTAATTAATTATTAAGCGATTTGCTAAATATAATTGTGTTTATTACGTAGTATAAAAACAATGTGAGATGTTCATCGTAATATGATAAATATTTTACACAAAGTCCATGTTATTACACTAAATATAAGATCGTAACTAAATATATATCAAATTGTTTATCGATATTTTATTTTCTAATTAATTATTAATAATAAAAAAATAATAATATTAATTAAATAATTTGTAGGAGTTTGTTTTTATATGGCACTCCTTATTTCCATATTATTATTTTATTTATTAATTATATAATATTAATTAAATAATTTGTTAACTGAAATTAAGATGCTGACACGTGTCATTCGTGTTTACGTAATAAATTCTGCAGCTTTCTTTTATACTCTTTTAGTGTGTGTGTGTGTGTATATATATATATATATATATATATATATATATATATATATATATATATATATATATAAGGAAACCCATGAAATAATCCCCCTCCCCCTTAATTATACAATAATCCTAATCTAATCCACCCTAAGATCAAAACATGACATACTTTGGGGTATTAATTGTGTAATAAAATACTAAAATGCTCTTTATTAATTTTAACTATCCATCCTCAAAACTCTTTTATTTGTCGTAATAAACCCTTATAATTATATAATTTATACATGTTTTTGACTAATTGACTAAAAGTTTTATATTAAAAAACACACATCGCTTCTCACATAAACATCTATTCGGCCGTTCTGAGATATGAACTTCTGAATAAAAGATACCTAAACGACTACACACTATATCAAGATTTATATAGGGTGATCTTTATGAACAAGGTTGATGATGAGGATGCCTATGTGCATGCGCAATCAATTTGAAGTAGATGTTTGAAGCTATTGATGTTATAACCTGGAACGGCCTATACAAACGTGAGTTTCTACATGTAACTTGCTTTCTGAATAAAAGAGAGGTGATCAAAGGTGGTGGTATCAAGAATCCGGTGGCCGAATAAAAGAGGTGGTTAACGGTGGTGGTATCAGGAATCCGGTGGCCGCAGCTAAAAGGGATTTCTCTGATACAATTGAACTTGAAAGCTAAAGAATTGAGAATTGGGTTGCGTGGTTCTGAGTCGCCGGAAAGAGAGGTGGTCAACGGGGGTGGTATCAAGTATCATGTGGCCAAATAAAATAGGTGGTTAACGATGGTGAAATCCCTTATCAGGTAGCCGAAAACAATCCGATTTAATCGATCTGGTAACATTATCTTCTAATTTTTTAATTTGAAAGTTTCATGTATAATTGGTAACTGAATACCAATAATTAAGGGAAGGATTCAAAAACCAATTTCAATTAAATATATGGATATCGTTATTTACATAAATTATTAATTGCATGTATAATTGGTAACTGAATACCAATAATTAAGGTAGGGATTCAAAAATCAATTTCAAGATAAGTGAGTGCATTTCAATTTCTTTATTTATTCTTAATATTCGACAGATTTTGTGGGTGCAAATAAATTTCCCTCCCATCTTCCCAGTTTAATTTTTGCTAGGTCAACAATTGTAGTATAAATACATATCATAGCCTCATATGATCTAGCATCCTTTATATATTATACCTTTCCTTGTCTTTCACTCTTAAAAATGACGAATCAACCCAAGTACACCCCTCTCATTGAGCTTACATCCGACAGGCAAGACTGGATTATTTGTGTAAAGGTACACCACATTTGAACACAATCGTTTAACAATAACCCCACTCAAATCGCAAGAAAAGAAATGATATTGATTGACCAGCAAGTATGCTATTTATCTATGACTTGGTTGTGTTTTATGGTATGAACATTTTTTGTACATGTTTCTTTAATCTATATATTTATATATATATATAAATATAGATGTATGATATATACTTATGTTGATGAATCAGTATGTTGACAGTATATTTGAATCATTGACTTGCTGTAATATATACTTGCTGATTAAATATAGATGTATGATATATACGAATTCATGTATATATATAAATATAGTTAATGATATTAATATGGACTTGCGAGTGAATCAAGGTGATGACAGTATATTTATATATATAAATATAGATGTATGATATATACTTATGTTGATGAATCAGTATGTTGACAATATGTTTGAATTATGGGCTTGCTATAATATATACTTGCTAATTAAATATAGATATATGATATATACTTGCTATAATATGGACGGTTGATTAATATCACATAGTTAATGATATTAATATGGACTTGCGATTGAATCAATGTGATGACTGTATATTTATATATATAAATATAGATGTATGATATATACTTGTTGTAATATGGACTTATGATTGAATCAAGGAGATCGCATTATGTTGATGAAGTGTTGATTGTTATTTTGAATCATGATGACAGTATGTTGATAAATTAGTATGTTGACAGTATGTTGATGAATCAGTATGGTATAATATTTCCTGAACATGTTTCTTTAATCTTTATATTTATATATATAAATATAGATGTATGATATATACTTGCTGTAATATGGACTTATGATTGAATTAAGGTGATAACAGTATGTTGATAAATCAGTGTTGATTGTTATTTTGAATCGATATGACAATATGTTGATGAATCAGTATGTTGACGTATGTTTGAATTATTATGAATGGACTAATGATTAAAAAATACATATTATATACTATAAACATAGATTTTTAGTTGATATAAATCATAAATCATCCATGATGGTAGTTGGGATCTATATCTTTCTGTGTATCATTAACTAGCATATTATATGTCAACATTTATACTGTCTTTGTCCACTATTTAACAAATACAAACTGCTGCAGGGAAATCGAATTCACACATTTGTGAAAAAAAAAAACTTGCTTCACAACTTCAGTGAATCTGTGCAAGTAGGGAATACAGTTGTGGCTAATACTTTTGGCGTAGCACCGTATACTGGAAAGTATCTCATGGTAAAAAACCACCATAAGCTCTTATCGGGCGACTAGGGTAAAAAGAGTTGCCTCATTTGAACTGCTAGGAGATGGATATTCATTTATCCCATATGCTGATATACTAGCAGGCCAACTTAACACATACGTTGCGTTTGGTAATTCGTTAACCAATCTCATATCACTATCACTATTACACATTATTACATTCTTTAATTGTAATGTAACAATATACTTGAGGTTTGCTTCCTTTTTCCTCTAAATTTGGAGTTTCCCTCTAAATCTTTCCTATATATATATATATATATATATATATATATAATATCAATGGATCGATATAGTTGATATAAATGAATATAATAGATAGAGATTTAAAGAAGAATACCTTTATTTATAGATTCTGAATATATACATGGACAACTTGTTATACAAAAACTTGCTTCCTTTTCTATTAGTGATACATAATCTATCTGAACTATAGGGGATATACATATATTAAAATCTAAAGTTTTTGAACATTGAGAAGTAGATAATCTAACAGAGGGTTTTTTCATATAAAATGGTTGTGTGTAGAAAAACTGATGCTTCAATCTGGTAAATGATCTTCCTTATATAATAGAGAGTAGACGGTTGCTTCTTCATTCGAACTGGCAGTTGCCTGTAGACTTTGATAATTGTTTCCTTCTTTATAAAAGTGCTTTATAAAAGTTGAATTATTTTGCCTTTGAAAATAATTTGCCATCTATTGTCATCTTGTAGAATTATTAGATCTATTGTCATCTTGTAGAATTATTAGAACTTTTGAAATAATATTGTCGGCCATGAGCTTGTCTTGATATTTGTAAAAGAGATTCTTCATAATTGATATTAAAATCTTCACGTGGAGGTGTATAATATTTTATTTTAGGATTTTACTGGTTCATAAGGATATAGACTCTTTAATATAAAGATGTGACTCTCTGTTGTTCATATAGACTCAAACTGAATTTATAACTGGTTCACATGAATAAAACTCTCTTTCTTTAATATAGACTCTTATTTGGACTCTTGCTAATATAAAGATGTGACTCTCTGTTGTTCATATAGACTCAAACTGAATTTATAACTGGTTCACATGAATAAAACTCTCTTTCTTTAATATAGACTCTTATTTGGACTCGTGCTAATTTAGAGTAATATCATCATAGGGATCATGGGCGTCTTGGAGGAGATCTTCACTTGGAGTAGGAGATCTCTTAATCTCATTTATAATTCGCTGTATATCTTCAGGCGATGAACATGCCTGAATTCTGCTAATAAAATCTGCATCTTGAATATTCTGTACTGGAGTAGAAGAGCTTGCTGACTGGTTTAGACTTTCATTATAAAATTTCGTAACTGCTTTAACATTTGCTTTATCCTCGTTGATTCTTTTCCACCATTTGACACTGAACTGTCTATATAGAAGGGGTGGACTGATATCTTGAGCTTCTTGTTTCTTATAGGTGAATAGCATAATCCATGGGAGCTTGAATATAACTGTGAACTGAAGAGTATACTCAAAGGGTGAAAGATTCTCGTGTTTATAATAGACTTTGAACTTGTTATATCCTTCAAGAACCTTTGGTGGAAAGGCTTCAGGAATGGTTCCCATATATCTGAACCATTTGACAAACCATCTTGGATATATATTAGAAAATTTATCCGCAAAATAGAAAAACCAAGTATGATTAAAGCTTCTTAATAAGAAAGCTTTAAACCATGCTTCTTGATAGTCATAGTAAGTATAGACGGGATAAGAAGGATATCCTGATAAAACTTTAGATGCATATGGTTTGATAGACCATTCTTCTGGAGTTATAACTTTGATAATTTTGACCTTGCTACAATCTATCACGTTTTTTGGGTTAGTAGTGTGTTCTATAACAACTGACCAGGAATCAACAAGAACTGCTTGATAATATTCTCTGGTTTGATAGTCATTATTATAAAAGTGGGTGTTTCTGGGATACAAATATTCTATAAGTGATTGGAAACTTTGATTCAACTTTTGTTCCTCAAATGGTTCTAGAATTTTTGCAAGTTGTCTATTAGGGGTTATAACGTACTCGTTTGAACTGGTTGTAGAAGGAGACCTTGATATAGTGGGAGATATTTTTATGGGAGTGAATGGTCCTTGTTGAGATATGGGAGACTTTGGAATATCTTGCAACTGGGCTAGAATTGAATATGGAGGTCTGACTTTGTTAGAAAAAGGGGATATAGGTTCGGATTTGTTCTGATGTAAAAGAAGGGATGGAAATTCCCTAGAAGAGGAAGGAGATGGGCTTTTCTCCTTTTCAAGTTTTGCTATAGTCTGTCTTGTTAATATAACTTTCTTTCTAGATTCGGAACTGCTCATTTTCCCTGTAAAAATTCTCGAGATAAAAAGTCTGGTAGAGAATTATTCTCTCCTTTGATAAATTCAATGGTGAAATCGAAATTACTTAATATAGCCTGCCATCTAGCAAAAATTTGTTTAGAGATTAAATTTTTTATATCTTTTTCTAAAATATAGATAAACAATCAATTCTTAATATAAAAGTTTTCATATATAAATCGTCTTCAAACTTTTTAATATTTAAAACAATGCTTAAAATTTCTTTTTTAATAGTAGAATAGTTTTTCTGAGTTTCATTCCATGAACCAGAATAAAACCTTACTAATTGTTCTTCTTTATTATCAGATAATCTTTGTTTTAATATACCACCATAACCTAAATTACTAGCATCTGTCTCTATTATAAGATTAGTGTCTGGATGAGGTATATTTAAACATGGTAAATATTTTATTTTTTCTTTTATATGTCTTACTATTTTAGAATGTTCTTCTGTCCAAGGTTTGGGGTTTTTCTTTAACCTATCATATAAAGGTTTACAAACGATTCCTAAATCCTAAAAGAAATCATGTATATAGTTTAAACATTCTAAAAATCTTTGTAATTGGGTTTTATATTTTATCTCATCAGGAAACTTAGTTGAGAATTCTAAGCTTCTATCTATTGGCTTTATAGTTCCTTGTATTATATTATGTCCTAAAAATCTTACTTCTGTTTGGAATAAAGATATTTTAGTTGGAGAAATAGCTAATCCATTTTTATATATAATATCATAAAATGCATTTAAATGTTTAAAATGTTGATATATATTTTTTGAGAATATTAAAACATCATCAATATAAACTATTACAAAATTTCCTAAAGGTAAAATTATATCATTCATTATATTTTAAAACTCTGATGGAGCATTTTTTAAGCCAAAAGGCATTACGTTCCATTCATAGTGTCCAAAAGGAACATTAAAACCTGTTTTATATTTATCTTCTTCTTTTATTTGGATTTGCTAGAATCCTGATTTCTTATCAAACTTTGAAAATATTTTTGAATCATATAACTTTTTTAATAAATCTCTTTTATTTGGTATAGGGTATCTAATCCATTCTAATACTTTGTTTAAAGGTTTATAATTTATAACTAATCTAGGTGCTCCTCTTTCTATTTCAGCGTTATTTATAACATAGAAGGTTGAGCATGACTAAGGGGACTTGGATGGTCGTATAAGTTTTTTATCTGATAAATCTTGTATTTCTTTTTTACAATGTTGTTCTAATTCTATAGACATATGTATAGATTTTGATTTAGTAGTAATATTTTTCTCACTAAATTCTTTAATATAGAGCAATCCTACTATATGTTGTTTCCTTTTCCAAAATGCATTGGGTATAGTTGCGCATACATTATTCTTAAATTTTTCTTCTAATACTTTTATTTTAGTTTGTATAGTTTTATCTTTTAATTGATTATATATTCTTTTGTCATTTATTTCACTCACTAAATATTCTACTTGTTTTTTCTTACTTTCTAATAAATTTATCTCTTTAGTTATAACGGGGTGAACAAATTCAAAAGTTATATTTTTGTTTAAAACCTTTGTGGTTAATCCATTTTCATCTACTGAGAAATGGTATAGTTATAATATAAATGGTTGTCCTAGTATAAGCTGAGATGTTAAATTTTTTACTAAAATTAATTGGGTATTATAACAGTAATTATCTTTACATATATGAACATTAGATAACTTATAATTTATTTTTAATCTAGACCCACTAACTGATGATAATTTTTCAGAAGACTTTTCATAATATTGGGTGGGAATTAGTCCTTCTTGTATACAATTTAAATCTGCTCCTGAATCTAATAAAGTTGTTAATGATAACTTAAAATTTTTATTGATGACTATATTCAATTTTGTATACCACCTTTGATGATTTACTTTTCTTATTATATTTATAATAAGTTCATTTTCTGGGTTTTCTTCTTCTTTATATACTGGATTTTTATTATTTTCTACCTTTTCTATTCTTTGTTTTAAAATTTTTATTTATAATTTTACATTATTAAGTTCTTCTTGCAATTGTGGAATTGTTATAAGATTTATATTTTTGTTAAATCTTTTACATATTTCATTAAAATTATACTCTTGATTATCTCTAATTTTATTTTCTTCTGTATTATTGTTTAACTTTTCTTCTAATTTCTGAAGATATATCTTTTTTATATCTTTATCCTCTATTTTATTTATTAAATCTATTAATTGTTCTATTTCACTACTTTTGGTTATAACATTAATTGATTTATAATCACAATTACAGTTACCTATACATTCACATGCATCTGATTCATTACTAGAAGAATTTTCTTTTAAAGCATTTATATCATTTTCACTATAATCTGATATACTAGACTCACTTGAACTATCTCTTATTATTAATTTACTAATTTGTTTTTTAAGTTCATCAGATATATCTAACTCATTTATTTTCTTTTTAAGATAACAGTCTTTTGCCATATGGCCATTTCTTTCACATTTATAACATATTATAATGTCTTTTTGTTTACTTTGGTTAAAGTTTCTATATGGAATTTTTCTTTTTCCTTTAAATTTGTTTTTTCTATAATTATCTCTTTTTTCATATTTTTGTTCTTTTTTATAATGTTTTTTGTATTTACTTTTATGTCTATATTTATTTTTCTTAGAACTAAGGGGATGTAACTTTAAAGATTCATATCCATATTGTTGACACAAATCTCCTAACTCTTGTCTAGAATTAACACCTTCCTTTTTAATTTTAGCTTTTAATTTTAGATCTGAACCTATACCTAATCCCTCTTGATTAACATAATTTATAATTTCTCCATACGTTAATTCTTTATAAGGTATATTATTATTATAATCATGACTTAAATTATTTCTAATTCTTTCAGCAAATAACTTAGGTAAACCTGCTATAAATCTTTCTTTCCAATATGCTTCCTTACAACCTGGTCTAGTCATAACCTTCGCTAGAAATACATCTTTATACCATCGAAAATCTTGTAATTTTCTACATGTTAAATTTAATAATATTGATGAGTTTCTCTCTTGATAAGCTGTTGAATTTCCTACATAGTTTTTTAATATAGCATATATTAATGTGTTCATCATATCATCTATCCGTGTTTGACTAGTTTGACCATTTTCACTTTTAATTATAGTCTTTTTTGCATTTAATATAGCATTTTTCTCTTCTTGGGTTACATAGCTATCCCACCATACTTTTAAAACTCCTGTGAACCCTAATATTATCATTTGAACTACTTTAAATTCAGTATTTCCATTTGATTTATATGCAGTAACTGCCATAGTCATTTCTTGTAGTAGATTTAAAATTTGATATTCTGATTGACCATCTATATTCCATTCATATATAAAAGTTCCATCATATTTAGCTTGTACTAAAGTATGACGCTCCTCGTATTGTAAGTCTGGAGGTGTTGGTCTATAATAATAATTCCTAGTTTTTGGTCTTGGAGTATAAGTATTATTTGAAGTATAAGGGTTATGTTTTATTTTACTTATTTCATTATTATCAAATTGATTCTCTATATTTAATATATCATCCTCTGATAATTCTTCTTCATTTATAACATTAATTTTATTATTTGATATACTTAATTGGGATAATTTACTTTCAATTTCTTTTAATATAACATTTTATTTTTCTAAATTTATAGGAGTATCTATTTGATATAGTATAAATAAAGGATTTTCTTCTATAATTTTATTATTAGGTTTAGAAGTACTAGGTTTATTATTATTATTTTCTATTCGATCTCATTGTTGGCCTATAGTATTTAATACTTTATTAGTATAATTATTCTGATATGCTATGTTTTTATAATTTTATCAGAATCTTGATCTTTTACTTTTACTAAAGGAGTTCCTACATATTCTTCGTTATTCTGTTTTATAATTACATCCTCATATGGTGGATGAATTCCTATAATTTCTTCTTTTGTTTTGATATTAACATACATTCTATTTATATTAGTTATTGTTTCAACTTTTTCTAAAAAAGGAAAATCTATTCCTTCATTTGCACAATATATGTGTAACCATGAAAAGAATGGCATGACTTCATTATTTAAAATACATATAAATGTTATTTTAGTTGATTTATATTTCTTTGACTTTTGTTAAACTTAGAATTATACTAGTCTAATTTTTCTCTATTATAATCATTATTTATTTCATTTTCTAAATAATTTAAATCTTTTATAGTTATAGTTGTTTTTATTTTTGACATTTTAACAGATTACTAGTCTGGATCTTGCTTCTCTGATGGCTTTATTTTTTGTTTTTATATGATATTTTAGGTGACGAATATAAAATTCTAAATATTTCCCTTTTATCTTATTATGTTTAATATATTCTAATTCTCTCATCAATTCTTTTGATTTTGCATATAGCATTTTTAAACATAAACTTATAGTAGAATTCTTATCATTATCCATTTGTACTTTTGTATCACTCATAATTGTTTATTTCTATAACAATCTACTTCAGATCTAGTTGGATTATAAGTATTATTAAAATCATCACTTTTGTTATCATCTTCGTATAAAGGTTTGGGTATAGATTGATTAAAATCTACTCCTCTCATTCTCATAGATTGAGTTTTTCTTAAATATATGTTATCTTCTGACATAGAACTAGAGGATTCTGGGATATAAGTAGAAAATCTTGATGGTTCTATCTTATTATTTTCAAAAGTTATATGAATACTTCCATCAGTATTTTCTATAATATTAGATACTTGATTAGTATTATCTATAGGTTTTGGTATACTTATATCTTATATATTCCAACTTTGATTTTGTGTAATTTCATTCCATTTTAATTTCTTGTGTATATTTATTTTAGAATGTTGAGTATTAGCTTCAAATATAAGAGTTTCGTCTTTTGGTGATATTAATCTAGAAGGAGGTTCTATAGTGGTTGACATAGTTTTATAGTATATTCTATATATAACTACAACTGGATCAGATCCTTCTTTTGTTTCTAAATTCTTAGTTTTAATTGTTAAGGTTAATGTATCTAATATATTACGATCATATAATGATATGGTAAAATTAGGATAACAATTAAAATATATTGGGTCGTTACATATATTAGATTCCGCCATTGCTAATAAAGAATTTTTAAAATTTAATAATCTAGCATCTCTTAATATAATAAGCGTAGGAACCTCTACTCCTATTCTGGTCATGGGTTTAATAGCTACTTGAACTAATCCTATATGTAAAAATTTATAAATTTTCTTATGTTCTTTTATAGCTGTTTTAGAAAACAGTTGTATATTTTGGTGATTTTGTACTAAAGGTAAAGTTTTCTCAGTTGTTTTTATAGAATATCCTTGAAAATAATCAAATGATCATATTTTATAAATTGTTCTAACATCTTGTTTAGGTATATTCCAATTTAACAAATTACTTTCAATATTTGAAATAGAAATTTTAATAGAATTTGTTTGATCCTGTTCTTCTTCAATATCTGAAGCAGAACTATCTTTTCGATTTAGTAGTAGTTTTGAAAGTTTATTCATAATGATTTTAAGTAATTGTTTATTTTTATCTAGCTAAAACAAAAGCTTAATCTATAACGTTGAATGCTTATACCTTCTACGGGAACACCCCCATATCGTCGTGGTCTGGTCGTCTTACCGTCATCTTGCTGCGGCTAATCCATCCGACTGATCGACAGGGCTTACCAACGCAAATGTATATTCTTTCAACATATAGATTAATATTTTCTTTTAACATGACAAAAGTTAAACATTTATTTAACATCATTTAGAGAAAATCTCTACACTACTACCACCTCGAAAAGATGAGCGCCTGGCTCTGATACCATTTGGATCTGTATAGTTGATATAATATCAATGGATCGATATAGTTGATATAAATGAATAATATATATATATATATATATATATATAATACATAATAATAAAGTATATAACTAAGTTATCTCTCTTATATATTAAAAGAAAACCATATTTAAGTAATCATTTTATTTTTAGTAATTCGTAAGTAAATCCCCACCATTAATAAATTAGAACTTTTAATCTAAACTATTGATTTTAACTTGGAAAAATGATTACCTAAATAGTGGAGAGGAGTTAACCAAATGTGTAAATTACCCCTGAATAGAGTTATTAACCAAATACATGTATAATACAAATATAATTGCAAAACTCATGTGTTTTTAAAATATATACCGATCTTATATTTTTCTATTTAACTTTTATGTTTTAATCATTATTATAACTTTATTAATCACAATTATCTTTTATCCGTACCATCACTTAAATTAACTACTTAAATGTACATTTAAGAATTAAAAATATCACAACTATTATGGGGTAATATTTCTTTAAATAATATGAGTTTTATTTGTAAACAAAACACGTTAGTCGTAAATCGGTTTTAACAGAAAACTTCAAACATAATCAATCAATTTCTAATAGTTGGAAGTAGTTACTCCTTTGTTTGTCAATCAAAACTGATTTTTGAGTTCTGCATTTAGTACCACAAAAGAAATCAACAAAAATCAAAATAAAGAAAAAAATTATAAAATTAATCGCGAACAAGCACAAAATCATCGATCACATTAACCAAAATTGAATTGAAAAGACATATAAAATTAGCGGAGTAAATGAATTCGGGATGGCGGCATGAAAAGAAGTGGATGACGCAACTTGACAATGACGACTCGGATACATTTTTATGTTATATTATTTTGCATGAGTTAAAAACTACTTTAGTTAGGGATATAATTTCAACGTCACTTGTATTTAGTAATTATGTTTGTACCACACATACATTTGGTTAAAACTCTCCCTGAACATTGATTTGTGAATGTAATTAGATTAGTTGTATATTTGCATCTTATTTAATTAACAATTAAATACTTAATACTTAACAAACAAAATTAAAGAAGATACCATTTTTATTCAGTTATAATAATCATTCCCATCTTATTTCAAACGGTTTTCAATTTGCTGAAAAATTGAAAAGTTGAGAATTCTTTTTCGCTCCACTCGAAAATCATTTAGTAGGAGCTTCATAAAAGACAAGCAAGACAACATTCATTTTCAAGTAAAGTTGGTAAGCAAGGTAGGCCAGAAAAGTAAGTAATACGTCAAAACATGTCGAAGTCAAAACATGTCATGTTAGTGCCGTTTGGTGGGGATTGACCCAGAAATAATTTTTTATCCATCGTTAGAAATAGGGTAAATTGTCGAAAAATGAACAACTAATTCACTTTTTGGCATTTTGGGGTATCGGTTGATTTTTTTTTTTTAAAAGGGAATACTAATTTAAAAATGCACATTAAAGGGTATATGTTACCAATTATGAATGGTACTCTAAGGCTAATTATCAATTTTAATGTACAAAAAGCTTATAATGTAAGGTTAAATGTCATTTTCAATCTTTAAATATAGTTATTTGAAGAAATAAATGTGCATAAATTGAACATATAACCTTTAATGTGTTGTTTTAAATTAGTGATTTAATTTAAACGTAAAAAGTTAGTTTGTACCCCAAAATTCAAAAAAGTTGATTAGTTGTTCGGTTTTCGTTAATTTGCCCTTAGAAAATATATAAATACATATGTAATGTATCGATAGCAATTACATAGCAATATTGATGCAATAATAACTATTTATAGTTTCTTTAAATAAATTAGGAGGTTCTATGCATTTAAAATAAACTAAAGGTGACGTTAAACCCATTCTACTGCTTCTTATTTTGGCTTAACATCCAGTTTCACGGAGCAGAAAGCAATACACTACATTACTAGATTGCTACACAATATAAAATCTACTTATAACTGTAGTATGATGATGCAAAACAACCTTAGAATATATTTCATACATGGAGTGAATAGTCATTTATGAAGTTTATACAATACAATTACAATAAGTTATATTACCTAAGGAGGAATGAATGTAGGTTGTTAACAATAAAATATTTGTTGCCTAAACCTGAACCATCAGGTGGGTATATTTACGAGGTGCTACAGTTGTGCCATACTAATTGGACACTGTGAGAATTGTGTCTACAACCTTGTCATTATATCTTCCTTGTGTTGTGCAAGCGCAACATACAGAGGCTTGCTAGCTACCTTCTTTCCAGTCATCTCAAGAGGCTATCAGACCATAAATGAATTTAGCATTTCACACTAAACTCAAAAAATAATAATAAAAAAAATATTATCAAAATATGTTAACTGCTCTACAAAAAAAAAACATCATCAAAATATATTAACTTACTGTTAATTTTCTTTTTGTGGTTATGTTACCGTTAGTTTTATTGATTGTTTAGATACCTTACAGTAATGTAATATTAAAATATAGTCTATTGATGTAGCCCCATTAAAAAGTTTTTTTTTTTTTTTTTTTTGGGGAATTGTGAACTTTGTGATAATAACCTTTCAAAAATAAAAAGGAAATATAAATACAAATAATGTGATGGTAAGAACATAAAATGCTTTTGCATAAGTATGTCATTTGAAAATTACGTGATGTTAACCGCATAAGTATGTCATTTGAAAATTACATAGTAAAACAAAAATATAACATATTATATTGAAATTATATGGTAGCCCGCGAATTCGCAGGTTATAATCTAGTTAACGTATATAAAGTAAAATCATCAAATTCTAATCATAAATACCTCGACAATAATAACTACAATACGAGAGAGAAGAATAGTATTAGAGTATAAGTTAATATAATCAACTGGCGACATGATTAAATATATACATTTAATTTAATAGATTTTGAGCTATCTTTTATGATTACACTCGACTATCAATGATGCCACTCTCACCTACAAGTTTTGGAAGCACGCATATGATCGATGTGAAATAGGGGTGTTCATTGGTTCGGTTTTCAGTTTCTTCGGTTCGAATTGTTCGGTTTGAATTTTTTTAGAGCAAAATCGAAACTAAACCGAAAGCCGAATTCACATTTAGAAATCGAACCGAAAATCGAATTCGCATTTGGAAACCGAACCGAAAATCGAATTTGAATTCAGTTCGGTTTAGGTTAAAACCGAAAAACCGAAGAAAACAAAATTTAACCAAATAACCATAAAAAATCAGTTTTGACTTGTAATTTTTCGTATGTTAGGGTTTCATTAGTGAGGAAAGTGAAAGACGTGAAGTTAATTTAAGGTTGAAATGTGAGTATATTTGTTTAAAAAAATTAATATCACGTATATATTACATATGTTAATAATTTATTATATTACTAGTATATGAATTCGGTTTCGAATTTGATTTTCGGTTTGACCGAATTCAAAAATTCAAAATCGAAAACTGAATTTGCGTGGTACTTTTGTGATATAACCATCCAAAGGTCAATCTTTTACAGGGTCCAAGTTCCCAAGAGCATATCATTAAAACATCCGATAAGAAAAAAGTTCCAGTGTAATTTTGTAGCTCAAATAAGAAGACAAAACCCATTATCAAATTGTGTCTACCTAAAATACCTGTAGACGTGTAGTATCATGAATCCTAATTCATCAAAGTATAAGTGTCGAGATCTTGCTGTTAAAAAACGATTATCGAGATCTCAAGTCCACACTCATGCAATGTTTTTGGCTTCTATTGCAATGTAGTTCATTTAAGGAGCGCATATGTTGATACTCCTTGAATTTTGAAGTTCATTCAGGAAGTTCCACAGAGAACTTAATTCCATATGACTTGCAGGCTAAATCAATTTTGTGCATAAGCTGCTTAATTAACTTAAACTAGGTTTAAGAAGCATTCAATTTAAGGTACTCTAAGCTTCAAATCCTTTTGTGTGTTGCAATAAAATATTTCATGAATTTGGTTATGTTTCATGTACTTATTAACATAGGGAGCTCACCTGCTGGGGTTTTAAACGCGATATGTCATGCAAGAGTACGTGTTCTTTGTCAGTTAAACAAGCTGCTTCTATGGTGTTTGAGTATATAAGATGTTATTCGTTCTATTAACCTATAGTAGCGTTTGTTATGATATAACTTTATTTTAAATATTTTGCAAATTAATTTAGTAATTGACTGGCGAAGGGGTGAGAGAATGGTGGATGGAAATCTAACAAGAATCATACAGGAAGTGAAATAACTGATTTGGACGTTTTTGAACATGAAAGGTGTGAGGGGGTAGGGAGTGTGGTAAACAACAGCTAGATATTGAATGGTAGCCAAGAGCATGATGTGGAGAACCAAGTTGCAGACGAAAGTGTGGCCAAGCAGTAGTGTTTTGAAAGCAAAATTAATGTTCATTTGGATGTTGACATGAAAGAGAAAGAAAAACTATAACGCCCCATGAATCCTTACATCAGCAGTTCAGTACATAGATTAATACGAAAAGTGTTAAAAATTAAATTATATATCAAAGTACAACAATTATAAGAAGCTTCGATTTGGAATACGTCTGTTTTTTCTTGGTCCGTGTTTTTTAATCTAAATTGCACCTGTATGATGATCAGGTTTTATGTAGGTATATATATTGCTACATAAGTGTGAGTTTAATCTTGATCACGTCGCACACAAAAGTATACATGTTATTAGACCTAATCGGTCCTCTCAATTAAGACCATACTCATAAGTCATAATGAACCAATTTAGACCAGATTAGCCTTTCAAAAAGGGGCCTCAGATAACACTATGTTGATCTTGACTAGCTCTTGACTGAATTTTTATAATTCAACTTTGTCAAACTTGCCAGGTGCACATCCTTGAAACATTTTATACGAGTAAAGTTTCAACAATTAATTGTGTAATACAAATAAGTAGACATCAACCATCGTCAACTTATTTCAACCAATACAACAGTAAATCATACACCAGAATATTTCACTTTAAAGCGACATTAAACCTGACCCTAAGCCTCTGTACCATACAAACAGTGGCTAGTTAGCTGCACTTGGTTCACTTAACGAGAACTTACTCCCCGATTGGTTTCCTCTTCCTACCAAGAAGAGAAGATTTTTGTAATCTCGGTCCGCCCATTCTCCAAGTCTTAAAAGCTGCAGTTGACGACTTAGCAGCATCGTAAACTTCGAAATCAAGAAATGTGAAAAGATTCACGTCAATTATATACTCATATTCCATATACTAAATAACTGGACAGAAATAAATATATTCTCCAAATCTCACGTTTTGTTTCTTCTTTTGTCAATAGTGATAGAAATTTCGGAGTCAGTGCAGATGCTGTAGTATGTGCCTTAATGAGAACTTCCTTATACCTTGTCTGAAAAGCAACCAACAGCAAAGATCCTATCGTTTTATCACCAATCCTAATCCATATAGTCCATATAGCAAAAAAAACATATCAATACTTTTAGTGCAGCAATACAAAAATCTAAGAGCGCAAAGTCGCAAATTCTTGAATGATGACAAGAATCGATACTCACAATTGCACTATCTTGCATCCTAACTCATAAAAATATGAGCACCGAGATCTTAGGTCCACATGTGCACCATCAGCCCCTATTTCTTCCCGAGTTCTGACATAGAAACATGATACATGGATATATCACAAAACAGCTTAACTAACTCATATTTGAGTATTATGTACTCACCAGTCAGAAACATCAAAATGCTACACAATTTCATACATTTACTTTTTAAGACAAAGATCATAAAGAACATAGATTAGCCAAGAAATACTGGGCTTACTTTTTATTAAAACAGGGAGGAACACCGACACTTGCTGTGTGTCTCAGGTGCAGTTCTTGGGCAAGCCAAAACGGCAATTCCACTTTAGACTTTGGTTCTACCTGATTTAACGAAAGGTTACTGTTAAACGATAATTATTACTACTAATGAACATATTTTATAAATGAATTTTGAATATTTTACCGTGTTTGATTCATTGGATTCAAACAAACCAGCTCCATTTACAGCCTCTAGGAATACTGCTGGAACAAGCTATAAAAAAAAAAAATAGGCACATCATATCACACATAAAAATATTTTCAAAAAGTGAATTTTGAAAAGATAATTAAGGCGAAATAAATAAGTTCCCAACCTCTTCATCTGCAAGAATGTCATCGATATCATAATACTGTGCCATGATCAAACTGCACAACAAAATAGTTACTCAATTACATGCTAACGATAACAAAATTATTTAACCATCAATTAAACCACTTGATTTAATAAATTCAATTGGTCTGTAAGCTGTAGAAATAAGCAAGTCAAACAGCCCCTAATATACATGATACAATAACAATTGATTTCAGCTATTTCATTATCAAATTTAGGCAATGGTTTTCAATTTCTTATAGTCAATATACAGTAGCATCAAAAGAATTCATTAATTTCATAATTTAATGAAAGGTGAAATGTAAGTGACGAAACGAAACCCTAACCCTAAATTAATTCAATTCGAGCTATAAATTTGGGGGAAATCATACCTTTAGAGCTTTTCCAGATCTTGGGCTGCTAGAACCGACAATTTCTGCCGATCTATTTGCGAATAACAGAAAAAGATTCGAGTTTGGGGGTGTTAGGGCTTTTTAGATATTTTTCTGAAAACGCGGTTCAATTAGGCGGGAAAGAATTACAAAAAGAAATGAATATATAGGTTGTACGTGTTTTAGTGTTTAACGATGGACTACTAGGCTTCAGCCTTCATGCATGGGTTTCGACTGATGGGCCTATTTTGATTTAAAATTGCCCACTTATTTGTCAATTTAGCCCTAAACAAACCATATATTTGTATTATTGTTATTATTATTTTAATTTTAACGTCACTTACTCACTCCGTCCCAGTTAAATTGTTCATTTTGATTATACACATAATTTTAAAAATGTCCACGAACTACATTATTCACTAATCAAATAATACATCACCCACTAAGGTCTCTTTTAATTATTTAAAACATGAAAGTGAACACTTATTTGAAACAACTTAAAATAGTAATATAGACACTTATATTGGAATGGATAGAGTAATTTTTAACAAATAAAAAAGGGAAGGTGAATGAATAATAAGAATGTCACCATCCTCAAAATAAAATTATGAGTGTGTTAGCCATAATGGTTTGGAGTTGAAGTTGTAGTTGGAGTTTGTAGCTGAAGTTGAAATTTGAGCTTTTTTGACAAGTTACTTTAAAAAGTTTCTTATTTAAAAGCTTTTGAGGCTTATTTTTTTAAGAAATCTCACTTTTATTGTGTTGTCAAACAAGACTTATGAGTTAATATTTATTACAGTAAAAGTTCAAGCTTCTAAAAACTGTCAAAATCGCCGTGCCAAACACTTAAGTTTCATTTCAATTATCATATAATAAACAAACAATATTAAAATGCTTGGATATAAAAGCTCCACCAATTAGTAACTCTTATCATTATCATAAGTAGTAACACCCTCCAAGAACATTCTTCCCTTGTTTTTTTAAAGGGGTGAATTAGAATAAAATAAATTAAAAGGAGAAATTTGCAGAATTCCTTTTGAATTAATTCGTAAAAAAAAAAAATCCAAATGCCATTTGAACTCGTCTCTCTCTATAAAATGTGATATATATATATATATATATATATATATATATATATATATATACTAATTCCTTCATATATATATATGGTGGGGATCAAGAGAGAAGTAAAAAAATGAGAGAAGGAGGGAAGCTATTCCTAGTCATACATTCTGGTCAACTCAAAAGTCAACACGGTGGTAAAATTGTAAATAACTCAATATTTTTTTTCAGAATATCAATATTCATTTGAAAAGAATGTTAATCAAAATTACAACTTAATATTTTTAAACATTCTTTTACGAGTTAACTCATATACATTATTATACACTTATGAATGTTAAGTTATCTCGTTCAACAATGTATAAAAACATATATAAGTTAATATTCATAAATTATTGTTTATGAATATTAATTGTAATTTTAATCAACATTCATTCAAAATGAATGTTAATGTTCTAAATTTTTTTTTTTTTGTGAAATTCGATGGTGAATGACGACTATAATTAAATTAATTACTTGTTTATAAGTTTTGTATGTTGAAATTCGTTTAATTTTATTGTATTCATTGGTGAATCAAAATTTTCACAAAAATCCAAAAGTTATACTCAAAATTCTTAATATTTGATGAATATGAATTATGACGAATTGAAGATATGTATGAATGCCTTTGATGAATTTGAAATTTATAATGTTTTGATTGATTTACATGCTTTCATTTTGAATTTTAAACAAAAATTGGTGAAATGGGTATTGTATATGAGTTGAAGAAGATAAAATGAAATATGTGGTTGAGATTTGCTTCCCCCATTCCTTCAAATTTAGATCTTATCTCTTGATCCTTCCCATATATATATATATATATATATATATATATATATATATATATATATATATATTTATATACAAACACACACATTATGGTGATATATTTTATATCAAAATAATAAATTTTATATTTAAGATTAATAAAAGGGTAAAATGTAATTTCAACTTATGTCATATTAATAGATTAAGATTAAAATTGGAATTGAATATCTTATCTTATCTTAAATCTTAAATATAATATAAGAAACACCTATTATGACATTATCTTTTTAAAAAAGTTTCAATTGAGCAATTAGGTACCTCGATTTTCGCTTAATTCAAAAATAAATCTCTAATTATGTTTATTTATATAAGTGGTATTTGGCTATTATTAAATTATTCATAATAACAACATACTATCCCAATCGTATTAGCATATGTATTCTTGATTTCTCTATGTAATTGAAGATAACTCATAATAACTCTAGTATTACTCCAACTCTTCCTAAAATTCAAAATTAAATATTTTCTCATATTAAAAAGTTACATACGGAGTAATAATTGATATCTATATTAAACTTGAGACGTAAGTGCAGTGGAATACGAATTCTCTACAATCCTCTTTTACAATTTATGCCATGAGTTATAATCTTTTAATTTTTATCTTATTTTTTAAACTTTCTTTAATTTTTCACGTACAAAATAATCCTACATATATGAAGTACAATTAAATTTATGAATAAATTATTAAATACGGAGTAATACATTATATGTATGATTTACTTGCTAATTGGTATTTATAAAAGTAACTTTTTATAATTTTCGAATTATATTATGTGGAAGGCTTCATCATTTTATCATCTTAAATACACGGGAGCTGCTAGAAGGTCAATTACCCTCTAAAATATTTTAATTTCAAATATTATTGCATATATTATCATTACATTATTTCAATCAATATTAATGAAATAAAACGATATCCTTCAATATCACGAGGTCTGCCAGTACAATTGATAGATTCTTAAAAGTATTCAACTAATAATCAAACTTATAAATAAATAGAGTAGTAGAAGTTAAGCTAAACATACATCGCATGCACTGATATCAAGTTTAAGCATATAATCGGGATTTTTTTCATCATCTTAAACCTTAGTAGGTTCTATTAAGCTTAATGCTTAAGGTTCATGGTATATGTACTTGATCATTATGATTTCATATCAATAACCGACCATCAATTAATCAAATATGTATTTACCATAAAAAGTCAAATAGAATAATCGAAAGACAAATTTGGTTAAAAAATATTTTCTCCAAAATAAGCTAAGACATATCTCATATCTGTTTCAAGTATGTGCCCTTAACAATTAAATATATCAAACTCTACCAACCCACTACAACGACACGATTTGACATTGTATTACAAAGAAAAGTTTCTGAAAGTCTTATTAGTGGCTGGTGAATTTCTACGATAATTAACACCATAATCAAGCTATAAATCCAAAGGTATGACTACTAATTTAATGTAGGTATAATTATCAAGAATAAATATATGGCTTGTGTACCGGTTGTTATATTAGCAATGAATTACTAACTTTATTAAAAGTTCTTATAATTTACAAATCAAAAACATGTGTGTGATTGAATCCACAAAACCATATGCATAGATAATAATTATAATTTGCTTGAGTTTTTAATAACAACTAGAAGAAATTCAGGGATTATCTTTAAGTATATTCAAATTATGTAAAAAGCATATATAATTATGATACATAGGGTAAAACACATAAAAGCATAGATCATACATTATAACAAGAATTTACAATTTATTAATTTACAGTGATCACGAATTTATCATTAGCATCAATCTATTTGAAAATAATAAACAAATATTTTTTACTCCAATGAAAATCGATCTTCATGTTTATGAAGTTTTTGATTCAATTTGATTTCGGTTAAAAGACGGTTCAATTTGTTTTATGGTTGAACGATTGACTTCTCATAGTTGAGAGTATATATTTTATTCTTTTGATTCAATATCTTTATGAATATGAATTTTGAACTTCAATTGACCTAGACCTCGTGTGGTTATGATTTCACAGTTTGCAAAGCCATTATAAACACATGGGAAAAAGAAAGTGATAAAGTGTATTTATGATGCCCTCAGGAATCATCACGAATCGATCATAACGTTCGGGACTTATTATGGATTCATGACTCTTTTCTATGAATGTAAAATGACAAGAATACCCTCAAGAGTCAAGATGATTAATAAAAAAATTAGTTCGTCAAATTGTAAACTATTTAGTCTATCAAAAGGAAATCATAATTTAGTATTTAATTTCATTATTTGTCTTTAATTTAATTTATATTTAAAAAAGCAACGATAATGATTAATTATTTATGAGCATCTTAGTAGCCTACGAACAATTAATAAAACATGGAGTACCTAAAACAACAAAAATATATAAGTCAACAAAAAAATTTATATATAAAATCATCTTATAATATAATTATATGTAAGTAAGCTATCAACAACCTTCACATAACAAAACTTCAATAAAACATAACAATATGTCATTCATTAATACCGGAAACGGCCTACATATACTGATAATTGATCTCGAAAAACACCAAATAATGCCATGCATTGTACTCTCATTGCATTGTAAACACATGATATTAAAAAATCAATATAATTAACAATATCATATACAAATAAGACTACAAATGTGGTGTACAATTATATATTTCAAATTAATCGCTTATACTTGCAACCTTCTATTATTTATTTAAACTATTAATTTGCTTATGTCTTCTAATTAGATACCTTACAATTCAATGTATTTTGACTTACATTAAATGTTTACCGTTAAACATTTACTTTCTACACCCTCGATTTCGTATTTTAGTTCTAGACAATATTGCATATTCCTTAATTAATAAAAATGTTCTAAATTATCATATAATGGTTCTATCGATATTTGTCAATAACAATTATAAATTTATAAAGTCGTGTGTATAATACACAGGTTTTATAACTAGTTTATTATATATATATATATATATATATATATATATATATATATATATATATTATATATTGTACTATCAAAATTTGCGCAATGCAATGAAAAATTGAACTTTATTTTAGCAATACCTATTTTTTGTACTTATGGTAGTTTCTTACCATAAGTAATTATTGCACACTGTGATGTTTAGATACCTGAACTATCAAGTATTAACCACCTCTTGGGGTAAAGCGGTCGTGTTATAGCATCATTGATGGAGTGACGTCATCCTTGTCGACATGATCAATCTACGAGTCTTCTTTTGTGTACTTGGGGAGCACTTTGGTGCATCGTCAAATTATGTACTTTGGCATATTGTACGATAATCATGTAATTTATTTTAATTTAAATTAACTCTGATTTAAAAGAAAAATAAAATATCCATTAGGTATTTAGGACTACCATTAACAAATTAAAAAGGGAGAATTACATGTATCCCTTTAAAACTCGTTAAAATAATATATATATATATATATATATATATATATATATATATTCAAATACAATTTTTTAATACATATATGTACAATGTTTTTAATGCAATTTGGATATATATGATAATTTTTTTAGAAAGACAAACACTCACACACCCATATCACGAGTATATACATTAATCCATAAATATTTACAAATAATCTCACCTCAGGACTTGAACTTACAACCTCAAATTTAACGTACTACCTCAATACCGCTAGGCCAATGGCCCTTTGGTGTGTGTGTATAAAAATGGGAAAGAAAGGAATCTATTCCTAGCCACACATTCTGGTCAACTCAAAAGTCAACGCGGTGGCAAAATTGTAAATAGCTCAATATTTTTTTCAGAATATCAAGATTCATTTGAAAAGAATGTTAATCAAAATTACAACTTAATAGTTTTAAACATTCTTTTACGATGAATGTTAACTCATATACATTATTATACACTGATGAATGTTAAGTTATCTCGTTCAACAATGTATAAAAACATATATAAGTTAATATTCATAAATTATTGTTTATGAATATTAATTGTAATTTTAATCAACATTCATTCAAAATGAATGTTAATGTTCTAAATTTTTTTTTGTGAAATTCGATGGTGAATGACGACTATAATTAAATTAATTACTTGTTTATAAGTTTTGTATGTTGAAATTCGTTTAATTTTATTGTATTCATTGGTGAATCAAAATTTTCACAAAAATCCAAAAGTTATACTCAAAATTCTTAATATTTGATGAATATGAATTATGACGAATTGAAGATATGTATGAATGTCTTTGATGAATTTGAAATTTATAATGTTTTGATTGATTTACATGCTTTCATTTTGAATTTTAAACAAAAATTGGTGAAATGAGTATTGTATATGAGTTGAAGAAGATAAAATGAAATATGTGATTGAGGTTTGCTTCCTTCATTCCCTCAAATTTAGAGCTTCCCTATTGATCCTTTCCATATATATATATATGTGTGTGTGTGATATATATGATATTTTGTAAAATGTTAGGAAAAATATGTAATTGCCCCAATTAAAAATTGTCATTTACCAACAAAATCGTCGTACATATTCGGACAACCCATAATCAAAATTCTATATATTTATACTAGTGCTCATACTTATGCGTTAAGTTACATACTTATCTAAAGTTCATCAGATATCACACAGATAGACACAAAACAAGGATTATTTAATTAGAGAGATTCAACCACATGAATAGTTAAAATTAAAATAATACTCGCACCGTATGGCACTATAAGTAATATTGGTAGATGATGATGGTGATGACGGTATTAGTGAATGACTTAAGGTTGTTATATGTGTTTTGTGTAGAGTATTTTTTTTATATGTAAGTTAATTTTAATATAATAGGAGAAATTGTATTGATGAACATGCATTATATGGAGTATTTAGTTCGAGATTAGAGATATAATTTATATATATGTTTATATTATATATATATATCATATTTTATATATATATATATATATATATATATATATATATATATATATATATATATATAGTAATAGAAGAAGATTATTAATAGGGAATTGTTTTTGTTATAGAAATGTTATAAATGACTTCAGGGCAGTTTAGACATTCTTTTGTATTAAGATTAATTTTAAGATAATTATAGAGATGTATTATATACAGTAGATCATAGAGTTAGATGTCAAGTTGTATATAATTAGTAGAGGATCATGGGAAAATCTCTATTTTGTCCACCGTCCAAACCCTTTGATTTCATTATTATATTTGATTAACATTAACAACCATGACTATGTCCAAGATTCTTGTGACAATTACAATTTTATTTTTGGTGGTTTTCCAAGAAACCAACTAATAAATAACATAATTATAATTATTCTATTTTAAAGAGTTTAAATAATTATTTATGTCATACACGGTCACAAAAATTAATAATCGAGCAAGGGGGGACCATGGCAATCGAAGCCTTGAGATACAGAGGATAATGATCAATCGTTAAAGTCTAACAGAAACACTAAATAAAGTATAAGACAGCTGGGCTTTAATTAATTAAGTTGTTAATGGAAAAGTAAATAAATAAATAAATAAAATACGAGCACGAATAGGTTGAAACGAATAATACTTTTATTATTTCTATATAAACTAAATAATATATTCCTTGTACGTAATTATAAAATATACAATGACATACTATATAAGGTATTTAAAATATTATTTTAATGAGTCGAGTTCGAATCTGTAGAATGTTTAACGAGCAATACTCAGTCTTTATATATGATGCTCAATTAAGTTCAAAACAAACCGAGCTCGAATTCAATCTCTTAGAAATTAAATGAGCTCCGAGCTCGGGCTCGGCTCCTTAATTGCATCGCTGTTTAATTACTACCCTTCGTACGGTGGTTAATGTTCATGATCATATAGAAAAGTCGTTCGTTTATTATTTAGGTATAGTTTTGTGGTTGGTTAATATACTACTTACAGTTGAAAAATGGATATGATTAATATACAACTAAATTTTAAGACATAAATAAACACGACTTGCAATTAAGTTGATTAATATATACACATGTACCAACCCATAATTCTTACATTACGATAGACCGACCAACCATTATATATTTGAATTCATAAATCACCCATTAATGCAAACAATTTTGAACTTAAATATTTTTTAATCCCTCAACTTGGAAGGGACGTTAGTAAAACTTGGTACGAGTATATTTTTTTCCCCTCAACTTTTACCCTTTTTAACATAGTTATATATGATATTTATGATATGATTGTCACCTCACATTAATTCCTGTTCCAATAGCTCGCAGCCTCGCATCTTCTTCCTTCCTTACCCTCTAAACCCCCTTCTATTTTAATCCCTAATCATAAACTATAGTCATATATGATGTGAACTCAAAAGTTTGCAAAAGAATGCATTGGAAATACAAAATTAACAACACAAAAGAAGAGTTCTCAAATAGAGCAACGGTAGTCTTAAAAAGGGGGCATTTAATTTGATAGTATTGTTGCTGCTTTATAAAATTTAATCACTGCTGAAATAAAAAATTGTGAAGTTGACCTTCACTTGATAATTTATTAAGTTTATTTAAACAGTGAGGTGCATCACTTAAATATGAGTTATATCACTCTTAAAAATCAATAACTTTCTAATTTCAACTAAGTTGTTATAGTTAACTGATGGCACGTGTCACCACTAACTATAACATAAGTCCGCCCGAAAGACACTTGCTAATTAGCTCTTGTGGAAAGTAATCCTACTTGTGGATTTGACTTCGATTAACTCTTATGTGGTCATCAATTAGACTAAAAATATTGAATCGTAACTTAGGATGGAGTCTATCATTCAATTATGCGTTGGTAAATTAATGTAATAGGGACTTACTCGAGATCAAAAGAATTTCAAGTAAAGTTAACGAGTGCGAAGTGCACACTTTTTTAAACTAACTTGGATCGCCACTGAAAGTAGGAGTTAAGGGGCAGCGCCTGTTATGGGGTCTAGGGGGCCGAACCCCTAGTTGGGTTCCCGCTCCCGCCAAAATGACCCTAGTACCCCTTTTCCGTCAAAACGAACAAGTATAACAGACAGGTATGTCTGTTCATTAAACATCGCACTTTTTCGCCAAGGGTTGTGTTTGTCAATAATTTAACCGCCAAAATGATTATGTATATAATTGAATTAACACATATTCATTTGGTTCTTTTAGACTTACGAAAACACAAAATAATCTCTTTGTTACGCTCAAAATTCTCTACTAAGATATTGAGTGATTTCTTAAATTATCTCAATAAGGATTTCGTGATACCTCGACAATGTTGAATCGAAATACTTTATTGTGAAAGTGATTCTACACGGAAAAAAAAAGAATTCGTCCAGATTATTGTCACCCCTGATACAAATTTCTAACATATACATAATACACGGTTGTCATTTTTAGGGATGAGTACATATTATTTTTAGGGATGAGTACATGATACACGTGTTATAATATTCAATAAGGTTAAAGTTATAATTTTACATCGTACTCTACTTTTTATATCGAAGTGACTAATGTACATATTTTATGACGAATATAAGCTACTAGCTCTTTAGCTATGTGTTACTGCAAGACCGCTCCCATCAAGGCGCGTCAGTTTCCATCAGCTAAAACCGACAGAACCGACACCGATGGCACTTGTCCGTCGGATAACCAACGGCCCGTCGGTTTATTTGGTGTGGGTACCGCGCTAATTTTTTTTTTTTTTTAAATGGAGCCGTTGAGATTTAAAAAAAAAATACCAATGGAAGTATAGGCATTTTTTATATAAAAAAAATTAACAATCCTCATTACTCTATAAATACACACTTCCTTTTCCAAACAATTCACACTATTATTCAATCTTCACATCATACACTTTTTCACTATCATCTATATAATTCATACATTTTTTCTAAATGTCTTCCGATTCCGATCTTGAAGATTTGCAAGCACTCACGGCAGTTTTCGATCCGATCGTTTCGATCGATATAATTAATTTGATAGATTTTGATTCGTCCGGCGAAAAGTAAATTTCAATCCAGATACCAAGAGCACCCCGACGATACTTTAGTAGAAATCATGACGCAATGGGCGAGCGTTTGTTTATAGACTACTTTGCCGAGAACCCAACGTTTCCAGCGGATATCTTTCGACGACATTAGCCGATAAGCAAGTCATTATTTCTCCATACAAGTCAAGTTATTATATCGTTTTCTCAACTTCCGGTACCTGACTACTTTACATATTTTATTCAACGGATTGAAGCAATCGGTAGACTTGGTTTTAACGTTAGACAAAAATGCACTTCC
This sequence comes from Gnaphalium uliginosum, assembly GCA_963930675.1. Lineage (NCBI taxonomy): Eukaryota > Viridiplantae > Streptophyta > Magnoliopsida > Asterales > Asteraceae > Gnaphalium > Gnaphalium uliginosum. Next base: position 19,892,271 of record OZ005681.1, read on the forward strand.
ACCATACGCCAATTGGCGTACGGTTGTGTCGCCGATGCGTTTGATGAATACTTACATATGGGTGAACAAACTTCATACGAGGGTTTGGATAACTTTTGTAAATGTGTTTTTTATCTATTCTCTACGAGTATTTAAGAAAACCAACACTACAAGATGTGCAACATTTACATCAGCGTCATGCCGAGTTGCTTGGTTTTCCGGATATGCTTGAAAGAATCGATTGTATGCATTGGCCTTAGAGAAATTGCCCAGTAGTATGGCAAGGTCAATACACTAGAAGTGATCAAGGTTGTCCAACGATTATGCTCGAAGCGGTTGCCTCTTACGATTTGTGTGACACGCTTTCTTTGGTCCGGTGGGTTCGAGCAGCGACATCAACGTCCTTAATCAATCGAATTTGTTCACTGATTTACTACAAGATAGAGCTCCCCGAGTAAAATTTCACGAATTCCGGCACTGAATTGACCAAAGGCTATTATCTAGGCAACGAGATTTATTCAGAATGGTCCACTATTGTAAAGTCGTTTAAACATCTATTAACGCAACAAGAGATGCGTTTCAAGAGATACCAAGAATCTGAAAGAAAAGATGTGGAACGAGCATTCGGTGTGATTCAAGGCCGTTGTCAAATCATCAAGAACCCGACAAGACCATATAGCACCAACAAAATACAAACAATCATTTATGCTTGTGTGATTCTACACAACATGATAACCGAGGACAACGAACGAAATATGTGTCAACTAAAGGAGGAATATCGGAAACCCACCAAGACGTTCGTGGAAAGAAAATGGTTGAAACTCAATTGCGTATCGACAAGGAATTACGCGATCGGGAATTTCATCATCAACTTCTTAATGCTCTAATCGAACACATTTCTCAACTCCCACCATATTTTCGTAGTCGTTAATTAGTGTAATCGTTTTTTATTCATTAAATGTAATGTTTTTTATTGAATTATTGAAGTGTTTTTTTTATTTAATTGTATTGTTTTTATTTTAATGAAATGTATTTTATTTTGATTATTGTGTTTTAAATATTTAATTAATTAGTTAGTGAGTTCCTGAAAAAATAAACTGACGGAGCACTAATGTTAGAGGTCTGTCAGTTTCTGTCAGTGTTGTGAAAAAAGTGACGTGACCTATCGGTTTCTGTCAGTTTCTGTCACCATTGAGAATGGTCTAAGTAACATCGTATTTTTATTACCGTTTCTTAATTATCGTTGTTGATATGGCGCTGACTTTTATACTTTTGGTGACATGGTATGGCATGTCAAATTTTATTATAATAAAAATGTGTACATTACTCACTTTGCTACAAATCATATAGTACATTGTTAATTTGCACCTTTAACCCTATTATAAAAATTCTATATAATTTTTCCACCTTTTTATTAAAATGTGCCAGATGTAAAACTTAAATAGTTTAGCCGGTAATCGGTTACTTACAATTAATATCACATAATTCAAGAGTTAGTAGCCTACATTACTAATAAAATGGCTAGATTACTTATTTCGATAAAAAGGTAAATTACATTATGAATTTATTACTTAAACCATATTTAATATGCAATCACAACAAATGTTAAGTAAAACCGGGTTGTCTAATTAGGTGGTGTCTTGTTTAATATTATATATACGTCGAATAATAACTTAATTGATCAAACATGTCCATGATAGTTAAAATGAATATATATATATATATATAAGATTAGTTATGTTTAACAATATTAACTTTTTAATTATTTAAGATGACACTAATTTTCTCTAGTACTTGTATCATTGAATTTTACAAGTGAAAAGCCTTAAGAATTCCAAATAACCTTGACTAATCTCGATAACTAAAACGAATGTTATCAAAGGGCCTTTAACCTACTGTTATATCAGAAACCCTTCGACTAAGAGGTTGTGAGTTAAACCTCGTCGTGTGATGTATTGTTAGGACTAAAACAAGATTGTAAACATTGTTGCATTTAAGTCAAGCATGTGATCACTAAGCTATGAGATATAAATAACTCAGTCCTTGCTAAGTAATGTATGCATGTCATTCATGATACACACACGTTAAGGTGTAAATTCACATTTTCTCTCAAAGCTCATATCAAACACAAACGGTTCATACACGATTCATTCAATTCATACTTAGATATTGATATCGATCGTTTACAATTGGTATTAGAGCTTGTGTTAATCAATATCTAAGGTTTACGGATCGAAATAGTAACAACCTGTCTCACATTAGTATGAGATAAGAAATTTGAGTTTCTTATAAGTCTAAAGTAGTGGGCCACTAGTATCCTTCCACCATTGTTTTTACTTGAACCTGAAGGATATCTGAGTAGTCCATTGCTTTCGGCTTTGAGGGGCTTTAAGTATGGTATCAGAGCCGTAGCTTCTCGGGATGTGACGGCACGCGGCTCGTGCATCTCCTGAGGTATGGATCCTGGTGATTAGTTATGTTTCGACCTAACGAGAACGTCAGGTGTTTAAGTGGGGGAGTTTGTAACAACCCGTCCCACATTGGTATGAGATTTTGAGTTCCTTATAAGTCTAAAGTAGTGGGCTACTAGTATCCTTCCACCGTGGTTTTTAGTTGAATCTGAAGGATACCCGAGTACTCCATTGCTTTCGGCTTTGAGGGGCTTTACAAAAATCGAATTGTAAAATCAAGAAAAGTCAAGTTTATACAATCTGTTCTTGAGAAAACGTCAACTGTTAATGATCCGAAAAATCAAATCATAATTCAACCGTGTTTCTGAGAAATTGATCCGATCAATTTGGAGTTTATTGACCGAGAAACACTATTCAAGCATCAATTAGATCAATTACAGATCTAAAATCATCAAAATTTGAAGAAATCTTCAAAAGTCCTTAAACTTTAAAAGTAAAGTATGATATCTTTAAGGGGGAGTTCGTACAATTTCAAAAGTAAAGTAAAACTCACCTTCATATGTAGTTTTTCAAAACTCGTGCATTTGTTAAGGGGGAGTGATTTACAAGACTAAACTTTCAAGTGTTCAAATCTTTGATCTACTCAAATACTTTGAATGTTTTTCAAATAATTTTGGTTCTTATCATCTCTAAAGGCATCAAACTAACGAACTTCACTCAAAACACCGTTAAGAAATGATCAAATCCATTGATCAATTTTTGACAAATGTTGAACATCTTCACAGAGTGTTCTAGAATACAAACATCTCCTACGATCTACCAGAGCATGCTGGATCTACAATAGGAGCCACCTACTAAAATTTAGGATGAGAGGGTCTTATAGGTCTAGGTGAGCAGGATCAATTATAACGGGATATTGGTTAGTGTGACACCCGGCAATTTAGGCCATCATTTATACCTAAGATAGGTAATTACTACTTGTAATTAGTGTGAAATAGGACTAATTACGGTAATACTTTGTATATTGTATTATACACACGTACGTAATTAATCGTAATTACGCAAACTCGATCGGATGGAATCCGACACAATAAATATGGACGTTGGTGAAAAGCATTTTTATTAAATAACATAATTATGACAAATAATTGTTATTTAACTTATATTATTACGATAATATCTAAAACGTTTTACGTTTCGTATAGAACGTGTCGTACGCGACGAAAAAGCACAAATCAAAACCGACACCTAAAGAAACCCATCAAATGTTTTGAAAAGGGTCCAATAAAAGATTTAAAAATGTTTGATCAATCTAAAATAACAAGTATGTATCGAAAACAACACGCGAAAAGTAAACGTTAACTATTAAATTTTAAAACACGCGATTAACGTTTAACCGAACGAGTAACGTAACACGAAATCGAGGAAACGAGTCACGAGCCCGAGACCACAACGGGTCAGGCCCACTTCGGCCAGCCCAGCCCAGAAAAGCCAGCCCACCCTTGGCCCTTCTCCCCCCCTCTTTGACTCCACAAACCTCACTTAAACTCACACACTTCTCACATAATTAAACTTCTTTTTCTCTCTCATTTCTCCACCCTCTCTCAAACTCAGCCCCAAGCCACCACCACCACCATCATTCTCAGTCTCTTCCAAGGCCCCTGGACACCACCATCATCATCTACATCGCTCAAGGAAGAAGAAGAAACAAGAGAAGCAAAAACCGAACAGCAGCAGCCCTCTCCTCCTCACTTCGACTTTAGATCGAGTTTTCTTTGTAAGAATTCCTTCAAATCTTGTTTATCTTCCTCGGATAATGTTAATATACATGTTAGAAGTTCTTTTATGCTAATTATGTCCAAGATCTAAACCGAAAACCAAAAGATAATGCTAAAAACTTTCGGGTAAAACTATTAACCATAGGACAAAAACTTAACCCGAATTTGACACATGATATCTAACTCATTTCTTAACCAAATCGAGCGATTCTTGAGTCTTAAATCAAGTTCAAGGAGTCTACTTTCGAACTCAAGTGGTTTGGTATTTTTCTGAGGTCATTTGATAAACGAAAACGATTTTACAAAAAGAGGTGTCCGGACTGTCCTCTTGGACAGAAAATTGGACCAACTTTGAGAAAGCATATCTCGAGATCTACAAATCCAAATCGACTGAAACCACTTGGAAAAGTTCACATTTTATGTTACCTTTCAAAGTTGTACTTGCCCTTTTTCTGAAATTTTGTAAATCGTGAGATATAGACCAAACACTGAGCAAAGGTCTAAATGTCGACCTGCTGGACCCCTGTCTGATCCTTGGACGATTTCGTGAGTTATACTTGACCAAAAATTATGAAAAATTTACTGGAAGTAGCTAAGACATGTACGAACAACTGTGATTTTTTTTTTAGATTTTATTTCGAAGCTTTGGTTTGTCAAAACGAGTCACGAAAAACGTATAAATTTCGGAAAAACTAAGGGATGGACTGTTTTTGCAATAAATATAAAACGACACTTTCGGGTTAACCACGGAACGTAACGATAATTTTCCTAAGCCCTAAAAACATATTTAAGACTCCCCTAAAAGTTTCGGGTCATACCGAGCACATTTGACCAAGTTCCCGAACAAGGAAAACACATCAGCCCGTCTGTGTCGCAGAAGGCCCGAAGCTATTGCGACACAAACCTTGTGTCGCAAAATAGCCTCTGTGTCGCCAAAACTAGCGACACAAAACCATGTGTCGCCAACTATTTTCGATGTCGCTAAGACTAGCGACACAATGACTTGTGTCGCATACTTATTTAAATTCACGACCTGCGACACTAATACTTATGTCGCACAATTATCTGGAATTCACATTCAGCGACACTACCTTTATGTCGCAACACCATACAGCGACACAACCAATGTGTCGCATAACACATACTTGTTCTAAATATGTTTTCACAAAGTACTGAACACGAGTAATCACAAATCACAACGAGTAGTTACATACGACATTACGCGCAATATATATACTATGATAAGTATACAAAGAAACAAACATAATAATAGTGTCCTCGGGAATTATTATTACAAGACATCACCAACGGGCCATACATATTTTTCTAAAACGCAAACGATAAACAAACACTTGGACATAACTAGTTGAGTGGACAACTAGCATGAATGATCTTTTGAGACATTCACTTACTCATAACCCTGTGCGTTTAGGGCGCCAGCAGGTTACATTTTGGATAAACGTTTATTAACTTAAACGCTCGCTTTCAAGACTCAGGTGAGTCTCACAGCCCCTCTTTTACTGTTTTAACTATTGGGGTGAGAATACGTACACAACTTTTCATGAACACGAGTACAGAAAACACATATACGGATTGCATGAGTTTCGCTTTCATAATCCACACAAAAGTCCTCTACACATCATAGTTTCGTTAGTATGGATCTTAGCGCGAGTTTTAAAGAATAGATCTATTTGAGATTGACCATCCCCGTCCGGGTTAGTAGCTCTAACTGGTCAAACGGGCGCTTTAATATTTGTTCATACGGATGTTCTGGATTAGGCATCTCCAGGAGGCAAACTCATATCGGTTAAGCTTCGGACTATGAGCTCATGGCAGTAGTATACATCATTTTGCATGCGTGCAACACTTATGAAATCTCGTGGTTCACATTTATATTTTGATATCTAAACCTATGAACTCACCAACATTATTGTTGACCATTTTAGTATGTATTCTCAGGTTCACAACATGAGTAGGATTACTCCAGGACACAATAGCTCGAGTCGCATGATTTACAAACATTGGAGATTTTCCTTGCATTACTATTTTGTAATATTAGTTATGTATTAAAATCTTTAGAACTATTCGCGAACTCATAAATTGGTGTAAACATTTGGCTTATCAATGTAATATTTTTGTACTGTTTTCAAAACGACGCATATAGAGGTCGTTCGTTATTTATTATGTGTACTGATTTCTGATAAGTCGTGCCCCGACCCGACTTCCGCTGCATCATGATTTGGGGGTGCGACAGTTAGGGAGTGAAATGATGTAAAATTATGAGAGAGGTGATGGAGAATGAGGTGCATATCAGCATAAACATCAAAATGCCAATATTATGTGAGAAGATTACCAATAAATGATATGGGGAAGGAGTTGAAAAATAGGTGAGTTTGTGCGAGGAGTGTGTGACGGGGTTAAAAAAAAAAGAAAACCCTTCATAAATAACTAAATCGTCGGGTTGCCACATAATTTATTTGATTTCCTTTGTTGCTTCCAGTATTGAAGAAGCCATCAAGGACCTAGTAATGCCATGCACATTAACCTCCTCGTCACTTAAGTACTTCTTAAAAAGTCTTTGTTCAACTTTCACGAAAACTTAGCACATACTCTATTGACTTCTCATTTGGAGAATGCTGCTATTGAAATAGGAGGACAGTCAGCTCTAGTCCCCGACTTCATTTCTTACACTTATCAAGTCTAGATCCTAAGGTGTTACAAACACATCTTTAGGACACAACTGTCCATATACACTATGTCTTTGTGACATTTTTGCAAGTCTTTGAGACTTTGCTGGAACATTCATAGTGATATCTCATCTTCGTATTCCACGATGATTGAATGAAAATCCTATCAACGCTATCATCAAAGCCAACATTGAAAGTATGTCACTCAATTGATTCATTTACATGACTCGAATTGATTCATTTACATGATTCGATTGATTTGTTAACTGGAAATCTAATCCAGAAGTTAATAATTTCAGGAATGTGTTTTCAGAAATTACAAACAATTTTTCCTTGTTTACTCAAGTGAATTGTTGTCTTACCTGGTTACTTAGTTTCATAATCAACTTCTGCATCATTATCACGAGATAATAATTTGATTGTGAAATTTGACGCTTACTGAAGATTTAATATACAAATGAGAATGTAGGTGAAAGTTGGTATATGTTAGTGTAAGGAAGAGATATCATTTGGGGAAGATTGTTAGGATCGACTAATCTTCAAACATCTTGGATTACACCAGATTTATTATGCTCACGATAAATTATAAACATCACGAGGGGGAGAAAAATGTAGTGTTTGAAGATATAAAAAGGGGAAAAAGATTAATCCTTGAATATAAGTGATCAGATGAGAAAGGGTCGAGAAGAAAGGAGTGAATAAAACAAGAGTGCTAAAAGGAAATATTCAAAGGCCGATCAAGGGATTTTTGAAAAAGTGTAAAAGAGAAGAAAAGGTGAATGCTGCTCAAGTTACTCAAGTGTTTATTGAACTCAAGTGTTTATTGAAAGATACAACTTCAATAAAATTGGTTTTAGAGGGGGACAGATTTAAAGGATAAAAAAAACTGATCAAAACTGCAGAAGAAGAGTATCAGTTTGAGAGGGAGCAAATCAAAAGAGGTTTTAACGGAAACACATTATTTGAAATGATAATTTCAGAATCAAGAATCAAAAAGGCGCCGTTCAAAGATCGAGCTTTAAAGACAATTATTTCATTGATTCGTTCAAGACAAGAGGTTGACGTTGATAAACAAGAAAAAAGATTCGTCTTCCAGAGTGCTATCGAGAATTAAAGACAAAGTTTAAAGTTGAGACGTTATGATGAAAAATGCCCTTCAACGCTGTCACAGTTTACTAAAGTTTCTCGACATTAAAAACTTCAAAGTTAAAGATCTGAATCGAAGACAATCCAAACAACGTTTACATTCATGGGTGATTGTTAGAACTAAAATAAGATTGTAAATATTGTTACGTTTAAGTCAAACATGTGACTAAGCTATGAGATATAGATAACTTAGTCCATGCTAAATGATATAAACTTGTCTTTCATAATACACATATATTAAGATGTAAAATTCACATTTGCTCTCAAAGTTCATATCAAACACAAACGATTCATAGACGTTCATATATACTTAGAAATTGATATTGATATATATACATAAGAATCTAGAGACGATTCTTGATAAGTACTAAATGAATGTTTGACGAGTACCTTGCTTTTATATATTGTATTGATGATCTTATGTAAAATAATTCAAATATTTCACCATTTAACATAAAATATTTTTTTTAATTTCCTTTATCATTTCCAAAGCAGAAGATAAAAAAGGTGATGACGTGGCTTATGATACACGTGGTGTGCTTTTTCAGTATACGTGTCACTTTCACGTATATACCAACATGTAATCATCAATTTAACCATTTTGGGAATACTGGATAACTTCTCGTCTAATATTTTAATCGGCATACGTTATTCGCACGTGTGCTATTAAAATTTCATCGTGTATTTTGCGGCCGGCGGGGGGGGGGGGGGGGGGGGGGGGGGGGAGTAACATTTTCGACATTAATATTAACATGCATCTTTAGTAAAAATAGAACTAATAAGATTGATATACGGACAAAAATATACATCTATGTTTAGGTGACAAACACTCCTAAAAAATGTAATTATGATGTCTTTTGTTGTAAAATTAATTCTTAAGTATATCATTGTATCTTAAACCAATTTGAATTTTATTGCTTCAGTTTAGTGTTTAATTATGATAAATATTGTAAAATAGTCGAAGTGAATTTAATTTTTAGAACAAAAACCACCAAAATAACGTTGTTTAAATGTGTCTGTTGTCGACTTTAATAAATTTATTCATAATTTGACACAAATACATGAAATTGACATGGTCATGACTATCACTAGCTCATGTCTAGTTGATATAAATTCGCCGAATTAAATAAATAAATATAGATTTATTAGCACACAAATGTAAAGCTAGTACGAGTACCTCATTATTTATTTGACTCTTGGATGGTTTTTATGTCTACAAATGATAACGACGCCTACGCCACATATCCTATGTTCGGTGCACGCATTGCCCACTCCTTAACCACATATATTTTCTTGTCCTAACTTATCATTAATTAATTTCACAATAATGTTTTATTATTGCTCAAATACATTTAATAATGAAAAATGATCTCCAAATTACTTAAATTAACAAACAATATCGGAGTAAAAATGTCAAGAAATGCAAAAGAGACTGTAACCGGACCCATGTCACATGCCCAGCCCCCGCAGCCGATAGCGAATACTCTCCCACTCTTTTGGTTTTATTTTTTTGGCATATAAATACATCAAGTCGTATATATAACCACCACACGCCCCATTTCATTCCACCACGTTAACTCTCCCCAAACTCAAAAAATTCAATCTTAATTCAATGGGTTTACAAAACCAACTAACTGACGTTTCTTCCGATTCACTTCCCGTTTTCTTACTCGCCGTCATCGCTAACGGCGTTTGTTATCTCCGTTCACTCGTTTTTGCTATCCTTCACTCCGTCGGTATCTCCCGTTACCGATCTGATGACGTCGACAACGCTTTACTATTTGACGCTGTTGGTTCAGGTTTAGCTGGACTTATTCTCCTAGCTGATCAACTCAATCTCAACCGTGTTTTTTCTTACAAATATACCTCCAGTTTCTGCTCCCAAGATCCGGATCCGAATACCGAATGCGTGGTTTGTTTGAACCGTCTTACTGACGGTGAACAGGTGCGCAAGTTAGCCTGCAGTCATGTGTTCCATAAAGAGTGTTTTGATGGTTGGCTTGATCATCTGAATTTCAATTGTCCGCTTTGTCGGTCGCCGTTGGTTTCCGATGAGCGCGTAGAGTTCACGCGCCGGCGTTTGACTGATGACGTCATGGATTGGTTCGCTCTCAGATGATGATTATCAAGTTGAATTTGTTGTTTTGTTACTATGAAAAATACATATACTACTACTACATGATGAGGTTTACTTTGGGGAAAAGTATTTTCCAGAGGAGAAATTGTTGATTCCGGAGATGTGTTATTGTGGTGACATGTACTTTACGTATAGGAAGATGTGTGTGGCTCTGGATTTGAAGGTTTTTGGTCTGGGAAAGTGTTCGCCTAGTCTTTTTGTTTTTTACCTGTTCCAGTGTTGTTTTTTTTACCTTCTTTGTAAGGGTTTTTACTGGATAGGGTTATTTGCTTTCCTTTTCTTTTTTTCACCCCTGTGTTTTGAAGAGGGTTTGTCTTTAGTTTTACAGTACTTTGTTACTGAAATGTATGTAATAAATGAACTTTGTTACTTTTTTTTTTTTTTTTCCTTTTATCTGTTTGGATTAAGCATTTATTCATTATATTAGTCAACTAATATTCTGATTTTGATTCGCTAAACTGCAATTATCTTAAATTAACAACATGAAAACACCTCTTTAAAATGTATGAAGAAAATATATCTATATACTTTTTTTGTTGAATCGAATATATATATCTTTTTTTTTAAATATCAAATCTATTTCCTTTGTAATCAAATAAAAAAAAAATTGATGATACTTTACAAGTTATTCTTGTTTTTGAAAATTTGAACAAGTAATTTTTAGACGAGCTTAAGCAAGCTTGTAATTACATACGATGTTTGAATTTTAGACAATGCCGTCTAAAGCTCGACTTTTCTACACTCTGTATTAATGAAGTTTAGCGATGCTTTAAGGCACAAGTTAAACAATATTATATTAAATTAAATTAAATTAGAAAGGTTTAAATATGCTTCTTTAATTACTTAATATTGTCTTACATAGTAGCCGATGAACAGCTTGAAACTGATAATGAGTAATAATTAATTAGGACATGTTAACCTTTATTTAATTGAACCAAACTTTACAATAATTATAAAATGCATTAAATGAACTCTCTAATTTTTTATTTTTTTTTGTGAATGTATATTAATTGTAATTTATGGTAAATTTTAGTTTAATTAAAATTAAAATAATAATTATAGCATGTTACACAAATCCATTTAACTAATTGATGATAATAGAGTTACAAATAGCCCTACTTGTCGAATCTTGCACGTGAAAAAGGCCACAATGGGCCATCAGGAGGCCATAATGGCATATAAATAGGGACGTCATATGGCCCATCAGGTGGCCTGCTCCGTAAAGCACTTGAACAGTTGAACATTTCCCAATTGTCAAAATATCTAGAGACTAGAGATACAACATAGGGTTAAATAAAATTCCAATTTGTTCCAAAGTAAATAACATTAAATTAAACGATCAAAGGATTATGTTCTTTATTTTTATTTTTTTGGAAAACGAGAGCGATTTTTAAAAGTAATGTTTATGCTGAAAGTTTCTGTTAGCAAATCTCAAGTGACGGTTAGTTGCTAATGTACCATCGTTGATTCATAATATCTCTTTTCGTAGACAGTAACAAAAGCTCTTTTTTCTTCGTCGTGTCCTAGTTGGAACGTTTTACGACCCAACGAAAAACCCAACCCAATGGCGCAAATTTCATACCACATTTTACAAAAGTCAAAAGCATAAGCAAATTACAAAGCAACTAGTTGTAGGGTTGAAAGATAGTGGTTGTGTTTGCAAGTGGTTGTGTTGGGTTGGCATGGATATATACAAAACTATAGTTGTCACACTCGCATTGTTTTCTCCACAACACTTCATGCAAGTTGATGGTGTTAATAAGTGGTGTAGAATTTGCCATATGCCTCTTAATTGCTTTATTTGTTTTTTTTAATCTTCTTTTGTATATTCATATTCATTCATTAGAGATATAAGATAGATATAAGACTATAACTAATGATCATTAGAAAACTTATGTTAAAGTCCAAAAAGTAGACATGAATAACACGTTATTCTTGAACCGAAAGTAGTTCAACCTCGTATCTCTTGATCACAACAATTGTCTTGCAATAAGGTATCACCAACATCGATATCTCAGGCAACCAAGACCCACTTTTATGTAAATGGTGTCGATAGTATGCGGTTTTGTCCGGTTTGTAGCTCCTTGGTCCTTGCTAGTGTTTTTGTGGCAAATATAATCACACGTTGTTTTAAGAACAAGCCATGTAACGTGGATACATATATAGTCGTCACATAAGTTGAATTTTTTTAGTATGAAACAGAAAAATGTGATGTGGGTGTAGATTCTTAACATCTTTCATAGCTCCTTGGCCCTTGCTACTGTATTGTTTGAAAGCTACTTTTATAACAACTTACTTAAAATGATTACCGTTGTTACTTGTTCTTTACTAGCAATGTTATATGTGTGATTTCAGTATATTGTTGTGTTTACTGGACCAAGTCTAATGGGCTTTATTTCATTATTGGCCTAAATCTTTAGCGTGGGGATTTGATCTGATTACTAGAGACAGGCCCATATCTAAGAAGCTTTTGAATATGGGTTATATCCCATTTTCCCTTATGGACTTACGGTGAAAGTTTAATGTTTAATAGCCAATGATTCAATCATTCAACTTCGTCTTCTTGTTTTTATTTAGGATTTTACTAATGTGTGTTATACTAGCATCATAGTTTTTAGACTCTTACAAGTCACGAGTTAAGTCAAAATTCTCAAAAAAATGATGTGACACGAACCCCTTACTTTTAAATAGCTTTGACTCTTACGAGCCATCTATTGACTCTTATGAGTTATCTATTGACTCTTCCGAGTCATACCGACTCGTGACTTTTACGAATCAAAAAATCGAGCAGAGTTTTAGTATAATATAATATTGTAAAAGAAGAAAATAGAAAAATAAATAACAATTTGTTTTGATTTAAGCACTAGTGGTTTTATCATTCAACAATTTACCATCGACTCTCATTCTACTCTACTTTTGAGAATTAAAACACACTACACAATGATTTCCAGTTGAGTAATATCTTAAACACACTATATAAACTATAAAATGTTTTTAGTAACGAAACAGCTATGAGTTAATGGCTGATTGACTGATAAGTTTTTACAATAGTGCCACCCACTCGACTAGTACGATTAATGTCAAATTTTAACTTTTTAAATGTATATTTTAAATCCAATAAATTCATAAACGTCTAATTGAGGAAGTGATAATTTGAAAGTTATGTGGGGACACATTACATTATTTGACTTATTAAAGTGTTATATGTTGTTATAGGCATAAGATATGTCTAACGTGACTAGTAAGAAAGTATTAAAGTGATAAAAGAGATCTTTATAGGATTAAGTTGTGATTAAAAAGCTGTGACATGTGGGGGGTGTTCTATCACATCACCTCCTCACTATTTGCCAGATTTTGGAGGCTCTTTTGCCTTCAATTTTTAACACTTTGGTACTAATTTCCAGATTACACTATTTTTAATCAAATTAATTTGTTTAATTAACTTTAAGATAATTGTCTTGTAATACTATAAATTACTAGTATTAGTTTTAAAATTTGGGTATTACCCAGTTTATAATTCGACGGAGAAATCACTTGTCATGAATATATTTTCTCAATATTAAGTTAAAAAGTTTGATCTTTATTATAAAAAAAAAAAATGTATATTTTTAAATGAGATATTAATGAAGATTATATAGGCATAATATGAAAAGATAAGCATCATCAACATGCCTTTTATTTTCCATTTAAGGTTTTTAAAACACTTATGAGTAAATACTAAATAACAATGAGAGGAATTAATTAAAGACCGCTTGCACTAATAATAATATGGTCTCACGATTACTGTCACGACAACCACGACTACATATCGTCTCACAATTACTCACAATGATAAATATAAAAAGAAAGTAAAAAGGAAATAAAACGGACCCACCATTTCATCCATTATTGAATCCGTCAAGTTCTTGACTATAGGTACCACTCCGTCCATCGTCGACCCGTGCTCGGTATACGATTCCAAGAACAAATGCATTGCAAGTGGTCTGTAGGAAACATAATACTCGTAATGATTTGTTTTATACAGGAATAGTTTATTTATAGTTTATAAATGAATTTGTTTACACAAAATTTAATTAATTAATTGTTATGTAAATAAGAATAAAAAGTGGAAGGATAATATTAATATGTAATGGTGCCATGGTGGTATTAATTGATGGGAGCAGCGTCAAGTCATAGTTTGTTGGTGCTGCTCCTTGAACAAAACAGAAACTACTCTGAACTACAGTACTACCATGTCCCATCACCCACCCCTCTTTTCACTTTTCCAAATCATATATTTCAATATAAATAAAGATAGGTATTTATTTAGTTATTTACAACAATATTAACTGATTCATAACTAAATGGTTGTATTTATATATTTTTATTCTTAACAACAAACTTTTGTCTTTTAAATAAAACAAGACTAAATTAGTTAAAACATAGGAGTACATGCTTATTATGTACAGAGACCAGTAGTCAATTTACATTGTATAAATATCACTTCCTGTATGGATGATAAAAAAAATAATATATATATATATATATATTTTTTCTTTTAAAGAATAAATAAAAAAGTCCGTATACATTTTTGATTTCCAGAAACACCTAGACAAAAATAACGATAAAGTTCGTCTTTTGAATCGTTATTAATCATGAAATACATTATAGGTGAAATTGGATCTTATTAATGTTATAGCAGAAATCGAGTTTGGAGTCAAGTTTTTATTGAGTTTGAGTCTCAATTTAAGGTTAAAAATCGACAGGGTCTTATAATATCCTTATGTATTTTTACAAGTTTTTCTCTACGAATGTTTTTAACAGTAACATTTTAAGGGATTCTTGAACATTGAGATTCTAAATTTCAAGAAACTTCATCTCTGATCCTTGTTTAACATACACAAAAATAAGCATTCTTGAAAAAATAATCATTTAATATAGAAGATCTTGAAACTAGCTAATTTTTAAAATAATTTTCATCTCCGTCCCATATCAATCTCCATCCAATTTAGCCAAAAACACTCGTAGTAACTTTATATTTGAAATGACTATTCTTAAATTTAATATTTTAAAACATATAAAATAAATTTAGATATTAAAAATCATTTTATATATAAAGTTGAGCTTTTCTGGAATTTGCATCATATAGTCAAGTTATTGAGTTTAACCTAAATGATTTAACCGTTCAGTCGAACTAAAATTCAAACTCGATTCGATTGTAGCCATACCTCATAATATATTTCAAGTATTTACAATTAGAAAAAGTTTGATAACCATCTCACTTAACTATTGACTTACATTTTGATTCGATACAAGTTGTGTTTTTAACTCAGACACAAAATTAAATAGTTTACTAACTTTTACTACTTATTTCAAATATATATAAATATAAAATAAAATGGTTATCAATAAAATAAAACTAGAATTTCATAAAAACTAAGCTAAATTATGAAACTACTTCCTCTATCTCATAATAATGACCCCCCCACAAAATCTTTTAAATGTCTGTTTTACTATTATATAAAAAATTAATATAAATTAAGGTAAAATGGATAGTTAATTTAATGAATTTTAAAAATATTTTTACAAGTAAATAATCATTTAAAAAACAAAAAAAATTACGTGAACGATAAAGATGAGACGCATAGTGAAAACAAAAATATCATTTGCCAAAATTTTGTAAACAATAATTATTGCAGAAACTTTTTGCTACAATCATTCATATCCAACATATATTATCATATCATGTTAAAATTATAACTTGCACCTTTATGTTATAATTTACATCTTTAGACACACAAATGCCTATTCTCGTGAATATAAAATGACAATTAACGATGTAATTTTCTTTTAAAATTAATAGAAAGAAAATGTGAAGAGATAAATCAACAATTAAAAATTATATCCTATGCTAATAAACAGGATAAAATACAAAACCTTTTTCATTATAATATAATTCATAAACAAATTACATGATTGGTGTAAGCCATGCATACCGGCTCATCCACAACTACCAACGATGCTAAAAATAAAATTAAAAATAACCAAAAACTTGCATTGTATGCATCTCTTACATCCTCATGTAGCAACATCCTTACAAAATACAAAATATTTCAAAAATACCCAAAATATATATTAAAAATAAAATAAAAGTTATGATAAAAATTCGGACCGGTACCCTCAATTCCCCAAGCACATGCAATATTTAATATTTTGTTCTTTTAATATTTCTTTCAAGGCATAGAAAGAAATAAAAGAGCAAAATTAATTAAATGAAATTGCAAGGCTTTCAACTTTTTTGTTGGGTTGTTGATTTCAACATAAGACAAAAGGAGACACCACCTTTAAAACCATCCTCCGGCGGCGCCTTCTCCACCACCCGCTTCCGTCAAGAGATTCCGGTGAAGTCCACCGTCTGCCGCCAATCATTTTCGCGTTGGAAGAATGCAAAGGGACAGAAATGGTGGTTTAGAAATAGAGAGAGAGTGGAAGAAGGTGAAAGTAAATGAATGGGGGACATGAGGGGTCTATATATAAACAAGAAATTTAATTTACATTTTTATTTTTTCAAATTTTTTTTTTTGTCACGGAGCATTAGCCACTGTATTAATAAAATTTAAAAGTTTGCTAGATACGATATTAATGTATCTTAGTAAAATACGTTAAGGTTTGGAAGGCCTTAAATAAGAGAATGATGGGCATGTTGAATTTGATATATTTCATAAACAAATTTGTAGGGGTAAAATACATTGTTATTAAAATACAATTAAATTTTATAAGTATAAATATACAGTATTGTGAAAATACAGTCGTTTGAAAGATGCAGTGAATTTAGGTGTAGAATATATATCTGACAAAAGGATAAAATTGTTCTTAACATCGTATGTTTTTTTTGGAAGGTTAAAGTTTATTAAAGACAAAAAACGGAACTATTATTATTTTATGAGAATTACTATTACATTTATACAAATTTTACAAAAAGTTTTTCACAATGTCTATTCTTTATGCATTATTTTAAAAATTGTGAACCTTTTTGTTAAGTTGTTTACGTACACTTGTAAATGTACAAAGAGTGTTAATATTTTTAATTGTTGAGAACAAATGTCAAGAACTCTACACTTAAAGGTGTGAAATATATCTCGTGATACACCATAGACTTATGCAAGTTTGTAAGGGTAAACATATTTATTCGCATTTATATATGTCAAAATTGATGTGAATTTATACGTTTTTATAAGTGCAAATCTATTATATGCATAAATAAGTGTGAACAAGTTGATTAAATTTTTCACACTTTTTAACAGTGTGAAGAAACTAATGTGACCAATTAACATACTTTTTGTAGTGTAAATTAATTTGATTGGTACAATTTATGTGCTATTTCATTATGTGAAAAACTTTTTGTAAAATTTATAGGGATCAGTAAAAATTCTTCGTACACTACTTATATTATTTTACGATATTATACAATATAACAACATAAAATACAGTTAATGATGTATAGCATTTCGCTAATTTTATTACATAAATCAAATATTAAATACTTGAGAAAGAGCTCAAAGCCTCAAATAGCGAAGGGGTTGGGGGTGGGATCGAAGAGAAAAAGTGGGAGTGGAAAGCATGTGAATCTGGTTTTTGTTTTCTAGTAATTTTATCACTCAACTCAAGACAATGGAATAGTCTTCCTTGATAACTTTTCTTCTTTTATCCTTTTACCCACTTTTCTTATATTTTTTTATTTTTATTTTTATTATTGGGTGGAAAACTAGGTCCAGATTACACGTATAATTAACTAGAGATAACAAATTATTGAAGCAATATAAAAAATTAGTCTTTTGACATTATAAATTATAAATTATACATATATGTGTTTGTTTGAATATACTAAACTTAAGTTAAAACATAATAAGATAGAATAAGAGAGCACTGATAATTTTGTACATTGTGCATAATTTTATTTTCATGCACAAATTGTCACATTAAGCAACATCAATACATAATACATAATTATTCTTAAAACTGATTTTTCTACATATACGACGTGAAAGGATTCGGAGGAGGGGTAGAGAGGGTAGTTGTCCCCTTAACAATTTCAAAAAGTAAGAAAAAAAATTTATAAAGATAATTTGACATTCTAAAATTTTCGTCCCTTTAAAATTGTAGAAACAAAAAACAAATATAAATTACCTCATCGATTAGATTTTTCTAACTCCGCTCCTGACGAGTAACATCCAATGTATCGATGAAAAATGGAATATGGTGGTTGAGTAACTCTATATATGTTGTTAATAGAACGATTGATCGAGCATGATAAAAGCGAAGCTGATATTTCAAGTGTTCTTTTCCTACTAATGAATCAATAGTAACCTTTTAAACATAACACTTATTCGTACTAGTTTTAGCTATATATCACCAAATATATTTTAAACTGTTGTATTGTGCAACAGGGTAAAACATATTTGATGGTGTATAATTAAAAAAATATAGTGTATGAATCATCAACCTTTTAAAAATCGTGCAAAGAGTACGTAATATAAATAAACATACATGATACATGCTAAGTATTTTGGGTTAATAAATTTCAAAACTTTTTTAGCAAAACATAATGGACGAAGCTGTTTTGATTGATATATGACTTACAAAGATAATATAGTTGAAAGTTGACTTTTACAAAACCACGTGGACTTATTATCAAACAATAACCAAATTTGAGGGACCCATTTCTGAATAAAAAAAAGTTACCAGCACCACCAACTACTAATCTAACACTCTTTAAATCCTAGCCGTCCATTTTATGTTCCATCATGTATGCGTTCCATCATGAGATCGAAACCAATTTACCGATGTTATATCACTTCGTCAAAGGTCAAATTATTAGGAAATAATTGATACTAATATATTATTTCTTTTTCGAAAAAAAGAAAAAAGTTTATTCAGGTAACTTTACTTATTGTGATAACTATCTATTCATCCGACTTTTGTTAAGTTGGATCACGAACAAGAACAAATCGATTTCATAATGACACTATTTAAGATTTCATTAAAAAGGTGTTTGATGCCTAAATATTTATATATAAAGATAATACAAAATAACTACTTATGACAAATGACTAATGTATAATCAGTCAATGTGTGTAATAACCAAGGTCGTTTAATTCGGTAAACGTACTCGGTCGATACTTTGTAGCGAGTACTCGATCTAGGCGGGGAGTACTTGGGGCGTAATCGGATCGTATTTTTTTACATTTAAATAATAAATTTCAAACTTGTATGTTTAAATATAAATTAGAAAGTGAAAAGTATTGGTAAACGACACTAAAGAATGAGAACGAAGGAAATGAGAACGCTCAAACATTTAATTGGACTATAAACCCTAATTTAAGAACATATTAAAATATTGACCGGGTTTAATTTGACCGAGATTGACCGGGTTTAATTTGACCGAGATTGACCGGGTTTGATTTGACCGAGATTGACCGAGTAAACCTGTATTTGACCGATTTGACCATTGACCTAGTTTGACCATTGATCGAGTTTTTAGTCTGAGTTGTCTTAGACTACCCCTAAGTTACGAGTAATCCCCGAGTGCTCGGAGTTTTACAACCGTGATAATAACAACTCTTGGTAAAGCCGTTAACAAAGTTACAAAACCCTTTGAAATGCGTATACTGTTAATAACCAAGAAGGGGTAGCTGTGGTTGTTGACAAACAGTTGCTCAATAATAAAACTCAAAGAAGCTTTGTTACTGAGCGTGGTTATCACGCGCTAGGTGATGGGTAGGTTAATGTAAAACGAGTAAAATATTCAATCATTTGACAATCAAGAAGCCTAATCTATGGGTGAGATGGTTGGTGTTCGGTTGAATTATAGCACCTTCTGTCCACTCGTTGTCCACATATTTGTAGACAATGTAGGCGGCGCGTAGCATCGAGACCTCTTACCTCTGTCAGATTGCACCCCGTTCATACTATTATTTACAATTACCCCCTCTTAGTTTTTTCTCTTTATACTTTTTAACAATTTTGAATGTAAATTGAAGTAATGAAGTCATGTTAGGTGACCTGTCGATGAATAACTTAAACATGATTCTATCAAAGAATTGAAATGAAATCCATTGCATTTTGTCCAGCCAAACACGTTGTAATATGATTTCTTCGAATTCCATTCCTTCAATAAATTTGTATTTTGAAAAACATTCAGTGAACCAAAAACGTCCCTACTTATTTTAACTTGATGTTTATTGCGTAAAGCGTTAACGTATTTACGTTGGGGTTTGAAGAAATTTTATCTATGTATTACTACTACTTAATATTTATCGCGAACAAAAAAAAATGACAAATTATCATAAGATAGTTATTAGTAACTTTACAATAGAAACGTAAGATATAAAATTATTATAGTATGAGTTGAAAGAAGTTTGATTTTAAAATACTCAAATTCAAAAGTTAGTTAAAAAAAAAAAAAAAAATTCTATCTAAATATATTAGATTAACCCCAGCAAACGTAGTACATAAAAATGAATAACAAGAAGAAGAAGATTAACATAGTACATAAAATATTAAAAGTTGTACACTAATAAGAAACAACTAAGCATAGGTTTGTGGTAAAAGTACACATTTCTTCATAGTTTGGACAATTCCATGCAAGTTTCCACTTAACCCAATGTTCCCAGTTCTCTTCCTCCTATAAATATATACATGGGGCAACCTAAACGAAAGCTCATCTTTTATTTTTTCCATAATAATACTATACTATATATATGCTACAGTACGTTTTTAAATAATTTAACTTTCATTTTAAAATCTTTAAATGGATAACATAACTACCCAGAAGGGTATTTTGTTTAATTTTTGCAATGACAAAGATATACCAAGCATTTAGTACAAATTGCTACTCATATACTACGGGTAGAGTTAAGAGGAGAACGCCTTATATGAAAAGAATGAGAAGAACGAGAAGAAGATATAAGACCAATCACAATGTCCTATGTGTCACCCTCATCAATTTCACTTTTACCCCTCCACTTTCAACCTATTTTACTTTCAATTCTTCAACTTTTTCTTTCACACTCTCCTACCCCACCACAACCCAACACATATGTTGCCACCTCTCACCGGCTGTAGCCACCTCTTTCCGATTTTTTTTTTTAAACATAGAAAGGAAAATTTTAAAAATTATTTTTTCAATTTTTTTTGTTATATATTATCATTTTTATACTACATTCTATATAAATTATACTGCATTTCGTATATATATTCTTAGTATATATTATTTGCTTTATATTGTATTTTGTATTATACATATTATTCATTTTGTACTGCATTTTGAATAAAATTATACTTCATCTTGTATATATAAGGCTTATAAAAAAGTAAAAAAAAAAACAATAAAAAAGGGTAACAAGATAGGTTAACAAAATTATACAAAAATTAAAAAAGAAAGAAAGAAAGTAAATATTTTCTTTTGTATAAATAAAAAAATAAAAAATTCTGGTTGCAAGAATCTGGTGGCTGCCGGAACCCGACGGCCAGTGGCATCAAGAGGTGGTAGGTGGGGTAGGGCTGCAAACGAGTCAAAATTTTATCGAGCAACTCGAGCTCTGCTCGAGCTTGAGCTCGTTCGAGTCGAGCTTTTATCGAGTGAGAGCCCGATCTCGAGCTTAAGAGTAGAACTCGAAACATACTTCAAGGCAAGTTCAGCCTATAAGAGCTCAACTCGAGCTGTTATCGAGCTTTTATTAATCTGTATAATTTTATATAATATATATGTTATTTTGAATCTTGAATGATAAAATGATATTATAGTATACTATTGTTATACTACTTTACATGTGTTAAAAGCAATTTTAACACTTTATATTTATATTAAATAATTTTTGGTATTTATTTATATTTATAAAATAATATAAATAAGTTTGGATTTTAAAAATTATTCTTTATATAAATATTCGAGCTTTTCGAGCCGAACTCAGCCATCCTGAAACATTTTCGAGTCGAGCTCGAGCATTCATCGTGAAAGCTCGTCAAGCTATCGAGCTGAACTCAAGCCTATCCTAAATGAGTCGATCCGAGCTCGAGCCCTGTCGAGCTCGAGTTCGGCTCGACTCGATTACAGTCTTAGGTGGGTGTGGGGAAGAAGAAGAAAGGAGTAGGAAGAAAAGAGAGTAAAGAGGGTGAAAAAGAAAAAAAAAAAGGAAGTATTGGAGAGGGTGTGGATTGAAATTTAATGTTATATTTTTTTTACTTAACTATGTTACTCACTTTTTTAAACTAATTACAAAAATGACACACCTCATAATCATTGATGTATGAAAAGAGATGATCTAATGACCTCAATTTTTTTTCTTCTCATTCCTCTTATATAAACCCTTCCTACTGTTGCAGCTTGATTACAACTTTTAATAAGCCTTTTCTATTTTTTTTATATAGATATATAAAAAAAATTATTGAATCAATCAATTATACAATAGCCAAAGATAAATTGGAGATACATATTTTGGCCTTTTTAGTCATGGATGATATTCAAGTTGAGGCAGTTATGTGGTGTGCATTTTATGAAATAAGCTAATGCCTATTGCATAATAAGCTGTCTTTGTTATTGCCTACACAATTTTAGCATATCTACTGGCGTATACATCTTGTATTTGATGTGTTCTCAAAATACATTCGTGTTTCACTCATGGCAACTGGCAAGCAACCTAACTATCACTACAATTGCATTGAATTTTGAAGCAAGTACAATTGAAAATTTGCCTTCTAAGAAAAGATCAAGAACTACACTTTGGCAAACATTTCCTTTTAAAAAACTACTTAATTTTCACCAATATAAGTATGATTATTGATTTAACTATTTCTTAATGGAAAAAAAAACATTTGTTTACTATTTTAACGTTCTAATTGGGTTGAGAGTGAAATAGATCATGAGTAGAACTGTAGAACACAACTATCTTTTTTTCTTCCTTGTTTTCTTTTAATGTAATTAATTATTAATTAAACTGTTTAAAAGAAAGTTACCTTGTCAATCCTGTTATTTCAATTGATTACAAAAGACGATAAGCGTAACTTATTTTACTCGTCAGAAATAGTTATACAAAGTCTACGGAATACAC
Source organism: Gnaphalium uliginosum (assembly GCA_963930675.1). Classification (NCBI taxonomy): domain Eukaryota; kingdom Viridiplantae; phylum Streptophyta; class Magnoliopsida; order Asterales; family Asteraceae; genus Gnaphalium; species Gnaphalium uliginosum. The sequence goes on from OZ005681.1 coordinate 19,915,497, forward strand.
ATTTTCTTGGGCCTTTAACCAAAACAAGATTGGGCCCAAGCTTGTTTAATGGTATAGACTGTATGAGTCTCACTCTCTTACTCGGTCTCCTATTAAGGAGTTAGGCCACAACTATATCCAAGGTTAGTGGACCCGGACACACCTTAGATGCATAACTAATACAGGATCAATCATGTGACATTCATCTCAACTAGTTTTCCATGTGATACCAGTGTCGAAATTCAAAATTCTACAATTCACTACGTAGTAGATTGCTTTTGAAAGAAGTAATATGTTACTCGGTAAGATAATTGTAGAGTATGACAGATATGCGACAGGTACCACAAACCAACTTAACTACTAGCATATGATACTGATATCACAATATCCTGTACGTTATGATAAAAATCTATCACATTCAGAAAGCAAGTATCATTTAGACAACAGTTTAAAAGAAAAACAGATGGCAAGTTAAGTGCCTGGTTTCAAGCAGAAATGAATCTAGAGATAATGAATGGTATCACCAAACAAGTTCACCCAATAAGTATCCATCAAGTACCCACCAAAACAACTTAGCCTTTTCAAATATTACAAAACTTGTTTTAAGAATCCCTTTCAACTCAATTCACGGTTTAATGAACACATAAGAAGTGATTATAACAAGAGTACATGCATCACAGTTTTCTATTTACTTCCTTATAATGGTCTTTTTTGTATATTCTTTTTCCTTATTCTTTCTGTTACTAGAAAAAGGATTGATTTATTAAGAAATATAAACACCTGTAGTTTGATTTGATGAACTTAGAAGAAGTAGTTCCCCAGTAGCCAGTTAAGAATACTCAGCAAGAGATGTACCAATGGTCAACTATTGATGCGGCGACTCATGATTTTCTCTTCCTCAGTAAGAGCATGGCGGAAATGACAGCGGTGGCCATAAGGACATGGGTCACCAGCAAGGACCATTCGACAGACTTCTGTTTTGTAGCGTGGATGGCGTATTACTGGACGAAGTTCCTCAATCCCATGGGCAAATTGACAGTGATCTCCATATGGGCAGGCACCAGTTTGCTGCCATTTGTTGCAGAGTTCAGTCTTGGTCATACCCTGGTTGTATACCTGGAGTTCCAGTGGTTGCTCCTCTTTCTTGCCACGAACATAAACCCTTTGCTAACGATTAGAAACATCACAAACATAGAGGAAATAAATGAACGAATAACATAGTTGGTTTCTTGAATAAGGTTGCACTAAAAAATAATTTAAGAACATTACTAGTCATCACAGAACAATACATAATGATACACAAATTACAAATTTTCATGATAATAGCACTATAGCAGTACGTGATAAAATCAAGTAAGGATTTTCAAACTAAGATGCAGCATGACTAATTCTAAAGATCAGTGAGCCAAAAGATACTGCAGGACCTACAACATTTCAAGATGTTTTTTTACTGATGAATCTAATATGTAGGGTATAATTGAACTCTATTTCAGTATCCACTGGATGAAGCATTTCATTCTCATATACAGCTAGAGCTAAAAGTTTCAACAATTATGAAATATGACACAGTTTTATACTATTATTATTATCTTCTTTACTTGATACAGACAGGAGTAATACGTCATTTCAGCATAATTCAAGCCTAAGCAAATGATCTTTTTGAACTGAAAAGGCACTGCGTCGTTAAGGAACTATATATGTTAAACAGAAGTTCTAGAATATGTCGCACCAACTCTGCTTTAATGATTGAAATAAAAAGAAGTGTCTCATCCAAATATTTAAGATTTTTGCAGGAAAGCTAAATAATCTAAAATCAAAATCGTCAAAGACCCTTACCAACTATGTAATCATGTCTATCATTGTTAGTTAATTATTGGTGTTTTGAGATTAATGAGAAAAATAAACCTTTTTTGAAATAAAGACATCTAAGTAATCAATAGGCAGTCAATTCAAGCCACAGATACAAACAATTTGGTGATGGGTCAGCTAGTATCTTACACATGAAGTCATCATCCTTAACAACAAAATTTCAACCAAAATGTATGAACAGGATTTAGTATTTTACCAAATCAGAGGCGGTTTTAACCCGATCCACAGCACGAGCCCGCGCAGTACTTCCATCACCAGCTTGAACAGTCTTCAAGTATCCATTAGATCGAACAGAAATACTTTTAGGCAACTTAACCCGCTCCACATGTGTTTTCTTAATCGGATCCACATTCTCCACTCCACGTGTCGCCCGTTTATCACTTACATTCATTCCTTTCTCTCCGATTCTCATCCTCCCAAAACAATCAACAACAGAATTTTTCGCATTCACATTTGGAAGCACATTTGAATTACCATAAGAACTCGAAGCTGCTGCCTGTTGTTGCTGTTGCAAGTGAGACAATTGCTTGTTTAATTCAGAATTCGCCATTTGTAGATTAACATTCTCTTGACGCAGCGCTTCAGCTTCTTTCGCAGTTAAACTGAGGTTAGTTAGGCACCAGTTACGTCGCTCGATTAGGTCCTGAAATGGCGCGTAATCTTGTGAATGGTTACGGCTGTAATCGACTACAATCGGTGGTAACGGTAATGGTACGGTTGTTGCATTTGGTGGTACAACCAAATGACGTGGAGGTGTACTGGTAGGAAAGATTGATGAGTAAAGACGTGCGTCGAAATCATCATACGTGGCACCTTCCGGTTGGCTGAGAAACGTTGACCACAGGTCACTGTTATCGTCGCCGGTATACGGAAAATCAGAATAACTCTGCATTTTTCTTAATAAATCGTTTTTCTGTAATCAAAAAATCAACAATAAATGAATTAATTCAGTATCAATGTCAATTTACTTAAATCAACAAACATTTAACACATACTAACCACATACACACAGATACAGATACGTATCCACACAGATATTATCGATGATGTTATTTCTAAATTTCGGAAGTAAAATACAATTACGAAATGAAGAACGAATGAATCAGATCTCGTGATTTCACAATCAAAACAAGTAATACTGACCTGATTACGAACGTCAATGAAAAGTCGATAACTAGCGACGACGAATGCAAATATGGTAAATATAAGCTTAATCATAACAATTTATCGAATATCATCACATAATTAACAGATAATAACGCAAAATTAACTGAAACGAGTAAGTTGATTACATACCTGAAACGAAAACAGCGATTGAGCTTGATTATTGATTGAAGAAATAATGAAATATAATGAATAAGTTTTCGATTAATCTAGAGAGAGAAAGTGTGCGTCATTAGAGAGATAGAGAGAGAAAGCTTAAGGAGCAAGGTTGAACTACATGCTTCTTTTTGTGAGGGAGATATATGTATATATCTGTATCTGTATGTATATTTACCTGAATCCGTTATGCGTGTAACGGAATGAAACCAAACGGAATTTGCAGTTTACCAAACTTGACCTCGTGTAAGTTGTCATGCATAACTAATTGAAAGGGGTATTTTAGTCATTTTGTATCATAAAAGTTGTTGCTCAGATAGTTTTCCAGTGGACCCCCCGACGGATTGAGGACGAAATATTGTTCTTGATTCCATTTTGGCGGGAGATTATATAACTCGTTATATTTATTTTTATTTTGATTAATAATACTCAATATTGATATTGATTGATTAATTGATGATTGATAATATCACTTTACAATATAAATTTGATATTTTCGAATCTTTCGGTGCGTTTAGTTACGAAAAACTTCTTATGTTTTTCAAATTATTTTTAAAAAAAACTGAAAGATTAAAAACATGTAAGTTAAAGTTTTCTGAAGAAGTTTTCCTAAGAAAAAGGAAATGTATGATTGGTTTTCTCAATTTCCTATTGTGCAAAATGAAAACTATGTCCCTTACATCTGAACGCATTTTCTAAATTTTTATTAATTGTCGAAGGACATAAAACTATAGAAATATAAAAGAGAAATAAAGATATTTTTTTCCATAACATAAGACATGATAGTTTTAGAAAATACTTGTTATGTGTAGTTATAATAGTGTACGTGCCATTACATACACATATATACTTATTTTTTCTATTGATATATATATATATATATATATATATATATATATATATATATTAGGATAAAAAAAAAGGAAATTTGAGGAGAAAAGATAAAGAAGCAATATGATTCAGTATTTTATTACTATGATTCAAATTTTTATTACTATAATTCTACATTTTATTACTTTGATTTAATATTTTATTAATAAAATTTAGTCCACTGTTTTTATGATCAGATTGTTTCTCCCTCTTCTCTCTTCAAATTTCTTTCTCTCTGAAATCGACTCATATATATATATATATATATATGAGGAAGATCATTGGGGAAATAAATAATTGAGGGAAGTAGGGAAATTAATTTGGGCCGAAAGATCCATCTCATTAAAAAAAATTTAATGGGTGGAGGGGTATTTTCATCAAAACACAATCATCATTATAATAAATAAATAATAAATAACTTAAATTAATTAGAAAAAGAAACTGTTATTCTTCGACGAACACACGGAGAAACACTTCGAGAAATTAGGGTTTCAGTTTACCTTCTGAATCTTGCTTTTGTGATTTTGTTTTAAAATAAATTCACCATCTGAAATTCAAATACCGTTAAAACTAAAAATCTAACAAAGAATAATGAAGGAAGACCCATCAGAAAAAGCGACAAAAAATGCAGAAAATGATAAACAAAAGTCGAAGCTGCATGAAGACGATAAATATATTATTGATTTGAAAAACATAAATTGAATATATTATTGATTTGAAAAACATAAATTGAATGAGAATATCGGTGATATCTGAATAGTTTAGAAAGTAGACTATCGTTGTAAAATAATATGATTTCAAAATGAATGTTAAATTTATATTCGAAAATCACCTATAATTATTTTTATCATAACATAACTTTCAACTGAATGTTAAGTGTTATTTGTATTTTTTAACGTGTTATAACATAAGATGACTTTTAACTGAATGTTAAGTGTTATTTGTACTATTTTAATGTGTATAACATAACATGATTTTATAATAAATGTTAAAAGTTGTTTATATTATTTTTGATGTGGTATAATTTTAACATGACTTTTAACTGAATGCTAAGTGTTATTTGTATTATTTTTAACATGTTATAACATAACATAATGACTTTTATTGTATTATTTTTAATATTTTATAGCATAGCATGATTTTATAATGAATGTTAATGGTTATTTATATTATTTTTTAATTTTAACGTGACTTTTAAATGAATGTTAAGTGTTATTTATATTATTTATAAAACGTATTATAACGTAACATGATTTTATAATTAATGTTAATAGTTATTTATATTATATTTAATGTGTTAAAATATTAATATGACTTTTAACTGTTTGTTAAATGTTATTTGTATTACATTGTTATTTAAAATTGAATGTTAATAGTAATATTTTATTCAATATTATTACATTATTGCAGGTTCAAAAGTAAATAAAAAGTGTAAGAGGCAACAAAAAGCATATGACAATGCAAAAAAGAAAATGAAATCAGTAAATACTAAAGGTAAGAGATTACAGCGAAAAAAGGGTACAATTTGAAAGAGCATATAACATTTGAGCAATTGTTATTTTGGCATATGATTAAATTATATTAGCGTAAATAAAAATTTAAAAGATTGTAAGACTAAAATACCCTTGTCACTTAAAAAAGGTTGATAGAAGAAAGTAACAGAGGCCGCCGATAATTAGACAATCAGATAGATCAACGGCTAAAACCACCCGCTTCTTCAAGATCCAGAGCTTCCCTGTGAAGTGTCTATCTAATTTGACTTTATATAGCTATATATATATATATATATATATATATATATATATATATATAGATTATATATTTAATAATATATTTATATTTATGTTACAACGGAATATTATAAACCGACTTCAAACGTATGAAGTGTCTATCTTTACTTAATTTGTAAAGTTAATATCATAGTAATCATGAATTACTCTTTATCATTTTAGCATTTTTTAAGAACGTATGTAGTTGAGTTACGGTTGTAGGTAATTCACAAGTATATGTATAGAGATAATTGTATGATAATTCTTTTAGAAGGGAAATCGTACAACCTAGTTCACATGTATATACAATATTCACACGCCGCAGATATCAAATTATAGTCTGACATTCATTGTATGTAATGAACTACTCAAGCTTCCATTGTATGTAACGAACTTGTAATTTCTTTACATTGTATGCAATTTATGGTACTTTTTTTTTGCGCATCGACTATATAAGTTGCCACGTGGCATCCCATACAACCGTTGATTTGACCAAAATACATACAATGTATATAAATTAAAAGTGCGTTACATACAATGTAAATCCGAATAGTTCGCAACATACTGCGAATGTCAAATTATAGTTTGATACATTTGTACGCACTTAACTATTCACACATAATATACATATAGTTTCTACCGAGACTCGAACCCACAGTCTTTTAATTGATGGACTCCCCGCATACCACTAAGCCAAAGGTCCATTAGTATAAATGTATGGTAATAATATTGAATCCTTTTGTCGCGCCATCATTGAATACGTAGTATATATTATATATCAAACTTGAAGTATCATTGGATTTGCATTTACGTCGAATTTTCCTATTAATTACCAAGTCCTATTCATATGTTTTATAGTTTATTTAGGATCAATCAAAAGTGATAAATACAAATATTATACTTATTAAGAAGGAATTGTGACATATCAATAAATAAATAGTGGATACATGCACTCCTTGAAAAATGCTTGATTTAGAAGTTTAGTTGATTGATTCATTAGTTGGAGGTGTTGATTTCTCACTTTGAATTGAGAGGCTTGCTTCTTTAATACAACTCTTAACAAACTCTTATCTTCCCATTGATATGTTGCCATCAATTCTAAAATCATTTGTTTGGTGTATATAATTATTATATATTATATAATATATATATATGATTCCCCACATTCCTTAAAACCCCTCACACCCATAATATAACCATTCTAATTAGTCACAATTAGCTATGAACTGCTTATCTAAACAATAAGTTAATTGCTTGATATGCCCAATCATTTCTTTTTAATCTTTGATAATCCAAATCTAGAAACTCTGCTACAAACACAAAAAATGTTGAAATCCTTAACAAATTATCAGTTTTGGACTTTTTCTCAGCAAGTGTACCCAAATCACTCATTTTGGCACATATGTTTGTTAGAACGATTTTTTTTAAGGATTAGTGCGTGGTAATGCATTTAACTTTAGATCGATCTCTATAGTGTGTATCAAAACTTTATTTTGGTTTATTGTGTGTATCAAACTTTCAAATTTGATCTATTGTGTGTATTCAACCAGTTATTACTTGAAACCGCTAACGTAACACCCGTTTTTTAATTATATGTCAATGATGAGTTAGATGACATGGTGACTTATACGGTTGTGACATCATCAAAAATACCAGCTACCGGATGAAGAAGTCATTGGATACGCACAACAAACCAAAACTGATACATACAATAGATCAAAATGAAGTTCAATACACACTATAGAGATCATGCTAAAATTAAGTGCATTCAAACACACTAATCTCTTTTATTTTAATAAGTGTAAGATGAAAAAAAATATGAAATTAAATCTCATTGCAGTCGGTAGACCCCTCTAATTAATTTATATTCCAAAGAATTACTATTATTTTCACCTTGAAAGGGTTTAAAAACAGAGGAAGTTGCTTTCTACAGACCAGTCGGTTGATTATGTTTCAAATAGCATTGGGACATATCAAACAGAGGAAAACAACAAGGTAACAAGCTAGCTTTTATCCCCACAACTTTTTTATTTTGTGTACTAGACTTCAAATTCGGTTAGACACAAATGCCGTTTAATGTTAGTATGATATATATATTATAATAATAATATAATGATATATTTTGAACATTTTGTAATAGAATTTTTACGTGAGAATGCACTTAACTTTAGCTCAAATTCTATAGAGTATTTTCAATTTCATTTTTATTTGTGTATTTAAGTATCAAATATTTCTGTTGTATGTATTTAGAAATGTTAGTTTTGCTGACATGTCATCTGCGTAAGGTGTCACTTGACATCTATACAAGTTGTCAAAAGTTACTACCTGATATATAAAATAACGATATTTGAAAGTTGGATACTTACAATATACTAAAACGAAGTTTGATACACACTATAAAATTTTGGTTAAAGTTAAGAACATTCCCACCACTGATTCCATTGTAAAATGAGGGATAGTTTGATCAATAAAATATATTTTGTTATATTATACAATGTTCCATTGATAATACGGTAATATCAATGTTTATAGTAGGTACTAAATAACAGTCATTTACAAAATAAATAAATAGAAATTGTTAGATATTATTAGAGGCTTGTTGGAGACAATGTGTATAACATGTGTAATTTCACAAATATAATCTGTGAGACAGGTGTAGGTTTACCCTTATATTTAACTGTTTTATGTTATCTTTTACCAAAATCCTTAAAATAAAAACAACATAAAAAAAATAAAGAAATAGAATAAGAAGAAAAATAAGTATTTTAAAGTGAAATAAAAATATATAAGTGATCAATAAAATAAAATGTTAATTTAAAAGATGGTATAAAAAATATTAATTTAAAAGATTTTAAAACATGGTATAAAAATATATTAATTTAAAAGATGATATCAAAAAAATCTGTAAATAACTAAATATATCAGTGTATATTTGCAGGAGCCAAAAGATAGAAAATCAATTTGTTAGTATTTGAATTGTCAAATTAATTATTTGACTAAAGGAAGGGTAAATTTGAATGAGTACGAAAGGATGAACGAATTAACGTGAGATTATAATTAAAGTATGATTTTTATAAAATTAAATAATTCTATTGGTCAATTTGATATCATCAGGTTTTTCTTATATTATATTTACTAGGTTATAAACCCGTGATTACACGGACTTTCTAAGAGGCTTTTGTACTTTAAATATAAGTAAGTTAATATTTAGCCATTAGTTACTTAAACATTAATAATGTTAAGTATTAAACTGTGTAATTCAATGGTTCTTGGGATGGATATATAAACATACGGTTATAATAATTAAATTTAAATGTGTATTTCACATAAAACTATCTTTCGTTTATTTGAATGCTAAACCCGTAAATACACATGCATTTCGCATAAAACTATATTTTTTAATTTAAATGTTAAACCTGTGAATATATACTATACGGACACCCACTAAAAGTATTTTTGATAAACCCCCGTGAATACACATGCATTTCACATAAAACTATCTTTCGTTTATTTGAATGTTAAACCTGTGAATACATACGGGTATCGAATAAAAGTATTTTTCATAAAACCGTATATACACACATATTGTTAAATGTGACTTTTAGTTGTATTAGTGTGAATAAATCATTCACACATTAAATTACCTGTCTAATGAGGGATTATTAATATGATGGTATTATGTTAATTAATTAATCAATTTAATGAATTAAAAGTCAGATTAATTTTAATAGGAATATTTGAAACTCGCCGCTACCTCCTCTTTGGGAATTCAACTTCTCGAAAAACATATTTATTTATTTATTTTATTGAGATAAATATAAAAGGGATAACTCGTTTATTTAAATTATAAATAAAATATTTATTTATTTATTTATTCAAAAAGAGAAATTTTAGGTGAATAAATGGATTTGATTGGTTAATTGAAAGTATGATAAAATCAAAGCATTTGATTGGTCAATAGAGCTTGATTTTAAGCAAAATTGAAAGTAGCAAAGTTTTGTTTTATTAATATTTATTTAGATTATATTTATTTATATAAGATATAAGATAAGATATGTTTGTTTAAAGGGTGCAAAAAGATAGGAACATATACTACCCAAATATTTGGATTTTTATGTTTTGATGCAAGAACAATACAATACAATATTCAAATATTGGAAAATTTTATCTGGACATACTCAAGTTTAATCTTGTTTAGATACTACATGATCAGCAAAAGTTATAAAACTCTTTTTCAATTTACCAATACTATACTTTTGCTTACATTTAATTTTTATTTGAGCAATTTAAAATAAAACAGAAGTTAAATCAATCTACTCGATCATCGTGGTAGTACGTCTGAAAACTCGTTTTGCCAACAATATGATAGGAGATAGACAATAATTAGGGGACCAAGATTAAAAGTGATTAATCTCAATCCTAAGAATAGACCATGTTCTTGGCGTACCAGTTGACTATGATCTACGTACAACAAATAACGTCTAAATTTGAGTATATATCAGCATCTTGTCACTGATTTATAGCTCTCAAACTTCCAACTCTGGGATTTTGTTCTTTTCCGTGTGTCTGACCGAGCCTTTCTGTAGCCACACTGGCCTTGGTTTGAGTCCTTCCCAGGATGCTCGATTGATCCACACGAGGGTGAAATAATGCCACTGCCAATGCATACTGTACCACTGCTTTCAGCACTGATTTGAGAAGCGTAACACGCTCTCTTTGGAGACGATTCAGAGTTAGTCAGAAAATTGGTCTTGGACGTATCCTGTCACAACCAAAATGCGAAAAATAAATAAAATAATAATATATGAAAAAGATCGATCGTGAGTCTGGATCAAGCAGCTAGAAAGAAGTAGAGCATTTTTGTGAGTGAATAAGAAATTAAGATTGCATTAAAATGTTTTAATATACATGTTACATTTTATAATTTTCATCAATATTAGTAAGAATGCATCAAAATGTTAACAAGTGTAGTATTTTACCTTTTCAAATATTAATAGTTGTTGTTTTTGGTCTTAATTTATGTAATAATATAGATATAGATATAGATTTAACTCGAAATGGTACCTTTAGCGCTTTTACTGGATCGACTCTTGTGGACTCATGATCGATTCGGAAGAGTTCTTCGAAATTTTTGAAAGTGAGATCGATATCAGGCATGTTCAAATCATCCAAGCAAGATGGTTCTTCTTCACATACACCAAGATCTTGCATATTTTGGGACCAAAGCTGCAACAAGTTTCAAGTTTCAATATGTAGTTCCTAGCTAATACTAAGAAAAAAATAATATTATTTTTTTAAAGGATCTCAGATTAAGCTAGTAATCAATAAATAAAATTTATACAAATGAAGTGAATACTTGATGCTTTACATTACATGAATAGTATTACAAATTATTTACGTTACTTAGAAAAAAGCATTTTGGATTTTTGGATTTCCTATTTGTACCTTTTGGCCCAAGTAGCAGCTTGCTATTTGGGCTGTTAGATTGTAATTTTTGTTGCCGGCCCAAAAAAGAAAAAAAAAAACATGTTTTAAGGACGATATTAATTGGGTACGACCCTAATCATGATTTTAGATCGAACCTTAGAATCAAAGTAGCACTAATGGGCTTAGAACGGGCTTTTTTTGAGCCGGCCCTAAGACCAATGCTAGGCCAGACGACTTATTGTGCATCTCGAACATATAACTCGGATAAGTCATATCTACTTGGAGAAAATAAAGTAGTTATGTAACAAGTTGGCTCGTAGAAATGAGACATTGGTGGGGACTAACAAGTTAAAGTGCAGTGTGAGTCATCACTTAACCACACTGGAAAAAACCTATCACATTAGCACTACATTGAAAATCAAACTGAAACTCAATTTATCCGTTATCATTATACTGAAAATTGAGACTCACTTGAAATATATTTTTACTGATAGTTAAACATCAACCGGTTCACTTTAAAGAACAATGCAAATACAAAAGGACTAAAACAAGCATATATAGTTATGGTGAAACCTGGTTGCTGAGAACTGGACTTTTGCATTGCCAATACGAGTCTCCTTGGAGGCCGGTTTCATCGGTTTCAGATTCTAAATGATCCAACTGTGTGAATGGTGATGAACATGAATCGTCTAGACTCATGTCATGGTGATCAAGACGTCGAGAAACTTGATCACTTTCATCATCCACTTTGTGTTCTTGGCAACGTATTATAGACGAACTACGATCAATATCACATGTTTGGGTCTTTAACAAATCCACAAGTTGTTGAAGAACATTAACTTCCTGCCGCTATAAAATTTCGAACCAACAAAATATTTGACGATATGTGAAATTACAAAAATTCCCTCAATATGAAAAAGAAATGGATTTTTTAATCATCTCCCAAGAATGTAACATGTACCTTAATGTGTACACTAGTCTGTAAATCAGTGACACTTGTGTTTGTGGAGGGACTTGAAACCGAACCAACTTTATGGTTAAGACCGATACTACCATCAACATACTTATTCAAGTCAAAACCCCATAATACCCCTAAATCTTGGGCGGACGGGCAGCCCATGTAACTATTCACAAATCTTTTTCTATGTTGAGAAGAAGCATCGTGTTGACCAAGGTCACAAGCGCGACACATAAACTTGTGATGATCATAACATTGGATATAGGTTGGGCAGCGTCTACAAGTGTCGCAAATGAGGGTTCTATAATGGCGATTCGATAGAGGATTGGCTGAGTGAGCCTTAGTATCACATGAAAGACAAAGATAGGCAGCATCCGCTTTACAGTAAACAAGTGATCTTAAATTCACACAGAATTCACAATATCTATCCATCACAACTCACCTGAAACAAATATACACTTTGACTTCGATCTTTTTGGTCAAATATGTCATTTACGAAATGTATCTCTAGTAGGATGCAAATCCAATTTAATTACTATAAAGTTTAGAGGAGAACAAAGGAACCACTTTGTTATACATATAAAAACAGTACTATCATGAGACTTTGGGATTCAGGAATAATATATAAATTAAACCTAGCTCAATTTGCCTAAAAGAAGCCAAAATATTGTATAGTCGATCGATCTTTAGCAAAATTCTGCATTTTGATCACACCTTATGTTGGGATAGATCGATTCTGTTCCAAGTTCACAAGTTGAAAGAAAAATAAAAAAAAAAAAAAAAAAATTTGGAAAAAAAAAACAAGCTAGCTGTTGCAGGTATTATTAAAACTATAATTCCTTATTAACAACACAGGATCGAAAGATGAACGGAAACTATTTCCAGTGCAAAAAATATTTCCAAACAATCCTCCCAAGATCTAAAGATGAATTAAACACATATACCCAAGTGAAGAAAGTTGAATTCAACTTTCAATAACATAAAAATGAAACTAAAATTGAAATTAATCAAACCTGCTGCATTTATACTTCAATAAAAGTGATAAAGATTGTTGTTGCTTGAGAAAATGGGAGTGAGATAAAGCTCCATATGGTTATGATCATCATACACCATTCGCTTACTTATGCCAAGTGAAACTGATAGAAAGATTGTTATCTATCCATCTATCCAAGTTTACTCCATTTTCCGGGGTTGAAATCTTTTACTCCAGATCATAATGTAAGCTTTATTGCGTAATGTACAAGTCAATAAGTACTTTTGTTCTGGATATAAAGAATTTAGGCTCTGAAAGAAAGGAAAGACCCTATCTTGGAAAGGCTTTTCTGGTCTGACGTGTATTACCTTTTATGACGTGGTCTTTGACATGTAGGAACATCTGTGGGACCCTTCGCATTATCCAGCGCACGTGTCTGGTCCTTGTTTGAGGCAATAGGAGCTTGCCATGTGAGATGGTCATTCAGACCACTACTAACAAATACAACTCACGCGGTCAATTTTTACCAAATCAGCGCTACGTCAACGGTTTATAAAACTGACACAAAACTGACACTACACTGCCAACAGTAACATCAATTCAGTTTTTTCTGAACCCCACACATTATTTACTTTAATTATTTAAACTACAAAATTAAATAAAATACTTTTATTAAAATAAAAAATATTACATTAATATATTTAACTAATATATGTAACTCAATTAAAATAAATAAACTTTTGAGCCCATTTATAAAGATTTAACTAAATTAAAACAAATTAACATAAAATACAAGCTGGGCCAGAGCCCATTTCAATTTAAGATGAGCAGCCCATTTCTAAACCTAAAAGTCTAAAACCCCTCATCATCGTCTTCTTCTTCCTCCTGACTCATGTAACCTCCTCCTCCTTCTTCTTTTTTTTTTTTTCATTTTATTTCTATTTCCCAAACAAAATCAATAAACCGTAAAAAAAAAGGAAAATAAAAACGAAATCCAAGGAAAAAATGACACCGGCCCACCCTCACCTTCCGACGCTTCTCTCTCTCCTCTCGAAAAATTGAAGGAAAAAACCGACGGTGGGAACCGACGTCACCGTGCCAATGGCGTCGGTTATGTCGTCAAAAACCGACGCCCGTTGACAGCTGTCTTATCTATCACGGAGTAATATAGTTTTATTTATTACTTATAGTAAATATAAACGCCTCATCCATTTCAACTTATCATTAATTCTTTTGTAACAAAAAAAAGTTTAATACAAGAGTATCTACGTTCTTACTAGCATTTTCAAAGTAGTTTGGATGTTTGTTTTTGTTTCTTCTCCAATTTGTTTCCTCAGCTTGAAGGTCTTTGTCATTAAATTTTGCAGTACAACTCATCCAAAACTCAATATACAAGTTCATATAGATTTTCATTCTAAAATCAATTGGTACAACCCAACTCATTTAAAACTCAATATATAAACTCCGATAAGATTTCACTCTAGAACCAATTCATGATAGAGAGAGTAACACATGGACTTATTTACATGTTTTAATTTCTTTATTAATTATTAAATGTGGGACTTGATTTTAACCCAACAATTCTCCCCTTAAACCTAAAATTTTCACATTAGCTCTCTTTTTCAGTGTGAATACATCCCCCTAGATCAAGCCTTATATTCTCGTGGGTTTGGACGAGACCAGACGATCACCGGGATCATTGACCAAAGATGTGCATTAGATGTCCCCTCCCTTCAATGATACTCACGAGATCATTCCAGTTGTTATCAGAGCCGTACAACAGATAAGGCCTTGATCCATCATGATCGTTGAACTTGAGGTAGACGGGTTACCAATGATTCCATCCACATCTGCACCGGGCTACAACCATAGCTCTGATACAACTTGGTTAGAAATATGACATGATTTGATTGAGTAAACACAAGAACAAATACAATAGAACTTAATAAAAGTAATTAAAGAAGACATATAATTAATGTGGTTATATCCAATCGATGTGATTGGTTTAATCTATGGGTAAAAATCAAGTAATCTTCTTTATTGACAATGTCACCAAAAAATTTTGTGACTTAGGGTTACTATGGATTAGGGGTTAACTATATATAAGATTGGTTAAATAAGAAAACTCATAAATAAAACCCCAAAGTGGTTAACCATGCAGATCCCTCAAAATGGCTTCGAATCCCCATGGAATGACGACCTCGATCGATCTGTTACTTTCAGCCATCATGATCCCCTAGAATACGAACCATTCCCCAAGAATCACCGACATCCTCTAGGAATCTGAACAATCCTCAGAAATCACCAATACAAGTAACATCCTCTGGGAATATGAACAATCCCCAAAAATCACCAATACAAATCATCAAATCCAACGAATCTCCACCTTGACTTGAATTGTCTTTGACCGTCAAAGTCTTAGATCTTAAAAAAATCCACAATTCTTTACAAACCAAAGCATCCTTATTTTTGACCACTCACACCCTCAAAGCTTTACCTCATGTAAATATTAACGACACAACTCATTCAAAACTCACCTGTTAGGACCTTGTCTGAGGAATTATAATTTTATTTTATTTTTGTTAATGATGCATTAGTGTCAAGAGAGTTGGGATGTTAATAATGCATTAGAAATTATAATTTTATATAAAAAAATTTCATAAGGAGAGTTGGACAATTAGTTTTGTATGAAGGGTATAAAAGAGTAAAAAATGGTCCTTTAAATTCTAGCTTATTAATCGGTGTGAGTTCTTTTCTTAATGTACTGCAGTTATATGCACTATGAGACCCCATACCGGACTCTCCATGCTATGCGATGGTCAAACATCTGATTGATGTTGATGGACTTCGGTTTATAAGTGGTAAAGCTTGTAAAATAGTTGTTAACGTTTCATCTATTCATGAGCATTACAGGTAAGAAGAATTTAATTTGTGGTAAGGTGTAATTATTTACGGTCTGGAGCCAATTTTTTTTATTTTTTTCTAAAAAAAATTGTGTCTGAAACTTTCATTCAATGAACTCCAGTTATGGCTTCTATGAATCATGTAAATGTCATGCTCTACAACATGAAAATATGCTTTGCTTTCCAAAGCCATATGGGCTACGTTACATTTGTGACTCTTAGGAACACATATGCAGAAGGAAGCTAGTTGGGACGTGCACAAGGCAACTCAAATAGAATATCACTCGTGAAAAACACTGATGCATATGAGGAGGATCTGGAATCTGTTAATAGGGTTATCATGTAAAAGAATGGGCAATTAGATTACAAGTGTTTCAGAAGAGAATTATTTGGATACCATAACTTAATGACAAATTGTAGGAAGCTATGGATGCATTAGATGAAAAAAGTATGTATAAAGTACCCACATATATTCAACTGACTTTATTATGTCGAAGGAATAGTTATCTAACGTCTCATAATTTGTCCATCTTACAGAGCCTTCTCCGAACGAGATTCTGGAGCACGAAGTACTACGTTGACACGAAGTCATGTCCAGTCACCCAGGTTTACAAAAATCTCAGCAGAGCACAACCATCAGGGCAAATGGGGTATAAAATGAGCTTTAAAGATAAAAATGTCACCATTGTTGAGTATTTGTAAGAAGGAGTAGCTCTCGATCGTAAAATATGAGAGTGATTATATTTTAAGGGCACAAATACATCGAATCCCTGTCTATTCCAACTCAAGTTCCCCTTGTTATGGTCACTCATAGAAGATGATTTGTTTCCAAGTCTGAGCCACTCCGACTATTTACTTGACAAATTTACGGCTTCATGAAGGCTATGCTTAAACATAAGGGCCTGGACTGATCTTCCTATGGGACACTCCTAATAGGTCTCCTTCAAGACCACTTTAAAAAATCAATCCACTTTCGTACTTTCTTATCTATTTAGTAACTCGTCGATTTGGTTTGGAGTCAATTAAACAAATTCATGGTTACTATTCACTAATGAATATTCGTTAGTCCAAGCATTATACTAGAATGGCGATGCTTTGACCGTTACCGACTTTCTTTTTAAACAATGAAAGGATATTAATGTATTTCAATTTTTTAGAGTGCCTTTAACGCCTTGAGATTAACAATTTGCTTCCATGACCCAGACGTGCTAGGATTTCTTAGAAGGGCGTATAAATACTATCATTATGTCCAAGATTTGACGTAATCACCTATCACTGAGTACTTCCGCTTCAACTCGGAATCTGGATAACTGTTTAGACAATAAAACAATCTTCTTACAAATATGAAAACTATCAACACCAAGTCCGCCACCTTGACTGGTGAAAGAATGTATTATCTCTATAGTTCTTATCCATTTTATCAAAATGCATTTTCAAAACCAAGCACTAGATTATTTGGAATTCAATCGGAGCGGCTCAATTTCCGAGGAGGCCTAAAGCGAATCATAAACAAGAGGCCTTTTCGTTTTGATATAATAACTATTTTTCGAGCCCTTTTTCGAAACTAACATAATTTTTTTGATTTGGTATAATATCTATTTTCAATTGAAAACTTCGTCAATCTATCTAATCTTCCTATTTAATTTTCTATATTTAATAGTTTCTCATCGATTTACATAGCGAAAAATATTTTTCAGTTAAATCAAGTGTTACGAGTATTGTTAGGGACGATTCAGACTTGGACATCGACACATTTTCCTTTTGATTTATCTTATAGAAGTATATGCAACATTTTCACGTATTTTCTCCATATGACATTTAATAGATATAATTTTAAGTATGTTTATATCAGAGATAAGATCTTTCTGTGACATAATGGATGAATTGTAAGAGATATTAACGACCATAACAAAAACTAAAACATTACATTAAATATATAAATATTAACTATTTTTAAGATGATTTATTGAGCAATGTAATAACATCGTGACAAACACAAAAAATGACTGAAGACTGTGAAGGATATTAGCATTTGCTGTATGTGGCAGGGTACAGGGTCACAAAATTTTAAGGGCCTTCAAATTTTACGAGCTCTAATTATTATTGCTATAGGTTTGACATGATGAAAAAAATCATGTTAAAAATAAAAAAGGAACCCTTTTATTCTTATATATAATCTTAAAATTCCCTAGCTCATATATCTATAGGACTCAATCCCTATTAAAAACTTGCGACAATTGCTTCTTTTACACTGGGTAAAAAATTACTCCACTTACTGAAAATATTAACCGTGATCTGATTCATAAAAGAATACAAATACAAGCCATTTGTTTTTTTTTCTGTCAAACTATTTGCTCGACTGCTTATGTGCTTTGGTAAAAGTATATAAAGCCATTGATTTTATTAATTAATTTAATTTAATAATTCAAGGTGATCGTTAATAAACTATTTACATTAATATTTTATTTTGGTCTTTATTGATACATGTCTTTATGTAGTTCAAATGTTTTATGCTTACCTAATTTAATTAGAACTTTTTTAAAGGTTAAGTGTATGAAAATACAATTAACTAAGATTTGTCATTCTTAATGTGTACTCAACTACTTGGGTGTATATTTTAATGTCGTGTTAACTTGTAAGGATACCACATGTCACCTTATATAGATCGAACACAACAACAATATCATAATTACATACAATATTAACGAATAACAAGTTTCTTAGACATAATATATGTCCGAATAGTTTGGGACACACTATGAATGTTAGACCTTCGTTAATTGCATTTTGACGCACTTATCCCCTTTATGTAAAGAGATTAGTTGGAATACCTTTTAAACTATGGCTCAAAGGAAGAGAAAACACAAATATGGATACAAAAAACGTAAAACATAAAAAGGAGCCGAAGAATTTGTGTCTATAGGGGCCCTATCTTATCTTACCTATATACTATTTGCCAATCTCCCTAGCTTATGTGTATGCTTCTTATAAATTAAAATATGATGTGACATTATTAGATGAAGTCTTTAAAGTTAAGTGTGCCATGTAAGAAATTCTTAATTTACTCATATATTATTATTATTGAATAAATCAAGTAAAGTATTTATATTTATATTTGTCATTAATATAAGACTTTTCATATGAAACCATAAATAAATACTCCTAAGGTTTCATTTATCTTTCATAATCCCCTATTCAATCATTTTCTTCTTCTTCTTTTTTTTTTATGTTGAATTG
This sequence comes from Gnaphalium uliginosum, assembly GCA_963930675.1. Taxonomy (NCBI): domain Eukaryota; kingdom Viridiplantae; phylum Streptophyta; class Magnoliopsida; order Asterales; family Asteraceae; genus Gnaphalium; species Gnaphalium uliginosum. Next base: position 19,934,802 of record OZ005681.1, read on the forward strand.
CCTTAAAATCGGTTAACTTGTGACATATGGAAACCGTTATATTGCATTACGAACATTCATATTTTTTTCCCTTATAAATCCGTATATTCCTAATCTTTGTTCCTTTCTCATATCTATTTTAGTTTCATCAAAACTCATCCAATCAAACTTATGTTTATTCACATCATCGTATATGCTCTATTACCACTTATGTATTCATTTAATTATGTATTTAGGGAATGAACGGTCATCTAACTAAAATTAATTATTCAATATATGTTTTGTTTATCAATGTTTGATGATATTTTAGTTTACTCATTGTTGTTTCAATATTATCATTTTTAGATTTTGAATACAATTTGTTTTCCTATATCACTGGTAATGTGATAATTATATTTTAATACTAAAATGGTAATTTTGTGTAATTGGTCTTGGTTAAGTATTTTTTTACTTTTGTTATTGACGCTGTTTTAATATCTTTTAAGATGTATAACAAGTGTTCAATGAAATAACACAAACAAATGAACAAATTGTGACTTATAAAGTTAATATTTTCTTTGAAAATGTATACATACTAAACACAATTTTAATGAATGCTACCCTTATGTACATTTTCTTATTCTACATTCAACATGGTTTTTCATGGTTAGATGTTACACTATACATTTAAGATAATAACAAATTTAGAGATCAAAATATATCAATACTTGACATGAAGTCTAGCTATTTTCAAGGACATAATCCTTCGATATACGATATAAACTACGTTCATACTAATTTCGTTCATTATTCATCTTATTTAACCTTTTAACTTTATTCTCTTTATGAAGAACATAACCCGTAATAGAAGACTAATAAGGATATTAAATGATGTCAAGAAAACTCTCTAAAAAACTGGTTTAGTGTAAAAAAAACTAATATAAGTTTCTATATATTAATCTTTCATGTTAATATAAATTATTATAGTTTCTACACAAATTACTATCACCATTCCGAAATTACTTATCTGTATATTTTTAAATATTTCTTCATTAATATTTGATGATGTTTACAATACCGCGCATCGCACGAGTTAAACACTAGTTTCTTAATATTACACGGAGCCTCCCAGATTGAACTCTTGATACTAAAGACATAAAATATGTATTTAACATGTAAAACATATATATTAGCTGATGAAATATGGACTCGAAGACATGATCAATTGAAGATCTGAATTTTTTTTTGCCGAAATCACTTGGAACTAAAGCTAGATATAATATATGAGTTAATTACTTTTCTTTTTCACTTAGAAGAGGTTTACTACTTGCAACTTAAAATTCTTGGATGTCCTTAGACGTTACAAAGATAAAGACTAAGTTGTTATCCCTTTATATAACACGTCATAAAATTTTCGAAGCCATAATTTGAGGGCCTAGAGCCGTGGTTTTACCCTTGAGCCACACCCGAATTCATTTATTTATTATAATTAAACAAACATCAAACAAGTTTGCGAAAACTCGATATCACGCTATTTACATAAAAACAAGAAAAACACATGTAAACCAAAAAATCATGAAATTGAGAAAATTCAAATAGTAAGACACGCCTCAACTAAAAAGATTATGTCTTTAAGACATGCATCAAATCCACAAATATCTCCAAAAAAGGTAGAAATTTATTACTGAGATAATTCGTGTTAATTAATTTAAATTTAAACATCCAATATATATCCGTTAAGAACTTAAAATATTCGAATCCCCCAAATATTTGCTGTTGTCCCGCCCAACACATCAAGTCGCCACTTTATTATAAATATAGAATAGATAGACTTTAATTTGTCCTAAATTTCACAAACACTCGAATTCCTAATACCATTTTTCTGCGCCTCATTTCTTCATCAATTTCTCCATTTTTATCAATCAATTTTAATTTTCCCGATCCAAATGGCAGCCACGAATTCATCAATCACACTAAAATTTGGTGGTCTTAGATTGTTGCTAGTAGGAACTGACCAAAGTTCACGCGAGGACCATCACTATATGCTCTTAAAAGATTCACATAGAGGTAAATAATCAATTTTATTAATCTATTAATTTATGCTTATCTTAATCCTTTAATTGTTTGTGTGTGTGTCCTCGCTCTTAAATTGTTGAGTTAGATCGATGTTTTTTTAAATCTAATTCGTTGTATATATAATTTTTCTGGGAGCATTTATTATGGGTCGATTTTAGGTTTGCAAGCTTTGATTTGTTAAAAAAGTGCTAACAAAATTGATTTAACACACGTTTGTCTGAATCCAGATCGATCGAACGATTGATGCAATCTTTTATCGATCTTAATATAAGGGCTAGCTAGCTAGCTTAATCAAAGTTGATATATATACATTAAAATCAGAAAAAGGTGCAACCGTAATCTAGTTATTCTAGAGAAATGAAAATGAATAATGATCTCTTTGATCGGGATTTTGATTGGATTTTTTAATTGAACTATCTGAAAGTCGTTTATTTATTTCTGTCTTACTATAAATAAATAAATAATGATAAATAAGTAATAAATAAATTATGTATTATTAAAAAGGTTAATTATAAGTAACCTAAAAGAAGTGATAACAGCATATATAAAACCGTTTCACAATGCATGCATGCAGATGTTTCCCTAATTTTATAGAAGGGAGAGTGAACTTTTAAAAGATTAAATAATTGATTAGTTTTTAAATATGAAAACTTAATAGAAAGCAAAATAAAAGAGGTAAAAGAAGAGTGTTGAGTAACATGAAATTTTTTCTATTATTATTTTAGTTTCTGAATGTTTAATTGGCTTATATATATAATCTATCAAGTAGGTTGTTTAATTATTTTGTTTTCTTCTCATTTTTCATGTATCTGTACAGTTACAGTAATCGGACAAGTATCAACCGGATTGTCACTGATATTATGCGGAAATGACTATGATTGTGTCCTGGTTGACGCTGATAAATCTGATATTGATATGGTGGATTTTATCGATCAAGTTTTGAAGAATCAACCGCAACAAGCTGTAATAGGTTAGTAATTAGCATCTTATTAGCTAGTTCACATGCAAATTATCTATTCGACTAATTATATTTAATCTGTTTACAGTGATGGGTTCGAGTGATATTCAGAGGCAACGAATTGTTGAAGAAGCTAAAAAATATAAGTCAGTTGCATATATCCTAAAACCATGTGGAGGTGGCATAATTTGCAACATGTTGCAATGTTTATGCTGCAAGAAGATGGCTGTCGATGAAGGTACCTCAAATGGAAAGCTGCTAAAGAAAAACCTAGGAAACAGCTCAACGATGAATATTAACATATCAGTTAGAAATGGTATTAATCATCAAGGCGAAAACCTCAACTTAGAGAAGCATGGTGCCATGAGTAAGCCTGTCTATGTTGACATATCAAGTGATGAGGACGATGAACCTTTGATAACAAAAAGTATTTGCAGTTGTACAATGGTAACTAATGACAAAGGGAAACAACGAGTGGAGCAAAAGAGGAAAGAGTACCAAGCGGTTGAAGACGACGCACAAAACATAAAGAGAAAAGAAATCACTTCAAGCATTGTTTGGACGCCTGCGCTTGATTCTAAGTTCAAGGAAGTTGTGAATGAGCTCGATAAGAAAAGTATTGTATATCTAGCCACACATGCTCTTATATATTCAGTTAACTAACACACACATTTCAAACTAGGAATTGAATGCCATCGTAAATCTTAACATTTTTGGTACATTAGAAGCTCTTTTATTATTCCACTAGATGTAACATTGATCAGCTTTTCGTACATGTTTTAACTTTCATGTTTTATTGTGACAGAAGTTTATTCACCCACAGCTCTAAAGCAAATGAAAGCGGAAGCCCTCCAACATAATGACGTTGCAAGTCACTTTCAGGCATGTTTACATTCTGTTCATGTGCGAGTGTGTCTCTATTTAGCTGTAACTGCATGATATGGTTCTAATTTGGTTTATATGGTGCAGACGTTTCTTCCTGTTGAAGGCGCAAATAATATTAAGAAAACCAGCTTTGTAGAGCCAACACAAAATGTCTTTAACTTGCCCACAGAAAACTTCGCTTGTCGAAGATTTGGTGTATCTACATCATTTGAATCCAGTAACCAAACACCATCAAATCTCAATTTTTCCGGTATATCTTTGATGCACATAGACAACATCAAAGAATCATTAAACGGATTTACACAATTACCTTTGCCCCAACATACCACCACCACCACCACCACCGCTAATAACTCCAGTAATGATGTATTTCAGCAACTTACAAGGGGTGATGTTGAGTTAATTTTTGAAGACCCTGAGAATGGTACTGATCAAGGTAATGAATTTCAATTGCCTGATTTTGGTTGTGTAAATGAAATAGAGCCACATGTAATGATGGATGAGGAGTTCTTGAAAGACATTTTTGGAGAAGAAATGCCACCTCCAGCTGCAATTAGTCCAACAGTGGAATCACCAAGGACCGAGACCTATAAGTTTCCAAATTTTTTTGATAATGGTGATTCTGGCGCTGCTGGTGGTAGCGCGGCCAATGAAGTCCTAGCGAACTTTGATCGGTTTGGACTTCCGGTTGACCCTTGGGTAACGGCTGATGTTAATGGCGTTGAAGCGTCGTCAAAGGATGGTTTAGATGATACAAATGGGGAAACTTATGTTGATGCCGAGGGTTTCATAAATGTCGAAAATGTCCATTTAGAACCTGCTACATTTGGGCCAAGTGCTGATTTGTCTCCTCGTATTCCAGGCGAAGTAAGTGACATGCAATCCCTGGTAAACTCTAGTTTGCCTTCAGATGGTTCAGTGATAGACGATAATTGGTATCTGAATTTGATCCAACATGACCAGGAATCGTCCATTAAAAATCTTGATGAAGATTATGGTCGCATAGTCATTGGATCAATATTTGGTGATTAGACGACTCTGTGGACTATTCAGAGATTTGAGAATCTAAAGGTGTTCTTATTTTTGTAGACTGAGTTCCAGCTGATATGGAAAACTTGTGTGTGGCTTGTATGTTGCAGATTAAATTTCAGGTTTTGTTTAGTCTTTCTTTTAGTATCGTCTTGGTGGTGTCTTTAATTTCAAGAGTCAGGATATTTTAGGTGCTTCTAGGCGCCTTTTAGGCTTGATGTAATTTAAATTTCCAGCGCTTGTTTAATTTTTAATGAAGCGTTATCTGCCGTTATAAAAAAGATGTTGCTAGTTCAATCAAATTGCCTATGCTGTTCAATTAGCTAACGACTTAAATTACTCAATCAACCATGATTGATTATATATATAGTGTATCTTAAAGTGCAATGGTGGGTATTTTAACATTTGACGCAGTTTCATTTAACATCAACGGGATTGTTACATTTTACTGTACATGTGGGTGTTAGAAGTTTCATTTTCTGTGTTTAATCTGCATGTATTTTGTGCTCTAAGCAAACTGTTTGTGAGATTAACATGCGTAACTACGTACATTTAATCCTTGCAATGTCGTGCAGTGATGGATTTATGGACGAAATTCAAATGGTCGCGTTTAGTTGCAAAAAATAGAAAAAAAAAAATGAGAGGTGACTTTCACCTCTTAAAAAACCTACTACTTAAAATATTTTTGTGTTTCTGTTTGACTGGGAGATATTATCATAACTACAAAGGAATATAGTTTGAAAAATATAATAATTAATTTTCATAAATCGAGTTATAGAATTGAAAAATGAATTTCTCTATCTGTTTTTTTTTTGGTTCACAATTCCAATTTCAACTGTAATCTGTTTAACAAGTTTTCACTGAAAATTATATTCCTTCATGTCTTTAAATGCTTAAGTCTGAAGATTTTTTTTTAACTACCAATACAACTGTGAGGCTGCACGAAACTAAAATATCATGCTCTGCATCTAAATGGTTTCACTGATTAATCTATCTTTCATAAGTCCTGCGCTGATGTACAAGTTATAACTAACTAAAACTAATGTGGCGGTTTATAACTTATATTACAGGTGAACTACGTCGTTTCACTGTTATATTAAAGATGTTTTCATAAATTGCGTCCTTTTGGTTTAATGTCCCCCAATACTAGGTACGATAGAGTTGTCAACGAAACATAAAAAGTTTATCTTCTAGCAATTATTCCCAAGGAATCGAATATATAACCACTTATCTTCTAGCAATTCATCCATTGATTTCAATTTGTATACCACTTTGATAAATCTTGAAAGTTGGATATATTAATCTAGGCTACGAGTTAATGGCAGTTAGACATAACAAAATAATTTAAGGCACTTAGCCATATATGGATCCACAAATTTAAAGCAATCGATGAATAACGGAATGGGGGTTCATCGATTGGTTTGTTTAACAAGGTGCAGGCTTTCACTTTCGTCGGCTTAATTTGTAAGGAGGTATAATACGCTGAAATTCTCTTGGTGCAATTGGCTCATAAATCCCACTGGTTCGTAATGGTGTTTTAATTAGCTATCTAGTTGATGCTTGGGGTGAGCCGTGGCGGTTTCTTTGTATCTCTATCTTCTTGCTAGATTTCGATAATTTATAGTAAATCACATTTCGTCTAAGCACGTTTAAAGGTTACCCGTTACCTTATTTCAAATCCACATGTATAGTAGGAAATGAATAAGTGAATTGAATATCTTCGAGAACTAATATTGGACCGGGACTAAAAAAGGGGAAAAAAATAGCCCAATGAGTGCTCTACCTTGGGCCATCGACATCAAGGGTACATAAATGATTATTAATTCTACTAGGTAATATCTCAGCCGATGGGAACACTTTGCGTTTGAAAGGAAACAACGGTATGGTTACCATAAAGACCGTTGATCATATACATAACCAAATTAATTTCTTTAAGCGGTGCATTCATGTTGGCCAGTGGCTCTACCAAGGTGATCTCTTAGGGTACGCTAGAAAAATTTCTTTATTTTGTAGTGATTGGATACGTACTATTTTGTTAATTTCTCTAGGAATTGAAATTAATAAAAATTTAGAAAAAACGCTCAAATTTAAGATAACAGAGTTTTTATTTTGCAGAAATATAAAAAATTGCAAATGATAGTTTACACATTTATAGTTATAGAAAGGAAAACGGAGGTTTCTTCTTTTCTTAGAAAAGTTTTCCAGAAAATACAAACTTGAACACGTTTTTTAGTTCTCTAAGAATTATTTTTTTTTCTAAATATAGGTGGATTTCCAGTAACTAAATGAACCTTAACCCTTTGAAAATACTCTCCAATGACAATTAATATTACAAAGTTGTCAGGTGATGTAGTCACATCCTTATTATCTCGATGAAGGTTTTTGAGGCTTGTCAAAACTTGATGAAGTGGTTGAATTAATGTCGTAAATCTAAAACTTGATAAGAGAAGTAAGTTGCCGCTTCCGTCCAGTATGTTTGTCATCCTTTAGTTTCCAGAAACCATCAATATAGCCTAAAGTGTCACACAATTCAAGTTTATCTTGTTATAATTCATATTATTTATAATTTTTATTTCCTTTAGTTTCTTGACGAATATTTTCTAACAAAATTTATGTGCTTAAAGATAGCCTAGAACGTCATATCATGCAGTGAGTTTCAAATAGTTTTCTCCATTAACATTAGTTGTAGTTCAATCATCTATGTCAGAAATCAAAGGCATAAATGCCTTGATGTTAGTAATACTACAAGGTGTCTTAGTGCCGATTCGCAATACTGATAGAATATGAAGAAATTAGAATAAGATTTCATTACATTATGTGTTTGTTTGGTAATAACATGAAAAAATGGATTCAATTCCATTCCAATGTCCGTTTTGTTAACACACGGAATTTAATTTGATTCCGTCAAATTTCATAAAACGTAGGAATTCAATTGCTTAAGTAATCTTAATTCAATTCCTTATATTTTAATATATTATACTATATATTATTATATTATATTAAATATTAAATTAAATTGTATTACATTATCTCATATTCATCATATAATATTATTTATATTATATTTATATTAATTAATGTATTATTTTGTCTTTATAACATTATATTAGATTGGATTAGATTATATTGTATGCATTACATTATCTTATATTAATATATATATATATATATATATATATATATATATATATATATATATATATTATACTTTATATTACTAGTAATATATTATATATTAATATTTATATTTATATGTATATAAATTAATATTTTATATTAACGTAGTGTATTATTATATTTCATAATATCATATGAAATAAGTTTGTATAATAAGATTTAATTCTTTAAAATTTCAATTCCATCATATTACCATTTTCTTAACAAATTCCATTTCGTCGGAATCATTCTATGTACCAAACGGGACGTTGGTGTCATGCAGGAATAGGAGGATGAAGTGTCACCGGGGCATTGTTAGGGAAATGAAAATGAAAACAAATTATTTTTTCACACGTAGACATGATTATCGACTACATATACAATGTTGGGCTTAACTAAATTAATACACAACATACCATAAGTGTAAATAACAATTTACGTCTTCCATGTTAATATTTATATTTTATATTAACGTACTATTTTAAATTTTATACTATTATAAGAAATAAGTTTGTATAATATTTATGTTATTTGTTATAAGTTTAATTCCATTTTGTGCAAATCAAACTCGCATGGCAGATTCTATTATTCTAATTCCGTCGTAATCATATTCATTTTAATAAGATTCCAATTCTTTCGATTTCAATTCCATGAGATTACACTTTCTTTAACAAATTCATTGATTACAATTTCTTTAACAAATTTCATCCCGTCAGAATCATTCTGCGTACCAAATGGGGCGTTGGTGCCGTAGAAATAGGAGGATGAAGTGTCACCGGCCATTGTTAGAGAAATGAAAATAAAAACATATATTTTTCTAAATTTTAAAGAGGAATATGCAAATTGTCACGTAGATTTGATTATCGACTATACAATTTTGAGTCTTAACTAAATTAATACACAACATACCATAAGTAGTGTAAATAGCGATTTACGTATTCCATGTTGACTGTGCGATCAGTAATATCTAATATCTAATTACCTAGGATGATAAACATGGCTTATACAAATTTTCTTTTATATGTTGTCTTCATCTTTGATATTAATATTTAGTTAGTCATAAAAATAAAATAGAAAACATTTTTATCAAGAAAACTTAAATATGAAGTCACTCCCATAGACCATGGATTTTTGTGCTCGTTACAATCACCTTGCAGCCCATACATGTTGTTCCAGCTAAGCGATCCTCGTCAAAACAAACAAAAATAATCATTAAAGTTACAAAAATATCTTTTAAAATTGGTAAATATTAATTACTGAAAATTTTTGTTGATTCAAATTTTAAACTCTTATCTAATTGTATCCGTTGAAATTTTTGTATTCCCCCAAATATTTTATAATGTCCCGCCTTTAATATATCTAGCCGCACTTATCCATTTTTGTGAATATTGCTAGGGCTTTGTCCTAAAATTTCACAAAAACTCACAAAACCGTTGTCCTAAATTTCACAAATTCCATTATTTATTTATTTCAATTCTATTTTCCCAAATCAAAATGAGTATCATGAGTCGCCTTAAACTACTATTAATTGAGTCTGACCAAGAAGTACTCCAGGAGCATATGAACAAGCTAACAGACAACAAACATGATGGTAGTTAATCAAATTATCTCTCCCTATGTTTTATTTTTATTTTTATTTTGTTATCAATTAAAATTAAATGATAATGTGATTGATTTAGCTTTAATTTTTTTTATTTCTAAAAATAATTTGTGCTCAATGTCCTTTTCATCAGTAATTGTTGTTGTGCTCCTAAACTTTTGCGAGAATAAAATAAAAGTAATGTATAAGAATTTAGGTGATATTTTTTATTAGATAAGAATCTAGCTAGATCGATGCAACTTTTTTCTGGATTATGTTAAGGGCATAAATTTGGTCACAATAAAGGTGCAATTGTAATCAGATTTAGATTTTTTTTTTTAGTTTTTTGAATTCATACGTAGATGTCTAATAAACTGATTAATCAAAGCTATTTAATTGATTATTTTGGTCACAAAAATAGATCGAGTTGTGTATTTATATTTAGTTTTTTCATTATAACTACTTTTGCAATAGATACAAAAGATTAAATATCTGTCCTGCCCTAATTTTTTGTTTTTCTTAAAGGTTAGTAGTAATCTAAAACAGCAATCACATATATATATATATATATATATATATATATATATATCCAAATATCCATTTATCTGAATGTTGATCGATCGTTACTTGAGACTTGAGAGATTTAATTAATTGAAAAGAGAGTGTGAAAGATTCTTGATCGAACACATGCTAGCGTTGTATACATTCCTATTGATTACGATTATGATTATGATTGTTATGTATCAACTTGACAGTTTAATTCTTTCTTTTTTTTCTTTTCTTTTTTCATGGTTTTGTTCAGTATCTGCAACAACAAGAGCAAAATCAGGAGTCCTAATGATATCCAATGGACATATATACGATTGCATCGTGATAGATGCCGAAAAATGTAATGACATGGATTTGATGATCTTTCTCCACCAAATTTTTAAGCATCGGCCGAAACAGTACATTATTGGTAAAATTCAAATTAATAGCCAAGTTAGCAACTTCACATTAAGTATGTTTATATATTTGAATAAAGTTAATAATTTTTTTTAACTGTAAACAGTAATGGGTTCAAAGGAGACTCGTCAGCGGATTGCTAAAGAAGCTGATCAAAGATATACAACGATTTTATTTATCTTAAAACCATGCCATACTTTTAACGAAATTTGCAGAGGTTTGCAATACGTAGTCAGTCAGAGAATGGGATTCGAAGAAGGTACCTCGAATGGAAAATTGCACGAAAGAAGCTTAGCACACAACATTTTCCATAGGACGACTGATATATTGATTAAACCATCAACAATAATCAACACACCAATGATCAATCATCATAACATACCATCTAGCAATGTTACTTATGGGGGCCTAAACCTCAACTCACACAAGTACGGTGTCATGTGTAAGCCACAAACCTATGTGAACATATCTAGTGATGTTGGCGAGTCTTCTATGAAGAGAAATATTTGCAATGATTTAGCGAATGATAAAGGCAATCTACTCATATTTGATCTGAAAAGAAAATATTACCAACCGGTTGAGGATATCATCAGGCCACGCACTGCTTGGACGCGTGAACTTGCTAGCGATTTTAAAACATTGAGTGCAGCACTCAAAGCAGAAAGTACGTACTGTACATATTAACCAACATATATCTATATTTTAAACAAGGAAGACAATCGTAAATCTATACATTTTTGGTATATTAGAAGTACCTTAATAAAGTAGCTTAACATTGATCGTCATTTCATAATTGTTTTTAATTCTCATTCTTTCTTGTGGCAGAAGCTTATCCAGGCACAATTCCATCAATGCAAGTGAACGCACTAGGCCTTGAACGTAATCACATTGCGAGTCACCAGCAGGTATAGTTACATTGTGTTCATAAGTGTATATGTCTATATCTTTTATCTTATGGGTCTTGCAGCTAGCGACATTTGAATGAAACTTGTTTTAATAAAGAAAATCTAGGATTGATACATTTGGTGATGATATATATATGTTATATATCTTTATCTCTCAGTTCTAGCCTCTGGCTAGTTACTTTTAATTCAGTTGACGTCAAAAAAGTTGATGATATATCTTTCACTTGTATTACAAATAAGATTAGAAAATTCAAATTGTATTGTACAGAGTGGACTTGTAACGCGAGTGCAGCTTGTTCCAATCTAATGTATTCCCTCCATTTCAAAAAGTTTCCACATTTCCGTTTTAGTTTGTCTCAAAATAAGTGTCCACTTTCAAAAATAATACATTCATTTTACCCTTTGATATACTTTTTCTCAAAACTGATACATGAGAGTCTGTGCAAAAAGCAAGGATAATAGTGTCGTATTCACTACCAGACAACGTAATTTTCTTATTGTGAAAACTAATTGTAGACACTTATTATGGGATGCATGAAGTAATTGTTTTCTCGCATCTACCTCCATATTAGAGTGCTTGATAAAATTTTCATAAAAAAAAAATAAAAAAATTCACCTCGTGATGTTAGAATTTTCATTAGCTACGTACTTGAGCTCCTTATTAGTTTTTAAATGCATGTTATCGTTCTAATTCGGTTTTAAATGGAAATGTTTCATCTTGTATGCTTTCAGATGTACCATGAAAGGAACAACTATATGAAAAATCTTAGCGTAGTAGGACCGTTTCAAAGGTGCAACAATTCTCTAATAGAAAGCTACGGAAGCAGGAGTTTTCGACGATCAACCACATCTGCTAATGCTGCATCATCCATCATTCAATCAAGCAACGCTTCTGGCATATCTCTTATGTCCGTAGACAACTTACACACCAATTTGGATGATTTTTCACAATCAAGTTTGCCACATCAAACCACCACCACCACCATCAATAACTATGGTGTTGATCTATCTCAACCTCTAATAGGTGAGACATCTATTAGCAACGCTTTGGGGTTATTTGAAAACCGTGAGAATTGTAACGGTGATCAAGGGAGTCCCGAAGTTCAAAATACAGTGGTTGGTTATGAAACAGGAATGGAGCCACTAGTAACCAATGAGAATTTTTCACAACACTCCTTTCGGAATGCAGTGGCACCTTCAAGTGATGCGGAATCACAGTTTAAGTTTTTCAGTGGTTTTGATGAGCTATCTCAGGTTATAACAGGTGCGAGACCTGTGAGTAGTGATTTGGGGTTAGCTGAAAACCTCGAGAATGGTACTGGTGATCAAGGAATTCATGAAGTCCAAAATACAGTGGTAACTGCATGTGAGACTTCTTTGCAAAACACTTTTGGAAATGCCATGGCACCTCCAGGTGTTGTTGCATTGGCGGAATCAGAATTTCAGTTTCCAAATGATCTTGATGAGTTATCTCAGGTTCTAAGAGGTGGATTAGTTGAAAACGCTAATAGTGGTCATGATCCAGTGAGTGAAGTTCAAACCGAAGCAGTTAATGATGGAATAGGAATAACGCCATTTGTGACAACAAACGAAAATTTCTCACAGCATGTAACCGTTGGAGAAGCAATGGCAACTATGGTATCAGAATTCAACTTTTCGGATCTTTTTGGCACTACCAATTACGGGGGTACATGTGATAACAATATCAATGAAGTTCTGGCACCAGTCGATTGTTATGGAATCGCAATCGATCCATGGGTAAATCATGATGACAATGCAGAAACAACATCAAATGATTTTAATAATTTGAATTGTCCGATAGAGGAAAATCTGTTTGATACTGAGACTCCCATGGAGCTCAACTTCTCTGACTTGGATGCAATTTCCGTTGGCGATGCCAGTGCCAGTGCTACTTTTAGTGTAGCTTTGAATGGTTCAGCGGATGGTGACATGGAAAACGACTGGTTTCAGGGGATGATCAATCATGATCGAGAAATTAGTATGGAAGGTATTGATGGAAGTTGTGGTCACTTAATCAACGGAACATTTGGCTCTGAAGACAGTCCGTGGAGCATTTGATGATATCGCAATGGTGTGGTGTTCTGTAAGAAAAACTGTTTTCATTTTCATGGATTTGTTGTCGTACTCTGTTTGATTATGTAAAAATGCTTTTGTTTTTTTTTTCTTTTTGCGGATTGCTAGTAGGTGTAAGAATCTGTTGTGGATTGGTTTGGTCAGTATGAAATCCTCCTTGGAGGTACTTTAATTGTTGATGTATGTTTGAGTTATTGATGCTTGCATCTTACTAGATTAATAAATTATGTATATCTTAAAGTTGTTCAGCTGTATGCTGTTTAGTAGCGTACTTATTTTGATCGTAGAGAATTGAAGTCTACGCATATTAAAAGCTTTTGTCAGATTAAGATTGTTTATATACAACATACGGGATGAGATGGTACTTGGATTACAAGTCGGTTTGGTCCAATTAAATAACGAAATTCAAGAGGTGTGTTTGAATAGTTTAATTGATATCGATCTTCAATAATATCAGTTGCATCATAATTAGCACGTACCCTTGGTGATGGTTTAAAACTGTTTTTATCTTTGCCTCTCTAGTAATAAAGGAGGAGAAATCATGATCAATTGGATTGAATGGGCCGATTAATTGGCACATCTTCTTGCTAGATTTTACGCTTAATCCACAAAATTCTACATGCCGACGAAATCCAGATAAACCTAGAAGAGAATATTAGTTAACATCGATCATCCCCTACGTTATCACCTCTTGGTTTTCTTCGAAAGTAAATTAAAAATTTATCAATTTCTAAAGCACCAAGAGTGTTTAAAATGATTTTCGGATAACTACGTACGTTAAAGCAGCGCGGTTCCATCAATTGATCAAGACTCAGTAAGTGAGGATCTCATTTAGTTGTTGAAATGGACGGTGTAACAGTGTGATCACACATTTAATTTTGATGCTTGCAACATCTTGATGAATTATATGAGAAAATGTAAGTTTTCACTGGATACTTTTCACTGGTATAGCTTTGTGAAAAATCTTATGATATCACATTTTGCGCCTAGTAACGATCGATAAATATAAATTTCCAGAAGTCATGAGTTGATTTATAAATAACGAACACAAATGTGCAGTAGGATTTGAGATGATCGTATTATCTAGGCCTTTAATCTCTAGCCTTTAATTAGTTTAGACGAAGAATTAACTTTAGTAAGTTGGAGATTTAAATTACTAATGTTTTTATCGAACTCTAAAATTAAATTTGGTAGAAAGATTTATCAAGGCAAAATTTACATTACATTTACATTCCTTTATTAAAAACCGGACTAAATTCACTGATAATTATTTTAGGACGTCAAAACTATTTAACTGCAGGTTTAGTTATTTTTGGGATCCCAAAATCTTGTTTACTAAACATAAGTCAAGTTTAAGTCAATTTTCACTAAAATTTCATCAATTTTTTGAAATCCCCAAAATATTCCGAATGTCCCGCTCCCAATATATCATGCCGCCACATATCCATATTCTAAACCTCACTAACACTCATAATCCCTAATTCCCATTTCTCAGCGCATCTCATTTCCTCATCAATCTCGCCATTTTTGTATCTTATTTTTAGATCGAAATGTCGATCAATAGCTCCGAATTTACGGTGATCCCAGAAAGATTCCGTGGTCTGCAAGTGTTGTTAATAGAAGATGATATAACCTTACAGGAACAGCTTGCTAGAATTCTTAGACAAAATTCGTATCAGGGTATGTTGATCGGATTGATTTACTTTCAATGTCGTTTTGCAATCGATTGCTTTATGTGTATATATAGTTCCATTTTATGTGAGTCATTTTTTTTTATCATGGATTCACGTTAGGTTTACAATTAAGCTTAAATTTTACTAAGAAAAAAAACAATTTATTTAGGAGTTAAAGCTTTTGCCTGAATCCAGATCTATGCAAATTATAATCTGAATCGAGAAAAATTATTATAAGTTGGCCGAAATTGTAGACAGTTGTGTTTTTATTTTATGTAATAAATCAAGAAAAATAGCCAAGATCGATCTCTATTTATAGAAAAATATGCTATCGCAATTTTGGTCTTTCGAATCTTTAGATAGAGAATATGACAATTGAGCGAATGTTTATCAAAAATTTCTTATGAAGCCGTTCCGGCAGATACATTTCTTATTAGCGATTACAAAAACTTTAATGAAAAGATAGGGGAAATAAAAGAATGGTTTAGTCTGATATTTAGTAGATATGATAGTTTATTTAACCGATTTGTAAATTATCAATTAGGCTATGATTAACGATCAGTTATTTCACTTATATTGTAACAGTTACAACCACAACAGAAGCATCTGCAGGATTGTGTATGATAATGAATGGCTGTATATACAACGGTGTACTGATCAATGCTGACACAAGTAACGCGGACATTGCGACTTTTCTACATAAAGTTTTCAAGCATTCACCACAACTATCTATAATCTGTAAGATTCAAATTTACCGTTTAGTTAGCAATTGTACACACATAATTAAATTTTCTTTTTATGAAACTCATTTGTAAATTGTATGCAGTGATGGTTTCGATTGATAACTATTGGCGACTGCCTAGTGAGGCTATACGAAATCAGGCTGTTTTGTGTCTTCAAAAGCCATGCAGTCTTACGGTCATTTGCAATATATGGAAACATATATGCAGGAGGAGGATTACAATCCAAAAAAGTGTCTCAGATGGAGAAGTAAATAACACAAACCAAGTTAACTATAACAATGTACCAACGGGAAATGGTACTGCGCATCAAGATCCAGACAATAACTCACAAGAGTGTGCTGCAAAATACGAGACAATAACCTATAAGGACATCTTTCTCAATGATGATTCTGATGATGATCAAGAACAAGTTGATGAGATCCCCGTACAGGATAAAATTGGAAGTGGTATGACGGAGAAAGGAGATAAAGGAAAGAAACCGGTTGAGCATGAGAAGCCTGGTAACAAGCCGACGCGCTTAACTTGGACCGATGAGCTTTGTTCTAAATTTTTGGAAGCAGTCAATGCACTCGGCAACAAAAGTACGTACTGTACCTCTAGCTAGCTACCCACATATATATATATATATATATATATATATATATATATATATATATATATATATATATATTTATGGGAATGTTCAAATTAGAACCAACTAAAAAGTTAAAAACTTGTGAGAACTACTAATTTACGTATTTATTCACATGTGATTAACTTCATTCATATGTGAACATTGATATACGTTTTATTGATAAATAAAAAAGTCAAAAAATCTTAAAGTTATAGAAAAACATAAAAATACAAATATGTGTTCACATGTGAACGATCATCTGAACAAATCAGTTCAAATGTGTTTTACGACGTAATTTTTAGAGTTTTTAACATTTTTTTCTTTCTAAATCTATCATATATCAATGTTCACATATGAATGAAGCGAATCACATGTGAACAAATACGTTATCTAGTAATTCTCACAAGTTCTCAATTTTATGTGGTTCTCATTTAAACCCCCCACTATATATATATATATATATATATATATATATATATATATATATATATATATATATATATATATAGGGACCGGATCCAGAGGGAAATACTATTTTCTGAAGAAGAGGGAAACTACACATTCATCAACGATGAATGTTAATGAATTCCCTTAATATTCATCATATGATATTTTAAGTTATAAAAAATAGTTTATTAATGAATATTAGTAGTTATAACATCGGTTTTTATTAATATTTACTGGTAAAAATATGGTTTTATACGTTTTAATTATCATTCATCGTTGACGAATGTTAACGAATAATTTTTCAAAGAAAATGATAATATCCATCAGTCAACATTCATTAACGATGAATATAAGAAAATTTTCTTTATATTCATCATATGATATTATAAGTTAGAAAAAGTAGTTTATATATGAATATTAGTAGTTATAAATCAGTTTTGATTAATACTTCTTGGTAAAAATATGTTTTTTTACGTTTGATTATCATTCATCGCGAATGAATGGTTAGCTTCCCTCCTTCCCTCAAAAAATTACTTCCCTCTTGATCTCTACCCTATATATATATATATATATATATATATATATTTCAAACTTTTAATATTGTAAGAATGTTAGAAGTACTTTAATCCGCTTGCTGTAACATTGATCAATGTTTCATTTTTGTTAAATTTCTCATGCTTTCTTCTGGCAGAAGCTCATGCAAGCGAAATTCTAAAAATCATGAATGTACCAGGTCTCACTCGTACTCATGTCGCAAGTTACCTACTGGTATTTTTACATATATTCGCATTTATTTTTTATTTTTTCCACTTACTCCGCATTTGACATACATGTTTTCATCTCGTCATGTTAGTTGATTGCACGATCGTTTTGTCTTTAGTTTTAGTTACTGTTTGATATTGAATAGAATAACTTGCACTGTTGCACACGATACAAAGATAAAACAGAATGGAAATGTTTGGGACAGGGAACAATTTACACACACTTCCTACACCATTACAATGAGTTTGATACATTTATAGTAGGGGTTAGTGTCTGGGTATGCATTCAACTTTTATTCGATGTCTATTGTGTGTATCCAACTTATGTTTGCTATTTTTAATGCATCGTTTTTGATGTATTATTTAGTACTTTTGATGATGTGTCAACCCCTACGGATGCCACGTGGCACCTTAAACAGATGACACATCAGCAAAATACATTAAAACACACATTTTTAAAAGTTGGATGCATTGCAAATAGTAAACCTAAGTTGGGTACACACAATAGAAATCGAGTACAAATTGAATGCATTCCAAGATACTAATCCCTTTATAGTAATACACATAACTAACCATGACAGTTTTCTTCACAGAAAAACAGAATAAACTGTCCACATAACTGTCCATATAATGGCCTTAACTACCGTAACTAAAAACTAACTTTTCCTGCACCTATTAACAAATAATTATTGCTTATATATATTCAACATCACCCCTAAGCAATAATTCGATAAAGTCCCAGCTTATTCTTTAAATATGTAAATTCTCCAACTTTAAGCGCTTTCGTGAAGATATATGCTGCTTGGTCAGCTATTTTACAGAACTCAACTTCAGTCTCCTTGTTGTTAATGAGGTCACAAATGAAATGATACTTCATTCGTATGTGCTTGCTCCTGCCACAAAATACCGGATTTCTAGTGAGGGCTATAACTGACTTGTTATCACAAGACATCTTTGTGGCAGAAAGTTGAGGATGCTTAAGTTCTTCCAGTATTCTTTGCAATCAAACAACTTGATAACCCGCAAAAGATAAAGATATGTATTCGGCTTCTGCCGTAGAAAGTGCCACAACCTTTTGCTTTTTTAATTGCCATGAAATTGCAGCCGAACCCATATTAAACAGGAACCCAGATGTGCATTTGCTATCATCAAATCGTTGTACCCGATTAAACTTGTACCCGATTAAACTTGAATTGTTTACCTTTTTGTAGTGGACACCATGATCTAAAGTTCCAACCAGATAACATAGAATTCTCTTTCTAGCCTCCCAATGAATCTTCTTTGGGCATTCCATAAATCTACTAATCATGCATACTGGAAAACATGACATCGGGACGTGTAGCTTCAAATACACGAGCTTCCAACCATACTCCGATAAACAGAAGAATCAATTTCTTTTTCTATAGTGTCTTTTGATAACTTTAGTCCAATCTCCATCGGGGTAGATATAGGAGAAGTGTCTTGCATCCTAAACCTTTTCCAAACTTCCTTTGCATATTTCTTTTGTGAGATGACTATCTCATCATTTTTTTTGTTTCACTTCAATGCCAAGAAAATAATGAAGTAGCTAGACCCATATCAGTCATCTCAATTTCTTTATTCATAGCACTCTTAAATTCTTCTCCCATCATTGTGCAATTCCCAATAAATATCAAATCATCCACGTAAACACAAACAACTAGAAATTTACCTTTGTTGTCTTTGATGTAGATAGTGTGCTCATATGGACACCGTTTGAAACAATTCTTCATAAAGTAAGCATCTATGCGATTATACCAGGCCCGTTTTAACCCATACAAGGCTTTCTTTAAACGACGCACCTTATGTTCTTCACCTTTTTGTATGTAACCCGGGGGCTGATCAATGTACACTTTTTCTGTTAGAACACCGTGTAGGAATGCTGATTTTACATCCATTTGATGTACTTTCCATCCATTTTGAGCAGCCAATGCCAAAACCAGTTGTATAGTTTCTAGACGTATAACAGGAGCAAAAACTTCGGTGTAGTCGATTCCATATTTTTGCTTATAACCTTTCACAAATAACCGAGCTTTATGTTTTTCAACATCTCCCTTTTCATTTAACTTCGTCTTATAAACCCATTTTACTCCAATTGAATGTGTCCATTTAGTATTTCAACAAGCTTCCATGTTTGATTCTTCATAATTGATTTGATCTCTTGATCCATTGCATCTTTCCACTTAGAACTAAGAATAGCTTCATTGTAATCAACTAGATCTGCATCTGCAAACAACGAAAAATCAACAAATTCTTCATGTAAAATTTCTTGTGAGTTTTCATAAATATCTTGTAAATCCCGCATTTTCCTTGGTGTTGATTCAGATGATGCTGATGTCCTTGAAGACGATGACTCTGAAGAATCAGGAGGAGTATTGTCTTACACTGTTTTCGTTAACGCTAGTAGGTATCTCGTCATTTTCAACTTGAACATGAACTTTTTCATTTTTAGAAGACCAATCACATGATCCTTCTTTATCAAATAAAACATCTCGACTGATACTTGTCTTCTTTGTGATGGATTGTACAATTTGTAGGCCTTCGAATACTCACTATAACCTACAAATATACATTTCTCGGACTTGGCATCCAATTTTCCTCTCTATTGATCTAGTATATGGGGGTAACCAATGCATCCAAATACCCGAAGATGTGAAACGCGTGGTTTCTGACCATTCCAAGCCTCTTGAGGGGTCATATCTTGAACACTTTTAGATGAAGCCCGGTTAAGAAGAAAACCGCACAAGCAACTCCTTCTGCCCAAAACATATCTGGTAATTTTTTTTGCCTTTAACATGCTTCTTGCCAACTCCATAATGGTTCAATTCTTTATTTCTGCGACACCGTTTTGTTGTGGAGTATAACGGGTTGTTAATTGATGTCGAATTCCATTATCCTTTAGAAAACTATGAACTTCATTAGAGACGTACTCCCCATCACGGTCAGATTGCAATGATTTCAGAGGGAAACCACTTTGTTTCTCCACTAGTGCTTTAAATTCCTTAAAGTAACAAAACAACATCCAATTGACACCGTTCTCATGGCCCACATATGTCTGAATGTACAAGTTCTAAGGAGTTTGAAGCCCTCCATGATTCTCTTGGAAATGACTCACGAATATGTTTTCCGAAAGCACATCCTTCACAAATTCTTTCCTGACTATTAATGACGGGCAAACCATGTACCATATTTTTCTTGCACATATTTGATAAAGACAAAAGACTCAAATGCCCATAACGAAGATGCCACAACCACGAATTGTCTTTGACAAAACTATTAAAACACGCTAAAGCATCATTTAAAATTTTATACGGAAGCATCTTATTGTTGGTCATAGGTTCTGAAAGTGAATCAGATCTGGGCTGTTCGGGGGAGTTATGCAAGAGGGTCCAAGGAGGGTATCATTTTTGTCCATTATCTTGCACGTTTCACCCCGAAATATCACAATATATCCTTTTAATAGAAGTTGTCCAACACCAAGTAGATTATGCTTGAGGCCCGATATATAATATACCTTAGAAACTCTTTTTACTCCTATCTTTGTATTCGCCAATATATCACCGCTACCTGGGACTAAAAGTTTCTTATCATCACCGGTTCGTACTTCTCTTTGAAGAGACTCATCCAAAGTCACAAATAAGTCTTTATTACCAGTCATGTGGTTACTATAACCACTATCAATGTACCAAACTTCATCTACCAAATCAGGATTCACATCAAAAGTGATAAACATATTGTCATCATCTTTGGGAGGATTCTCATGCATAAATGTAGACTCCTTATTCTTATCTGCGTGTATCTTGCGACATCTTTTGATTGTGTGCACAAATTTGTGATAATAATAACATTGAACTTCTGATAGAGATTTTCTTCGTCCATTGTTATTCCCTCTCCATCTAGTAGATGATTCTCCTCTTTCCCTAATCATATTATTTTCTTGCTTATGGAACACATTTTCATCTATACCACGATTTGAAGTGTCTTCTTCATCTTTCCCAGTTATTTTATTTATGGTTACTTGAGACTTAAAATCATGCTCCATTGTCGTAGTATCAAACTACCTCATGCGAAACTCGTGAGACTTTAGTGATCCATACAAACTTTCAAGAGACAAAGTGGATAGATCTTTTGATTCTTCAATGGCAACAACAATATATTCAAACTTTCGAGACAAACTTCTGAGAGTCTTCTCTACTACACTATGCGTTTCCACAACTTCACCATTTAAACGCATCTGATTCACAAGTGCAACCACCCGATTGAAGAAATCGTCAACCGATTCGGTGTCCTTTGTTCTTAGTAGATCAAATTCGCAACAAATGGTCTGTAACTGAACAATCTTCACTCGTTCTTCACCACTGTAGGAAGTGAAAAGAGTGTCTCATGCTTCCTTTGCAGATTTGGCTTTCGATATGCATTCGAATATGATCTCGTCAACGGACTGGTAGATAAAAAATAGTGCCTTGTCTTTCTTTTTCAATTCCTTCAAATCATTATATTGTTGTGCCGTTAATGCACCAATATTTACTGGTTCTTCAACCCCATTCTTGATTATATTCCACAAATCCTGGGACTCATGTAGGGGTGTTCATCGGTTCGGTTTACGATTTCCTCGGTTTATTCGGTTCGGGTTGTTCAGTTTTGAAATTTTTTTTAGCAAAACTGAAAACCAAACCGAACCGAAAACTGAATTCAAATTGAAAACCGAACCGAAACCGAACCGAAAATCAAATTCGGATTCGGTTCGGTTTCAGTTAAAACCGAAAAACTTAACATTTTTTTAAAAATACCTTTCAACATACAAAACTAAGAAATATGCACGATTATACGATACAACTTATAAAAATCTAATTAATAATAATTATTATGTGTTAGCCAAATTCGAGTTTATAAAGCATAAAGCTGTCAATGTATGTGAATTTTAATGTCCAAACAACACATTTATTTTTCACAAACACATGGTAGCTAAAAATTTAAGTTTTCAAAATGTTAAACTCTCCAAGTCTTGAATCGAACTCGAAAAATCACACATATATATATATATATATTAATATATAAATAATAATATATTTATTAAATCGAATTCGGTTTTCGGTTTAACCGAATTCGAAAAATTCAAAACCGAAAACCCAATTCGAATTCGGTTTAACCGAATTCGAAAAATAAAAAACCGAAAATCGAATTCAAATTCGGTTCGGTATTCGGATTAAACGGTTTAAAATCAAATATTGAGCACCCCTAGACTCATGCAACACCTTCACCATAGTACTCCATTGATGATAGTTCTTCCCGCTAAACCGAGGAATTTGGGGGTGCATAATACTGTTGTTTATTCCTGTCATTTTTTGTCCTTAGAGATTGTATTTTCTGAATTGTTTCAACCTTACTCTGATACCAATTTGTTGGATATTGGTCCTATTGGATAGAATAACATGCACACAATACAAGATAAAACAGAACGGAAATATTTGGGACAGGGAACAATTTAATTTACACACACTTCCTAGTTCCTACACCATTACAATGAGCTTGACACATTTATAGTAATACACAAAAGTAACCATGACATTTTTCTTCACACAAAAAACTGCGCACATAACTGTTCATATGATTGCCTTAACTGTTGTAACTAATAACTAACTTTTCCTGCACCTTTTAACAAATAATTATTACTTATAAATATTCAACAATTAATTATTAACTGCATGCTCCTGTTCTTATATTTATATATATATATATATATATATATATATTCAGAAGCATCGAGACAGACTAAAGAGCTATGAGCAATTTCAAGCCAGAATGCTAGCGCATGGAAAAAGAAGCGATGTGTTGCATGGAAAAAGGAGCGATGTGTTGCAACTAGGAAACAATGTTTGCAAACGAAGTCGGTACTTTACCCCATTTGATAATGTTGCCACTATGAATCAATCAAGTAGCAGCCTTTTGATACCTTCGAATCGGCTTAGTTCAACCGGCATTTTTTATAATATAACAAAATCTACACCATTATCTTTATCACAGCTAACCACCACCACCAAAAGTAACTTCAGTAATAATCATAATTTTGGTGGTCCATTTCGGCCTTTGATGGGTAGTTTTGGGTTAGTTAATAACTCCAATAGTAGTGGTCATGATTATAGAAATGCAATTGCCACAGAACCAAGGGTGGCTGGTTGTGGTAGCGTTGAAGGCTCATCAAATCGAGGTCAAGAAAATTTGTTTCCGAAGTTTCCAGTACTCTCGGCCCCTCTCTCAAATGATAATTCCAAGTTTTCCAGTTCAGTTTCTTTTGGGGGCGTGACTACTGGATTTTGTGGTCCTATATTTCCAGTTGAAGAAAACAACAGTGATCCACAACCACAACGGCAACCACAACCACCAGTGAACTTTACTGTTGTACCCTTGGATAGTTCGCAGGGTGAATTTGTAGACAATGATTCAATTCAAAACATGAGCCAATTTGAACCACCTTTGAACTCTACGATTGTCCTGTTGGATAGTTCTCATGATGATTTTATAGACGATGATTTAATTCCGAACCTCATGAGCCAATATGAACCACCTGTGCCCTATATTCTCCCCCAGGATAGTTTGCAGGGTGAACATATATAGACAATGATTCAGTTCAGAACCGGAGCCAGTTTGACATTGATGAGTGCACTGATCTTCATAATGATTAATGCTCCTTTAATCAACTAAAGTTCTTGATGAAGTAGTGTAACACATGGCTATGATCATAATCTTCAAAACAGTTTCATATACATCTATCTTTGTAGAGTTGGATAATTAAGGAGAGTATCTAGGTTTTGTTGTCCAGTTGTATGTTATTTTGTAGCAAACTTATTTTATCTTTCAAGCATAGCTCTATAAATTTTGAAAACTGTTTGTAATATTTGAATTTTGTTTTTCATAACATGAGTTGATTCTTGCAGTGTTTGGATTATTTTCTCTGTTCTTTTGTGGGCTTCAGCGGTCCTACCTAGAACACGAACCGAATGTTGCTTGCACCAGTAGAACTTTGACAATGAAACTAAATATTGTACGTGTAGGGGCTGTTCTACAATTATACTCTGTTCTGCACTTGTAGCCTATTATGCAATTATACCATCACTGATTTGGTGATAAATCCTAATCAACATGACACCTGAGCGTAAGGTGCTGTATAATTAACAAAAATATTATGTGGGATATACCCCTTGCTCTCTTATATAAATTTTCAATTTAAAAATAAGAACAAAATGTTGAAATGTTTGAGTGAAAAAGTTGCAATTTTCATCAACTTTGGACATAAATAACTATAAGTATATTTCATATTTATAGTTAACACTTTGTGGGTTTGTGTTCTCCTTGAAGAGAGTTTCGCAACGATATAGGATATGTCTAAAACGGAGTTAAGGTGAATGAGATATCGAAGATTAAAGTTTACTACTTGAAACAAAGTTGGAAGCAATGAAATGGGATCCCACTTGATCCCACATCGCCCCAAGGACCAAAAATGGAGCAATTTATAAGCTCTTGGGTGGAAGTCATGGTGTGATGTCTTGTGGTGTGTTTTACTCCAACCCCTACGCGGCTGAAATAGGTTAGGGTTCTTGGTCTGTGTGTCCGCGTGACCTGCAGACACGAATGCAGCTCCGATCGGAGCTTCCGCATGCCAGTTTTGCACCCGAACGCATCATTTTTTTTTCGGAAGCTTCCAAAATTTTATTTATGGAACAGATCGGTTCCATTTAATAAAAATATTTTCTAAACTTAAAACGATTTACCAAATCGTTTTTGTTTAATTCACCATAGATCTTTTCTTGGTGAATAGAGACCTTTGGCTCCAGTCGAAAACACACGAAAAACCAAAAACAGTTTTCTCTCGTTAGAGAGCAATCGCAGAATACTCGGTGAAGTTTCAGGCAAGTCGTCGTCTCCGGCTGTACAACACAGCTTTAACGGTTGTACCCTGGGAAACAGACTCGAATCTGTTTTAAGGGAAATGCGTTTAACGCAGGCCTCCGTTTCGTTATTGTTTAAACGATTATGTTATTCTTACGTTTCTATATTTTGTTCTTTAAACTTCTGTTACTATAATCGTTATTTATTATTAATAAAATCGCAGTTTTCCCTATGGTACTTAAAACAGATTTCAAAACGATTACATCACAGAATCTGAGAATATAATAGATTGTTTGTGGATAACGTGTATCGAACGTAAGAAACCAGGATAGAGTTTCTTATCGTTTCGAAGAAACCAAGATAGAGTTTCTTATTGATTTCAAGAAACTAAGCTTCAGTTTCTTGTTTATAAACTGTTACAACATACGACTTACTTGTTGAAGTTTCAGTTTTAGGTTTGACTACGGCTGACGGTGAAACTGGTGTTCAAAAGCAACCAATGTATGTTGCTAATACTGTGACCGTTCCTACTATTGCTACTCATGTTGAGAAGCCAGAAAAGTTTTCTGGTTTGCACTTTAAGAGGTGGCAACAGAAGATGTTCTTCTATCTCACGACGCTGAATTTGTCTCGGTTCTTGACCGAATCAGTTCCCCAACTTGCTGAGGGGGAAACCGATGCACAAGCTTTGAGAGCTATTGAAGCTTAGAACCATTCTGACTTTATTTGTCGGAACTATGTGCTAAATGGCTTGGTCGATGGTTTGTACAATGTTTATTGTCAAATCAAGACTTCCAAAGAACTAGGGGAGTCATTGGATCGTAAGTACAAAATCGAGGATGCTGGTACTAAGAAATTTGTGGTTGCTCGGTTTTTGGAGTACAAGATGGTTGATTCTAAGACTGTGATCAGTCAAGTGCAAGAACTTCAAATCATGCTTCATGATATTCATGCCGAAGGTATGACAATTAGTAAGACCTTTCAGGTTGCGGCTATGATTGAGAAGTTACCTCCCAGTTAGGTGGACTTCAAGAACTATCTCAAACATAAGCGCAAGGAGATGACCGTAGAAGATCTTATTGTTCGTCTCAGGATAGAAGAGGACAATAAGTTAGCTCAAAAGAGTAGCTACACTGCTACTTCTGCAAAGGCAAATGTAGTGGAACATGGTCAGTCGTCCAAGGCAAATAACAACTACAAAGACAAAGGCAAAGGCAAAGGCAAAAGCTACAATGATAAGAAGGGCAAAGGAAAAGCTGTGAACCTTGGTCCTAAAACTGGGATTGTGAAAAAGATGTTCCAGGAAGTGTGCTATAACTGTGACCAGTCGGGTCACCGGGCTGCTAATTGTAAGATGCTGAAGCAGGAGACTCCACGCGAGGCAAAAATGGTGGATAAAGACATAGACTTGATCGACATGGTTTCTGATATCACTACCATGATTTCTGAAGTTAACTTAGTTGGGTCCAACCCAATGGAGTGGTGGGTTGACACCGGGGCTACTCGACATGTTTGTGCCGATAAAGAGTTGTTTAACTCGTTTAAAGCTGTAGAAAATGGAGATACTCTGTTCATGAGAAATTCTGCTACTGCTGAGATCAAGGGTGAAGGAGATGTGATACTGAAGATGACATCTGGGAAAGAGCTCAAGTTGACGAACGTCTTGTATGTTCCAGAAATTCACAAGAATTTGGTGTCTGGATGGCTGCTTAACAAGTATGGGTTTCGTCTAGTTTTTGAGTCTGATAAGTTTGTGCTTACTAAAAATGGTATGTATGTTAGAAAGGGCTATGCCCTCAATGGAATGTTTAAGATGAATGTAATGGTTACTAAGAATAATATCAATAAAATAGCTACTACTTCTGCTTACTTGATTGAGTCTTCTAATGTGTGGCATGGTCGTCTTGGTCATGTTAATTTTAATTCCATTCGTCGTTTGATTAATTTAAATAGCATTCCTAAGTTCCATATTGATGCAAACTATAAATGTAAAACATGTGTTGAAGCCAAACTAACTAGATCGTGTTTCCAATCGGTTGAAAGAAAAACCGAACCACTTGATTTAATTCATACGGATGTATGTGATTTAAAATCGGTACAAATAAGGGGTGGTAACAAGTACTTCATAACATTTATTGATGATAGCACAAAATATTGCTATGTGTACTCACTTAAAAGTAAGGATGAAGCAATTGATAAATTTGTCTTGTATAAGAATGAGGTCGAAAATCAACTTAATAAGAAAATTAAAGTTGTAAGGAGTGATCGTGGAGGTGAATATGTATCATCATTTGCTGATTTGTGTGCACAACATGGAATAAGACATGAATTCACCACTCCTTATTCACCTCAACAAAATGGTATTGCCGAAAGAAAGAATCGGACGTTAAAAGAAATGGTAAACGCCATGTTGATAAGTTCTGGTATGAATCAGAATATGTGGGGTGAAGCAATATTGTCAGCCAATTATCTTTTAAATAAGATCCCACGTAAGAAATTGGATGAAACCCCTTATGAATTATGGATGGGAAGGAAACCTTCCTACAAATTCTTGAAAGTATGGGGGTGTTTAGCCAAGGTGGTTGTTCCACCACCTAAAACAGTAAAGATAGGACCTAAGACTGTGGATTGTATATTCATCGGATATGCTCACCATAGTAGTGTTTATCGCTTTCTTGTGCATGAATCTAAGATTCCTGATATACAAAAGAACACGATAATGGAATCAAGAAATGCTTCATTTTTTGAAGATACATTTCCTTGCTTGAATAAGGAAAATGGAAATTCATCTAGATCTAATGATATAGTTGCACATGATGAAAGACAACCGAATCTAGATGATGAAGTTGCTCGAGGTATGCTAGACCAATCTGAAGAGGAAGAGATTGAGCATTAAAGAAGCAAGAGGGCTAGGGTTGAGAAATCGTTTGGTCCCGATTTCGTCACTTACAAGGTGGAAAGTGAACCTAGAACTTACCGAGGAGCTGTATCTTCCTCGGAAGGGCCTCAATGGAAAGAGGCAATTAAAAGTGAAATGGATTCTATTTTACATAATCATACTTGGGAACTAGTAGATCTTCCTCCGAGATGTAAACCACTAGGATATCGATGGATCTTCAAGAAGAAGATGAAGCTAGATGGCAACATTGATAAATATAAAGCACGATTGGTTATTAGAGGCTATAGGCAACGAGAAGGTCTTGATTATTTTGACACTTACTCGCCAGTAACTCGAATAACCTCCATTAGAATGGTGCTTGCTATTGCGGCTCTCGGAAATTTGGAAGTTCAACAGATGGATGTAAAAACGGCTTTTCTAAACGGAGATTTAGAAGAAGAGATTTATATGGAGCAACCCGAGGGTTTTATCGCCCCTGGGCAAGAGAAGAAAGTATGTAAGCTTGTAAAGTCATTGTATGGCTTAAAGCAAGCTCCGAAACAATGACATCAAAAGTTTGACCACGCCACGTTGGAATGTGGATTCAAGATTAACAAATGTGATAAGTGTGTCTATGTAAAAGACACGAATCATGGATACGTTATCTTGTGTTTATACGTAGATGATATGCTTATCATTGGAAGTGATGAGAAAATGATAAGGTCCACCAAGGATATGTTAAAAGCAAGGTTTGACATGAAAGACATGGGTTTGGTAGATGTAATACTTGGTATTAAGATTACGAGAACTCAAAACGGATTATTCTCAAGTCAAACACATTATGTGGACAAGACTCTTGAGAAATTCAATGCAGGTGACTCTAGTGTAGCTAGAACTCCAATTGATACAAATCAACATCTGTCTAAGAATAGAGGTGAAGGTGTTGAACAATTAGAATACTCAAGAATCATTGGCAATCTAATGTATCTAATGAGTTGTACGAGACCTGACATAGCATATACTGTGAGTAGGCTGAGTAGATATACTAGTAATCCAAGTGTTGAACATTGGAAAAGTATGACAAGGGTACTCAGGTATTTGAGATACACTCGTGAAAATGGACTGCATTATACCTAATATCCATCGGTTATTGAAGGTTACACCGATGCAAATTGGATCTCTGACATAAAGGATTCAAGAGCTACTAGTGGGTATGTTTTCACACTAGGAGGTGCAGCTGTATCTTGGAAATCGTCCAAACAAACAGTTATAGCTAGATCCATGATGGAATCCGAGTTTATAGCTTTGGACAAATGTGGGGAAGAGGCAGAGTGGTTATATCAGTTTACCGAGGATATACCAAGGTGGCCTAAGCCGGTAACAGCCATTAGTATACATTGTGATAGCCAATCGGCGATTGGTAGAGCTCATAGCATAATGTATAATGGTAAGTCTCGACACATTCGACGTAGACATAACACTATACGACAACTACTCTCAACTGGAATTATCACAATTGACTATGTGAAGTCAACTGATAATATTGCGGATCCGCTAACTAAAGGCTTAAGCAGAGATGTAGTAGACAGGTCGTCGAGAGGAATGGGACTAAAGCCCTTAAATGTATAAGTTTATACGAAGGAAACCTAACCTATATGACTGGAGATCCCAAGATCTAGGTTCAATAGGACAACCTACTTGTATAAACTAAAGGAGGTCATTGTGGGGGAAGTTATTTATAAAACTAAACCATTTAAAAGGGAGTTACTAAACTTCCTAGTCCATTCTTATATCAACAGTGATAATTAGGTTAAGCTTAATGCTTTTAATGATTTGTAGAATCACCTATGTGAGAGAGAAGTGGGGTCGCTTCGAAGAGAAATGTGGGGGGCGCATTTCTTAAGAACTCTTGCAGAACCAGGCTAGTGTTCAGGACCATAAAGTACACGACTATGAGGAGTTGACATTGTCAGGAAGAGTCTTGTATGAAATATATTGTCGTCTACACAAACGGCAGTTCAGTTCAAGGACATCGCGTCTACTGACAGCTACGAGACTAAGTATATTTCATAAGGGAAGGTTCAAAGGGTTACACCTACCTATCCTATGCAAGATTCAACCATTGAAACTTTATTGAGAGTTTAGTGTGTGATGGATCGATCTCCATTCATGTGGGGGATTGTTGGAAATGTTGAGTGAAAAAGTTGCAATTTTCATCAACTTTGGACATAAATAACTATAAGTATATTTCATATTTATAGTTAACACTTTGTGGGTTTGTGTTCTCCTTGAAGAGAGTTTCGCAACGATATAGGATATGTCTAAAACGGAGTTAAGGTGAATGAGATATCGAAGATTAAAGTTTACTACTTGAAACAAAGTTGGAAGCAATGAAATGGGATCCCACTTGATCCCACATCGCCCCAAGGACCAAAAATGGAGCAATTTATAAGCTCTTGGGTGGAAGTCATGGTGTGATGTCTTGTGGTGTGTTTTACTCCAACCCCTACGCGGCTGAAATAGGTTAGGGTTCTTGGTCTGTGTGTCCGCGTGACCTGCAGACACGAATGCAGCTCCGATCGGAGCTTGCGCATGCCAGTTTTGCACCCGAACGCATCATTTTTTTTTCGGAAGCTTCCAAAATTTTA
Organism: Gnaphalium uliginosum; assembly: GCA_963930675.1. NCBI lineage: Eukaryota > Viridiplantae > Streptophyta > Magnoliopsida > Asterales > Asteraceae > Gnaphalium > Gnaphalium uliginosum. The sequence goes on from OZ005681.1 coordinate 19,966,055, forward strand.
TTTATGGAACAGATCGGTTCCATTTAATAAAAATATTTTCTAAACTTAAAACGATTTACCAAATCGTTTTTGTTTAATTCACCAGAGATCTTTTCTTGGTGAATAGAGACCTTTGGCTCCAGTCGAAAACACACGAAAAACCAAAAACAGTTTTCTCTCGTTAGAGAGCAATCGCAGAATACTCGGTGAAGTTTCAGGCAAGTCGTCGTCTCCGGCTGTACAACACAGCTTTAACGGTTGTACCCTGGAAACAAACTTGAATCTGTTTTAAGGGAACTGCTTTTGACGCAGGCCTCCGTTTCGTTATTGTTTAAACGATTATGTTATTCTTACGTTTCTATATTTTGTTCTTTAAACTTCTGTTACTGTAATCGTCATTTATTATTAATAAAATCACAGTTTTCCCTACACAAAATATTCTGGAGTTTCAATTTTGTTAGCGGCACAACAAGAAAATTTTCATTGAGCGACACATAAGAGTAAGTGTCACTAACAGTGATACAAGCGATTCGAGATAGTTAATCTCCAATTAAAACTAAACTAACAATAAACTAAAGACAATGCTTGTTGCAATTTTGTCTTCTATTTCTCAACATGCAATACGTATAATATTTATATAATCAAAGGAATGGAAAGTGCTTGCTAAACTTTAGGGACATGACAGGAACATGGAAACGTGATTCTACCACTAAATACTAAACATTAGGAATATTAACTTAAATGAAAATGTATGCATGCAAATAGTTAAATATGACTTGGTCTTCTTGTACGTGAGCATGGTGTTCGGTTACCAATAGAGTACGTGGGTTGACCCATTCACGTATCAATTATTCCCTCTCGAAAACAGGCCTTGTCCTCAAGGTCGAGATTGCCATAGTTGATAGTAGAGAGCCCCCATGGGGGGTCCGTTGTTGCGGGATTTGGTTCATATCCCGACTGAAGAAGGAGAAATTTCGGTGGGTTGCATTTGTGGCCAGAATGGTACTTCTCCGGGCACTTGAAACAGAGGCAATTGGGTTCAAATACATTACCCGAACCCGAATCGTACCCGAATAACCCCCTCTTATTTGAATCGGATTATAGATAAAATAATAAAATTGAAAACCCGAATAACCCGAAAATCAAAATACCCAACCCAATGACACCCCTACTTCAGGTGGTCATTTTTTACCAACTTGGGCTTGGAGAAGACAATTGAGAAATGGGCTAGATTTGGCCCGATTATAAAAATTAAAAGAATTTCTAACTCCTACATGCATTTTTCAGGTGGCCTGTACCATCGATCACACAAGGCTATAATATATTATTTGATCCATCAGAAATCTAATTACCAAAAAGTGACGATTATTGGCCTGCATGGAAAACAATTCATGCGAGGAACACCTGAAAACGGCTCAAACAACCATCCATTTCAACATGTCTACCAAGATTTATTAATTGTAACTTACTAAACTTAAGATACATTAAACACTTCATTAAAGAATACAAAAAGGACTGATCAAAGATGATAAGAATCTATTGATGGATCGCGAGAAACAACCATTCGTTTGTAAATCTCAACAATAAGATTTCCATCTACAATCTCTTGGGTACCCGTTGTACTCGAAGCCATTGGAAAAGCTTTGATTCTTGAAGAATACATGTTCTCGCTTTCACGATCCAAAGTAGGACCCGTAGAAGCTTCGTATTTTGTGGCCCCACCGCCACTTCCGAGCCTCACTGTCTCCGTCTTCTTCCCGTTCGTGCCAATCGTTTGTTGGTTTCTCCTCCTTCTCAAGTACCTCGTTAGTTTCTGAAATATTGAACTAATTTTTAGGATTTCCATTTGTTTTTGTATGTATGTAAATGAAAGAGAATATGAGAGGTATTATAGGTTTGTCGTCAACGAATATGAACACCATGGAAACTTTAGCTGGTAGAAATAGTTGACTAAATGTATTCATATGATAAAAGTGCTCTTTTGGTTGCACTAAAAGTCTTAAAAAGTGATAGTCAAAGTACAACTCCATGTGCTGTTAAAAAGGTGAAATAAAAATTATAGGACCATGTCGGGTAGTGATATCCATCCTACATTTGAATATATACACTACAAGCGTTTAATGAAAAGGGCGAATTGCAGAAACAAATTATTGGCCTATTTTAAATTTTAGAAATTAAGGAGTATAAAAATTGTAAATGATAGAAAACAACTATCATTTTCATCATATTTTTAGTGACAATGTTACCTCGAAATTTTGAAAGGATAACGTGCCATGTACCATATTGCTTAAAATTATGATATATTGATAGTTACTTTCTATTATTAATAATTTTGATAATTTATTTGTATAAACTAAAATTAGCCGATAGTTCCTTTTATTTGGCCCAAACACGTTTTGTTAAAAAACAATACAAATTACAAAAATGATAACATTTTCATGACAACCAAGTTATCTTATTAAGATTAAGATAATTTATGAGTTAGTTTATGTATACGGAATACATTTTGGACGATATTAGCACAGTTTGACCAAAACTGAATCAAATCATTTGTACATTATTTGCAAGAAAATGAAGCTACAACTATTACCACACTTTCTAGTAAATAAAAACTCTCTCTCTCTCTCATATATATATATATATATATATATATATATATATATATATTTGAAAGTTCAAACGAGAACCACTATTAAATTGAGAATTTTTGAGAACTATAAAAATACATAAATGATTGTTCACATTTGATAATGTAAAAATATTTATAAAAATGTTAATTAAGAATGAATAAAACCTTGAAAATCGAAAAATTATGTGTTAAAACTTAAATTAACTAACTTTAACCGATTGTTCACATGTGAACTGTTCAGTTGTGAACATATGTGTTTTTACGTATTTTTATACGTAATTATATGTTTTTTGAAAA